>VMRM01000014.1:1277500-2555000 GCA_010277075.1 Poeciliopsis retropinna | reverse complement strand
TGTCTGGAGACCTCTGAGAAAGGATTGTCTTAAGGCACAAATCTTGCAAAGGATACAGAAACAATTCTGCTGTTTTAAAATTCCCGGTGAGCTCAGCGGCCTCCATCACTGGTCAATGGAAAAGGTAAGAAACTCACAGGTTTCTTTCTAGAGCTGGCCAGGTGTTTAACCCTTCCAGACAGAACGTGTCGGTGACAATCCAGCCAACTTTGCAGTACCGTAATTCCGCCGCACTTTGTGCTATCTAAAAAATCTGAACGGTTTCTGAAAGGGGAGACTTTGCGCTTTAAAGCGAGTACCGGATTGTTATGGTAATTTGAAGTGAAATTAATCTGAGGGGCATGTTTTTAATAAACAGTAAATTGCAAAAATAACTTCCTAGATATTGAAATTTCTAGTTGCTATGGATAAATGGGCAAACACTTACTCACAGGACATTTACAGAGCTGAGTACAAATAAAACAAGAAAAAATATTCAGGCGGAGATTTGAAACTTGGGTCTTAAGAGATGAAAACTTTCCAGATCTGGAGCAATCAGGTCTGGATGGTAGAGTGGCCAGATGAATGCTGCAATATACAGAGGCGTCCTGGATGAAAATCAGTTCCAGTGAATCTTGACCTCGGGAACTGGGCCGACAACCCGAAGCACATGACAGATCTCAAAGGCTTCAGAACCAATCTGGGAATTACCTGGAGTGGCCAAGCAAGAGTCCACACTTGAATCTGATTGAAAAGATCAGAAAGTGGCTGACAAATGTCTTCCATTCAACTTGATGGAGCTGGAGAAGAGCTGCACAGATGAATGAACCACTGAATAAGACTTGAGGCTGCAAAAGCTGCCAAAGTTGGATCAACAAAGTATTAATAAAATGCTGTGAATAATAAATTTACAAAAATCTCAAGAAACGTTTCTCCACAATTTCATAATGAGGTATTTATGTATAGAAAGGGAAGATGTTAATTAAATTCAATTTGGAATATGGATGAAATGTAACAAAATGTGGAAAAAGTAAATAAAAATCAAACACTGAATACTTCCCAAATGCACTTTAAACTCCACTTCCTGATTGTACAAACTGAATTATTATAATGAGAAGCAGTGTTTGTGCAACATGAATATACATTAGAGGTATCCATATATAAATCTTCTCAGCCTAACACACTGACTACAATATGTAAGGGATCTATAGGTCATCGATCCTGTTGTCAAATTGCATATGTTTAGTAAAATGCAAATAAATATGTCAAACTTGGATAAAAGTTATTTAATCTGTTTCTGTTTGATAGTACACTAGAGTTTCAAATGTGAGTCAACTGCATAAAAATATGTGTTTATGAAATATAACCAAACACAACTCTGCATACCGTATCAGATAAAAATTCAAATGTGCACACAATTCTGAGCACAGTAACCACAACAATTTAAAGCAGCTCAAGCAAACATCCTCATGCTCAAATTCAAATTAGCAGGTGCCAATAAGCCCTGGGGCGATCGGAGGGGGTTCCTGAGTCCACCTGCACGGCGCTGCTAGGTGCTGAACTCTGTGTGACACAGACGTGTGAATGCGCCTCAGCATCCATGTCAGAATAATTTGTGTGCTGCCTACTCATGCGGGTCTAGTTCTTCGAAGATGCACTCCGTTCTGCGATCGCAACTGGCCCACATTTATGCATCCAGGGCCACTCTGATGAAAGAAACGAGGTCATAAAGCTGGAGCCGCATGACAGATTTTTCAAATCGTGCATCTAATAAATGACAGCCTGTTTTTCAAACTGTTCAGACTCTGACTCAGGCTGATGGTCTCTATAGAGTCCAACTGATGAACAACACCATCAATAATATACTTTGTTTTAATACTGCCATGGAAAAGATAAAAAGAAACACCAGTGTGAACTAATTGTGAACTCTCTGTCTCATAGCCACATTATTTTGTCTTTGTAATGCTTAGTGACATTTAAATGATTAATAATGGGTTGTTTTTTTTAGCTAATAGTTGTTTTTACGATAATACCAGGACTTTTCTATCATATATGTTAAAATCTAAAATATCCCACAGACTCCATTTAGTGTAAGCAGCTTACCTTCATCCACACATCTACATCTAAATCAGAGCTATTGCTCAGTGGGTGGATGCATCAACTTATCAGACCAATTATAAACCATTCACCCCATCAAAGAAATCACAGCCTTGACTAGAAAAACCTTAAATGATGAAAATTACTGAAATTTTGAGCAATGAAAAAGAGAGATGAAATCCAATCAAATAATTTTTTTGTCCAGTTGGAAAACTAGGCAATTAGACTTCATCCTTGGCAGATGAAATACTGTTCGCATCCAAAATGTCTTGAAGGTCATTAGTCTCATCATTTGCTGAAAAATGCCGTATAACTTACAAACCCCTACATTAAATATAGTTTTCTTAATGGACTCAACCTTCTTTAGGCCATTTAGTAGCTTCACTTCTGTGTAATATGACTGATTACTACACAACAACCTAATTCAAAGTAAAAAAAAAAAAAAGAAATGTTTAAATAAATTGGGGCTGCACCGATTTATCAGCCAGCCAACTTATTGGTGCTGATTTCCTTAATTTTGGGAGATAGGTGATCGGCCGATTTTTACATGTGAAGTCGATCTTATCCACCGATGTTATCAACCTTAGCAAAGGTCTAAAAATCAACCACTGTGCTTTTCTTTTCTCCCGTGAGAGAGGTCTGACTGACAAACCAGCCAACTAAATAATGTCTGTACATTTACAGTTAACAATAGTCACCCCATTGTAGACAATTCAGCAAATTTCTTGATATATTGAGAAACATTTCAAACAAAAAAAAAAAAAAAAAATGGCCAAAATCGGAATCGGTAAGTTAGGCCAAAAAACTGCAATCGGTGCAACCCTAAAATAGAGTTTTGTAATAATTCCCTTCTCTTCATCTTATTGGTTACAGAAGATCTGAGATAGTTTCCTAGGAGCAGAATCCAATGAAACAGACATTTCAACAGACTACTTCAGCTTTCCTCCTCAATACTTTGACAAAGTGATTCTAGAAAAACCAAGAAGGACACCAATGCAAAATGAACTGAATGAAAAGCATTGCCTCTCAAAGCTGTCATACACCAGGAATATGCTTTGAGAGACGATTGGGAGACTTTCGTAAGAAGCTGAGTGAAGAGTGGCGAGCCTTGAGCAGGTCTAGATGCTTATTGGTTTGCATTGTTTGGAGGATTTTATTTATCAGATCCAGCTCCAATCAGCACTAATGGTAGCAAATTAACCTGAAGCAGAGATTTTTCATAATAAGCTGCTGTTAAGGTTGCAAGTGGTTTAGATTTTAGGAGTAGCAAATGTTGACTGTGGTTTTGTTTCACCGTTTTGAAGGCGGCTCTTTTTGCACAGCAGGGTCTCATTTCAGCTAACATTTCCAAATTGCAGAACATACAATGTTTTTTTTATCACTGAAGTAGAGAGCGGTGGAAACTAGTGGTTTGATGCAGAGGAAAATGAGCACATATTCATTGCTTGATCTTTCTGATCTTGGATGATTTATTCATGACTGCATATTAACAATTGGGTATCACTTCAACAAGTAATAAATAGGGCTGTATATTTGTAAAAATCCTTGAAACATAATAGCAAATCTTTAAAGAACTTAAAGAAACTGAGAACATAAACCTGAGTTAGAGTATTGTACAATTTTTTGTAGCTTTTCATTTCTGCAGTCTTTTGAGGCTGAATTGTATCAGGTGTTTCTTTCTTCTAGCAGAGATTAGGTTTCATAAACTTTTTAAAGTAAAAGCTGCACTGCAAAGCTCCATTTCTCCACAACCTTAAAGGATAAAGTTATACAGAAATGTTCAATGGTGTTCTATTAACACCACCATTGTGGTTTTGCTTTTTAAAATGGAAAGTGGACTGAATTTATGTGAAACTTTTCTACTGTGTTTTGAACACTCATAGCACTCACAAATCCCTAAACACCCATGAACCAACACAGATCCATAATCAACTTGAGGCTAAGTGCCTTGCCCAGTGGCACATCAACATGTAACATAAAGGTGAAATTGTTTGTGGGATAACTACAGCAATCCTGCCCACGCTGATTTACATTAACTATATTCACTGGCTTTTCAGAAATTAAATTAGCATGTTAAACCGTAACGCCTGCATTTGGTCTGTGGGTTGAAACTGCAGTGCAGGAATGCGTGTCAGGGTTAACAGCACCTTGCCTGTCACTTCTGAGCTCTAGGCAGAGTTTTATGGTTGCTCCCTTTGGATGAGAGGCCAGACAATTACCTCTGTGTCAGACAATCCTATCTGTGGCATGAGCTGGTGTCAATGTGAAAAATGAAGTTTGCCAATGGGTTGAGGCAAGGAGAGCCATTCTCAAAAGAATACATTTCAGTATTCTGGACTGTTTACTTCTTTTTGGACACAAAAACTTGATGTATGTATTGTCTTAGGACAAGGTAATGAAGCATAGTTGCAAAGCTGCCAGAGGTCTATAGTAAATATATAAAGCCTTGCAAAAGTATTAACAGGCTGGATTGTTTACAGCTGCAAGTCCACAGAAAGCACGTGCATCTAAAAGTAATGCCTAGTTCACACGGCTCAATTTTTATGCTGACAATCTTAAGGATGCCTCAGTGGCTATCTAAAATATTTGACATTTAACATTTTGGATTGTCTTAGTCCCATATCACAGCCTGTTCTGACTTGCAGCCAATCAGAAAGCAAAGTGATGGAGGAGAATCCAAAATACACAGAAGACAAAACAACTGCCGACTCCATGCTTCAGCAAGCGCCGGTTCTTCCCGTACATGTAGTAAACTTGCAAAACAGAAGTATTTTCTTTCAAACAAAGCAACAAGAATGAGCTAATATCTCCCAAAAACCTCTGATGAAACCAAGCTGTGTGGTAATTTTGGTACAATACTGAGTATTACCAAAACACCAGGATGCCCACAGTTAAAAGAGGTGCTTGTAGTACTTTTCAGCACATTGAACTGTGTTTTGCCAATGTAATTTAAATTGTGGAGAGTTAAATTACCTCTATCCCAAAACCTGCAGCTAGAAAGTGGTTTATGAAAGATTTTAAAAGTCCAAGCCGTGGACTTTTTAAAAGTCAAGAATAATGTTTGCATGCTTTCAGATTGCCTAGTTGTAACAAATAGTTTTGAAGCTACTGTTGCCTTCCCATCATCTCAAAGTATGATCATTTTCCTTTGACTTGTGAAATCAAAAAGCTATTTCATTTTTTGTCCATGTAACTGCATCTCACTGGATATTTAATGTGTTTAAAGTCCCATCTCCTCAGCAGTTTCTGAAATTCTCATACTTGCATCTCTTGCACCAACAACTACCGTATTTTCTAGACCAATAAGTCGCTCCAGAGTATAAGTCGCATTTTTGCGGGAAATTTATTTGATAAAATCCAACAGCAAATAACAAACATGTCATCTTAAAAGTCAATTTAAAATAAAAATAGAACAGAGGCAACAACAGGCTGAATAATTGTACGGTATGCTAACGTTACATGACAAACAAACAACGAACTGAGAACGTGCTTGGTATGTTAACATAACATATAAATAGTTATTCAGATAACTATAGCATAAATAACATGCTAACACTCCAAATCACTAAATCTTCATCTTCGGTGTCGCTTGTAAACAACTCGGCTAACTCCGCAGGTAGCTTCTTCCACACACATTATCAACACAGGCCTAGAGCGCCCTCTGGCGGTTTAGTGTGAAAATAACATGTGATATGATACAATAATGTGTTAATAATTTCACACATAAGTCGCACCCCCGGCCAAACTATGAAAAAAACTGCGACTTATAGTCCGGAAAATACGGTATGTACAAAGACGCTTATTTTTATGTTTGGGTTGAACTTAAGAAAATCTAGAAGGATGAATACATTAAGCTGCCGGCAACTGATTGGCTGATTCACCATTTATTTTAACAAGAGATGTCTAATTAAGTGGGCCATGAGCTACTTAATTAGGAATCAAGTAAATAACGACTGCAAGTCTTTCTGTGTTATCACTGCAAAGCTTTGACAGTATCTGGTTTAAGCAAAGTCAGAAGAGTTGGCAGAAACAGTTCTATTTCCAAATACCTTTGAACCAAAACATCAGGATGTAAAGCAAGATATGTACTTTCCAGCTTCAGCCAGAAAACATTCCTTTCTAAAGTAAAAATTAAAACCATACCTGTTTACATCCAAACACCTTTTCAAGTTTTCAGTTTCACTAGTCAAACATCAGAACAGAGTTCAGTCATTTTATTAGTGGCACATCATATATTCCTTTGATGGGTGGTATTTTGTTTCTGCCTGTTCTGTTCTATCACAGGGTCCTTTTAGCGCCACAGAAACGCGTCTCTTATTACTGTACAGCATAAAACTTCCTGTAGCTAATCTATTCATATTTTCCATTTCTTCCTGGTCTGGCTCTGAGAACACAGGAGAGAGGAATACAGAAGTGCTTTTTTCCTCCTTTTGAAGGTCTTCCATTAAAAATGAATGGCCCTCTGATTCGGTGAAGAGAAGAGATTTTCTGCCAGATGAAGACAGGCAAAGTGGAGCCATAATGAGCCAAAGATAAATAGCTTATCCTCTTCCTTTCTTTCTATTTTAGACTTTTCTCAGAAAGAGCACATAGGCTGTGAAAAGCCTGTCTGATTAAAGGTTTTCCAACATAGATGCTTCAGTGATGTCTGGTGAACGCGTTACAAGGACAACGAGGCTGCAGCAGAGTGATTTTTGTGTCTCTTATAATGGTACAATTGTCCCACGGCCATCTTCTCTTAACATCTCTGGTATTAAAATCTTTAACAGTTCTTCATTTTTACAATTTCAGTGACATATCAGTAGATCAAGCAGTACTAGTTGTCACAACACTGCACTTTGATTAATTTGCCTTTTTTCTTGATGTCAGGAAAAAAAACTTTTATCTGTCAGAGAAAAAGAAAACAACCAAAAAAAAATCCTAATAATTGCACACTAAAATCTAACCCTTCTGGATGTATTACTGAGGTCTGGGTCTTCAGAGATGTACCATCTTGAGGAGATCAACACTGGGTTTATGAATGAAGTCCTCTGAAATGTCCTGATATACAGCTGCCCTAACTTTGAACTTCATAAAACACAGTGGACCAACACCAGAAATCCTTTTGTTCATTGTTAGCTAAGACACAACTAACGATATTTGTGGTTCAAACTAACACAAAGAATGTTACAGTTGCTGACAATGACCAGGATGTTCTGCACAAAGCTCTTGAATTGGCTTTGCTTCACAATCATCACCGGGCTAGAGTTATCCTTGTTGATTTTGTTCCTTTCTTTCATCTTCCTTTACTTTTTATGTCCTTCCACTTAACTTTCCAAGGAATATGGACTTTGAACAGCCAACTTCTTTAGGGATTACATTTTGAGGCTCTCCTTGTCAGGGTGTAAAATAATTGTCTCTTGGACTATGGTGAGGTCTATAGTGTCCTAGTTGAAAAGATGGCCTCTCAAACTGATGGTTCACAGTCTTTTTAATGAACAATCTTGCATGTGAACTCATCGGTATGCGTCACCGTTTGCGACAATCGATTTGCTAAAAAATAACAATAACAAGATTTTAAAAAACATTATATTCCAACTCTCTGTGGCTTTACATAGCAAATAACATTGACCAACTAACTTAAAAGAGAACATGAGCACCCTCTACAGGCCAAAACGGTAGCTGCTACATTTAATAGCAACTTGTATGCTCCGTAAAATACACATAAAATATATATTTACGCAACAAAACGTAAATACCAACCTTGTTACTTCATCAATCAGGTGCTAAGGAACCGTTTACACCTTAACTAAGTCATTTTACCTTTTTAACCGTCGAGCTTCTCTACGAACCCCGGCTTTCCCGCCGCCGCTGTACTTTGCGACAATCGATTTACGACACCTGGCGTGAATCACCTTTCAAAATAAAAGCATTAGCTGTGTTACTGCTACAGCAGAATAATAAACACTTATGAACCAATTTATGATACAAAAAATATTAGTACGGTCATTTAAAAGGTCAACTTCCATTTGCATTGTTAGCTGTGACAGTCTGTGAGATACAACATTTTCAGTTTTTGTTTTTTTGGGTTTATGTTTTGGGTCATTTTTGTTTTGAAAACAGCAAGGAAGTCCTGCATTTAAATCCCAGCCTGATGTATTTCTGTATGTTCTCTCTGAGTACTATACATATATTTAATTTACGTTTTGCTTTTTGTTGACAGTCTAGTTTACTGAGTTCTACCTAACCACCTTCTGACACTTAAAATTAGACTGAGACTCATGTTGGCGCAGCAGATTAGGTTCACTAAAAATGTTTCCCTATAATGGGATATGCAAACAGATTTAGCAACGTTTGGTTTCTAGAGACATACATGTAAAATGTCTGATGTAATTGGTGATAATTTTTAAACATAACATAATCATGCTAAGATTTTTGGTTTCTGTGGAAGATTAAAATAAGACTATGTATGTTCACAGCAGTTTCCACTCCCACCTTATGAATTAGACTCCATTAGGTACACATGAATATGACCATGAGGAGGTCCATATAGGCATACACACACAGCCACATATACACCCATGTAGCGACAATGACATCCTGTTGAGGCTTATTTTCAGTTTTGAATAATTAATGTATTTTGGAGATTTAATGATGTTTCTCTTGCAGTGCATGGAGTGTTCTTGGTCAGCCAAGGTCCCAGAGCATGCTGCTGCAGAATGCAAACAAGAGTGGCAGAGTGAGAATATTAGAGTTTTGATGAATATTTGTATATAGGTTTATACATGTGTGGAAGGCACCAGGGATTGGTTCTAAGAACCCAGGCCGATGGATACAAGCAAATTGCATCCTTAATTGCAGTTCTGTTTATCATTCTTCCTTTTAGAAGTGCAAAAATCTACAAGAGGTTGAGAGCCTCAGCAGTAGCTCTCCCCACTTTTTGATGATGTACCAAGGAAAAAGCTGACTCTAAATCCCTAAAATCACCCTCAGAGGAAAATATTTATATCAAAAAGGCGTTAATAAATACTAAATAACACTTCCTTCCTGGATATGCTTTACTCCTGCTTGACCCTGACATGTTCATGGCATAAAGATGAGTTACAAATAGATTCTATCGCGACCAAATATGCATCGTATTACACAGTTGCACAATTTATTTACTTACAGCACATAATACATTAAATCATTGTTTAGTGTCCACACAAGTTGCAGTAAATGGAGAGCGTAAGGGTGAAATCACTCTGAATCGTCTTGGAGTTGCTCTGCATTTATATGAACCCAATCCAAACCACATTAGGCAGAAAATGAAGATGTGCCTAATCATCATCAACCATTATCTAACCAGAATATATGAAAAAAAAGAAACGCCTTGAGATTAAAAATCTCTTTTAGAAGAGTGTCCCAGCAAGTGGCAGCATCACTAACAATATGAAGCCTTTATTCTATTAGAGTAGTGAGATAGTCCCATTTATTCCCCTTGAGAAATCTCTTTTTTTTTTTCCGTTTTAGCTTTAGTGAGACAGTGCTGAGTAGGCATGTTTTTGTTGAAGTTCAACTTTCTGTCATCTGAGTCAAACACAGTGGCAGAAGTTATTACCAAGCAGCAGGGCAGAATGATCAAATGTTTTAAAAATATGACATTCATTTTAAATTCATCCTATTTTAAATGCTGTAACGGCTCAATAGTAGAATATTTAACATATTTCGATTAGGCTCAATTTATTTGCTTTAATTTTGAATATAAGTTTGAAAATATGGCCTTCAGAAACTAAACAAGACAGATGCAATCACTGAAGGTGTAAATTATAATTTGAACAAAAATCTGTTCCAATTAGTCTGGATTCCATCACATAGACAATGGCTGATTAAGTTGCTATATCTCTGCATATTTATTTATTTTTTCTCCAGGCAGGAGAAGACTTTGACGCAAATTAACTATAAATAACAAAACCCAGATCTATACAACTCAATGCAGCCTGCTTGCACAAGGGGCTCTGGATCAATGAAAAGGAAAGCCAGCCTTTGAGCTTAATTGCTTCCCGAAGCATTCCAGCTAAAATAGTTTGATCCTCTACACACACACTTTAGAAAAACACAAAAAAGATGTTACAAAGCACACAGTTTGAGCCTGAAGTGTATAGGATCACATAGGATCCACCACCTTTCACACCTCAACATAAAAAATAAAAATTACCTGACTGTTTTCAGCATGCTCAAAATTCATGATGTTCCAATGTGGCAGCATGTCTGGGGCCAAGGTACTGCATATGGTTACTAATATACTGAAGGAAATTTGTAAGTTTTAAAGGGGCAGTATTGTGTAAAATCTGCATTTTTAGCTTTATAGTTTGTTATGTTATTCCCTCATCAAAAACATACCTGGAGTGTTGCCTTGATTTCTTCATAAATGTCTGACAAATCTTCTAATCTTCGGTGGGAACCGTTCAGCTGTGCAAAACGCCTGGTTGGACCTAGCCCCGCCTTCGAGACGCAGCTCCTCCTTGAAGCTGCAGTTTTCACACTCCTTCAGACTAGCTAGAAGCAATTAGCAAATACCTGGTGGAACTGCATATCTGTTGAGTTCTTTATGCGAGCAAATTCTCAGTGCAGCACTGGTAAAAACACTTAAAGGGTTAATAGAGGAGGGATGAGATGATCACTTCCTGAAGACAGTTTCATAAAAGCCACGAGAGTCTATCAGAATCTTTAAAATAAAAGCACTGCAGGCTTTATAGCCTTGAAGTGATCAGATTACAGATAGTTGGATCAAAGGCACTGGCTGATTAATGTAATTACTTCTTTAAGCCCAGATTGTTGCTCATGAAAATGACAGATTAAGCTAATTTTAAAAAATGCTTGGCTGTAATGTAAAGGAGTCCTTATTCACTATGTGCAATATGACGTTAATTCTTAATAATTGCATCATTGGTTGTCGAAATCAAGTGATATCTTCCCCAAAAATTCTTAACTTAAACTTCTACCATATCCAGTGGCAGAGAATGTGAGATTAAGAAAAAATAAGAGCGTAGGCCTGTGTAATATCACATTATATCTCAAAATTTATTGGAAAACATTTGGTATTTTCTCTGGGAATTGTTCTGTGTATATGGCAGCATACCATCTGCACAAATTGGCACTAAGGTTCAACCAAGACGACAGAGCTGACCTAAAGTCTCATCTCTTGTCTGGCTGTAATTTTAGTCTGCTTTCCATCCCCAGCAAATTGGACATTTGATAGTGTGGCTTAGCAGATATTGTACTGCAAACAATGAACAGATTTAAACTCTGTAATATCTTTGAACAGTTAATAAAATTATAAGCTGTGTCCACAAAAGTGACAGTGAGACAGAGAATTAACAACAACTCAATTAATTACTGGAGCCATTATTTTTTCCAGCCAGATAATGGAATTAGTTTTTCCAAGCCAACAGCGCTGTCTGCAAGCCCAGCTAGCACAAGGCCAAACCCCACTGTTCAGGGCTACCCAACTATTATCACCCATCTTTTCTATGGAAGGTAAATAAATTAGCCATAGAAAATCCACCAATTTGTAGATATTTCCCTATGAGTGGAGAAATATTTAATATCTCGAGGCAACCCTTCAGCTGTTCAAAACATCTCGTTGGAACTAGCCCCACCTTAAACGAAGATGTTTAAGGAGGACCGTGGATTCCAGCATCTGCATTAGTTTTGAGTCAATTTCCACTGAATTAATGCATTAAAAAAAGGGGACCTGTTATGTAGAACTCACATTTTGCACATTTTTGTACTTCTGTTTCTGTCTATCCTGCTTCTAAAAACAGCCCAAACACTTAAAAAAAAAAAAACATCCAACCGTTTTTTTGGCAACAAGTTAATGTTCTTTGGTGTCTGGAAAGTGAGACATTTCAAAACTCTTCTGAATGTAACGTCACGAATCAGCAGGCGCTGCCCGGTTACTGCTGCATGTGGTGTACAACGGCTGCTGGATTAATTTACCATGCTGAAACCCCTTGATGTGTTCTTGTTGGTTGCGCAGGAGGTTCTACGTCTGCTTTTCAAAGACGTACGGTTGCATAATTGCGCATCTGTTTGCAGCCGTTCGAGTGTAAACTTTGAATTTAAATCAAACTTTAACTCAAAACAGCAGCAGCTTATTTTGATTTAAAGGGACAAGAGGCCCTAAAACAGCTCATTCTGAATGGAGCTCAAAATAGGCAGAACTGAGCAGCATGAAATCTCATCAGCTCCGAATGACTTTGTTCACAAAAATGTAATGAAAATGTTTTTAATAGCATATAGATCAATCCTAACCTGTTCAAGGAAGCATAATAGGTCATTTTAAGCTATATTTAGTGTTTGAGATGTTTAGAATAAGCGGTGGTGAGTGATGCTTCTCCCTGGATCTTAGTCTTTAAAATTCTATTTTTGACATTTTCTTTAAAAACTTGAAGAAAAAGCTTTTCTGGATGGACTCTTACAAGCTTAACAGAAATTTCCTCAAGGTTAATAGAAACCAAAAAAAGATGAGTTTTAAGTGGTTTGAAGCTATTTGTTCTCGCAGGCGGACAACACACTCTTCATTTTGGAAACAGTTTTGCTGAAAACACCATTACTCCCACAATGTTGCTGAATTTAGAACGTCATTGAGAGTCGCAGAGGAAGCCTAACAAATGTCTGTGGACAGCCTAATGCCTGTCATACTGACAGGCAAATATGTAATTATTCCACTTAAATAGCATACTGCTGCTGAATTAATGTCACAATACACAGTCGCAGCAGCAAAATCCTCTCTGCTGCACGAAGATAAATATAGTGTGAGAAAGTTCTGGAGGGGCTGGTTGTCTTTAGTCACTGCTGAGAGACAATACTCTTTCAATCAATCTATTGTTGAAAAGATTTGCTTCATAGTCATGTAATCTTTTGTACTTGTAAATAAACTGTTGTTGCCTAAACATAATTACAAAGTTTCAGCAAGTGCGCTTGCGGAATTTAATTAGTTTTCGATATGTAAATTTGCTTCAAGCGTTAATTTCTTCGATCTTCATTTTCAAAAATGTGAAACTGGCTGTGAGTTTTTCAATATAACAAGATGTGGCCGAATAAAATTCCTCTGGAAATATTCTCTCCGTCACTGAAAGCTATTCTGTTTGAGCAAAAGTATGTCATGACTAGAATTATCCAATGCAGAACTCAAAAATCAGAATAAAAAGTTCAAATGGCACGGTTTATTCTGGCAAAAATATTTATAAATAAATGTGCTGTTAGGATATGCGGTTGGATGAGGTGAGGTAGAAGCAGCGGGCCCTAGTTTAAGAAATAAAATGATGATTTTAATGTAGATTCCAGCAATACAAAGTCCAATAATCCAGGCAGCACAGAGAGAGTTGAAGGCTAAGGCTTGTAAAACTGGTAGCAACTGGAACACAATGGATGGCAGCAACAGACGTAAACCAGACAGTATGACCAGACAGATATGACGAGAACCTGACAAACATGGAACACGGGTGGCATTAAGTACACAGAGGGTAATCAGAGACACAGCTGGGAACAATCACTGGGTAGACAGGACAACACGGAGACTCAATTAACTGAGAACGGCACATAAAAACCTAATTTAACACAGAGAAAAAACCAAATCCTTACATGTGCATATGCTGCTACTCTGTTTAGGGGATAAGGACAAGCTTTTTTCCGTCCTACTTCCCACAACCTTTAATCATATAGCTCAGAAATTATACAAAGTCGATGCTTGAGAGCAATTCTGATTGTTCATTCACTCACTGGCTCTTCCTGCCTCTCCTTGAAGGGTTGATGGGGGTTTTAGCGCAGCAATCATTGGGTTTATTCTGAGTGTGTAAATCTGGATCATTGGATCTACAAACAAACTTTGGGCTTACTTATCTAAAAAGTGAAAAACTTCCCAGCTTTTTACAAACATTGCAATATTCTGTTCTGCTTTGCAAAATGGTTTCTCCTTGCAGAGACATTTCCGGCAAATGGAGGTCAGCCCTTTACCGTTCTCAAATATAACTAACTTTCCCAGCCTTTGGCATCTTGAGGGAACACAGCAGGTGGGCTCGGTATGGGTGCTGATTCGTGATGCTCGCTCGATGTATGGAAGCCCTAAAAGTCTGAATAGGACAAGCTGCAGGCAAAATACCCGAGTGGAGACACACAGTATCTGGATATATTTAACTGTTAATTTAACAGGGCGACTCCAGATCCTCTGACTTCAAAATATGAGTCTCTACAGAAGAATGTGAAGTTTAAGTTTCACATCTGAGGTTTATAATAAAAACTTACACTGATCAGACATAACATTAAGACACCCAGCCCAAACATCCTGAAAATTCCTGTCATTTCTTCTTCTGGCAATAAAATAAAATGATCAGCAGCAGCTCCACGAAGACGAGCGAAATGCAGATATTAGCGATAAATATTTAACTTCCTGACTGTACACTGATTATAGAGTATTATGACTTGGAGAGTCCAAACACTCCATATGCAAGAATGTGCTTTCCTTCACCCCTCTGCTTCATCTCCTCGATATTATTTTCTTTTTTACATTTTCATCGTCTCGAATCAAACACGTAAACAGACCCCAGAGTCTTTCCCCCTCCAGGACTTGGTGTATTTTCTTTATGTAATATTGCAGAATTGGGTTTGAGTAAGCCAGTGAGACGAGTGAGCTTTGATGAATTCGGAAGCCGCTGAAATTTGTCATTTGTTTGCACCAACACTTGAGCAATATTAACTGGATGCATGAGTCCCCAACGGAATCAAACTGCAGCAGCTCAAATGATATAAATTGATTTTTACACGGCTGAAAATAAATCTTGGCATGTTTCCACCCTTCAAGTTACAGGCACGATTCATCTGTGTCACTTTTTAAACCTCTTCATAAATTATATCATTATCTCAATGTCTCAAGTTGCAAGTGGGATCTGTTAAATATCTCTTCAGGACTGAATCAGGTGCAGCTCGATGAAGGCCTGTCACAACGACAAATTTTGCCGGACCATAAATCTTTCCAGAAGTTATTTAAATAAACGACAAAACTGTTGGTTTAAAACCATGTTCATGTAATATAATTGTTATGGCATAATAATGACACTATATTTTACTCTCAAAGATCAATAAACTTTAAATTCTAATGAATATTTAACACTCCGACTAGAACACAATTTAAATATCCAAAGTAAATGAACAAAACAACAGATACAACAAATGAAATGAATCATGAAGTCTCTGCAAACTAACTTTTGAGATCAATTCACCAAACTGAAGACTTTTGTCATCCAGTGGTAGAAAGAGAGAGAAAAGAGAAAAATTATAAATGATGGTGTTATATAAACGTCAAGGTTTATGAATCGCTAACTCATATTTATCTTAACTAATCTTACATATAATCAAACAAAAAATGTAATTGTTAATCATCATTTGGAACATGTCAGCTTATAGACACCTATTCTATTTAATAACTCAAAACAACAAATATACCATAAATGGCATTAATTTGGTGGAAGCCATCTTGGCACTAGCACTAGCACAGAAGCTAACATTCAGTCTTACTTATATCCATTCTTTGGGTTCAGCCAATCCAGACACATAAAAATAAAAATAAATACACACCACCACCTGATATCTGTGATTAACAAATGAAATGCATAATTTGTAACTTTAAAAATGAACAGCACATCTGCACAGAATGGAATTAAACAGTTCGGCGGGCATCAGTTGACCTGCCTACGACAAAGGAACCACATAAAAAAACACGTTAGCTAGAAGACTGTAAAATATTTGCTTCTCTACAGGAACTTTTAGATCTTAAATCAACTTACGCTCCTGGTGAATCAGGAAGTGACGTCACAGGTTACGACCGCAAGAGTAAAACTAAACTTTCTCAAAATTATTACATAGATCTTGTTTAAATAATGATTTCGGGATAAAAACTAAATACAATGCAATGAAATAAGCCAATAAAATGCATACATAAAATTAATAAGTGAGGGGTTATTGTTAGAATACATTATGTTTTCTTTTTTTCCCATGCTACACTTACATAGGATTTAAGAGGAACAGAACCACTTTTTTAATTACATACAATACATTATTGATTATCCTCCGTAATAACAGCAGGAACTTTTTCAGTTTTCTGGTATGGATCATATAGATGTGTGCTAACACAATCCCAAGGAGAAAAACATCAGCAAAGATCTGTTGTTCCCACTCAGTCTGAAAGCTGTTACAGTGGCTTTACAAAACAATTTTGATCAATCATTTTAAAAATGAAAGATTACTTTTAAAGTAGAAACCACAAGACAGCTGCCAGAATTCAGAGAAATGACAAATGAAACGATCTATAATTCTTTTCTTCGAACCGAAATGTTAAAGTTTATGACAGGATAATTAGAAAAGACCTTTGTGGAAGTATCCATAAAAAGAATAAAATGGAATAACTTAGATTTGCACCTGAATGACGGTTAAGACTTTTGAAAAATCTCCAACAATAAGGCCCGGTTGTAAGGAAATAATGTTTTCTTCTTTTTCTTGTGTTGTAGCCACAGGAACCGTGTGCCTTGCAGTCAGTAAGTCAACCATTAACTTCTCTTTATGACGACGTCCTCCAGAGGCAAATGTGAATCCATCTGACCAGCAGCTGGAGCTCGGCCTGAATTGGGTCATCAACAGGACAATGATCCAGGACACAGCAGCAAATCTAAAACTGGATGCCTCAAAAGGGAAGAATCGGTGCGTTGTAATGGCCCAGTCAAAGTTCAGGTGCTTACAATAACTAATTTTCTAGGATGAGAGCCAAAAAATATCTGCAAACCTTTATGAGCTGATGCAGTGTGATAAAGTCAAAATTCCTCCATGACAATAAAAAAGACTAACAGTAAAAAAAAAAAAATACCACAAGTTATTATGATCTATTGAGTTATGCAATGTAATTTGTTTTTCACACATTCTTCTATTAGATCTCTGTTTAATAGATGTGAAATTGTTGATGTAAAAGTGGATTTTTAGGATGATGGATTGCATTTGTTATGCTTCAGTAAATGCAATTTCCTTTTGCAGTGAAACTTGTTAAAACCATGTCACATAAACAGATCGTCTCTGCTCTACTGCAACTCTTTTTATCCTTTTCACATCTGCAGACTCCACAATAAAGACTTTATTACTCCACTAGAATTCACTAGAATAACTCAAAGGGGTTGTAATAGCGTCTGAATATTTAACAAGTCTGTCAAAAAAAAAAACACATTACATGCAAAAATTGTTACTCCTAATTGTGGAGGCATTTCTGCCCTCAGTTTAATTTAATGGGCATGTTATGAACCCGCCCTCATTGCCCATTAACCTTTGACCCTGCTCATCGGTCATGAGATACGACAAAAAGATGTCTGGAACAATGCCCAGAAATTTAACCTCTTAAAAAGTCAGAGTTGAATGAATAAATAAATATATTGTAACTGGTGTCCTAGAAGTACATCTAATGACATTCAGAAATAAACATTTCATGTTGACACACAAGCGAATAAGAGAGGCTTATGCTGAGGGGAGATGTTTGGATAAGCTTTTATTTTGGTACAGAGACGTGTTTCGTAGTCCCCAGTGACAAATAATATTTAATGATCTTGGTTCTTAAAACCGTAACACTAGTGAGATCTTCATTTACACTTCAGTGTTGGCTAAAACAGATTTTGTTGAGAACTGTCAGTTTTAAAGAAAGCTTTAATTACATAAAAAACAGCTACTTTTAATTATACTTCATTAAATCTGTTTATGCCGTCTATTTTCAATTTCCGGACTAATTGTGTATTATTTTTTGACAGTTTTTTCTTTCCGTAGAAGGTTTGCCTGAATCGGGGTTTCTTGTCTGATCATTGATAAAAAAATAAATTACACGGTACTTTTGCTGCCATTAACTTTATTTTCTCACAGTTTTCTCTTTTCTTTTGAAGCTAGGCCATGCCTTGTATTTCGATTTTTGCGTTTTGCTTCCACATCAATTTATGTTTTTTTTTAAATTTAATTATTATTTTTTTCTTAAATATAAGAAAATGAGAATTTATTTCTTAATTAGATTTATCCTCCATTTAACACAAATATAATTTCCCCTGGTTTTCTTTAAATCTAAAAACTGTGATAACAACACTTCATTTTTAGTTTTATCAGAGTTCAGGACACGTGTCCACAAACGAAAGGTCTTCTTTCCCTGTTTGAATTCCCAGACTGTAATCTGGCCATGTTGCTCTTCATGTAATGGCTTCTTCCTTGCTGAGTTGCCTTTGAACGCTTGGCAACTCGTTCAAAGAATAATTTCACTGTGGATAATAAAACCTTGCTTCCAGTGTCTTCAGAAGGTGTTTTGATTTCGTCCAGGGAAGCATTCACCGCAGGTAAACCCCAGCAGACCACAGGCTGTTTGCTACAAAGTTATTCCTGTTTCATGATCTTTTTCTAAGAAACAGCTGTGCCGAATTTCCCATGGTGCCTTTGTGTCCTCACATGAGCATTTCACTCTACCGGTAGAGATAATAATAACTTTAATTATGCTTTGGTTGAAAGGTAGCAGCAGCAGTTAAAACTATTTTATTTACTCTTTTCAGTTTGTTGTTCACAGGACTCGGGCTGGCCTCTCATTAGTGAGGCTTTATAGCACTTCGAGTGCTGAGTCTAGTAAAGTTGTTCACTTCAACTAAATGTGCCGTCTGCACTGCCTCCTCCTGCTGATTGCTGTGTGGCTGTGTCCTGTTATACTCACCCAGGAGAAGTTGCAGCTGCAGCTCTTTACCCAAAGTGTGGAAGGATGTGAAGTCTTCTTTTTTTTTTTTCCCCCTGCTTGGCTGATTTAAGCAATATGATAAAAATCTGAGCTGAATATAAAGATGTACGGGTTTGTAATGCTTCAGAGAAGCTGTGAGAGTGCTTACATGCACTTTCTATCAGTAATACAATCTGTTAGATTGCGAAATAAAGAAAAAGTGGTAGTGGCTGGTGTACTGTAAGGGATGAAAGTTTGTAAGACGTTTAACTAATGCCGTGCTTAAAACCCAGAAACCAATCAGCTTCAGTGAACAGAGTGATCAAATATTCAATCAGAGTAACGATAGAAACTATTTCATGGTTAAACAACCAAAAAACAAAAAGCAATGGTTACACTAAATTATTAAAATAATGGCATTCATGCTGCTGATGAGTGGATGTAAACATTTGACCAAAATTGTAAGTCTCTGCTATTTTCAACCTCCTCTGACATTATATAAATAGGTTTTTATTTGCAGCGTCCTCGTAAAAGAATGAAGCAAACAAAGCATACAAGCAATTTAAACAGGATAGATAAGCTCTCACATAGCACAAATCTCAGGCCAGACTTACAGGATGCAGCCATTACCTGCAAGTATTGACTATGTATTCCTGTCTTCACATATGATCAATACCTGTGCATAATGTCTGCTCTCCTATATGCAATGACCCTGAAACGTACACAGATACTAATTTCACTTGTCTGTGAGAGAATAACAAGGTTGTTACCTCAAAAGCGTGATTTGACTTATATCACATCTTTCTACGGTGAAAGTCTGCCAGTGGAACATGCTCTGCTGAAGGGATGGATCTGGATTAAAGTGATGAGCAACAATCTGGGGAACATATTTAAGAGAGATGATGTTAGGGGACAATTACAGGTGGGAACAGTGAGCTCTTGCTGCTTCTCTGTGGTGCAACTTGATGGAGTAGAAATAGAGGGAACACGGCAGCGGGAGAAAACCAAAAATAAACACAAATCCTTCATTTCCAGCTTCTATTTTCTGCCAAAACAGCAGGAGAGCTACCTGGTTAATCCCACGAATATGAAAAACTCCACTGCATGTGGGCAGCATGCTGCCAGCTCACATCCTGCTTGTGGACAGATTTACGGAGAGTCATTTGATTTGCAGCCAACAGTAATTATACATATGGCAGGAGATGTACCCCATACACCTTGCAATGAACTCTCACTAACCCACTGACTTCCCTGCTAAGAATCCAAGGGTTGCGTGTTTGTGTTAGTAGGAATTTGGCGTCCATGTGGCATCCCTGTCGAGGTGAGGAGGAAATGCCATTCTGATCAGCTAATCCTCCCCCTCCCCTCTTTTCACGACTCCTGTCTATCTCTGTGACTGCGGCAGACACCGGTGCAGAGCCAGATGGTTTTGCTGCTGCTCGGCTGTTTATTCGCCACAGGGGCAGCAGGGAGCCCGGAGTTGCTGAAAGCTTTTGTTTTCCAAACGCGGAGAAAAGCAAGAGTGAAACCTCCCTGTTAGATTGTTACCTGAGAAATCTCCTGTCCTGCACTGTGTCTTCGATCTGGACCCCTACCCGCCCCCTGTCCACACAAAGCAGCAGGCTGATATCTTAATATCAGCGGTATTAGCCCAGGATAGGAGCCATGGATCATTTTAATGCCAGTCCATGTACAGGAAGCCTGGAGAAACGGATCGATGATACATGTCCCCAGGCCATTCATGACACCTACAAGGCAAACACACACCATCCACCCTGCCATGCCTTCTTACTGTAATACACACACATACCCCCACCCGCTCAATACACCGAGCAAAAGCAATATCTTTCTTGAAGGCGGAGGAATATGATTAAAGTTCTTGCTCTCCCGTTATCATCCCATGAGCTGTTAACAGCAAGCTAAACGAGGCAAAGTGAATTACCTTCAGCTGTCACCCAGTAGCCTGCAGCCGCGCAGTCAAGGGCCTGTAATGTGCAAAGGGTTATAATGACAGTTATAATGACGGATACAAGTCGAGAAATGCACATATACAGCTTCGAAAGAATGCAAAGGATCAATTGTTCTTGTGCGGGAAAATCTGCCGGTGACTATTTTTACCGAGGGATTCAAGGAAGTATTTATGCATGTGTTAACATGTTTCACTGTGTCACACCTACTTAACAGGGGTTTGTTTTATTTCAGCTCTGATAATCTGTAGAAATCAGGAAGGAAAAACTACACAAACAACAAAGCATAAGTTTCAATTTAACTAGTTTGAGAGGCGGGCGTTCATGACACAAAGTTTTACGGCTGAGCAAAATCTGACAGTTATGAGATGTAACATTACTGCTGCAAAAAAAGAAATACGAGTCTGAGTGAAGTTTATGGTTTACTGTAAAGGAATTTAGTGTCGTACAAAAGCACACATAAAACACACTATCAATGATAAGTGACAAGGTAGAGTAACAACGTAATGGAGAAACGTCCTCATAATTTGGCACTAAACAAAGCAGATCAAATTCCAAAAATACTAAATTGTTTGTTGATGACAATGAAACTGAATTAATGCAAAAAGAAAACCAGGGAGGGAAGAGTGGAGAGCAAACAGGCAGACTGAGGGAATGTGAATAATTAACACAAACCGAGCTGAACTAAACACAAAGAAACTAGAAACCAAAGAGACTGACGCTAATCTAAGGCTACGTTCACACTGCAGTATAAATAAAGCTACCAAATCCAATTTATTTATTTATTTATTTTGCTTTTATTCCACCTGTGTCAAACAAAATAGATCCGACTTGGATATGTAGGTCTAAATCTGACACGTTTGATTTATTCTCATGTGACCCGAGTCTGGACGGCCAGGTTCACCCAACCTGAACGTCACAATTAATGTCACTATTCTTCATCCTGATACACGCAAGCAAGAAGAGAAAAACTAACCAGGGTGGACGATCATGCAGATTAAGTCATTAATGTGCTTCCTCTGGTTGGTTAAAACTTTAAAAATCAGAAAATTATTTTACTTTTGCAAACACTGAGCACGCTTGCTATGAGTGGCGTTATTCTGTCCTCTACTGCACATGCAGAACACATTTAGGTTGTTTGCTTGTTTGCAGATTACATACAAATCGCATATATTTGGAAACGTATGGGGGGATTTTTATGCCGTAATTCGAGAGCACACATTTTCAGTTTGAAAGCAGGAATTAATTTCTTTCTTCTCAAGATTCTTCTGGTGTCTTTCAGATATTCTCTGAGCTTTCTCAAACCTTTCTCCTCGCGCTCAAAACTTGTCTCTACTCGGATCAAAGCTCTGCTTGCAAACCTCTCTCCTCACTTGTGAATCGTTTTCTGCTAGCTTGGAATAAGAAAGCTGTCGCCTGGCAACCTCTCAGCCAATAGAATGAAAGCGTTACACAGGGGGCGTTTGTTTCATTCTAGTGGGTGTGCCTGAGAGGCTACTATCGATTGTGGCAACTTACACCGCCCATTGGAATTAGCGATAAACCACAACCTAAAGGTTTTAAAGAACAAAAAGGCATAAAATCCTGCTTTCAGACTGAAAATGTGTGCTCTCAAATTATGGCAGAGAAATTCAACCGCGTCAAAAAAAAGAGCATCTATGGTGTAACGTAGACATCCTTGTTTTTCCGCGCTGTCTTTGGTGCTGGCATTGTGATGGGGAAGGAGCAGAGAAACATATTTAGTGAGTATTAAGAGGAAAGCAGCATTTCTAGATTTATAACAATCCATTCAGTCTGAAACATCAGGAGAGACGGAGCGGCACTTAAAACAATGTGAAGGAGACCTTACTGCTCCCCTGGAACAATAACTACTCATTTCTGTTATTGATTTCATGCACAAAGCATTTTTAAGTCTAAAGATTTTTTTAAGAGTTCATTATCTCTATATCCACATTGTGTTTAACTGAGTTTGATCCTAGAAAACAAACCCTGGCTTATTTATAACGACTGAAAACATGATTTAACAGTTAAATCCAACGTGTCTTTAACCTCTTGATGTTTCCTGTTAGTCTGAAGGAGTCAGAGGCGTCCACATGACGTCTGTGTGTTTTCTTGATTTAACCTTTACGAGTCCAGTTATTGAGCCTATTGATCTCCATGTGAAATTAATGTTTTTAATCTCAACTTTATAGAAACGTCCTTTCCTTGTCCTAAAAAACAATGTATTGTTTCTGCTTTTAATGTTGGATCAGTTTAGTGGGGAGTTTATTTTCAACTTCAAACATAAAAATAAACAAATATGTACTGAGAAACACTCATCCATATTTACTGTTACTATAACTGTCAAAACGGGTTGGTAGAAAAAAAAATCTCTCTCATTAGAAAATGTTTGCTCTGTCCCCTTGAAAAGCCAAAGATTTCAGGATGCCATTACTGCATCAAGCAAAATATTATCAGCTCTTGCTGCTCGGCTAATCTGTGTTTGCAAAAAGGATTAGAGGAGACAGAGAGAAGAATAAAGAAAATGAGAAGAAAGGAAAAAAAGACAAGTAAAATATGAGTGCTGTGTCTGGTCCATGTTGGGCTTCTTGTTTGATTGCAGCCAAACATCAGCTGTGTTGAAGTTGATGGACTAAATAGCACTTTACTTTGTGATCAGCGCTGAACGGATGTAATGAAATGGAGCAGGAAGAAGTGTCTTGTCAGTTCTCAAGAACGATTACTATTAAAAGCAAAGTGTAACAGCATGTGGGCAGAGACTAATGCAACAGCTGCCGTTTCCCATGTGAACGCAACGCCAGCGTGTTGATAAATTAAGTGAAATAAATTAGGACAGGGGCTCATTTTGTGCCAGACTGACTTTTAAAGATGCCTTGGGATTCTCAAAGTTATAACATCAGTTTCCTCTTTTACATCCATTTAACAGGCAGCAATCAACGGGATTGACACAATGAGCGCTCATGAAAAAAAAGGCTTTCTGACCTGAGAGAAGCAGGCTGGGCTGCAGAGACACCAAAACTATTTAACGCACAAGTCCACTGTAAAACATTTGATCTACATTCAGTTGTAGTTACTATCTTCTACACTTTAAGTCAAATAAACTCAGCCAGTTTTAGACTTTGAACCTAAATGTGTGAGTTTGTGGCATTTTATTGCATTTTACTGATTATGTCAAATCTCCAAGAGTTTTTAGGTTAGCACTTAAAAAAACTGAAAGAAGAAAAAGGAAAAGAGTGGGAACTATTTCCCAGAATGCTTAGCGGCATGTTTTTGTATCCTGAGATGAAACATTGATCTGACTCTTGTGTTATTAAGGCGAATGTTCATTTTTATGTCCCGTTTTCACTTTTTGAGCAGAATTCACTGACATGTTTAATAAAATTCATGATCAGATCAGAAATTTTGTTCGTGCAGTTTGAAACAAGAATTTAAATTATTCAGAGGTAAAATAAGTTGTTATTTTATAAAAACTGGGTGAGGGCATTTTCTTATTTGGTTTAAATTGCAGCATTAAGTCAAAACCCAATTCAAGATTAATAAAAAAAAAACAATGTTCAGACAACTTATTTCTTGTTAAGACCAAAACAATTTTCTTGTTGACTTAAATAGCATTTTCCAGGCAGCAGGTGGACTTTCATTTTCAAGTTAAACCTCCTTCAAATGTTTTACAGCGTTTGCGTTGAGTTTGTGTGAGTGTGGGAAAGTGTAAATACAACAAGTTGCTCGTATTAGCTATTTATTTGCACTTTTTCTTGTACCTCGTTTTAACACTCATTGAACGAGCGTTAGACATGGGGCTGTATTGTATTTTCCTGTTAAATGTGCAAAAGTAAAACATGCTGTTATCACTTTTATAGCTAATTTCCACTCTTTTGGGACTTGTAACAGGAAATCACTTAACCCTGGTGTTATTTCCATCTCTTTTTCAAAATAAATAGAACATCAACAGACAGTAAATAGTTTCTCTTATCTACATTGTGTTGTGAAACTTCTGGATAAGAGAGCTGGAATCTATCCCTGGATACACAGATTACCTTCTGCTCTTTGTTGCATTCACTGAGTTTCAGGCCATAAGGTTTAAAACACTTTTTATAGCAGAAGAATATATTGCATTTCTGTGCATCTCTGGGACATAAGTGGCTTTACTTCTGCAGTAACCAGGCCTCACTGAAGCCGACTCCAGATGCATTTGTTTGGAGAGTAAGAGGCTCCTCAAAACCGGCTGTGTGCAGAGATATATCCTTACAGATGGCCTCTTAAGAGTTCCTTCAAAACTACTCATTTCCATGTATTGAGTTTTTCTGAAAATTTATTTTACTACAGTAAAACAGAAATTCCTCACTAAACTCGTGACACCTTAAAACTGACATTAAAATGCAAATAACTTAGAAAATATGCTTCCTATTGGAGTAATAGACATAAATTTAATCAGTAAATTATTTTAATTGTATAGCACATTTCAACAACAAGGTAACTTTGAATTCAAAGTGCCTTATGTCATAAAAACACAAAAATCAACAACTGGAACATTACATTTACATTATTGCGCATCAAAATGTTGGTTAGTGTTTCACTTATTATGGTTCAAAATAGTTTCGATTTAAACATTTATCTCTTTTAAATCATATACTTTGCTTCCCTTCGAACTAAATACTCTTTTACATATGATTTGCAGCAGCAACAATACTAGAAGAACTGTAAAAAGATCTCACTCCGATACTGTGATGCTTCATTACTTTGAGACTTGCGTCACTTTGACTGGATAGCACTTCAGCCTCACAAAGTGCCGTCCCTTTGCGATCAGCAGTGTCAGTCTGGGGAAGTAATTGTAAATGGCTGTTATGGAGATGACAGCTTCAAGCTTCATCCTCCAGTTCCGTGTTTGAGACTTTCATTCTGAAATAAGAAAACAAGTATTTCTTGAAGCGCCCTGCCGGTTTGAGGATTCATTCATCTGAGGAAGAGCTCCGGTAGGGCAAGCTGGATACAATTTAATTTGAAGTCCTTCTTATTGTGGAAATCAATCAGCAGAGAAAGATAACATATCAGAATGTGTCACTATGACTGGGGTAACTGTTAGCTGCTAAACTCAGCATCTCTTAACTAAATCAGATTTTTTTAATTAGTCTGAACTGCAGTTGGTGTGTAAGCATTAAATCTGAATAAATCAGAATATTAATGAAAAGTTTATTTAAATTAGTGACTCAATTTACAAAGTGAAACACATACAGGTTATTTACACACAGCTTTTCTTTCTGCTAATAGTGATGATTTTCCATTTAAAGCCAGTAAAAACGTTACATTTTTTTAATTTAGAATGTTATATCAGATGAATAAAAACTATTTTAATGTAGAAACTTCTGCTTAATGAAAAGTATGTTCTATACCTGCTTAAAGATTATTTTTTAAAAGTACTTTTAGTCTAAATAACAAGCCTGATCTGAATACTTATTCCAGTTTTCTGATATTTATTTCTATTTTAAGGGTCATCCAACAAAAACAGAGACTTTTCCGTGACATTTTGCATTAAATTAAACCTGCAGTTCAGAAACGAGTTAAACACAGACGGACATTTTCAATATTTATTACAAAATCTGATTTGTGTTTATGTAATTTCTTGGTTTTCTCAAACATATCGCAATAATCTGGTCTCATAAATCCTCCATCATGAACTGATTTGTTCTTTGAGCTGGTTTGATTGTCACACCCTAATAAAATAAAAGACATAAATAATATTACCTTTACTTAGCAGCGTTTACCTCATCTGCATTTTGTACAGTTTATAATAACGATGCATTTATTAGGCTCAGCCATAAAGCGAGTTGTGTCTTTATAAGGTCACCAGATACAAATGCAAAGTCCCATAAAAGCCCAGTAAGCAGTCAATACTCCAGTTACAGACCAGTTAGATTAAAATGCTTCATAAACAGAGTTAAACATTTTCATCAAGACTTTAAATGAGTAAATTTAATCAAATATTGTGGTTTATCTTAACCATTTATTCCCTGGTGATGATGCCTTCAGTGACAAAAAGAAAAATTTTCTGTTTTATCAGTGACTTACCAAGTGATGTAAGTCACTGATTAGACAGTTTTAAAATAAATTATATACTTTGTCATTTATTGGACCAAAGGAAGGCATCAGAAATGCTTTTATTTCCAAATTTCCAGACATACACTGCAAAAACACAAAATCTTACCAAGCAATTTTGGTCTGGTTTCAAGTGCAAATATATTATTACACAAAACCAACTTACAAGTAACTTTTCAGGAAGATATAGATGCTTGTTTTAAGTAAATAAACCCTTACTGTTGATGAAAAAGTGCAACTTATTTTAGCAGACAAATTAACTTTTAAAAGAGCCTAAATGCAAACATAATTTTATTCAAGTCAACCAGATCAGGTCAGTTTCTGTTTCTTTTTGACAAAAGCAGAAGGTTTTGGATGGGAAGCGGCAGCAGATGGGCCGTCTCCTCCTCCTCTTCATCCTCTTCATCCTTTGTGTCTTCCTCCCGTACCTGTGCCACGTGTGGAGGTGGACACTCTCACTCCGAAAACCGCCTATCCTCCTGAAAGCCGTGAGGTAGGTCATTCATCATGAAAGGAGCAGCTGACCTCAAATTAAAGTTTGTTTCTTTCGCTCTCTGTGCATAAATCCCCTCATTCTGCAGTTTGAAAGTCACTGTGACACCAATGGGAGTTTTTCTTTGCAAGGCTATTATCTCTAAGGTCTGTTGCAGATATCTCTGATAATTACAAGTTTTCAGGGAGCCTATTTTTCTTTTCTTTAGAAAATGACAAAAATCTTATTTTTAAATTATCTTTAAAATGTCTTCTTCTCTTCCCCGTTTTGTTCTTTTGTGTTTTGCGTCGGCTTCACTTCTTTGACACGCCTTGAGAGGCAGGAACAGCGGGCGTCCTTATTCTGTCACCTTTCCCAACTGCCTTTGACTGGCCCCAACACTTCCTTTAAAGCCTCTGCAGCACAGCCAATAAATCACTGTCTTCTGATACAACAAAATGAAAAGTTAGCTGAAGGAAAGCAGCTCCGACAGTCTATGTTTGGTCCCGGCATGTGTTCTTCCTTTTCAGCCCATGCACATTTCTCACAAAAGAAGAAATATGCTTTTGACTCAAATGGTGTCTTCACGCAACATAGAATCGAGTAATTTAATTTATAGATGCATTGCATTTACACACTATTAATGACCTTTATGTAATGTAACTTTGAGAGAAAGGTGGCTCTCCCGTCTCTGGGGAAGCTCTGCTGCTGGTGCATTTCTCCTCCTCTGAGAGCCTCCTATTAATCTTTCACCGCTTCTTATGAACGCAGCCCATCTTCACATCATCAGCACTCTAAGTCAACTTCATGATATATACAGTGACAAACTGATGTTGTAGAATGACCTTCCATCATTTTGCATTGCAATGCGTCTGTGGATGAATTATGACACGTGTGGTTTTTATGTGTTTTGGCAGATTTGATGTTTAAGAGGAGAGAAAATGTTGCAGAGCTGACATTAATCAAAACAAATATAAACAGACAAAACTACTAATGTGGGACAGACAGAATAAATTATGACCAAGTATCCACAAAAAATGTACTAGAGTAAGAGTAGCACTGCTTCAACAAATTTTTACTCGAGTAAAAGTAAAAGTAGCCATCCAAGAAATTACTCAAGTAAGAGTAAGAAAGTATTTTGTAAAAAGTCTACTCAAGTACTGAGTAAAAGATCAAATTATCAATCATTTAATATTTAAAAAGTACAAAATCAGATGGACCAAAATATAAAGTTAAGTGGAAATTTTGATATTTAAACAACTAAAATGACAATAATTCATATAAGTGAAAAGTAAAATCAAGAAAAAGAACATTTTTTCCGAATCAGTTTCTTTCAATATAAAAGCTTATAAAACATTAATAAAAACTGCAGGTGTGTCTGAGGCTGGTCAAGTTTTGGTTAAAACAAAAATTGTTTTTCATTCAGTGAAGAAACAGAATCCATGAATTTTAGTAGTTTTACTAAATCTAATATTAATTAAGCAGAAAATGTGAACTATCATCTATGATACTGTTATTGAAGTATTTATATCATAATATTATTTTGGCAATATCTTCCTAGTAACTAAATATTACATATATTTAGTTATATTTTAGTATAATTCAGATCAGTCATGAGTGGCAAATTAAGTTCAATCACTGTGTATTTTTATATCTGCTCTGAAAACTCTGATTATTTTCACTGACTTTTGATCAAAAATCAACATTTTAGTTGTTCAAGAAGTTTTATAACATATTTTATACATTTTCCTGCAGTCGTAGTTTTCCAGTTTTTAAAGTGCTCATAAAGTTAGCTTGCCAAGACGGCTGGAGAGAAAATATTTAGAGGAATTTGTGGATATGTTCGCTTCAGAAATCAGCTTAAAAGAGCGTAGTATTTTCATGTGTATTTGTCTTAGGAAGAACCATACACACACACACACACACACACACACACATGCGCTCTTACAGCAACATCCCAGGTTTGAAGCAGAGATGTTATGGCTGCAGAGTAAAAAAGTTCAAAACTGACCCGCTGTGCAGCTTTGACCCAACCATGAATGAGAATGTCTTATTATAAAATAATACACTTCGCTTTAGAGGTTTTTCTTTCATCAGAAGACGCATCAAGACACAGCTGTGTTATCGACTCTTCTGATTCGGTTCCAAACAGAGCAAAAAAAACAAAAACAAACATTATAAATAAAATGTTTCTACCCTGTGGTTCTGTATCCGCTCTTACTTTTTCCTCACACTGGGTGAGAGTGATATTTCTGGTTGAGTTTTCGAACTAACTCTGCCAGCTGGCCCTGAGAAAATAAATCCATGACTTCAGTTAATTAAAGAAGTTACAACCTGCACATAAATTTGCTGGTTTGACGTTTAGACGTCCTCGAACATCTCCTGTTGTTTTCCTTCTCTCTGCACCTGTCTTGCCATTCGATCTAGCAAATTCAGTAAAATTACTTTGGTTAAATATTATAGTGACTTTACACCCACACTACCTTAAAATGTATTTGTTCATACACTGCAAAAACACTCAATCTTAGCAAGATTTATTTTATTTTTTTGTCTCGTTTCTGGTGCAAATGTCTTATTGCACTTAAAATAAGACAAAACTAACCAACAAGTAACATTTCAGCAAGAATACTAGTTTGTTTAAAGTCAGTAAGTCAGAAAACAATCTGCCATTTACGCTGGTTCTGGATTTCTGATGAAACTTAAAGAAATGTTAGTTAAAATACAGGTTAAGTACACTGTAAAACATTTTTAACTTGAAAACGAAAGTCCACCTGCTGCCTTGAAAATGCGATTCAGTGTCACCTTTCTTTTCGTTTAATTAATGACCCGAGTGTCGTCGTTTCTGTGGAAATCATTGTTGACGTTTCCTCCTAAACGTCTCATCGCCCCATTCGTCCCAACGTCCAGGGAGTCCATTTAGTAATCCGTCCATGTCTGTATCACAGAGCTCATGTTTATTAAAAGGTCAGAGAGTGAGGCTGAAAGATGTCCGTGTGAAACTCCTGTGTTGTGATGGATCTGTGTAAGTTAAAGAATTGGTTGTCTGACAGGGATGATCGAGGGCTTTGAGCAGCGACGACAGAAAACTGGGGGAGGAAAATGATTGCGTAAGTAGAAATAAAAACTGATTGAATGGAGGAAAGAAAACATGGCGTCAGCAAATCAAGCACCCTATGCAAATTTCTGCAAGCATTTTTTATTCATCTTTCATTCCAGTCAGACCTCAAACATCGAGCATGTAAAAAAAAGGCCAGTTGTTAGGGGAGTCAGCTGAAATGATCACTATCTTTTATGCAACTTTTGAATTGTTTCATTAAAAACAGTTGACAAAAACGTCAGAATTTGAAATTGGAAGAGGAAGATGGAAACAGATTGGTAGAGTAAGTTCTGACACAATGAACTGGTGCCTTACCAGAGGCACAAAGCATGGAGAAATTTCTAATCCCAGAGTGGAGGAGAGGACTGTGCGTTTTTCCGAGATGTGTTGATTCGCTCCAACACATTTTTTTTTTTTTTTACAAAGTTTTAAAAGTCCACTTAAAATTAGCATGGAAATAACACAAAGTTTCACCTGCTGCAAAACAACAGACTTCTTCAAGTATTTATTGTGCACAGACCGAATCACAGCACTCGGGGGCGTGACTCTGATCAATTGTTGTTCAGTATGTTGATTAGAGAAACTCTGATTATTTTGGGCACTTGAGGTTAATTTGCAGTATTTCTGCTACCAGTCCAAAACCTAAAACTTGAGAATAATTGCTCAGCTCAGATCCAACTGTAGCAAAAAATACAAAAGAAGTCTGCACGGTGCCAGTCTCCACTAATGGCTTATTTATTGCACCTTAGTGCAATAAATATAGCTTGCACCAAGGTGCAATAAAGAAGCCATTAGAGGATTCCTGTTGTGTACCTTCAGAAAGCGTTTTTTGCTTCAGTGTGTCTCTGTTGTGACCCAGTGGCTGATTCAATGTGCCACAGGGTTTTCTAAAGGACCCTCTAGCTCTAAGTGTTGTACTTGTGTTGTGGTGGTGCTGGACTTATGAGATCTGGAGCTTAACATTCGTGCTGGTCATCTGATTAAATCCAGGATGACGATGCTCCAAACATTTTTATCAGGACGGCCTTTTGAGTTAATTTTTCCTGCGTGTTTAGAAGCTTGAATTCAGTCTTTCCGTTGTCTTTCATTGTGGACATGATGCGTTTAGAGAGAGCATTTTGCATTGAGGCCAAAAAGATATTTTGGTTTCATCTGACCAGAGCAAATTCCAGCACATGTTTGCTGTGTCTCCTAAACTCCTCCTGCTGCAGTAACGTCAGGGTGTTTGGCCGTGTGTGTTGTTTACAGCTGTAACCTACTGTAAACATATCAATCATGGTGGAGAGGAGCGACCCTTACACAAGTTCGCAAATAAAAACAATGATTGGAAAATCTCATTTTATATTCTCATGTCAGAAAAATACAATCGTAGCATTTGCTAAGGCTAAAAACACAGCAGTGGCATAAGATGCTAACATCTCATTAGCCAATACTAACATCTTAGCATCGGGCTAAGATTTTAGCTATAGCTCGCTGCTTGGGGCCAGAACCTAGCAGAGGGAGTTTAATGTTTGCGTTCGTACGATCTCTTACAATTGCTCCTCAAAACTCCCGACTGTGGCTGAAAAAATGGCTTCTGGAAGTTGAGCAGTTGGGTTTTCCTCCCCCCTCAACAAACACCCACAAAATTCACACCAATCACCTCAATAATTTCACATGGAGAAATGAGCAGAACGTTCACCGGGCGAGTTCTGGTGAGACGAGGATGAGAACAGAAACAACACAATTTTTATATCTTTATATCTTGTGAACATGAGAACCGATTTTAAAAGTTTGGCTCAACCACAGAGTTCACAAGAAATTAGACTTTTTTCTTTCAGCTAGGGCTTTTTATGTTGCCACTCTTTCATGAAGGCCAGATTTGTGACTAACCCTGACCTGAAGCAGCTCCTTCAGAGTAACAATAGTCTGCTTGTCCTCTCTGCTAGATTAACTATATAGCTCTGTCCTGAAGTGCTTTGCAGGTGCATCATGCTTAATGGTGGATTTAAGAAAGTTCAATGAGATGTCAAAAAGTTTCTGATATTGTTTTATGATCTAATTCCTCCCTGACCTGTCTGCTGTGTTCCCATGAAGCTGTTTGTCCTCTAATCTTCTCTAACGAACCTCTGAAACCTTCGAACAACAGTAGGATTTATATTATAATAAATTAACGCAGGCAAATTTTGAAAGCCTTTCCTTCCGCTCTACGATTGCACACTACTTTGTGCTTTTCTGTCACATAAATCACTTTTGAAATACATTAAAATGTGTGGATTTAACTTGACAATATGTAAAGAAGATGAAATGTAATTCAGAGCTATAATAGTTTAGGACAAAACTGAAAAACATGTAATATTACGCAAGCGAATTGCTCTATAAGTATTCTGCTGGGAGCAAACAGTTTCTATATTGCATTTAATTCTTTAATTTACACTTAAAATGTCACAATGTTATGTTTAATGTGAACGCGGAGGGAGATCCCATCTGCACTTGAAAAACAATTAGGCAAAAGAGAGCAGGACTGATGCAAATGTATTGAGGTCAGCGTGGTTTCATTTCACTCTGGGGAGGTTTCAGCAAAGCAAAAGCAGGATTTTCCTTCGTTATAAAGTCCAAACATTAAAAAAATATAAAAATCCAGAACATCAGGGTGCTGGAGCTCACACCACCTGGTTGATCTTGCAGCTATAAAGTTTGTTTGTTTGAGCTGAGTTACACTGCAGGAGAGAGAGAAAGTAAGAGACCAAGAGGGAGCAAGAAGGAAGAGGTGGAGCGTTTGAGGCCTGGGTCAAGTCCTCAAAGTGGAGGACTGTTCCAGTTAAAGATCTTTAAATAGGGTTATTCACAAGAATGCTTTGCTCTCATCTGTCTCTGCTCTTGTTGAGGCACCATGGGATAAACTGGGGGCCAGGCGTCGTGGTAAAATGGGTTGAGTTGCAAACAGACGGCCGCATCTCCACTGCAAAACCACAAAATCCTACCAAGTATTTTAGCAAACCTGAAGTAAGACAAAGCTAATTTAACCTGTACACACTGTGAAACATTTGAAGGTGGTTTAACTTGAAAATTAAAGTCCACCAGTTGACTTGAAAGTGCAATTTAAATCGACAGGAAAATTGTTTTGCTTTCATCATAATCGCATCGTGTCGTCAACAGCTGTGAAATAACAGACATTACATTTTGTCAAGGGCTAAAACCATCAACACACATCAAGTTATGCTGATCAAGGTTTCATTTATTATGACTCAACAGTAACAAACAGTTTGGTTTTTAGCCTTGATTTAAGGAAACTCAGTGTTTCAGCAGTTCTGAGGTTTTCTGCATAAAAGCTGAATACTGCTACTTTTCAGCCATATTCCTTAATACTGATTTAAAATTACTAGTTCCTCTAGGGGGAATATTTTACTTATAACATGGAGAAAATGTTTTGTTATGAGAGAAAAAATCTCCCTTTGAAACTAGAACTTTTTTTCTCCATATTAAACATTAAATCAAAGCTTTTTGCTCGGTGAAAATGTACTTTTAAATGAGTTTTGTCTTATTTCAAGATAAGTTGCGTTATGCAACAACACAAAATCTTATTTTTTGGTCCAGTTTCTAGTGCAAATATCTTAGATCACTTGAAATAAGGCAAAACTAACTTACTAAGTAACTTTGCGGCAAGATATCGATGCTTGTTTTAAGTAAATGATTCCTTAATATTGATGAAAAGTTCTATTGGCAGATAAATTCATTTACAACATGGGAAAATGTCTTGTTATAAGTTAAATAAGCTGCCAATGGAAGAAGTACTTGATCAGCAATATTAAGGAATTATATCCTTACAACAAGCTCCTATATCTATTAGTAAAAAGTTACTTGTAAGATACTAAACTTGAAATAAGACAAAACAAAGACTAGAAACTAGACCAAAAATACCAAGATTTTGGTGTTTTTGCAGTAAAACTTGGTAAAATTTTGTGATTTTTCCAGCGTTGTCATTGCTGACGTGTCTGGTTGGGATCGATCAACTTTATTCATCAGTGAATCCTGATAAAGAAGGACAAAATTCATAAAAACAATCACGATGCATCAGTGAAAGCAGTGGGATAATGAATCCGCTGTGCCAGGATCCATGCATGTGTTCATTGGACTCATTTAACTTCCGTCTGAATTCTTCCTGATTTCCCAGTGCAGCTGATTACCTCCAATTCAGCCGACTATCCGGGGAAGGGATTCATTGTGGAACAATGAGCTGAGACTACGGGTCTTCGGATCGGGGAATGTCAGCTAAATGATCTCCTGTGGACGAAAGCTTAAATGGAAGCTAAATGTTACGCGAAGCACTCCTCTATCTGATGCTCATTACCCGCCTCTCCAGTCCCCCGGAGACCTGGCTCAGCTTCACACTGAGCACTTTCCTGCCAGGAGGAGGGTGATTACAACATTTTGCTTGACAAAAAAGCTCCCCTCCCCCTCGCCTCTCTCATCGTTTCCTGTTTTCTCCCTCATCCTTTTCTTCTCTGACCGGTCAACCCTGTTACCGCTCCCTCTCTCCTGCATCTTCTCAGACACTGCGGGCGATTTCCTACGGCGGCTGTTTTGCCTCTTCGTCCCGTCCGTGATTACAACACTTAGACACAAGCAGGCCGTGAACGGTACGGGAGAATTTTTATTCTCTGCCAGACAATAGCGAACAAGGGCGAATTATGAATTATGAATCACGCATCAGCGTGTAATTCAGGCGACAACAGCAACACAAAGGAGACGCGGGAATCAGAAGCCGCTGAAAGTAAATCACGGGAGACTCCTGAGAGCAGCAAGCAGATGGGGTGATCATTGATGTGCGCACAGGGTACCATCCATCTAGGGAGGAGCGGAGGCCTACGCGTTCCTCTGCCAAGGCTCGATGTACTCAAGGCCCAGATGGTCAAAGATGTCCTTTTCAGTCGTCGCTGTCAGGAACTCCTTCTAGAGACAAGACAAGCAAACACTGTGTCACCGGCTTGATCACAAATGTGCAATAATTACTAAACGGGCGTTTACTGTGCTTTGCAGCAAAGATTTCAATGCATTTCATTGAGACTTTGCGTAACTGTTGTGGCCATTTATGTTGACTTTTTGTGAGTAAGTAAGTCCTATCAATTTAGTTTTTCTTTGGTAGTTAAGAGTATAATACCAAAAATATTCGCTCACCTGCCTTTAACCACATATGAGCTTCAGTGACATCCCATTCCTAATCCGTAGGGTTCGATATTAAAGTAAAATTAAAGTTTGTTTTTTTATCCCCAAACAATCGCGTTGGAAGCGTGTGCAAAAAGCAAACCACCCGCCAACAGCCTTTATTGAAAATGTTTGGTTTTGAACTTAAAACATTGCAGCACCTGCAAAATGTAGAGCATAACTATGAAATGAAAGTAGAATATCGCACTGGTTTCCTTTTAGCTTCTTAAATGAAAGCTAAAAACTGTGCTGTCCATCACACTAAATCAGAAAGGACGGGGAGTGTATGTGACACTGATCAGCCTGCACCCACTGTGAAAGACGGTGGTGGCAGCATTATGCTGAGGCTGGTTTTCTTTAGCAAGGTAAAGAAAATTGGTTGGCGTTTTCTGGGAGATAAATAGAGAAAGGTACAGGACAACCCTTGATGAAAATCTGTTAGAGACGCCATTACTGTGGAGTAGCTACTGTAAACATACAGCCAGATTGTTGTGTTTGAGCTACGCCGCAAACACAACCAAATCCCACCCAGTATTTCTGTCTAGTTTCTGGTGTGAATGTCTTAGTACACTGGAAATAACACAAAACTGACGTACAAGTAACTTTTCAAGATATTTTCCCCATCTAATAAGTGAAATAGCCTGTACATTATCAATATTTAATAATTCTTGACTTACAGTCAATTTTCTTCCATTTCAAGTGTACTAAAATATTTGCGCTAGAAGCTGGACTAAAGATACCGGGTAGGATTTGCTGCTTTTGTAGTCTAAATGGAATGGTTTTGATCATATTCGTGTTTTAGAGTGGCCTAGTCAAAGAAATGACACACTAGGGAACGCCCTTTTGGGGCGAAACTTAGACAGAGGCTAACAAAAGAAGTTACCAACTGTTGCTTGTCGCCATTTTAACTGTTAGCTTGACAGACACCAGCAGCTTTGCTGACCCCAGTGGGATAAAGGGTGTAAAGAAAACGGACGGATGAAATTTGGGTCGCTCTGTGCAACGCTCCCGTCCCTCACTTCCCGCGTCCGTCATGGCGGCTCGCGTGATTACGTGACGTAGTTGCAAATAAACACAACCAACAGTTGAACCAACACAGAGACAAAAAGAAAATAAAAACATCGTTTTTAACTTCTTTCCTCAGGAACTTCACCTCGATTTCAAACTGCCAATATCACTTAAGGTCTATTTGAACCCTGGCTGCACAAACACAGAGTCATGCCGAGGCTGCGTGGATTTAGAATCCCACTCTCCTCCAACACATAAACACTTTAACCTTGCTCTGCGGTAAGTGATTGCTCTCTTCAGCAGATGAGTATTTTCCCTGACAAATCACGGCAGGGCTATTAGGTGCCGGCCGTCTACCAGCGCAATGTGAAGGCTTATGTCTCTATAGGAGTGGTGACGAGGCATGACTCACCTTGGGAGAGAAGCAGCCTGCAGGGAGAGAGGGAGAGAAAGCGGCCTGTGATTGTGACACGCACTGCCTTCAAGTGCTAAACTGGACCTGACACCAGAGCTTGTCAGCTCCCACTGCCAGCCAAAGGCAGAGTTAACTGAGGGAAACTCACAGAGGGCGAGGAGGAGGAAAACCCACCACGAGGCACGTCTCCCTCCATAGAGCTTTGTTATTTTTAATGCAAATGACAGGTTGGTCGTGCTGCAGGGAGAGTCGAGCGCTCGGCAGGAAACTCTGCTCATATCAGACCTGTTTAAATCTTTTCCAGACGGGAGTTTGGTTGAAATTGCACCGTTTATATTTGGAAACTGCATTGCGGTTCTTTCGTCAGTACGACGACGAATCACGGTGAAAATACAGAAAATGTACAAAAAAAAAATTTTTTTTTAATCAAATTAGGAGAAGAAATTCATACAATTCTGGCAATAAAAACATTCAATTTATTTTCTGTAATTTTTAACATTCCCATACAAAAGGTATACTAAGTTATAAAGTTATAATATTCCACAAAAAAAATCATTTGAAATTAAAATTTGAATATTAAAAGTATTACAATATACAGTATATTTCTTATACTTACCTTACAAGAAATATAGTATGTCATATTATGAGCATAAAGACAATAATACAATAATAAAGTTGAAATATTATTTTTATATTACTTTATTCTTGTAATATCATGGCTGTTTTCAAAATATAACTTTGTTCTCATGTTAAGACTTTATTCTCATAATATGTTGACTATATTCTTGTACAACTTTATTCTCGTAATAGTATTATGAGAATAAAGTCATAATATTTTGAGAATTACAGAAATACTACAACGTTATTCCTGTATTATTTCAAATTACTGTCATATGACTTTATTCTCATAACTTTTATTTAGTTTTTTGTTAGTGTGAGCCTAATACTCCACTGTACATCATTGCAACAGAAAATATAAATATGTAATTAACCTGACGCTGCATAAAGCCCTCAGACAAGCATGAATAAATATTTTATTTTAGTTGTCTAATCAAAAAATACAATTTTTTCAAGAAAAAGGAAGATGTGAAGTGGAAACTTTTAATTTAATCAGCCATTCAGTCAGAGGACTGTGGTTTTATCTTCCACCAAACTTCACTTCTCACTTCTACATTTTTCTTAGCATTTTGCCAAGAAACATGTATGTAAGGTGTGGCGCATTGTATGGTTTTGGTTTCACTGTTATTAGTTTTTCTGGGCTGTATTTCTATGTGTTGCAACATGTGGTTAAAGAAAACAGAGGACCTCATTACAAATCCATCTCAGACTGTCCAGGTTCACCCTGCAAGCACGATGGCGAAACCTATTTAAAAAAAAAATTAGTGTATTTTCTGCGCAACTGAGCCGACGCTTGTTGAATTAATAAATTAGTGAGTCATTCATTCAGACAGGCTCAGTGAAGATGACTAACCGAAGTTCAAACTATGCAATCAGAAAAGCAAAGGAAGGGAATTGAAGTGACTTTGTGATGTCACTTCAGTTCCCTCGAAGTGACAAAACGTTTCCCACACAAAACCGCGAATTTTTCATATCAGAGGCCAGAAGAGAATTGTCAAACTCATTCGAGATGATAAAAAGCAAACAGAAATTCAAATGTTACAACCAAGGTAGGGGGGATATCAGTCAATGCAACCAAGGTAGCAGCTGGGCTACAGCAGCAGAAGACCAAACCGAGTCTATTTCCCGCCGGACAAGAACAGAAAACTGACGCTAAAAATTCAGACTTGCCACATATGGCCAATAATTGTTTGGAAGCAAACTGCTTGAAGGCAAGATGTATATGCTTTGTGACATTATCGCAAAGTAATTGCTGGAGTATGTTGGATTGAAATCCGTTTCTTAACTGGAGAAGATGGTAGAAAAAAAGCAAAAGTTAAATTATGATAGCTAGTTTCAAATGAAATCCTAAAAATAAAAATTAGGGTGTCAAAAACCTTAAAGGTGTATTGATAAATTCATTTAATTTAAATTTCTGCCTCAAAAAAAAAACAATCCAATTGGACGCTGGAAAAGATTATTGCGTTGAAGTTGTGCTAAAAAGAGCTAGCCTAAAATAGCATCTCAATGCTAAACATGTAGCAACAGCGCAGACGTCCCAATGCTAACATCAGCGTTTACTTTTCTAAATAAGTATTTTTTCAAAGATGTTCCATGAATCATCAGCGACTCCTGAAACCTGAACAGGTTTAACGGCACTTTGCACCAACCTGATGGCTGAATAACCCAAATAGTAGATTAAAAACTAAGTATGTTTGTTGTTGGGCTCATATGTATATTTATAATCAATAATCTAGCAACAACAATGACTTTTTAATTTAACTGGTTTCTTATTTTTGATTGTAATATGATTATTAATGAATCACAGAGCCTGCAATGAGCTCAAATAAAAAATTAAATCAAGTCCTACCACTAGTTTTAGCATTTGTTCTTGCAAACAACAGCTCTAGGTTCCCATTTTCCAGATGAAAGCTGCCCTTTCCCTCACAGGAACAGCGTAGCGCTGGTTTTTGGTTTGGCTAAAACCATCCTGAGGTCCATTAACCTCCTCACCGCTGCCCGTGTTTTCTTTATTGCTCTCATAACTTTGAGCCTATTTCTGGCTCCTACCACTGAACACAGCAGCAAATGCACACATTGCCACAGTTTACTGCATCAAACAAACACATGATTAAAAGTAGTGGGAGAAGAATAAAAGAAAACAGGAACAAATAAGAGTATGAGGCAAGGTCAATGTGTATTGTGGAGAAAACATCACGTGCTGAGGCTCGTTGTACAGAAGGGAATTGGGGAGGAAAAGGAGGAACACAGGAGCACAGGCCAGATTCTAGCATCACCAGTTTAGCCATTGTCCTCGGTTCACTGTGCTGTCCCAGAACCTCAATTCCCACAGCCCTCACATGCCCTCAGGTAGATGCTGCTTTATTTACTTACCACAACACAGCAGAGGCTCCATGGGAGATGAATCCACAAACCTTCTGTACCTCTAAATTCTCCCCTTTGGGCACCGACAGGAAGCCAGCCCTTAAAACGGCAAAAGGCTGCTTTTATTTCAGAGCTTTATGGAGCATCAGAAAGAGCCGAGAGTTGAGGAACAGAGAGACAGTTAATTAGGAAGAGGGGTTATCTTCCTAAGACACTCATGTTGTCTGCGACTGGCAAACCATCAGTGCCACATGCCAGAGAGGCGGCAGCGTGTGTTCCTGCGAGCCTGTGTCCTTGAATTAATAAGGCACTAATCAGCTACACGTTCCTCTGTCCACCGCATAATGACATCCCTCATGGACGTGAACACATATCAGCTCCTGCAAAACATCTGCTGCGCCTCTGCTGCCCGTCATCCTCTCCCCGCCACCCGGCGGTAGCGCTTGATGGAAGGAGCTGATGGACATGGCTGGCTGCCCGCCTCCGGGCCGAAGCAACTGACACATGAAGCCGGGAGAAGGAGACAGAGCGATGGAGAGGAAAACCAGGATCGCTGCTCAACGGCAACCCTGCCAGGAGGCAAATGGGGAGGCATGTAGGACACAGAAGAGTAAAAAAAAAAAGTGATTTTCTACACAGAACAAGATGAAAATACTTAGAAATCAAACTTAAATTTAGATTAAGACTGTTGACTAGTAGACTTGGTTCTACTAGGGACCAAAACTGCAGCATTTGCTGCATTTTCACCTGCTGCAGTTCTCTTTCACACTGCATCGTGTCAAACAATCTAAAACTCACAATCAAAGCTGCTGAAGGTCTTTTGTGAAGTTTCCACAGCTAACGACAATTTGTGGAGTCATGTCATGTGCTGTGTTAGTCCACAATATTTCACTAAATCTAAAGTAAGTGCAGTAATCAACCAGGAATGTAAAGCACTTCACGCTTTCCTCTGCTGAAGAGCTCTATGAGAGCGTCTGTCATTTTCATACGCACGTCTTCAAGCTTTCTTGTAGAAATTTACCAGGTGTTCAGTTCTTCTTCTGCTTTTTGTTTTGTCTAGTGTGGTCTACTTCAGCATGAATGCTTCAGGCATGAACCTGCTGTGCATACAGAGAAGCTACTCCATCTTGCTTGCCAGTAGTGAGTGATTATTGGAGCTACTGCATATTTTGTGTCATCTGAAACAATTCTCCTCCAAATTAAAGCCACTCTCTGATCTCAATGGTGCCCAACGCTCCGATTATTGGTTTGGATTCAAGATGAGTTTCACTATTTGTTGTCCTGAAATTAGACACAGAATGGTCAGGTCTTTAATGTGTGTTAAATAAGGCAATGAGAAATTTCAGTGAAGCAGCTCTAGCTGGATGTGCTAGCCCAGATTGCTAGCATCCCAACCTGGGAGGTCTATTTAAGCTGCTTGCTTCATTTCAGCATCCAGCTGGAGAGACGACACCAGCATCACACCCTGGCATGTTTAGGACGAGATACTTTCACATCTCCACGGAAAAATGAGGAATGTAGGAATATCATATCATAAAAGAACAAGGTCAAAATGTAGTCATTGTTTAGATGTGCATGTGAGCAGAAATGATCATACTTTTCAGAAGTCTGACATTTATTGTTGTAAATATACTAATTTACTGAGACACTAATGTATGTTATTTTAGGTAAATTGTGCCAATAACAAACTTAATCAGTCTTATTACAAATTAGTTATCAGAAGATGTAAGTAAGTATTTAAGAATAAAGAGAATCACAAACTCAATTATCTTTGTTATGCAACAATATTTGAATTTTGTGCAACATCCACTAAAAAGAAAGTTAACTATGCAAACTCTGAATGGCCATAAATATATATACTGAAGCATTAAACTACAATAAACAATAGACAGTCAGGTTCTTTATTCTTTCTGTGGTTTTACCGACATGTTTGCTCGGCTAAAAAAACCAGTAAGAAACAGTTTTCATAATTTTCTCATTTTTGGAGCTGAACTTAAAATGTGAAAGCTGCATGTCAATATTTCTTGACATCATCCATCTCCTGACTACCGTATTTTCCAGACTATGAGTCGCAGTTTTTTTTCATAGTTTGGCCGGGGGTGCGACTTATACTCCGGTGTGACTTCTATATGTCTTTTCCTGCTTTATTATGCATTTTATGGCTGGTGCGACTTATAGTCCGGAAAATACGGTACATAAAAAAAAATTCAAACAGTTTTCTATCCATAAATCATTTTAAACTTTGACAGATTACTGCATCTTCAGTGACATGTCAATGTTTGCACCCTGCGGCAAAGACCTTACATAAGACCAGAAAACTAGTGTCAGGGAACTCTGCAATACAAAATAAAAAGGAAGTCAGCTACGGGAGCTGAGCTAAAGGTCAGGCAAATAAATATGCAAACACGACTCAAATCTATGCAAATGCTCTCTTGGAAGTTCTCTAGCAAGAAAATGTATCTGCACTCAGACTTCATCCTGTGTGGTCATCTCTTTTCCGGCTTTGACTTTGCTTGTCCACAGCAGAAATCATTAAGCGCCAGATATTAAGAAGTCAAAGATGTTCTGTACATAAAACTTTAATAACCCAAATGTTTTAGCTCGTCTTTTTATAGATCTGTTGGTTCAAGAGGCTCTATTTCACATGCGAGTTTAGTACCTTTTATTAAGAAAGCTTGGTTAATTCCACAGTCAACAAACGCACCCACTTCTTTTATTTTAGGTTTCTCTCTCTCTTTTACTGTTAGAAATAGACTATTGTCAAGAGATTAGGAAAAAAATGTTTGATTTTGACTAATTAAATCTGGTTTTATTACAGTGTGCAGGAAAGGGCTGAGGGGGCAGAAAAAGCAGGAGGTGAATTATGCCCCAGTGTGTTCCCCCCGTAACAATATGCGGCACGCCCCCGTCTCTCCGCGGCGGCGTCCTGCTAGCCCTCAGCTCACAGGACAGCCTGAGAAACCAAGGAGGGGACAGACACCTCACTAATCACACCAGCAATTAGTGCAAGCATCATAAAGCACCGCTGTCTATAAAAGAGCTATCGAGTTTAGTGTTATCGTCATTACTTATTCCTTTCTGGCTTGCTAATCAGCTGGTGCACGGGGCAGAGAGGCAGACAGGTAGAAAATAATGATTTTTCTAATCAGAAACAATGGGATCTTCACTTGACATCTGCGGTGTTATGGTGCTCTGCTCCCATGGAGGAGTAAACATTTGCAAATCAAAGTTATTTAGCTGATTAGGCTGCCCAAAGGCAATGAGCAGGCGCGTAAAGAGCCGGGGAGAGGTGCAATAAAGGCTTAATGTTTCTTCGGTGCCTTCCTAATGTCACCAAAGCATTAGTTTGAAACTTCAAAGTTCATGCTTCCATTTGCGTACATCCTCATTGATAAAAGGAACTTGAAGTAAGCGATGACAATGCATTGCACATCGTTGCAACATTTCGCTCCTTGGTAAAACTTTCATCCTCACAGTGAAGGCGAAGACAACATGTTTGACACATTAAAGCTCTTTATTCCTCTAACAGAATAGTTATGTTTAAGGTGAAGATTCAATTCACTTTTGAGGTTATGTGTAGGGATGAATTACACAAAGTTTTGCTCAATCTTCACTCACTTTAATTTCGACCCATAACGCAGCGCTTTGGATGAGCTTAGACATTTTTATCTGCAGACACTGTTTTGTCTCCCAACCTTTGGATGCATTAAAATCTTGAAAAGAAAACAGAAATTTTAACCACTTCCAACAGAACATCCTTCATTCCTGCTGCACAACGCCTCCTGTTGACCACAGGCATTTATAAATAACAAGTATTGTTTTCATGGTGCTATATTTTAGATGTGTTTCTTTATTAAAGGGGCAGAAATATGTAATTTCCAGGCACATAATGATACTTTATAGTATAATCAAGTAACTATGTTAACTTCAGTTGTCATAAAAATGTTTTACACAGCTCAGGAAAGAATTAAGCTCCCACTCCATTGAACACCTGATGGTTATTCAACCAAATATTGATTTCTGAACTCTTCCCGTGTTAAAACATTAATACTGATGTTTCTAAATGAATATGAACTTGTTTTCTTTGCATTTCTTTGACGTCTGAAAGCGCTGCGTTTTTTGTTATTTTGACCATTTCTCATTTTCTGCAAATAAATACAAAATTTTTGCTTGGAATTTCGAAGACATGTCAGTAGTTCATAGAATAAGAATATATTTACTCAAAAATATAACTAGATTAAAATCTGAGAAAATGATCATTTTAAGTGGTCTCAATTTTTTCCCATCTCAAATATAATTAAAATATTTCTCACTTCCAAATTTAAATTCTTGGGAGGCGGAGCTAAGTCCACCCAGTCGTTTTGCATGACTGAATGGTTGCCATGGAGATTAAAGGATTTCTCAAACATGCATGAAAGAATGAAGGCAACACCATTATAACAGGATGTAAAACTCACAAAAAAACATTTTAAATAATACTGCCCCTTTAAAGTATCTATCTACCCATCTGCATAATGAACTAAACTGATCCGCATTGTTTTACAATTAGGATTGAATTGAAATATGAAATCCTGAAATATAAATCTAATTGCACACGTTTAATTGATTATATATATTATTCTTGTACACCTGGCTCTATTTGTGTGGAAAGTTTGCTTGTGATGACATTTGTTGTTTTTTTTTGCTAAACTTTTTCCATTAAAACGGACATTATTGTCTGCAGCGTGGCGTTAACTCAGACTGGCAGCGCCTGTTGCCGTCTCTTCACTTCCTCTCAAACGGACCCTTACAAAACAGTCTTCTAATGATAACAATAAATTAACTTTCTCTGCTCCACTGAAGCTTATAAATAATGAATCGGCTTGTTGAAGAGGGGCTAACTTTGCACAACCAATTAGCTTTCTGTTTGAGACGGAGCGAGTGGATCCTGCATCGTCAGCGTTCTTCTCATTCTGCCTAATTAAAGCGACCCACAGGCAAATCTAAGCTTTGTTTGTGAATTATCCTCTCACCTTTTTGTTGATCTGAGCACTGACATTTTGATTTATTTAAAAGGTTTCAGGTTCTTGGACTAATCTCTCAACTATATGAGCATGTTTTCTTTGAGATGTTTGCAGCAACGTTTTGGCAGCAATGGGAGCCTCAAGTCTTCCAGGAAATAATCCAGTGAGCTTCTGCAAAATAACTTTTCTTTTTGATGTTTTTCCTCATTCTGGGTTAAAATGCTCAAGTTCAAAAAGGTTGAATGTCTCTCCGGGGTTCAGCTCCACCGAGGTCAATCCGGGACGCTTCAGGATCGTGTTTGATCTAATTTATCTGTTTTCTTCGGAGCATTTTTCTTCCCAGAACTGCAGTTTTCTAACAGACAGCAAAGCAAGATTGGTGGCACCAACTAACTCACTCAGTCTTTGGTAACCTAGCAACAACCAGTCGCGCAACTGGCGCAATAGCAGTTTAATATTCCGTCGTAACTCCTTAAAAATAAAATAAAATAAAAAAACCAGCAGTATGGAGTGAAAGAAAATAATTATTACAACAGATCGAGAGGAAACGTTGGGTAAAATGTCACTAGTTTAAAAACAAAAAAATTATCAATAATTAACGATATTGACTGATATGAAACACTTATATTGTGATACATTATTCAGCCATATTGTCCAGCTTTAAAGATGGTGATAAGATCAAAACCTTTAAATCCAACACACAAGCAGCTGAAGTAAGAAGGGCTTAGCTTTGAGTACATGATTAGGAGCTCAGTCATCACGGGGAAGTAAAGTAGAGCCGCTTCCAGTCTTACAAATTCACATCAAATCATTTTAAATAAAGTAGAAAGACTTCATTATGCAAAAAGATGCAGGGGATTTGGTAAAATGTTTTGGAAACTGACCAAACGTTTGCAGTAAGAACATAAAAATGAGTTGTCTTCTCATTTCTCTGTCCATTTGCACTGATGTTGCACAGCAACAGGTCATTATCAGAGCCTGCCGCATTTCTCTGATGGCTGTAAACAAGGGCTTTGATTCATCTTCCCAGCAAAACTGAAAGCTCTCACTCAAAATGTGTTTTTGATCTCCCATAAATCACCTTGTCAGATGTCTTGTTAACAGCTACTGCTTAATTTCATGACTAATTTAGGCAGCGGCTAATTGTGTTACGTTTCTAGTCTTCCCCTGCCTCGTTAGGAATCTTTAAGGAGTCCATTATTACCTGAATGTTGGAATAAAGTTTGAGGAGCCAGAGGGGCAAACCTAATTTTTATGCCCTCCTAAATTAAAACAAGACAGGAGAAAAGCTGCTCCTGCAATACCGATATTGAGCAAACAGCATCGATGTGTGCAGACACATTTAAATAAAACTCTGAGTACATTTAAGGGAAAACCATTCATATTTATGCATATTTAGGTGACCTAAAAGCAGAGCTGGAAGCTCTGTGTTATGACAAACCAGCACTGTTTGCATCCAAAAGATTTCTCACCAAAAAATTTAATAATTTGGTGCAAGAAAGGATTCACAACCAAGACAGTGTTTCTTTTGTTATCCTGATATAACTACAAAATATTAGGAAAATATTATTTCTTTATTTCTAAAGACTACATGTAATATTTTATAATCTGATGCATTTTTTTATGTTGCATTTGTTGCAATGCACCATGTCTCCACATTAGACATTTAAAGTATCATGCAAAAATTAACTGACGTCTAAACTTGTATGCACAGCAGGCATGGTGGAAACTAAACGCTTAAAAAATACCAACAAAGCAGACATTATTAGACTCAGAAAATTTGACTTCACTCATTTCTTTACATAAATAAACAAATAAAGGATGCGTCATTCTACTCTCTTTTCGTTTACTGATTCAGAAACACCGTTCTGACTCAATAAGGCGCCTCTGATGGGAAGAACCAAGTCTTTTCTGTGTACTGAAATAATCCTGAAACATTTAATATTCCAACTTTATGTTCACATCATAATATCTCCTTTATTGGTGACTGAAGTGCTGCGACCAGGTGCTAATCTGCTGGACTTGTTGGACATGTTTGAGTCAGCAGAGCGAATCTACTGCAGACAAGCATAAGGTGCTCAAAGGAATTCCCCAAGAGTGTTCACAGTTTTAAAATGTGCATTTGTTTACTTCTCCCTACGACTGAAAAATCAACAGCCATAACAAGACAAGGTAAACAGTATTCCCATTCACTGTTAAATTGTACAGAAATGCATTTAGTTTGAAACTTGTAGATAAATCACAGTTCACACGAAGGAAGGTTTCTAAGTGGTGCATCAGTGATTGTGTGGTTTTTTCTTCTAAACTGTTCTCTGAATCACTAAACTGTCGTTGTGAATGACTGCATCTGAAAAGGATAAAGGGGAAAAGGTTCTTATTTGGTCTGACTCATGTCAAAGCCCACGCATTCTGATTAATGTATTCCTGTTTAGCACAGACTGCGTAGCGTATTGGTCACCGAAGGCCAGGAGGTGACGAGCCACATCCTGTGCGGCTGCATCATAATTGAAGTGGTGCCCCGCATGAAGGAGAGCATCGCGTCGCCGCTTTGCTTCTCGCTCTCGTGTTTGTGCAGACTAATCAACAAGCCGCACTCGGAATAGATTCTGCTCGACCTTTTGTGAATCGGGTGCAGACTGAATCACTGCCTCGTGACATCAGCAGATAAAAGCTATGCCGCTTCCTTGAGTGCTTTCATGTACATTTATATAAATATATTATGGGATGGCATTCAGGGAATCCTGTGTTTATATTGTCTGGATTTTGAGTGTATGGAACAAATATATCCATACATTTGGATGAAAGTGAATTCATGAATTTATTCTTAATATAGTAATTTATAATGAGATTAAAGCCAAATAGACCAGTGCAGACAGTGTGAGAAATACAATAAAAACATAAATACGGTGATATTTAAAGTAATATATTCACAAAGTGGCTACTTTGCACTGCGGTGCAATTGATACGATACAAAAACATGCTAAAACAAAACAAGAAAAATAATAAAATTTTTAAAAAATTTTAATTTTAATTAAAAGTTTTATTGAAACAAAATTGAAAGTTTGTTTTGACAAATTTTGTCATTGAATTTTGTCAGCAAATTTCGCTAGATGATAAATTACCCTGATAATTTTTCAGGGGTGCAATTGATTGAATGCAAAAATATTTATGTAAGACAAATATTTTGTAAATATTCACAGAATATTTTAGGAAATATTTTATACAAAAAATATTTAAATTTTTGATCAATTGAAAGTATTTTTGTAAAACGTTTTAATATTTTTATAAAAAAAACTTCTCAATTTTTAATAAACTTTTGATAAAACTGAAAATTTTATTGAAACAACATTGAAAGTTTGCTTTGATACATTTGTCACGATAAATTTTACTGAACGATAAATTGTGCCGATAATTATTGCGGTAAACGATATCGTTGTTTTGAAACCATCTTGATAAATGCATAATAATGTCAATTTACTGTCTCAAATAAAAAAACTTTAATTTTCTAAAGACTTCACACTGGAACTGGAAGATTTGCGAAATAATAATAAATAAAAACCACCAAACAAGCAAAACCATAAATAAAATGGATTATTAAGTCTCTCTTAATAAAATTCCCCTTCAAAAAATATTAATCATCAGAATGTAAATTATGGAGCTCATTTTAATTTGTCAGGCAATTAACTGATTCATTGCTCGTCTGTCAGTGATGATATTCTGCGGTTTAGTTCAGGCAGCTCTATGGTGAATATTTCTCTTCACTTTTCCAGGCTGCTCGGTGAATCTGTCCATTTTCAGAAGCAAGTCAGAGCCGAGACTACAGAGCCAACCTGGAGCAACCTAATGACTGTTCAGTTGAGTGTTGCTGTAAATAAATCATGGGGTAAACTGAAATAGGAGTTCTGGACTGAGGGCTTCTCAGAGCAACAGCAGCGTCAATTAATGTTACATGACAGGCAGACACAACTAACCACCAGGCCTTCCTAAAAATCCTCTGCCATTTGGTTTCATCAATAATGGAAGTGGACGCGTCTGCCGAACGAACCGATTCATGTCCTTGTCCAGGAACATTCCCGACCCGGAATCTCACATCTTCCCTCTCCGTTCTTTACGTCCACGAGTTCACAGACTCACAACCGTTTCTCGTCTTCACGCAGTAAGCCCAGAGAAAAAAGAAAAAAAAGACAGACTGCAGGTTGCAGGATTTAGAGGATAATAGCTTGCTATTGAATTCCATTCTTTAGTAATGCAAAACACAAGCTCAATGGGATCTATAAATACTTCCCATCCTTTATTTTCACCCATTAGGCTGTGGTAACAGGCAGCGTGTGGGCGGATGGGAGGCTGGAGGAGGAGAGGATGGTGACAAGGGAAAAGAGATGGGAGAGTTTAAAGGAAAAGATAATGTTCTTTTACATTACTCAAATTTCCCCGCTGCTACATGTGTTCATCATTCTTCCTCAGCTTGTAATTCAGCTTAATTTTTGGTCTATTTTTCAACAGCTCCAAACTCGCCGTGCTGCCAGCGCTCCTTCCCTTCACCGCGCAGCAGGAAGCAATGTGATTTATCACTGAGGTTACTTGTCCTGCTGTGAAAACTGAATGGATGACCATTCTGATTTATTTAGCAGTCGGTCTTAGAGACTGACTGACTTTCACACAGCAAACCACAGACCTGTCAGGCCGGTTTGAGATCATCATTGCATCATAAGCCTAAAAACGCATCACAGTTTTACATCACAAATACACTGATTGCATGTATATAACGGTCTTTACAATTCAAAATTGTATTACCTGCATTTTGTCACAACTTTCACGTAAAAGAAATTCCTCTGAATAGTTACAACAGTTTGTTTGTGGTGCTAAGCTGCTCTATCTTTAGTTGTAAAGTGATCATTTTTTTGAACATTTTTACAAACGCCAATTTGCAGAAAAAAAGAAAACAATCGCGCAATTACCAGCATACAGCAGCTACATGGATTCTTTGTAATATTTGTTAGAAACTTTTAGTAAATGTCTCATTTTCCTTCATTATTTAAAAGCTGCACAGTTTTCAGTATTTCCAGATCAAACAATAGTCTAGAGGATTCCTATGTGGAGTTAGCATGCTAACTGATAAAGTGAATATTTTCACTGTTATTTCTGTTTGTTCAGTTGTTTTCATATTATTATTTTTTCTTTCCGTTTTCTCCACATCCTATTGTTTGCTGAACATTAGTTCCTCTCCTCCATGTTTTCATATGACTTGTTGATAATTTAGCTAAGTTTTTTGTGTTTCCAATTAACCCTGCAGAGAGACAAGTTTTCCTTTTATTCATAATTAATGACATTGAAATTAGAGCAACAAACTGCAGTTTTGTTCTGGATCTGAACTCTATCCTGAATATCACAATAATAACATTTATGCATTTATTGTTGTTCAGATTCTGAGACATTGACTCCTCAAAAAAAAAAAAAAATTGGTTACTTGTGAAGAATATAACATCTTTTTGCCATTAAAAAAGGACTAGCGTTGATATTACCTGGTTGAATTGTTGGGCTGTCTGTTCGGTTGGAGCCTGGTTCACCTTGAAGCAAAAGAATCGTTCCCTATCAATTTACAGAAATGAGTAAATCAGAAAAAAAGGAAGCCTGGGATTGAAAAATCAACATTCTTAAATCCAGTCTCCATTCTGAGCCAATCCTAATTCTTCCTAAGTCTTTCCTGTCGTCTATTTCCTTTGTTTCTTCACTTTATGTCCGTGTTAAATGTTGTTGCCTCGAGCTGCCTCCCCTTTCATGCTTCACATGGAAACTATTCAGAAATACTCCCATCCTGTTAGCATATAAATTGCAGCTCATGTTTATTTTATTTTTTGTGTGTATTTGCTCCGTTCTCTTTGATGTTACAGGGTTGCCTTGTTTGACACACAAAATGTGATGTTAGAGTATAAAACTGTTGGTGAAAACAAACCAACCAGCGTTTGTTCTGGGTTTTATCTTATTTAAACGACAGTAAAATGCTCCTCAGTCATTTGCTTCACCATTTGTTTTCATCTATTTTGATAGCGATGGATATCTGATTATATCTGATTGCATTCTGCTTTGATTTTTGCAGTATTATTTGCAGAAAGATGCCCTTTTTTTCCACATGAATAGTATCGGTAAGTGATAGTTTTATGGCTTTGTTCCAGGCTGAAATATCTCAACGATTATTTTATGTTTGAAACCAAATCCAGACATCAGAGTCCTGAGGGGACGGATCCTGGTGATGTGCTGGTTTCTCCTCCACCTCACCTTTTGAATTTGAGTAAATCGTCTGAGCAGGATGGATTGTCTAGAAATTGGATACATTCTGCTTATCCAGTCGAGATAATTTCGCTGAGAACAACCTCTGACATTTCCAGAGGGGCTACCATATCTGATTTGACTCAAATTCCCCAACTACTCGATAAACACATCTAATGAAAAGCTAAGTGTAATTCTTGTGATACAGAAAGAGGTATCCTGTGCATCCAAAGCATTTTAATGTGTTGGAAAATAACACTCAGACTTTGTGAGAATCTCCAGATCTGCTGAACTATGGTGATAAATACAGGCGCAGTCAGTTCATTTCAGTAATTCTTCCCATCTAAAGAATCAATTTACCTTCATTTTTATGTAGTAAACACATTAATTCATTAAAAATAATGAAATATTCATTTGTAGGTGAGAAACAGGCCAATCATCCAACAAAATGACAGATTTTTTACGTCTTCCTGTAACTTCACCAACAGCAAAAAATCCAAGATGGCCGCCATCACCCTCAAGGAAAATATATTTTTGCACTAAATTTACCAATATTTATCACAGACAAATACTTTTACTGTGAAATTATACCTAATTTTATATATAGAAATCATATTTGTTGACAATGTTTTGATTTCTCAACAACCACGGTTGTCATGGAAAATTTATTTTTTGCGCTGAACTAGATAAATGTCATAATTTTAAAGTCAAATTATCTGACTTTACATTTAGAACCACAGAAATCAGTTAAGTTAAACTTTAAAAATGATGAAGTTTTGATGTTATTAAAGCTGAAGTTTAATCAGTAACACTTTTATAACAAATTTATGTCAGATCATAATTTCTTAGTTAATGACAAGTAGTCATATTTTGAATAATGTCAGCTTTGTATTAAAAGTGTCATGATTTACCGAATGACACTTTATGACAAGAGTCATAAATATTCGTGAAGACTTATTCATGTTAATGACAGTGTCATGACAACCCGTCAAATAAAGTATTGCCCAAAAAAGTGCAGTGATGAAGATAATCAATACCTTATGCTTAACCTGAGCGCGCAAATTAATCTGGAGATGCTTTAGTTAACCACCCTAAGTGGAGGAGAGCGTTTTTATCTTGAAAGCTACAGTTTGGTCCCTAAGAGTGAAGAAATGTTTTGCCTCTGGTTGCAGAATCTCATCTTGGTATCTCTGAGGGTTGGGATTGCCTCCAGTGGTGATTAGCCTTATTTTCCAGAAAGGGAGATGATCCGCCACCACGCCTTCAAATGATTTTTGGCTTTGGCAGAGATGATTTAGCAAGAACTAAAATGGACGCAATCCAGAAACGCATTTTCCATTCGAACGTGGCGCTGTTTAAAGCGAATTAAGCAATCTCTTTTCAACGGTGCAGGATTTGCTGCCGAGATGCGTCGTCACAACAACAACAAAACTGACCAGAACTCAAGGAATATTCCCATTCTCCTAATCCTAAGTGTAGATGCAGTCTCAAATCTGCTTTAAAGATAAAACTGTCATTGGTAAAAACAGAATGGAACCAGCAAAGTAAGGGCATTTTTAACTGGCTCCACATGACCAGGCTTGCTCCATCACGGTCCTCCATTATTACAGCAGCCCTCCCATTTCACACTCCCCAATCCTCCTCATTAAAGTCTCTTAATTGTTTCTCTGACCTCTAAGAGAAATGACCCAGTCACATGGCAACTCTACCTTAAAATTAACGTTTCGTATTTGCACCGTCCGCCTGTCATGGGAACATCGTTTCCTGGCAGCTGCAGCTGACAGGTATCTTGTTTTAAATTAATTCAACAGCTCATCTGGAGGGTGAAACACACCTTTTAGATATTTCTAGGGGAAAATATAAACCGACAAGACATTTCAGAGTATATTTGGAGTGCAAGATGAACAGTTTTTAACATTACAGATGATAAACTTCGCCTCTATTTTATCCATCCTGAGTCCACTTTGATTTACCTTTCTGCAAGGCTGCTAGTCTTTCATAACCAACTCAGCGACGTACCAGAGAAACCATTCGGACTGCTCTGATCAAAGCAAATCCCTGAAATGAAAAATTCCTTAAACCCGTTTTTGACTGACAGAGAAAAAAATTGAAATTTGTGCAAACAAAGAAACTCCAGTAGTGGTAATGCTGAGTGACAGTTCTCTTAGAGGAGGAAAAGGAAGCAGAAAAAATGAAGTCGGACCTGTTGCGCGGCCACCGTATTAACATGGACAGGGAACTGATAAACACATTCATCCTAATTACAGCGCCTGGACGCAGACTGGAGGCGAATGAATGGGAATCAGTAATGACAAGCAAGGCGAAGGGCAGCGAAATGTTGCACCAGACATTCCCTGTTTTTACCTACTGCTGCCCGTTTCTTTAAACAAAGTCTATAACAAACAAGAAAAAAATACTTCCACTGCACTTTGAAATACCGTATGCGTCTATGAAGATGTTTGAGATCAATAAATTGTTTGTTTTGCACAACTGTCTGCTATTTCTGATCTTATTTTGGTGAAAGAAGAGAAAATATTTGCATGTAGAAAGAGAGCAAAACAAAGAACGGTTGTTTCTGTTGACCAAATGAACTTATGCTACGGTCTTGATTGATTCATTAATGGGGGGATAACATGCTCACTGAAAACATTATATATATATATCAGAGAAATAACTGAATGGAGTGGTCAGGATTACATCTTCCCGCTAATTAATACACATTTGTATGTTATGATTGATAAATTAACTTTCTTATTTGGGGTACTATCTGCACATTGACACCTGATTTTATCTCAATAAAAAATTCAATGTTTGGGGTGTTTCAGATTGGATATGCAAACATATTTTTTTAATCAAGTTTCTACAAAGCTTCTGACCTGAATTTTGGCTTAAACTTTAACTAGGACATTCTATCAAAAAAGTGATTTTTGGGGTGACTATAAAAGATAAAAAGCTATAAAGAATGATAAAATATTTTTCTTTTTTAAGCTGTTCGTGTTGATTGTGTCTGCTTTATAAGATTTCCTCTCCATTTCCTCCAAATAGTTCATATCTGTTGGAAATGTTAGCGCCGTGCTTGTCTCGACTTTGCAGCGGCTTGCAGAGAGAACGCTCATGTTTGCAACATTCGAGGTGGTCCAATTTTCCAAATCCCATTTACAAATCCGAGTGACTCTTGTAATCTGTCATTTCCTGTTCTTATCTCACGGTAGGTGCAAGCTTCTTGTGGAGCGTAAGACAAGGTATTACGAGTCAAATCTGCAGGCCTGAAAATATGAGATATGTTGAGTTTCTTTAAATCCTCCACTCTGATCCCAGCTTAGGAAGCTATTCCTCATCCACCTCTGCTTAAAGATGACTTAAATGCAGTGAATCGGTCCATTTCTAGATGCCCATTTTTTACTGGGCAGTGTTTTCACAGCATGGAGTCGGGTCTTTTTAAGTCTTTAGCTGCCTCTGGGGGTAATAATTGGATATTTTCCGAAATGTGACAAGCAGTTGAAGACCTGTTATTACCCAAGGTGATATCCTCACCTGTAGCTTTGACATTGATACCTATGGTGATGACATTTCTATCTGCAGTGATAATATTTGAGTTTACAGGAGTGGCTGCTCGACCCACTGGGAGAAACATTCCTCTCATGGTGTCAATATTTTAACACAAATTACCAAACCAATCAAATCTCCTTTTTTGAGCATCTTTAATTTAATGCTCACTTATATTTTGAGACTTTAGGCTTCTGATGCTGCTTGGTCTTACATACTCAATAATAAACAGCCGTGGATTCTCGCTGGTATTCTGACTCTCCATCCAAGAAAATACAGAGTTTATAATTTAACACCTTCTGTAATTACTTTTTGTTGAGGTTAGAGGTCGGCATAGCTGGTAGCCGTTAGGTAAAGGTTGACATTTGCCTCTGGCCATACGTTACACCTCAAGGTGTAAGTTATTCTTACACCTTGAACTTTTCCACAGTTTGTCACACTACAGCCACTAACTTCTATGTTTCTGCTCAGATTTTATAGGAAAAGGCTTTCAATCTTTCTAAAATTTAAATCCACTTCTCACCCTTTTTTAACCCCAACTAGTTGTGGGTTAAACTATCACTAGTTAAAGTTTTAATAACATGTTTATTAAACATGTTAAGTGTTTAATAAAGAAAACTGCTCTAAAATGTAAATATTTAAGTAATGTTTTCTTTGTTCATCCTAATGAACAAAGGCAGTGCTGTGTGGTAAATGTGAAATCGAGGCATTTAGAGTTACTTACAGATTATAAAAGTGTGTATTCTACACTTTCGATTAATGTTAAACTCATGGAAGTCGAAAAAGAAGTTATTTTCTACCAAGTGTTGTAACATTTAGGCCTATTTGTCATTTAGAAGCACAATAAAAGAAAAATATACTTGAGTTGCCTTGGCAGAAACAAATATCCTCTTCTGCACCATTAAGTATAAAAATTATAAACTATCTATGTTTATCTGTTCCATTTAATTCATTTAATTTAATAACTTTAGTTAAATTAAATTAACAATAACCGTTGATGTGCGCGCAGAGCATCATAAACAAGAAAAGTCGTAAAAAGCAAAGAACAGTTCTCACTAACTGAGTCTTGAGTCCTACCGCTCACGGCACGGAGTCGTTCAAAAGAACCGAATCGCTCGTAAACGACACTTCGACCTTCTCTTGGCGTCCTCTGATCATATAAGTAGCTCTGGCATTTGCTTTCCACCAGCATCTTCAGTTTTCTTTTGAGCGATAAGCCAGCTGTAGCTTGAGCTGACGTCATGGTGACATGCAGTACCTTGTGGACCACGAGGGGGCGCCCTACAGTTTGACAAAAACTGATCTAAATTAGTCAGGAGAGTTAGAAAAATTACATTTAAGCAATAAGGGTTTGATTCTGATTTGCTTAAATCTGTTCATTTAGCTGCAGGCCAGATTTTTCTCTTCTTCTTGACCCTCAGGTTGGAAATAACCCTCCTCATCACCTTAATATTTAACACTCTCCAGATCCCTGTGAATCCATGCAGGAATAACTTTATTATTCCTACTGTCTTATGATTTTTTTTTTAACCACTCCTCAAAAAAAGAACAATAGCAGCACCGGATTTGTTCTTTTGCCTTTTTAGTCTAATCTTCATGTGCCTGGATGCACTGCAAGCTTCCGTGCAAAAGGGAAAACAATTCAGTTCAGTGGGCAAAATCAACCACTAACAAACCACACACAGCCCATAATAAAACAGACCAAACTGGGGAAAGTCTAAGGGAAGGAAAGAAGCAAACAAAAACTTTAAATCAGTTTCAGTTCCTGAAAATAGTTTTGCCCATGTAGCAATTACCAGGTTAATGTTCCAGGATTACTCAGCAAAAATAAACATTGACAATAATTCGGCCTGAGAGCCGCTAAGTACGTCTAATGAAATGCAGCATCTTGTTTGTGGCAAATATAAGACAAGATGGAGAGCAAAAAATAAACTTTCCCTCTGGCTTTTGAGTATCTACGCGCCGCCTTTCTCAGCCCCGTTTCATACGGATGATTTATAGACAAAGCAGTTCGCTACTTGACGGTAAACATGCGTGCTCCTATAAATAGATATCATGAAGCTTATTGAATTAAAGCTTGTCGGATTGTTGCAGCAAACTTTTAATTTGAGACATGGTCGTCTGCGCTGTGTTAGTGGATATAAACATCTCCTGTCCTTGTTGATTTTTAAATGTACTTTTCTGCTCCACTATTCTACTACCACTGGTAAAAACGTGTACAGTTGCTCCAGCCGCTCTAACAGAGAGAACGATAAACGTTATTTACGTCTTATGAAGGTAGTTGGTTACAAAGGAGTTAATTTGTAAAAAAATTACAGAAAGAAGAGGAAGAAAGTGGATCAACATCTTCGGCTAAAGAACAAGCGGTGCGGGACCCAACAATGCCAGAGTTTGCAGCGACCACCTCCTTTCAGATACTTTGATGGACGGTTACTTAGAAAGACAAGCATTCGTATGTAAGAAAAAACACAGCATATTTATGCCCTAGCTTGGTTGAACCATGTTTTTAATGGAGTTTCTGTAGATTGCTGTAAATGTTTGACCTGCATTGTAGAAATGCAGAATGACTCAACATTAACATTCAACTCCAGCATGAATTTGGGTTTTCAGAAGCTAAATAAATTACTTACAAGAAGGTCTGCGCACATAGAAATAACATGGGTTAGCTTGTTGTTAGCGACAGCATTGTTATCATAGACTAGTTACTTAAAATAGCACAACTCACTATTCACCCAGGCAGAAACAAGTCTAAATATTTGATCCAACCTGAAACTAAATGATTGTTTTGTCCAGAATTTTTAAAGCTTTCTTATGGCTCATCGTATAATATGAGGTCTGCAGCACCAGATAGTTCGTTATCTGGATCGCCTCGACATGGATAAATCCTCAAAATTATATCACAAGTCTTTTTTTACCGAGACAATATGGATCATCTCCTAAATATACGCATATTTTTTCACGATACCACGTCCGTGCCAGCCCATTTGGAGCATTAGCGTACTCGCTGTGATCCATTTTGCTACATTTTGAACCTGTGAAATCCACTTCCTGCATCATCCAGGTCACATGTCTTTAACAATAAACCAAGTGAAACGTCATGACAAAAGCCGCCATGTAGGTAAATATCGACAATCAGGCAACAATTTTGAGTGACACAACTTTCACTTTTTGCAATAACTTAAAACATTTTTAGCTTTTGCAGGGCATGGTGTCAAAATATAACCCCATGTCTCTGTCTGAATGGCAATTTTCCATCTCTCCTCACATGCCAGGAGGGTATTTAGAGGGCAGAAGCCTCAATATAACCCCCATTTTGGCTGACTTGTCTGTCAGGAAGTGTGCTTGTGACACCCCTTAGAGTCCACATGCCAACAACAGCTAAATTAAACTTCTCCTCCCTCGTTCTCAGCTAGCAGGCCCGCTGTCCTCAATGCAGACGCCACCTGTGAGCACCAACCGGCCGGCCGGGGGCGAGGGGGGGACTTTCAAAACGGCTGCTCCCCAAAGCCCAGTGCAATTGCCCCGCTATTGTCCACTCATCCACTGCTGGAAGGGCGGTGGAGGAGGGGAGCCGCATGTTGGAACTTCAAATCAAAGATACAATAATTTGACAGAGAGAGTTGAATTAAATTTAGCTTTTAGCCCTGTGCTTGACACAGAAGTGCTACTACTGAAGTCCCCTGAGAATAACCGAATTAACTTAAAATTATCAGCACTTTTAAATTAAAGATTTTATGACTTTCATCAAAAATTGGGGGACCAACCTGCAGAATAATTTCCATTTAGTAAATTAAAACTCCTCGAAAAGAATCTCCAGCGGCTCTTGAAGCAGCTCTTGGTTTTTCAGTTTGTGATTAATTAAAAGTGTCTTTTTTGTGTTTATATTTCCACAACATTGTATTTTGGGGTGGCTGGTTCATAACTTAGACTGTTGAGATTTTTAGAATCATTGAGTATTTTGAGTACATTATTGCCAGTGTGTTTTTGTGTAATGGTTTTGTAGAGTTCATTGAAATGTCTACATACAGTCATTGTATGTAATGTTTGAACTGCCTTGTTGCTGAAATGTGCAAATAAAATTTATTGATTAGATTTGATATATTAATTTTAAGGCAAAGGCTGCAACACTTTAATTTCAATTAATTAATTACATAATTAATTGCGCATCTTCTGGGCTTATCATACAAGAACGATTGGAAACTGCATAATGGGACTGAAGGTGGAAAGAATAGCAGCTTCTTAAAGAGACAGAGACCCAATTTCAAGGCAAAGTCAAATTTCTTTAAAGTTATGTTTAATATATGCAGCATTTTATAAAACTGAGGGTAACATAGTTACTTGTTTGTGTATGTGCCTTCAATCAGGAGTTTACACGATTGTTTTAGTTCCAGATATGCAAGTCTTCTGTGTTTTACACATAACTGAACTTGGAAAAGATCAAAAATGTTCCCAGTGAATCCAGTTAAACTAGAAATAATTACAGACCAGACAAGTAAATCAGTAACAATTTGTAAGAAGACGCTGAGCTAGCGTTTCTCAGCTGAGGCCAGGATTTGATTAAGAACCAGCTTTTGATCTTTTGTCATTTCTGTCCAGTAAAACTATTAATCTATAAATCAAAGGTTAGGTCTATATAAAGATATAATCCATGTTTCTGTCCCATATTTGTATGGCATTGAAATCATCTGGAATGTTTGTTTTTCCAATGAAAGCACTGGTTTGCACAGTAAATGCTGTGTGGGGGAAATTTTCTGGATGATACTCTGATGTCCCATTTTCCTGAAGGCAGCACAGAGCATTGTCTTTTTGCAAATAGTTTAAATTTTAAACAGCCATTGTTGTACGTCTTTTATCTGGTCATTTTGTGAAGCATTTAACCAAAATGGCACAGAAAAAGAACATTTTTTTCCCACTCTCTCTACTGTTAGGCTTACCGATTTTAAGTTGAATGTTCATTCTGTAAAAATAATTTCTACTCACGTGGCTTTTTTGTTCTCTGGGAAATTATTTTTGATGATAAACACAGAAACAACGATAAAAATAAAAACATCAACAATAGTGTTAGTAATATTAGTAATACAATATTATTCAGTGCAAAGTAGCCAACAAATTTTTTGATGGGGGGCGGTGAGGACAGGGGGGCGCTGGCCCAAAAACGGTTGAGCAAAAAAGCCAAAACACAACTTTCCTCCGTCTGCCTGAGTCTCTGCTCTGACTTGATGCCTGGCTGTCGTTTCAGCAGTTTTCTGTTTCCGTTTGATGGTTCGTTTGAAGCTGAACCGCAGAGCTGGAGGATGTCGGCGTAAAAAGAAAGAAAATATAAATGAACCTTTCATATCTGAACGTGTGCTTCAGGACCAAAGCCAGGACATCTACGCTCACAGCCTTTTGACCGGAGCCTCATTAATCACACTCCTACACATGACGTAGAGTAATTACCTGCACAGAAAGACACATATGCACACACCCTCAGTCACTGCATTCAATGCACTCCGTGCATTCGGCGTGTGAAAGGATGCATGAACAGTCGGAACAAATGACGGCGGATTTAATGAGCTCAAACACATCTTTAACAAGTGTGCCTGGGTTTCGATCGAGGCGATGCGGAGTCGCATCGCTGATCGTTCGCACACGTACGCAGCAAGTTTCAAGGGTAGATCCAGCCACGTACAGAGGTGTGTGTGTTTTTAGAGGTGCTGGGCAGGGTCATGGATCCCTACTGCCCAGGGAGGGAGTCAGTCTGTCTAGGAATGATGAAATCCTCCACCTGTCCTCATTCATCAAACCCACAACATATATTAATTATCACAAACCTTCAGAGTTACAGCAGAGGACACACACACACACACACACACACACACACACACACACACCCACACACACACACCAGCCTCCATTGGACGGTCCACTAGCCAAGCTAACATCAACAACTCAGACTTCAGTTCATCAGCTGAGCTGCACAGGAAATACGAACATTTTCACAGGACAAATAAATGTAGTGTGCATCTATATCCACTCACAAAAAAGTTATAGTTATAAATCGCGGAGAAAACTCTCTGGTTTTTTATTGCACATGTGTATAAAAGACTAATTATGACAATTTCCTTTAGTTTCAAGAGAGTTTTTAATTCTGTGAATCTCCGTTAGGATTCTGGAATAAAAAAATAAGTAAATAAACATAGAAAAATGAAATGGATTCAACCATTAAAGCAATTATAGATATTTAAAAAAAAAAAAAAAAAGAGTACATTTCCACCATTTCAATTTTTAGATTAATATCAGAAAAATTCTACAAAAAACCTGAAAAATTCTGAGCTCCAAAAATTGTAATTTTTTGAGGAAAAAAACTCATAAATGTTTATATTAATCTCCCAAATTTCTAGAAAAAAACATGGAAAATTTTGAACTTCAAAAGTTTAAAATTTGCAAGAAGAAAATGCCAGAAATTTTTAGATTAATATCAGACATTTTTGAGAAAAAAAAACATGGACATTCATGAGTTTGAGAATTAAGCAATTTACGGGAGAAAATTTCAGAAATTTTGTGATGAATATCAGAAGTTTTCTGGTTAAAAACTGAAACGGTCTGTGCTGCAAAAATGTAACATTTGCAAGAAAAAAAATCTCAGAAATTTTGAGATGAAGCTCTGAAATTAGTGAGAAAAAAGTTTAAAAAGTCAAAAATTTATAAGAAAACATTCAGAAATGTTGAGATTAACGTCAAAAATTTGAAAATTTAAATGTCAAAAATTTTAGACTTTGGAAAGTAAGAAAAATTTGATTTTTTTTTCTGGAAAATTTCAATAATAAATCTCAAAGTTAAATTTCTAGCCAAGTTTTGACTTTTCAAACTCAAATGTATTTGTTTTTTGTTTGTTTGTTTGTTTGTTTTCTTTGGTGGAAATGTATTATTTTAATCTAGAATGGTCCTATTACAAGTGGTAACCATTCCTTGCCTTGCTAAGATGTAGTACTTTCTATCATCCCCCCATACAATAAGTATCTTTTCTGTGAAGTATTCTCCTCTGCTCGTACTCTCACCAGTGTGAATATTGTGTAATGTGAACCTTTATGAGTAAAGCTGTCAACATCCATCGCCTTACGCGCATAAAGCTTTGCGATGTCGTGTTATTTTCCGTAATTGGTTTGGATTATGTTTCGACAATGGCCGATAACCCCATTCTCTGCCAGTAATACTGACTCTCGGTGAATGTGTAACATCAGGAACGAATTTGACATGTACGAACCCCAAGTCAGCGTGTTTCTGTGCGACACTCCCCGGGCGCTTCAAGGACTTCCCCAGAGTCTGTTCATAATTGAGCGGAGATCATTAGGATGCTGTAGACTTCTAATCTTTTTTTAAAGCATTTTATAATAAGACAGAGACCAGCTGGTGTCCGTTGAGAATTTCCCAGAGACCCGGATGATTAAAGTCCTCTAAACGACCGCCTTTGGTCCTTAGCTGAGATGTTTCCCTTTTAATCAGACATAAGTCCTCATCGCTCCCCCTGTTTCTGTGACACCAGTCACACAAGCAACGCAGAAGTCCCTTCAAAACTGACGGCCAATTAGAAAGGACAGGGAAAAGATGAAAGCCCTATTATCACGTTGTCCTAAGCCATACTTTCAACCAATTAACTGCAGTCGGTATGGGCAAAAAAAAAAACAAAAAACGTCCCCTTTCGCCCAAGGCAAAGTGAGAACGAAAGAACATGAGCCACATTGTGTGAAGGCGGAGGAAGGACAGACGTAGAGACACTTCATTGATCTTCATTAGGTTAATTATTGCTGTGATGCTGAGCTCAGAATGAGAAACGGGTCGTGAAGAGCTTTCTGAGTGCAACATGTGAAGCTTTCTGTTGACCTTGACGGTTCAGAGAGAAGAAGTGACGATTCGTCCGTCGGCAGAGCGGCGAATGCACCAGAAAAAGTAAAGAACTCAGCAAAACGGGAAGGAAAGGAAAGATTGTTTGTGTGTTTTACCCTCTTATCCACCCCCAGTGCATGGGTGACTGCACTGTCAGCAGGCGCAGCACTGCCCTTGCATTTGAATAAACACCATCTGAGTCGACTGGCCGTGTATAATATCTGTCAGGGAGCTGCCGCCCGCAGATCCCGGGGACTCTGACCTCCGTCCCCGGGGAGCAGCTGACGGGACGCTGCAGTGACAGGGTTTCTTCCCTGTCGATCTGCACGCTGATCCACCTAACACCCCTGTCCCGCTCGACTCAAAACCCAATCGGCTCGCCTGTCTGCTCCATGCATCGGAAATAAGTCGGGTGATGAATAATCGCAAGCTCAGGAAAAAACCGAGGCTGGAAGATGGCTGTCGGTGAGATTGATGATTCCTGTGAATTTGGTTGTTCTCCCGTCAGTTTACCGAATAATAAGCCAAATGTTGGCGTCTTTAAAGTTACCATGCAGACATGAAGTGTTTCAGGTCTAAGAATACTGCGGCCGCAAAGAAAGCACAGATGGTTTTCTAGCTGAAGACATGAAAATCAATCAATTTAAACGATCTTTACTGATACAAAACATTTTTAAACTAGTTAATAAACCGCATTTAAAACGATTTCTAATGAGATACTCTTATTTCAATTCATTTAGATCTCTTCTGTTTGCCTTTGTCAATACTTACATATTTTAGATCACCAAATAAATTGATCCCAGACTAACGTAACTTACTGAAATCGGTTTTCATGATTGATGAGATCATGAATTAACTGCAATTAAACATATTTTTTGATTAAATTTCATTAGCCACACTCAGGCCTGAATATTGCTAGACGTGTACAATCAAGAAATTACATAAAAAACCTGCCTGACAACAAAAAGAGTCCTAAAAAACTAACACACTTTGCATAAATCTAAATTAATTCAAAACCTGGAGCACCAGGTAGATTCATGGTGGCTGCAGACGTCGACCAGATCATTTTTACTTTGTTTAAAATGTCTGTGGGTCTTTTTTAAATGACTGCCATTGTAATCAGCATTTTTTTTTCCTTCAAAAGAGAAATTCAAATTTGTTTTAAGACAAAAAGAGAACATATTTTTCAACTTTCCAGCAAGAAATAGGACCTTTCTTAAGTCAATAATTCCCTAATATATATGAAAAAGTTATTTTATTTATAACCTACCAATGAAACTGGTGCTTTTCCATCAATATTAAGGAATTATTGACTTAAACAAGTTTGTATTTCTTGCTGAAAAGTTACTTCATAGTTAGTTTTTAGCCTTTTTTTTAAGTGTAGATATTTGCACTAGAAACTAAACCAAAAATACTTGGTAAGATTTTGTTTTTGCAGTGAACTGGATCTCAATGAGTATAAAGTTTTAGATTGAAAGTATATTTTTATGTACCCTAAAATAAGCAGTACCTTTGTTTTGTCATACAAGACATGGTTGTCCAGAAGCATCCGTCGTTCCAGTCGAGCAAACCTTCGTAAGTCTCTCTCGAACATCTGTGAAAGAGGGAATTAGCAGCTTAAAGTCAACACTTTGTTTTACCTAACTCCGAAATGAATTTTTAGTTTTTTATCCTGATTATTTTCCTTAAGCTTCCTTACCCGGGAGCCGGTCCAGCCGAGCATCGTGAAGGCGAAGCGATCCGCCGGCGGCGACACCAGGTCCACGCGCACCGCTCTCCACTGGCGGCTGTCGCCCTGGGCTCTCTGAAGGCCTCCCTCCACCCGGCTGCCCTCCAGGCGCAGGATCAGGAAGCACTTCGCAAAGTGATCCATGGCCTCAAACCTGAGGCTGGGAAGCTTTGATATGTCAAAGGTCGACGCCTGGTAATCAGAGAAGAGTAGAAGACCCTGATGGAGAAAAACAAAGAGTTGTAGGCCGTTGAGCTCCAAGGATCAAATACCGCCTGTTCTGGAAAAGACGTACAATTCTTAGTGAAAACTCAAACATGTTTCCTCTCTGGTCCAAAATACTCAACTCTCATTTGTAGTGGATTCACTCTGAAAATGAAATCATGCAATAGATTACAAATGTGGGGGTTGTAATTATTTTCCCTTCAAATAATAAAGGGTCATTTCTAAAAAAATTTTAAAAAAGAACATCAAAAACATAAAAAATTATATTTCTTTATTGGTTTAATATTATTAATATGACTATTCCCAAAATATTATTTTATTCTCAATATATATCTTTATTTTCATTATTTCAACTTCATTCTCAACTTTATTTTGATTTTGTTCTCTTAATTTTACTTTTTATATATATATATATATATATTTTGTTTGTTTGTTTGTTTGTTTTGTTTTGTTTTAATATGGCCCAAATACGTAAAAGAGAAAAACCTGCCTTGTAAGTTTAACACCCACTGGACTTTTTTCTTTTTTGCCGCCACAAATTCAAATGTTTTTTATTTGTGTTTTAACTGTGAAGTGGAAGGAAAATAATGCACACAATTATACATATGAATAAAACTAATTTCCATGTCACCAAGATGGTTCTTTGTAGAAGCACAGATTGCAGCAACGCTCCCAGATTTTCAAAGCTTTGAAGTGACCTTTTAGACTTTTCTTTTGCAAAATACTTCAGGTTACATCAGAAAGGATGGAGAGCATCCGTCAACAGCAACTTTCAAGTGTTGCAACAACTTTGCGATTAGATTCAGCTCCAAACTTTTGAGTTTTCTGAGAAGGTTTCAGTAACAGAGTTTAGATTATGCAACACATTTTTGGCATGAATGTTACTGTAAATACTGTAACGCTATTAAAAAGTCCTACTTTCTAGCAACAGAAGCAGGAGAGATGTTACAGAACCTCATGCTTCTGTAAAATTTCAGCTGAAGAGAGAGTAGTGTGGTTTGGCTGGAAGCTCGAACGCTTTCCTACAAAATATTGCAACTGGGAATGTTTCAGAGCCAGAGCGAGTCTAATCTTGGGAGATAAAAGTCAGTTCAGACACAAACCCTCTGGTGTTCAGAATGGTGGAGTTTCTTTGAACAAGGTTGGACATATTTACCATTTTAAAGCAGTGAACAACGGAAGGGGCAGAATTCAGCCACAAAACCTTGTTGACAAATGGATGCTGAGGTTAATTTGTCTCTTTTTTCTCAGCTGAGAGCTGAGATGAAGTCTCAACAGCCTCTCAGTAACTGTGGCACTCAGCCAGTATCTAGACTGATATTTGCTTATTGTTGATGGTCAGTAGGACTGATAATTATTCAAATAACTGGCATGAAATTTGCTGTGAATTACACTGCCGCAGGATTTATACAAAAACTTTGATCTGCGTTTTTTTTCCTCCCAGCAAAACTAATTTTAATTTATCCGGTGGATGTTGTTGCTGCAGGCAATAAGTTTCTTCTTCTTTTTTATTATCTCGTGTTGCCACAAGGTTCAATGTAAATTTTCAGACAAAAAATATGTGTGAGTGATGAGTTTGTTGACAGTAATTCTCATAGAGATAGTATATGTTGACTTTTCAGACAAAGAACTAAAGATATAAACTACTTTTCATTTTGACATTGAAGGTATTTCTTTTGTCAAATAAGCCAAACTCTGTTGATCATGTATTTAAAAACGCTAAAACACATATGGATTGAATACTTTTTATATGATGCAGCAGTAAAAAAGTTAAACATGATGTGAGCTATTGAGAAACTGATATAAATTAAAGTGTAAACCTTGTTTTTAAGGATTAAAATGCTCAACCCTGAGGAAAAAGTAAAGCATAGTCGAGTGCAAAGTGTGCAACTTAGATTGAGGCAACAAACAAAAAAAAAGTCAATAGTCTGATTTCCTTAGGGATGCTCTCTGGAAGATTAAGGTTTTTCCTATATCCAAAAGAGTTAGCGCGCTTTAGATTACAAATTTTCAATTTAATTCCAGCGCCCAGCGTGATTGTTCAGGATGCTACTTTCCTCACGCTCCCCATAAACTTGTCACATTCTCCTTAAAGACCAATAACTGAGGAAGTAAATCCAGGAAGCCACCGTTCTGCCTGCTCATCTGAGGAGAGAGGGTAATTACAAAACATTTAACACCTTGTCAGCATAGCCTGAATCGCTGCTCCTGAGCACAGGTCACTGGAAAGGAGCAACGTTTCTCACGAGGCGATGAGAAATCTAGCGGCAGTTTGGAAAACTTGAGTGACAGATAGGGGAGGAAACACCTCAAAGAAACCGGCAGGCCCTCTTTACTTCCACTCTCTAATTATCTTTCTAAGTGGAGTCATTTCTTGTGCAACTGTAGGGAGAAATTCTCCATGTCACCCCTTGTCTGCATCCCTGATAACTCTCTGCAATTACAGATAACCATTCACCCTCCAATAATAGGACAAGCCTGGGATTCTTAAAGTTCGCCTGATGCTCGATAATCGTGTAGCTGCAGGCACTAAAAGTACAAACTGAGATGAGGCATAAAAGCATTAAAATACTGACAATCTGAAAATAAAATCCTCCCCAAGTCAGACAGCAGAACCAACTAAAGATATAGAGCATTTCACATGTGCAGCATTAAGAAAACGCAGTGCTTTGCAAAAGCAATAATAACTTTTTGAAGTGATGTATTTTACTGCGATTTGTGCAATAAAGTCGCAAATAATTATAACAAGGAAGGTAAATCAGGCAAATTTCAACTAATTACAATATAAAAACCCTGGAATGCATTTAATTTATTTGTGTAAAACAAAATGTGCAGTTTTTGCTTTGCAAATGCTAAATTACAGTGGACTTTGACTTGGCCATTCTTACACGCTTCACTGTAGGATCATTGTTCTGCTGGAAGAAAAATCAAAACCGTAGTCCTAAATCTTTCTCATCATATCTGTTTGGCTCGCTTTAAATAAACCAGAGTTCTCGCTTCATTCAAGCACATGTGAATGCAGAGCAAGCAAACGAAACCTGGTCTGCAACGTAATTTTAAGTAAATCTTAGAGGAATTCAGTCAAAGTGAAAAAGAAAACTTTCTACTCAGAAAGAAAGCACATTATATCTCTTACAGATATGATTTACAGGCATACTAAATGTGATTTGAAAACTTTTTACCACCAGGTTGTACACACTGGACAGACCCTTACAATGCAACACCAAAATACACGAAGGAGACGAGCCATCATATTAAATAAAAGCATAAAGATAAGATAGAACCATGTAAAAATAAAATTTAAATGTCAAAATGTATTTTAGTCAAACCTAAAATAATAGATAGATGTTTAAGCAAATATCTGAAATAAAATTTTAATCAATAGAAGCTCTTCAGATATCTGTAACGCAAACAGGAGTTAAATAAAGGTACATCTTTAATTAAATGGTAAAAAAATATATATATATATCGCAATTTGTAAAAGTAAAATGAAAAATCATGCAGCATTATTTCCCAGATTTGCAAAAATGCAACCCTACAAGGATGAGCCTGTATTAATGGACATAAACGTCCCAGGCTAAATAAAATACTAAGCAGAATATTCAGTAGCCACAACAGAAGACCTGAAACATTAGCAATGCACACAAGACACTGTTCAAACTGTTATACAAAAATCACCGGATTGTTCTGTGAGATTTAATCTCCCCGTCTCTACAAACTAAACCATCAACAAAGTCCAATATCTAAATCGGTCACCAAGAAATCCGCCATAAAAAGGATGGATGTCATGAAGTTGCCCCATCTCAGCATTTCCAGGAACTGTTTAGCCCGACAGCTCTCTGTAATCGTCTCACTCGCAGCAGGTAGCGTTAGCCAGCATCTGAGCGTAAGCTTATTCTACCAGAACTGTTTACACAGAGAATCATAAAACAGTTTGGCAGGAGGATAAACTTTTCCCTAAAGCCTTTTCTATGAGCAGCGGTTTAAAAAATAAATAATAATAAAAGTTGAGTAAACAAAGCCTTCTGAAAAGGTGATCTGTTGTAATTTCTATTAGCTCGATTTCCCGGGTCCTTTCCTTCAGGGAGAATGACGAGAGGCCACAGCAGCCACCTGCAACCGAAAGACGAGCCATCCAGGCGCTTTTGAACTGCACTGCAACTTTGAAGCAGAGATTTGCCAGAACTAAAGCGACTGATTACTGAAATAAAAGTGGAACATTTTATGTGTAACTGTGTGCCAAAGTAAGTGTAACTTTCATTTAGGTCCTAAATTGATTCATTTTGATTAAACAACCCCTGCCGTACGGAGAGTTTTTGTTGGTTCATATTAACTAAAATATTCGTTTTTGGGGTTTTTTTCATTTAAAACAGACGCAGCACAATCAAACTTCAGTCTATAATGTAAATGTTCCAGATTCAAAGGTAAAGTTGTCATATTTACACACGATTAATATTTAAATTTTGACCAATATTGTGCAAAACTGACATTTTTTATGTTTTTCTACTTCCATTTTGATCTCCAGTGCGTAAAAAAAAAACCACACTGCCATTTTTTTGGCAATAAGTTTATGTTTTTTTGGTGTCTGGAAAAAGAGCCGTTTGAAAAACCTTCCAAATGTAACATCACAAATTAGCAACACTGCCACCAGTAACTCCAGTAAAGTCCAGTCCATTACCTGGCAATCCAAGCAGAACTCCAGCACATTTGGTAAGCTGGCTTTACCACTGTACAATGGCTGCTGGAAAAGACAAGTGTTTTGTTTTTAGCTTCCATCCAGATTCTTGAATGACTTATCATGTAAATACACGTAATCACGTGATTTTAATTGTGTTTAATAGAAACAACACAACTGCAAAATTGTATGTTGTTTTTTTTGGACAGTAGCAGAATATGGACAAAGTTCTGCCCAGTTTCGTAATTGAAACTCAGTTAATGATACAGCTTCAGAAGTTACTGGACAATAACTGGACAATATTTAGAGACAAAGATGATCGATGGCATCATATGGGCATCCATTGCCATTAGCCGGGTGAAGCTTAAACTCATCCGTCTGATAAAGACGTTCCTGGCTGACCTTGACTCTGCCCCCAAGTCATGCTTCCTGAATGCCACCATCAGATGGCGGCAGGTAAAAATGATGAACCCGTTTTTTACAAGGACATTTTTAGATGGAAGTATTTTTATCTTCAGGCTGTACAAGGGGACCTGGATGGACTGGACGGGGTGCGGATGACACAAGGCCTGAGTGAAGACACGGCGGCCCCCGGAGGCTCGATTGCAGATGACAAGGTTACACGACTTAAAGTCAACCTTTGCTACCTCCACTTAATCACTACCTCTCGTGTCCTCGTCCCTGCAGAGCAGTCCCTCTCTCCTCATCCCTTTTCTGCCTGCCCCGCTGAGAAGAAAGCTTCCAGTCGTATCACGCTGTCCTTTCTTAGGCTCTGAAAGCCTTTTTAACACCTGCCCTATCCATCTAATTCGCTGTCCTCGCTTATCCGCGCACACTTTCACACCTTCACCTTGCTCTGTCTCCCTACAGTGAATGGAAATGGCTGCAAGATGTGAGTTCCCAGTGATAGCAGACAGTAAGTAGGAGGTAATTATCATAAGGATAGACCTCTGGTGGGGTGCAGACACAAGGCACAATGGTTGAAACAGAGACTAAAGATGGAGGGATTTATTTTTAAACCCAATGAGGGCAAAATGATGAGAGTAGCTAGACAGTGCAGGTCTGTGAAGCACTTATCTCCTGTTATAACCCTCTCAAACTATGTATAGAACAGCATTCAGTGGGAACAATTCACCCTGGTCCTCACTGCTCCGTTTCATACTGTACATCTCTGCACAACTCTGAATCAGTGTCAAATAAAGCTCCTTGGAGACCAAGACTTGGAAAATGAACTAAGTGACATAGTTCTTCTGGCTGTAAATAGCATTAAAAAGGGAACTATTATGCAAACTTAACATTTTGAACTTTTTTGTACTTCTATCTGGGCTTCTACTGCTTCTGAAAAAAGCATCTTTGTTGGTCGTAAGTTCATGGGTTTTTTTGGTGTCTGAAAAATGAGCTGTTTCAAAAACTTTCCAAATGAAGTCACTGCCCGCCACCAGCAAAGCCCAGCCCGTTACTTAGCAACCCAAGCTGAGCTCAAGCTGGTTTTACCGCCTGCGTGCGCTGTACAATGGCTGCTGGAAGACAAGTGTTTTATTGTTGACTTACCATTCTTGTTGTTTGTGTATGAGGCTGCATTTCTGCTTTTCAAAGATTTACAGTTGCATAATTACGTATCTGCGTGCGTCCATTTTCATTTACAAGAGTAAACAATGAGTTGGGGGGCGTGGCCAGCAGCGTCTTATTTGGATTTAAAGTGACAGGCGCTCATTCTGAAAGGAGTTAAACACGTTCAGAACTGAGCAGACTAAAATCTCATTATCTAAGATTGATTTTGTGTAAAAAAAAAAAAAAATGTAATTAAAGTATTGTATTTCACATAGATCTATCCTAACCTGTTCAAGGAAGCATAATAGGTCACCTTTAATGCTTCGGAGCGACACAGCTAGAGTCTTGACTTAATCTGGCAGGGCGAAAGTAAAAATTAGGGTGATGGCAAGATGGTCTCCCACCCTCAAACAATTGGAAACATACAAAGGCAAAAATATACTTCATTTCTGTTATTAGTAGATTTATAGCAAACTTTCAAGGTCACGACTGAACAATGTAAGATTTATTATTCTGACAGTCAGTTGGTTAAGGAGAGTTTTGTTTAATGGGCTCTGAAATGATGATTAAATAACTGATGATTAATTTAGCTAAATTTAGAATCAGGCTATGATGAATGAATAACGACTGTCACTGATTAATGCTGGGTTAACTCTACTACCTCTAAGTCCAGTTTCTTTTCAGGTTATGGACTGATTTTAAAGATCACATATGAAAAAGACACACACTGTCCCTACACGGAGCACTGGGGACAATTAGAACCGGCTATGTCTTCGGGATCTAACATTAGCAACACATCATTAGCTGCTTAATAAGATGGCAAAACAGTAGATCCTAAAAAAAGAAGACAAAACAATGGTGCTTGTCTTATTTTCTACCTGGCAAGTAAGGCGCAAACTGCAGAGTAATGGATTATGGAAAACAAATATTCACAACAACAAAAGTTTCAACTGGAACCACATTAAATTAGAAAGTCAGCTGTGGGGGTGCAGCACTCAGTAGTGAGCAAAATAACATTAACTGGAGTTTAGTCACAAACAATTCAATTACAGAAACACAAAGAATATGCATGCATTTCTTCTTTTTTTTTAAAAAATGATATGCCAAACGCAATCTCCGCTCAGCAGAGCATCACAAATGGAACATCCCATAATAAGTTCGTCTATGTGAGGATTTGGAGGCTCTCTGCTCCGGTTTGACACTCCGGCTTGGAAAAACACCTGAAGCAAGATGAAAACAACAATACCTGGTAATCCTTCGCACCAACATCAAGGAACAAACCTCAGATTCATTCAGTTCACAGTCGCAACGACACAAACAAAGCAACACAAGTCTGTCAGCTGGTCAGATGTAACAAAATACATTTAAAAAAAATTTGATTTTTGAGCAAAATACTTGGATCAGACCATAAGCTACCTCATGACAGGCAGTTCTGTATAAATGACCAATACCTGAACTTGTTAAGTAATCAAAAATCAATGCTATAAAAGCATTGATTTTTGAAAAGCCTGTTCCTCTCCTCGCCTGTGGGGGCGCTGTAGCAAAAACCTCAGAAGAAGACGGGTGAACAACTTCCTTCTTCATGAAAAACAAAAATGGAGTGGCGTTAGATTTTAGCAGTTGAGGTATTTCTCTTGTGTACCTAGTGATTCTCATGTTTTGTTTTGTTTTTTGTTGTTGTATTTACCCAGAATTCCCTGTGTTGTAGTCCGCTTCTATACCATGTTTTGTTCCACAACTATCACCTACTTTGTGTTGCTAATATATAAAAGTACTTTTGGATTATTGGTGTGCTTTGAAAATTTCTGACCACCCAGTTGAACATTTATGGCAACAAATTAAAAAAAAAAAAAAAAACAGACAATTTGTGTCAAATCCCTTCAACAGATTCTTTAAGTCTTTTAAAAAGTCTCATTGTTTGCTAATTTCCAATTACGTCCTGTTCTCAGCGTAGAGGAATGTGTTTCCATGCAGCGCTTCAATTACACACCCCTGCGGCACAACGATATTTGTCAAATTATTGTTAAATTAGAAGAAAGTAATTGTCGTCATTTTAATGCAGCTATTAATTAAAACATCAAGTGCATGTAAACATAACCTGCTATTAACACTGTGACTCTCCATGTTTTATCTTTGGCTGACACATTTACTCACTTTATCGTTTTCTAATGACTGCCTCTGCTTTCATCAGCCGCCTGCCTTTTACATTCATGCTCTCCTTCTTTTTTCTCTCATCCTTTCAGCCACCTTCCCATCTTGCCCACTTTAGATTAAAGGATCCATTTTCCATTAAAGGGTGTCCAGAGCGATCTATGGCCTTCAACGCTCTGCAGCAAGTTTGTGAAATAACCAATTGTATGTTATCTATTATTAAATTCAGCCACATTTTTTTAATTCTTTCAATTTCAGATAACTTAAGTACCACAACTCTTGTTATTTCCTTCAAGTAAAATGAACAAAAAGAAAGCTTCACTGGGAATCTGCTATAATAGCTGTAAATTGCTTATTTCCATTTAATATGAGCAACCAGATGAACTCTGGTAAAATCCATCCCTGTAGCTTAAGTCAAGTGAAGTCAAATTTATTTGTGCAGCACATTTCAGCTACAAGGCATTTCAAACACAAAGTGGTAGAGCGCACATCCAACAACTGAAACATTTTGCCGTCGTTACACATCAGAATGTTTATCAATGTTTTATTTATTGTTTCAAAAGCAACTCTGAACAGAGTCTAGATTTAAAGGAACTCTGTGTTTTGCCTGTTTTGCAGCTTTTTGGATGTTTGTTCCAGATTTGTGGTGCATGGAAGCTGAATGCTGGTTCTCCATGTCTGGTTCTGGTTCTGGGGATGCAGAGCAGAACCAGAACCAGAAGACCTGAGAGTTCTGGAAGCTTGATGCCAGCAGATCTTTAAGGCATTCGGTGATTTATAAACTGAGAACGGTATTTTAAAGTCTGTTCTCGAAGCTGCATGGGTCGTTGACTGTAGAACTGGTGAGACGTGCTCCATCTTCCTGGTTTTAGTCAGAACACGAGCAGCAGCGTTCTGGATCAGATTGATTTTTCCAGCAGACCTGTGAAAATACTCTTGCAGTAATAAAGATAAACACCTGGATGAACTTCTCTAGATCAAGGACGTCAAACTCATTATAAAGATCATTAATGTCCTCAAAGGTCCAGCTGTGCCAGAACATATGATAACATTAGCAATCTGCTAATGGGCAGCTAGCTATTTCTGCCTACAGTAATTAAGTTAAATAATATTAAATATATTTTCACATTTGCGTAAATTGGGAGTCTACAAATAAAAACTAATTAAATTTGATTAATAAAACGATATTTCAGCATAGAACTTTTATTTTGAAGGTTTTATTTACTGCTAGACTTTGGAGGGCCACATAAAAAACATGAATGGGCCAGATTTGGCCCTCGAGCCTTGAGTTTGACATGTGTGCTCTAGATCTTGCAGAGACATTAGTCCTCTAATCCTAGAAATCTTCTTTGGGTGACAAAAGGCCGACTTTGTTATTATTAATAAAAACTCATTCAGAATATTTCATAGCAGATGAACGCCAACATTTCACTCCTTAGAAACTCCAACTAAGTTAAAAAAAAATTTTTTTAAACTTCAAAGGCGAGATTGTATGAATATTTGAAAGTATGTTCTGGCACGTTCAAATTTTTTTTGTGAAAGTTTGAGATTTTGTGTTACTTTGACACAATCTGGGGTAAAACTTGGCTATTCAGTTTGAAAAATAAAAAAAAATTTAAAAAAAAGGCCTGGAGCAAAGATTTGAGCTTCGAACATGATCAGCGCTTCGCTGTATTATTTCTGGCAGGCAGATATGGCTTGTGAACACATTCTTAACAAACTCAATCCCATTTTCACACATCAGCACAGAAGATGTTCCAGAGCAGGTGCTGACAATCTGCTTTAGATTTTTGTTTTGGCACATTACTATTCACACATCTGCACACAGGGGGAGATTTATATATATATATATATATATATATATATATATATATATATATATATATGTGCATTTTTTTCTCCCAGAGTGTTTGAGATGTGCTCTTACAGCTGGAGAATAACGGGGCTGCTGAGGAGCAGCTGTCGCCGCTGCACACAATGCAGGAAAATCACAGTATTTTTTAACATCTCTTCAAGGAAAGTCAGCAGCTTATGTGTTGATAATGAAACAGTGTTTTTGAATGCGTCCAGTGTTGAAGACTTTCTCTTTTTCTGCGAATGTGTTTGAAAGATTTGCGGCTGAGTTCGTGCATTTCCTCGTCGGCTAAGAGATTTTATGTAGGTTCCAGAAACGGAGCGAATGTGTTGACGTCTCACCTTTCCAAACATTTCACTCAATGCGTCTCTGAAACAGTGGAGCTTTATTGAAGAGTTTCTTTCTGCCATATAATGTCATTTTCAGACCTGTGAGTTGAATATTAGTTGAGGTCAAAAAGTTTTAGTTTAACATAATTGCCTACAACTTATTTTATTATTAGTTACTTAAACCAATGGATTCCTAATAGCTTTTGTCTTACAACTCATGGTGTAAAGTTATGGAAGTTAAATGAGGAGTTAAACAAAATTTAATACAATTTAAGGGGAAATATAAGAAGGTCATTTTTACAAGATATACAGTTAAGGGTGAAAAATGGCACAAATGTGTAAATGCAAATATTTAGGCATATCTGTGTTTGGTGAGGCCATGACAAAACAGATATAATGATTTTAGTTTATATTTTTGCATTCCTTGTTTATTTCTACTATTTCATACGACTATTATGTTCAAAATAAATTTTTGCATAACTAAAGTGAAGCAATGTGACACAGTAAACTTTAAGAAGAGCGGTGACATCTAAACGTCTGAAAATAATGATTCCTTTTTCTGTTGCCTTTTTGGCCTCGAATCCCCAAACCTTGCAGGCAATTGAAAGCGTCTCTTACTTGTTTTTTCAGACTTTCGATGACGCTGATCAGAAGGTTTTCCTCCTTTCCCACCTCCGTTGTGGTCACTATAAAGTCAACATCATGGCCAAAGTCCTTCCCCCTAAAAATAAAACACAAAGTCTTGTTACGGGATATACTGTTCGATCCTCGAAGGAAAACTAAACAGGCAGTCGGCATTAGAGAATCTTTAAATATTTTGTTTGCTTCCTGTACTAACAATTCAAATTTTTTCTGCTTGAAGTGATGCTTTATCCATCAGTACAGCTTTGTTGAAGGGAGGTTTCAGTCCTGTAAGGTTATCATGACAGGATTACTGTATCTGCCAGGAACAGATGTCAGATAAAACTCAGCAGAACCCCGCAGGAACAGAACGCACACAAATCGGAGCGTCTATCTGGCACCTGAATCAGTAACTCTGAAGTCATTCCTCCATTTCATATGCATGCATAAGACATTGCTTCCAAACTTAATAGATTTTGACTAATTTATGTTTTTATTTTGAGTCAGGATGTGTTGCATTTAGTAAAATCTGAAGATGTAAAATAATGTTGCTAAACAAGCAGAGAATCTAAGCAAAACAAGACCAAACCTGATTGCACAACAAATCTGATCAGTGAAAACCTCAGGCTGCGTAACAACGGGATAAAGATCAAATTCATTCACTTTATTCAAACTTTAATGTGATTTCTTTAAATACCAACAGCAACGTGCATAATTGTGACATAATCAGAATATAATCCATGATTAAAATAAAAACTGAATGGTGACAAAATGATGACCATAAAGAGTCAGGAGCAATAAAATGATTTAAATCAAAGATTATTCAAGTGTCAGATTGGCCTAGTTAAAGTCAATTCATAAAGAAAAAACTTGAAAATAAATGGCTGATGTCACAGAAGGTTCCGGTCCAATCAGACATTCAATACATTAAATTCCTGACTTTTCACATTTTTAATTTGAAGAAATTTTGTAAACATGGCAGTGAAATATATTTAAGTTTGTGGAGGCAAGGCAGCAAAATGTGCAAAAGTTTCAAGAGTTTTGAATATTTTTTGCAGGGCACTGAAATATCTGGAAACTGCAAAAGTTAATATAGTTAATATAATTTTTAAAAACTTGCATATTTGAAATAGTTATGACATGTTTCTACACTGTAAAACATTTGAAGGTGGTTTAACTTGAAAATTAAAGTCCACCTGCTGCCTTGAAAGGGAAATTTAAGTCAACTGCAAATTTTTTTGGTTTTAACTCAGAAATTAAAGTTCATAAAGTTGATTTAAGAAAAAACACGTTGTCTAAACATTGTTTTGTAAGTTTATTAATCTTGAATTGTGAGTTTTAACTTGATTATTTCACAACATACAAAAAAATACTGACCTCACCTAGTTAAAGAGCATTTTTCTATGATCTTCACTCACAATGTCAGGTTAAAATAACTACTTATTTTACTTTAGAATAATTTAAATTCTTGTTTCAAATTCAACAAAAATTCTGATCTGAAAATAATTTTTTTTTTGAACATCACAATGAATTCAGCTCAGAAACATTTAGTGCATTAAAATAAACATTTGCCTTAATAACACAAGAGTCAGATCAATCAGGATACATATGCTGCTAAGCATTCTGGGAAATAGTCCCCACTCCTGTTTTTTTTCTTCTTTCAGTTTTTTTAAGTGCTAAATTAAAAGTTCTTGGAGGTTTGGCAAAATGAATAAAAAAAATTAACACAACTTACTCCTGTAAATTTATTTTTTCCACAAACTCGCATGTTTGTTCAAAATCGAAAACTCGCTAAATTTATTGAAGAGTCGACGACTAAATGCGGCTCAAGTGTTTTATAGTGTTCTGTTTTAGGAATAATTACATAAAAATGTAACCTAAACTGTTCATAGAATTTATCTACAATGATTCACAGGATGTTTTTCTTCCTTTGAAGGTTTCTGGTTGTCATTTAAGTAAGATGACAGAAAAATAGCGACTTTAATAAAAGTGACGCAGGAGGATTTAGTGTGGGAGAAGAAAGCTTATCATGATGGACTTGTCCGCATCAACTTGGCACTTCCTGCCAAAAAGAAACAAACAAAAAGCTTCATTTCAGGCTGATCATTACCTAGCGCGCACATATTACACACGCTTCCCCACAGAAACCCTTTGATAAACAACAGGCGAAATCCTGCAGAAGTGTGCTCCAGTGTCACCGCTACAACAAAGCAAAATGTCAGTGAATGTTGTGGGCGATACGGCTCCAAAGAAGCTTCTGCATCCACAAGGCTCGGCGTTTGATCTCTCCTTCGTGCCACTGGCAAATGACTGACGGCAGTCAGTGTGAGTGACATTAAAGGAATGGAGAGAGGTTGAGGATCGCTGCAGGCGAAAGCTTCAAAGGTTCACACGGCTAAATCAGGTAGCAAGTCAGAAATAAGAAAAGTTTGAGCCCTTACAGTTATGGTGGCATTAATGGAACATCAGGATGAGTCTGCGGAGGATAAAGGGCGTACATCATCATTTTTACAAGTTTTTTTCTGCTGTTTTGCTCTTGCTTGCAGCTCATAAGTTATCACTTTTGTCTATGTACAAAGTAGGAACATAAAAAGAACGACAAAGAAACAAAAACAAGCAAAAAGATGAGATGTGATGTGAGATGTCTGCCCTTTATTTTTGAATATTTATTCCACCTGGAAGATGGAAGGATATTTGACTTGTAGGACTTAACTGTTTCAAAATGCATCAAAGATTTCTTTCTGTGGAGCGAGAATCATTCCTCTAATTTAACACGGCAAAGCCAAGATCCTCTAATGTTTCCAGCACGTACGTTGTGCTAATGTTGTTAAATTACTTTTACTGTTGGCTTCTGCTGTGCAGGCAAAACTCACTCAAGTGTGCAGCTTAAATGTGCTTCATGAATGGAGGAAAATCTGGAAAAAAAACCCAAAAAACATTCATGTTGCAAGAACCTATTCAGTACTAATTTGTAGAAAAGACACCGTGGCATTACATTTTAACTTCTTTTAGTAAAATCTGTCAGATCAATGCAAATATATTATTTAAATTAGGCCAAAATTTTGCACATTTATACAATTCTGTTAACCAAATAAACCCTGAAGATGTAGCCATTATTAACTTGGTGCGGTTTGCAACAGCAAAGGGAAAAAAACCCCGGAAAAATCGCCGAACAACAACTCAAAACCGCTTGCTTTTCTCGCGACGCGTAGACCCGTTGCCGCAGCAACCAACTGACAACAGCTCCACTGGTGTTTCAGGATTCAGCACCAAAACAAGCAAACATTTTCCACAAAAAAAAAAAAAAGAGCAGAACATTCAATATGTTACAGTTTTATGTTTTCATGCATGATGTTAATTTTGTGATCATCAATACGTGATCGTCTGAATACAGCGGCGGTCGATTAACTAGCAAAGCTGACCTACTTCCTTCCCCCTCACTACTTTTTTTTAATTAAAGCTTTTTACTGATATGTGAAATGTAAAACTTTATACCTTTTTCTTTTACATATCAGGTGTACATTTGAGATTTAGCTTTTTATGTTGCATTGCAAAAACACAAAAGCCTACTGAGTATCTTTGGTCTAGTTTCTAGTGCAAATATCTAACTGACTTAAAAATGACTTTTTAGCAAGATGTAGAAGATTGGTTTGAGCAAATAATTCCTTAATATTGATTAAAAGACATTAGTTCCACTTACTTACAACATGGGAAGACGTCTTGTTACAAGTTAAATAAACCGCCAAAGGAATTGGAACATTTTCATCAATATTAAGAAATTATTTACTTAAAACAAGCTTCTACATCTTGCTTAAAAAAGTTACTTGTAAGTTAGTTTTGTCTTACTTCAAGTTTGCTAAGATATTTGCATTATAAATCACGACTGCGAGCCTGACGTCACATTGCAACGTTTCTACAGCAAAGCAGATATTTTCCTCTTTATTCTTGGCTGAAACAAACAAAAGTTCTGCTTGTTCACTGATGCAAAGTGTCGAGCAGCAGCCATGTGTTTCTCAGCACGTGATGCAACACAGAGCTGAAGTGAAGAACATTTTGAACACCTGGTGTGAATTCAGCATGTCTACTTTTTTTATTGCGTGAGGGAAAGTGCTAAATTATTCACAGGTATGCACTAGGCCTATAAAATATACATAGCTATTTACAAATTTCTATGGACGACAAGGCGACATGTATGAATAATAAAGAAGTGGGAAGTGTTGCTGCTGCTGCTGATGGAAAATACACAGAATGAAGTCATCTGCAGGAGGGAGAGAGCTCAGCTGCACTCAGCAGTAGGTGGTCCAGAAAAAGAAATCAGCACTATCTTTATTCAATGCATTGTGATCACCAAGGTAACAGGTGTAAGATGGAAACCCGGGTGTCTGGAGTTGAATAGTTCCTCCACTAAATCTTGGGACTGTTTTCATTATGTTTGGGCCGGCAATGAATTTCTATAAGACAAAAAGGGTTTATTTGAGAGCATCAAAACCCACCCACGGTGCAACATTCATGCCCATATTTGCGACAACGACTGTGAGTAACACGCTGACGATGACGTATCAATGGAGGAAGTATTTATGTCACCTTTATCTGTTACTAAAATGCTACATATAAATGACTTCAAAGGAATTTGACTTTGATATTTAAAGTCTTGAAATTGTCTCTTTAACAACTTGAATCATTCGTGGAATCGTTGCTGTGAACCATGACCTCGTGCAGAAGAGCTGACTGAAGTCCCGGCTCCTTCGTTGCTCGGTGAAGATCAGTGATCGGACCTGGCAGAGTCCAACATTCACTGGGCTCGCGCTCAAGAAGCTAAATCACCAGGAGCGATGTGTCGACTCCGGCTCTGTCTGATTTTATGGATGCAACATGAAGCCATAGAGGCACACCAAGTACTTTGGATCGTACATTAAGACCAGACATCTTGTTTTGCTCTCCCCTCCTGTGAGCTGATAATAGAGTTGGGCTGAACAATCATGACACCATGAATTAAGCCGATAAGGAATCCTTATCTGAGCTGCTGTTGCCGGCAAACAAAGCGTAAGATTCAGCCCCTGTTTGAGGCTTTGGAGAGCAGAAACCGCCCCCTCCCCTCCTCATCAGTGTCACTTTGAGTTAATATTCCAGACAATCTGATGTTACACAAGATCCACAGCAGGGAATCGCTGGCAACATGCTGAAATAAATACAGCGCTCCACTGACACTGTGCGAGCCTTTTCACGCAGAGTGCTGGTAGAAGCTGCATTTTCACGCCTAATCTATTTTTAATCCCCCCCACCACCCTAACAAAACCGCTTTCAAGGCTTGTCACCCGCCTTCCACAGCTGTCCATTCAATAAGCCTAATGTCAGTGGCATCAACAAATCCCAGCTATGCTGCTTTCCTCTGAAGTACATGACAACTCCAGCCTATGAAGTACAGCCCTTATTTTGCAAAACTTTTGGAAGCAGAGTTATTTTCTGTGCATCTTATCCAGAGATAAAAGACGCGGTGGAGCCGAAAATATCTATCCGAGGAGCTGCGCGATATACTGTACTTATAAGTTTTGACAAGGGCTATTGGCCACAAAGCTAATGAGAGTCTCAAATTATAGGTTATTAAATCAAGATTTGACAGTACCTTCAAAAAGATATTTAATATATCCCACTGCACAGAATCAGACGATTATTAGTGGTGCAGCTTGGAGCGTTTGAACTGTTCCAGGCGTCGTCTGCTTTTGACCAAGAACATGCTGAATTAGTGACTGATGGAGTAAAAGTCATTACTTTTCAGCTACATCTCTGCATGGCTCCGATGAAGTCTCATGTGGCTCCTCAAGCCTGCATAAATCTAACGCGAGGCAAATGGGTGCTTCATCTGGCCGAGTTTAAATCCATAACGTCTCACTCACAGGCCCCTTTACGCTCTGCAGCGAGCTGCTGGGCCATAAATCTTAAGCAGTTCCTCCCCTTCGTTCTTGATGTTAACTATCCAGGATGCGCTAATCACTTTCCTCAGCTCATTTTACAACACTCCCTCGTCGAGGAGCCGTTATTTACATAATCAGATATCTCTCCAGCTGTCATCTGTCCTTCTGTAGATTAGGGATGTTTACTTTTTTTGGATCTTGCAGTGTTTGATGTGGTATTAATTTGAAAAAGCTGGAAACTTTCTTTGTGTATACTGCAGAACAGATATTATGATAAAAAATATGAATGTTAAGAGTGTAAATAGAAACCCAGTGTTTTCAAAACGTACCATACTTTAAATTGAACCAGGATAAGTTGAACATGTTGGCCTCAATATGTTGTGATTTTCCTATGAACTGAAAAATTGCTGTTTCTGATACACCAAAATTCATAATTAAATAAAAACAAAAATGCACATCTTTGTTATATTTTTCACCCATGGAGGTCCCGTTTTGAAGATGCATTTTGGTCCATTCTGTCCTGGAATATATAGCGTAAACACAGGAAGGCTAACTTCACCTGAGTCGCTGTTTATCTTGTTGTGTTTGACTGGTGTAATTTTAGATAATGCCACACTGTGTCACTGTCGGCTCTAATTAAAAAACAAAAATCTGGATCACTTCCTACGCGTGCAGTGGGAAAGAACCGAACAAATCTTCCAAAGGTCCTACATTTATGCTCTCAACATTTCTCTCCAGAAGACTTTGAGTCATTTGTAAGAGCAAAACCGACAAAGGCTCTAACATTACGAGCTAAAAATAGATGCTATGCTTTTTCAAACATTCAAACAACGACCAGACCCAAAGCTAATCAAGTACTTACCGGATCCCCAAGTCTGGCCATAGGTATCATCGTTTCATTTACGAAGCTGAAAGTAGCAGCAGCAGCAGCAAAACACCCACTTCTTCAGCTAACTCTGATCTTCCTCCATTTGGTCTTCCTCACCTTCATTACCTCTTGTGATTTCTACATTGATTTCAGGTGAAATCAATGGGATTAAAAAGGCTTAATGACGTCACTCGTCACTGCTTTGGCTGGACAGAGCTGGGCAGTTGGACCTTTAGACATCATTTACCCAGAATGCATTCGTGTGGCAATATTTTATCAAAATGTATAAAAACCAAACAGCCAACAGTATTATTACTGTATTGTTTTTACATCTAAAATCAATATTTCTCAAATAAAGTATATTGTTACAACTAATCATGGATCTCTTTAAAGGGTTGGGAAAAAAAACTGGATAGTGACAGCATGCTACTATTATTTGGTGATTGTCATAATTTGAGACATAGACTAAGCAAGTTGCTTTATTTACACTTAATGCTCAATCTGAAGTCATTTTCTGCTAAAAACCAGGTCTACTTTAGAATATGAAACATGAACCTTTCTAAGGTTTATAGAGGAAACAGGAGAAAGTGTATATTATGTTTGTAACCCAGACAGCATTAAAGGTCATCAGCTAAGTCGTTGCAGCTCTCTCACCCCCGTTGAGAAGCAAGTGCATGTCCTCACTGCCAGACTGCGTCTTGAATTATTTACCTCACACGCTGCTGGGTTATGGCTGGATTTTTACAGCGCCACAGAGCAGAGTGCTCCCTGCTTACTCGGGCACAAAGCAGCGCACATAAAAAAGAGAGCAGCACAAAGAGGTGGGAGCGGAGGGAGGTGTTTGGTCTGTGACCAAAATGTTGCACTCAGCAGGTTGCTTTACAAGAACACTCGCCATGCGCCCTGATGCTGACAATGTAACGCATTTGAGTGACCTAGACTCTGTGCGGAACAGGACTGACCTGTTCTTTCTTCCTAAAGAGACCAAGAATCCAGTTTCAACACCAAACTAACTCCGTCAGTTACTGCTCTGACAGAAGGTATCAGGGAATATTCAAATGGGAATCAACACCTCCCGAGACCCGTGTTTTCCTGTGCATAACAAAACAGATATTTAGGAAAAGCGGCGGGAAGAAAAAGGCGGCGGCGCTGTTCTATTTCATCTACAATTTCAACGCTGAAAGAAGGAGACAAGCCTCGTACCTCCGAAAGCCACCTGTCAGCGCTAGTATGGCGTTCGGCGTGATCACATGGACAGCCTCGTCAATAATGTTCCCCACGGCCCGTGCCTCCGCTTTACTGACAGCCCTGGAGATGTCTCCATAATGCAGAAAACCTGCAGGGAAAAGACCACATGGTTATTAGTCTGGCAGCTAGCCATCAATCACAGCCATTTTGCTCTGGGGAAGCACAGAGTCAGGGTGGATTAAAAGTAAGGTAGAAATGTGATACGCTCCGCTTGTTGATAGGAGCCGACTAACAGCGTGCTCCAGCTGCAGACACAAGAGGATTACTGTATCTACAAACTGCTCCTAATTATAATTGATGCATTGATGATTATCTCATTTTATGCATCTCACTTTGCATTTTTTCTCGTCTTTGTGCCATTTAAAAAGCACTTAATTCTCCTTTCTCTTCCTCAGACGAACAGCGATGCACCTCCAATTAATTACAAAACCTTTAATGATTTTTCTGTCGGTGCTGCAGAAAATTAATGGGATGGCTCTTGTTTCTGCTCAGTAAAGATTTCCAGAATACGGCGAGGCGATTAGGGTTCAAAGACATTTTCCACTTCAAAAACCTGCGATATTTCTCCATTCAAAGCGACGAATCCGGCGTTCCGAGTGATGGATTGTGACCGTTTTGACGGACGTGTCTGTCAGCGTTAAAAACTACTGAATGGAGTTTGACGTGAATGGCAACCTGTGAACACAGCAATTTGAGGTTTTCAATCACCCGGCCATGAAGTGTAACACTGTGTGCAATTGGCAGCATCTTTTGGAAACTATTGCAAAGCTGCGTGTCTGTGTGATTCATCCACCTGCAGTTCCATCCTAAACTACGCATACAGCTTGAAATAATGCGTAAGCGTGAAGTGCAAAGAAACGATTCATAACTTTTACCGTTTTTAAAAGCAAATGAAGAAAATAATTAATAAAGAAACAAAGTAAACCCCCATTATTGCCTTTCAAAAATCAGGTTCAAGGGTCAATTTTAAACAAAGTCCTTTCACGCTCAGTCAATATCTCATAACCACGAGGGTTGAAACGTAGATGGACCAATAAATCAAGTTTTTTGTCACCACAACAGTCTACTAACCCTGTTGTAACAAGTAATAAATCAATTAATCGCATAATAAATTTAAAAAAGCTCAATATGTTTCCATTTGGGTCTCTCTTTCTACCAAAAACTGGATGACAAAAAGTCTTCAATGTGACTTCTGTTTCCATTTTATTTGTTGTTTATTATAAATATTTAAAAATAAAATACGTTTCAGTGTTAAATGTTCCTTAGAAATAAAAAAAAATTGTATGATCTTTGAGAGAGCGTGCTTTAATTATTACTTGAAAATGGTCTCCAAATATAATTTCTGGAACAATTTATCAGGCAGCAAAATGTGACGCGCTTACACTGTAAAAACACAAAATCTTACCAGGTGTTTTTGTGTAGTTTCTAGTCTAAATATCTTAATTTACTTGAAATAAGACAAGACTAACTCAGAAGTAACTTTACAGTAAGATACAGGAGCTTGTTTTAAGTCAATAATTCTTTAATATTGATTAAAAAAAAATAAAAATACTAGTTCCACTCGCACATTGTTTCACTATAACATGGGAAAATGTATAATAATCTGCCAGTGGGCCCAGTACTAAAAGTAATTTTGTACTAGCAAAGCGCAGGTCAAGAGGTCAGCTTAACAAGTTAATTATATTAGTTTAAGTTAAGCTTCGAATTACTAATAAAAAGCAGTTTTATTAGTACTTGTTTGAAGTTTTTCAATGTTCACTGCAAACTTAAGATGCACTCGATTCCCTGCAAAATGATCACATGCAATACAAACTCAAGGTCCCACCAAACACGATCAGGTCTCAGATATTTAAGATTAACACCGACATGGGGTGTGAGTATAATAAAAATAAATGGAAGGTTGTTAGCCGCCCTCACAAATATGAAGGGAGACAACCAATCCAAACTGGGCGGACTAACAAAGACAAATCTAAGTTTTGGGTCTCGTTTTAGATTTGCCCTGCATTTTACTTAGAGGTATTAAAGTAATCGGCTTTGAATATTAATGCAGACTTTTATGATCACACTAAACTGCTCCATATTCATCAGAGCAAACCTTCAACAGGCAGAGCATCGCAATGTAAGACCAAAAAGTGTGAATGCCTCTGTATAAACCTCTTAAGGTTTAATCGAGATACAGTCACCGTGGAAATTTAACGATTAGGCTGCCGAGTGTTTTTTGGCTTGTATTGAATTCCCTGATCTATAATTTGCGAAGTGGTTTTCTGAAGACGGGGAGGGGGAAATGTTGACGTACCGCTTTGCTGCATCCGGTTCAGATGAATGCTGGGCTGCGCCAGAACGTCGCTGAATGAGCGAAGCCCTCTGCGGTACCACTTCTCGGCTGTTTTAGGTCCAACCCCAAACACGCTTGTGAACAGCTGCCGGGGAACGAGGTTCGCTTTAAATGACTGAAAAAGCAAATGAATGACTAACTGAAGTTGGTTTTCATTCACCAACCTTGAGAGTTTGACACCTTTCATCAGAGAGTATTTTCTCGACCTCAAACGAGCGGCCATATTGAAGGATCTCCTGTAAAGCATAAAAGCAAATGAGATTAGAGAGAAAAACGCTGTTTTTCTGGGTTTCTGTTTTCTGTCTGCTGTCAGCAAATGCCCTCAAATTGCTGCTCATTTGCAAACCATTTCCACTTAAATGAGGTGTCGTCATTTCCATTTTGTTCCCAGAAATAACATCTTTGTTGCCGCGATACCTGGGATTAACACCAGCTTAATGACAATCATTAAACGCCCATGGCGACAGTTTTTTTCCCCTCAAACTCCATTATTTGCTCCAAATGAAATCGTCTGCACTTCCATTTGAAACGTCCCCATTGTGTGAACCAAGTGGCAGTTACCTGGCTAGTATTAAAAAAAAAAAAAGAAGTTGAGATTGATATGTTTTTCAATTCTGCAGGGCTTAGTGCTCATTTTAAGCTCGAGCATAAAGGAAAGGCAACCAGCATGGATGAACTATTGATCCAAAGGTCGAGGCTGTGAGTACAGAGCAGTGTGCAGCAGCCTTCACTGCTCAGCGAAGCATCCAGCCGTCCACCTCTGCTTTTCAAGCCTCCAGCTAAGGCCAACCTCAAACGGGAGGATAATGCTTCACCACACTTCCTGCTCCAGGAAAGATATGCTCCTTCACAAGCGCAGTTTCTGCCCGACACACATTCATCCCTCAGCGCCGCCTTGTTTTTATGTCGCCGTGCTTATGTCCTCTCCACACTCTGGATGCTGGGTTGTCAGCGAGGAGCTCAGTCGCCGCTGATGATGTCACTCTGATGTTCATAGCCGCATCAAGCATTTCGCTTTTGTCTTTTTAACTCCATTCGGCTTCACTTTGTTTTTCATGTCATGTCATTTCTCTTGTTTTCACGCGGCAATCCGTTCAAAGAGACAACGCTGGGAGCGCGGAGCTCGGAGTGAGGTGGGTGTCTGCTCGGCGCGCAAACAACAAAGACAAGAGGTCATCCGCAGACTGTCTAATTTGGTCTCCGCGGCACATTTATGTTTCTTTGTTTTATAATTCTGCCTCAGCGCTGACAGCTCTGACAGATCTGGAGGCTTGCTCTTAAGACCCGCTGTGACGATGCTGGGTTTAACGTGTCAGAAAGTTGGATTGCCCTTTTTTAACTTTTTCATCTGCAGGGACTCTGCGCTCTCTCCACGCAAACTTTCTCTGACAAGCTGCCATGATTTCTGACCTGAGCTTGACAAAGTGAGAGTAACTTTAGCAGACTTTTCCCACTCAGACAAACATTTGTCTGTTTTCTCCCGCGGAGTGATCCATGTGTACTGGTGAGAGATTATAAATAAGCTTCAACAAAACTGTACAGCACATTTATCGACGCCCCCGGAAAGTTGTTTTAAAAGGCGCCTTAAAATGAATTTACGTTTTAGTGCAACAGCTTCAGGTCACACAAAGAAATAAAGAAAATTTTTACCTTTTCCTCAAACGATTCAGGTACCTCAATTATTAAAGTTTGCCTCGAAGCTTCACTAAATCATTTTATTATTTAGTGCATCGTGTTACGGCCGGGTGATTATTTATGTTGCACAACGCTCTCACTTCCGTCTTTGTGTTGTTTACAAAAGCTAACGTCCAACTTTCAAGCCTCGTTTTCTTTTCCATTTTTGCTGATGACATTTTAATAACTACATACTGCATAGTTATGCAGATGACACCAAACTTTACTAAGCTGGATCTACTACAGGCAGGCAGTTGACCGGCTTTATATTCCAGAAAACTGCAAAACACTGAGTTCCTTCAAATCAGAGCTAAAAACCCATTTGCTTAAAGCTGCGTTTGATCAATAATTACCGGGACATCGATTCATTTTATTCTTTATTCCAACATTTGTGATGATTTCTGATTGTTTTGATGATATTTTTAAAAATGTGTAACGTTTACTTGTTTATTGTTTTTATGCGTAAAGCATCTTAACTTGCATTGCTGCCGAAATGTGCAGTACAAGCAAACTCGCTCTGTTACAGATGTAAAATGTTGGTGTTTTCATGCTGCAGGGAGACAGAGGACGCTTTCTAGTTCAGAATAATTACTGGACATTTAATAAAAATGCTGAAAGTTAGACTGGATCTTTCTTCATTGGGAAAAAAACTAGGTCAGATTATATTTTTTAAATCCTCTTGACTGATGTTTAATAACAGATTCCCTGTGTAAAACATGGACATACAAGCTCTGCTGGGTTAAACTCCCCTCCTTTGTAAATACTTTCTTTACAGCTTCAAACATTGCTGTGATTTTCTGTCCTTGCTTGCGTTTTATTTGGAGTGTACCACATTTTACTCTGATCAAGGCCTTTTCTTATTTTGCACCTTGCTTATGGAGCAACTCTGGCGCTTAAAGTCTCCCTGGGAGAGTTAAACGGTATTTCAGAGTTTTGTGGCCAACAGTGCTGATTTCTAAGCTGAACATTCCTGTTATGTTGACTGTTGACTAGTTTCACTTTATGTATTTTGATGTAAATGTCAAACTTGCAGCTCAGTCAATGGTGTCTTAAAAAAATGTTAATAAAAAATAAAATCCTTGAAAGATTCTTACAATTTTACTTCGCACTTTTTAAGAAGTTAATTAGAAATTAATGACTCTCCATTTCCATAGACTGTAGCCTCTCTTCAACATGGGAAAGACAGATGTACACGCCATGAATCAGAATCTTTAAGAATCAGATCATGGCTACAAGAACAGAGCTTCTTGTCTAAATTCCCAAATATCAGATCTAATCTCTGTTTAGAAAATTTGTTTGGGATGACAGGAAGGAAACAGGAAATCACCCAAAACTCTTGATGATCTAAGATATTTTGTGCAAACAGGAATATTTGTGAAACGTTACAGATTAAAACTGAGGATTTGTCCTGTTGACAGTGGGAGCCCCAATAATTGCACCACCAATAATTTTTTGTTTATGAAACATCCAAATGGTGCCATAAATATTTTTATTACAACACTCATTAAGAGAAGTGTTTTTATGTAAATTTATCTCTCATATGTTTTTATTTATGCCTTTAAACATCATGTATACACTTTAGATTTGTTGCCAAATGTGCTGAATGTGTTCTGCTTTGTCATTAACAAAATATACATGAGGAGTTTATATAGTAGAGATTTTGCGATTTATGTGTTTGGATCTGAACTGATCAGCCCTGAAATTAGTTCTCCTCTTCTTCCAAGGACAAAAACCATCGATTGGCTTTGTGTGCTTGTCATATTTGCATGTTTTCATCTTTCTGCGTGTGGTTTATGTGCGGCCTTTTTCATCTTCAACTGTCCAACTCGTGCAGCAATTTGGGACCAAATGACTGTAATTACTGCGTTCATATTCATTTTACAGAGCAAGAAACTCAGCAAACTGTGTGGTAACCCAAGAGGACAGCTGCACTTTCACTCAAAGTCAATTATTGTTCATTTTATTTCTGCCTTCTTTCACACAGAAAGCAGTTTATACACATCCTCTATAAACTGTGTAATTCTATATGCTAAATTTATAGATTTCAGTTCAACAGCTAATCAGTTTCAAATGTTGTTTTGTCTTTTCTGAATTTCTACTTTCAGAAATTCTTCATTTGATTGAGCAATTTTAAAACAAACCAGATCTCTAAAAATTCAATTCAGTTTATTTGTGTAGAGCTCATTCACAACAAATGTCATGTCAAAGTGTTGAAGAGAACTGAAACTGTTGATCAATTTTCATTACAAATTTGCTCAAACTTTTCTCAAAATTCTGCTAATGTAAAAAAAAAAAAAAAACACAATTTTGCAATTGTGATATTTCCATAATATAAGGAATGTCATTAAAATCATATGAGAATAAGTTTGTTTACAGGATAAGTCATTAAAAACACGCCACACCATCATCTCTTCTTCTTGGTTTGCACGGTGTGACTGCTGCGATGGGAAAAAAGTGTTTTGATTGCAGTTTTGCTAAATTCACCAATTTTTACACAACCAAAAACCACCTCATGTTTTTTAAATCGACAAACAAAAATTTAAATGTTTCGGTGAAATAAATTTATTTTCAAAATGTCAAATTGCTGAATTTTACTGTAAATGGAAACGCAGCTAATGAAGAAAGTGTTGGATCATCAAGCCAAACATGACTTGCTGCTGCAAAGCACAACGCTTTTGTTTGGTCAAACTTTTAGGTTTTGTTTCTTCTTTTGGCTTTTGCCAGTTTTTCTTTAGGACTGGCAAGGCCTCTCCATAAACTCAGTTCATCTTCTGTTGCCTTGGTGGTTTATTTTGTGCTACTGTGCAAGAATGCAGAAAACAAAGATGGTGTCAGGGATAAAGAAAGCTCTGACTAGATGAAACGAGGTGTCAGCACGGTTTAGAAGGCCAAAACCAGAAGCCAGCTGCATTGTGAGAGACAGCGCTTTGACAGGCGCTTGCTTCAACGCAGGCTGCTTTGTACGTCAACAGTCTGAATCACTTTAACAAAGCAGTCTGAGCAGCAGCAGCAGCGATCAAGGTTAACACGAGGCAGAGGCGGCGCGCGGTTCGGCCTTCCTGGTGACTAAACCACAGCTCCCCTCCCCACGTTTTTCATAACCGCTTGTTGTGAACTTGCTTTACGTCACCCCATGTGTGCACTGAATGATTGTTGCGCTTTCTCTGGGATATTGTGAGTTCAGTGACTTGATCAATCAAATCTGAATCCTCAATAAAGTTTCAAAATAGAGGAGCATTTTTGTGATCTGTTCTCATATGAACGAACATGCAGAGTTGTTTCGAAGCTCGACAATAGACTAACAGGTTCTTTTGCACAGATTTAGGATATTATTGGATACAAATTATTTTTACGTCTTCGGCTTGAATTTAATCTCTTTATTTTTGTTTGATATTAAAGTTTTTCTTATGATCTGAAACATTCAGAAATAATAAAAAAAAAACAGAAGAAATCTGTTAAAAATACTTAGAACTGAAAGGAAAATTAAGAAAAAAACAATAAAAAAAATTCCTCTAACTTATCAGAGAAACCATAAGAAGGTAAAAATAAAAAAATATCAGTAAAGGAATGCCTTTAATTTAGTATTATACTATTAAACATGTATATTAAGTTAATAATTGATTGAGTAGTGATGCAGGAGTCAGAGATAAGGTTTAAAACTAGAATCAGGGTTTTCTTCTTCTAATGAATTATTAAAAACACACTCAAGGTCATATTTTACTACAAAAACAATTGTTCCTTTGGGTCCTTCATCACACGCATTAGCAAAACCACTGACCACTCTCTGCTCTTTTCCTTCGGATTTGATTCCTGACACTAAATTAGCAAAGAAACTAAACAGAGGAGAATATCCCACTCCGAGTGGCTGATATTTTCAATTAATGTTATTCTCAAATGGTGAGAGAAAATGTTTGTTTTTTTACATATTTGCACCATGTTTTGACAGTTTATTGTGAGACAAACTGTGAAAAAGATTGATCTCCTCCAACTCCTTCATAAGACACTGTGCTATCTGAAGAAATGCTTCAGATAGCATTTGAAGCATGCTATCTGACTCCCAACCAAAATCAACCAATCAGAGCCAGAAGGCGGGTCTTAGTGCAGTCAATTAATCTCATGTACGCGCTGCCAAATGTGCTGAGGAGAAACAGGACAGCCGTTTATCCAACTTCTCCAGAGGTTATGCTAATAACAGGATAACCATAAGGGAGGGAGGATGAGCAATGCCAGAAAAGATTGTGATTGACAGCACTAAGACCCGCCTCCTGGCTGTGATTGGTTGTTTCTAGTTAGTAATGGGAGCACTGGGAGAAGGCAGAGGAGCTCAATTTTTTTCACAGATTATCTGCGACATACCATACTGTACACAAAATAACAGTTTCAACAAATATCATATCATAATAAAATAAAATTTCATTGCATAGATTCAGTAACGAGGCTTTTCAAAGAGCTTTACATCAGAAAAACATAGAAATGCAAAGTCATTAAACACACAGTCAACAACTGAAACACATCAAAGGGTTGATTTCATGGATTATGTTTTATAAACAAGTCCAGACAGCTGGGTTTGTAGCCTTGATCTAAAGGAACTCAGTGTTTCAGCTGTTTAGCAGTTTTCTGGAAGTTTGTTCCAGATTTGTGATGCTTTGAAGCTGAACGCTGCTTTTCCATGTTTGGTTCTGGTTCCAGGGTTGCAGAGCAGAACCAGAACAAGTAAAAAAAAAAATACTTATTTTTTAATATAAAAATTACATCCTGCAGCTTCAAATACAAAAGCATGTCACACTTTTCAAATTGTCAACATCTACGTATTTCCTTCCACTGACCAATTGTTTACTTCTGTGCTGTTAGATGAGAAAGTGTCTGTATCAGTTAGCAGAAGAAGCCTCTCTGGGCCTTACCTTCATGACAGCCCTGGTGTGTTCGCCCAGGCATGGCAGGTCCTGTGTGGCCCCGACACACCGCACCGCCCAGGGAAGACTCTTCAGGACGGAGGCCGCCCTCCTGAAGGCCAAGCACCGTCCCTCAATGTCATTGAATTCGTAGTTTTCCGCCAGAACTTCAAACGCATCCTAAAGGGATGAAGGCAAGGGCAGGTTAAGGCAGGCTGGAGGATAACATAAGGAGAGAGGAGCAGCTTTTTCCTCCCTCCGTAAGATACGACATATTAACCATTGTGAAGCTTTAAAACGAGAGGAGCCGATAAGAAAAGGAGAGAAAATGAGGTCGCGCAAAAAATATGCTAGGTGAGGATTCTCTTCACTCAACCATAAAGGAAAACCAGATAGAGATAACGGCACGCTCCATTTCACTCCTCTGCCTTCAGTCTGTCTGTTCTCCATCAGTGTCCCTGTCTAAGACCTTCTCTTGGCTGACGACACACACACACACACACACACACACACACACACACACACACACACACACACACACACAGAAATACAGGAAACAGTTTCCACATGTTTGTAAGAGGCTCTGTGGTTATAGTACCTTCTTTTTTCCCAAAGGTAGAATCTAATGTTAACATGAAACATCCACAGCCAGGAGCCAAAATTTTACATTTTTCAGCGACTTTACCAGTCGTGGTAAAAAGTAATCAATCAATCAGATTTTATTTGTATAGCACATTTCAGCAGCAAGGCATTTCAAAGTGCTTTACATGATAAACACAAAAACACAAAGTGGTGCAACATAGAATCAACAATCAAAAACTACATTAAGTGTCATAACAATGCAAATAAATAAAGTAAGTGCACCGTTTATTAAATCCGTGGCTTTAAAGAGCCAATTATTTTAATCAAACCTGAAGAGTCCAAAACAAAAATCAAGTCAAAATAGAAAGAGAGAGAAAATGTTTTCATATCACGTTGCCAAAGTTTGAACCTCTCTGAGTCCAGAGTCTAATTCACAGATAATTTCTTTCACAAAAACATCAAGTTACATCAAAGTGTTATTTGTAACACCCCTCACATGTTGATGATCAGTTTCTTGTGATTATTTTGTATATAATTGCACAATAATTATAGTGCTTTTTACTTTTAATTTCCTACTTGTTTCATGATTGCCCTCTTCTCTTTAACACTTTGCTTCATCTCTCAGTGTACAAAAAGTACTTTTTAAATGGTATATTTCATGTTTTTTTTTGTGGTTCCTGTTGTATTTTTATTGTGGCGCAACAAAATTTACCACTTTCTGACCAACTCCAAACGAATACACACTGGCAGCCATCTTGTTTTCGGTCATTTAGCATCAGTCCGAGTTGTGCAGGAGAATCTATGGCTTTGGGCCACAGTGAGGAGAAGCACGATTATTAAAAACACAAAATCATTCCTAGATAATGATTTTAGTCTGGTCGGTTCTGCCTTGTTGAGATGTTTTAGGGAGTTTGTCTCAAAGCTTACACGCACATTGAAATGATGAACAAGTCTACATCTGTACATCTTTGAAAAGCAGAAGCGGAGCCTCGTGCACAACCAACCAGAGTGGCTTCTGAATGGCAAGTCAACAACAAAACACTCGTCTTTTCCAGCAGCCATTGTCCAGCGCATACAGCAGCTGATCAAATGTCCGGAGCTCGGCTTGGGTTGCTAGGTAACAGGCGGGGCTTCTCTGTGGTTGCTAAGTAACGGCTGATTTGAAATGGCTCCTTTTACAGACACTAAAAAACATAAACGTATTACCAAAAAACAGCTGGGTGGTTGTTTTAAGCACTTGGGCTGTTTTTAGAAGCAGATAGATTTAAAGTTGCTCAGTTTTTCGGCTGTTTTACAGTTTTCTTGAAGTTTGTTCCAGATTTCTGGTGCATAGAATCTGGATGCTGCATCGTCATGTTTGGTTCTGGTGCAAAGCAGACCAGAACCAGACGACTGAGAGGTCTGGTATGTTGGTACAACGACACCAGATCTTTAGCGCATTTTGTTGCTCAGCCGTTCAGTGATTTATGAGCTAACAACAGAACTTTAAAAGTCATTTCTCTGAGCCAGAGGAAGGGCTTCAATGGCAATGTGTATCACTTTTCTTAATTAGTCAGCCAAATGGCCCAACCAAAGCCTACAGAAAATCTTTGGAGTTTTCTAAAGAAAAAGATACGACACAACCTCTAGTTGGTTAATTCAATTTTTAAAAATAGGCACAAACTGAAAAAACCATGAATAAGGAGCTATGAGAAATGTCTTGGAGTAATGAATTATTCCTAATAGTCAGCAATTTCCAGGAAAAGACAGCTGCTAAATATAGAACAACAAAAAGAGTGTTGGAGGCAGACATAAAGTCAAGTTATTAATATCCAGCTGCCTTCATGTCCAAAAGAAAAAAAGCAATAAAAGGTTTGAACAGAAGGTTATAATTTGGTCCATCTGCGCACTGCAGCGACTCTAATGTATCATTTTTAACAGAAATGTGTCTGTCTCCTCTCAACCTGCTCATCTTTGAAAATCAGGTTAGTGTGTGGTTGCTCCGTTCCCTCCAACAATTTATTTTTAGGGTTTATTGTCAGCGTCACAGAACAAAACGTCCCCACCGTCATTCGTGTGTACCAGAAACAGAACAGAATCTGCTGAGGGAATCCACTTTGTTCATTTAGAGTTTCTGGCATTTTACTTTCCATATTAGAAAAAAATGTTCTTTACTGAAAAGATGAACAGTTTCTGTGGTCATCAGTTCGGACATTATATGAACAGATTTCAATTGATACACAAAATTAACTAAAGTGCTAAACTTCTTTTTAGCTACTTTTAAATAAAGTGTTGATTCCTTTTGTTGTTTTTTAGTTTCAACAGTTGGTCTTATTTCCAGGGAACATTTGTCAGCTCCCTGCAGTTTATTTCACATAAACTAGATTGGTGTTACCATGTTAGCATTGTGACAAAGTGGTTAAGTTTGTGTTTATTTACTACTTGTCCCTTAAATATATTTATTTGATTTTTCTACATTGGTCATAATGCTTTAATTTAAACATTGCTGTTGTAACTCGCACAATTTTCACTATTCTTGGTGTTTGTGGTAGCATTACGTAGCATTATTTTTAATTAATCTGAACGCTTCTTTTTGTTTCAAGGTACATTTTTGGTAATCTTTCTTACCAAAAAGAAAAATTTTGGAAAGAATTTTTTTTTCTTTTACTCACCACTGTTTGAACATTTAGCTGCTATAACCTGAGCCGGTGTGTAGGAGAGACCAGCCCAGCACTTCCTGTTCGATGACGTCACTGATTGCATCACTGGGTTCTACCAAGTGGAGGGGTTTCTTTTTTGTTTCGTATTGTTTTCTTTAAATTAACCTTTTGAGTTGCTCTGTAATGCATGTTTTACTTTGCAGATCATTTAATTATGCAAATGAGTTTGTAAATTAGATTAATAATCTCATTTTTGTTTCTTTGTTTAGATTTTGTTGTTTGGTTTGACCTGTTCTGTCATGGTTTGGTCTAAAGAAGTGCAGGTGTGTTGATAGATTTGTTTAAAATTTAGGATGCTCAGGATAGATCATATCAGAAACAATAAAATCCTCCAGATGTGAGCTGGCTGCTGATGCTTTCTTCATCACAGTGAAAGAAAACTAAGTTTATTCAATCATTATTTAAAATTGTGATTCAGTTTATTAATAAAACTGTACTTCCAGTTGTGTGTATGCATCTAGTATCAAATTAAAAGAATTGTAACTTTGCAATATTATGTTTAGGAAACCGTTTTAACATTTTGATTTGATAAAAGCATCTTAATTAAACAGAATTAAAAATACAAATCAACTGTGCTATTACTATTTGTAAAAAAAACATTTTTAAAAAAAAAATCAAAGAACGTGTTGCTATGTTTTCATCACATAATTTTGTTGATTCTGCACCAACAATTCATTTAAAATCTTTTTTTTATTATTTTGTTTAATGCAAAACTAGAAAAACAAGAAAATAAAGTAGTCTTATTTTATTGTTGTTTTATTCTTTATTTTGCAGGAAAGGAATCTCTTTCATCAAAGAGCCAAAACTTTACACAAAAGAAAGGCATGTAAGTTTTCAAATTGCAGATTAGTTCTCAGTTATAAACTCTTGTAATAGTTTAATAAATTAAATAAAAGCTGATTTGAGCACAGAATGTGTTTCTAAAGCCAGGCTATAATGTGTTTTGTTGTGATATCAGTAATAATAATATGACAAATTTGAATAATTCATTCACAAAATCATTGCAATATTAGATGTTTTGTATTAACAATGCATTTGTTGCAGGAGTCAGTATCAAGTCTTATGAGTTTGGGTATTTAGTTTCCTCCGTTCTGGACACTGAGGTTAGCAAAAGGAAAGCCAACTTATAAAATCTATGATTAGGGAATATTTATAAGACTCGCAATGCAAGGGGAAAAAAAACAAATCTATAAAATAACAACCAGCTGAATCTTTCCACCGATGCACTACGCCTGAATAAAAAATAGTGGCTGCTGCTATGTGAGGACTAAAGTTGAAGAGAGTGAAATTCAGGCCACGAACTCGGCAGAGTTGGACTTGAGCACATTTACGTCTGCTTCTCCTCTCCTCCAGCCGAGCTGAAATGTGAGGTCACTGCACCGCCCGTGGTCCGGCGCAGACCTGCAGCCTTCGGCCCGGCTCGCCCCTGAGAGGCGCTGACCCGTTTACTGCTGCACATGGGGAGAAAACGACCCTTTACATCACACACACACAAACAGCTGGGGCTCTCCTCTCAGCGTGCAACAAATAGGAAATTCAAGCTTGTTACTCAATAGGTTTTACGGCTGACTGGTGCTGTGGAAGGCTCTGTTGTGAGCACATTGCATCCCAAACAACAAGTACAACACCGTAATTGGGTCATTTTCAAATGCAAAAGATGTTCCAGGGTTCTCGTATGCTAATTTCTCGCTTTTTTATTATAGATTAAATATTTTCGGTGTAATGTTTTCCAAATTAACAACATCACCTGATGTCATATAGGAGATGTTTCCAGCCGAGCCGACAACACTCTGCATCTGTTGCACTCACATTTTCTCTACTCCAGATGCCACATGCACATGGACTGAGTGGATTAGCAAAGATTTTCCATAAGTACTGCAGCCATAATCATAATGCAGCCATGGTAAACAAAATAATAAACCACTGGTTCACCTGTCAAACTTTTTTAATTGGTGCTGCAGGGTGGCAGATTCTGTTAATTCTTTTAAAACTTTTTTGACAATGTGAAAAAATATGCATGTTAGATAAAAACACATCAACCTGTCTCAGACACTTTCAGGGAAAAAATAAAGTTTGGCATTTTTTTCACCATAAAAAATAATGACATCCCATGCCATTGTGTTTCTGGGTAATTATCGCTTGAGATTTTTAAATAAAACTCTCAAAATATGTAATAATTTCTACTGATTTTAAACATTAGTTGCAACATGAACGGGAATAAAAACTTCAGAACAGTTTCATTGAAACCTTTGGCGCTTTTTCTTCCAAGCGGTTCAACCTTTTAATAATATTTTTTACTTATTTAGTTGCTTTTGTATATGTAACTATCTGCACAGAGAAAGGGAACATAAAATTACACATACAAACATTTACGCACATTTAGATAACTCAAGATTTTATACATATTCAAGGTGTTAGCTGAAGTATAAATTACGATGTCCCAACTCTAATCTAATCTACAAAATTCTTCAATCTGCCCCAAAATCTCCATCTCATAACCAATAGACGACTTTTTACAGGATTTAAACTACGGTGTTCCGCAGGGCTCCGTTTTTGGTCCCGTACATTTTTAGTTTTCGCATAAAACTGTTTTTGCTCATTTTTTAAGACCTTAAATTGATGTAATTTATAAAATCACTAATCTAAAGATCTTAAACCAGAAAAGTTTAAGATCTTTTCTCAAAATCTGTGAGTTTAGGTGGAAAAACCAACAATAATCCAACAAGTAATCAGCCTGTGCACATTGCCCCATTAGTTAACAATAGTTTAGATTGTTCTGTTTGTGATTCACACAAAAGGTTTTGGAAGAAAACAAATAACAGCCATGCTTTTAACAAGCTGCGTGAGCCATTAGCTGTTTTAACTCTTGTCAAGAAAATGTTCCAAAGAGCTCTTGATTTAGGCCTTTCTTTTATATCACCGAGAAAAATTAATTGGAGTAATTAAGCCTTGGTGACCCTTAAGCTTCTTGAAATTAATGGAGCAGACAAAACAACCCAACATTCCCATGTAATTGCTTAACCTGTAGAAAAATGGAACTTCATGCACGCATTCGATCTTTGCCGTTTTGTCAGCTGTCATGCTGTGGCAGCAGTTATGTGGTGTTCGTGCTCCAGGCTACACCCTGCATATGCGTTTATCTGATTAATGAGGAGACAAGGTAGGCAGGGAGGCTTGGTGTGTGGGGACATTGATATAGTGCAGCCATTTACCCCCCACCACCAACTTATAACGGACATGCCTTCAAGAACTTTTTTGTTTTTTGCTCGGCTCTCCGCTTCAATGCATGAGGGGGAAAATAACAGAGGACAGATGGATTTGATTCTGGACCTTATGTACTTCTGTTGTTGCTGATGTTTTACAGCAAGAATAATTATGCCAGCTCATTTTACATTCTTCTTCCAGCTCACTTAAACGAGTTTCTAACCTAAATGAGTCTTATAAAATCTGATAATCAGTATTTAAACGGCCACCAGGAGGAGCCAATTTTAAGCCACCTCGATCTTTTTACGTGTCACCTGCTCCAGTGGACTGTGGCTTGTGATGATGTGGGCCTAATTAGCTGGAGCCATAAAGTGACAGCTGCAATATTGATTAAACTAGGACAGAGCTCAAACTGCCTCCTGCATTTCACACGGCCCCTTCCAAGCAAAAATCTATAAATGCTCTGCAAGCTTTGGTGTGTTTTGTAAAATTCTGCACCTTGAGCCACGTTAGCAATGGTTATATATATGTATCATTGTTGGAGAGAACCATGAAGTGTCATTGTTCCATCCCTAATAAATGATTATTGATATTATCTTGTTTAATTTGGATCAAATTTCAGACCAAACGTTTTGTTTCTTTCAGTTGCATCGTGGCATTTAGTTGAACATCCTCTTTGGGGAGGGAGGCTGGCCATCTCTCCTGTTCAGAGAGAATGTGGAGCGGTTACCATTTTGTTTCTGATTTCTATTGGTTTGATTTGAGTTTGCTAATTGTTTAAGTACTTTCGGGCGTGTCTCCTCGGCAGGGTGGAGCAGCAATGAGCTCCAGGTGCTGCTAAAAGCTCCCGGAGCGTACCATTTTCAATTAAGAGGGGTAATACTCTGAGGAGTTATATTTTAATTTAATCTTTGATTGACCTTAGATTAGTTTAGTTCGACTGCTTTGCCAGTCGAACTAAACTGATTTGACACCAACAAAACATTTAACTTCTTGCCAAAAAAAAAAAAAACACCTTAGTGTTTTTTTTAAATGCTTATTCTGTTTTTTTTAAAGCAGTAGAAACCCAAATGGAAATACAAAATATGAATTTTACATAATACATTCGCTTTAAAGCTTAAGCACTCAGCAAATCCATTACTGAATGAAACTAAAAAATGAAAAGAAAAAAAAGGATTTGGAGCGGTCTAGTCAAATACAACACTTAAGTTCAATTAAGATTCAACCTTAAACAGGCAGTTCTTGCTGAAAAAGTCTTCAGTGCTGAAAATAAAACAATTTTGCGAAAGAAATAAAAAAGAAATTCTTTCACAGCAATATAAAATAAAACACTTGACAGTTATTATTGCCAATTACCAATAAACACAAGTACGAGATTTGGGGGCAATTGTTTTTTCATACAGAACCAGATTGATTTGGATCACCGAACTGCATAAGCGTGTGTGTGTGTGTGTGTGGGTGTGTGTGTGTGTGTGTGTGTGTTGAGAAAAGTTTTCCCAAAGCTGCACATCAATCAGTCAGGAAACAAACATCGGTTTCTGTGTTTCCTTACGTCCGGCATGTGGTGAAGCGATGACAGCAGTCGACTGGAGGATGAGCAGGAAAAAAAATCATTTGGGGGATTGACTCGTGTGTGTGTGTGTGTGTGTGTGTGTGTGTGTGTGTGTGTAGACACAGTGTGGAGAAAGGCAGAACAATGAGAGGAAGAATTTTGAAGGAAGATGCAGTTGGAAACAACAAAAGGGAAAAGAGAAGTAATATGGGAGAGGCAGAAGGGGAGGAAGAGGAAGCAGGGATGAATAAATCAATAGTGCATGGTTGTGGGATGGCGGGCCGCGCGCTGCCAGCGTGTGATTGACGCCTCGCCTGCTAGGGGGTGTTGCTGAGATGATGCTCATCCTCTCTCTCCTGGTGTTCCTGACACCTCTCTGCACCTCCTACTTCCTGCTCTTACCAATGAATCCCGCTCTGCCAGATGCGCCTCTCAACCCCTCAAGCCATAAATTGTTGCTGAGTTTTTTTTCTCTAATGGTTCCCATATGTTTTTAAAGATTCATCTATACACAAAGACATTAAAATATTTTCCTTGTATCAAGAACATGTATTTTTCCATCTTAAACCATTTTAGTTTCATGCATAAAAAGGGTTTAAATCGATTTTATTCTTTGTTTAAACATGGATTTTCTTTCTGTGCTTCAACAGCTTGGACTTTTTGAGTTGAGTGATTTATAATTAAGGGGCTTTTTTCATTTTAGGACCAGAAGTTGCTTTTACAATAAACCAGCTACTGGCTAAGAGGTGTTGCCACATCCTGAGCAGAACATGGAAAAAAAGTAGAGCTGATTCAACACATAATTGGGAGAAGGACTAATAGTCTCAATTAGAGACAAATAGGTGCAGAAATAGGAGGGAAAAGCAAAGTTTGACAAGTGTAAAGTGTAAAAAGAAATCAGGCAGAGAGGAAATTGACTTGGCTGCGCAGGGAGACGTCCGACTGCAGCTTCCTTCTCTCCTTTCGGGTCAGTTTCACGTTTAGTCTGAGTTCATGGAAAGAGCGAAGCTGGTGACACAGAGCACAAATTCAGTCCACACAGTTTCGCATCTCGCCACGAGATTGCATTTAATGATAACGTCCATATCCACAGTTCGCCCACTGACTCGCTGCTTATTTGCGGAGCTGCCGTTCATAACCGTGACTCACGACTGCTGGGAAATAGTGTTGAATAATGTCAAGCAGAAATATGGCCGGTCAAATTAGGAACGGAGCAACAAGACATGAAAAAAAATTATTTTAAAATTGTGAAAATCATGGAAAATGTGCAGATTGGTGGATTTTTCTTCAATATTTGAAAGAAAATGCAACTTAATAAAGCTAAACATATTTAGCATATTTTCTATATCAGAGGAAAATAAGCTAAATATCAATTTGAGCCACTTTTCAGATTTTGATTTACAACAGATTTTGAAATCTATGTGTCAGTTTCCTTTCTTGCCACAATTGTGCACAAAGTTTTTGTTTATCTATCATAAAGTCCTGATTAAATCCAACTTAGGTGTCTGAAATGTGGCATCGTGTAAGACACAGGTGTCAAACTCAAGGCCCGGGGGCCAAATCTGGCCCATTGTAGCTTTTTTTGTGGCCCTTTAGACTCCAAATTAAATAAATGAGTTTTCAGAAATCTGCAAAATTCACTCCAAATCCAAATTTTTTCAGATTTTTACTGGATATTTTTCTCAAAATTGGCCAAAAACATTGGACTGAAGTGATTGCTGCCTTAGCTGTAAGTCTACGGTTTTGATTGCAAAAAACTGAAAAAATCTGTCACAAGATCCTGGATGGACGGATCAGTGTGAAAAGATGTTCAATATTTAAAAAACATAACACCTATTGAATGCTACTGAACAGCTATTTGTTAATATTTTCACAGTTTAATGTGTTTTATTTGCAAATTTTGGCACAACTGGATTCAGATTTTTGATTTGGCCCCAAAAGAAAACTAAGTGTAGAGAGTATTTCAACAAATATGCAGAAACAGCATTTAGTAGAGATATTGTGTAACCAAGCAGGCAGTGAAGCAGATTCAGGATCATCAATATGGATCAATTGGTTTCTTCTCATTAGCGCTATCAGACTATCCTATCACAGTTCTCCTGGGTGGTTGGCTAGCAATAATTTCTAAGCAGGGATTTGGTTTACAGTCAAAGAGCAATGCAACACATTTTTCTCCTTCTCCTGTCTGACTTGGCTAGACAAAGTAATTGCTTTTTCTGCCCCGCTGAAGTGTTTTACCTGTAGTTTTCTCAGGTCCAGAGCTAGAACCACCTTCCTAATCAGAAACTCTCCTTCTGTGTGGCTTTATGCGGAGATAATGAGTTAATCATGGGGATAGGAAAACGGAGGGGGATTGCTAATTACGGAGTTAATGCCGTGGAAAGAAACCGTGGATCAGAAATTGAACGGCAGCCTCCCTCAGGTGAGAACGTGTTGATGGTGTGCACATCTGCACCTGCCTGTCCATGTGGACAAACACGTGTGAGAGTCTGTAAGAGTTTTAATACGCACGTGCCAAAAACACGTGGGCATATTTGTGGCACGTGCGCCAAGAATATGAACATTTAGCCTCTCTGGGAAGTAAAGACTCATTATGAAGCAGATGCCTCACAGGCCCTCATAAGCAGCGCTTAATAGGTCTTACAAAAACTCATCAAGGGGTCTCCGCGCTCCCACACAAGTGCAGACTTGGAGTTGGCAGTTGGTTCACCTTATTACACACAGAAGATCCTCATCTTCACAATCAGAGGCAAAAATAAATCGGGGGGGGATTGCTTGAAACATGCAACAAAATACAAAATAAGAGCAAAGCAGAAAGCCGGATTCCTACGAGGAGGAGGAGGAGTTCACTGCAAGTACAAGTGCAGCTCCAAAGATTTGAATATTGAGATGAAGTTTAATGTTTTTGTCATTTGTTTCAAAACTCATATATTATGTAGATTCATGAGATAAATCTGCATAATATATAAAAATACTTCAGGTCTTTATTTCTTGGAATTTTAACGATGATGGCTAACAGATAAAATTGAGTCGCGAGTATTCCAGCAGACGTTCATTAAGCCACAACAAGTCTGGCTTTTCAAAGTGTGAATATCAATGGAAAGTTGAGTGGAAGAAAAAAGTGTTATAGAACAACAATAACCAAGGTCTTTATGAACACTGTACAGCACTTTGGTGCAGTTAATGGCCGTTTTTAAAGTCCTTTACAAAGCATTGGTGCAGACAATACACGCCTTTGATGGAGACAATATTTCCTGAAGTCTGTTCTACCACCTGGAAAAAAAGAGTTCAGGAAGAGTTTGAGGAGCACAACAACCAGTTTCAGAAACCCCCAGATCTTACTGTTTCTGTAGAACTAGCCCTGAGATCTGCGACTCTTACAATCCAAAGAGACACTTTTGCTCGCGTCCAGCAAAATAAAACACATTTAGAGCTACAAACGTTGCTTAATATTTTTAAAAACTTTGAATTTTAGATAATAGAAAATGTGATACGGTTTAAAAAATAAAAAAAAACATGATTTCCCTTCTGATTTAAGGTTTTATAATCAAGATATTTATAATATTATTACTAATTTTATTTTGCGAAAAAGAGGATGGATCAATTTTTTTGTGGAATTTTATTATTTGTGGAAAAAAAAAAAAAAGATCAGATCTAAAAAATATTACTGGTAGTTTTTGCGTCATTCTGTTGTGTTAATTCAAAGCAATTATTCCATGAAGACGCTGAAAAACCACTAAGACCTGCATTTGTAATTATATCTCTACTTTTTTAAATTGTTGACTCTTTACCATTTTTAGCCAAAATTATTAAAATAGTCCTTCCCTGAGAGCGTCGGCCATGTTTTAACACCTAGTATACTACTAAACTAGCGGTCATAATGTTATGCCAGACAGGTATAGAGTTTTTGTACCATTTGTGTGAAAATGCATTTTAATTTTGTATTTAATCGTAGTGGAAAGGAACACGATTAAATGATCAGCATACAAGTCAATTATTCCTCACCGGAGAAATACATTGACCGCATGCTGACACCAGCTTGTTTCTTTTTTCCTCTATTAATGTTTCTCTCACCACCTGCAGCTGCTGTTAATTATCATCATAAACGCAACATCCTTTCCCTTTTCCTTTCCCGCTCGCCACCTCTTAAAGCTACAGTATGTAACTTTGATTTTTAAAAATATGCTTCTTTTTTTTTTAGATATTTGGTAAAACTGTCACTGTGGTGTGAATGTTTAATATGAGACAGATAATCTGTGAAAAGATCGGTCTCCTCCATCTCCTCCCTGAGCTGCTATTCACACAAAAAAAAAAATCTTACCAAATATTTTTGGTCTAGTTTCTACAGCAAATATCTTAGTAAACTTGAAACAGAACAAGACTAAGTAATTTTTCAGCAACATAGACATCTTTAAAGTAATAATCCCTTAATATTGTGGCATATAAATTAATTTATGGAAAAAAGTGTCTGTTTGTAAGTGAAACAATCTGCCAGTGGAACTAGAACGGGGTTGCTAGGCAACGGCTCAGGGCTTGGCTGGCGTTGCTAGGTAACGACTGTGAAATAAGTGAAATAATCTGCCAGTGGAATTAGTAATTTTTCAATAAATCCTAAGGAATTATTTTTCTTAAAGCAAGCCTTAAAAGTTACTTCAAAGTCAGTTTTGTCTAATTTCAAGTATATCGAGAAAGTAGACGGGGGAAAAATACTTTTTCAATATGAACAGTAGCAAAGTACTTTTACCGTTTCAGCAGAGAGCAATGAGGGGGGATGAGCAGCACCACACAGAGTTTGACTGACAGCACTACAACCCTCCTCCTGGCTCTGATTGGTTTTTCCAAAATCATTTCTTTCACAACTTATCCATCTCATGCCACAAGAAAGACACATACTGCAGCTTTAACTAAATCAACCCGAGTAAGCCGTTCTTCTGCTGCTGATTTTCTCCTTCCTGTGATCCTAAACCCACAGATGGCAGAGAGACAGACCCATCGCTTCCATTGACAAGACAGGAGATTGATACGGCGGCAGAGCCGCAGGGCGTGTCCATGTCTGCCCCCCTGTGGCGGGGACCGCCACCATGTCAGCTGCTCTGCCTCCGGTACGCCGCGGCTGCAGATGCTGCTCATTCGGAGGTTAATGTTTTTTGGGTCAGAGTGAGGCAAGCCAGCTATCCAATTAGAGTAGAACAGATTAGGGGAGCGCTTTACATCGCAAAGCAGGGCAGCCACTAAGTGTTTCTTACTGTGAAAATCCTGTTGTTGTTTTCTGTGGTCGTCCGTCTCTGGCAGGCGTATTGTGAAACCGTGTTCACGGGAGCGGCCTTAGGAGCTTCTGGCAGGATGTCCTGTTTACAAAAAAAAGAAAAAATAACCAGAGAGTCACAAACTCGTGGTCGTATTTTCCTCCGAGTCCAAACCACCGATGGTCTGAATGTGTAAAAGTGTGTAAGGTCACTTCCTGATGAGCCCACAGCCGAGAGTTCAAATTCAATTACATCTAAATGCAGCCATTTGCCTTGGAGAAGTTATTTTTATGACTATGTGTCTCTGGGGCAACAGGCTAATGACACTCATCTCACAGTCTGGTGGCATCCAAATCCATTACACTACCTAACCCGTGGCATTACAAATCTGCTTGTCATCATCCAATTTTCTTCCTGTAAATTGCCTTTTCATTCCACCAATAAAACGCTCCACGTTTGTAAAATAAGCTGCGAACGGATTACCAAAGTAATTTTTAATATTCGTGGAGACAATTACGCGTCATAAAATGTAACATGGCGTGCTTTGACAATCATCCGTAGATGTGGGTGGAGAAAAATATTCATGGCTTCTTTTTATTGGAATTATATGTGGTAGACAAACGCAAAACAGGGCAAATGTGAAAGAACAGAAGTCAAAGAAAGTGCAGCATACAAAATATACGACCTCAAATAAAACCAATCAAACTGCTTTCAAAAGTCATCCAATTAGCAATATAATGTGTGGATGGGGTTATAACATAATATAATATCACAACCTTTTAGCAGATCTTCAAACTACCAGGCTGGGGAAGTCAGGAGGCCCCAGGTAACTCTGGAGGAGCTGCAGAAATTTGTATTTGTTGATTATTTCTCCTTTTATTTGCTTAGACTTTGTATTTTAATTTGTTCATTTATTAATCTGTCTTGTCCACTTTGTGCTCCTGCTTTATGGGAGAAACAAAGTCTTAACAGAGACAGATTTTTTATCCTGTGCAGCTACGCATACGATTCTTTTTTTTTTACTTTAAATTCACTGATATGAGGGGAGCAAAAAGCTCCCCTCATATCAATGACAGCTGGGCATTTTACTCTGGAAACCTTTTCTTCAGTTTAACAATTTAAAACATATCGATATTTACAAACCTACTGCAGCAACCAAATTCACCATTTCACCTCAGATACTGTTTTTCTGCCAATTAAAAGAACCGTAAAAAAGCCCTTTAGCAGTTAGCTGTGCTAACCAGCTAGCGCTTTGTCACATGATTAGATTAGAGTCATTTGATTGGCAACAATCAATCATCTCGCTCTAGTGCCGAATGTTTTGACTTCATCACCAGAAGGTCACATTTGCAGTCAAATTTCTGCAGGGGAAATTGTTGAAAGTTAAGGTAAAATCATACGCATAACTGCACACTATCAAAAAAATCAGTTATAAATTCAATGTCTAACAAAAGTTTGTTTCTACTGAGACAAAATTTGTTTTTCACACAGCAAAAATGTCACCAAACACGACAGCATTGACAGGACAATCAGGGTTTTATGGAGGAGGTTTGAGACCAAAATAAATGTTTTGACCTTCATACTAAATTCACTTTCCTGTCTGTGAAGCACGGTGGAGGCGATATGATTCTGTGGGGATGCTTTTATTCAGAAGACTGAGCTAACTACAGCGTGATTCTGGAAGATAAAGAGGCTCAAAAATGTCAAATTAAACGACAATCCTGATACAGGAATTAATTCAGAGAGGAAAATGTCTTTAATAGATGATCAAATGATTTAACACATCAAATACTGGACTGGATCCAAACATGATCAGCGTTTATTCCCCCCTACGTCTCTTTCTCGTTTCCCTCCTGAAAAATAACAGCTTTGAATTTATTTCCACGCCACATTTTTTTCCTGGCAGCCAAAACTAAAACTGCCTTCATTATTTTCCCCCAACAGGAGTGGATTCTCCTTTGTTCTTCCACTTTAACTGCAGTTGGTTTAATGCAATGTGGCATTGTGACTCCGCGGAGGAAAACCTCAGCGCCTCAGCATGCTGAGGTTGGTTCCCCCATCTGGGCTCAGTTATTATGCAGCCATATTGTACAGGAGGGAGGAAGCCAGAGCGCAGAGGTAGCACATCCCCCACTGGGCTTCCCTCCAGCGTCCTCTTCACCTTTGCTCTGCGACTTAGATGTAACTAATCTAATGTGTACAGTCTGCACACCGGGGCTTCGTTTCTCCACACACACCATATGCCGAGATGAAAGGGCAACATAAGCTTTGCTACCTCTCACACAGTCTCCTGTTCGCATTGGAACCGTCGAGACGATCCGGGCTCGTAGCTCCTGCCACGCTGAGGCCCGCCACACGGCCAAATGATTGGGTTAACGAAGGCCAGCGAACAGGGCAAAGGTCGATGAGATTCCACTTCCTGTACCGGCACCTATTCCTCAGCACACACGTCCTCACACACTCAGCTCCTCTGGGAGTCGATTTTCCATTTTCACTCTTTTCAAATGAGGAATGTGTTTGAGTAATTTGCACTTAAACAGCCATTGTACAACCAGAAAATAAAATATCCCAATTCAGCAGATTTAGTGCCAGAAATGTCTTTAATTTTAAAGGGACAGCAATATGTATTTTCAAGTAACATATTCCCATTTTATAGCTCAACAAATTAACTATGTTACCTTCAGTTGCTGTACTTATAAAATATGACTTGAAAGAAATTTGACATTGTAATTAAACACCTTGAAATTGGGCCTTTGTCTCTTAAAACTCCTGCTCCTTCTGAAACTCCGCCTTCAGGAAGTCATCACAACACAGCTCCTCTATTCACCCTTTAACAATGTTTTTACCAGCGTACCAGCTCTTATAATGAGCTCAGATGATGCGCAGTTCCAACAGTTGTTTGCTAATTGGTGCTGGCTAGTCTGAAGGATCTGACCAACACTTTAAATTGCAGCTAAATTGTTGAACAAATACACACATAAGGTCAACAACAAAGACATTTCTTGTTTTTAATCTGTTATTTAGGTCATTCGAACATCAGATTGGTGCAAAGAAGAACGGCTTAAACTAACTAAATAATGAAGCAACATATCAAAATGTAGAGAAATAAAACGCTGTAAATACTTTCTGCCGGTGTCCATTTTAAGGACGAATGGGAAAAGCTCTGCTGGCACCCTGAACTCACCGTCAAAGAATATAAAGTATCTGCGCCGTATTATTTTCTCATTACTGTCCAAGCAGGCTACACAGAGAAAACATCATGGCTGTCAAACTGGCGACGCTTGAGTGTTATGTATGAGGGTCTGATCTGCTCCCAGGCTCTGCTGCTGCCATTCAGGAGAGAAAACACTGTGCATCCATGAAAATATGGATATATATACATCCATGTGTGTCTGTTATGTCAGGGCTGACATACAGCTGATGGGTTCATTTGACACTCCCACACAATCTGGAGGAAGTTTGTTTTTTTTATTTTTTACTATCAGAGAAGAGAACTGAGCAGAGGCATCAAACTTCCAGCATCCTTTGGTACATGATATTAATTTTCTTGCTAAGTGTCAAACTTGTTTTAAAAGTGAGTCAGCGTACATAATTATCAAACAACATTATGTTAACTGAGGTCTGCTGATTAAGAGATCTATGTGGTGTAAAGTAGTAACAGATCCTCAACGCTGTGAAAAGATTATGAAAGATTCAGTTTGTCCTTGTAAGAAAGACGGGAGGAATTCGTTCAGGAAAGCTGATAATCTTCCACAATATCGAACGTTACAACAAGTTCAACCTGAGGTTAGATAGCTGGGAAAAAAGAAAAAAAAATCTATTTGCTACATGTCATGCTTGCAAAAGAGTTCAGGGATACACTTTTTTACCGCACAAACACGACCAAGGTGAAGACGTTTGGCCAAACTGGAGATGTGACCTTTCCTGTTTCATTTGCAGTGTCTTCTCAAGTTCTTGGACTCATTTTCTCATTTCTCCACGCCGTCGTTTTTCTATTTTGAGCAGTTGTGAGGCATAACTGCAAGTTACTCAACAGCTTGTTGCTCGGTAACCAAAGTGTGAGTGGGTTGCTAGGTAACCATAGAGCGAGGGAGGTAGTTGAAGTGACCAACCTCGCTTAGCTAGCCAAAGCCGTTCCTCTGCCTACATCCCCCAGAATGCCGTGTGGTTCCAGATCAGGGTTCAGTGAAATGATCTTATATTTTATCAGACATATCATGCGTGTATCGTGATGTACGTTTTACTGATTTGTTGCCCATCCTCACATCAGACTCGGCGAGTCAGGAGTTTGAATAGTGAGTGTGAAAAGTTATTAGAGGTTTCTGGAAAGTCGCTAAATGAAGCGGCAAAGTTTATAAGTGAGCAAGACTTGACCACGCCCCTCAGCGTCTCTTTGCTCCGCCCACTTTGCTGACATTTTTCACTCTAGTCAGGGGCCAGGTTGTGCTTTCAGTTACACTTAAAGAACAAATTCATATTCACAATAACTTAAAAAGAGGATGGAGCTCTAACGTTAAAAAACTGAGTTAATTTGTAACCTGTAATCGCTTGTTTAGTTGTTTAGACTAACCTGAATGAGGTGCTTGGTTTCCACGGGAACAGGTCTTCCCGCTCTCATGCTGTCGGTGAACCAGCTGATGTCCAACACGTTTACTGTGGAAAGATCCGACAACGAGCGACCTCTAAGCCACGCCCAGAGGGACGAGGACTGGCTGTCCTCCGACACCACGTGGGTCACCACATCGCTGTGAAGAGAGGAACAAACCCAGTCAGAGCTTCTTCGGGTTTTCCACATGTCATTTCAGATACTAAAAACATTCTGCATGGCGGTATTATGTATTTTCCAGGCACATGATGCCGTTTTACAGCAGTCAAGTACCTATGATGCCTTCAGTTGTGATAAAAATGTTGTAAACATCAAGAATAACTTAAAATAAGTTTGACTTTGCAATTTGACGACTGGAAGTTAGACCCGTGTCCCTAGTCTTTCCGACGCTCTGCCTCAGAATACTTCTCCATGATACTGTTTACAACAGTTCTTACTATAGCTGGACTCAGAAGTAGTTTGCATGATAAGCTCAGCAGATGTTTGCTAATTGCTGCTGCCGCTAGTCTGGAGGAGCTGAGTGGGGAATCAACACTCCAGGTATGTTTTTGATGAGGGACAAACTTTATAAGTTGATTTTGCATAAAACCTCACCTTAAATTTTAGCTGATGTGTAAAATAATATACCTTAAAACCCAGTATGAAAATCCAAATAATAGCAAAACGGCAGAAATGATGTTCAGTTTCACACAACAAAACTTTGAGCCAGACTAGAAAATTAGCCTCAATATAAACAAATATTACAAAAGCCACTCAAGTTTAAACTTAAAGTCAAATTGAAGACGAAAAGCTCCTGAAATTGTCATAATTTTAACTCAAAACTAGTTTATTTTACCAGATATTTATATATCTCTGCCACCCATTAATTTGATATTCTTGAACCAGCAATAAAAACAAAGGACCCAGCTTCTAAACACACACTGAATGTACTGGGTTGGTCCCAGTATAACCCATTAGGGTTCAATGATCCATCATCTCTCTTACTTAGTCTGCCTCGCTCCCACAGAACCAAACACACCACTCCAGACGGACGGCGCCTCTTTTGATACCGGCGTCATCATTATCCGGATGGTCAGTATCAGTATCACTGGGAACAACATGCTAAATGTGAGCATTAATTTCAATATGATCCTCTGCATAAGTACCACCAGAACCCCATGTGCACATAGGAAAAACAAAATACACGATTATCTTGTTTAGCAGAATAACACAGCTGTTCATTTCGATTTACATGTTTCTGCCCTCTGACTGGAGGAAAACTTATTAAGTTACAAAAGACAAAAGATTAAAAACATTTCATTTGAAGGAGTTAAAAACTTTGGATCAGATTTGGCCCATGACTTCCCTAAGGTACACTGCAAAAACACAAAGTCTTACCAAGTACTTTTTGGTCTGGTTTTTAGTGCAAAAATATAAGTACACTTGAAATCTAACTTACAAGTAACTTTTCAGCAAGAAATGAGTCAATAATTTCATAATATTGATGAAGAAATCAATCTGCAAATGGAACATTGATCACATATTGTAAGTTATAACATATTTTCCTCATTTTAACACCAAGTTCATCTCCATAAAGAGTGAAATAACACTTTTTAAATGCAGTTCAGGTCTGGGTAAGCAAACAATCAGCTCAGTGAATCCCTTCACACTTTGGTTTTGAAGTTATTGAACCGCTGCCCTCTTCATCTCACCAGAGACTTGTTTTTTCTTTCCTGCTTCCATATTCGGATGTCTTGCACCCAATCAAGGCGTTCAGTCATGTATAATTACCTCCAGCACGAGCCTCCTCTTCCTCTCTTTTGACCCCTGGGAGTAATTGGAAAGACTTCGGGCTGCGCCTTGATTGGCCACAGCTCTACCAAAGCTAATCCTCTATCTGCTCTACAATCAACTGCTTTTCCTGAAGTAGTCAAATTTATTAAAATCTCAGAATGTTTGTTTGTTGGTCAGATTTTGGGAATTGTTTTTGATTAGTCAAACATTTCTTGATGAGCTTCAGCATGGCCAGTATTACATGTTAAATTTCTTTTTGGAGTCTATAAATATTTTTGCTGAGTTTTGATGAGGTCGACCTTGGAGTGTTTTTTCTTCATATTAGACTCAAAAATCTTTTTCTGCAGCTTCTTCTAAGTTTAGGTCTTTTTCCACTTCTGCTGCCTGCAGTGTAGCGCAAGGTCCTGTTTTGGGCCCTTTATAGTTCTATTATATTTCCTTCCTCTTTAGCACAATTTGCTCAAAGACATTTATTATTAATCATATGTAGATAATATTAAGCTGCTATATCTGTTTAAAGCCCCATGTTGCTCCAAAGCAAGAACTGTTGATATGGATAGTTAAACTTTTAGAGGTTGGCCGGCTGAGAACTTTAATAATTTAACTAAATCCATTTTTTAAGACATTTTCTTTTGACAAAACTATTGATGCCTTTTGCACATCCGTTAAATTTTTATTATGAATTACGCCATACTTCTAGCTCAACTTTCTGAATAAAAATGTAAAATTACTGATCAGGCTGTTAACATACTTAGGAACACGGGGAAAATTGTTCCCAAAGTAAAAACCGACTCGGACAGGAACATTTGCGAGGTGCTTGATTTGGGAAACACGACGTTGCAAAACTGCGTTTGAGATGAGATCACAAACCTTGGCAAAGATTTTTCCAGTTGTCACAAAGTTTTTTAAACTTTTTCTTACCTTTATATCTAGTTGCCTCTCTGTGTATCATGCATTATGTTGACATCTTAACAGCTAAAACCAAAAGTTAGCTAAAGAAATAATTAAAAACTTCATCCCGACTAATTTTCCCTGTTTTCTATTGCACATAATCCCCTTCATCTTATGAAACTCACTGCAAGTACCGAAAATGTTAATACTAATAAATCAATACGGGATTATTACTTAATTTACTCCATTACACGAGCTTTGATGCCTCGCCAAAGGAATTGAAACATAAAAGAGAAACAGTAGCGGCTGCGTCTGGCTAAAGGCTCCATTTAAGAGCAGCAGGCAGGTTATTTGCATGTTGGAGCAGAAAAAGTTGCAGTTTATTTTCTACTGAAGTGACTAATTGAAGTCCCCTTACATTAAATTCTGATTTATCTCAAGAGTTATTTCAGCGTGCAATCTGGTTTGCATTTAAATGTTGTTCCAACTATTTGAATTAGTAGTATTTTGAATAATGTAGGTACAATATTATTAATTTTTAAGAAGTTTTCTCGGAAGCTCAGAAGGTTGAAAACTGAAGCTCCGAGGAGGAGCTGCGTCTCGAAGGCGGGGCTAGGACCAACCAGGCGTTTTGAACAGCTGAGTGGTTGCCATGGTGATTAAATGATTTCACACACATGCATTTCTCAAACTTTCCAGATACATTTTCGATAAGGGAGTGACGTTATGACAAGAGGTAACGCTCAAAAAGTTGCTTTTATTTCAATTCAACACTCAAATTATTTTTTCATAATCCTGGAGCAAAATCAATTTCCAAAACTTTCTTTTTAGTCCAGAAAATGTGAACAAATTAAAAAAAAAAAAAAACAGAGAGAGAATACAGAAAGTATAAATTCACCAATAATCTCAGATTAGTAGCAAAAAGTGAATTTATTTTACTGTTTTAGTTTAGTATGGCTGCTGGCACAAGACGCCAAAACAGCATGTGTGAACATTTGGGCTACTCCCATTTCTGAAGCGGCTTATCAGTCAACCAGGAAAAGCATGTCGATATTTGGACGGACGTTCGTGTGCATCGGACCTGAAAGGCAGAGCAGCGGGGAGCCGTGTGTGTCTGCTGCGTGTCAGGCCATATGCTCCAGCCTGTCTGCCTGCAACGCGCGCAGGACCAGACAGGGAGGTGCTGCTATCTAACTGCAGCTGATATCAGTTTGGTGAGCTTGCAGGATTAATGTCAGTTTGAGGCAGGCGGGCTCCACTTCCTGTCGTTGGTTTCAAACGAGTGTATCAAGCCAAGTGTAACCGTAGGAACGCTCAAGCTGTGTTTCTGGGAATGCTGCCATGGCCGGGCTGGCAGGAACGCTAAGAAACGTGTTCAAACAATCTCTTCCTCACACATGCACATTTAATGTAGCACTGACTGCATACACGTCTGGACGCTTTTAATGAGCCTATTTTCATTCATTTTTATTTATCCCCTTCCTCTTAAATGAAAGCGAAAGCTGCGAAAGCTGCAACCTGACGTGTGGGCTTCGCAAAAGTATCGATGTTTTAAAAAAGCGAGGCGTCCAGAGTGTCAACCAGCCTTGGAGGAAAGCGACTCGGAAACGCGGCTGATTTCAAACAGAGGACTTCTGCTGCGCTCAGTCTGTGATTTGAAAGACATTTTCATTGAGAGACGGAAGAAACGAACAGGGCATGCTGCTTCCATAATTACCACACAATGGAGGATTCATCGCTCCAAGGAGCAGCCACACAAAGCTTTTGTTCTTAAGTGTGACCTGGCATAAAAATGTGTTACCAAAGTCGTTAAAAAAGTTTTGTTTTTTTTGCGCTTTGCTACCTCTGTTGTGCTGTTTTCTTACTGCCAGCAAGCAATCTGCAGATGGTCGAGTCAATTTCTACTTTCTTTTTGTGCAAAGACTTAAGGGTCCATGAAAAATATATCAAAGTTTTAACCAGCTGAACTTTCAACCAGAAGCAATTTTTGGTTTAGAGTTCTTGACATGTTTTATGTGGTTGAATAGCCACAAAAAGAGAAAATATAATGGGAATAATGCACATTTCATCCCAAAGTAATGAAGAAAATGATAATAATCACGTTTGTTGTTGATCTGCAGAAAGGAAGGAAAATTGGATTGTTTTCTTTTATAACTCAGATTTAATGTAAAATGTGTTTAATGTGATTGCAGCTCTCTGCATTACAGTTTAAACTCTCAGGAATAATCTTTACTCTGAATAGAGATCTTTCTCTCTTCTCCCAGTTCGTCTGTTTTTAGACAGACATGTGGATTGTCGTCTCTATTTTTGGTATTTTTCTCAGACTCGTGTCTCCGTCTACCTTTCTGCTTCTTTTCTTCCCTCTGCAGAAACAGGAAGTCAGCGAGCTCCTGTTGTGACACGGCGACTGATATAAGGCTAAAAAAAAAAGCTGCACCACCTCACATGGCTTTCTGTAAATATTTGTAAACATGCAGTTGCATTTATGTTTTTTAATCTGTCAAACTCTAATAATCGTTGGGGGTCAGTTTAAAATTTTATGTCTGTAAAGAAATGCACTTTATTCATCAGGATAGTAAAAGTGTTTATGCATTTCTCATAATTACTGAGTTCAGTATTTAAATAATCCTTGAGGTTTATACAGAAGACAATTAGGGACACTGAAGTCTGATTTTAATCTTAGTAGTCAAACTTTTTACTCAAAATTTTGACTTTAATCTTGTGAGAGGAAAAGTGAGGAAAAACAAGGACAATTTTTATTTGAAAAAAAGTCAAAAGAATAAGAAAATATAAAGATTATGAGAAAAAAAAAAGTTAATTTTGAGATTAAAGTCAGAATGTTAAAAAATAAAACTTCTGGGGGGGAAAAAGTTCATTTTGAGTAACTTCCTGTTACATGTCCCCACTAATATCTCCTGCACCTTTTTTTCTTTATGTGCCTTCATCTATTGAATACGTTGTATTCAAAGCATTAACAAATGGGTAATGTCTGAATAAAAAATATCAAAATTTTGACAAAATTTTAATATTTTGAAATTAAAGTCAAAATTTTAAGGAAAAAAAAAAACTCGAAATTTTGAGAAAAACGTCTGAATTTTTCATTTTCTAATCTTCTTGTAGGTTTATTTTTGAAAAATATAAATAAATATCTGTAGAGAATTATGAGGGTTTTTTGTAATTTCTGTGATGCCATATTTGTACTCAAGGTACAGTGGGAATATCATAATGCCCCATGAGTCCATAATCCTTCATAATTAGATCTTCATGAGGCATCAGTGGCACTGTCACTGGCTAATTAGATAAAAACGACACAAAAGCAGAAGCTTGTGACAAAAGATAAGCCCTAATTTAACATCTCCATACGCCGGCCTTCTGGACCGACTGAAGGAGGCCTTTAAATTATTTCAAGGTTGGGAAATCCCAAGAAAATCCATCAGAACCTTTTTAGAAAAGCGTCACACTAAGAAAAAGCTTTTAGGGTCAGACATCAACAACAAAATCTTTTTTTTTTCCAACCTGAGAATGTCTTCCACAACAAAGCCCTTTGACCTGGCCAGCTGGGTCAGAAAGCTTCTCCGGCTGCGGCCCATTTTCCTCTCTACCAGGAATATTCTAACATCCGGGAACGTCGCCTCTTCACGCCTGCAGAAACTGTCCTCTCCTGGTTTCGACCTCTTCTTCGGTCGGGGTGCGACGGGAGCGTGAAGCATCTCTGTGGACATGAGCTGCGCCTCTGGAAATTTCTGCCGTTGTTTAGTTGTCGTGTGCAGCTTCTGTCGGGGAATAACGGCCTGTTTGGCCGTGGCGCAGTTGGTTATTTATGTCTGGTTGCTCTCTGGGACGGCGTTTCAGTTGAAACAAAGCTGCTCAGAGCCAGGCTGAAAAGGCTTCTGGCAACAGGTGTTGAGGATTTGGTGTTTACCAAAAGACCACCTGCCAAGATTGACTGATTATTAATACCAGAGGGGAAGAAAACATTAAAACACTCTGCTGGTAAGAAGTCGCTCATTTCCAGTAAAAGCTGTTCGGTGGGGAATGGGTAGAAACAACAATGCCATGAAAAACTTTCTCTGTTTCTGGTAATTTGTCAAACTTAAAGGGTCAGTATGTAACTTTTCTTAAAATAAACAGCTCTGGAAAATACTAAGAGACCATTTTAAATGATCAGTTTCTCTCATTTTACTTTTCCTAAGTATATATTTCAGTAAAATGAACATTGTTTTCTTATTCTATGAACTACTGACAACATGTCTCCGAAATTACAAGCAAAAAATTTGTATTTATTAGTAGAAAATGAGAAAAACGTCCTTTCAGACCTCAAATAATGCAAAGAAAACAAGTTTACATTCATTTAGAAACTACAATAGTAATGTTTTTACTGAAACCAATATTCAAGGTTTTCATTGGGTTTCAGTGCAGTATTCTCTTCTTTTTTTTCCAGAGCTGTATATTGTTTACATATTTGTTAAAATTGTCGCCATGTCATGACAGTTTTATGTGAGACAGATAATCTGCAAATTTCCACTTCCTCCCTGAACTAGCAGTGTCGCCTGAAAAAATACAGAAATGCGAAATTTAATTTGTTACAAGTAACCAAATCAAGTTTATCCAACTGAAAATGCTTGCCAACTTCTAAATGCTTCTAAATGCTGGAGAGGATGCAGGGACACTGAGGCAAATCACTCCCATATTTTCTGGTCCTGCATAAAGATCAAGACTTATTGGGAGGGGGTTTTGGAGAAGATTGAATCAATTTTGTGTCTTAAACTTCAACGACCTACCATGTTATTGCTGCTCGGAGACATTCCTGAGGGTCTGGACATGAATGACAAATACTTATTAAAAATCTTCAGTGCTACAGCCAAGAAAATGATCACTCGGAAATGGCTTCAGCCTGACCCACCAACGCTTAAGAACTGGTTGGAACTGGTGGAAGAAACCCACAAAATGGAAAAGTTAACGTTCTTGCTGAGCTACTTGCTAACAATGACTAGCATTGGTTTGGGCTGTTAAGTTGTCAACATAACGCACTAAATGTTAAATGTACGACTGATACCACAACTATATAACTATATAAGTTCGGGAAAAAGATTTAATTAAGAACAAAAATAGCGAGTGAGATGGAAGGAGGCCAGTTATGCTAGCTTGACTATGACAACCTTAACATGTAGCTGTGCTGTGGAATTCAGTTCAGTTAAAAAATAAAACAAGGCGACCTAAACACCAACTCTGACAGATCATCAGGGGAATAGGTGTGTAAATTAGCTAATGAACCACCGCTGTGTTAGCTTAGCTAATAGCTGTGGTAGCTAATCTACCACAGCTATCACTTATTTAAAATTGCAGACTCATCGTCAAGCCTTAAAACATAAAACTGTAACAAACGGAATGTTCTGTTATTTTTCTGGGAAATGCCTGAGTGTTTTTTGGTGTTGAATCCTGAAACATTTTGTGATGTTGTCAGTTACTATGGCAACGAGTCTGCACCATTATCATAGCCAACAAAGAGAGCGAGAAAGAAAGTGGCTTTGAGTTGTTCTCCAACTGTTTTTCTGCGTTATTGTTCCCTCTGCTGTGGCGCACAGCACTAAAGTAACAATAGTTACATCTCCGTGTTTCATTTAGGGATCGTTCCACTGCGTCTTTTCACTCTCCAGCATTGTGCGCATGTGCGACATTTCCAGATGTAAACAACAACATGAGGGGGGTTCATAAGCATTTTTCAACCCAATGTTAGAGCACTCCTGCGCAGGCTATTAGCACCAATCCGGTGCAGAAATCTTTTGCAGACAGTTGCATTCCTCTGAAAGATTGTATAATTTCCTTGGTTTCATTTTTGGATAGGGGCCAGCACCCTCATCTACCGCTGACTGATTGGAGGGGTAAACAGTCCACCAATTAGTCGTGTCTGTCCTCTGACATCCATTAACCCCCGGCACTCCGCACTAATGAGAGTCGTGTGATAATTCCTGTCAGAGGAAAGCAAGGTGTGCTTATTAGGGTGAGGACGAGAACAAGGCTGTCCTAATTGGATGAAGAATCAAGGTCTGCAAAGGTTTTATTCAGTGCCAAAATAAACAACTCGTTTCTGCGTGTGCATCTAAAGCATTTTGTGCATAATTACAGCAGAAGCAAATTAAGACCTTTTTTGTATTGTTGTTCTCTGCAGCAGAATGCCTCTTGTTGTAATTACCTCTTTGGAAATTAAAACGATCAATGGGTCTTGCATCTCAAATCTATTTTCAGTCTGCACTTCAGACCAAAGCGCATGCAGTCATATTCCCGCCGGTAAATGGTACTAATCATCAACAGCTTGCACAGGCAGTACCTGTATGTGTGCAAAGGCCGTATGTGAGCGGCGGGGCCCTCTGGGGAAATGCACACAAAGACTTTCACTTTAGGAGGCGAGCTAATTAAAGCTGGAGAGCAGATGGTGCCGACTTGGTCCGGACATAATGAGACGGTGAGCGGCGGGACGAACCGGACATGGCAGGACAGCTGAGATGGGGTTCGCCAGGTGATCGGGTTTCAGCCGCCTCCCTGGAGGGAAGCTAAATCCTGCCAGGAAAGGTTTTCGAAACTTCGTGAAAACTTCTGTGGAGGTTTTTGTTAAATAAGCATCTGGCTTTTTGGTCACAGCTTACTGTTTCAGATGAATAACAACCTGAATAAATACTAAATGCAGTTTTTGCCTTTGACTGAAAAACTGTTTCAATTCAGTCAAACTCAAAATAGAGAATGGAGCTCAAACTTACAGAAAACTGTTAATGCCATTCTCAAGGTTTGTAGAAAACAACATGGCCGACACATCCAACACATGAAGTTGTTTTCAATTTAAGCTCTCCTTTAAGGTCGTTTTTACACCTGATAGTCCAGCTCGGTTCAACTGGGGACCAAAACTGAACCGGCTGCTGTGCTTCTCTTTCTCACTTCAGAGTCAAACTAAACCCTTTGAAAACCTGCTCCCCTCCTCGCCTGTGGGGGCGCTGCACCAAAAACCTCTGAGGAAGACACTGAGCACAACATCCTTCATGAAATGTAAACAAAAATAGACTGGCTTCAAATTTTGGTGGTTGTATGATTTCTCTTTTGCTTTTGTTAAAAGACCAGAAGTCACTCCCCCTGTTAGCGCCAAACTAGCACTTTTGTTTTGGTTGCATTTACCCAGAATGCCCTGCGTTGTAGCCCGCTTCCTGGTTTGGGAGCGGTTTCCGGTGGTTTGGTGTTCACATTTGCATTTGAACCAGAGTTCACAGAGATTTGACTTTTCTGATTCGAATTAAAATTTGATCGCACATTCACACCTCCCCAAACAAAACGCGCTTTCTAGACTTGATTTACTGCCCCCTTGTGGCCGTGCTGGAGTTAGGTTTTGTTTTAGTTAAAAGTCAGCCAGTCCATTAGGAATATATTTCCCCTCTGAATAAATGTTTGTAAATTAAAGTTCACTATGTATGTTTTTTAATATTTTCTGTGGAAAATAATATTATTCCAATAAAAGTGTATTTAAAACTTTTTGCACAGCTTTACTAATTATTCGCTTTTTAAATCCTGGTCCTCCAAAAGAATAATTTTATTTCTGTTTTTGCTTTAAAGTAGAAAACTAATTGAAACCTGTTGATTCCCCAAGGCCAGTTTGTATTTCAATTTCATAGTTATAAAATATTAAAAAGTGGAACTTTTAGGCTTTTTCAAAAACGAGAGAAAATGAATTTAGTATTTTTAGGCAATTCTTTTGGTAAACTTGAATGCTTAGAATCCGACAGCACCCTTTTCAGAAAGTTATGTTTTAAAAGTCAACCCCAAAGTGAGACTGCCTTTTGAGTCAGTCTCAAAAGGCTTTATATATTGAACAATAAACAAAAAACATATCAAGAGGTTGGAAACATTTCTTCTGTGAAAGCTTTACTATTGAGGTTTCTTGCTAAAATGTCACTTTTCTAGTTTCATTCATATTTCAGAGGGAGATTGTTAAAATGAAAAACAGCAGTAAAAAATAAAAATAAAAAATAACTTTTTTTGTTTCTTCGCAACAAATTTACAGGTAATAAATAGGCAGATATACAGATATAAACAGATTAAACATTCTTTCTAACTGGTAAAAACAACTTTTAATGTCTTTCATTAACTTTTAAGAACAGAAAATTTGTGCATTTACATTGGAAACCAGAATATTACAATCATAACTTATATTCTGTTTTCTTTCCATCTTTTGACATTAAATCAAATAAAAATATCTTCTGTTTTTGGTCAGTCAGGTTAACCGAAGCTATTTATATGCCAGAATAGTAACATAGAAAAGTCTCAAAAGTTTTTGTTTTGCTTTCCACTTTATTTAAATTAAATATTTTCTTATAATAACGCAGGTCCTTTTTCGGGTTTCTCATGAGTTTGGATTTTGGCCCGTTCCTCGTCACAGATGAGTCAGTTCTGCTCTCAGATGTCAAGTTGTGAAAACAATACACATTTCCCAAAAACATTTTCACAAGAGTCAGAAATGTGGGTAATAAATAACACCAATGTACATATGTGAACTGGAGCAATTATAAATATGAGCGTTTTTTACTTCTTCCTCCTCCTTTTCTAACACGTTAAGATTACGTGTTTTGCATTCCTTGTTTATGCCTGTTGTTATTTTGTACTGCTATCATATTCAAAAATAAATAAAATGCCATGTTGACCTCTGGGAGGCAGAATCTGTTCTGCTTTCTGAGGACAGCGATGCTTTCCGTTTCCATGACGTTTCTACTTCAACATATTGTTTCCTCAGATGAACCAAAACGTCCAAAAGTTGGACAACTGCCTTAGTGACAAGCTTATCATGCAAATATTAAAGAGAAAAATCCTCCTAAATTAAATAATGGTGCATATCTCTTACTTTGATCATCATTTATGGCTGTATTCACGTTTTGGACATTAGGCCGTTAATGTGTTGAAATAAAATTAAAAACCCGGTTGTGGTGGTGTGTAATATTTGAAATATTTTGTGTCAAACATATTTGTCCTTTAAATAAGGATCACGAATATAAAAAACAAATCTAATTGTTCTCTTTTAATTTGTTGTAAATAGTTTTTACATTTATTTTCCTCCTCAGTTGCACATTTGTTTTAATTTGAGTTTTATCCTCACTGTACTGCCTGTTATCCTTATTTTTCTGTTATTTATAGATTTCACAAATGTACACATACATATCCTTTTTTTTAATCTTGGTTTTAATTTTTCCATTCACCTTTAATTTGTTGTTTGTACATGTGAATTTCCTCACAGTGGGACAACAAAACGATATTTCTATTCCAGCCTGACGAGAAATAAGTTGTTTTTCCTCTGCAGAAAGAGTTCAGCTCGAGTGCATTTCCCTTGTTTTATATTTTCTTATTTTATTATTCATGGAGAAATTTTGGCCCGACAACCTTTGGGCATGAGGAGCATTTGTTTTTGTTTTTTTGTTTTTTTGCAAAGAGCAGCACTCAAAAACAAGAAAGACTCCCAAAGCAGTTGGAAAGTAGAAATAAACAATTTTTATACATCAACAAAGAAGGAAAAAAAAACAAAACGTGATGCTAAGGCAGGAAGTTCAAAACGAGAGATCAGGCTGGCATAGTTACTAACAAAAGAGCGAGAAGGATCTGAAAACAAAACTCGAAAAACTCTCTACACAAGGGAACATGAAGAGTAAAACAAAACCAAATATTCAACAAAACCTGAGGAAGTTGAGATAAAATTCAATCTGCATTAACGTCTCACACAGCTCTACAGGCAAACTGGGTTGTTTGGGTTACAAAAGGAGAAAAATATATCAGTTACAGCAAACGATGTTGACAAAAGGAGCTGTTACTTTACCTCTAAATGAACTTTTACGAGTTTTCACATCACGTTTAGGTAATTAGATAACAAAAATGCTTTTCAGCTTCTACTATAAAAGTGTATTATTAAAGAAATAAAAGGTTTATCTGAAATAATATATCAATAAAGTAAAACAATCCAATTTCTACAAACAACTTTGCCCCCAAGAAAAGTTGGATGGCGACTAATTACATTTACTCAGTTATATTTACATGAGTAAGTTTTTTGAATAAAATTACTTTTAGGAGTGTTTCTACCATGTTGTAATTTTATTAAGAAGTATTTCTACTCTTACTTGAGTAAAATTTTTGGATTTTCTACCCACTGAATGAAAAACAATAATTCACCAGACACAGACAAACATTAAAAATGTTTTTGTTAAAGTTTTATTTTGAAAGAAACTGATTTGGAAAAAATTTCTTTTGGGTGACTTTGTTATTTTTTTGTTACTTATCTGAATTATTTCAATTTTGGTCCTTAACGTATAAAAATTTCAACTTAACTTTATATTTTGGTCCATCTGACGATGTAAATTTTAAATGACTGATCATTTGATCAGTTACTCAGTATTTGACTAAACTTTTTATCAAATGCTTAGTTTTTTAATCAACTAATTTCTACAACTTTAGCTTATTTTAAGTTAACAATTCCTTAATATTGTTGAAAAAATACTAGTTCCATTGGCAAAATGTTCCACTTGTAACATTGGAAAAATGTTTGGTTACAAGTGAAATAATCTGCTGGTGGAACTCGAACTGGGTTGCTAGGCAACGGGCTCGGCTTGGCTGGCGTTGCTAGGCAACGTCGCAGGGCCCATTGATAGTGAAATAATATCCCAAAGAACTAGAACTTTTCAACTAATATTAATAATTTGATCAGTTACTTGAGTATACCTTTTACCACATACTTTTACTACAGTAAAAATATGTTGAAGTAGAGCTACTTTTACTTGAGTGTAATATTTGGCTACTCTTCCCACCTCTGTAATGAAAGTGCTCACTAAAATCTTTCTGTCTCATAAATAATCTGCCACAAATCCATCTTGCATGTTCCTGTAGAAAAGGCACAATTACATGCAATGTCACATTTCTGTATTAAAAATGTTTTTTATTGCCTTGATGTAATATTCTAATCTTAATTGTTGTGTTTTAATTAGCTGTATGCAGAAAATCATTATAATTACTTCAGTCTGTCTAATGAGTCAAGATAATGTGTTTCACTTTGTGAATTGTGCAACTGAAATAATTACTTTTTTTAAATAATATTCACATTTGTTTTAGTGGATGTGACTGAACAGCCTCTTTTTGTTTAAAAAATAAAAATTTCCTTTGCAAACCAATAAAACAGCTGAATTTGATTCAGATTTTTCCGTTTTAATTTGTTTTACTGGCACTAAAATGTTCATATTAAGAGTAAAGTGCGACACTCCTTTAGTTTCACCTGCCACAGTTGGACAAATTGGCAAGCAGAGCTTCTTGTCGGTTACTAAATTTGTACTCACGCTACTCACTGCTTATGCATTATTTGCAATTATTGCTGCAATTAACAGCATGTTATTTGTTTCTCCTTGCCAAGTGCTTCTGTGTTTTGTTGTATCTTTCTTAGACAACGCTACTAATGAAGCTGTTGCCATTAACGTTGTTTACTCTCTTTGTTTTTCTTTTCCCTCAGCCGGTCTTGGTAGACGGCCCAAACTGTCTACCTATTAAGACTTGGTTTCCAATTGGATCTAAATAAAACTATTTGATAAAAATCGCATGACTTCATTTGGTCATTTGAATTCATCTTGTAAAGTATTTTGAGGTTTGATAAAATGGCAGTCTTTGCAGCCCCTCTATACTTATCTTTAACATTGTCTGCCAATATTTCTGTAATTCATCCACATCCCCATTCTTCACATTTATAACTTTACATTTGCGTGAGTGGAACCCACCAAACAGGAAGTCCACTTCAGCCGGAGAGTTAGTTTAGTAGCTGAGCAAAACCACTGAATTAGTGACTAATTTCAAATATTAAAGCTTCAGCAATCACCTTCACCATGTTCCAAATTATTATGCAAGTGATATTTTCTCAGATTTTCTTAAATGGTCAATGCAAATGATGGACAGTACAATTTTCAAGACATGAACTATTACTGTATAAATAAAATTTTACTGAACAAAACTCCTCATGAGAACAGTATTTTTTTCAAAAATAAAAAAAACTCAAAATGCACTGTTCCAAATTAATACACACAGCAGATTTTCTAAACATTTCATAAATTATGAAGAACTGCAAACGGTCATTCTTTAAATAGTCACATGTACTAAAATCAAAAGCTATTTCAATGGAAAAACATCTTAACAGAGCGAGTTACGTGTTAACATAAGAGCCTTTCTTTGATATCACCTGCACAATTCTTGCATTCCTGTGGAAATCCTTGAGAATCGTTGCATGATGGATCCCCTGTAAGCAACCATTCTCTAGGATTTCCACATTTTGTTGATTTTTTTTCTTTCTCTTTAAACCTAAATGTTTAAAGGTTCTTTCTCTTTAAACCCAGAGGAAATGTGACCATGCCGATGGACATTACAAAATAACAAAATTTACACCGTAAAGTTTGAGTGTGTTGTGAGATTTCACTGCTAAAACAAAATATTATCAAGTATTTTTGCTTAGTTTCTAGTGAAAGTATCTTGGTATCTTAGTACACTGATGAAAGTAAGTTGCAAGTAATTGTTAAGCAAGATACAGGAGCTTATTTTCAGTCAATGTTTCTTGAATATTGATGATATTATTAGACTTATGATCAAAAAACGCCTTGTTTTCTATATTTTTTAATGTGTTTTGAGATGTAAACAAAGCTCGGATTTAACTTGTTTTTGTTTTTAGAATCTTTTGGGTTTTTCAAAAGCTACATAAATCTCCATTTAGTGCTGATTAGAAGGATTATGAGTTTGCCTCAAATAAAAAAAAAACTCCATTTCACATTACATCTAACGGTCTAACAGTAAACGCTGTTATTGTGACACATTTGGTTTCTTGCAGTTTTAAAATAGAATATTTTTTCAGGAAGTTCCAGCTTCCCTTTCGTTGACGCCGTAAGACCGTCAATGGGGAAATGTTCATTTGTGTTTTAGTTACAGTTCCAGGACATTTGGAACATCATATTTATGTATGATGAAGAATGAAAATGGGCATGTATTTTTACTCTAAGGTGACCTCGGTGGCTGTACTTCTTCAAGCTGAAGCGTCGCTGGGCCATCAGTGTGTGGAAACTCGCTCTGGAACCACAACGTCAGGCGTTAAGAGGCTCCCAGCGCCAGCAGAAATGAACCTGCCGACCAGAGAAGAGTGTGAAGGGTGGGACCACACGAAAGTGGCGCTTTTTATGTCCAAGGTGGGTTTAAGAGGAATGACTAAAGGTTTTACAGCTGATGGCGGGGATCTATTTCCCTCAACAGTTGAAGAATTAATCCGTGATGGCAGGATGCGCTACTGATAACGTTTCTCTGCGATTACCATCAGAATAACATGCAAGATTGCGCCGGAACTGTGACCAGATTAAAGATTGACGGACTCAGACTTCTGGTGAGTCTATTTTTTACTAGTGTTATTATTCTTGCATTAGTTTTGCAGAAAAAAAATGTTTTATTTCAAACTTCATTAAGTTGTCCTCACTTTGTTTTATTTTAACATTAAAATCGACAAATACTTTTTACGAGTTCCTTTGAACTGCTGAAATATGCACATATAGAACCTTAAATCTTATTTTATTAATCAAATCAGTGGTTTTTATCTGTTTACCTGTCAAATTACATTAATCAACATGTCTAATTTCAATGTGATCGCAGAAATTAACGCAAAATCAAAACATTGCATCATTTTTTTTTTACCTTTGTGTATAAATGAGTATTGAGAATTTTCCAGAAAAATTGTCAACATTAGTTTGAAGTGATGCCAACTCCCACCAGAAGGTGGCAGTATATTTTACTTCAACACTTCTGGCTCGGCTTAGTTATTTCAAGTTTTAATCTGCGATTTGCGAGAAATAAAAAGGCACAGTTATTATCATACATAAGCGCAAATATTTCAACATTTCTTGCAAATATTTCTAAATTGGTGTCAGAAAAGTTTGATTTTCATAGAATCTTTTTTTTTCCAAATCACAAAGGAAAAGTTTTATTTTCTTATTTTTAGAGCAAAAAAAAAAAAAAATCACAAAAAAATTCTGGATGGACAGATTGGTGTGAAAAGATGCTCAATATTATTTATTTTATAAATAGTTCAAACTATTGGTTTTTTGATGCTTTCTGGCCCTTTAAGAACATTCATGATCTTAATGTGGCCCAAACTGAAATTGAAAATTTTTGACTCCCCTACTGCAAATTATTAAAATGGGAATTTCGGTATTAAATCACTCAAAATAAACAGCTAAACTCGTTCGGTTCCATTTTCATTCGGCTTTTTTTAATGTGTATTTTTCTATTTCTACAAACATGTGGGACAACCGACGGGGCAGAGCGCGACTTGAACCATGACGGATCTGAACACAGTCGCTTGCATTACTTCCCATAATTTGCCCTTCCTCTTACAGCAGTCAGTAAATCTGTTGCAACTTCTGCTTTGAGTCACTTTCATCGCTTTTGGCTGCGTTTGTCTTCACTGTACGTTTGCGCTGTTTCCCAGAAATTATGATTTCAGTTGAAACAACAACAAGGCATTTTTTACTGGGTTTTTTTATTTATTTTTTAAAACTTTTTTAGAAAAATTCGATTTCTGAGTAAAACTAAGTTAAACTGAGACCTACAAACAGCCATGCAGGGCTAATTGCTATATAATCTATTTTAAAAATGTCCATTTTAAATGTCACAGAACTGACATAATCACTTTCAGGTGGACTTCATTTACAGATAAAATACTTTTGAAGTTGGTTAGTGTCACTGGATTTTATTTAGGAGTATCAGAATAAAACGGGAGGATGGTCAAAGGAAATTATTTTTTTCCCAAAATGTTTGTTTATTTCTCCCAGAAAATTTGAAAAAAATACGCTGATCTTTATGGTTGTGACCTTATAAAATGAACAAGTTCAGGATAATGTATACATCCTACCTGTCATGCTCCACATGACAGCAGTAATGTATTCTTTTTTCATATTATTTACTCACCTTGAGCTGCACCTTGTGTCTCACAGGCTTATTTCCCCTAAAGGAGACTCAACAGGAAATATGATCAGTCAAAAAATGATGAATGTTTCAGAGCAGAGGCTTTGATGAGCAAGGTGCCAGAGCAGAGCTGAAAAATACATAAACATAGAGATATTGACTGATAGATCCCACAGAGAGAGAGAGAGATTCAGCCCTATTAGGCCGGCAAACACTGCACTGCGGTTCAGTCTAACTTTAAGGCTACCAGGTACTTCATCAGTGCACCGTTGGCGCTCTAATGCTGCTGCATTCACACCGAACGCATTTTGTGCAGGTCCAACACTTCCAGTTCAAAGGTTTGCACTTTGAAATAAGACGCTCGACATTTTGCTCTCCTGGTTACTTTGAACAATGGTGGATGAAATATTGAGAGTATCTCGGTTTTATTTACTGAATTCAACAGAATGTGGCCATCGGGCGAGTGTTTGAATTCACCAGATAATTCAAGGGTGCTGTGAGTGTGGGTTTCACAAGCTAACTGGGCGCTATTGAGGGTCGCTATGAACACTGTTTTTGTCTCAACTGAGCCCAGTTTGATGATTTGCTGACCCGCATTGGTGCCTGCATCTCCTGGCAGGACGCCAACTACAGCCGCCAATACGTTACATAGCGGAGTCTCTGTGATTGGTTGACACGCAGTGTCCAGTGGCAAAAGTTCAGATTTTCAAACTCCAGCGTCAGACGCTCAAAACACTTCAATTGCGGAGCTCTGGACATTCGAAACGCACCACAACGTGCATCCATGTTTACTTTGAATGTAAACCAAACAGTGTTATATATATAACACTTATATTTACTTATAAGTAAAAGGAGCAAACCTTCGGGGGTGTCCATGTCGCTTTTGTTTTGATTCCAGTTCTAGTGGTAACCATGAGAATCTATGCCAAACTCTGCAGAAATAATCTGCACAGCCTTAGCTTCAGTAGGGCTGTTGGGATTTGTGGAGCTTTGTTCATATATACTGTAAAATTCAAAGAAAGAAATTTTGCTAAACTGTTATCTGGTTACAAAAAGACATCTCAGTACGTATGATTAATTTACGTTTGCCATGCAATTAATTAATTGCATGACAAATTAAAATGAGCTCAATAATTTCTTTCATTCTACCACGAACTTGATAAAAGTCTTCAATCTGATGCTTTAGTCTCAACTAGCCAATATTTTAAAGACAATATCTCTAAATTTATTTTATTTAGAGACTTCATAATTAATTTTATTTGTTGTTTCTATTATTTATTTATTTAGGGCACTTAAAATGTCTTCCAGTTCCAGTGCTAAATGTTCATTAGAATTCAATGTTTATTGATCTTTGAGAATGTATTTTTTGCATTGATATTATGCCTTTACCATTTTATTACTTGAAAATGGTTTCAAATGACAATATTATAGTATAGCGCAAGAACTTCTGGACAATTTATTGTTCAGCAAAATTTATTATGAGTCCTAATGCTTTAAAACATTTTCTTTTTAACAACCTTTTTTCTTCACATAACAAATTTACTTTGATTAGAATCTGAATTATACAAATGAAATGAAAGATTCCTTTATTTTAAGACTTTTAACAACAAGAAGGACCAATAAATATGTAATAATACTGTATCAACTTATCTCAACAACACAGACAGACAATAATAATATAATTTACTAAATTACCAACCCAAATGACTGTAATGATCTCCTGCCTTGATCAAACAGAATCAATATCCCCGCTGATATGTAGCAACATGGAGGTGCTGTTTGCTCTGTGGTGACACTAGCATGTTGATTTTGGCATGAAACTCAAACCACTGCTGTGCTGGAGCGCAGCTCGACAGAACATGCAATGCGACAATGTTGTGTATATTTGCTGATACCTCATGCAATCAGCCTAGAGTAAAGGAGAGATCCACCAAATTATCTCAATTTGTCTTTAAATGAAAAGGGATTTGATATAACAAATTACATGCTTATTGCAAATCAGTGTTTATTAAGTTCTTCTTCATAGTTATGCATTTAAATTTATTTTAATGTAATTCTAAACACTTCCCATTTGCATTGTGTTCATTTATAAACAAAACAATCCAACCTAAAAAATAAAAAGGTTACCAAGTATTTTGTTTTGAGTTATTTACAGATTCTGGAAGTGTGGATTTCAAGCTTTCCATTGTGGTCAAACACATGAAAATTTAAAAAGTTTGTTCTTTTTTAATAAGTGTTGTGTACGTTAATAACATTTAGGATTATTTGTAATTTGGAAGCACAATGAAAGAAACATAGATCCTCTTCTGCACCATTAAGAGTTAAATTATCCACTAATTTCTATCAACTGTATTTATTATTTTTTATAACTTGACGTCCTCTGATCATATAAGTAATGCTCCTAGCCTTGTTTTCCTCCCGTTGGTATCTTCAGTTTTCCTTTTGAGTGACCTGATTTTAAGCCATTTATCCACGATTATTTATTTAACCACAGTCCTTTGCTACGCTCGCTGTGGCGTCACACTTTGAGCTGACGTCACGGCAAATAAACGGTCGTTTACATGCAGTAGCAGGTGGATCTTTAGGGGCGCCCGCAGACCCCTGTGGTTCAGAAACAACAGTTTGGGAAAGACTTTAAAAAAAAGTGGATTTTATGTTAAAATGGTCTGCCAAATAATTTATAACTGATTGTTTCACTCTGTTATAAATCACATATTATTGTACAAATATTGCAGTAAAATTTAAAAGCTACATTTCCGCTGGATGTGTTGTTGTTAAAGACACTTGCTTTTAAGGCACGCAGTTCTTTTTCTGAGTTGGAGCAGCGGCTTGGATTTTCGTCTGGCAGTCAAATGTCTGTTCCTTTATTTTGCAAAAGCATTCTGGCAGGATTCTGTGTTACATCTGCGAAAATCTAACGGCCCAGAACGGACGTGTGATGTAGAAAAATCCTGAGACATTCCAACTTCATGTTTTGTTTGAGGAAGAGAATATTTCTACATGTTTCACAGACATGTTTTATTTAGTCTCCAGTATCAGAAAGCTCCAATCATGCATAATTAGGAAGGCTTCAGTTTTAACCAATGTAAAGCAGCTATGGGCTCAGCGAGGGGAGATTTATTAGTTTTAGGAGTCAGTGGACGGACTTTAAAACTGCTCTATCTTCCTGGTTTTAGTGAGAACGCGAGCAGCAGCGTTCTGGATCAGCTGCAGGTGTTTGATTGATTTGTTGGACAGACCTGTGAAGACGCTGCTTAATTGAGGCTGTCCATATGGACAAGACAAACACCTTCTGGAGAAATGTTTTATAATCAAATGAGGGACAGCGAGTAGCATGTTTAGGGAAATTCGATTAAAGTCCAAACTGAAGCATTTCATCTTAATTGTAAGGTTTTGTTCTGCACTTTAGGTCTTTTTGTGTTGCGTTAGATTCTGTTTTAAGCTATGCTTTTGTTTTTTAGTTTAGTAAACTAGTTGCAATGAGTTTTATTTACATTCTGTTTTTTGTTTAACATCTGTTCCTGAGCTCTTTTGTCATATTTGATGTTGCATCTCTTGATATTTTGGCTTGATACTCGTGTTGTCTTTATATTTTGCCATTTTCCCATTCAGCCAGCTCAGTTTATGCTTCCATTCAGATATAATATATTTAATTAATCAGTCTCACTTCCTGTTTCTAAACATTCTTTTCTGGACTCTGCTGTTAAATTTGGTATTACCTTTCATTAAATCATTTCTGGTATAGACCTGCCTGCTCCCTGTTCCTCTAAAGCCAACATACATGATACATAAAGTTATCAGACTGCACCAGTTCTAAGTGTGCATTCACATCAGCTGTGTTTAATCTTCTTTAATCAGTTTGTTTGCTGAGAAGGTTTGGTTTGTTTGGAAAGGTGTGAATGCATAATCAGACCTTGATTCGGATCAAAAAATGAAAACTCAGGTCCGCCTGCAAACCTCAGTCGCAGTTTGGTTGAAGTGAACTCTGACGCAGTTTCCAAAAAGCGGAAAGCGGACTACAGCGCAGGGCATTCTGGGTAAATACAATCAAAACAAACCTGCTAGCCTAGCACTAATGGGAGAAATGGGCTGTGGTCTTTTGGCAAAGACAAAAAAAAAAAAAATCTGACGCTATTTCATTTTTGTTTACATTTTGTGAAGAAGAAACTTGCGCTCAATGACTTCTTCATAGGTTTTTGTTTCATTTCCCTCAGTAGTCATCGATGCAGCGCCACCACAGGTGAAGAGGGGAACAGGTTTTTCAAAACGTTGTGGTTTGTTTGACAGTGCAGTGAAAGCAAAAAAAAAAGATTTAGCCACTATGGTCCCCAATCGAACCACCAGACTAACATAGTTAGTTTGGTGGTGGTAGCTTCATAATGAGGTTCTGTTTTTCTGGTTCTCTGCAAGATGTGTGAAATATGAAGCATTTCTCCTCCCCTCACATCAAAACATACACAAGGTTTAAGGTTGGCAGAGCTGAATGGTTGCTGACTGAACGAAGTAGGCCAACATTAAGTGTCTGGCCCAGAACTGAACCCTATTTAAAATTTATGGACTATTCTTAATAGCCCTGTCTTTCCAAGGAAACCAGCTAGTTTCACTCTACTATTACTTTTGTTCTGCTATTTGTGCCAAGAAGAGTACATAAGGGATGACCGTGGCTCAGTGGGTAGAGTTGATGTCGATGTGCCCCTGAGTCCAGTAGCTAGCGCCTGCAGCTGTACGCACTGTGCATACCTTCAGATTTTCTTCTAAGTTTAAAAGAATTAAAAGAATAATTGTTGGATTTTTTTCATCATCTAACCCTCTTTATTATTAACAAAACTCTGGAGAAAAAATATATTTTCTGCCAAAACATCTCGTTTGTAGCCTTGTACACCTTTTACTGGGAGGGACGCGTGTCCGTCTTGAAACTGAATATTTTTGGTCAGTTTACTTTTGTTTACTTGGCAGCTTGGCTCTCTTTTTGTAAGCTAAAAATTGATAAGTGTAGTTTCAAGAGTGGACCCCACCTAAGCTTTTTACCACATACGCAGTTCTGGAGGGTGGGGGCCGGCTTTCTTTTGTGGTTTCGCAAACTGAAGAGCTAACTTTTCACCCAATTGGCTGACCGTAACATCTGCTGCGCTTTTATTGAGCGTTGCTCTAAAACTGCGGGAGACTTAAACAGGGAGAATGCGAGCAGCAGCGTTCTGATCAGCTGCAAACTTTAGGTTTCTCTAACACACACATGATGAGTGTTAGAGATGTGGTTGTGCTCTTGTGGGTCAGGTGCAGTGATAGTTTTGGGCTTATCCTCCAATAATATCTTGGTTAACCCTGCCTGGGTTAACATACTAAAGCGCTTTGGCTTTAGTGCGTTAATTTTTACGGTGACAATAACCATAAAAGTGCCATATAATTTCAGTCCGTTCATCTATGAACACCATAATCTCTTTGAGTTCCACCTTAAAAAATAAATTGTTCCAATAAGTGATAAAATGTCCAAAATTATTCCAAAATTTCTGCTGATTATTGTATACAAACACCTGAAAGACACCACAGATTGTTAGCTTATGATGACAGCTGGCTCTGCCATGGAAAATATTCAAAGTTAGCCTCTTACTTTCCCTGTCAGTTTATCAGCTAGAATGAAAGGTGTGAAAAATACAGTCTAATTCAGAGTACAACAGCAGGGCTGAGGATGACAGCCAGTCAGCACAGTGAAGATAAAGGTAATCTCTCTTTTTGAAGTCAGATTTGCTCACACAGGTAGACAAGGTAAGAAGAAAATACATGTAGCAGATCAAAGAAGTGTCACGCTGTATCGCTGTTTGGCAGCTTTGTAAGGAAGTTACTTTTAGCTTTTGTGTATCACATCAACACTACAAACAAAGTCCAGTCAGAGGACAGCCCATCGATGGCAACACATTAAATAAACGCATTACAGCATCCAGGTTAAGAGATAGGCTTCACATTAGATGTTTTCAAAATGTAAACTGTAGCTCCATTAAAAGACGGAACAGCTTTTATGGATTAGATGTGTCCAAAGTGCGGGTCAGGGGCCATTTGTGGCCCTCAGACTGATTTTGTGAGGCCTTCGGCTGCAGTAAAAAAAATATACAAATTTGGTCCATAGAATCAGATGGAGACTTTTAATTTGGAATCAGGGTGAAAATTGTAACTAATATAATTTTCTTACTAATATGAAGTACAACACAAAGTATTTGTTTTTTTATAACCAAGTTTAAAGAAAAGGTAAAACTGAGTTTATCTAGTTAATTTTACTGAAAGGTCAACTTTGCTGCAACTAAATCAGCTTTTATTCTTTCTTAAACTTGGATAAATATAGTAAAATAAATGTATTCAATCAAACCCGAAATAAACTGAAAACTAGATGTAATCTTTTAATACAGAAAACATGCCAAATTGAAGTAGCAGTAAGTAGTACATTTCTGACACAGAAAACTTTGAGTAATCTCAGAGAAAGTTTATTTTAGATTTTCATCAGAAAATTTCTACAATAAAGGTAGAAAATTTCTGAATTTCAAATGTCAAAAAGTTTTATAGAAAATTGCTGAGATTAATCACAAAACGTCTGAATTTTTGGTGGAAATTTACTCCTTTTATTCTATCTACAATGGACCCAAAAACAAAAGCGCTTCCAAATTTTGGATCAACAATAAATATCAAACTACTTTATTTGCTACATTTGGAGGTTTTTTTTAGCCCTTGTGGCAAAAAGTTTTGACTCTCCTGGATTAGATGTTACTAGAATCTAATTTTATCCTCATTTTAGTTCGAAATATGATGGAAAAACGGCAAATACGGACTGAATGTTTTGGGTCTCGAAGGAAGGAAAAATAAAACACTTCTCCCTGGAATTAGCTTGTCACATCGGTGATTCTGGAGCGTTTAAAGCCGCCCTGTGAACATGTTGGGAGTCAGGAAACATCATGCAGTGGTGGTGAAAGAACCAGAGGTAATATCGTGAGCATGTAGCTGTGAAATTGTTCTATCTGCTGCAAAATTAAACTAATTTTGACCAAAAACAAACAAACAAAAACAAAACAGCTTGAACAAACTTGTGCTGGGTTGACATTTCACCAGCAGACCACATGTACAGAAACAACATTCCTCGTGCCTGCTGCTGGTTGAAACCGAGATTTTACTCTTACAAAAGCTTTTTCTTTTCCTTCTACTTAATCAGAAGAGAAACAGAAATCATTTAAATTCCTGCTTGGAAACTATCACTACTAACAATCCAGGTTTTCATTGTTTTAGTTTGGCATTTAAGCTGCATAATTCCAGCTGAGGTGATTGTATTTAGAAATGTTGGGTTGTTAGCTGATCAATCAGAATCAAAATTAGTTTTATTGGACAAGAAATTGAATTACAGACATTTATAACTAACCTATAGAGGAAATAAAAACATAAAAAAAAAAACATCCATCTGTTGTCTTCTGCTTATCCAAGATTGGGTCAAAAGAGGAAAAAAACAATTGATTATTGCAGATATTACTACCTTTTAGATTGCAGCCATGTTGGATTGTGAAGCCTCGGGTTGGTGGTGGACCCCTGATTTTCCTGAGGGAAAGATTGCAGTTGAGTTTTCCCAATTGGAAATGTCAAATTTTGAAGTTCGACAGCAAATATAAAATATTTCTGTTGGAAATTTTTCCCTTCAAGTTATAAATGCAGTTTGTGTTTAAAGTGAGGGTTTGGGATTTGTGTGGTTTTCCCTTATCAACATTCCTAGATCGCCATTAGTCTGACCAGAACCCTGGGGCCAGGTTGTCGTTCCAGAAACCTTGAAGTTTCTCACAACGTAAACCGAGAAGCCGTTCTTCAACAACATCCAAGAATTCAAGCTGTGAAGGGCCACGTAGACGTGTTTTCTGGTCACGTTCTGGACTGGATGTAACCTGAAAAAGCACTTGGAGAATAAAAATGAAGCTGAATGTGAATACTTCAGGTCTGAAGAGCAAAAGAAAAAAAAATAGTGGCTGCTGTGTCTCATTTAAAACAAGCACAGACACTCCTATAAATAATTCACGCTCGGAGTAGTACCCGAGTATCCACCGGGGTAGACTATTTGATATTTTATTCTGTGTCAAAAGGCTAAGTCTGATTTTATACAGATGCTTTTTGGTCTGCTGTGAGCCAGAATGATGATTAAGTGTTTCTCTGAGGCCAAGGTTCAGTTCTTTGAAGGAGGTAAAGCCTTTCGTATTAAGTGATCTCTCTCTCTGATTTACAAATGATTAAATCACAAGCTTTGCCTAAAGGCCTCCCAGCTTTGCTATTGGCGTATTCCTAGAAGTAATACAGCCCAGGGTTGCCAGATCTGACGGACTGTTTCCAGTCTAAAAACAACGTAAAAAAATAACAATTTTAATGTAACTCAGATATAAAATCTTGTGTCCCATACATCATAGACTTGTGACAATTCACATTTATTGTATTATGACCAGAAACAGATACAATTGGGACTGCAAAGGACTTGACTGCTTGATCACAATAGGCGCTTTTCCACTGGCAAGTTGCGCCCTAACCGGTTAATCTACGATTCAGTCCTACACCAGTTTTTCCATGATCCGATCTGTTCCTCGCTACTGTGGGCAGGACCTGAGCAGCAGCAGCTGTGGTCAACTCTCTGCTGACGTTTGCAGCAACACTCAGCAGTGGAGAGAGTTCTGGTTCTGATAGACTAAAATAAACCCAAATATTTCATTTTGTCTTATAGAAATTCATAGGTGGCCCAGACATAATGATTAAGGTTCAGATCAGCTGATTATTTCACTATAATACTTTCTAGCACTTTATTTTTTTTAAATATGCATCCTTTTGGATTTAGGTACTGCAGAAAAAAGATGTAAATCAATAGCCACGCTTAAACTTTATTATTATTATTTTTTAATCCAAATGAAAAATAAAATTAACATCACAATTTAATATTATGTAGTTTCAGAGTTTCACACAGTTGGTACAAAACAGCAGCTCCAGCAGAAAGATGACCACAGCTGCACCGTTTCTCTCTTTATTACAGCTTCAGAGCAGCTAGCTGCTAGCATCGCTGCTAATTCACGGTCATTCTGCTGCACAAGTTACCGCATGCGTTCACATGTTCCTGCTGCTGCTCTTGATTAAACTGCTAAGTTTAATTAAGTACTGAGCAGCTCTGATAGCAGACGGCATGTTCGCGGTCCACAGCTAAATACTGATAACGAGCCAATCAATGAATGCTGTCAGCTGTCAAAGAAAATAAAAAGACCGTGTACAATAAAGAAAATGGCGCCCCCTTCATTTCCGGAGTGGTCTGCCAGGTGGTGGGCTCCCGCCCTTTACTGGGCCAATATACTCGGCTCATATTGGCCAGTTTCTACATCACTGATGCGTATTTTTTATTTAATTTGTATCTTAGCATAATTATCTGAAGACAAACTTTTCTTTCGTTGCTCATCCCTCAGACTTCAATGCGAAGGTCTTTCAGAAATCTGCTGTCATGGGTCTTCATCACATTACAGCAATTTTGGAAACTGAAGCGACTTAGAGCGAATAACGACCTGGAGCCATGAATTATGAATGAAGAGGGGAATACATAATTTAGCAGGGTTTGTTGCATATTTTATCCTAATCATTTTTCCTTTCATTTGGGAGTGACAATTACCTTTCTGCAACAACACACATGTTGAAATATGACAAAATAAAATGCAGTGTAACAGGCAGGTACATTAATTCTTCAATGTTTGATCATTTTGGTTATGTTTTTATTTAAATATGTAATTTCATTAATTGAAATGGAAAGCCAAACACATTTTTTACATGTTTTTATTTGTTTGGCATTTAGTCCCTTTAGTTCCGTGTTTTTAGCCATTTCAGCTTCCAGTTTGTGTAAATCTAGTCCACAAAAGAATAATATGATTGTTAAAAATGTAATATATTAATGTAATGTTTGTACGTGTCTCTAATCTGCAGGCTTCACAATTCAAATGAGGTTTTAATAAGTGCATTAAATGTTTAACTGAGCTCTGTTTGTGAATAGCCTTCAGAGATATGCTGCCATCTGCTGTTATTAAGCAGATATTGCATTCACTGTTCACCTGCTTAAATTAGTTTAACTTCTAATGTAAGGATCAATAAATAAGAATATTTATAAAATTATATATATATTTCCCTATTTTGATTCAAAAAGTTAGTAAAATCCACAAAGAGTCATCATAAATGAAGCTGGATGCTGTATCCAAGAATATCAGTGGAAAGGTGAGTGGAAGGAAAAAGTTTGGTAGCAACTGGGATAGGAGAGGATTGTGAAACAAAACCATTTATGGGTTTTCTTGTGTTAAACTGTTCCTTAAGCAGGGATGTCAGGAACATTACTTGGGCTAATGAGGAAAGTTTTTGTTTAAATTGAAAATCGAGATCCCAGAGTCTGAAAGAAGAGCAGAGAAGCTGTTTTATCAAGTCCAAAGTCCCTCCAACCATCTAGCAGAAAATCTTACAGCTCTTGTCAGAGATCATTTACTGAAATAAATTACCTATATGATGATTTTCTAATTGAGATTCACCTGTAAATTCTGTTTTATTTCATGTTTTGACAGAATCTCACTGAGAACGACATCAGAAAGTTCAGCCTCCTTCAGCAGCCGTAAGTAACCCCCAACTTACTTTTTTATTTATGCAGAAAATAAATTTATTAAAATTATTGAGTATACAGAATCATACTAAACAAGCTGAGGCTTTACTGAGGTAAAAACACTTTTAAAATTAACTTATAAGTGACATTCGGGATTGGCCATCAATTTGTTTCAATGTGTTTAAGGTGAAAAGGTAGAACCCAAGACTTAAATCGGTTCAGAGCAGTCCAGCTCGTATGACATATTTTTAGTATTTTCATTTGCATACACAAAACAACTTGCTTTATGAGTGAGTCGTTTCATTTTCTAATTTTTACTGCCAAAATAAAAGATTACATTTTGTGAAAATGTGCCACACATTTATAAACACATAAATAAACACACTCACCCGAGTGTTTATTTAAAAATGTCTAAGTAAAATTGACTTATTCAAGTGAAACTTATAAATAGTCTATGTGTGTAAACTTTTCTAGCTTTTTGTCACACTGTAAAACATTTGAAAGTGGTTTAACTTGAAAATGAAAGTCCACCTGCTGTCTTGAAAATGCAACTTACCCACATTATCAAGTTAAAATAACAATTTATTTTACTTTAGAATAATTTAAATTCTTGTTTCAAATTGCATGAATAAAATAACACAAGACTCAGATCAATATAACACACTTCCATCTCAGGATACCAAAGCATGCCGCTAAGCAATCTGGGAAGTAATTCCCACTCCTGCCTTTTTCCTTTTTCAGTTTCTTTTAAAGTGCTAACTTAAAAACTCTTGGAGGTTTTACAAAATTAATAAAAAGTTAATACAACTTACTGTTGTAAGTTTCTCTTTCCGAAACTCATTTTAATTCGAAATCTAAACTCGCTGAACAGAAGATAGTAAAAACAGCTCAGCATCACTTAGAAAAAGAGTTGAAATTTCTGATAATTTCTTATGAAATGAACCAAAGATAAATGCTGCTATAAGACATGAAGTCACATACTAGCTGTGATTCTCAGAGGTTTTAAGTTAGAAACACGGCCCATCCCACTAAGGCTATAAATGAGTTCTCTGGAAATATTGTGGGAAGAGAAAACGTGTTTACAGCTGTGTGCAGCAGCTGGTTTTGTTATATAGATAGAAAGAGACAGACAGGAGAGATTTGGTTATGCCTGAATGCATATTCAATTTACTCTGAAATGTCTGTTTCCTCTTTATTTATGGGTTATGTAACCTTTTGCAAACCTGAAACAAATTCCCCTTTTAGTGGTGCCAGTTTTGCTGAATACAACTTTCTGTTCAGATTAATAGGAAAGATTTAAATATGTTGTTTTTGAAGTTCTTGGATTCTTAGATTTATGTTTAAATAACAAAATTAATAGAAATGCACTTCCTTATTTTGTTAATTTATTGCAAAAGTTGCAGTTTTAGAAGAATATGTAATTTCATACTTACGTTTTTAGTGCTTTAATGGGATCCATTGTTAGTTGAACATGTTGGCCTAAATATGTTGTAATTTGTCTATTACCCTAAAAAAACGCTGTTTGTGATATGTCAAAACATAATTACTTCAAAACGTTTTAAGTAATTAGACCTTTTGTTATATTTTTCACCTGCTGGGTTGATGACACAGTTGGCTGGGTCCATTCTGTGGTATTATTATTATATTATTATACTGAGTTTGACCGGTGTAATTTTAAATAAGGCCACAAGGTGTTACTGTTAAAAAAATGTTAGGTGAATCTGCATCGCTTCCTGCATGAAAAAAAAGAGCGTAGGGGGAAAGGGAGGAAAACAACTTAAGAAGAACCTGTTTGTGCGCTCAACATTTCTCTCCAGAAGCCGTTGAGTCATTTGTTTGAGCAAAACTGATGGAGGCTCCAACAGAAGGTCGTTACCTTAACGAGAAAAAAATAAATGTAGTGCCACGGTTTTTATCCACAGAGCACCGAAACCCCGCTGCAAAAAACGCGGAGAGAAACATCAGACAGGTAGCACTGCAAGCCGTTTTAAATGCTAACGCCGTTAACTGCTACTACGAATGGAGCTCATTGCTACTGCTGCCGGTGTTATAGATTTACTGGTGGCAGCAGCTGGGAAAGACAGATGTTTGTGTGGTTGTGGCTTTTTATGACCCCTTTACCAAGGGGTAAAGGTTACCAGGAAGTAAACAATGCGATAAGCTTAAAAAACTACAAATTTTTCCAAAAATACTATCCGATTCCGTAAGACACCCATTAAAGATCTCGGGAATAACTAATTAGAAAGACGTTTATTGGTCTAACATGGTATGTTGCCTTTTTTTTTTTTTTTTTTTTTTTGCATTTTTTGCATTAAGATGTTGAAACTAGTCAAAGGAAGATCGAAATAGATCTCAAGATGCCATAAAAAGACCTCAAAGCAAAGCTTAATCCCTGACAGCCGACATAAATGTTGAAGAGCCATGGGATTAAAAATAAAATGTTTAAAAAGATTGACTGGCTATGTTGTTTTTCACATTTCCCTCAGATTGTATGATATTTCAATTAGATATCCACAGAAACAACTTTTTAAACACTGTTTTTGTAACATGTTATAGCTTATATTACATCAGCTATTTCTATAAATAAAGAAGTTGTTTTTCTTTGTAAGGAGTTCAACTTAAATGTGTAACCATATTGTGGAAAAATGACTTGCAAGAGAACGTCAGACAGACTACGTCACTGTCTGTTTTTAAATTTCTTCTTTAAACTTTTTACAGAGACAAAAACAACTTAAGAAGAGCTTGTTTGTGCTGTCAGCATTTCTCTGCAGAAGACTGAGTCATCAACATCTTTTTTTGTTTTAGTTTAGGTTTTTTTCTTTTTGCATCACAAGCTACGAGTTATTTTAAAGTACTTTGTATTTTAGTAGTGTAATGTAATGTCATTTATAATTTCTTATGTGTTTTTATGTATTAGGATCTTCCACAGACAGTAAACTTTATCAATATGCATGCAGGAATGCTTCCAAAACATTTAGACATGGGGGACCATGATCAGAACATTAGTGAACGCAAAGCATCATGAAGACCAAACAAAGCAGACAGGCCAGGGAGAAAGTTGAGGAGAGAGTTAAAGAAGTAGTATAATGTAAAATTTACCCTTTTTTGGCTTTACGTCATGTTATAAAGTTATTTCCTCGTTAAAAACATACCTGGAGTGTTGCCTTGATTCTTTCATGCATGTTTGAGGAGCCCTTGAATCTCCCATTGCAACCATTTAGCTGTTGAGATGACTTCCTGAAGGCAGAGTTTCAGAGAGAACAGGAGTTTCTTAAAGAAACAGAGGCCCAATTTCAAGGTGTTAAATTATGAAGTCTACTTTCTTTTAATTTCTTTCTATAACAACTAGACATAACATAGTAATTTGATTGTGCTATAAAATACATAATACTGCCTCTTTAAAGCATTTTGGGGTGATAAATTGTCAAAAATGTGAAGAGTAAGGTAAAAATGCAAGCCGAACAAGAATTGTTACAGTCAAAGAGAGAGTTAGCATGCCACAATTTGGACTTTTGCGGAAAGGTAGCAAGAAGAAAACCACTTTTAAAAGAACTTCCATTTGGAGTTGCACAAGCTTTTTGGGGCACAGAGCAAAAATGTTTTGAAGGTTCTCAGGTCAGATGAGCCATAAATTGATGTTTTTCATCCACAAGAAAAAGAATTTCTGCAAAGAAAAAGGGAACACTCCACATCAGCCTGCCCTTAACATGCAAGGTTAAGGTTTTCTAGGATATAGTGGATTTACAGACTCTTCCCTGCTTTTTCAAATTGTTATTCTGACCAGCCACTTAATATTTCCATTTTCAGTGTTATTGTGGTTTATTGTGCACTTGTTGAACCAGGAAATTAAGTTTTACAGCAACATAGCATGTCATGGCTTGTCTTTTTAGTGTGTTGTGGTGTTAAATTTAACAACCACTCAAATTATTCCTCTGATCCTGCAGTACCATGAAGTTGTAACATGTTCCACTGGGCGTAAATATATCATAATCTTCTCTGTAACGACAATTATCTAATGTAAAATCCAATTCCAATCCAAATAAATAATCTCTTTGCAATTATATTGGCACAATGCAACACAATAACTGCAGCTGAGCATGTATTGCCTGTTGGTTAAAAAAAGTTATATTAAAAGTAAACATCCTGTGTAGACATCTGGTGACACTGGAGAGGAACCACTCCCTTCAAACAGGAAGAAACCTCCAGCAGAACCAGGCTGAGTATGACCATCTGCCACAACCAACAGGAGGTTGGGAGGACAGGAAGTAGACAAAAAGACAAAAAAAAAAAAAAGCCCCAGACCATGTGCATGTTTGACAAACAAAGAGAGCACAAGTATTGGCAGAAATAGTACTAACAATCGCCAGTCGGGGAAGAAACAGTGGGAATAGACTGTGTAGTTCTGAGCCAGGAATACTTTCCATTACACATGTGCATAAAACTTTGTCAATATTCCGTTAATTTCACAAAAAATAAATTTAGCAATTTAGTTTTTTTTCTCTCCATTTATGCATTATTTGCTTGTATTTTCCATTTTTAGCATTCAGTTCTCTCATTGCCTTTTATTTTGCAAAGAAAATATTATTTTTTTAAATTAAAACTTAATTTAAATTTGTGTGTATAAGCTTATTCATGCAATAATTAAGTTAAAAAACATGCAGAGCTATGATCCTCCAACTACTTCCTGTCTTCTTCATGGTTTCAGCCAGTGGCAACATCCTGTTAAGAACTCCTGTTGTGTGAAAAAAAAAAAATTCCATAGCAATTTTGCGAAATAAACCAATTTTGATACAACAACAACAAAAAAAACTTCATCCTAGCGCCAAAACCTTTTGTCCAAAACCTTGAGTTTTTTCGAAATTGCCATGTTTCCATGAAGCCAATTTATTTTCAAAATGTTAAATCATACAGTCAATGGAAACAATACACTAAACGATTCAGCTAAACATGGATTCTAGTTTTTATTTTAACCTGTAAACAAAAATGGTGACATATATGTTTCAGGTGCACACTAAATAAAGTTTATTATTATTATTATTAGAAGACATGAAAAACAAACAACACAGACAGCGTTAGCTGCAGGATTAGCGCCGTCTAAGCTTTGTTCATGGAAGAAACACAAGAAAACACAAACATGCTGGCCTAGGTGTATTGATCAGCTTGATTAAATGCATTTTCCAGGAAATAGACTCATCCCAACACAGAAGTACTATGCTTTTGCAAAAATAAAAGGCAATGAGAGAACTGAAGGCTAAAAATGGAAAATACAAAGAAATAATGCATAAATGGAGAGAAAAAACTAAACTTATGGCAGGATAATGTAATCAAAAAAGTAAAATTCTAGTATTACAAGTAAATATGTTATAATTCTTACAGATAAAAAAAAACTTTCAAAGTTTGTTGCACAGAACCAGATGTCTAAAAACTCCGCCACTCTTTCTGCTTTTATCGTTCAGTTAATCTGCAGTCTGAACATTTAGAGCTTCACACATACAAAGTGAAAATTTAAAATTAGACTCTGGATTTAAAAATAAGGAGAAGCTAATTTTACATGTGTAGGCTTTAAAACTTATTCCCTCAGGAAATGAAGTCACAGGATGTCAAAATTTACTCACTTCACCGAAAAAAACCACGTGAAGTTTCATGTTCGTTTTTACATCTAAAGTCCGTTTTTCTCTCATGAGTCAAAGTCTTAAACATCCAGAAGCCTGGTCAGTGAATGATGTGGATGTTTTGCAAAACTGCTTCCTGTTTTTGTGATCATGTGCTGTGCCAGCAATTATTTTGGCAAATTAAAATAAGTGTCAAAAAAAAAAAAAATCACCATGGCAACCGCACATGTGGTAATTTTCTAACAGGAAAGGCTGCAGACTCATTTTCTTTAGGAACTATAAATAGCAAAAACTTGGGATTGCAACACAGTGTTTTCCATGACATGACCACACTTAATTCAGTGATAAAGTTACAGCTTTATCACTCTACTGAATGCTCTAAAGCTTATTTAATATTTTTCAAAGAATCTGGATTATTATTTGACACATTAATACATCGTTTTGTAACTGCTACGCTGCAAAAACACAAAATCTCACCAAGTTTCTAGTGCAAATATCCTAGAACACTTGTTGACGTAACTTTAGCATGATATAGACAAACTTCATTTTAGCAAGATATATTTTCATGTTAGAAGTTAATTTAAGTTAACAAGCAAGGAAAAAGTATTTTGTCATCAATATGAAGGAATTATTTATTCAAAAGCTCCCACATCATGCTAGAAAGTTACTTTTAAGTGACTCTGTCTTATTTCAAGTGTAGAAACTAGACCAAAAATACTTGGTAAGATTTTGTGTTCTTACAGTGTCCAAAACATTTCTGTCAAAGTTGTCTTTTTATTACATATTGTCTTATAAAAAAGTCAAAAGGGCAACTTCTGATGCTGGAAAAAGGGCGACGTTGAAGAAAATCACAAAGCATCATGTGATGCAAGAAAGTGTGGTCAAAAACAAGAAGTGATTTTTTTCAGACTCAGGCAACTGGAACAAAAGCACTCCCCTTTTTTCTCAAGACTGACAGTCATACAGAGCGTTCGTTTGCTAATAACGCGGCAGCACCGTCCAAACCTATGAGAGGAATAAAGCTCGGAAAATGTCAACTCTTGGGTTAAACGTAAATATGGATACATTGAATAAACTCGCAGCGCCTGCAACAGCAAAAATTCGGTAAGAAGTTTATTTTAAATTTTTAATAGTTGCACTCCTGGTCATTTCTGTTGTTCAATAAGCTCTGAGCACAAATTTATTGGGTTTCTCGAATAGATATTGAAGGATTTTCTAACAAATAAACTCTTTGTGAAGAAGAATTCACGTTCTGAGGACATATTTCTGAATGGCAGTGTTGTGTCTTTCAGGCAACTGCAGAAAATGGTTCAAGACATCAAGAAAAATGATGGCAGTCTGCTGAATAAAATCAGAAGGTCAGTGTCTGAAATATCCTGTCGTCTTGGTAATAAAGCTGCTTTTATAGCATCTTCCATTTGTGACTTGGTCAAGGCAATTTCATTTGGGTAGCACACTGTCAGCAGAAAGGCAATTCAGAAAATAAATCAACAAGCAAACAAAAAAAGAAAACAATCCATTCCAGTGGCAGAGTAGGGAAAAGCAATGACTGACTGATCACTTTATGATGTTCCAATTGTTATGAATCAAAGGCAGCAAATCTAAACAAATTGATTTATAGTGTTGATTTAAGGGAACTCAGTGTTTCAGCAGTTTTACAGTTTTCTGGAAGTTTGCTCTGGAACAAAGGAACTTAAAAACCAGAAAACCTGAGTCGCCTAAAAAGTTCATACCACAACAGATCCTTATTATGTATGTTGATGCTAAACCATTCAGTGACTTATTAGCTAGCAAATGTGTTTAAAATTGTTTAAAAATTTATTTATGGAACTTTAGAGCTGTGTTGCACACTGTAAAACATTTGAAGGTGGTTTAACCTGAAAATGAAAGTACACCTGCTGCCTTGAAAAAGCAGCTTAAGTCAACAGGGAAATTGTTTTGGCTTTAACTCAGCAATTAAAGTTCATGAAATTGATTTAACAAAAAGTTGTCTAAACATTGTTTTGTTCATTAATCTTTTGTTGTGAGTTTTTACTTAATGCTTCAATTTAAACCAATAATTATTTCACCAAATGCAAGAAAAAAAACGGCCTTAACCGAGTTAAAGAGCATTTCTGTATTATTTTCACACATTGTCAAGTTAAAATAACAACTTATTTTACTTTAAAATAATTAAATTTTTTGTTTCAAACTGCATGAACAAAATTTCTGATCTGATCATAAATTTGATTAAACAATGAATTCTGCTCAAAAACATTTAGTGGGAACAGGCGATAAAAATGAACATTTGCCTTAATAACACCAGAGTCAGATCAATGTAAGGCACTTCCATCTCAGGACACAAAAACATGCCGCTAAGCATTCTGGGAAATAATTTCCATTCATTTATTTTTCTTCTTTCAGTTTTTTAAATGGTAGCTAATCTAAAAACTCTTGGAGGTTTGACAAAATTAATAAAAAGTTAACAACTTACTAATGTAAGTTTATCTTTCACAAAGTCACACAATTAGGTTGTGTGACAATTAGGTTACAAAACCATTTTTTTTTAGTTTAAAAAAGTAAACTTGTTTACTTAAAAAAAGTTTACTTTTTTTAAGTAGGAGGATTTTCTTTTTTTTCGAAGTCGGCTGATCTAAAAATTCTCAGTGCGGTTTGCGTACAGTGCATGCTTCAATGGACAACGCCAATTCCTCTTTCACAAACGCTGGAAAGAGAGCGGTGCATGAACCAAAAATACCTAAAACAGATGGCCGTTCTCTCACTTTCCTTTCCTGAAATGAGTCTGTTTGTTCTCACCTTGCTTTGCAAATATTTGATTAATTTCAGTAATTCGGTTCAAAAAGTAAAGACTCTAGTTTTATTACACACAGAATGGTTTATTTTAAGCTTTTGTTTCTGATAAATGCAGTTATTACGGCAATGATTAGCAGACGATATCGAAAACAACAAACAAAATGACTAGAAAATAATGTCTGATGAGAGTGAGGAGAGACGAACTTAAGAAAAATCTAAATGTTATAATTTAAAGGATCAATAACTAATCGGTTTTTAATAGAGAAATCTTCTGATATTATCTAAGAAGTAAGGGGGTGGCTGGTGACTTGTCAGCACAAAACTTGAGAATCTGAATGTTCACTTTGTTTCACATACAAGCATATTACCGGAAAGTTTAAAGTGTGGGAGACTACCGTATTTTCCGGACTAGAAGTCACAGTTTTTTTTCATAGTTCGGATAGGGGGCGGGTTACATTCCAGAGCAACTTATGTGTGAAATTATTAAATTATTATATCATGTTATTTTCACACTAAACCGCCAGAGGGCGCTCTAGGCCTGTGTTGATAATGTGTGCGGTAGAAGCTAGCTCCGGAGTTAGCCGAGTTGTTTACAAGCGAAACCGAAGATGAAGATTTAGTAATTTGGAGTGACACGGATGGTTTGATAAACTTGTTAGCATGTTATTTATGCTATAGTTATCTGAATAACTCTTAATATGTTATGCTAACATACCAGGCACGTTCTCAGTTTGTTGTTTGTCATGTAACGTTAGCATACCGTACAATTATTCAGCCTGTTGTTTCCTCTATTCTACTATTATTGCCTTTCAAGATGACATGTCTGTTCTTGGTGTTGGATTTTATCAAAAATTTCCCCCAAAAAACGCAACTTATACTCCGGTGCGACTTATATATGTATTTTTCTGCTTTTTTATGCATTTTATGGCTGGTGCGACTTATACTCCGGAGCGACTTATAGTTCAGAAAATACGGTAAATGTGTTCCAGTGTCTAAAGAACCACAGTTCGACAGACATGTCCAGTGGTCCGAAGTCCCTTTTCAGATGAAAGTAAAGTTAAAGCAACTTGGGCTGGACTCCATACAACAATTTATAATAATTAATACAAAAGGAGCTTCAACCAAGTGCAGCTTTCATACACTGTAATATAAATGAACAGATTGTTTAGTATGCTGACATGTTTTTATTTATTTAATTTTAAATGTCTGAAATAAACTGGTGGCGTGACCTTTAATAATTTACCTGCAATTTTTTTTCCCACTCCATTGTTTTTTATTTTAAACTACTGCTGCGCTCAACAGGTTGGTGCTAGGTAACCAAAGAGAGAGAGAGAGTGTGACACCAACCTAACTTTGCTAACTCAGAGGATGACAGGCTAACATGTTTCCTCTGCCTACATCTCCCAGAATGCTGTGCAGAGTTCAATGAATATTCTACATTTATAATATTGAATATTCTATCTGACATAATTGTCTATTGATGTTGATTACGTGTCTATCGCAAGATATTTGTTGTCCATTTATTGTCCAACAAATCAATAGCAGCGTCTTCACTGTTATTAATTTAACAGTGAAGACGCTGTTATTTAATAAGATTGTTATTGCCCTAATATTCATTGTGGACCATAATCAACATTAATAGACATAAACATTATGGAAAAAAAGAAAATAAGCTTTTAGAATTTTATTTTTTCTTTCTGAGTGGTTCTTGTCAATGTTTGGTTATTGTAAAGTCTCACAGCTGAGATTTTACAAAGAAAAAGTCTTCACAGATGTGGCAGAGCTCAATAAATTGATAATCATCAATAATTATTCCTGTTCTTATTGTTTTATTTATGACAGACTGAAAAGCAAACCTCGTCCAAACGTTCCTGCCAGAGATTACAGAGGTAAGAATTTATATATTTATATATTGATAACAGCTCAATATATGTCTAAAATAATATTAATAACAAAAATTAATGACGCTGTATGACTGCATTAATTAAATATGACAAATATGAACGTGTAGCTTTCAATTAAGACAATCAAGATGTTCTTATAAGGACTTGTATTCACACATTAGGAATTTTGGTTGACTGCAGTTTCACCTCCTCACTGAATTTATTAGCTAAATTATTGCATTTTCTGTTTAAACGCATCATAAATCTGTTTGGTTCAAGTTCTGGAAGTGAGGCGACACACTCCGCTAACCCCTACAACAGGATGGTGCACTCAAAGCCCAGGCATCTTTCTAAAAATAGACAAAGTGCTCCAACACCTGCACATTACCTATGACTGTTTGGGGGTTTTCTAGATATACTGCGAATTTAAAGAGTTTCAGTTTCCATTTATGATGAAACTCATTTCTGTTTGCAGATTTCAGAGACAGTGATCAATGCTCTGATCCAGAATACGTAAGTCACTTTAGATGAATTCAAAACCAGCCGTTTTGCTTTCAGATATTCCTTTGAAGAGTTACAAATGTGTTGTTTCCAGAACGAGCCATGCGATGACCCACCTGATGATGACAGTTACGAGCCTCCTCCAGTCCACAGAGAGTTCACCAGAAGTCCCTTCACTTCCTTACCAAAGGGGGAGTATCTCGGTCAGTACTGCAACCAGAAAATATCTGATACTTTGACTCATTTCTTCCACAAATATGAGTCATTTTCAAGTGTTTTTGTTTTCCAGTAAAACATAAAATAATCAGAAAAACATTTTCATAAGTTAATAGGTTTTCACACAAGCATCTTACAACACTAGTCCTAATCCCTAGCTAATTGGTTTAGCTTCACTTTCAGCAACTTAGCTTTTATCCATTAGCATTAGTTTTGGAAAACAGTGCTGCAGGACTAATTAAAAACCAATTGTCTGAATTTGGGCCTGTTTGAAATTCATTAGCAAATGTTAGCATGCTAAAATTTAACGCTACACAGATTAACAAATAAATGTCAGCGTTCACACATGGTAGCAATTGTGCATGCTAGCATTTACTATTTAGCATTTGTAGCTAGCAACCATCACAAATAAGTCTTGATGCATATCAGTAAAATAATTTAGCCTGAAAAATAAATGTTTACATTTCAGGGACACAGAGGAGATTTTGTCTATAACTAATGCACTGAACTAAATACTTGAACAAAGAATTACATTTTTACTTTATCTATTTTTTACAAATACCTTGATATTTTGTTTCTTGTCTTTCTTCTTCTTTCCAGACAGCTGTCATGCCCGACCAAGCCGACCTCCCAAGAAGCCCATCCGTCCTGTTAAAGCCTCCAAACAACTTCTTCCCGAACCGCCACATCCATGGAGCGACAAAGAAGTGAAGCAGCTTTCTTTACCTCATTTTAACCTTTATGAAATGCCTTCCTTTATTAAAACTTTCTTTTTTTTGTTTTGCAGGAAGACTACATAGACCCAGATGCTAATGGTGAGGACGACTACATAGAACCCACAGAGAATTCATCTCCAAGTAAGTATATCTTAAAAAATACAAAACGAAACATCTGGTTACAATTGGCAGAAAATGTGAATTTATATATGAAATGTTATTAATTTGTCAAGTGTTTTTCTTGCCTTTCCTCACGCTCCACATTAGAAGGTGGAAACAGAGGTGACTATCCCATTTTGCCTCCAGCTTTACCAGATCGTCCATCCAGTCCTGAAGGTGAGTTTATTTAATATGCTGATCATATGAAACCTTACTTTGAACATTGCTAAGTAAATCTTGAATCAGTTATTTACACTTTGTCAACTTTGGGTGTTTTCTGGTAGACTTGGTTCAATTGGGAACCAAAATTGCACCATTTGGTATATTTACAGCTGCTGCAGTTCGTTTTTGAGTCAAATGATCCAAACTAATTGAAAAAGCTGCTCCCCTCTTCGCCTGTGGCGGCGCTGCCCCAAGAACCACTAAACAAATTACATGAAACCCTGTGAAGAAGACATTGAGCGCAATTTCCTTCTTCATAAAATATATTTTAAAAATGGAGTAGTGTCAGATTTTAGTGGTTGTAGGACTTCTCTTTTGTTGTAAAAGACCATGATCCATTTCTCCCGTTAGTGCTAAACTCGCTCGTTTGAGTTGGTTGCATTTACCCAGAATGCGTTGTGCTGTAATGAACTTCCTGTTGATGGACATATGCATTCGAACCTCATCACAGTTAACTTCAACCAAACCGAGACCGAGGTTTAGGCGGATCAGAGTTCACATCAGAAACTAACCGGACTTTCTAGGCATACAAACTAAAGTTTCATTAAAGCAGGACTGGTGTGAATGCACCCTTAAATGCAACTACCTGTATGTAGTGCTTCAAAACAGACAACAAATATATAAAGCAACATAATGGAAAAGTTGCAAAAATTGCAGCGGCTCTGCATGAAAACAGTGCGAAGTGCAACTGTTTGCTGCTCTTCTGCAGCATTACTAGCTGACATCAGATACACAAGCAACAAATAACCTAAGGACATGCAGCACAAAGTTCACAAGAAATTCAAATGTGAATATGGACTGTAGGCAGGCAGAGAAAAGTTAGTTTTTAACCAAAAAAATAACTAACTCACAACTAATACCTTAACTTTCTGCAAATAACAGATTAGATGTACAGTAGCTTGTGAAGAAGAATATTTTTTAAATAGTTATATCACAAGGAATAATTTTCCACAGTGAGCATTTTATTGGCCAAGCGCAACGTGGCGATATCAGAATAGTCTTCTTCTAAGAACCATTTTGGTTTCAACTTGTATCATTTCATAGAAAAATATATTCCTTTCTAAATAGTAGGAGGATGTTGTTCAAAATCATTTGTAAAAAAAATTAATGAAATGAAAAACAAATTGTTTGTGCAGTTATTTAGTTTAGTGAATCAGTAACAAATTGACAAAATCTCCTCTGCGTCGTTTTAATTGCAGTTACAAACGTCCCAGAAATGTCAACATTTCTTTTTCAGGTTAAAATAATTTTATGGATAAGAAATAAGACTTATTTGTGCCGATTTAAAGTTTGTGATGGTCGCTAGCTACAAATGCTAAATTGTACATGCTGGCATGCACAAATGCCACCATGTGTGAATGCTAACATTTACTTATTTGGTAACATTTGCTAATAAATTTCAAACAGGCCCAACTTAAGACTAACGGTTTTCAAATAGTCCTACCGGGGTGTTTGGCAAAACTAATGCTAATAGCTAAAATCTAAGTTGCTAAAGATGAAACTAAGACAATTAGCTTGTATATGTGTGAAATAGAAATGAAAATGTCAGATATTTGATTCAGTTGCAAAGGTGACTTTTCTGCTATGTGACTGATTCTTCCCTTATTTTAATTTTTCACAGATTTATATGAAGAACCTGAGAAAGAGGCAAGTTGCTGTAACTTCACTATTTTTCTTTGAACAATAATTACTCAATAGGAACAATAATATGTGGAACATGCTGTATTTACTTTTAATTTTTGTCACTTTCACAGGAAGCGTCTACGCCTCCACAGAGAAACAGGTCAGTTTTAGACCTTATTATACTATATTTCCACATGATTTGTTACTTTTTATACTTTATGTGTAATCCTAAAGTTGACAGAAAATTGAGTAAAACTGGATGGAGAATGTCCATAAAGATGCATTTTCAAGTCTTGCTACACATTCATAGTTGGATTTAAATAGAAAACCATTTTATTTAACCCATGTCTGGATGTTATGTCAATATTTAAGGATGTGTACATCTAACATATTTTTTCTCTTTATAGATTTTGTCCACCTCCTTTCAAACCGGGTCCTTCTTTACCAAAACCAACACCCAGGTAGGAATCGACCCTCAGCAACTACTTCACTAAATCGTTTGAGTCGCCATGGCGGACGTAGGAAGTGAAGGACGGGACGGGAGTATTATTCAGAGCAACTAAAATTGGTTTTGCCAGGTTATTAGTGGCCTCTACTTGTTGGAGTCAAGCTAATTTGTCTATGAAGGTAACACACCTGGTTGGAGCTCAGATATACAAAATAACTGAAATAGCTAGCTAGCTTAGAAACTTAGTTTAGCTCCCTCCTGACATTTTGATCAAATTACCGACTTTGCCTGAATTCAAACCACATGATTTATATTATTATGTCATAAACAGTGTTTGCCTTTACACATGGGAACCGTTAAAAAGGTACAACAGAGGAGATGCTAACCAGTTTTTTGGGTGTTGGTTTTGGCTACATGACGGTTCGGCACTGTCTCCATGGTTACGAACGATCGCACACGTACCTTTTCCATAATGCGGTACTTGATATCTTTTTAATCATATTTAAAGTATATAAAAGTTAATCTTCTTACCTTTACAAAGTTTTCTTTTCATCCTTGTCTGATTGTGAAGCCGACCGCGCAGCATACTACGAGCATTTTAAAGTGAAATCAACTAAATAGAAGCGACATTAGGTCGTCGTCTTCTTCTTCTTCTATTTTATGGTGGTTGACAAGCAGGAGATTGACGTGCATTACCGCCATCTAGTGGAGTAATGCTAAATGTATATTACCCTACACCCAAAACAAAACTAAAAACTAAAGAAAAAAAAAGTTTACAGATGTCTGTTTTTAGGCTAGCTTCAAAGGAGAGCATTGGTTGTTTTGACGTCTGTCATGGCGGATTGGGCGGAGCTCTTAGAGGGCGTGACGTCACGTGCAAAGGGTCAATAGCTCAAACTAAAGCTATTAGTTCCTACTACAGGAAATTACACTTTACTCATACCAATCTGTTTTTACAGGCTGAATAAATGGGGTCCCACGCCTCCTGTAAGTGTCATCAGATGTTGAACAGTAGATTTAAAATGGTTGACTCAGCTGAACTTGGACACAAACTGTATATTTTTCAGATCCAGCAACCGACAGATGGTGATGAATATGAACTTTGTGATCAAGATAATAGTGAGTATTAGTTCAAAAAAGAGGAAAATCAGTCACAAATGTGGGCTTTTTGTCAACAATATGCAACTTGAGTAAATTAGAACAGAAAATTATATTTTAAGTTGCACTGTTTGCCCGCTCATAGGTTCCAGTCATGAACCTCCAGGCGGCCCTCCTCCTCGTCTACCTAAACCTATTCAGAGAGAGTAAGCATTACTAACCCTGGAAACACATCATTTACTTGATAACAAGGTTGAAACTGTATCTGATCTGTTTATAGGAGGTCACCAAAGCCGCCTCTATTGCCGGTAAGAATATGCTGATAAATTAGTAACATAATAAAGTCTTGTAGACTAGTGGTGTCCAAACTTTTTGGTATTAGGGCCAAAAATGTCAAGATGAGAGTATTTAAGACATTTATTGTTTTTATCTCTTCAATAATATACTAAATACACAAGCAAAGTAGTTAAAATGTTGGAGATCATTGTCGATCCAAAATATAAACGCAGCCTTGGGCAGTTGCTGTTTTAAATGACAGGTAAATATTTTTAAAACTTTTTTGGGGATTTATTGTCCTCAATATCTATTAAAAAAATAAAAAAAACATCATTAATATTGTTTTAAAATTTTATTTGTCTGTAAAAATCTTAAATTAATCACAAATTTGTTACGTTCTCGAATAATGAACCGAGAGCCCAAACCAAATCCTCTAGAGGGCCGCAGATGGCCCCTGGGCCACAGTTTGGACATCCTATTGCAGACAATACTTATCTTTTTGACTCGATTTTCACCTTATGATACCAACCACTAATAATGTGTCTTATTGCAGAGACAAGACATGAAACCAAGACCATTTGAAAGTGAGTGAATTCAATTGAAAGATTCTTAGTGCTATGTTTATTTTTTTTTCTTTCAAAAGTTAGACAGGAGTACATTTATGTTGACGTAAATCATCAACAGCTTAAATATCGTTTTTTGTCAGAGCTAAATTACTCATTCCCTTGGCAGATTATTTCACTCAATACGCGGCAAAACTGTCTTGTTATGAGTAAAATAATCAGCCAATGGAACGAGAACTGGGTTGCTAGGTAACAGCTCAGAGCTTGGCTGGCGTTGCTAGGTAACAATTGTGTAGTAAGTGGAATAATTTCCCAGCGCAACTAAAACATTTTCATCAATATTAAGGGATTATTTACTTAAAACAAGCCTATATAGCTTAATCAAAAGTTACTTGTAAGTTAGTTGTGTCTAATTTCTAGTGTTTTTGCAGTAGAATTTGTGTTTTTGCAGTGTAATTAGCAGCAGAAGTGAGCCAAAAGCAAGGTACATGAAAACAGAAACTGGACTTAAATACAATTACTTACGCAATAACTAAAAATAAAAACATTTCCCTGCATTTATGTATGAATAAAAACTAGAATCAAGCATCAAAGAACAAACAGTAAGCATCTCTTACACAAGGCATGTAAAAATAAAAGTTTGTGGATATGTTACAGATTTATTCCTCTTGGTTCCAACAGTGCATTGCAAAATGTGAAAAGTTGAAAGTGTGTGAATAGTTCTGCAAAGAACTGCAGATGTTTATTTTTGGAAACCGTCATTACGCTAATAACTAAGCAGAAAGGCAGCTAATTTCAGGATGTCTGCATTTTCAAAGGTAACTCCCTGCCTGTGATGCACACAGAACAGAAACCGTCTCCTAAAGCTTTCTCGCTGGATCTAAAACGACCAAAGTAATGCGCTCGACATTCAAATTTGACTGATAACGAATTGTCTTTAATCACAGCTTCTGTCTGTGTATTCACTGCATTTTGCTGATTTTATTTTTTTTTACTTCCTCGCAGAATCCCCCTGCCACAATTTACACCACCCAGTAAGTTCTGACCCATAAGTTCGCAACCATTCACACTAAATGTCTGTTTTTCCAAATCGCCTAATGCAAGTTATTGTCCCAGAACCAGCTGAGCGGGGATGCATTGCTGCTGAAAACGGGTCAACAGACCAGGACAAGGTGTGCTTTTACATCTACTTTTACATAAAGAGTGTTGATTTAAATATTTCAGCTCCTTAACTGCTTTAATTTCAGGATGCAGATGTTTACCACAAACCCTGGTTTGCCAACGGGTGTGACCGCAAAACAGCAGATGACGCTTTACTGCGATCGAATAAGGTTTGAGTGGATGAGAGCACGTATGAAAGTGTTTGTCCCTGGAAGCCGTAGGGGTTTACTGGGAGTGTTTTCTGTTTCAGGACGGCGCGTTCATGGTGAGAAAGAGCTCGGGTCAGGATGTGCAGCAGCCTTACACGTTAGTGGTGTTTTACAAGGGCAGAGTCTACAACATCCCGATCCGCTTCGTGCCGAGCACTAAGCAGTACGCGCTGGGGAGAGAGAAGAAGGGAGAGGAGGTACATCGCCTTCATTTGGGCTGCTGACATCAGACTGCTTTTAAATTCACTGCAGACACATTTGTCTTGAAGATGAATGTCATATTAATTATGCAAAATTCACATTTTGCATGTTTTTGTGCTCCCATTTGGATCTCAAATTTAAAAAAAAAACACGCATCTGTTGTTGACAGTAAATTAATATTTTTTGGTGTCTGGAAAATGAGCCTTTTCAAAAACGTCTGGGGAAAAAAAAGTCACAAATTTGCAAGAACTCCCAGTTACCTAGCAACTCCAGCAAAGCTCGGCCCATTACCTAGCAACCCAAGCTGAACTCGTGCACATCTGGTCAGCTAGTCTTACCGCTGCATGTGCTGTTTAATGGCTGCTGGAGGAAACAAATGGTTAGTTGTCGGCTTTCCATCCAGAATACACTTGGTGCACTCTTGTTGGTTGTGCAGGAGGCTCTAATTCTGCTTTTCAAGGGTGTACAGATGTTCTGTGGAACAAAGAAAATTCAAAATGACTCAAACTTGTCCAGTTATTTCTTGCTTTTACAATTCATTGAAATGTTTTGAATGCTTCAACAATAACTATGCTGAATAAATTAAACATAACCTTATGCAGATGACAAGTTTGCATTTAAATGTCCTAATATAATCAGATATATGGGAATATTTTTGTCACTAAGCATCACAGCATTCAGGCGTTAGCATATCTAGGTCAAACTAATAAACTGGTTGTTTTTCTCTGTGTTTTCACCCTGCAGTTCTTCAGCAGCGTCTCTAGCATCATAGAGAACCACCAGAAGAACCTGCTGGTTCTGATCGACAGCCAGAGCAACACCAAAGACGCCACCAAGCTGTTTTTTCCTGTAAAGCCGTAGATGACCCCCTCAGTTCTTTCACTTTACATCTTTACGGCCCGTTTTCAACGTGTTTCCAAGTACAACACAGAGCTGCAGGTGACGGTAGTTTGAAACTGACCGAGAACTGCTCAAGAGCTTCCTGCAGGATTCCACTGCAGTCCTGGTTCTTCCACATGGAGATATTTACAGAAACTAAATTAACAGGAAGGTTTTAAATATCCTGGATGCAACTTTTTCTTCTTCTTGTGGCTTTATGTGGAGTTTTAGTTCTTCAAAATTACATTTTCCTTACTTCCAGCTGTCCTTTCTCACATTGTGACCATTGTCTTGCTGTGTAATGCATCTTGCATGCTTCACTGAGGGAGTTTTACATTTGTAGCACATCCTGATCTCTCTGTGATCATGCTTGATGAGTTTTTGCTCATAGTTTTTGTTTCTTTTTAAGCAACAGGTTATTGTTGTTCACTCTTCCAGTAAAAATCCTTCTTGTAAAGTGTACAGTTTATTGCTTTTCTTACCGCCGCCTGTTTTATTATTACCAGTTTCCATAGTTCTCTAAATGAAAAACAATTACAAAGTATGACACTGCCGCTGTCCTTCCTGCGCTCGAGAGCGTTTTGGAGGTAATTATAGTTTTTGCATTTTTACCATCAATAGTTTTCTTTAATCAGGAACTTTACTTAACAATAGATGTTCATTCTTTCATTACAGATCATTTTTGTAAAATGTAAGAAGTTCTGTTTTGTAGAATTACTCAGTAAGACATTTTGCCCAAAGGTTTGTTCTGGTGCTGTTTTTGTTTTCTCATATTGTAATAAATGCTGAGTTTTTATGTTTTCTTCCAGTAATAATTTATATGTGTTTCTCATATTAAGCTATCAATTTTTTGCATATTTTCTGAAGTTCATATTGTTCTGGACATCCAAGTAAAAAACATTTACTCTGAAAGTACTTGGGTGGTAGCTGGATTTGTGATTCAGAAATCATTAACCAAAATAAATGCTAAAGTTTGATTCTGAATCAGTATCATTTTGAAGGGCTGAGATTGACTCGACCCAAAGATGTACAGAGGATAGAAGAGTACCCAAAAATTGTATATTTCAGCATTTGTTTACTCAGGTAAAAATAAAAAGTAGCCATTCAAGAAATTGCTCCAGTAAGAGTAAAATATCACTTAATATTTAAAAGTTGCATCATCAGACAGACCAAAATTTAAAATTAAGTGTGAATTCTGGTACTTGAAGTAAAAAAATGACAATAATTCATATAACAAAAAATAACAAAAGCGGGCAAAAGAAAATGTTTCCTAATTAGTTTATTTCAATAAAAAACTGATGAAACTTTAACAAAAACTGCAGGTGTCTGTATCTGGTGAATTTTTGTTTAAAATCCAGACATTTTACTCAAGTAAGAATACAAATACTTTATAATAAAATAACTCAAGTAAAAGTAAAAAGTAAAAATACTCCTAAAAGTATATTTTTTCCAAAAAGTTACTCAAGTCAATGCAACTAGTTTCTACCCAACTCTGGATAACTGATTTTTAAATCTCTGATCTTCAAAGCACATTGATATCTGTAATATTGCAATTTGTAACAAACTATGAAAAAGAAATGGCAGCATCATGCTGTGGGGGTGCACAGCAGAAACTCTTATTCAATAAATTATAATATGCATTCAGTACTTTATGAAAATTGACAACCTTTAAGCAGATATTTACCATACTTTTTATTAAGGCTACATTTATGCATTTAAAATGTTATTTTATGTGAAGTCAAGTGTATTTGTTTAGCACATCTCAGCAACAAGTTTAAAGCTCATAAAAATATCAGTCACCAATTATGAAACAAGCAATAAACGTGACATTTTGTCAAACATCCTCAAAATCATCAATGCATGTCAAATATATTGATCAATGTTCCAGTTTTTATTAATCAAAACTCAAAAGCAGATCTGAACAGGTGGGCTTTTCGTCAGTGTTTTGGCTGTTTTTCAGTTTTCTTAAAGTTTGTGGTGAATAGAAGCTGAATTCTGCTGCTTCATGTTTGGTTCTGGGGATGCAGACCAGAACCAGAAGAAATGAGTGGTTTGATACATCAGATGTAATATTATATAATAATTTTGAATATCTTTATTTTTATTAGCTGTAGGTGGAAAATTGTCATAATTAACAAAAAAAATAAAGGCTTTCAAACATCCATCTGTTTGAAATTAATCAATATAATGTAAATAAATGAGACCTTTTCATAACATTCTAATTTATTGGATTAGAATATTATTCAGGAAATATCTACAGCTTTCAACCATGTTTTGTTTTTGCTACGATTTTTGTGGTTAAGATAAGAACATTTATGGTGTGTAAACACTTTCACAGGCTCTGCGTGTTTAACTCTGATCTTAATCTGGTTTCTATATGCGACAGCTGTTGCAGTGTTGTCTCTTTAAACAACCCAAAAGACTCAACGTGTGAAACCGCCAACGATATGCAGTTAGAAATGTGTTGCTGCAGGTGCGCTACAACTAGGAGGAAGTAAGAAAAGTTTACAACCCGTACCCAAACGTCAGCTGTTTCGTCATTTCATACTTCCCAAAAGCTAGCATGTAGAACCAAAGCAGCAGACGGACTCAGGAGAATTTTTAACTCGTGTTTTATTAGGATTTTTCATGCTCAGTCAGGAAATGATCCATTGAAATCAATGAGGAATGAGACAGTGTTGCTGCAGCAAAAGGGAGCTGGACTTCTTACTTCAACAGTTACTGTAAATATTTAAATAAAAATGTTTCGACTCATATCATCGCCACTCAAAAACAGCAAGTTTCATTCGTAATGCTATCACACCCATGCAGTTTTATTGCATAGTCATAATTTCCAGGCACTTGGTGAATATTCTCAGGTTATTTATTTTTGCAGTACCTATAGCGGATTATATACAAGGCTAATCTATTTAAATTTAAAAATAAATCATTGAAAACAGGGATTTTTGCACACATTTCCCATTTAAATAAGGGGCAGTGGCTACATTAGGGAAACAAAGAGCCACAGCAGGATTGTCAAAGGATAAGGCCTAAAAAGGTGAGGTAAAGGGTGGGAAAATACATTTTATAGTGCAATTCAACAATTAGGATCATTTCAAGTCCTCAAACCTCCAATCTTCAAGAATTAAAACAAAAATCTAATCTCTTAAATCTTTTTTTTTCTCTTTTCTAAATCAATTTTGAGAGAAAATAATTAAAAATTGTGACCAGGGATATTAACACCCACATGCATACATGCATGAAAAATAGAGCTCTCACAGTAAATAATATACTTTCTGAACATGATTCAAAGTTTATACAAAAGAATTTAGAAATACACAGATTCCTTAGAAATAATGCATAAAAGAAGCATTAAAAGACTAAATCTAAGCAGGATAAATAAATGTTGAATAAGACAGCTTATTGTACTTTTTTGTTGTTATTTTTATACACACATTTGGTATATCTGAGTAACTTGCAGCATTCTGCCTCCAATAACATAAATATGACAGCTACCACACTGTGTAGTCTACCCGTACATAATCTGCTCCAAAAACAGACGGTATGGCAAATTAACAGATTACAGTGTTTTTATAAAATAATCCACATGACAGTGTACCTAAATCACTTTAAATAAAAACCTTTTTGGAGGCAAAAAGAGTCATAAAAATAAACTAAACTCTCTGTATTGAGCTTTACTGGAAGAGAAACAAAAGGTAAGTGTTTACCCTGAGAATGTGAACCTTCCAGGAAGCATCATCAATTTATTTATAAAATAAAAAATAAAAAATAAAAATCACAAGACAGATCTAGTGAACAATAATTTCCCTACACAAAACAAAATCTTGCAGAGTATTTTTGCTCTGGTTTCTAGTACAAATGTCGTAAATGTTCTTGAAATAAGACAAAACTAACTTACAACTAACTTTATACCAAAATATAGAGGCTTGTTTAAAGTACATAATTCCTTAATACTGATGACAGAGGGCGAGTTCTACTGGCGGCGTTACCTAGCAACGCCAGCCAAACCCTGCCCGTTACCTAGCAACCCAGTACAAGTTCCACTGGCAGATTATTTCACATGTTGTAAGTGCCAATGAAACGTTTTAATCAACATTAAGGAATTACTGACTCAAACTAACTAAAAGGTTGTTTATTAGTTAGTTCTGTCTTGTTTAAAGTGTAGTACAATATTTAAAAAAGAAACTAAACCAAAAATATTTGGTGAGATTTTGTGTTTTTGCAGTGTTTTTTTTCCAGATTTAATCTTCCTTCTCCCCACCCCATCCAGTGTGTGTGACGTTTAAGACTTTTCACAGTTTGGCTTCCTCCAGTCCATCAGGTGGCGCTGCCGGTGGAGCATCATCTCCTCCTGGCTTGCGAACACCCGGCCGCAGAACCAACAGGAAACCCTCGACGAGGCGTCCCGGCCCGGCGACGCCACGCCCACGATTTCGTACTTTTTCCTGCTCACCCTGCGGAACTTCAGTCGCAGGGTGAACCTCTCCTGCACCGAGTTCTCGCCCTGATCGTCCGTCAGATCGTCCATCATCGCCGCCGCCCCGCCGCCGCTCAGAACCGATAGAGCCCTGAGAGTCTGCCGGGAGAGCAGGACTCTCCGCACCTGCCTGTACTTGTTGACGACCTCCATGATGCGTGCCACCTGGGGGATGTCGGCGTCCGGGTGGTTCAGCACGACGACGGGCTGGTCTCCCGCCGGACGTTTGACCGGCTGGGATGGATTTACGGCGACTAACCTCAGCGTTCTCGGCTGATGTTTCGGAACCAGCCACTGAGGCCTCGCCGCCCCCGCTGAAGGCTCCCGCTGACTCGCTTCAGGTGACCGGACGCCGCTTAGGACATGCTGGCTGAAATCTGTCGATGCCTCTTCGCATTTTGACCCTTGATCACTTTGCTCTGCTGGACGTTCAAGGCTCGAGTCCAAATTTGCCTCCACTGTAAAAAATAAAGATGATTAATAAAGGAAAAATTTACAGTAAAGCAATATTATTCAACCAGGTCTGTCACAATTAGCAGTAAATCAATAAATAGAATGATAAATTATAATAAACTTGATAATTTCCAGTCATTAATGAGGTTGTCTCATTTGATATTATTAAAAAGCATCTTTGTTTTGTTTTTTAAACAACATAATGCCTGCTACTTTAGCCTGTTTTCCTTGTTTAAGCTAAACTGATCAATATTTTTTAAATAACAGAGAATTTATAATCCATTTTAATTATTGTTGTTTTGTTTCTTATTTTGGATGTTTAAAATGTTTTACAGTTCCAGTGTTAAATATGATTTAGAAATTAAACTTTTTTGATCTTCATATGTTATTTTTATCATTATTATATTATCTGAGAATGTTCTCAATACGACAATATTATGGTTTATCTCAATAATATCGCACAGTTTTGTGGTAAGAATGGGATGCAAAATAATCATAACATTTGTAGCTCGATCTGTCAAGATAAATAAGGAAGAAATTATTGGAACAAACAATAATACTGTTGTTTTGATAACAATTTGCAAGTAATATAATGCTAATATAAGGCTAGGGTTGAAATTATTAATTGGGTTAATCAATTACTGAAATAATCAACTAATTTTGTAAATAATTTAATCGTTAACTGGAGTATACAGACTCAAAAAGGCCATTTGCTGAAAAAGCATCACACTCAGAGCAGTAATTAGTCCAAAACTGCACAAAAGATACATAAAGTTTGCATTTAAGATATAAAAAAAGACATTAGTCTGTAAATATGTTCTACCCAAAATTTTCCAAGTGGCATGGTTTTATTATTAATCACCTTTTCCTCTCAAATTTCTAATCAATTAATCCAAAAATAAACAAATCAGCTCTACACTGTATTGATGACGTTGGAAGTATTTTTTAGACGCATCATGTGTGTTGAACATCAAAAACATGAATGAAGACTGGAGTGGTGATTTAGTCTCAACTAGTCTTTTTTTCAAGGACGATTTTATTTACAGAGACGTCATTTCATTTGTTATTTCTGTTGTTTAGTTTATTTTGGATATTTTAAATGTCTTCCAGGTCCAGTATCAAATGTTGATTAGATTTTAAAGTTTGATCTCTGAGAATAAAATGTTGCATTATCGTTTTGTCATTACCATCATATTATCTCAAAGCAACAATGTTGTTTATTGCGATTTATCTGGACAATAAAATTTGTTATTGTGACACTTTGTGTTCTTGTGATTGACAGGAAATTAAATATCATCTATTTCTGGACTAATTTTGCATTGTGCTTTTTCAGCTTAGTGTTTTTTTTTTCTTTTTTGACTCAATTGAATATAAAGTAACAGAAAATATTGCGATAAAAAGTCCATATCACCCAGCTGCACCCTCTCTTTGCAGAGAGTGGATTTCCGGTACTCATTTTATGCCTGAAGAGTTTGAACAATAAATTACCGTCTTACCATGTGGCGAAGAAGCAGCAGAACTTCTCTTCTCCTCCGTCTCCTCGTTGGATTTTTGTAGCGCCGGCTCTTCGTGCGGCGTCCCCACGTTGGTCACTGATGCAGTCAAGGGATTCGTCTCGCTTGTTCCCTCAGCAGATGCGCTTTTGTCTGAGAAATCCTGCGACTCCTCTAGATCGTCTCGATGTTCATTTTCCATCGTAGCATCTTCAGCCTCTGTTGGTTGTACAGAGTCACAGATTGCAGTTCGTCTAGACGGATCAGGAACGCCTTTGCTGGCGTTTTGCTGAGGATTTGGCAGCTCCACATGACCATCGATTTCAACATGTTTTGGAGATGAAGAGCTTTGAGAAACCCACTGCTTCCCCTTCACCAGAGTTTTCTTTATGACAATCTTTAAGACCTTTCCTTCTGGTTTTCTTTGCACTTTTTTAAACCTGGCTTTTCTTCTCCGCCGTTGTTTTTTCATCTTCCCTTCACTCTCATTCGGCAACTTTAAATCACTCAACTTGCAGATGCCCACATTGTCTACAGGCTCTTCCAGTTTTTCACCGTTTTCCTGGATCTCTGAATCAGTCTTTAATTTGTGGTTCTCCCGGTTTTCCTGCGTTCCAGCGCCAGATGGCGAAAAGTCACCGCGCGGTTTGTTTTCAGTCAAACAAGGCGCCTGGTTTTTAAGATTAGGATTAAATCCGTTCTGGTCACTTGCACACAAAGAGTCGCCATCGGCGCTTTGGGGAAAAGTAGGTTCCTTATCTGCGGAGGCCATTTTCAGCCTTTTTGCGTAAGCAGCACTGTTCTGAGCTAGCGTTATTTTGTTCTTGACCGTGAGGACGGCGAGATCTGACGTGTTGGGCGTGATGCCATTTTCTGAGTTTTTCTGAGGGACGTTTGACAGAACAGATTTAAGAGCCTTGGTCCACTTCTGGTCATCGGTTTCCCCAGCGACAGATTGCATCAAAAACTGCTGAGTCTCTTCTAACGTTGTCTGTGGGTCAGAAAGATGGCAGTATTTATCCAGAAACTCCTTCCCGGGAAGCGACAGACAGTCCTGCGTCAACCAGCAGGTGTCCCTGACTGTGCTTCTCGTTAACCTCGTCTTCACTCTGGGGAGCCGCTCATTTGGTTTCATTGCTATGGAATGAATTCGCCTCCCATCTTTCCTTTGGTTGCCATTCTGACAAACATGAGCAGTTTTAATGCTCTGATTGATCAACCATTTTTCAGGCGCCTCGCCGCCGCAGAACTGGCGACCACCAACTTCTTTTTCTTCAACGGTTAAATTATGCTTATATATGTGGTCTAGAAACACCCGAAAGTCACACGTTGAGAATTTCTTACACATTTCGCATGAATACTTCCCGTCCGAGCAGTGACACATTGTCAGGTGGGCACTAAACTCAGGCCAGGTGCGCTGAACGTTGTCGTTGCACATGCTGCAGGTAGAAAAAGTGTCTTTGTGGCTTAGCAGGTGAACCTGAAGGTAGGAAAATTCATGGGCGCTAAAGGTGCACATATGGCAGGAAAAAACAGGCAGACTGCCTCCGTGTTTTTCCATGAAGTGCCTCGCCAGGTCTTTGGGGGCATAATCCGAGTTGTCCCCGCATTGAGAGCAGGGGAACCTGAGCGTACAGCCGCCGTCGTTTGTGACGCGGGCTTCCCGGGGAGGCTCCTTCGATGGAGGCCACACGCTGGTTTGCTCCCACTTCTTCGCTATCTTCTTTGGCCCATTCTTATCTTGGCTTTGCATAGCTGGGGACTGAACGACAGTTTTCCTGAGGTGGAGCCGTCTGTGCCAGCTTCTATTCTTCTTGCTGACGCGTAGTTTTCTGTGGCCCGTTGAGGTGGCTGTGCAAACATCCATGTTTCTTCTAGTTTCTGGTGCAGAAAATATGCAGCAGTTAATAAAAACAGCATTGTTTAGAAGTTTAAAAAAATGGCATTTTGAACAAGAGATGTAATTTCACTTGAATGTAATTAAATGTAAGACCCTAAAACAAGCTTGTAGTTCTTAAACAGGTCCACCTGTTGCTTGGCCCAGGTCCAAAACACCCCACTGTGGGCATTAGTGTGTCACAAACAACAAACACGTATATTTACCAACAACATGCAGAAAATTACAATAGCTTCACCTGCAAGATTCATAACCAGTTTTTAAAACAAACACACGAAATAAATTTTAAAAACATCATTTTTTACGACTTGTTAAAAGGAAAACCAAAACAAGAAACGCATTAAAACTTAAAACGAGCGAGCACAAACAGCCAGGGGGTCGTTGGTCCATTGTTTAGTTAAAAGTTAACCACAACAAAGCGATAAAGACTCGCTTTGCAACGCGCAGCGAAGACATAGAAACACAAGTTAGAGGAAAAGAGAGGCGCTGAGCGTCTCTGTTTATGTCTGTATACGCATTTCGTGGCGTTAACTGCGGTTTGAATTGACGCGACGCTTAAGAAGAGGAGCTTACAAAGACGAAATAACTTATAGAGCACAAAGCGCGACGGTAAAGTTCCCGCACAGCACCGCGTTTTCACGCAGACTCGACTTATTACCGCAGACAAAGCCGTCGGGTGGGACAAATTCATAGTAAATGTGGAGTTGTCTCCGGTGTTTGGGGTATTTTTTTCCTCTTTACCTTTTTCTTTTGTGGGGAGCTTGACAGCTCATCGAGTGGCAGCCATGATAGTTTCATCCGGGGATTAGTCTGTGAGCAGCGTTAGCCGTTAGCCGTTAGCTTCCTGCTGTCCCAGGCCTGCAGCTCCGCACAAACACTCAGCTGTTCCTCCAATGCTTTCACTGCGTTTCGCTCAGTTATCCGTTCCTGTTGAGCTCGTATAGTTTCGATATAGAGTATTTAACCAATGTGAAATGAACAACTGTGACGTTAAAGGGTTGAACGGTTGTCTGTTTTTTTTTTTTTTTTTTGCAACTACTAAACTGGAAGGTGGGGCATTCATCAGTCTCTTTTACTCCAACCATAAATAAATAAAGTTAATCAGAAGTTACTTAATTGGTAAACAGGGTCTACTTGTTGGTAGTTTAATTTCATGCTTCTGGGTAAAGTACCCAAACATTGAACTCAAGTAAAACTACTACCAACTTATTTTTATTCAAGTAAAAGTAAAAAGTATATGTCCAAGAAATTACTCAAGTAAAAGTAAAAAGGTCTGCTCAAATACAGAGTAACTGATCAAATTATTAATCATTTAATATTTTAAAATTACATGATCCAGACAGGCCAATATATAAAGTTAAGTGGAAATGTTGGTATTTTAAGGACCAAAATGACAAAAAGACAAAAAAAAAAACCCAGAAAAGCAGACAAAATGGCATTAGTACCAAAAAAATACCAAAAGTACATATTTCCAAATCAGTTTCTTTAAATAAAAAACTTTTAAATAAAAAAAAACATTAACAGAATCTGCAGGTGTGTGTGTGTCTGGTGAATTTTTTGGTTAAAACATGTTTTTTCATTCAGTTTCTAGAAAATCCAGAAATTTTACTCAAGAGTAGAGATACTTCATAATTAAATTACTCAAGTAAAAGTAAAAAGTACAACATAGTAAAAATACCCCTAGAAGTCATTTTAAAAAATTACTGAAGTAAATGTATTTGAGTAAATGTAACTGTAAATGTAACTAGTTAGTCGAAGCAAGACTATTACGATAGATTGCTGCAAAAATACTGTAATAATATTAAGGGTACTTGGAATATAATTAATAGTATTATTAAAAACAATAACGATAGAGAATTCCCAATATGTATTAAACACAATAACACTATTGTAGAAAAAAGAGGATATTGTTGAAGTTTTTAATAAGTACTTTGTCAATATTGGTCCTAATTTAGTAAATAAATTACCAAAGGTTACAGATGGAAAACATAATTATAAATTTACTAATATTAACACAATGTTTCTGGGAATAGTGAGTGAAAGTGAGGTAATAGATGTAGTTAAAAAGTTAAAAAACAAGAAATCCAGAGATTGTAATGATATTGATATGGTTATTGTGAAAGAGGTAATCTATAGCATTATTAAACCCCTTACTTATATTTGTAACAGATCATTCTTAACTGGAATCTTTCCAGACAAAATGAAGATAGCAAAGGTGTTTCCAGTCCATAAAAGCGGAGACAAGCAAATATTAACAAATTACAGGCTGATATCATTGCTGCCACAATTTTCAAAAATTTTGGAAAAAATATTCACAAAAAGGCTGGACTCCTTTTTTAATAAAAATAATACACTGAGTGAGCACCAGTATGGTTTCAGGAACAACTGCTCAACAACTTTAGCTGTGATGGAGTTTGTGGAGCACATTGCTGCAGCAATTGACCAGAAGCTTAATACTGCAGGTGTATTTATTGACCTATGCAAGGCATTTGACACATTGACCATGCACGATTATTAAGTAAATGTGAATTGTATGGCCTATGGGGGGTTACATATCAGTGGTTAAAAAGCTATTTGAGTAATAGATTACAATATGTACAAATTAACAACATAAAATCACAAACAGACAAAGTAACATGTGGCCTTCCACAAGGCTCAGTTCTAGGACCTAAATTATTTATACTTTATTTAAACGATATGTTTGCGGTATCTAGTATTTTAAAGTTTATAATGTTTGCAGATGATACAACTTTATTTTTTTCTGGAAGAAATGTGGATGAAACAATTAAAATAGTACAAAAAGAGCTAGTAGAGTTGAAAACATGGTTTGACTATAATAAGTTGTCGTTAAATGAAGGGAAAACTAAATTTATGCTATTTTCCGATAATCGGATTTACAATAATGTACAGTTATGCATAAATGGAGTTGAAATTGAAAGAGTCTACGAGACAAAATTTTTAGGGATCATTATAGACAATAAATTTAGTTGGAAGCCTCATATACAATATATTAGAAACAAAGTTGCAAAAACTATTGGAATACTTTTTAAAATAAAAGATTTAATAAATGTTAAAGGCTTGCATATTATTTATTCCTCTTTGGTTATGCCTTATTTGTCTTATTGCTCAGAAATCTGGGGAAATGCAAGTAAAACAACTATTGATATATTAGTTAAGCTGCAAAAAAAGGCTATAAGGCTTATTAATAAAGTGGGATACCGGGAACCAACGGATAAACTTTTTAGTCAAAGTAATATTTTAAAATTTAAAGATATTGTTCATATAAAAATACTGGAAGTAATGTTTAAAGCATTGAACAAAAGTCTTCCTTCAGGTATTCAGAAATTATTTAAGTTAAGAGAGAATAAATATAATTTGCGAGGTTTGTTTATATTTGAATGTGCAAAAGAGAAGAGCCAGATAAAGTCTAGATGTGTTTCAGTTATTGGTGTGAAACTGTGGGATGAACTGAAAGATGAATTTAAGTTATGTCCTTTCTTGGTGAATTTTAAAAGAGCTTTAAAATGTAAAATGATAAAATCTTATGCTACTATTTAGATTTATATATGTATTGTGAAAATATCCTGGTAAGTTATAGGGTATAAAAACCAGGGTAGGCTAGAATAAGCTTTGCTTCAGCCTATTCCTTTTTTGGTAAATTGTGGGTTATTTATTGTTTTTTTTTCTTTGTTGTTTCTGGTGATGTGGACAGTTTACCAAAATAAAATGAAAATGAAATGAAATGTTGAGTAAACTGATTACGCTGGTTTGTTAGATATTGTTTGAAAATAACTTTTTTAAAAATACTTTTGATTATAATAATATGATTTCATTAGCAAAAAAATAAATAAAAATAAAGGAGAGACCTGAAAACATCAGGTAATTAAACTATATAAAGTGTTTTGCTTAGTTACTGGAATAATTGAAATTTTTAACTGAATTGTTTTGTTTTCACACCAAGCATCAGAAATCAATGGTCAATGAGCCACTTCTGTTCATGTTGGTGATATTTTATTTGCAGAAAAAAGAATTCCAACGTGCAAAAGCTACAAGGTTGCATTTTTTGGTTTACTTATTCACCTTGGTAAGCAGTAGATGCAGATTTATCTTTGTATTGTTTCCTTCTTCTCCCCCTGCTATGGTTAAAAAAAACCCAAACATAAGCCCACCCTGGTGCATGCTGGTTCTGTTTCTATACTTACGGAAAATGGCTTCAAAGCTCTTCCTGTCTGACTTACAAAGGCAAAACAAAACAAACAAAAAAAAAACGAACAAAACAGGTTGTTAACCTACAAATTAACCCCAAGATATACAGTAAACCAAGAACAAATTTCAACAAAATTAATAAACATAAAAATAGATATGTCCAAAGGGATAATGCATATTAACGAACATATAATTTTGTCATAAATACACAGAATTGAGTCACACTTTTACGGAACTATATTTGTCATAAAATAGTAACTGAAACATAACGTTCCTAATAAGGTAAAAGGGTTGCTGTAGGTTGAGTCCTAAAGGTGAGATAGGTGGAGCTTTATTGAAATTATTGAATGGGTCTATTGATCGTGTCAGATGTTTGAAAGAGAATGCTAGTAAAACTGCAGAGAGGTCAGGGGTCAATCAGGGGTTTCTTTTTAACTCTGAAGTCCGATTACCCAAGTTCCTACTCCAAAAATAAAATAAAAAAATAAATATTCTTTATTGACAGTGGAGAAATTTATCAGTAAGCTAAAGGAAAATGGAAGATGCCTATTCAGCCAAGGTAAACATATAAAAACCAGTATAATCTTCACGAAGGAAGTCAACCCTGTACTAGCCAGGTGTACCTAATAAAGTGGCCGGTGACTCACTGTGGGCAAACTGACCTCAAAGATGGAGGACAAAGTCTCCATCTTTGATTGAGACTCCATCCGTTCATTGAGGAAAACCTCCTCAATGAACGGAGGTTTTCGTGAGGGCTTCTGCAGGTCGCAGACCTTAAGAGACATCACTCAGTTTTCACTGTCCTCATCACTGGAGTCTTTAAACCAGAGGTGTCAAATTCATTTTCATTTTGGGTCATATCAAAGTCTGGATGTCCTTAAAGGGCCAGTTGTGTCAGAATGTATTGGTAAAACCCATTAAACTGTTAAAATATCAATAAATAGCTCCTTGTTTCAGTATTCAGTAAATGTTGCCTTAAATTAAATAATATTATTGAACATCTTTTTACACTGGTCAATCCATCTGGGATTTTGTGGTTGTTTTTGTGGGTTTTTTGCAATCAAAATCACAGATTTTGTGGTGCTAATTTAGAAATATTTGTAAGGATTTTTTACGATATTTGTGCTAATGTGTGACGCTACACGTGACTTTTTATTAATTGCCGTATAGGTCACGGAGTATGACTTGACGTCAAGTGAGGCTAAGGCAGCAATAACTTAAACTTACTGCTTTTGGCCAGTTTTGAGAGAAACTTTGCAGTAAAATCAGAATAAAATTTGAGAATTTGTTGATTTCTGGTGAGTTTTGCAGATTTGTGAAAAACTGGAGGGACTTATTGATGTATTTTGGAGTCTAAAGGGTCACATAAAAAGCTACAAAGGGCCAGATTTGGCGCCCGACCTTGAGTTTGACACATGTGCATTAAACGCTCAGTGGTTGCCATGGTTTCCTGCATTTATCTTGCTCTTTTAACACTAGTTAAAAGAGCACAATTGTTACTACAACTGTTTATCACAAAGTCATAAAATAAATTATGCTACATTAGTGAATGAGATGCGCCTTAATGGCCCATTAAATGCAGGCGAGTCAATAAACGATGAGAGAAAAAGTCAAATATTATTCGCAAGCAAATAGTTTGCTCACAGTAAGATCATCAGCTCTCAATGCTTGGAATTTCAGAGACATGATGTCAGTAGTTCACAGAATAAAAGAACAATGTTCATTTTACTCAAATATATACATATAAAGAGTGAAATCACAGAAACTGATAATTTTGCAATTGTTTCTAAATCTTTTCCAGACCTGTATATAATATAAACAAGGTAAACATGCCATGTTGCTGCTATACAGATAAACATAACTTGAGGTATTATAAAGTTTATTCAAGAAAAAAACACAAAATATGCAACATTTTATATAGATGGATACCAAAGCTGCTCCTCCTCACACAAATGTATTTACTAACAATCTCCACACCAGTTAGCAAGTCTGAAATGTCCTTGAGATGGTTACAATGTCATTCACTGCCATATGTTTTTTGTACAAGACACTTTCTGTAATACTAACCCGGAAGATTGCAGTCATAGTCATGCTCTTTTGCCACTGCACTGCAGCCAATCCCACCTCTGTCCAGTCCCCAGCGTCTGGCATCTTCTGGGCGCCATCCTGGCCAGCAGCACAAAAACGCTTTTTGGTTCAAATGAAAATAGACTCAGGAGCTTGTGAGCTTCTCCCTAGATGTGGGAAATATTTTGAGACACTTCACAGTTAGGACACATGTTTGTTTATGATATTTTTTAAAATGTTGAACCCTGTTGTCATCCCTTTACCCCAATCCTTCCAGTGAAATCGAGAAGGTGCCGCTCATTGTCTAATCCGAATTCTCCCACTGGCTGATGTGCTGGCGGCAGACATAGGTGCTCCCACGGATGATTTGAAAACGTGGTCTCTCATCTCTCCTGATTGCTCTCACCCAAACAAAAATACCCACGTATTTTTGGGTCCACAGGAAAATCATGGAAACTCAAATATGGGTTTTTTTGTTTGTTGCTGCTGAGAAAGATGGACACAATAAAACAAAATAAAAAATTATGAATCATATCAGAATATGTAAATGATTTAATATTTACAACAGTATTCTAAGCAACTGTGTTGGAAGATGTCCGTGATTTTACATTAATATAGGAAGTAAACCTTTGAACTTTGCAGCACTGATAAGCAGCGGTGGATATTTTTAGCTAGCTGTGGCTAAAGCTGCTGCTAGCGCGCTGAATTTAAAATTGTAGGCTGTTTTCCTTATACACTGTAAATTAACAATGATGGATAACATTGACATGACTAACTAACAGGTAAATACTGTTTTTATTAACCTTGATATAAACAGTAAACATTTTAACATTACAGCACTGACATGAAGCGGTTTATATTTTAGCTACATTGGCTAAAGCTACTGCTAGCTGGTTTATCGTCTAATCAGATGCTGTTTCCCAACACAAATAGCAATAATGGATAACGTTGTCATGGCTAATTAACACGTCAATATTGTTTTATTAACCTCACCTTTCGCTATTACCTACATATGTTGAGTTCACGTGAATTTTCCAGACAGGTTTTTTGCGGCAAAAGGCTGGAAGATAGAGCGGAATTCATTTTACGTAATTGTGAAAATGGCCTGAATGTTTCTGACATTGCGGGTCACAATGCAAGAAATATGCCAATTTGCTTTGTCTAGATGATTTAAATATTAGATATGTAATCACTTTGTATGTATATCTTGATCATAAATATCTGTTTTTGTTGCGAAAAGATACGTGGGACGAAACATTTGAGGTGCACAGAAGAAACAGCGCCTCCTACAGTCAAAGTATAGAATAATAATTTAACACCTACTGAAAAGTAAATGGCAATAATTTTGATTATTTAGCATATCATAAGAGAAAAAAATACATAAATGTAACAGTTTCTAACTAAATATTTAATTACCAACGTAAATCCTTGCTAACAACCAGATGTGAACCCTGAAAGTAAAAGCTGAACCTCCACATCATCTCCTGCTGAGCTCATTGATAAAAACCTGAAGTACCATTCAAATGGCTCCCCATTTTAAGCTGAGATGTTGCACATGTCGAGAGGAGAAGGAACAATAAAAAAAGAGGAGACATGAGCAACAGCTGAAGTGAAAAGTTTTTATTATGCAAGTTCACCAGAGCCAGCTTTTATTTTGGTAGTCCACTTCTGCTTATTGGTGAGTAAAATTGTATGTAATCATTCAGTATATTTTTATTAGTTAACTATTTAGCTTGAAATTAAATATTTAATTCCAAAGCATAGTTTGAAGCTAAATATTAGCTTATGATGTAAATATTTAGTTGTGAAAGCTGCTAATGATTTCAGTAGCTACTAATGAAACTAGTAGCTAAGTGAAGGCTGAATATTGAGCTAGTAGCTAAATATTTTAGATAACTGCTTAGCTTGAAGCTAAATATGTAGCTTCAAGCTAAATATTTCGTTTGGGGCTAAATCTTATATGTAAATATTTATATAAAGCTGATTATTTAGTAGGCAATCTAATTATTTATTCTCAAACTAAATATTTAACTCACTAATTAAATATTTAGTCATTTATGATTACATTAATAACATGGTGAAAATATCACTTTGAATAATGAACCCCATTTTGTTTTACCCTTATGACTGTAATCTATATTGCTGCTGGTAATTGTGGACAATGTAACTTTACACCCCATAAACGCCCCATTACAAAACTACCCATTTATGGGGCAGTAGTTGGTAGTGATGCTTTCAAGTGCTAAATAAAATGTAAATATACCACAATCAAATAACGGGTATAAAAACATGAAGACTTTGAAAGTGTCTCATTCACATTTTGGTGCTTATTTCTCTGTCCGGACCCCATTTCTCTGGCGTCATTGGGTCTTTCTGGTCGGTTGTTCTGATTGACAAGCAATGGAGCGTTGCGTTTTTTTCGAGCAGCACTTGAACGCACCTGTGCAGTTTGAAGAACTCGTGTTGCTGCCGCCTGCGAGCCTAAAACAACGAGACCAAGCAAAGCATGATCGCCTAGTCTAAACTGCACTTTTACTCCAGTGAACCTGCGCATTGGGTGAGTTTGCACCGATCATTCATTTTCAATGCCACGGATTGAAATTATGACACCCACGGGATTGCTAATCGATGCGTGTTGTTGAACTCCTGCGTGCAAAACGTTACGTTTTAAACGTTGAGAGCGCATCTTCAACACCCAGCATGAGAGTGCTAATCACTTTGACTTTGTTTTTGACTTCCAGAGGTTTTCAAAGCACCGTCTTAAATGGAGCTAGAGGACCAATGGTGGAAGGGACAACTTGCTGCAGATATTTACCAGGCGCTCAGATGCAAAGTGAGGGCGATTGACCATCAAATGGAGCCACAGTGGAGAAAAAAATAATTAACAATTTCAGTGCATCTATATTGTTTTTGATAGCTTGTGCTCATCCTGTATGTTACTGATGTTTTACCAGTCAGGCATGCCATTATGACCACAAGTGTACTCGAGTAACATACTTTTACTGAAGTAAAAGTAAAAAGTGTTATTCAAGAGTAAAAAAGTATTTGGTAAAAAGTCTACTCAAGTAGTGAGTATCTTATCAAATCATCTTATATTTAAAAATTACATCATCAGATGGACTAAAATGTAAAGTTGAGTGGAAATTTTGGTATTTTAAGGATCAAAATGACAATAATTTATATAAAAGAACAATACCAGGCAAAAGAAATTTTTTTCCAAATCAGTTTCTTTTAATAAAAATCTTCTAAAACTTTCACAGAAACTGCAGGTGTGTGTCCGTGTCTGTCAGTTTCTGGTTCAAACATGTTTGTTCTTCATTCATTGGGAAGAAAATACAGACAGTTTACTCAAGTAAGAGTATAAATACTTCATAATAAAATTACTCAAGTAAAAGTAAAAAAATACAAAATAGTAAATATTCTCCTAAAAGTAAACTTTGTCGCAAAAAAAATCAAGTAAATGCAATTGAATTAAATTTACCCAACTCTTGTTGACTCCACTCCTGAAAGTTGTGAGGTGGAGCCTCTATTGATCTGACGTTTTGATTGATTTGTGATCTGGTTGGTTTGTTTGCAAACTAAACTAGAATACATTTATTATAGTATGCTGCTAAAAAATCCTGCACTCAACTGTCTCCATGAACGGTTGTAGCAAAGATTATGTCAAAGTAGTTGTCAAAGTAGCCTCCATAAAGCGTCCTACTGCCTTAACTGGATGATGTTTTTCCCATCATGCATCATGGTTCTGTTGGTTCACCAGGTAAGCAGCCATTCTTGGGAGCCATTCTTTCGTTGCAGTTTTGTTGCACGGTTTCCCAATGTTGGTGGTCAGCATGGTAACCCTGACTGGTTAACCAATAAGCAACGAACTGGAACACACTTTTCATTCTGACACCGTTTCATCAGAACCAGTATTAAACCTTCGTCTGCATCAGTGAGTTTTGCACCACTGTTTCCTTTGGTAGATATTGGACAATACCGACCAGGATCTGCTGTCATTTACCACCACTGTTTGGTTCTTGTCCAACTACCATAAATTTTTATGCTTTCCTGTTTTTTATGCTTTTAATTATTGGTGGGACTCGATTGAATTTTTTTAATTAACCAGGGTTAATTAATCAAACTGTATATCAACAAACTAAGCAACATTTTCAATTCAATAATAATTTTTACTTCAGTTATGGAATAAATAGACATATGAGCTCAACAACAAGATATTTATTGTTTTCGGATTTCAGTAGTAACTAGTTACATTTACTCAATTACATTTATTTTAGTTTTTTTAAGTACTTTTAGGAATATTTTTACTTTGCTTTACTTTTTACTTTTACATGAGTAATTTTATTATGAAGTATTTCTACTTTCACTGGAGTAAAATTTCTGGATTCTCCACCAACTGACTGGAAAAACAAACATGTTTGGACCAAAAACATGTTTGTGTAAACAGACACACACTTGTTTTTGTTAAAGTTTCATTTATATTGAAAGAAACTGATTTGTTGATATCAAGCTTTCATATCTTACTGAAATAATTAACTATGAAAACACAAAATACTTTAACATAAAAACCTCTGTGTGAGACAAATTATCTCCTCAGAAAGAAAACAAGCATAAACATCCTTAGTTTAAGATATTTAATCTTACTTAAATTTCAGTTTTTTGGCGTATACCAATTACAAACATCTGTAGTTATGCAATTTAAAGGTCTGGTCATAATGTTATGCTAGATCTCTATGGATTATTAGTGTTTTACTTTGTGTTTTATTTTATTATTATATTGAATATCCATTTTGGTAATTGGTTAAGGGACTACAGATGCGAATGTTGATATTTGAGTTGTACATCGTGTCTGTGTTGTAAATACAGTTTATTGTTGTGGTTCTGCAACAGGAGCTCAAACTGCCGTCCTACAAATGCCAGTCCCCTCAGCTGAACCTCAGGCGATACTTTGCAGACCTCATCGCCATCATCTGCAACCGCTTCTGCCTTTGCCCGGCGGCCAGACACCTGGCCGTCTACCTGCTGGACCTCTTCATGGACCGCTATGACGTCACCATGCAGCAGCTTCACATGGTCTCTCTGTCCTGTCTCCTTCTGGCCAGTATGTGTATCTGTGACCTCTCAGTTCAGATGCTCTGTCAGATCGTCTTTGCCACCTGCTTTTATTGAATCAGCAACATGACATCATGGCGCAGATGTTAGATCATAAACTTTAACAGCTGTATGACAGGCAAACTTAGCGGTTAGCTAGTCAGACCATCATCGAGTTTTATACAGCGTGTTTTGTAGTTGATTGTAACTGCAGCTGCTTTAGACACACTTTGAAACCATGACAATGCATGTATATCCATCTAGTTATCATTGAAGCAATTTAGAAACTTATTTTTTCTCGTGTCTTGTCGCGTATGCCGAACTGACAGCTCCTCTAAAATCCATAGGACTCCAGGTTACAAATCAAATTCATCAGTTAAGCTATAAGTTTCATAGCTTTAGAGTTGGTGCACAATTTTAAAGAGTCCAAAAAACATCTCAAATAAGCTCTAAAAACAGTGAGGTTAGGTTTGTTTTTAGCAAATTTGCAGGCATGTATGCGGAACTTGGCCAACAGAATAAGAACGTTTATAATGAGTTAAGCGGTTTATTGATGCGGCTAACTTTGTCCCGGTTGACTCAGGTAAATTTGAGGAAAGGGAGGACCGTGTGCCGAAGCTGGAGACCCTGAACAGCCTGGGCTGCATGAGCTCCATGAACCTGGTCCTGACCAAGCAGAGTTTGCTCCACATGGAGCTGCTGCTGCTGGAAACGTTCAGCTGGAACCTGTACCTTCCCACCGCAGCTCACTTCATTGATTACTGTTTGTCCGTCGGCGTCCTGGACGGGGATCTGCACGACGGCTGGCCCATGGCGAGCCTGGAGAAGACCAAGCTGTACATGGCCAAGTACACAGACTACTTCCTGGAAGTCTCCTTGCAAGGTGCGCTGGTGAAGCTTAGCAGAGGAAATCAGAGAACTTGTTTCTGTGTGTTGAAGATTTATTTTAGGGACGAATGGAACAAGTTTATTTCTCTCTCTGTTTTCCTTTCGTCCTTTCTTTCTTCCTTCCCTTCTTTCTTTCTTTCTTTCTTTCTTTCTTTCTTTCTTTCTTTCTTTCTTTCTTTCTTCTCTTCTTTCTTTCTTTCTTTCTTTCTTTCTTTCTTCCCTCCTTGTTTCCTTCCATCCTTTTTCTCTTCCCTCCTTTCTTCCTACCTTCTTTTTTCAGTCCTTACCTCCTTCCTTGCTTCCTTCCTTCTTTTTCCTCTTCCTTCCTTCCTTGATTCCTTCCTTTTCCTCTTCTTTCCTTCCTTTCTCCCTTCCTTTCTTCCTTCCTTCCCTTTCAGTTTCCTTCCTTCCCTTCCTGTATACTCTCTTCCATTCTTTCTTTTGGTTTTTCCTTCCTCTTTTTGTCCATGTTTCCCTCCTTGCCTCCTTCCTTCCTTCCTTCCTTCTGTATTTCCTGTGAAATTCTGTATTTATGTTTTAAACTCTCCTATAAAATTTCAGATAAAACTTGAATTCTGAGTCTGGAGAAAATTACTGACATAAAATAATCGACACCTTTGTTTTATCAGCTGGATTTCTTCCTCTGATCTGCGTTTTGTTTTCATGTAATTTCCCACAGATCACATCTTTTTGTGCTTTGCTCCGTCGCTGGTGGCTGCTGCCTGCGTGGCGGCGTCCCGCCTCATCCTCCATCTTTCCCCCAGCTGGCCGGCCCGCCTGCAGCGCCTCACCGGCTACGCCTGGGAGAACCTCACACCCTGCGTGGAGAAGCTGCTCATGTGAGAGAGACAAAGGAGTGAATAACTGAAAACATATGAGAGGTTCAATGTTTTGACAATTGAACATTTGAACAGAGAAGGATTTATTTGTAATCTGCTGGCGCTCCTGAGCAGCGGCTCACATCTCGATGGAAATTAACTGGGAATATTTTCAACTCCTTATCTAGAGAAACCATTGGGGAAAAGTATATGAGGAAAATGAAAAATTTACCCATTATCTTAAGAAGATGGATTTGTTATCTCGAGAAATCTACGGAAAAAGTTAAATTAACTTATTATCTAAAGAGAAAATGTTTTTACGAAAAATGGAAAGTTAACATGTTTTCTTGAGAAAACCTTCGGAAAACAGAAATTTTACTCGTTAATTCAAGCAAACAATCGGAAAATGAATTAATCTCGCGAAAACTATCAGGAAGAAGGATATACAGAAAACAAAAAAATTACAAGTTCTCTTGAGAAAACCATGGAAAAATTAATTTTTGTATGTGGAAAATAGGAAATTAACTCGTCATCGCTACAAAACAATCTGGAAAATAGGAAGTTAACTTATAGCGAGAAAACCAAAAGAAAATAATTCCTTTATTTCGAGAAAAAGAGTCAGGAAAAGAGTTTGTTAAAAACGTAAAATTTACTCGTTATCTTAAAAACAATCTGGGGAATAACTTATTTAGAGAAACCATTGGGAAAAAGTATAAGCTGAAAACAGGAAGTTAAATCTAGAAAAACATAAGAAAATGTATTTCTTTATTTTGAGAAAACCTTCATGAAAAAGTATATACGGAAAACAGGAAATTTGCTCTTTCTCTCAAGAAAACCATCGGGAAATTAATTTATCTCCAGAAAATTATCTGGAAGAAAAGTATGCAGAAAATGTCCTTTCTCAGCTTCTGTAGTTTAAACACAACCGCTCGCAAAACTAAACTACTCACTGAAAGGTTTTATTTCTGCAGTTAAAGGATTATAAATATGACATTGTTTTTTTTCCAGTGCACATGACAGTGATGTGAAAGAAGCCAGTAAGCAGCAGTGTCTGGAGCAGCAGCAGAGCCAGGCGCTGCTCCACAGTTCAGGCCAGCCAGCCGCTGTGTCGCAGTTCCTGCAGCTGCCCTCCATGCAGTTCGCTCAGAAAGCCCCACAGGCTGCCCACAGGTCTGCATCGTACCCGCAGGGCCTCCAGCAGAGCGACACACAAGCCCCCGCCGCCTGTCTGGACCCGAAGCCCGGCGTCCCCAGCCGGGCGTACCCGGTCAGCATGCACTACAGCTTCCAGGCGCCGTGCTTCGACAGATGATCGTCGTTTTGGCAGAGAACCAGACGCGATCGTTTGAACGTACAGAATGTTGTTTTTAATTTCCAGAGACTTGATAAGATTTGTGCAGCACTTTGAGTCGTTCAGTGTGCAATACATGAGGATGTTTCTTTTCTTAATGTTTGAGATACAGAGTGAATGTCGACGCGCTGTTTTGCACCAATCTCTGCTAGTATCACTGCTGTAGACCAAAAAGCCTTGTGTTTATTTTATGCCAACCTGAAGTATTAATTACCCTGTGTTGAAAGTTAAAACACCAGTAGCCAAAAGGGGGGATTTGTGGTTTAACTTAAGAGTTTCTGTTGTGTTGTTGTTCTTTTTTAAGTTTTCTTTCTCTAGTTGTTTGGTCAAATGTCAAGAACTGTGATGGTAGATGCTGCAGCACGTGAAAATGATCCCCTGGATTTCAGTCAGCTTCTACAGTCCTTTTAAATAAAACCTAACCTGTGTTAACGATCCGGTTCAGGAGGGAAAATATTACAATTTGAAATTCTGTCAGTTTCACTGTATAAAAATCCTTAAAAATGGATGACTGCAACACTGAGTCTGTTCCTTTATTTCCAAAAGTAAAAATCTAAAATCAAGCAAATAAAGTAGATCGATATGTATTGTACATACGAAACTTGAAAGCGTTTATTTTTGCAACGGTGTATTAGGGCCATTGTAGAAAATTTCAGACATTTGAAATAAAAAAAATCAGTTTTTTTTGTAAAAAAAAAAAAAAAATCTGATATTAATCTAAAGATTTGACTTTTTTTCCAGCAAATGTCCTTGTTTTTGCAGAAAAAAAAAATATATATATGTATATAATTTTTTTTAATTATTATTATTTGTATGTTTGATACACTGATATGTAACAAACATGGGGAAAAACAAACATGCTTTATTTTTCCACCACCTAAAATTTCCAGAGGTGAGTAGACTGTGTGAGATTATCAACCATTGGCACATTTAGCAGTGAGTGAATGAGGATGATTAACAGCGCTAAGACCCTCCTCCTGGTTCTGATTGACCAGAATGTTGCATTACTTTAGTTAGCAATAGTACTTCAGGGACGGTGGAGGAAATTGATTGTTTTCATAACAAACTTTCACGGCATGGTGACAGCTTTAACAAATATGGAGAAAACATATTTTTTATTAAAGTTATATACTGCAGCTTGAATAAAATGCAACAATAGCATTTTTTGAGAAGTCTGGATTGCTTTGTGTGTATTTTGCACGTTGCTTTTGACTGTTGCTCTGTGGGGAGAGACATTTCAGTAATCTAAAACTAGCAGAAAAAATTTGAGTCAGATAGACTGGCGCCCCTGTATGTATGTAACGTAACAAATGTGCAAAGGAATGCGAAAAATTTCTGCATGTTTTGCATGTGAGATGAAGTGACAGCTGACGGCCAGCAGAGGGCAGCATTTGTCTTCTATTGTGTGCTAAGAAATCTTCCTTGCCATCTCAGGTAAAAGTGAGAAATAAAAAAAAACTCAACCATCAATCTTCTTGCTCATTCTGCAGATTTTCCAGAGAAAAATGTCTGAATATTTTTCTTTGAAACTCCGACCGTGAAGACGTAAAAACAGACCGATCATTTAAAGTTCAGCTAAAACAAACACTAAATATGTGTTTTTCTTTGTTAAGGCGTGAACCACATGCTGCCATTTTTTTTTTCAAACTCTTAGTCAGTTTGTTTTTGACTAGACTGATTGTTTCTGAATGAAAATCTCAAAGGGGACTGAGTTGAAATGAGTTCCTGTCACTAAAACAATGTGGTGAGTAAAAACCTCTAATGGATTCCTGGTTCCTGCTTGTTACAATGAGATGGAGTTTCCTGTACAGAGGAAAGCAGAAGGAAGCAGATTTACCATATTTATCCTCTGCATTGTACTGTATGAGTACTAAAACACTTAAGTAAGCACTACTTCAACATATTTTTATTCAAGCACAAAGTAAGAAATAGGCATCCAAGGAATCACTCAAATAAGAGTAAAAAGTATTTGGTGAAAAGTCTGCTGAAGTACAGAGTAAATGATCAAATTATCAATCATCTCATATTTTAAAATTTCATCATTAGATGCACCAAAATATAAAGTTAAGTGGCATTTTCAGACAATAATTCAGATAAGTAACAAAAAAATAACAAAATTGGGCAAAAGAAAATGTTTCCAAATCAGTTTATTTCAATAAAAAATTTACTAAACTTTAACAAAAACTGCAGGCGTGTTTCTGTGTCTGGTGAATTTTAGGTTGAAACGTGTTTGTTTTTCATTCAGTGGGTAGAAAATTCAGAAATTTTACTCAAGCAAGAGTAGAAATACTTCATAATGAAATTACTCAAGTAAAAACAAAAAGAACAGTGTAGTAAAAAAATACTCCTAAAAGTTGTTTTTTTCTTTACTTCAAAAAAGTCACTCAAGTAAACATAATTGACTAAATGCAACTAGTTACTATCCAACTCTGACTCCTGGTAAATCGATATGTAAATAACAACTGATATTTTACTGTAGTAGCATCATTTCCCACTTTAACTTAAACCAATTAAAACCTTTGAGTTAAATACTAGTATTCAGTGGGAACTGAACTTTCGTATTTTTAATTTTTTTTAACACAATAAGACTGCTTAAGAACTTTTATTTTGTAAACTGTGGCTTCCCGTTTCTCCTGGGGTGTAAATATGAAGTAAGGGGCTGGGCAGGGCTGGCGTTGCTAGGTGACGGGCTTGACTGGCGTTGCTAGGTGACAGCACGAGTAGAACTTGCACTTTTTCATCAATATTACGGAATTATTTACTTAAAACAAGCCTCTATATCTTTCTAAAAAAAGTTACTTGTAAGTTAGTTTTGTTTTATTTAAATATTGTGAGATATTTGCATTAGAAACTAGACCAAAAATAGTTTTTGTTTTTGCAGTGTCTGAAGTTAGAAGGCCTTCTTGCCTAACCTTTATCTCCCTCCATTGATTCTTTGCCGGGTTCACATTAGGACTCTGGCTGGCCCGCTCCAAATCGTTAATTTGTTTTCCAGTCAGAACAAAAACAAGTCGGTAAAAATAAAATACGGCGACATTTTGAATAAAAATCAGGTGGTATCTATGGAAAAACAGAAAATGGGTCAACTTTTCTTCTATTAGTTAGTAAAATTAACCAAAAATATGACCAGGAACGACAAAACATCCTTTTTTGAGATAATTACCAGAGAAGACTCAGGAGTGAGAAAGTAAAAAAAGTGACTTCCTCTTAATTTTTTATTTCTGCCTCGTTGTTCTGTGTGGAAAAGCCCGGCAGCCCACTCGCCCATCTGTTAATCTGCGTGAACGGAAACAACCAGAGCTTTTTTAACTAAATCTATAATAATGAGTCCGACATGGTTGTCTCTGTCATTATCAGCAGAAAATAAACCCAGAAAATATTTTTCTGGTTTCAACTCTGAACCCACAAAACAGCAGGCCACAGTGGCATAAGGAGAGAGAAAAAAAACACTTTTTAGGTCAAATATGAACAAAAAAATGATCAGAACAACAATAACTATATAAAAATTATGCTGAAAGAAATCAAAATATAATCTTTGGTTTCCCTGATTTAATCTCAGAACAAGAATCAGAAAGGTTTCTTGATTATCTGATAAATATCAGAAAAAAATGTAAATAAAAACAAGTAGCAGCTTTCAAGTAATGACTCATTTTATCAAGGGGAAAAAATAAATCAAAACTCAAACTATGGTCGCATGTCATGTTAAATTACAAAATTACCTCAAATACACATTGTTGGTTTTTTCTTTGCTTTAATTTCACTATTTTCAGAAACACTTAAAAAGAATATCTGACAACATGAAGTAGCAAAAAAGACTAATTATAAACTGGTCTAACATAAATAAGCTGCAATACATTTAACTAAATTAGACTGAAGAGACAATGCAGAATGAAAAAACACAAATCTGTTTGTGACTGTGGTGTTTAAAGAGTGTCAAAAAGTTTAATAACAAATAAAAAAAAGAATATATTTAGAGTAGATTAAATTAAATAGAATTTACTGATATTTACATGTGTGGACACATTCTGTTTTAATCCAAACTACCCTGGCCTGAGCTTATTTTAGAGATTGCATAACAATGTTTCATAAGCAAAAATAATGAATAAAGACAGGATGTTCGTAATGTGATCAAATCCTTTCAGACCGCAGGAACTCTGTTCTGTTGGACTGAATATTCCTCAAGCGAATCTTAATAGTTTGGAGGATTTGCAGATCCAAAACTGCAGCTGAAAGGACTGAAACCAAGAAAAGCCTGGTCGACATGGAAACAATTTGAAAACATCATGAAGAGAAAAAACGTTCAAAGTGTTCCCTTTGGGAGAGAAATTGACAGAATTGTAAAAGGCGGCTAAAGATAGCTTTGCTGCAAAAGAAAGTGTAAATGCTATCCACATGTTCAGCTGATGCGAAATATCACAATCATATCACAGATCTATGAAAAACAATAAGCATATTTTTAAATAATTATAAATTCTACTGATGTCTGCTAATATTAAACTCTAAAATATCAATTTAAGTCATTCAATTGTATAAAACCAAAAAGTGCAGCTTCTGTTCACTGAATTTATATACATGTTTCTTCATCACTCTATTTATTTAACTAGTTTTGCAAGAAAAACAATAGTTACTTAACAAGACCAGGGCCTCAGGGAGGAACTGGAGAGGGCCTGGAAGGTGAACACCACAGTGGTGCCTGTGGTCATCGGGGCCCTCGGGGCGTCACCCCCAAACTGGAGCAGTGGCTACACAGATCCCAGGAACAACATCAGACATCTCAGTCCAGAAATGTGCAGTTCTAGGCACAGCAAAGATACTGCGCAGAACGCTCAAGCTCCCAGGCCTCTGGTAGAGGACCCGAGCTCAGAGGATAAGAACCACCCGCGGTGGGTGAGAAGGGAATTTCTCACCCACCGAGAAATTCCTTGTTATCTGAACTTTAATAGTTTTGTGGCATCACAGAGGTTTCTTTAAAGATCATAAACTGTAGTCACTTTTCTGTACATTAGTACCAAAATATCTTAAAAATAAATGTCTTTTGAAACCTGTCATCAGATTTCAATTTCAAAATTTGTCATTGAGTTGTTAATTTTTTATTTTTTTGCAGTGATTAAATGCTTATTTGTCCCATATAAAACTGTAAGGGCCTGCTTGAATGTACGATTTAGACTTTTTTTTGCTTTCTGTTAAAAAAGCAGTTTTAATAGAAATCCAATTGCATAGCCTGGGCAGGAATAGGAACACCAACATGGACAACGTGATTTCTGACATAAATTTGTTTGACAGTATCTGTATTATGAGCATCTATCTTACATGTGGTCAAAGCATATATATATATATATATATATATGTTATGGAGCATATATATATGCTCCACTATGTGACGTAGTTTTAATAGTGTGTAAAATCAGCCATCTAATTCGCATCCTTGATACTCAAGGATGCGAATTAGAAAGCTCCATAACAAACAAACATGTTCTGTGGACTACAATGGAATATCTGGAAAATAACAAAAGTTATTGACATTATCTCTATTTGACTCTTATACATAAAAGTGTCTTCAGTCAGAGGATTCCTTAAATGTGCTGTAATACAGACTGCTACAGAATACCCTTCTTACCCACAGTCAGCATCTACAACTCTTAGAAGAAAAATACATCATATGAGTTTAAATTCCATCTCTGAATAAGAAAGTATATTTGATTTTTAAATAAATGTGATGTCCTATTCATCGGGGGTTAGATTTTATCTTGAATTTATGACGATTTATCAAAGAAATAATAAAAATGTAGAAAAGCACAAAGAAAAACTCACTTGTCCAATAGGTGAACTACATATAAGTGAGTTTACTGACAAACATGGCTGATCGTTTTAAATTATTTCAGGACCATGGCCAGCTCATGTCTTAATAGATAAACATTTCAGTAAATGTTTTAAAAGAACGTGATTTAAAAAATAAATAAATAAATATTGTTAATTTAAAGTATTTTTTATGTCATATAATGCTGGCTATTTGTAATTATACATACCCAAAAACTGCTGACGCAGTTTTGTAGCGAATGCATGCGTGGAGAGTGGAAATGTACACGGTGCTCCACGCTTAAGAAGAAAAAAGTATGAAGCCTTTTCTTTCTCTTTTTGACATATATTCTTTTCTTCTTTTAACACGCATTCTGATTGGCTCTCCCAAACGCTTGTAGCCAATCAGCCCTCGCCTGCCATGGAGGAAGGAATAAATGCAAGATGGCTCCTCATATAAAAACAGTCTTCTTGGTCGCCCTCAGTGTGCAACAAAATAACTCTCTAATGCTTATTAGGTTAAAATATTTATCCGCGACGAGTTCTGAAGGATAAACTGAGCTTTATCTTGGTGACGTTCGGCTGTATTTTGTGGAGATATATAGTATAAGGACCGCAGGGACGGCTTTGAAGACATGGTTGTGAGAACTCGGAGTCTTCGTGAACCGTTGGGCTGCTGAGGATCACACAGCCCCGGCAGGGCCTTAGTTAGCAGCTAGCAGCTAACTAGCCAATGACTTCGCCCACTATCCTCTACCGTTTTGGAACACTCAAAGAAAAGAAGGAATACAACCAATGCTGAATGTGGGAAGTTGAAGCTCCTGTAACAGATGATCATGGCTGTATCAAGGTAAGTTGTCCCTGTACCGCCTCGGTTCTGTTCGACCGAGTTTTCTTAACAATTAGCTAGCTGGTGTGCTAACGCTCGCTAGCTTTAAATTGGCAGCGGAATAGCGTGGCGATGGCCGACTAAATCAGGACTCTTGTTACCTCAATTTGGTTCCAAACGATTTGATCACTTTGTTGAAGTTCACAACTAGTGGAAAAGGTTTATGGACTTTATTTCTATCCTGACTTGGGGTTATGTTGTTTAGCATTACATGAACTGTTATTGTGAAGTTGGGTGATTAAATAGGATTTGCAAACGCAGCACACGCTCATTAATTAATTTATCCCCACGTTTGTAACCGAAGGGCTGTTATACGACCTATTAAAAACTAATCTAAGCCCATTAAATGGTGACCTTGTGTTACAGTTGCCTAACTTGTTCTGGTTTAAGTATTCATCTCTCTGTTTAGTTTATTTATTTTTGAAATTGTTCTCTTTTGCATATGACAGAAGTAAAAGTACCTACCTATAGAAAACTATATGTGCACCGTGGAGCACCAAAGCTGTTATGACCTGTTTAAATCCACTTTGTTACTACTGTGCAGTAGTTTGTGTGCTGGCAGCATTTCTAAAAGCATTGCATGTCAACCTGTATCTAAAAAACAGTCTTATAACTTTTGATAGCTCTTGTTAGTTAAAAATTAGACACTTTATGTAGAGAGTATTTAATAAATCACCCTTTCTTAGATTGATCTTGATGTGCTGTTTAGAGCTACAATAAATGTCTTATTCAGCTAAAAGTTCATGTTTATTACTGTAGAATTTGGGGATTTTCAGCCTTCAAATGCAAAAGTCTTCCTACATTCAATTTTTAGAGTAAGGACTAAATTAATTTTACGACAGAGTTGAGAAATAAATCCAGTTTTAATGGAAACTGTAGCATGGATCATATGTTTCTCATTTTATTTGTATATCTTAAATTTAACAGCAATTTCAAAATATTTCTGGTCTTTGATTTGTTTTACAGTTTTCCTCTAGCATTAATATCTATATACTTTTGGTTGATGTAATGCATTCTAGTCATCTTCATTTGAATTAAACACAATTTACTTGCATGAAAACTATGCAGCAAAGAGAAACGGGATGGGAAAAGGATAATATATGTAATATTAAAACTGTAACCTGCAACAGAAAAATAAAACTTTGTTTTAGGAAGTAATAATCGCTAAGGAAACGTTAGCGAGGCCACAAACTCGCTGATGGCAACATGCATGTTTGCAGCCTTCAACGGTTTATTGATCTGGATTTTTATCTTGTTAACTTCTCCTAGACTTGACCGTTTGTTTATCTTGCTTGACACTGGAACCACACCAGTAACCAGGAAAGCAGCAGCCCAGCAGCTTGGAGAAGTGGTGAAACTTCACCCACATGAACTCAACAACCTCCTGTCAAAGGTGAGGATTTGCTTTTGTTGTTGTTCTAACACAAATTTATATGTAGATAAACTGGTAATCTGATGAGTACAGGATGTGTTTTTCTATATTGTGCAATCCCCCTGAGCAGATTAGAGTTTTTGCCATCATCTCTCTTTGGCTGATGTAATTACAGTTCCTTGTGAAAGTTATTTTTGTCATGTTGCAACCACAAACTGCACTAAGATTTTAAGGAATAGACCAACACAAAGTAGAGGATAGTCGAAGTGGAAGGGGGAAAAAAGTACATTGCTAAAAAAAATAAATGACAAAAATAAAAATGGAGAAAGTGTCAGGTGTGTATATGTACATCTTAAAAGTGTTGCCCATCAACAGCTAAAGCTCAGGCCACTTGGATTTAGAGCATCTGTAATCATCAGTTTTTCAAATTTTGCAATAGTTTCTCAATTTTCAGCATTTCAACCATGTTTGATACTAAGAAAAATACTCTAACATTTTCTGTAACATTTTTTAAAGGCTTTCTGGCAAAAAAAAAAAAAAAAAAGTAGAATTACAATATGAATATTTTTAGTTTATATGCAATTTAAAAATATCACTTTCCTGTTTGTCAAAACAGAAATCAAACACCGGCTATGTGTTGGTAGGTTTTTATTTGTCCAGTATGTCCATCTCTAGGTGATGGAGTGAGCTTTTCAAAATGTTATGTTTTGTTTTATAACCTAATTCTGCTTTAAGCTGCTTCGCAGCATTAGCCTTAAGCTGTCTGCTGTGTTCCCTGGTCTTGATGATGCTGTTTGTTCACTAATGTTCTCAAACAAACCGCTAAAGTCTCTGCAGAACAGCCGGGTGTATCCAGAGATTAAATTACACTCACTTACTGATTAGGTAATTTCTGGAGGCAATTGGTTGCACAAAATTTTATTTTGTGGTCTCAGGATGAGTGTGGGCAGAAAGCAAACCCCACACTTTTTAAATTTTTTTATTTAGATTACCAATTCAATTTTGATTCCATTTCACAATTATGCACCACTTTTGTAACTGCTTCTTATTGCTATTGTTGCAAATATGTTGGCTAACAAGCTAAAATCCCAACATAATAGATTTGAATCTGTTATTTTTAACAAGAAAAAGTGTAAAAGAAAATAAAAATGAATAAATGAGTAGTATGGAAACTTTAGTGAGACACTGTACATGCTCTTTATTTTGGTACTAAATTAATTTAAATTATTGTCCCAAGGTGCTTACCTATCTACGGAGTCCCAGCTGGGACACTCGAATTGCAGCTGGCCAAGCTGTGGAGGCCATTGTGAAAAATATTCCTGAGTGGAACCCAGCTCCGAAGCCAAAGGAAGGTGAGAGTTCAGCCATATGATTCAGAATAACACTATTTTATTTTCATACACACAGTTAATGCATATGTCACGGCAACCAATGGTGTCGTTGGAAAATGGTGGTGCAGCACTTGAGCCAGTTTGTTGAACACAAATTTAATTTGTGTCTTATGTGGCCTTCTGGACTCCAAATTACATCAATAAATCCCTCCGGTTTTTCACAAATCTGCAAACATCAACAGATTTTCGCATTTTTACTAATTAAATTTTTTTTTTTCTTTTTTCTTTTTTTTTTCTGCAAATTTCTCTCAAAATTGGCTAAAAACATGGGTCTAAATAACCGCTGCCTCAACTTCACTTGAGGTCAAGTAATAGTCCGTGATTGATACGGCAATTAATGAAAAGTTTAACACATTTAACATCACACAGTAGTGCAAATATTGGAAAAATTCCTTACAAATATTTCTAAATTAGCACCACAAAATCTGTGATTTTGATTGCAAAAAACACAAAAATATTCACAAAATCCCAGATAATGCTGAAACAAACAGCTATTTGTTAATATTTTAACAGTTTAGTGCCAATGCATTCTGGCACAACCGGCCCTTTAAGAACATTCAGATTTTTGAATTGGCTCAAAATGAGTTAGACACCCCCGCTATACAACATGAGTTTTAACAAAGATGCCAAACCATTTGTCATTTCCAAAGCGTTAATCTAAACATTTCCAGGTGTTTAGGAAGCAGTTGGGGAGAAAATGAAGTCGTTTCTGGACTCTTTGCTTCCCTCTAGAGTCCCGTGAAGACCTGTCTCCGGAGGACTCGTCGTGTGACCGGTTGAATTTTTACCATTTTGACATTTCCCGCCTGCTCAGGCATGGAGCATCGCTGCTCGGATCCGCAGGAGCCGAGTTTGAGCTGCAGGAAGACAAAACTGGTTTGTACAGACATGTTGGTAACTGCTCTGAGTTTCATGTGTGGTTTCCATCTTGATTTTCCTTTCCTAAAACCACACCTGTCCAGTTTTTCTTTCTTTATCTTAATTTTAAAGGTTTGTTTTCTGAAATGTGACACCACTTCTGTAGTGAAAATGATTATATTATCTGTCAGTGACCAACCAGGCCACTCTGCTGCATTTGAATGTGATTTGAATAGGAAACGCTGACCTTATCTCACACAGGATATTTTACTTTAGGTCTTCTTGTCTGCTGGTCGTTTCATATTTATTTTTTTAACGGGTTTAACACAGTGTCACTCAGTTGTTTAAAACTCAACAGATTTATCTTCAAGTGGACCATTACAGCTTTTGTATTAATACAAACATCATGATTTATTATAAAACAATTTATAATTTTTATATTTGCCTAAAAAGTTTTGTGTTCTTGTCACAATAACTAATTTTGTTAGATGATGAATTGTTCCAGAAATTATTGCAATAAACAATAAAATTGTCATTTTTCAATAATTTTCAAGCAATGTATTGATAATGGCATGAAAATGCAAGTTAACCCGATTCTCTCTCTTAAATTCTGCACACAACACTGGAACTGGAAGATATTTGAAATAAAACACAACAACCAAAAATTAAAACAATCAATCGAAACCATAAAAAATAATTATGATGTCTCTAAACAAAATTTCAGTCAGGGAATATTAATCATCAGAATGGAAATGATCAAGCACATTTTTATCTCGTGATTATTTGATTAGTCGTGTATTGTGACAGTTTAAATGTGTATTTCTATATTTTTTCTTCAAACTATTGATTTTCATTCAAAACCATTTTCAACATGTTAAATTTAAACTTTAAATAAATGAAATAATAAAGATGCTCTGTAATGGGGAGGGAGATAAAGTTGGGGGTATAAAAGAAGAGAAGAGTTTAATTTTGTTCAATCATCTTCCGGTTCATATCTCCTGTAGAAAACCTTCAGGTACACATTAACTGTATCCATGGTGTTCCTTCTGAATGATCCACTGTTCACACACCAACAGTTTCACTGTTTCTTTTAAAATCTGTCAGGTGAGATGGATCCGAAGGAGCGTCTGGCTCGTCAGAGGAAGTTGCTCCAGAAGAAGCTGGGTCTTGATATGGGAGCTGCTATAGGAATGGACACAGACGAGCTGTTCAATGATGAGGACCTGGACTATTCCTGCCAACCCAGCGGCTTTAAAGCCCAAGGACTGAGAGCTACAGCTGGCTGCAGCTCCCGCAACCACGTGGTCAGTGTTTGGGTCAAACGTAGATCATTTGACCTATTGGGAACTTTCATATAGAATGCTTTTTAATTATTTTATTTATTGGATTTATTTGTTTGAGTGCATGTAATGTTTCTGCCATCACAAGGCATTTTTTTCTAATGTTATGTGGTGCTAATTTGCATATTTTCAAAGTTAATCTTTACCAGTAAAGTCATTATTTACTTTGTCACACATGATGAAAATATAATAGACCTCCTGTGTCCGCAGAAGTTGGGGACCACAACTCTCCATCAATAGCTTAAATCTGTCTAATTTAATAATTCAAACATCAAATATACCATAAGATGCATTAATGTGCACAGTGGAAATCATCTTGGCTCTTCCATCGAAGATGACTCCACAGTTTTCCTCATCTCTGCCAGCCAATAGTATGGCAAGCAGCTTCTCCAACTGCATTTTCTTTTAAATAGTTTTGATTTTCTTTACAAAAAATCCATGAATAGTTTTCAGTAAAGAATTTGGAGTTACAGTTAAGAGAAAAAAGCAGGTGTCTGCTGTAACTCCCTCGTTTTTTAGTAGAGCAACATAAACATTAAACCACCCATAATATCAGTGGCACATAATTCAGTTGTCTCAGCTATTTTGCTATGTAGATCGTAGAGGAATACGGATAAAACAATCTTGAAATCGTTGTTTTTCTTTTGTTGTTTCCTCCTTATGCTCTAACATCCAGTGCTTTTTTTGTTTTGTTTTCTGTGGGGGTTTCAGACTATTCAAGCTGCTGAATTGATCGACTCTGAGTTCCGGCCCGGCATGAGCAGCCGTCAGAAGAACAAAGCCAAAAGATTGGCTAAACTCGTGGCAAAGCAAAAATCCAGAGACGTGGATCCTAATGAGAAGAGGTGGGATTAGTCGCACATTCATGCTTCTGTTGATCCACAACACTCCTCTGTGGATTTATTTTATTTAAGATTTTACCCAGCTCGTGCTAAATGTCTGTACTGTTTTATTCAATGTTAGCAATGACAGCTTAGAAGGTGAACCTGAGGAGAAACGGAGGAAAACGACCAACGTCGTAATCGACCAGCCGGCAACAGAACATAAGGTTTTAATTGACAACGTTCCAGACAACTCTGGTCTTTTAGAAGAGGTATGAAATTATAGATAAACATGTTTATGAATCCTAATTCTTTACTTTAAATGTGACGTTTAAATGCTTTCTTTCCAGTCACACGAGTGGCCGTTGGAGAGCTTCTGTGAAGAGCTTTGTAACGACCTCTTCAACCCGTCATGGGAGGTGAGATAACGTTTTGATTCCCCTGAAAAAGTTTTAACATCTAGAAAGTTACAGTTTCTGAACTTCAACATGTTATGTGTGATAAAAATGGTCAAGTGGAAGGAAAGTGATCCTGTGTTTTCTCATTTGTTTGTGCATTTATATTTAGTTTCTTTTACTCTAATTAAAATAGAACCAGTTATCTGCAAACTTTTGGAGAATAAACAGCAGCATGAAAACATCAGATGAGAGCAAAATAAAAGTTTTTCAGCTTCATTGCATTGTAAAGTTTTTCTTCAGAGTCCTTTTTTTATTACCGTGGACCTTTTAAAATCTTCAATCTGTTTTTAAATGAAATAAGAAGTTTTATGTGGTTGTCAGGTTCGTCATGGTGCGGGAACAGGCCTCAGAGAAATCCTGAAGTCTCATGGTTCTGGTGGAGGGAAACTGGTCGGAGGCACTGCAGAACAGGTGAGTTTTAGAGAAACATGAAGCTTTTTTTTTTTTTCTCCCTCCCAATCAGAAAATGGTTGCAATATTAGTGATTTTTGTTTGTTTTTTATCAGATGTTGCGACAGCATCAGGAGTGGATCGAGGATCTGGTCATCCGTCTCCTCTGTGTGTTTGCTTTGGACCGCTTTGGGGACTTCATATCTGATGAGGTAATATTTTCAAGTTTCATACAGCATTCATGCTCTGCAAAACAATAAATATTAGTTTTGATCTAGTTTATAGTGCAAATTAGGCATGTTGCTATGATAAATACATGATCAACTAAAACGAGCTCAATAATTTCCATTTGCATAATTTATCGTTTTTCTCTTTTCTTTCTTTCTTTCTTCCAAAAACCAAATGATAAAGTCTTCAGTTTTGTGTACAGACACTTCATAATTCAATTTATTTGTCATTTTGGTTATTTGGGATATTTAAAATGTCTTTCTGTTCCAGTGTTAAATGTTGATTGGATAAATAAAAATGTGTTCTTGCATTTTCATTTTTTTGTCAAAATTTGTTATTATGATGGGCATAGTGTAAATTTCTTAGTCCATTTGAAACAGTAATTTTCCAGCAAAATATAGGACTGTATTTTAAGTTTATAATTCCTTAATATTGACAAAAAACAACTTGTTCCTTTAGTAGATTTTTCTATTTATAACATGTGAAACGTGTTATAAGTTCTGTCAGTAGAACTAGAACTTTTTTAAAATAAATATTAGGAAATTATTTACTTAAATCAAGCTTTTATGTCTTGTTAAAAAGTTAGTTTTGTCTTGTTTCAAGTGTATTAATTTATTTTCTCTAGAAACTAGACCAGCATGTCTTGGTAAGATGTTGTGTTTTTGCAGTGCACACCCGCGTCACACAGCGCGTCATGTTTGTTTTGGTGTGTTTGGGCAGGTGGTGGCTCCTGTCAGGGAGACGTGTGCTCAGACGCTCGGTGTCGCTCTTCTTCACATGAGTGAAAACAGCGTTGCCATGACGGTGGACGTCCTGCTGAAGCTGCTGAAGGAGGACCAATGGGAGGTTCGGCACGGAGGCCTGTTGGGGATCAAATATGCCTTGGCAGTCCGACAGGTACCAAAGCTTTTTTTATTTTCTGTAATTCATGTAATTCCTTTGCATGTGCATAACATATGAATCTAGTAGCAGACATTCTGTTTTTATACCTTTTTATATTCTGTCGTTGTGTTTCCAGGACCTGATCTCCGTCCTGCTTCCCCGGGTGCTGCCTGCTATAACCGAAGGTCTGCAGGACCTGGATGATGATGTCAGGGCGGTGGCTGCTGCTGCTCTCATCCCAGTGGTGGAAGGGTTGGTCCAGCTTCTGCCCAACAAGGTAGTCCTCTTGTCTGCAGAGAAAAACAACAAATCACCTCATTCCTCTGCAAACTACATCACCTTGTTGTTTACAAGTGTGTAAAAATTTTATTGATTTCTAAATTTAGGAGTCATTTGAGCATTGATAAGTTATTCACACCATATTCATGGATGCAAACTATAGATGTGATGAAATCTTAATGTGTAATTTTACATATTCAGTCTCTAATTTCAGTAATTAACTCGACATGCTCGTAAATTTGAGCAGACGTCCTTTAAGCTGTAAAGCCGTTAATTTGAGCTGTTGGGATATAATTGCGAATGCAGAATTGCACCATTCCTGTTACACTGTGCACAGTCTTTTCCAGTAGTGATGCCTCTTGCACAACTGGTGCATTTGTGGTTTATTCTCTAAAATCAGGTTTTTACACTTTCTGTCCAAAAGTGAGGAACGTTTGAGGTTTTACCACAACAGAGAAGTATTAAAAATAGACCCAACCAAATAAAACTAAACCAAGATTTAACATTTAGCCAGGAAGTGCAAAGATCTCTTTTTGACCAAAAATAGGGATGTTGTCGCAAGAAGTTTGACACGTATGTAAAAGTACATGAAGAAATAAATTGTCAAAGTGAGTCAGGTACAAGTTTCCGTTAAAGAATAGGAGTGTTTGAAAGAAAAAAACTTTCTGCTTTAATGCACTCATAATGGCTCGTTTACATTGCAAGATTTTAAGGAGGTTGATTTTCAAAGCAAATTGTACATATAACAGGTTTGGCCGTACAGTTTGTGGTGATGAGACACACGGCAAAGACGAAACACGCAGGCCAATATGCAAATGTCAGACTCTTAAAACCTCTCAGGATCAAACACGAGTTCAGAGTACACAAACATGTCTGATGAGGAAGAAGCGATGGCTTGTGGACTATTTTTAACTGAGGGGAAAACAAAACAAAAAGACGTCTCTGACGTCTGACGGACTTTCTGGTTTGCCTTGGCAGTCGTCTGCGATCTGTTTCGCTTTCTTTCCACAGGCTGTGATACCAAAACAACCCAACATGCTGTATAAATATCTCCAATTTGAGATCAGATCAGTACTGATGTCCTTCCAAGCAAACTAGATCACTCTTAATCAGATTTGGATAGTAACTAGTTACATTTACCTTACCAACGATCTAGAAAAAATTGTGCTAATTTTACTGCTCTGTAATTTGTATTATAAAGTATTTTCTTCTCTTGAGTAAAATTTCTAGATATTTGTCCCACTGAATTCCTTCACTGAATGAATAAACTTGTTTTCAGCAAAACTTCTCCAGAGTTGTTGTTGGACTGAAAGAAATTCATATGCAAAAATGTTTATTGATCTTTAAAATACTGACATTTCCACATAGCTTTACATTTTGGTATGTTTAATTTTTATATATTAAATTATTGATGTTTTGATCAGTTAATTTTCATTTTGGTCTGCTTGAGTCGCCTTTTTACCAAATACTATTTTACTCTTGAGTAATTTTCTAGAGGAGTTACTTATTACTCGAGTAAAAATGCATTAAAGTAGTGCTACTCTTACTTCAGTAAAATTTTTTGGTCCTTTACCCACCTCTGCTCTTAACACTAGAGCTATCATGACAATCAAAACATCCTTAATATTGTCATTAGTGGAAAATCTGGTCCAAAATCTTCATCATTATCTTGCTGTGTAAACCAGGCATAAGAAATGTCACCATCATCATGTAGTTTGCACATTTTTTTCTCATTTAAGACATTTTCATCCCAGACAATTTATCAATAAGACCTACTTCACGGTAGAAAGGCTAACAGTGATGGAGAAGCAAGTCTCCATCAGTCATTTGTCCCAACAGAGTCTTGAGCTGAAGGCGTTGGTAGCATTAATCTTTGTGATGTTTGTTCTGCTGGTTTTGATGCAACGCTGCCGTCTTGCAGGTTCCTTTTATCGTAAACACGCTATGGGACGCACTCCTTGACCTGGACGACCTCACCGCTTCCACCAACAGCATCATGACGCTGCTGTCTTTGCTGCTGACCTTTCCTCACGTTCGGCAATGCAGGTCAGGTTCTCATATCGGCTTGTGATCACAGTTCATCCCTTCCTGCACAGTTTCTTTAAAAACAGTCTTAATATTTTCTGTTTTTGCTGTAGCATGGAGCAGTCACTGACTGTCCTGGTTCCTCGAGTTTGGCCGTTTTTAAGACACACCATATCGTCCGTAAGAAAGGCTGCGCTGGAAACGCTTTTCACACTGCTGTCTAAAACTGATGAGGTAACTTTATCCACCAATTATCAGAACTAGAACTGAAACGATTGATTGGATTAATCGTAATGAATTGATTAATCGTTAACTGGAACATGCAAACTAAAGAAAGCCATTTGCTAAAGTGAAAACCTACCAGAGCAGCAAATAAACCAAAACTATAAGAAAAATATATAAAGTTTGCATTTAAGATTAAACAAAATAAATTAATCTGTAAATATTTTCTACCCATTTCTACTGAGTTGTTATTTTTTGTTCAGCTGCAGATGCTTCCTTTGCTACAAACGACTAGGCAAAGTCGTGCAATGCATACATTGCATTAATTCAATGCAATGTATGCATTGAATTAATGATATGTTGCTGCATTTTAGGCAATAAAATGTTTAATTTCTTTAAAGAAATAATTTAGTAAATTGCTTGTGTATGTTAATGTATAAAAACAGCTTCAGTGGTTAAATAAAAAATCTGCAAACTTTTCCAAAAATGTTTATCGGATTAATCTACGATTTTACCAATTAATCACTTAATTGGTAGAATAATTTATTAATGAAATGGCTCGTTCAGCCCTAATCAGAACCAGGGATGTAAATGTAAACACGGCACACTGGAGTTAAAGTACAATGATTTGATTAGTTATTGATGATTTTTGCATTATGTTTTCTTTCCCGTCAGAGTTGTGCGGTTTGGATAAATCCCATTTTACAAGATATGTTGCGGCACATCTTCCAGTCCTGTATACTGGAGAGCAACGAAGAAATACTGGAGCTCATTCAGAAGGTCAGTTATAAAATCTAAAGATGTTTCTCTTCTTTTTAGAAAAGAAACATTTGTTAACATGTGCAGTGATGATTTTCCCTTCCAATCCATACTGATTAAAATTGAAGCTGGTATCAGCGATACTGACCCAATACTTTGTGCAAAATCTCTTAATTTGCCCGTAAATCTCACAACACCTCTGAATTATCTGGTAAATTCAAACAATCACTCAACAACATACTATTGATTTCAGTTAATAAAGCCTCGATGATCTCAATATTTCATCCATTGTTGTTCAAAGTAACCAGGAGAGGATAAGAAAGTAAGAAACTCCAACGCACGTTGTGCTGTTATTGCCGTCATTGTTGTTTGTTCAGTAGAAACTGAACACAAAATGTTCAGCAAAAACATCTGATCACTCTGTTTTGATCACTGCATAATATTTTGGGGCTACAATTTCATCTGCCATTGTACAAGAGACCAGAAACGGAAAACAACGGTTCGCCCCAACACGCATCTAGATTGATTTCAAAGTCCATAAGCTTCCAACTTGAAGCGTCAGACGCGTTTTTGATTCGCGAAACGCGTTCGGTGTGAACGCAGCATTAAATATTGAAAGTACTGATACTTGATTTAAAGAATCGATCTTGGAACATAAAGGTTTGGTTCTGGAAGTACCCATATTCCACCTCTGCAGGTGTGGATGGAGCTGCTGTCTCAGGTCCCCCAGCAGTTCGTGGTCGCAGCCAGCTGTCCTTGGATGGGCGCCTGGCTCTGCCTGATGATGCAGGCCTCTCACATTCCCATAGACCTGAACATGCTGCTGGAGGTGAAGGCCCGCTCCAAGGTAACGCGCTTTTCAGTTTACCTTTTGTCTGCACAGCTCTCCTTCCATCCATCTCCTACACAGCTGTGGGCAGATGTGATTCATTTCTTGTATTGGATATTTTTGAGAGACACAGCTTGATTTATTTATTGGGACTAAATATGTTTGACCTGAAGGTGCAGCAATAAACTTCAGTGGTTGCTAGGTGACAAACAAATTACTTGAATTCAATGGGAAATTTGCTCTGTGTATTCAAACCAAAGAGCTACTGGTTTAAAGAACCGTTAAAATTATTCCAGCTGGTTTGAAAACATACATTTTTGAAATGTTAATAGACGTATGTGTGTATACATGTATTTTTTTCATTTATAATTGGTTCTTGTGTGTGTGGAGTAATTCAACAACATAACTTCAATCTTTCTACTACCCTTACCTATAAATGAATATATTGCATTAATCAAAAATATGAAAGTAGACTTAAGATTTACTGATAAATTGTAGATGGAGTATCGTAACTGTACCCCCTCCTTTAAACGTTTATTTATTGCATTACTGCATAATGTTGTAAATTAGAACATTGAGTAAACTTTGAAAATACAAATCTTTTTTTTTTTTTCTTTTTTTTTTTTGAACTTATAAGCGTTTGTTTCTGAAAGTTCATACTCAACATTTATGGCCACTTTCTGATGTAATTTTTATTTAAGGTAAAGTTGTGTGTATATATTCATACTTCAGGATAAGACTGGAGCAAAGGCTCGGCTAGGAAACAATCAAGTGAAGGAAACTGTCCAGCAGTACATAGCCGGGGCTGAGACTGTCGCAGACGATCCTTTGACGAGGGATTACGTGGTGGTCCGTGCCAGACTCATGGCCGCCAGGTACGTTTTTAAAAGCTTTATTTGGATCGTCAGACTGACTTTTGACTAGTTTATCTGAGAGTTATTTATTTGCTCTATGTTAGGTTGCTGGGAGCTCTGTGTCGGTGCATCTGTGACCCTCAGCTTAACGCCGCATCCCAGGAGATCCGGCCAGCCGAGTCTTTGGGCCAGCTGTTGCTCTTCCATCTCAACTCCAAATCAGCCTTGCAACGAATAGCGGTGGCTCTGGTTCTCTGCGAGTGGGCCGCAGTGCAGAAGGTAAATGTCCAGCATTTCAGAGCAGCTGCAGCTGATTCAGAACGCTGCTGCTGGCATTCTGACTAAAACCAGGAACATGGACCACATCATGCCAATTCTTAAGTCCTTCCTCCAGCTTCCAGTAGTTTTTTTTAAAGAGAACACACTTTAAAATACTGCTAGTTTATAAATCACTGATCAGGTTAAAGATCTGCTGCTGTTGTAAGAACCCTGGCATTCAGCCTCTATGCACCACAAATCTGGAACACTGAAAATACACCAAATCTTTATTTTTAGTCTTGTTTTTAGTTCAAGTATGTTGGTACACTTTAAATAAGACAAATTAAGTAACTTTTCAACAACAAACAGAGGCTTGTTTTAAGTAAATAATTCCTTAATATTGATTGAAAAAGTTCTTGTTTCATTGGCAGATAAATTAACTTTTAAAGTGAAAAATGTTTGTTATAAATGAAATAATCTGCCATTGGAATAAATCATTTTTCCATCAATATTAAGACATTATTTACTCACAGCAAGCCTCTACTTATTACCAAAAAGTTACTTTTAAGTTACTTTTGTCTTAATTAAAGTTCACTAAGATACGTGCACTAAAAATCAGACCAAAATACTTTTCTTTGTTTGTGTTTTTTAATTAAGATATTTGCACCAGAAACTAGACAAAAATACTCTGTAAGATTGTTTTTGCAGTGAACAAACTTCTAGAAAACTGAAAACACCAAGTTCCTTTAAATCTAGACTAAAAGCCCACCTGTTCAGAGTTGCTTTTGAACCATAATGAGTAAAACATTAATCAACATTTTGATGTGTAATGACAGCAATTGACAAAATGTAATCCTTCAGCTGTTGAGTGCGTGTTCTTAAACTTTGTTTTTATGATGTAAAGCACCTTGTGGCTGAAGTGCTATACAAATAAACTTTATTGGTTGAACTTGATTGTTAGATTTGACCGCAGCCTCAAACTGTGTCTGAATCTTCTCAGGATTGCCAGATGGTGTCGTCCATGGTGCAGCCGCGACTTCTGGCTGTCCTGACCGAGCAGCTGTACTACGACGAGATCGCGATTCCTTTCACACGCATGCAGAATGAATGCAAGCAGCTCATTTCGTTGCTTGCTGAAGTTCACATAGACCTTCAGGATCGCCTCAACAGCAGCGTTTTCACCATAGACCAAGCCAACGAACTGGTAAACCTACATTTAACGTCTCCTTTATCCAGAAAAGAGCAACCTGAGAGATATTCCTCAACCAAATTACACAGTTCATCAGGAGTTGGAAAACATTCAGTTAATCATTATACAATCATTAAGCTTTTGCTGTTTTGTGTCTGAAATATTCCAGATATTTAATTCTTCTCTTCACTCTGGTAATTTTCCACAAGCCCTGAAAACAGAAGTAACAAAAGTTTGTCTGGTTTTGTTCTAAATTAGTTCAGATTTCTGCAGACTGGAGTTATTTTTGTGGTTACAAATTGGGGCACAATAAAGATCATGCGTGGGGTTCCTCAAGGCTCCATATTTTATTTAACATTTTCTTCTTTTCAAATATGCTGATGAAACAACTTCAGATTCCAGTAAGTGTTTAAAAATATCTTTATGTATGTGTGGGTCAGAATTTTCTTTTGCTCAATGTAGAAAAAACAGGTTTTTCCACGTGGTTTAGAAGGGTTGTCAAAGTGACTCATATCTCAGTATAATTGATACTAAAAACATACTAATTTGCATTAAAACTTGTATAAACTGATCCATTCTTATTTGCACAAATTACAATTGCATTTCTTCTGGCAGCAGCGCTGCGATAGCAAACTCGACTCCTTCATTGTCCAGTGAGCTGCTGCTGTAAGGTCGAAACTCTGCTAACACGGCGAGACAAGACAGCAAAAACCTTCATTTTTATCATCGGCTTAAAATAAATCTGTTTTTAACCCGTCTCTTTGGCTGACAAGTTAAAAACAAAAGCCTTATTCCCAGTTAGTTTGTTTATGAGGCTTGGAAATGTCAAATGAAGCCACATGCTAGCTATGCTAACGCTACAAGTTTACGCTGTGACAGCTGTAGCTATTTCTGTTAAGCTTTTATGCAAATGATTCTTTTTCTTTTTGATGTTTGTGGTTTTTAAACCAATTTTTCTGTAAAAAATAAATTAGCCAAGCAGCTAAGTTAGCTTTGATAATCATGTAACCCATGTACTGTATTTGTTTTTGTGGGTAGAAAATGCTATATTAATCCAGCTTGTCTGTTAAAATAAAACTTCTTCATTCTCGTTGCCTAGGTTACCACCATCTTCACAGAGACGACGGCAGGTCTGAACGTGAAGTCCAAGCAGTGGCTGGCGCTGGAGAGCAAACGACAGCAAGCCCAGTCTACGGTGATGGAGACCAACACGGAATGGCAGCAGCTGCATCTGCGCGTCCACATGTTCACCGCCTGCGCCGTCATCAACCTGGAAGTGCTTCCCGACAAGCTCAACCCTCTGGTGCGGCCGCTCATGGAGACGGTCAAGAAGGAGGAGAACACCCTGATCCAGAGTTACGCCGCTTCGTTCATTGCCAAGCTGCTGCGGCAGTGCGCCGTCCGCTCGCCGTGCCCCAACCCAAAGATCATCAAAAACCTCTGCGCTTCGGCGTGCATGGACCCCTCAGCCACGCCCTTGTCCGCGAGTCCCGTTCCCACTGCGCAAGAACAGGCTAAAGGTTTGGAGAGCTCATTAACTAGAAAAATCAGAACATTAAAGCTGCAGTGTAGAACTTTTATAAACAAAATGTTTTTTACATATTTGTTAAAACAGTTTAACCCTTTGAGGCATAATTTCAAATCTCCAATTGGATATTTTTGCTTATTTCAATTTATACGAAGTTCTTTAAACATTCTGTGAGTAAATATATTTGTCTACTTTGACTTAACTGGAACTTTCAACATCTCTCAAGTTATTTTCTCAATTTGCAGTCTATTAAAAGCGTGCCCCTCGGATTAATTTCACTCCCTGCTACAATCTATCTGCTCTTTTCCAAAAGAGCGCAAAAGATTTTTTCCGGCATGCAAAAGACGCGTTGATTAGTTATTTTGACTGGGAGATTATCAGAGATTAACTGTCTCATGTGCAGCATTTCTGTGTCTCGATACCTAAGGAAGTGGACTGGAAAGAGACGGCATGCATCACATAGTCAACAAAACCCAGGGGATCATCACTCTGTACCGCCACCAACGGGCCGCGTTCGCAATTACAAGTAAGAGAGGTCCGACACCGAAGGCGCCGAAAGCCCCGGTGACAGAGCTTCCTCCTGGCAGCACAATAAGCTCCGACAACGATGAGGTAAAGACGGACGCAGGTTTTCTCACACGCGTCAGCAGCAGATTTTCTATGAACTGAGGTTTTCTTTTCTTCTTTTTAAAGAGCAAGAAGCAGTTTCTTGTTCAAAGACGAGGAGCGGAGTTTGCCCTAACGACCGTTGCTAAGCACTTTGGCGCGGACCTCAAAAGGAGTCTGCCGTACCTCTGGGAAAACACGGTGGGACCGTTGAAGGCGGTTGCCCAGGAGAACCTCTGCATCGGTACGTAGGCAGTTTGGCTGTCAACGTAGTTATTGCAATAAACTTGTACGTTAGTAATATCTTGTGCAAGTTCCAGATTTTAGGCCTTCAGGACTCAAAATCATAAAAGGAAGTCGGTTTTGTTTTGTCCAGTTTTCAGCGGTAAACTCTCCAGGTTGTTTCAGTATTTGTTCTTCTGAACCAGTGTGTGTCCTGTTTGTGATTTAGACAGGCAGGCCCAGCTGGAGAGAGGTGATGCGGCAGCTCAGGAATTGATCAACTCGCTGCAAGTTTTGGAAGTCATGGCTGGAGCCATGGCGGCTGAACTTCGACCTTTGGTAAGACTGATGGTTCATTATTTCTCCTGTAGTGTTCTTTGTGATGCTAACAAGCCCCTTCTGCGCTTTAACCAGATTGTTTTCAGTAAATGATTTCTTAATATTGGGCTCCAGTTCCATTGACAGATAAATTAACTTATAACAAGACAACGTTTTTAGTGAAATAATCTGCTAATCGATCAATTATTTTTTTTCCAATATTAAGAAATTATTTACTTAAAACAAGCTCCTATATTTTGCTGATAAGTTGCGTTTAAATTAGGTTAGTCTTAATTCAAGTTTACTGAGATATTTGCACTAGAAACGAGACAAAATAAGAATGTGAGGAGGGGAGTTGGAGCTGCTGCATGAAGTTTTCTCCCCCTTCAAAATAAGAGCACGAATATAAACCATAACTGCATAAAGAATTAGCAATTGATGTCTGAAACTTTAACTCCGACGTCGGCTTTTACTCAACGGAAAATTTGTGCGCTGAATGTTTTCAAAGTTAGAAAAAGTGCCAAATAAGAAATTTGCTGTGCTATTAGCACGTTAGCAGACGCATGCCGACCACGGCGAAGCAGACTGGATTCATTGATCCGACCTGTGGATTTACATCCTGCAGCACACAAATACACCGAGAGATTTTATAGATTTTGCATTCCTACCCAGTAAGAGGAACACCCTGCCAGTAGAGACAACCTGACCAGAACCAGACATTAACCGGTTAAAGTGAGAACAGGCTTTAGTCAGAACCTTCCTGCAATCCCAGTTACATGCTGCCGTCTTTGACCCAAATACCTCCAACCATTCACCTCTCCTCTCTTATTCCTCCTAGTTACTGGAACACCTACCTCATTTGTTTACATGCCTGCAGCACCCGTACACAGCGGTGCGGCACATGGCCGCGCGCTGCGTGGGCGTTCTCAGTAAGATAGCCACACTGGAGACCATGAACAGTTTCCTGGAGTCTGTGCTCCACTGGTTAGCTGCTATCGACGACTGCACGAAACAGGAGGGCGCCATCGAAGCGCTGGCTTGTATCCTTCACTGAAATGAAGTCAGTTTATTCATCAACCTCGGCTTACTAAAGTGGTTCACAGCAAATAAAACCTTTTTTATACCAGATTAGATTTTTTTTTTAGATATTTAAAATGTCTTCCTGTGTTAAATGTTTATTTATATTCATTTATATTACTTGAAAATGATCTCTACACCATGTTCCAAATTATTAATGCAAGTGATATTTTCTTAAATGCTCAATGCAAATGATGGTCGGTATAATTTAAGTCATGAACTATTAACAGTATAAATCAGATTTTACTGAACAAAGCTCCCAATGAGAACTGTATTTTTTTTCCAAAAATAAAAAACTCAAAATGCACTGTTCCAAATTATTATACAGCAGATTTTCTAAACATTTTATGGATTACAAAGAACTGCAAACGGTCATTCTTTGAACGTGCAGCATTAATGGGTCACATGTACTAAAATCAAAAGCTGTTTAAATCAAAAACACCTTAACAGAGTTTCATGTTAACATATGAGCCCTTTGATATCACCTGCACAATTCTTGCATCCATTGAACTTGTGAGTTTCTGCTTGAATTTCTTTGCAGGATGTCAGAATACCTTCCCAGAGCTGCTGTTTAGATATGAGCTGCATTCCACCCTCAGATCTCCAACATTTAATCACAGCGTTGACGTTTGTTTAGGAAATGTTTGTTTTTTTTCTGCATGTTTGTTCCCTTAACCGACTCTCTCCAGGTGTGATGGAGCAGCTGGACGTCGACATCGTTCCCTACATCGTGCTGCTGGTTGTTCCTGTTCTGGGCCGCATGAGCGACCCCAGCGACAGTATTCGTTTTATGGCCACTCAGTGCTTCGCGACGTTAATCCGTCTGCTGCCTCTAGAGGTACGTTCTCCTGTTTTATCAATTTAAATCTTTATTGTTGGTAAAAGGTTTGAAAACTATCAAATTATTTCATCAAATCGCAGGCAGGAATACCCGACCCGCCGGCCATGTCGGCCGACTTGATCCAGCAGAAAGCGAGAGAGCGTCAGTTTCTGGAGCAGCTGCTGGACGGCAGGAAGTTGGAAAACTATAAGATCCCTGTGCCGATTAAAGCCGAGCTCAGGAAGTATCAGCAGGTGAGCCGTTTGTCAGCCGTCTGGGCAGCAGATGAAAAATGACTTAATTTGAAATGAATAAAGATATAAAATAAAAAGGGGAAAGAGGTGATTTCTTACTCACTTGGATAAGAAAGAAAACGGAGAGTTGAGGAGCTTAAACTACAAATGTACTTTTCTAGAATTAGCTTTGTTGTTAGCCTCCAGCACTGTTAGCATGTCCAGCTGGATGAGTGTGGAGACACAAAATCACCACAGTTACCCTGTTATTGAGTAAATGTATGGAGCATCATAAAAGTAAAAAAAAATGCATAATTTTCTCATTCTACTACAGTTTTACCTTCCACTAAACTTTCCCTGAGTATTTTTGGATATTATATATTGAATCTTGTGTTTGTTTTTTATTGAATTCATATTTTATTTAAAAATAGAAACTGAATGAGTTCTACGTTACTTTGTGATCTGAGATTTACATTTTAAACGAGATTAACGTTTTGTAGACTGGGTTGTTTGGAGATTACGCCTCTCTGATGTTAACACAAACATGCTGCCGTGTCCTGCAGGATGGCGTAAATTGGCTGGCGTTCCTGAACAAATACAAACTGCACGGGATCCTGTGTGACGACATGGGCCTGGGGAAGACGCTGCAATCCATCTGCATCCTGGCAGGAGATCAGTACCTCAGGTGCTCAGTTCAGGTTTATTTAATCACAATAAAAACAAAGTAACTGTTGCTTTGAGCAAAGGTTTTGTTGCAAAGAAAACCAAATTAGTATTAACAATTGTAGTAATTCCTCTGAATTACTACAACTTCTGCCATCACAACACAGTTCATAGGTTAGTGGACAGAAAAACTTCACTCTATATTTTTACGATGTAAAAGCTGAAATTTTCTACAGTGCGTCAGGTTTGTTGTCGCACTGTAGATCTCACTGGGCATCTCCGCCTGCCCAGTGAGGCCAGTTGGCGGTGGAAACGCTTTTCTGAATACGAAGGATTACAAGAGCGCAATGCACCGACTTGTGTCGTACCATTTAGTGGAAAGGAGAACATTTTTTTTGTTTGTTTGTTTGTTTAAAGAGGTTATAAATTATCCCCACTTTCAGTTTGAGCACATTTACAACTCTTACTACTTTATCACAAGCTGTCATGTTGCACCTGTTTTCACACCTGATAGTCCGGTAAACTCAGTCCAATTGGAGACTTAAAATTCAACATTTGTTCCATTTTCACTGCGTTGTGTCAAACAAACTAAAAACTTAAAAATAAAAAAAAAATTTTAAAAACTGTACCCTTCCCCACCTGTGGTGGCGTTGCACGAAATACCAGTGAAGGAAACGACTCTAAAGCCACAGAGGAGGTGAGAACTGGATCCATTTCTTTGTTTTGGTTGTATTTACCCAGAATTCCCTGCGTTGTAGTCTACTTCCTGCTTCTGGAGGGGTCTCTGTTGCGTTTGGCATTCACATACGCATTCAAACCGCATCAGAGTTCACTTCAACCAAACAGAGACAGAGGTTTACAGGGGAACCAGAGTTTGGTTTATTTTTTAGTTTTAGTCAAACTAAAAAAACAAACTATCCAGGGTAGAAAATTAGAGTTTCATTAAACACTCAAGTTGACCTGAACCTTATAAACAAAACATCCAACTCCTGTTTCCATGGCTACAAATACCCATAAAGGTCTGAAATGTAACATAATTCATTGAGATCTCATTTATGAAAAATGCTTCTTCTGTCTGCTTCTTTTGAAGCTCTGATGCTAACTTTGTGCTTTTCAGGGCTCAAGAATATGCAAAGACCAAGGCAGCAGACTGCAGCCCCCTGCCCTCGCTGGTGGTGTGTCCGCCCACGCTAACGGGCCACTGGGTGGACGAAGTGGCCAAGTTCTGCTCCAAAGAGTTCCTCAACCCGCTGCACTACACCGGGCCTCCCACGGAGCGAATGCGGTGAGCATCAGTCAGCTAGCCGCAGGAGCATGACTCAAGTCTTATCCTGCAGGACTGAACAAGCAAGGAAAGCGTTTCCTTTTTTTCATAAAGCCAATAATACTTGGATGACTAACCGAGTCTTTGCGTTTCAGGTTGCAGCATCAAGTGAAAAAACACAACCTTGTAGTCGCTTCTTATGATGTTGTGCGGAACGACATCGACTTTTTTAGGTGAGGATCCTCCGAGTCTGTTCTATACGTAGAGCGGGGTGTCCAACCTGTCTGCCAAAATTATAGATTCAAAGGTAATCGTAGGCTAAAAACAACAACCTCAGATCAAGCAAATAAAGCAGCCTGATGTTTATTGTAGAGCAAAAACTTTAAAGGGATTTTGAAATCTCTTTAAAAGTCCCTTTAAAATGAAAGGAGTAAATTTTCTAGAAAAACATTTGAATTTCAGAAAGATGTTTTGTATACATTAATGTCAAAATTTAATACTTTTTTTTCTCTTGTAAATCTTCGACTTTTGGAGCTGAGAAATGTTTTTCTTTTTTCTAGAAAATTTTTGAGATTACTCTAAATTTGTCTTTTTTTTTTTTTTTTTTTTTTGCATAAGTTTACTAATTCTAATTTCATTTTGCGTGTTTGGTGTCTTAAAAAGAAATGCATGTAGTTTTCTATTTCTTTTGGGTTTGATTGAATAAATTTCAGTAATAACAGGATTTGGGTAACTTTCTATCAAAACGTTAGATTTAGTCAAGTGTAAGAAAGAATAAAAAATGATTTACACCAAAGTTGGCTCTTCAGGAAAAGTTTAAACCTGGTTATAAAAGGATAAATACTTTGTGTTGTACTTTACATTTCCTGTGTAAGAAAATTGTCATTTTTTTACCCTGATTATAAACTAAAAGTCTCCAGCTGTGACTAAATTTGTATCATTTTTTAACTTCAGTTTTGGCCGCAGGAAATAGTTTAAGGGACACAAATGGCCCCGAGCCACATTTTGGAAACCTCTGGCTAAGAATCATTCCCTTATAACAAAATGTCTGTTTTTTATTTTTTTAACAGAAATATAAAATTTAATTACTGCATCCTGGATGAGGGTCATGTGATCAAGAATGGGAAAACTAAACTGTCCAAAGCCATCAAGCAGCTAGCGGCTAACTTCAGGGTCATCCTGTCGGGAACGCCCATCCAGGTGAGTCCTCAGAGGAAGCATCGGCTCCCCCTGGTGGATCCGCTGAAACCCTGCGCTTCCTCTGCAGAACAACGTCCTGGAGCTCTGGTCGCTCTTCGACTTTCTGATGCCCGGCTTCCTGGGAACAGAACGCCAGTTCGCCGCTCGCTACGGGAAACCCATCCTGGCCAGCCGCGACGCCAAGAGCTCATCCAGAGAACAGGAAGCTGGTAAGTTGTGTTCCCAGAATGCAACGGTCCAACGCAACCTGGAATAATAATTCAGGTTGAATGAAACCTGAAGGGTTGGAGAGGAGAACAGGAAACATTATCTAAACCTACCAGGATGCCGGCCTTCCTTCTTTCCTTTTTTCCTTCCTTTCTGATTCCTGTCCTTTCTTCTTGCTTTCCTTCCTTCCTTCTTTCCTTCTGCGCTTCTTTCCTCACTCCCTCCCTTACTGCTTGCTTTCCTTTCTTCATTCTTTCTTTCCTTTCTTTTTTCCTTCCCTTGTTTCTTTACCTTCCTTCCTTCTGTTTTATTCTTTAGAAACTGAATTTGTTTATAAATAACTTCATGAACGTTGTAGAGACACTCTTAGATTTGTCTCTTCAGCTTAAAGTTGAACTTTTGAACTGCTGATGCGTGTCTCCTCCCGCCAGGCGTCCTCGCCATGGAGGCTCTTCATCGGCAGGTTCTGCCATTCCTCCTGAGGAGGATGAAGGAGGATGTGCTCCAAGACCTTCCTCCTAAAATAATCCAGGATTATTACTGCACTCTGAGCCCTCTGCAGGTATGTGGCCTTCCTTCCTTCCTTTTTTGCAGGAGTCAGCATTGAATGATGCGTTCAGATGTCTGGCTGTTAACAGACTAACGTTTCTTTTCAGCCGTTTTCTCTGAAGCTCTTCATCCTGTTGCCTTCAAAATGCTTCACATGCAAAATGTCGTTTTGTTTTTCTTTTTTGTTTTCTTTGTGTCCAATCTGTTAAAACCCTGAACGCTCTCTCAGGTTCAGCTTTACGAAGACTTTGCGAAGTCCCGAGCCAAAGCCAGCGTGGAGGACAGCATCTCTGCAGCCTCCAGTGAGGAAGAGGAGAAGCCCAAGCTGAAGGCGACGGGTCACGTCTTCCAGGTACCGAGACGTTTTTATGCAAACTTCAGTTTGCTTATTGTAATAGACATGTGATAAATATCAAAAGAAAAAAACGTTTTTATAGAATTTGATAATTTCACTGGAGCCTGATCCAAAGCCGCACGGCATTCTGGGGGATGTAGGCAGAGGAAACATTGGCATAGAAGTTCACCGAACTGAACATAGACCCAAACTTTAAAGCTTTTTTGTATGTGAGAATGGTCGAGTTTAAGTAGAGATTTAAATTTAATTAAAACTTTGAACTTTAACTTTCAAGCCTTGCAACGTCAAGACGCTCTTTGACTGATCCTGTCCATTCTTATTCTTGCAAAGTTTTTCATGCTTTTCAGATCATTACTCTACAAAAGTTGTCATTTCCCTCTAAGTTTGTGAATTAATAATATGTATCATTTATCTTAATTTATTGCCATAAGAATTTTAATTTCTTGTTACAATAAATTCCAGTTTATGTTTGAAACTTCAGAACTGTCCGTATTGTCGGGATTGTTAGATTTACTATTTCATCCGATGAAAGTACCAATAAATTTGTCAACATGCAATACAAATCAAGTATTTTTGTGACTGGTGTCCGGAAGAAGTGGGAATATTTTTCAAGTGCAATGCTTGTGTTTGTCATGCAGCCATATGATTACGTAAAAAATAAGCAATAATTTGTTATCGTCACAAAATATTGCAGTAAAATTTTAAGTCCAAATCGACCTCCATTATTTTCCTTCTGCTCCAGATTTGACTTGGCTGCTGCATTGTGTTGCTTTCCGCCCTGTAATCCAACTTCCTGTCCTTCAGGCGCTGCAGTACCTGCGGAAGCTCTGCAACCACCCAAACCTGGTTCTGACGCCGCAGCATCCAGAGTACAAACGCATCACGGATCAGCTGGCGTGTCAGAACTCCAACCTGCGCGACATTCAGCACGCGCCGAAGCTCTCTGCTCTGAAGCAGGTAGAGTGCTGAGGCGCCGTTACGGTTTTTGTTTTTTTACGTTGGTGCGGTTCTGACGTGCTCTCGCTCTCCAGCTGCTGATGGATTGCGGTCTTGGCGGCGGCGGAGGAGTGGAAGGCGGGACGGAGGCTGTGGTGGCGCAGCATCGCGTTCTCATCTTCTGTCAGCTGAAGAGCATGCTGGACATCGTGGAGCACGACCTGCTGAAGCCCAAATTGCCGACCGTCACCTACCTGCGGCTGGACGGCAGCGTGCCGGCTGGCCAGCGCCACTCCATCGTCTCCAGGTACGCCGCCTGCGTCAAACGTGAGGCTCTGGGGCCAAATCCGGCCTGCAGCAGCTTTTTATGTGGCCTTTTTATCAGTCAGTGCCTCCAGTTTTTCATTATTCTGCAAAAATCCAAACAAAATCATCACATTTTCTTGCAAAAATCAACATATTATGGTGCAACCGACCCTTTAAGAAGATCTTAATACAACCCAAAATGAAATGAGTTTGACCCACCTGAGGTAGAAGAACAAATCCTCAGTTTGTTGATGGGTTTATAACTAAGGCTGATCATCGTCATCATCTTTTCTGTTCCTCAGGTTTAACAACGATCCCTCCATTGATGTGCTGCTGCTCACCACCCATGTCGGAGGTCTGGGTTTGAACCTCACCGGCGCAGACACTGTGGTGTTTGTGGAGCACGACTGGAACCCCATGAGGGACCTGCAGGCCATGGACCGCGCCCATAGAATAGGACAGGTACTGCTGTGGGACGCTTTATGACCTCTCATTGAAAATCAGGAAGGGGAGAGACGTGACGTTTGTACTTCCATTTCGGTTTCTGCTGCTTCTAAAAACCTCCTAAGCTCTTTAAAAAAGCACCCAGCTGTTTTTTAACAATAAGTTAATGTTGCCTAGCAACAGAAGCTTAGCTCCAGTATGTTTGGTCAGCTGGTTTTGCAGCTGTAGGTGCTACACAATGGCTGCTGGAAAAGACAAGTGTTACCTTCCAGAGCCTCTTGTTGGTTGTGCAGGAGGCTCCGCTTCTGCTTTTCACGGTTGTACGGTTGTATAATTTCATATGTTTGCAGACACTTTTACGTGCGAGTGTAACTCTTGAGTCAGGAGGCGTGGCCAGCAGCAGCTTATTTGGATTTTAAAGTGACAAGATGCCCTAAAACAGCTAAAATCTCGACATCTAAGATAGATTTTTGTGCAGAAAATGTAAAGAACAAGTTTTGTTTTGCCCATTGACCTAAAGAAGCATGAAGGGTCACCTCCAAGACTCGCCTTCTACATCCTGTCATCTGTGTTGTGCAGAAACGGGTCGTGAACGTTTACCGGCTGATTACGCGAGGCACGCTGGAGGAGAAGATCATGGGACTGCAGAAATTCAAGATGAGCATCGCCAACACCGTCATCAACCAGGAGAACACCAGCCTGCACAGTATGGGCACAGACCAGCTGCTCAACCTCTTCACTCTGGACAAGGTGACTGGAGATGGACACACATTTGCTGAATTAGTTCTGATGTGACGTAGCGAGTCATGGTCCAAACCTCCGGCACAGACGGGAGGGCTGTCAGCCCGGAGCGGCCGGTCGCTCCTGACTGGGATGGGAATGGTAGAACACTGCAGTCCACTGGTGGTGGTCTGTGCCTTACCAGAGGCACGGAGATTTAACTTTCTTAGGCTAACCTTCTAGCTTGGAGCAGATGACTCCATTTTTCTGAGATGTATAGTCCTCTACTTTGTTTATTACAGCCATGCGGAGCATCAACAGCTGAAGTTGTTGATTTGTTCCACAAGAGTAGAAAGTGAGATTTTTGACACGTCTCTGCAGATCCCGCATATTCTGGACATGAACTATTTAGACTTTCACCTTCAGATTAACGCTACAGAAACTGTTTGCAAAAACAAGACAGTTTGCGTCTCTCATTGTCCAGATGAATATTGTCTAGATATTTGGACTAATTCATCCTTTTTGTTTTGTTTCTGGATGATTTCAGGACGACAAAAGTGACAAAGGAGAGCAGTCTTCGACCTCAGGGAAGGCATCCATAAAGTCGGTGTTGGACGGCCTCGGGGAGCTGTGGGACCAGCAGCAGTACGACTCGGAGTACAACCTGGACAGCTTCATGAACTCGTTGCACTAGCTCTGTTCGGACTCCGTTCAGTCATCTGCAGGCCAAGCCGGACCTGGCCAGGAGGGGAAAACAATAAAAATGGATCAGGGTTACAGTAGACGTCAAACACAACCAGATCAGGAACTGTTCGTACATTTTAATGCTCTTAATTTGAAAGGTCTGGAGTTGGAGCTGCTCCAAGACTCAGTCCTCTTCCAGAGCTTTTTTTTAAACGTTGACAGTAAGTGAACCTGACCATCACAGACCAGTAAAAGAGCAAGGGACAAACAGCTCCAGTGTTGAATTGCGTCGCCGTCAGTGGGTGCTGCTCTCACCTTTCAAGCACATGTATAATAATTATAGCTCTAATTTATGCCCGCGGCAGCAGGAGCTCGCTCTTTTCGCACTTCACCTTCCAGAGGATATTCAGTGTTAACTGCTTCTGCAACATGTCACAAAGTCTTAAACTGAGTCCTGACTGTCAGCACTTCTCTAGTGGATGGAGACCCACACGGTTTGGATCACAAAGGGAACCCAGGTGGCTGTGACGCGGCGCCGAGCCCAGACTGGTACCTGAAAACTTGACCCAAAGTGTTTTAAATAGCAACTGTAGACTTGTACATATTGCATTTTCTTTATTACAGTGGAATTGTAATAAATTCTGCAAACCTTGAATGTTGCCCTTTTTTCCTGTGTGTGAATGCCATATCAAACTTGAGGCCCGCGGGCCAAATCCAGCCCACCAGGAGTTTTCACGTGGTCTTTTGCAGAGATTACAGTTGTGCTTAAATATTATTTTACTAATCAAATCAAAAGGTTTATTGGTGCCAAATTACTTCAAGGTAAAAAGATGTTTAATTTCAAGAAATGCAGAGAACTTTCTTCCTTCTGCTCCTTCAGACTAGCCAACAGCAGTTAGCAAACATCTGCTGGAACTGAGCATCTCCTGAACTCATCCTGCGAGCCACTTTTTATTGAAACACTCATCAAATTACTGTCTTAAGGGTTAGTAGAAGAGGCATGTTGTGATGACTTCCTGAAGGCAGAGCTTCAGAAAGAGCAAGTGTTCTTAAAGAGACAGAGGCCCAATTTTAAATCAGGAAGTAACAGCCATGTTACATATATATATATATATATATATATATATCAATGTATTGGTATCTGTCTTCTTATGCATATTTTATGTTACTTCAACTTTTAAATACTCTGTTTTTGCTCCTTTGAAAATCCCAAGAATTCTGCTAAATTAAGCCAAAACGTTGCTCTCTTCTCAAAGCTAACTACTTTCAGCTAGAAACTCAATTTAAAGTTTAAACTCATGAAGCTTTAGGCTATCTTCAGATGATTGAGCTTTAGTTTTTTTTTTTATAAATCACTAGTTTTATGGATTTCTTTTTTCAGGTTGTCAATAATCTTCAGCTGCCACAGTGTGCAGCCTCTTAACTGACGCTTTTATTCAATTTTCATGATCAAAACTCTGCTATTTGTAAAATGTAAAACCTACAGAAGTACTTGATGCCCAAAACAAGCCCTGCTTTGAGGAAATATAACCATAATTGTTGCAGGTTTTATGGCTTTCTTTGAAACTCTCGTTGAGCGCAGTGGCCGCTAGATGGCAGTGTCGCACATTTGAGAACATGATGGTATCAGTGAAATTTGCACTTGAAGTGAACATAATCAAATTTATAGAAAATATATTAGTTTATTAAGCTTTAAGTAATGGAAAAGAAGCTCCAGGTGTAATTTTTGTGGCCAAATTCTGTCAGAAATGTATTGATAATGATTAGTTATTAGTTTTTTAACCTATTAGGGTTTTTTTTTATTTGGAAAACTAGGTGTGAAGTATTTATTTTGTAGACTTTTTTCCCCCCTTTTATTCCCTCCAGTTTTGGATGCTATCCAGCTGGAAATATATATATATATATATATATATATATCAACTTTTGTTCAGCTACGATGCAAAAGCAAATGAGGTGGATTAGCAGTGATGACATTGTCCAGGACAAAGATTTTCTTCCGGGCCCCTGAGTGGTTCCTAAACGTTTTCTGGGCCCCCCTATGGATTACAATAAAATCCTCCCCCAAAAAAGAGAAAAAATCAACAGTACACATCGTTCAACCAGACATAAACCTAAACACATCATTTGTTTTCATCTCCACTGGTTTATTTCACACTTCAGGTTGCAACAAAACAAACTACAAACCATCTTTATAACCAAACACTTGTGTGTAACTGTTTTTTTTTTTTTTTTTCATTCATCCATGCTACTTCCCCCCTGCAATCTGCAATGGCACTGCACCCCCTCTATGGGGCGCGCCCCGCACTTTGGGAACAACTGATCCAGGACATGACACTATAGAAATATAATCTGCCCAGATATCTAGCGGTTAGCATATCATGACAGCCATAAATCGGACTGCAACAATCTTCAGTCAGAGGCCTCTTCAGATTTGTTGCAGAACTGACTGCTACTGGAGTTCCTTCTATTTGGATATCAGTAACAACAGCATTTAATTTCCCTTTAGCATAAAGTATTTGTTGAATTATGCTGCGTTAAATAATGAACATTGACGATAAACAGTTGTACAAATATATTTTGTAGGATTTGTAGTTAAATACAGCAAACTACAAACTGATGCAGTTAAAAAAAAAAAATCAATATTTTAGTTTTTGTAACATTAGCAAAAAATTTTATTTGTACTTCAGTATTGTTTTATTCAATTACAGCACAAATATTTTCCTTTCTGCCAGTTTTCCTTTATTGCCCGTTCATTTGTTTACATTATAAACCGCTTATACATCACCAACCACCAAGCTCTTCCTTTGAGTATTTTTTTAAACTTTTGTAGATCATTTTCACACTGATTTAATCAACATCAGCAAGTTAACACATGAAGCTCAGCATTTCAAGAAACAAAGACAGTTTAGTAACAATACAAAGGGATTTTTCAGCTTCAAAAAAATAAAATAAAATTAAGAATTAGCATCATAAAATTAATTTATTCAAAGTAAAAATACAAAATAATATTAATGACATGACCAGATATGAAGTCTGTAAAGAAACAAAATATATAAAATAATAATTAAAAAAAACAAAAATGTAAATATGTTTGAATTCCTTTTTTGTTTTTTTTCTGCAAAACTCTTAAAAGAAAGAAAAAGGAAATTTCTCAGTACAAAGGCTACATTACTACTGGAAGGTACTAGCAGGTAGAGGAGGCAAATACACAGTAGAAAATGATTTTAGTGGATCACAACGCTTGCAATGAAAATAATTTCGCAGTAATATTTTATGCCTCTTTTTCTCGTTTTCTTCTTTTCTACAAATGGTACAAACAGAGTATTGCACATTACGACAAAGAATCAAGCTTAGGCTTAAAAATGAGGAAGGGGCGGGGCTAATTCAAGTCTCGCGTGAACAGAAAGGCCACCAGTCAAATTGATGCACCTTGGGGGTTTTCAATCAAGCTACAGGTGAAAACATTTGTGTCTGTTTAGTGTTAAAAATAACATTCTTCTCTTTTTCTGTGTCCAGTGACTTTCAGAAGTCTTTTTGTTTCTCCCAACTACGTCAGGACAGCAAATCAATTCTTCTTTTTATTTTTATTTTGTTTTTTTTATTTATTCTCTTTTTATTATTTTTTTTACAAAACAAAAAGAAAAAAACGGGAGCACATACTTTTAGGAAACATAAAAAAAACCGTATTTAAAAAAAAAAAAATAAACAGAAGATCTCTTTCACAACTCTGGTCAGCATAGATGATTGGTTATAAATATAAAAAAGGTGGGAAATCTGCTTTAATTTCTTCTCAGAGCACCTGATATTTGAGCTTTCTGCTCTCTCAACCAATTAAACCAGTGGGACTCCTGCTTCCAAACCAGTAAAATAGACCCTACTCTCACTACGAACATGATTATATTAGTCATAAAGCTTTAGCTCCTTCATTAACTCTCTTTAAAAAAAATAATAAATTTTTAAAATAAAAATATAGAAAAAAAATCATCTCTTGAAGAATTAAATTAATATATATTTGTCCATCTGAATAAACTTAGAAAAATGTTTCTCTCCTAATATATGTCAAAACTGAGGTATTGCAAAGGATTTACCCCCCAAAAAACTGTTTTCAGATACAAAGTGTAGTGCACAACAAATACAGAAAAAATAATAAAAAAATAGAAAACTGGGCAAAATGGGGGCAAAGAAATGTTTGAAAAAATAAACTCTCCCCAGAATTCACTCGTTATTATTCGTCAGGAATAATATATCTTCTGCTCAATTAGTTTTTCTTAAACAGAAACTAAAAAAAAAAGTCAAAAAAAGCAGGAAAAACAACAGTTTACGACTGAAAACAGTTACACACACACACACAGTTACGTTTCCGTCACCATCATCGTTTTCTTTTCAGCTTTTAATGGAACCCAAAAATATATAATGTCCACCTTTATTTTTATTTCATTTATTTAGCAGGTCCGATACTTCAAGCTTTGCAGGAGACAAAAAAAAAAAAATTAAAAAATTAAAAAATCTGTTGATTGCGTCACACATTTTCATCTCCGCCATTTTCCCCATTAAAAAAAATATATTTATATATATCAGCAAGTGTAAGGGCTCAGTTTATCAATATCAGATCTCCAGTAGCTTTATGGGGTTTTTCTGCTTATTCACTCTCCAAAATAAAAATAAAAAAGATAAACAAGTGAGCTCTTTGGTTGCGTCGTGACGTAAAAACGTTTCTGTCAAGAGTTGGAACGAACAATAAAGTTTTGCGTGCGTGAACAATAATAGTTTTACGTGTTCGTTTTTTTTTTAACCCCGCTCACATTAATGTCTTCTCTTCAGCTCAGATTGGAGGTTTTCGGCCTGAAAACCTCCCGTCCCAAGTGTGTGTTCCGTGTGTATCCAGACGTGAATCAGTGAGAACGTTTTACGTTTATATAACCGACGGATATACGTGTGGCTATGCTAGCTAGCTAGTTTATGACGTTTCACAGGACTTCCATGTCGGACACTGACGACAGTTAAAGCGAGTCACAGTTCTAGGCAGATCTAACTACGTAGAGTATAAAAAAAATAAGAAAAGAAAATTGCACAATTATAATCAACAATCACCGCAAACAAAGTACTTCACCTATTACAGGTTTTAGTTGTAGTCCTACACTTCATTTGTGAGTAATGTTAGTTTTAAAACCGCCGTCGTCCTGATCTGCTCGCGCGGCGTTGCTATGGTTACCTGTTGTCGTCCATCTTGAACGTACGAAAAATATTTTCCTCGCATCAAAATCACGAACTTTGCTGTGTCTTAATGGGATTTTCATGTGACTGATCAACAGAGAGGAAGGTTGAGAACAAACGTCGCCATCTTTACTTTGATTGGCCTGAATGAAATCCAGTGTTACATAAATATTAGCGTCCAGCTGTTTGTAATTTTATTTCAGGCCTCAAATTTTTTTTTAGAGAATATTATGGAGAAAAAAAAAATCAGCAAGAAAAACAATTAAAAGAAAGCAACAAAAAGTCCGGTTTGTAGTTTTCCAAATTATTCGGGGCCAAGATCATAGATCAACATTTTTTGGCCTACAAGCTAAACTTTACCAGAAGAAAAACAATATTTTTTTGTTTCCATTGTGAAACATGGTGGTGGCAGCATCATGCTTTGATCAGAGTTCACAGAAAGCTTTCAAGATGTTGCAAAAGCTTGAAACTTGAGCAGAGATGCACCCTCCATCATGACAACAATCCTATAGATCAAAGCATATTTGTTAGGGTGGCCTAGTCAAAGTTCAGACCTAAATCCAATGCCGATAGTAATCACTTTTTTAAACATATTGGTATCAGCCCAATAAATAAAATAAAGTCAATATTTATTGTCAACTTATCGACTTTTGGTTTTGGCAATTTTTTTTTAAAGGTGTCAAAATGGTAGAGAAATATTTATGATATACTATGTATAATATTGGTAAATATCGGTTATTGGACGTAAATGCAATATTAATGTCGATATCGCTATCAATCCAAATTTTTTTCTATCGGTGCAGTTCAATCTAAATGTGAAAATTTGAGAGATGCACTAAAAAAAGTGGCACTCTGTAACACCACCAAATCTTACCAAGTATTTTTGTAAGATTTCTGGTTTCACTAGAAACCTTTGCTCCAGTTTCTAGTGAAAACATCTTACTTTTGAAATAAGAAAAAATATAATTTACAAGTAACTTTTCAACCAGATATAGAGGCTTGTTTAAAGTAAATAATTCCTTAATATTAGTGAAAAAGTGCTAGTGCTATTGGCAGATTGACTAACAACGGCCCCTGCACTGTTACCTAGCAACGCCAGCCAAGCCTAGCTCGTTACCTAGCAACCCAGTTCTAGTTCCACTGGCAGATTGTTTCACTTTTAATATTGGAAAAATGTCTTGTGAAAAGAAATAATCCAACATTCCTCATCAATATTAATGTATATTTACTTAAAACAAGATCCTATTTCTTGTTCTTGAAAAGTTACTTGCAAGTTATTTTTTTCTTATTTTAACTAAGACCAAAAATTCTTGGTAAGATTTTCTGGTTTTGCAGAAACTGTGGAGAAATATTCAGATATCTGAGGGCTGTAATATATTTCCATTGTTCCCCTATTGAGATTTTTAATTTGGAAATTTCCTCCACTACAGGAATTACTTTGCATTGCTCTAATTTTATAAAATCCCAGTAAAACACCATCAAGTTTTCAGTGATATGATGCGTGAATCCTTCAGCAGGGTGCACGACTTGCAGTGCGTTGTGCAAAACATGGCCAGAATTAAAATAAAAACAGAAACCTGCAGACATGATACTGAAAAATTGTTTTGCATGCAGCAGCCCAACTAGAACATGCAGTTCGGGGCGACCCCTGACCTCAAAACATCGGCTATCGTTGCCTGAGACAACTTGTCGTCCTGAAACGCTGGCTGCTTCTGAATTCCTTGCTGGAAAAATAAAATAAAGTACTTATGGTATCTGTTCATACCATGGGATTTAGCAGCAAAGCTCCCGCAGCAGTTACATTTACATTACACTAAAAAAAAATATGTTATTATAAAAATAAAGACCTAGATATCGAACGCAAACTAATCTGATTGTGAGGTATTAACATTTACAGAGAATATATCAGTTGGTTTCAGAGCTGGTAATTGTTGCTACATCTGATGCCGCCTAACTTCTGCATTTATTCAATTAGCCTTTGGTAGTTTTTTTATTTATTTATTCTTTATGTTTTTAACTAGGGGCGACGAAACTACAGCTGTTTCAAAGTAAGTGCATGCTCCTTTTGCATAAAATTTAAACCATCTATTTAACGTCTAGATAAGTACAAAACAAAGAAAATAGATAAGTACAAAACAAAGAAAATAGAGCTATGTGTATTTTTAAATATGTGAGCGGTCCCGAGGGGGGACATACCGAACCATCCTGTGTGTACGTGTGTATGTGTGTGTCTTATAGTGAGACTTTGTGCCAAAGTGCAAATTGTAAGCCGGTGGAGTTTTTCCCCCCACAAAGCTTTGATGAGTTCAGAACCGAGAATCTGATCCGTTTCGCTGTTTTTTCCATGTCGGACGGAGCCGGCGGGAGATGTTTTCATTTTTCCTTCTTCATGTGGGTTGAGGATAGTGCAGATCCGCGATCCCCCGCTGGCCCCGCTGGCCCGCCGCCCTCAGCTCCAGCGGAAGGAGACGTGTCGAGGGCGGTCGCCGCCCTCCTTCACCAGCGGCTTGTGGAACTCGCGGCCGGCCCGGGAGTGGATGCTGGCCCAGCAGAACTCGCAGTAGTACTGCAGGCAGGTGACGTTGGCACAGAAAAACGGGGCGAACTTGCCGCCGCAGCGCGCGCCCTGGCACTCGTCGCACATCTGGTCGTCCAGGACATACGGCTTCACCTCCACCTGTAGGGGCAGACGCAGAGAGGTCGTCAAGAGTTCAACAAATCCTGGCAAAAATCAACAAAAAAATACAAATTATGATCACAATTACTGAAAAAATACAAAGTCCTAGCAGGTAATTTTGGTCTAGTTTCTACCTTACTACAATCGAAATCAGAGAAAAATAACTTTTAAGTAACTTTTCAGCAAGATATAAGAGCTTGTTTTGATACCAGGATAAAATTGATTGATTTTCAATCAATTGATTTAAAACAAGCTCCGATCTCTTTCTGAAAAGCTACTTTTGTCTTATTTCAAGTTATTTATCTGCATTAGAATCCAGACCAAAAACACATAATCAGACGTCGTGTTTTTGCAGTTTTCTCCCTTAATTGCTGTTATTGTGCATGACTTGTGTTCATAATGAAGCCCTTGCCGCCCCCGACTGAAGATAAACGATGTTAGCTGAGGTGGGCTGGGCCCGGCTGGACCGGGCCGGCCCGCCCTCCTGGCTGACGCCCAGTCTGTCTCGGTCTCAATCGGCCGGTGCGCCTGCATATTCACGCATGGGGAACTACTATAATTAAACCGACTATGTGTCTGCAACCTGAAACATCTGTCGGGACGCAGAGTGATTACACAGCCGGGCCGGGCCGGGCCTTCCGGTTCTGTAGGCTGCAGAGAAGCTTCTGGCAGAGCAGGAAATACGTACACTCAAGTAAAGTATTTGGTAAATCGTCTACTCAAGTACTGAATAACTGATCAAATTATCAATCATTTAATATTTAAGGATTACATCATCAGACAGACAAAATATAAAGTGGAAATTTTGTCTCTCTCTCTCGTGAACTCGCTCACCCTTTTGTCGATGTCGTTGTGCTGCAGCTGGACAAAGCGGGCGCTGATGGCGGCGATGTAGCTCTGCTGGTTGGAGAACGCCACGCGCCCAGCTCCCTTCGGATATTTCAGTTCCGGGTCCGTGTCGATGCCGGCGTAGCAAACGCCTCCATACAGCCGGTCCATGATCATCGCTAGCTCCACTGGAAGACAAGAGGAAAACACAGAGCAAAAAATAAGACTCTAGAATACACTGCAAAAACACAAAATACTAAAAATCTGTATTATCGAAGAAAAAAAATTAACTTTTAGAACTTCAGCCATGAAGTTTTAAAAGTTAAAAAACATGCAACGTACACTGTAAAAACAAAAATCTGACCAAATGGTCTAGTTTCCAGTGCAAATATGACAGAAATCAAACTTACAAGTAACTTTTCAGCAAAATACAGGAGCTTTTTTAAGCTGCTCCCGACCAAAAACAACCAATCAGAGCCAGGAGGCGGGGCTTATCGCTGCCTAAGATCCTCACTGTTAAATGTGGTAATGGTGGCGAAACCGCTTAATGTTGCGGGAAAACGGTTTATCTGCTGTCATCAGTAGGCTAACTAGCCTTAGCATTTTTGACATGGGTTTGGTTGATGATAGACAGCGCTAAGACGGACCCGCCTCCTGGCTCCGATTGGTTGTTTCTAGTTAGCAGCCTCAGATTAAACTGTCACAATATGTAAAAAAGATATTTTGTAAAAGTTAGGCAATGCAGCTTTAATGATTAAGAGGAGAAAAAAACATCCAGTTTTATTTTTAGTAGCTGACTGATTTCAGCATGTACAGTTTGTTCCTTCCTCTTTCTAAAATTGAACAAAATTTTCCACCCTCTCCCTCACAAACAGCAGCAGCAGTTTCAACCTGCTGGGGGTGATTATCTGGGGGTCAGATTGCAGACAAGCTAGCAATGCTAATCCCGCTGAGAGAAAGGCTCAACCTTCCAATAGCTCATGAATTCCTAACGCGTTGACCTCTGGGTCGCCCTCCTGGGAACCCAAGACGAGGATTGCTTTCTCACCGGGAGACGTTTCATTACCGCCTCCGGCTGCGGTTCACCTTATGAAGCGCATTTGGAGGCTTTAAGGGACAGAAGCTTCATAACGGAGGGCTACCTGCACGCAGGGGCCGGGGAACTCCCCCAACGAAGATGGTTTTGCGCGGATCCAAAGGCTGGGAGCCGTCCATGACGAAGTCGCTGTCGCTCAGGTTCCAGGGACGGATCTGGACCTGCAGAGAAACACAAAAAAAGTAAACAAACTGGAAAATATTTGAACTAAAACTGAAATGTGGGAGAGCAAAGGCCTACAGAGTTAGCATGAAGCTGTGTGATGTGGAGAAAATGAGCAGAAAGTAAAAACTTAATCTGTTAATGAATCAGCCTCAGATTATCATCAGTACACTGCAAAAACACAAAATCTTTCTTTCTAGTACAAATTTCTTAGTACGCTTGAAATTTGAAATTAGACCAGGGGTGACCAAAGTGTGGCCTGGGGGCCATTTGTGGCCCTTGAAATCATCCTGTTTGGCCCCTGATCACAAGAATGTTGGAAAACAATTGACACCCCAAAAAAATGTGAATATTGTCTTTTAATTTTTAATAAGGCAACAGTTTGAAACCCTGTTTACTTTTTAAATAATTTATAGATTTCATAAGTAAATTACATGAACAAAAAAATTACAGTAAACTAATATTTGTACTTTTAATTTAATATATTTTGTGAACCACCAGTAGTTTAAATTTGCAGGTTTTGATCCCCAGTTCAGAAACATAACAGCAGTAAATTAGACAAAACTAACTCACAACTATTTGTTCCAAAGGCAGATTATTTCACTAATAACTTGGAAAAAATGTCTTGTTGCAGGTTAAATAATCTGCCAGAGGAGCCAGTAACAGGTGACCAGTAACACTCACTGGTTTGTCCTTGATGGTGGGACTGGACACACACAGGTAGAGCTTCCCGTCCTCCTCGATGCAGGCATCGATCAACGCCTGGACCGAAGCCTCTTCCTGGAAAAGCAGGAAGGCGTAACCTGGAAGGGACCAAAAATGATTTTAAGGAAATATGACCTTGAGAGGAAATAAAAATAATCATATATTCAAATAATTTAACAGTTCCAGCAAATACATGCAGGCAGAAACATAAAGTCTAGTTTTTAGAGCAAATATCTTAGTACACCTGAAATAAGACAAAACTAATTTATAAGTAACTTTTGAATTTGTTTTAAGTAAATAATTCCTTAATATTGACGAAAAAAGTTTAGTTCCACTGGCAGATTATTTCACTTTTAACATTTAAAAAATAACATTACTACTTAATTCTGCTAATATTACAGCTTTATTCTGACCGTCATACGACTTTTCTCCTATTATTAAGAGTTTATTCTCATAATATTATGACTTTTTGTTGTAAAACTTTATTCTCGTGTTATTACAATTCTGATAATATGCCTTGTTGTATGACCTTATTCTCATATCATTACAACTTTATTAGGGACTTTTTTTCTTGTATTACGACTTTATTCCCCTCTTATGGCAAATTTATTCTTATATTATAAAGGCTTAATTCTCATAATATTACGAATATTTTTTGTATTACAACTTTATACTGGTAATTTCTTTCCTTTATTCTCATAATATTACAACTTGCATAACTATTCTAGGACTTTATTCTCATATTACTCCAACTTAATTCATGTAACGACAACTTTCTTCTATTACAACAGTCTGATAACACGACTTTATTCTCGTATTATTTTGACTTCGTATAGTGGTTCTAGTACTTTTTTCATCCATATTAAGGGATTATTGACTGTAAATAAACTCCTATATTGTGCTAAAAAGTTACTTTTAAGATAGTTTTGTCTTATTTCATGTGTTATAAGATATAAATCACTAGAATCTAGACCAAAAGCACTCTGTCATATTTTGTGTTTTGCTTTTCTTTCCTCGTTTGCCCGCCAGCGCTTTGCTCCTCAGGGAAACCATTCATTATTTATCAGTCTGACACGCGCTGAGTGACGGGGTTTTGTGCAGGAAAGAAAAAAGAACAACTTTCTCAGACCGTCTCTGAGCGCCGCTGCATCATTTGATGTTGACAGCAGATTAAATGACCTTCTTTCAAGGTCAGAGCGACAGAAAACCAATTCAGCATCCATCCAACGCTATTAGAGGCACCAAAACAAAGACAGAAAATCCATCCGAGACGTAAACAACAGTGGAAAAGGATAAAAACAAAACATTTATATCTTCCACTTCTTTTATTCACAATGTGATTTTGCTCCTTTTTATTAAAATTGGTAAATTACCATATAATCTCCTCCTGACCCAATCTAGTTTAGAGTCTATTTTCTCAATTTTATCCTAATCCAGAACTAGAAAAACTTTATTTCTAAATTGTCGGCAAATTACAGGGTTCGTATTTTATCCACAGTAAAATTCAAGAATTTTTTAAGCATTTATAAAGTAAGTTTTCCAGCAAAACCAATACACATGAACTAAATTCACAATTACATGATACTAGTTATTAATTATTTAATGTTTTGTGTTTATTCTACGTTCAACAGTAGGAATGAAGTAAAAAACAAAATTTTATGTTTTCAAAAATCCTATAAACCTGTCTGATTTGAGAACAAAACACTAATTTAACACAATAAATATATATGATATATATTGTTTAATGTAAACAGATATAAGCCGACATTTATCTCAATAACACAGATCAATAAGTCATTGAGAAATTTGGAATAATAAATATTTACTACATTGAAACAACCCAAACGAATTGTTTTTACTCCTCAAATTAAATGCTAAAACACAAAATACAAAGAAAGTTTTTTAAAAAAAATCTAAAAAATGTTCCTGCTACGTTTTCTGGCATTTAGTAAATAGAAATTATTTTCTTAATTCTAACTAACCTAAAGCAAGAAAAGTTTAATCTGATTTAACTTCTAGACAGCAAGAAAAAAAAAACAGTGCAACGATTAATCAGATTAATCAGAATAGTCATGATTAATTGATTAATTAAATAATCGTCAACAATTAAGTATTTCCAATATTGCATAAAAAGGCAAAAATAAAAAATACTGATGATTAACCGATTAATTATCAAGATAAATGTTAAAAATAATCGTAGTTGTGAAAAGAATCTCGTTTTTACTGAAAAAGTTTTCAACTTTAGGCTTTTAATTAAATGTTGCACTGAATTCTATCACAAAATTGCGGTTAGAATATCAAGCACTTTCCAAACCTTGAATAAATTTAATTTTCAAGGATTTTAAGCACTTAAATGAACCATCAAACTAATCTAGTTAAAGAGCAGCAGCTGTTGGTGCGACAGCTGTTCACTCCCGGTGGCGTTTGTGTGTCAGGGGAATAAGAAGCGATCCGATTGGCTGATTAGGATCAGAAACAACACGGCGTATTGCGCCGGGATGTTTTTGTGTGTGTGTGTGTGTGTGTGTTCTGAATGTGCAAAGATGGAGGAGTTTTTTTAGCATTTATTTTTGATTTCATCCCTTCCTGAGTGGAGCTGCAAACGTTGAGACAAACAGAGAAAAAGCGATAAAAAAGAAACGGGACGGTGAATATTGATGATCAAATATGGAGACATTGTTCATCCCTAAGGTCTGTTGGACTGAGACAACTTTCCATTTTAACATTTATTTTCCAACTCTGGAATAAAATTTATAACTAAATCAATTGGTTGGTTGGGAGGAAGCAAGGAAAGGAAGCAGGATTGGAAAAAGAAGAAATGAACACATGGGACAGGGAAGAAAGGATACAGGAAGGAAGAAAGAAAGGAAACAGGAAGAACAGCAAGAAGGACGAATGGAAGAAAGCAAGGACACATTAGAAAGGAAGGAAGGAAATACAAGAGGATACAGTAAGGAAGGAAGGTAGGAAAGAAGGCAGGACAAAAGGACACGAAAAGGATTTAAGGAATGAATGACAGACTTGAATAGAAGGAAGGAAGCATGAAAGAAAGAAGGCAGAAAGAAAGGAAGGAAGTGAAGAAGAAGAAAGGAACAGAATCTGAAAAATAACTGAAATATTTCTGTACATATCCAGAACTTTTAGGACAATCCTGATTTTTTTTTTTTTACAATAATCCAAAAAGGTCGAATTAATTAAAACCATTATTTACACAGCGGGGCTGAAACACAAACCGCTACCAGCTGCTTTAAACGTCCAAATAATCTCTCTGCTAATTGGGTTCACACACGGAAAGCTGCCTCATCATCGGCCGGCTGACGCTTATGTAAGGACGGGATGTCATTCGGATAAATCGGAGGTTTAGGACAACATCAGAGAGAGACAGAGAGAGAGAGGAGGGAAAAAACTTAAACGGGGTAAAAATAAGGCATGAAAAGGCAGAGCTAGCCAGCAGCTCTTCAGTCTAAGAGAGAACAACATGTTCTGTGACCCGGAGGGGGAGGGAAGAGAGGCAGATGGAAAAGAGAGTAAAACAGGAAAGGAAAGGTGGGAAGAGAATGAATGAGGGCTTTACAAGCTGAACGTTCAGAAATAGGCTCTGGACGCTGAAAGTGAAACAAACTCCCAAATTCAACTAAACTAACCCACCGACTGAAACCAGGCCGCTTTACAGAGAGACAATATTTGCACTTTTCTAGGCTTAGACACGGGACGTGTCAAAAATCTTTTGAGAATTTTGAATGGTTTGAATGGTTTGAGAACCATTCAAAAGTTCCCATGTTGAATGGTTTTGTGCTTCCAGTTGGGTCTCAGCTGCTTCCACCAACAGACCAAGAGCTTCAAGAAAAATAAAACAACTCGTTTTTGGGAATAAGTTCATTGTTTTTAGGTGTCGGGAAAATTAAACATTCAGAATGTAACGTGACAAACCCTAACCCTCACCTAGCAACCTCGGTTGCTAGGCAATCCCAACCAAGCCCAGCCTATCACCTAGCAACCCAAGTGGAGCTCCAGCACATTTGGCCAGCTGGATTTAAAAGCTGCTAGAAAATCTTAAGTTTTTTGTTGTTGACTTGCATCCAAAAACCACCAGCTACATTCTAGTTGGTCGTGCAGAATTCTCCACTTCTGCCTTTCAAAGATGTACGGTTGCATAATTGCGCTTCGGTTTGCAGCCATTTTCAATGCCAAGTTGGGCATCGCGGCAGCTACAACTTATTTGGATTTAAAGCGGCAAGACACCGAAAAATGCAACTCATTCGGAAAGGAGCTCAAAACTGAGGATACTGAAATTGTCATGAAATGCGGTAATTGGTGGTGAGGATGGCTGCAGAGGACTCAGGTTGTGGTGTGAAAAAGGATGATTTAACTAAAGCTCTTACAGATTAACAGAGAATCCAAGCAGCACAGGTGAACTAGAAAGCAAGGAACTGAACGCTGGTGGCTCTAGTAGTGAAGATAAACAGCAACTTGACACTTTGGCAAAGATCCGACGAGGAAACACAGACACAGGTGGGATTAAATACACAAGGGAGCAATCAACAAAACAGGACACAGCTGGGATCAACCAGGACGTTGACAAGACGACACGGGAACCGAATTGACTAGAAAACAAACACAGAGGCCTAAATCGAGACAGAATTCTCGTTATCTTAGAATTATTTCATGCGAAATAATGTAATGCACAAATAGACAGCCATTCATCTTCGAGAAGCAGAAGTGGCGCCTCCTGCAGCAGGTGGTTTCTATCTTCTCCAGCAGCCATTGTACAGCACATACAGTGGTAAAACCAGCTGACCAAACATGCTGGAGCTCGGCTTGGGTTGCTAGGTAACAGGTTAGGGTTGGTTGGTGTTGCTAGGTAACGGTGCTGTGTCCCCAGAGTGTGACTTAATCAGGAGGTTTTTGAACCAGCTCATTTTCCAGGCACCAAAAGATATGAACTTATTGGCTGAACGTTTTTTTTCAAGCACTTAAAAATCATCATTTGAATGTATTTTCTATTTGTGTTTGGGTATCTCTCCAAGATATAAAGGCTTTGTTTGATTATTAGTGAGAAACTTCAGAAGGAATAGACCTGTAATGGTCTATCACAGGGGTTCTTTATAGTAAATATTAACGTTTCTCCAGATCGATGTGACCCACTTCATCTTCTATAATCTGAGCGAATCCAGTCCGGACGGTGCTGAGGATGTGTCTGCCTCCGTCAGCCTGGCGCAGTGCGGAGGCTTATGCCACGGGAGGAGAGCGCAGATCTGCAGTGGCTCGTGCCTGCGATTTAGAAAGCTTTCCTCCTGAGCTCTCAGCAACGTCTGCTAAGTAAGGCAACGTGTTCACCGTGAAAGAGCAATGAGCAACTTGCAGGACGGATACTTTCCTGACTCATGGGGAGGCGACATATTGTCAGATCACTCTCAGCATACACTTTATTAGTCTTGATGTGTTCAGAGGTAACTTAATGTTCATTATTTAACTGTTTCAGCAATAATAGAGCAACAGACATGAATTTTACCAGCAAAAATTTTTGTGGGTGGAGCCAAGAGAGACTGAGGGAATGAGTGAAGAATTAAACTTAAATTTTAAAAATATCACTAAACTAATGTAAGATTCAGACTCTAAATGAGTGTACTCAAACTTCAGATCAAGGCAGTTGGGCCACACACCCCTGTTGGCGTTAAATGAAATCTTTTGTTCATGTTTTTGATTGACGTTTTTATGTTTAGGTCGGTTATTCTGCTGCTCCCCTCCTACTGCACATGGCTCGGTCGGTGCAAACGACACCCGAGTTACCAAGGGGTCAGTCGCTCAGAGCGCAAACATCTTTCCACTGGCACATCAAAGCCCGAGATCGAAATCCAAGTCTTCCCACTACCTCATCAAGTGAAAGTTATGTTGACTTTGCGGAAATCTAATCCAATGATGACCAGATACGGAGACTGACCGAGTCATGCCGCTGGCTCCTCCGGCTTAAATGCTGACATTTAAGTCCAGGGTTATCTCAGCAGCTGAGACGTGTCTGCGGATTGGTTCCCGACGAGCACAAGGCCCACAGCAAGCGCCCAACCATCAGGAACAACGCCACCTGAACAACACGCTTCTACATGCTATGATTTTGTTGTGTAACATTCACATTTTCCACGTTGTTGTACTTCCATTTGCACCTCATGATTCTTAAAAAAAAAAACACCCCCAGCCGTTTTTTTTTTTTTTTTTTTTGGCTTCTGGAAAATGAGTCGTTTCAAAAACCTTACGAACGTAACGTCACAAATCAGCCTAGCCGGCTACCTAGCAACCCCAGTTGCCTAGCAACCCAAGCGGAGTTCCAGCGTGTTTGGTCAGCTGGTTTTGCCACAGTATAATGGCCGCTGGAGAAGACAAGTGTTTTGTTATTGATTTAACATCCAGAAACAGATTGTTGCACTCGTGTTGGTTGTGCAGGAGGCTCTACTTCTGCTTTTCAGAGATGTATGGCTGTATATTTCTGCATCCGTTTTCAGCCATTTTCACGTGCGAGTGCAAATGGCTCCTGCTCAGTCAGGGGGCGTGGAAAGCAGCTGATCATATTGAATTTAAAGTGACAAAAGGTCCTAAAACAGCTAATTCTGAAACTAACCGGACTAAAATCTCATTATCTAAGAAGGATTTTGTGCAAAAAATGTGATGAACATGTTTTGTGTAGCCCATAGACTTATTCTAACCTTTAAGTTTTACTTTACAGGAGACAGAATAACCTTGAAGAAAGAGACAGGGAGAGAGGATGAGAAAAACCTCAAAGGCTTAGAAAAACCGGAGAGTACTTGAGGATAAAGCAGAGAAATCAAGCATTGCTAATCATCTCAATTTGCAGCAGTCACTCAGAGTGTAATCCCAACACAACTGGGGAAAAGATAAATCAAGGCCCGGGTAATGGAGGAAGACTTAGCGCTGAAACTGGGGCACTTCTCTGTATTCAAAGAGCCATAACAGTACACAGAACAGACCTCTGCGCCGAATGACTCATGGTGTGATAAAAACAAAATTATAAAACGCTGATCATGACCATCTGCAGGCAAAGGACACTGCAGTTGTAACCTTTTCAAGGTACGGTTATTGCTGTGTGACGCAAGCGCCACAGCAGTTCAAACGACGCAGTACACACAACGAAACCTTGAACCCTCCTGCTCCTTCTGCCCCAAGTCACACACCAAAATAGCTCCCTCATCTGAAGCTCGTCGCCAACAATGAGTGTTTGGATGATGGGAGGCAGTCTGAGCGACAGCAGCGTGACGACTGCACAGTCTCACTTGTAGTTTAAAGGAATCAGTTTTGAGCATCAGTAGCTACAACTCGGCTTCAGTGGGTTTCCAGCGTGTTTCCTTTTGATGGATTTTTAACTTTATGAACTCACTGCTTTACAGAAAGTATTCCCAATCTGGTTATTTTCTGTTTCCCTGCCTCTTTTTCAGATTGAGTCATCAGTTCTGTTTCCATTACAAATTTTTGTTTATATTCTGCCAACATCAGAGGGGAACCCAAAATTTCACAATTGCAATGTTTCCATTAAATTTAAGATTAAATTAAAATCACGTGTGAATAAGCTTGTTCATGGTAGCGATGGATGTCACAGTCGCATGAGATGTATTCATAATTCAGCCATCAGAGGAAACGCTGTCGTCTTATTCAGGCGTCGGAGCGATAAACATACTTTGGGTCGTCAACATGTACAGAAGAGCTTTAGAATCAACTTTCTATGAATTATGAGATGCTGTGAGCTGCAGATTGTCCAAAACAAACAAAGATGAACCATCATCCTCCGACCACTTCTTCTTGTTTGTCGTTTCTGCCAGTAGTAACAGCTGGCTGTTGATCGTGTGACTCGTGATGCGAAAAGTGTTTTTGTTTTGTTTGTTTTTTTTGCAGTTTTGCAAAATAAATCTAATTCAAAACTACTTCAACCAAGGGTAAAAACTTCTTACAGAAAAACAAGTTTTTGGGAAATTGGGTTGTTCCCATTCGGCAAATTTCACAGAGTACACCTGGTGGTCTAATGCCACTGTGTCTTACTCTCTATTCTGGATTGAGGCACTGATGAAACTATTGGTGGTCATTTTTCCAGATAAACTCCTAAAGCTAATTTACGTGGCTGTTTAGTAAACTTTCAGCTAAATAAACAATTAATTCTTTAGGTAGCTAAATGTTTATGTTCATGCTCTTATTTTGAAGTGGTTTAAAATCGTTTACGCAGCAGTTCTGTTTTCTGTTCTCATGTTTTCTATTGTTTTTGATGCATTGTGGGCATCAAGATGGTTAAATTGAGGGTGTTAGCAATTTAGGTTAGCTTTTGCTAAATGCTATGTTGGTTTAGCACATTAGCATTAGTGGAACATATCTTTATGATTAGCTCTTTTGGGTTAGCACAACTCATCGTTTAGTTAGCAGCCATGAATTCTACTATAAATGCAGGATGAATCAAACATTAATAAACTAAACGGCTCATTTGGTTTGGAGTCATGGTCTTGACCTGCAAACAAAGTGAAACTTGATGTTTAAGTTTCATCCGGCTGCATTTTTAAGAGCTACTTGTTGCTCCAACCAGCAGCTAAATTTGCTGTTGCCTCCAGCAAACAGTCGTCCTCTAACGTTGCTTTTTTTAATGCCCCAGGGCAGCTTATTGTGTCTGTAAGCAGAAGTGATGGATGTCAGGGAACGGGAGACTGGGCCAACAACACAAGCCTGCAGACATTTTGAGCTGCATTTAAACTTCCTGCATTTCATCTGAACAAAACGACAGAACATTCATCTCCTCTTCAACCATCAAAACAATCTTTTCTTACATACAATTAGCTCCATATTAAATGGATCTACAACAGTGAAACACTTTTTATTACATTTTTTGATCCATTACTGGAGGGTGTGACAATATTAGCAGAAAGGAGAAGCTGAAGGGAAACAATCCTGCCTTGGCATCAACTTTCCGTCTCTGCCTGACCTTCATCCCGAGCACCAGAACAGTCCAGGCCCGGCCCCCGAATCCAGACCGAGCCACAGCATGAGTCACCGCTGAACAAAAAACACTTTCATAACGGCACAGGCGCACGCTGCTGGCAGTTTAACGAGCAGCAGGGTGGAAAGTGACAGTTATCTTCCATTCGGTCAAGCCTGGACGGATGCTCAACAGGCTCTGGATGCGTGTCCCACATTCTGCAGATCACTGGCAGAGTGAAACGTTTCTGCTGTTTTCTCTTCGTGTCGCACTTAAATGTTGCAGTCATTTTTTATTTTTTTTGCCTAAATCATCTTTTGGTAAAGAGTGGAGATTTTTTTATTTTATTTATTGTTTTTGCACAAATAATTTAAAAGGAAAAGGACATAATCCTGTTCCTGTGGGGGAAAGTAATTTCCATCTTAATATGGAAATTTACGGAAGAACATTACGGCCACACACACAAAAAAAAAGTCTCAGAATTCTGTTTTTTTTTTTTTCAGAAAATTCTGACTTTTTTCCTCAGAATTCTATTTTTTTCTCTCAGAATTCTCATGTTTCCCAGAATAGTGATTTTTTTTCCTCGTAATTAAATTTCTTTCTTAGAATTTAGATTTTTTTCCTCAGAATCAAAATTGTTTAGCATGTTTATGCGCCACGAGGCAAATCTAGACTTAAAATGGATAAAGTTCACATTTATAAATCCTATAAAGTTTATGGAAGAAACATATGTGATCATTGTCATACATTAACATAATTGTAGCACTCTTGATCATTTATGTGAATTTTGACATAAATTTACACAGAACTAGAAAGGTTAAAGTCAAAATTATTATTTTTTTATTGGCTCTGTAGTGATTGTCCATATTTTTTGGTTTAATGTCACAAACCACACTGGCCTGATTACTGCCAGACCCCCAAATCAATATCCTAATATTTCTCCATCATAAGGTGAGCAGAAATACATTAAAATCAATCCATAGGTGGCGCCATTATTACATCCATAAACACAGTGTGACATCTACATTCTTCTTCTGCGCGTCGCACAGTGAAGTTCGATTGCAGTCGAATTTAACTAGTAGTATAAACAATCAAGCAAAAAACATAATATCCAGTATTGAGAATTAAGACGTGTTGGTCGAATCAAACCTGAGCGCTTTTCTTTGCTTTGACATGTCAAATATCGTTTGTTAGGGTGACAAAACCCAGACTGAAGTGGTGATGCACTGACCCATCTGGAAAGGGTTACCATCCATTTCTAAGCGGCTTCAGCGAACCGCAGCAGGCGCCATTATCCAGAAATGGAGAAAATGTGAAACAGCGACGAACCTTTTAAGGAACGGCAGACAAAATGAAATCAGTAATCCATCAGTTAGGACCAGCATTCACGATTCAACAATAATAGGGGAAAAAATCATCAGTCTGAGAGGCAAAACCACCTCGAACCAAAAAGAACATGAAGTCCCATCTCACAGTTTCCACAACACATCTTAGTGAAATATTCCAAGACCTACGTATGGAGTAAAACTATCAGCAGCATCACACATTCAACGGTGCAGCCAGCGACAAAACGAGCTCCAAATGTATGAACAATACAAAAAAAAAACAAAAATGCAACAAACACTGCAAGCCAAAGTCCTCCAGGCCACCAGGGGGAGTCGTCCACCAAATCAAATGGGACTCTCTGTCGAGATTTAACGGGACGTACAGGAAGAAACGAACGTTACATTTCACATTTTACTTTTTCAAGCATGCAGTGTTTTACAACATTATAGAATGCCAACATGTTCACATAGGTAGTATTGCTCCCCCTACTGGTCTGGAGGACTTCTGTTGTTTTTGCTTTTTGTGGAATTTCCACTTATTGCGTCTATTTTTTGCTCACAGCGTTTTCAGTTGCATTTGATTTTCGAATTTGTTTGATTTGGAGTTAGGAGTTGGTTTGCTTTGCATTTCCCACTCGTCGGCTACCGTATTGACACGATGCCGAAATAACTGAAGTCAGACATTATCTGTCTTTGATGGGGCTTTTTAAACGGTGACGGAAAAAATCCGACAGCCATCTGTCATTTTGACAGATTACACACACCTGACGATTCGGTGCAGTTTCAACTTTACACAACATTGCGGAGCTCACTGAAATCAATCAACATAAACATTCCCATCAGAGAGAGGGTGGCAGGATTATTCTTCCATAAATGGGAGTGTCTGCCGGATCAGGCAATGTTTAGAGAGTCTTGTCAACTTCTGATTTGGTGAAATGTTACCCAATTTCAAAACTTCGTCACTGCAGAGACAAAGTTTAATGAATTCAGCTTAATGGTGACACGATGTGGATTATCTGTTCTGCTTGTTGAATATTAATTAAGCAGAATGAAAATGAAATGTCAGATTTTAAAAATAAACTCTTTTTCACTGCTGCTCAAATTGACGGACAAACAAAGAAGTTTAGCTCGATCTCTGATGGGGGTTTCTTTCCTTCTTAAAGCCTTAAGATAAAGATTAAACAAAAAAGTGGCCTAATCAAAGTCGGATCCAACTCTGACTAGTGAGCCAAGATTCCTCTACAGCGACGTAAACGACTCTGTTGGATCCAATGCTGGACGGCAGTTTAAACAAATCGATTTGGATGGGCTATTTCCTTTGGAAAAGCAGTCATTACTTAAAAACTGCTTCTTTTGTCACAACATGGGGAAACCAGATGAAATCAGTTAAGGGGTCAGACATGTTTTCACAGCTACGTTTTTCTCAGTCCCACAGGCGTTGGACGCACTTTGCTCTAAATCCCAAACCCTCGAGCTGCAAGGCTTCTGTCACCTTTCCAAGATGGCTGGCCGGATAAAACGGAGAGCGAGACGCTAAACGGGAAGTTTCCGAAGCGAGAGATGAACACTGCACAGACGAGCGGACCCATCCGCCTCCTCCCTTACATGGCGGCGTCTTCCAGCTGCCGTAAGCTCATTCATTCCCCTAAAAGGATGCCGCATTCCCCCCCTCTTGGATTACAAGAGGCGATTCAAAATAATCTCTCTGAGAATAAAAAAAAGGAGGTAAAAATAGTGGGAGAGGAAAAACTGGCAGAGATATTCACAGGTCCTCACAGCGTATTACCATCAGCCGATGGAATGCCAATTGTTTCCAGAGTAGATTCATATTATGAGACAAACTACAGCTAACAGCAAGAAGGAGAAGCACAGAAGCTTAAAGAGCTCTAATAATAACGCCGTATTAGGGCAAATAGAACAAAATGGGCAAATTTCAACCAAAACCAAACGTTTAGATTAATCTCAGGAATTTTCTAGAAAACAGACATTTCTGACATCCAAAAGTTGAAAATTTACGACAAAACAAAAAAATAAAAATGATCAGAAATTCTGAGGTTAGTCTCAGAAACGTCCCACGAAAAATCTTTGAAATTATGAGCTGCGAAAGTCAAAAAATTGCTAGAAATTTTTTTTGAAATTATAATAATCTGAGAAATTTTCTTGAAAAAATGTGGAAATTTTCAAATTTGAAAGGTTGAAAATTTGCTAGAAGAAAGTTCAGAAATTTTGAGATTAATTTCACAAATTTTCTAAAAAAAAAAAATTAAAAAAAAGAAAGAAAAATGTGGAAATGTCTGAGTTAGAAAAGTTAAAAATTGCCCAAAAATTCAGAAATTTAGAGATTTCACAAATTTTCTACAAAAAACTCAAAAATTTCTGAGTTCAGCAGGTCAAAAATCTTTTGACTTTTGAAACTCAGAAAATTTCCACATGTCAAAAATCTTAAACTGGAAACCATTTTTTTTCTAGAAAATCTGACATTCACAAAAACGGAGGAATAAATTTTCTCCTTTTAAGCACATTTTTGACTTTTTAAACATTTTCATAGAAAATTTATCAGATTAATCTAAAATTTTTGGCGGATCCTTTTTTTCTATCTACAACAGGCCCAAAACTCCTTCATAGCAAAAAACAAACACAATCTCAAAAGACAAAAAATATTTCCCCGCTTCTCAGGAAACAGATCCTGAATCCAGACTGCAGCTGGACAGTTAAATCCTACAGGAGTGAAGCCTGCTGAGCAAAACGAGCCTCTGCAAGCGATATTTATTGATACACCTCTAAGGTGAGCGAAAGGCGGACAACCTGCTGTTACCTTTAGGTGGGAAGTAGGATTTGCTTTCAGCTTTGTGGGGCCAATCCACCACCAGGTGCCCGTAGCGGCGGAAACTGTTGGTGATTTCATCTGTGGGGGAAAAACAAAGACAAAAATGTGAAATGCGATGAGTTTTCTCATACGGTATTGAAAACAAGAACTCGGTGTGGAGCGAAACGCCACATTGAGAGGGTTGTTTTTCGTTTTTTCCCCAGTTCTTGAGGCAAGCAGCCGCTGCATTAAACATGAAATGGGCTGAATCGGGCTGTGGAAACGCCGGAGAGCACGTAATGTGCCTTTATTCAGTTGAGCTTTAAACATATGAAAGTAAACAGGCCTCTTAAGTTAAACAGCTCGAGATGGAAGGTGACGAACTGCAAAATCAGACAAAGTATTTTAATATAGTTTCTATTGCAAATATCTAAATACACTCAACATAAAACAAAACTAACTTTTCAGCCTGTTTTAAGTAAATAATCCCTAAATATTGAAGAGAAAGTTCTAGTTCCACTGGCAGATTGCTTCACTTATTTCACAGTTGTTGCCTAGCAACGCCAGTCAATCCCAGCCCGTTGCCTAGCAACCCAGTTCTAATTCCACTGGCAGATTATTTCACTTGTAACAAAACATTTTTCCCACATTATATGTAAATTCATCTGCTGATAGAAGCAGTTATTTTTCTTCAATTATAAGGAATTATTTACTTAAAATAAACTCCTATATTTTGCGCCGATTGTACAGATTAAGTACCATCATCCATATTGAATATAAAAACAGAATATTGTACCACGGTCTGTAAGAACAATGAGTAACAACTAAAAATTAGAAGTTGATTATTTGACAAAAATTAACCAATTTTTAAAGTGCATGAACCAAGTTGAGATGTGGCTCTTGTGTAGAAAACTAATGCTACTTGTATGTGTACGCTGTACAAACACAACATCCTACTAAGTATTTTTATTTAGGTTTTGGTGCAAATATCTTAGTACACTTGAAAAAAGATTAAATAAACTATTTAACAAGATTTTTGTAGGTCAATAATTCTTGAATATTGATCAAATGTGCTAGTAGCATGTAAAAATGTTTTTTTTTTTTTGTATTTTTAACTTGTTTTAGGAGGGTATTTTTTGCAGTGTAGTGTCAATGTGCCCCTAAATGGAGTTGATAAATGTCAGCATGACTGCAACAGGCAAAATGTCAAAACTACAGTTTGTTTTGGGAAGTTTCCAAAATTGAGCATCATGTGTAACAGGGTGAAACTTGCTGCAAGAAATGAAAATTTAAAAAAAATACAAAGTAGAAAAAAATCTCCTTTACCTTCATCTATGTCGGGAGGAAGACCTCCGACGAACACTTTCCTGGAGTAGCGCTCCATCCTCTCGCCGTTCTGACAGCGGGTCGGCGAGTTCAGGCCCTGGGTCAGGGAGGGGTCAACGTGGCCGTCGTCAAGGAAACCATCCTCGAAGGGGAAAAGACAGGAACGACCTGGACGGGGGCGGAAAAGTGAAAAGAGCAGCAGGAAAGATGGACAGAGAGGAGGAGTGGAGAGATAAAGAGAGTGTGAATAAGAGACGGAGAGTTTTTACTGCCTGAACTACAACTTTATTTCTAATTATCGGATCATTAAGCTGCGTTTCTTTCCACAAAAGCAATCGCAAAAAACAAAGAGGCTTGTAAAGAGAAGCTATGAATGAATAAAAAAGGTTAAAAATATATAAAAATAAATGATGACAAGTTATACAAGTTATACCAAAGTGCTAATAGGGCGGCCATCTTGTTTGACAAACATTTTTTTATTTTATTTGGACTTTGAATTCGGGTCAAATCTACACCAGAATATAAGGGTCAAGCAGCAGATTGTTTTCCCTTTTTACGAGAATAAAGTCATTATGTGGCAAGAATAAAGTTGTAGTAATGTAAGAATAAGGTGATATAACAATAAAGTTGAAATAATAAGGGAGGAAATTCATAATATTAAGAGAATAAAGCAGTAATTTTATGAGAACTACAATACTAAAAGTAAAAAATTAATTATCGAAGCTTTTTTTTCTCAATAAAAAAACTGCTAAGTTTTTAAACTGCGTCTTTATTCTGCTAATATTTTGACTTTATTCTCTTAATTAAAAAAAGGTTTTGCAGCCTAATACTCCGCCATAAACCTCACAGAAGGGATGACTGAAATAAAAACTACTTTGTGAAAATAATTTCTATCTACAGTAAGAAAAAAAATAGATGAGCCCCATCATGGTTTTAGACTTTCTTGTCATCAATTGCACGTTTAAAACATTTCATTGTGTTTCACATAAGGACATTTTGTGGAGAGCAACTGAAGCCAGACATTTGGTGCAAAGCTCAAATCCCTGCAGGATGGAAATGTTGCGTCAAACAGCTCATCTTTTCTTCGTAATGAAGAAACACAAAAAGCACAGCAAGCAACCGACGAGCCAAACTGGGAGATCCCCGAAGATCATTTCTTATTTTGACATTTTTGGAATCAGTCCAAACAAAAAGATTAAGAGTTTAGTTTTATTTAAGGCTGACTCAAAGAGAACAGATTCGTTCCCCCCATTCAGCGCCCAACACAAGATTCATTCAAGCAGAACCGATGACCTTTCACCCCCTCCCTGATTAAAGACACAAGATGGAAAACAAAGTGTCAAAATTAGCATGATTCCATTCAACCACAGCACAGATGAAAGCCACAAAGTGACACCACAATTAGACACCCCAAAAACAAATCAGCCTCTTTGCAAAAAGAAAAAAAAAAAACATGGCCGGCTTGGGAAGCAAAACACGTTACCTCGTCGGCGGCCATAACTCCGGCCTGCTTGACGGCGCCATGGAGGGGAGAGAGCGAGGAAAGGAAGGGAGAAAATACAGAGACATGGGTTTTGTTGAACTAAACCAAATTAGCAACATCGCTAAGGTAACAGTGGCGGACCGCGGCTAAACCTTGGCAACAGGACGGGAGCATCATTACAGCCACGGGGAATACGATACGGAGGAGGGTTAGTGCCACCGGACAAAATAATTTTAAAAATGCTGACATTTCTCAGGATTCTGAGAAATTTCTCAGAAATCCTGTGAGGTGAAAAGTCAAACTTCTGAGAAAAACGTCTGACATGAATGACTGACAAAAGGTAAAAATTCTGCTAAAACAGTCAATTTAGAGAAAAAGAGTCAGAATTTTTAGAAAATATTCAGAAATCTGAGTTTGAATTTAGGGATTTGAGAAAATAGGTAGAATTCTGTGTTTAAAGGTAGAAATCTGAGAAAAAGTAAACATTTTGAGAAAAAAAGTTCTGTAAAATAAAAATTCAACTTTGAGAAAACAAGTCAAAATTTTGATTTGTTTTCAAAATTGACATTTTGAAAACAAGTTTAAATGTTAAATTTAAACTCAGAATTCTGAGGAATACCTCAAATATAAATTTTCAGGAACACCTCAAAATTCTGAAATAATTTCAGAATTCTTTAAAAACAGGATAAATTCTGAGAAAAGTGTCAGAAATCTCAGAAAAGAATCTGAAATCTTCTGAGATCAAAAGTCAGAATCCTAAGAAAAATGTAAAAATATATTTTTCGTCAGTGGCTCTATTCCTCTTCCATATATGGAGGACCAATCCTGCCATATTCAGGAATAATATGGAAATAAAGAAATGATTCATTAATATAATTTCAAATAAATTAATGTTCCATTAAATGCAACAAAATATTAAGCGATTTAAAAATCGATAAAATAATTACGTGTAAACGTGTATTTCTGTCTTAATTTTTATACCTTGATACATTTCTGTGTTTTATTGCATATTTTTAATCAAAACTGGTAGTTTTTGACTGCTATATTTTTCTTTTGTTTATTTATTTCAAGCCCTTTCTTCCTTTTATATGAATTATCACCAAATTTACTTAAACCATTTTTTCCAAATTATTTAACTGGTTTTGTTTTTTTATTTCTTAAACACTGATATATTTTCAGTTATATACCTCTTTGTATTTAAAAAATATATTTTTATGGAATGTTATGGATTTGTTTCTTGGGGGTTTTTTGTCAATAGCTTCAAGCTAAAGTGACCAAAAGACTCAGTATCAATGTCCATCGGCATTACAGGTAGAAAAGCACCAGTCAGATATTAATATCTGTATCTGTATTTAAGTGTAGCAAATAAAATTGTAATTCAGTACATTTATTTCTGTGGGGTTTTTTTTTTAAGAAACATTTTAGTTGAGCTCTGTTTTTCTGCATACATTCTGTTATTCTGTTAACACTAACCTCAGATAAAGATATCGGTAGTGACAAAAGTGACTCGGTGCGTCCCTAGTTACACAACAGTTTCAAACAAATTCTATAGAATCTAAACTTTTAAATGAATTAAAGATGGCAGGATCGGTCCTCCGTAAACCTGCTTCACCTGCCTTGGCAACAGAGGCGCAGCAGCATAATGCACGGCTGCACAGCCCCGGTGATTGTGATCTGAGTTTAATGAACCTGCAATAGCTGCACTTCCTGCTAATCTTCTGTGAATATTCACAAATGAGGCCATAAAGAGGCGTTCTGCTGGGCCGGTTTAGTCATTACCATCGCTCTGGTGAAATATTAAGAGCGGGTCGACAGGTCAGGTGGGCAGGCCAGGTGAGAGTGGAAACTTCCTGATGGTGTTTGAATATGGCCGGCTGATAGCAAGGTACAAGCGGAGAGTTTGAACTGGACAGAGACCAAATGTGACCCCGTCATGACCTTTAGCAAGATGATTTCATTGCTTTGACTTGGCAATATGAATAAAATAAAAAAATAGCAACTTCAAATTTGTGTTTTCTAGCTCATTCTGGGGGATTCAAATGATCAAGTACACTAAAAACACAAAATCTTACCAAGTATTTTAAGTCTAGTTTCCACTGCAAATATCTAACTACACTTCAAATGAGACAAAACTTAGAAGAATCTATTTTAAGTAAATTATTCATTAACATTAATAAAAATTTACCAGCTGAATTGGCAGATAGATTTACTGATAACATGACAATTTTCCCATGTTTTAAGTGAAATAATCTGCCAGAGGAAACAAAACTGGGTTGCTCGGTAACGGGCTGGGCTTCGCTGGCGTTGCTAGGTAACCATTGTGAAATAAGTGAAATCAATGGAATAAGTAATTTTTCATCAATATGAAGGAATTGTTTACTCAAAACAAGCTTCGACATCTTGCTGATAAGTCACTTTTAAGTTGGTACACTTGAATTAATACAAAACTAAGATCTTTTCAATAGAAATGAGACTAATTGGTAAGGTTTTGTGTTTTTGTCATGTAACGAGTCAATCTAAAGTTGATTGATCTTATCGATCAATTAACATGCACCAGCCATAACATAATGTAAACATAACAGAAATGGTTAAATTTTTTAGAATATCTTTAATTATGCAAATTTTTATACTTTTATTTGGGTTTCTACTGCTTCTAAAAACAACTCAAGCACTTAAAAAAAAAAAAAAAAACATCCACATGGATTCTGGCAATATGTTGTATTTTTTTATGTCTGGAAAATTAGCCATTTCAAAAACCTACAGAATGTAAAGTCACAAATCAGCAGGCACTGTTACCTAGCAACCCCAGCAGAGTTCCACTCATCACCTAGCAACAAAAATGGAACTCCAGCACATTTGGTCAGCTGGTTTTACCACTGCATGTGCTATATTTTTGCTTTCATATATATTTAGCCTTTTTATGCGAGTGTGGAAACTGACTAATTTTATAGAAAGAGTCTTTGCTCGTCCTATTAAAGCACTGATGTCATTTAATTTAATTAGTATAACAAACTCTTATTTTCAAGAAGAACCTAATCAGAAAAAGTTAAGAGACTTCTGTTGTTGACCTTCCAAAGATGTACGGTTGTATAATTGCACATCTCTTCGCATTTTCACACCAAGTTGAAAATGCAAAGCAGGAACTTATTTGGATGCAACGTGACAAAACTCCCTAAAACACCTGATAGGCAGAACTGACCAGACTGAAATCTCATCATCCAAGAGTGGTTTTGTGCACAAATATATTCTGTATCGCCCATAAAACAATCCTAATCTGTTCAAGAAGACATAATAGATCACCTTTACAGATAAAACCTGAAATCCTGCTGTTTGAACATTAAAGCACAGAAGAAGTTAAATGCCAACAAACAGCAGGGGGAGCAGATCCTCTTGTACCCCTTAACTCATCGGCCACAATAGCAGACTTGTCTCCTCAAAAACCAATAAGCGCCTTGGCTTTGTCGGACCACCACTATCCGACTGTATTGTCTCTTCTGCCTGGCTAAGTTTTCATTAGAGAAACCTGGGAAGTCTCTCTGCAGCGTCGCCCTTTCACCGCCTGGCCTCAGCAAAAACAAAGTCGCCTAGCAACCGGGCAGAAACGGAGAGCGCTCCGGGCTGGGAAAGCATTAGATGCCTCAGCGGCGGAGACAATGCAAGCCACCAGGGAGAGGGGTTAGGAGCAAGCACGAACTTCAAACTGTGTGCTGCCTGGGAGGGAGAGGAAATCTGGGTGATCCCTCCTGGGTGCCGCGGGTTTGAAGTCAGAGACGAACCGCAACAACAGAAAACCTCAGAGAGGAGGACCTTCGCATGCTTTCGTCTTCTGTTTGGAAGAAACGAACGCACCGTCCCCGGAGAGCCTCTCACAGCGTGACGCCTCGGCGTTAACGGGAGGAAATGAAGCAGGAATTCCTAAACGCTGACGCTGAAGTTCGTCCCCGACACCTTTAGAAGGTCTTGAGTGGATAAAAGAGAAAATGGGGCCCAGAAAACCAAAACCCCGACTGAACAAGCCCTAAGTGGAAACCAGCGCAAAGCTGTCCAAACGTTTCCCCCAGGGGCCACAGTGGGAAATTTTACACTACCAGCGGGCAACGAGTCATTGAATTAAAAAAATTATTAGAAAAATAAATTTGTTTGTGATTTTTTTTTTTTTTTTTTTTGCTCAACAATAAGCTTCAATCTTATTAAAAGGAAAACAATTTCAAAATTGTTCAGCATCACTAATTGTTTTCTGCTTTGTAGGCCAAATGTTTTACCATTCTTGACTTGTGGTCAGGGGTCAAACAAAATGCTTTCCAGGGCCACAAATGGCCCCCGGGCCACGCTTTGGACATCCCTGAACTAGAGCATTACTAAAATAGGTAGAGGGTCATCAACCCAAATAAACATGTCGCAAAAAGTGATTAATCAAATTTAAATGAGAAAACGAGCCGCTAAGCCCCGCCTCCTGGCTCTGATTGGTTGTTTTTGCTCAGGGAGGAAGTGGAGGAAATCGATCTTTTCACAGGTTATTTGTCTCATATACTGTCACAAAATGGTGACAATTTTAACAAGTAAGTAAAAAAAAAAACAAAAAACTTTATTTTCTAAAAGTTACATTCTGCAGCTTCAAGGCCTGGACAGCTCCAGCTGCGGTTTGGATCCAGCCGGGTTTCCTTCCTGGCTCTGGTTGGGTCACAGCGGGGCAAACTAGTTTTACATGTGGGGTATTTTTGGAGGCGCTACTCCCAGAGTCAGGAGTGGTTCCCACAGCGATCCAAGGCCCCTGTCCAAACCTTTGGTCATAAATCTATAATTTACCTGCTAAACAATAAACTAAGCTTACAGTAATTAAAATAATAAAGAAGAATTTTGTTAAAATTGCTGTGTAACTCAATCAACATATCCCCAAAAATTAAAAGAAAGGCATCCAAAAATTACTAAAAATAAAAACTTCTCAGCTATAAAAACCAGATTCTTGTCACTTTTTGTATAAAATTGTGATATATTTAACCGGGTTTAATAAAATAAAAGCAGATTTCCGTGCACCAAAGTCTGCTTTTGCGTATTAGTCCTTAAATAGATGCGCAAAAACAGAAGGCAAAACAACAAATGTTTTTAATTAATTTGTAACAAAAACAAAAAAATCTCCATCTGCATTAATAATCTGTACTGGCAAGCCAAACTTGTGTAATTGTTGAATTGTGGTAGCAGGGCCACAAAAAATGTTTCCAGGGGCCACATTTGGCCCCCGGGCCGTACTTTGGACACCCCTGATTTAAACTCATTACTCAGTTTAACTTTAACTCAGAATTACCAGTAAAACGAATCAACTAAAACTGAAGAAAATGTCATTTTCTCACACAAACAGGACTTACTGTTCAGGGGCAAAATGTGCTCTGCTCCAGGGTGGTGAAAGTTGAGTCCAATCCGTCCTGTCAAAGAAACATAAGAAACTGTTACAATCTTTATTTGATCCTCGATTACGAAAAACATGCAGAAACGAACCGACATGGAGCAAATTAACCAATCGAGAAACAGGAAACCCTGGTGTCCTGTATCCGATACGCTCACCCAGACAAAAGCAGGTAAAGGGATCGGATCTCACCAGGGACAATGTCCCCGTCTCACATGGACACATCTGTCAGTGCTTTCATGGAAAGCAGGTGTAACATGTCTAAACGGGAGACCTTCCTGATTATCTGTCTCTGACGTAACATTTGGATAACGACAAGAAAGATACACCTGGCAACCTGGTTTGGGAGAGAATCAGCCTGTTTACACAGCAAAAACACAAAATATTACCACATAGTTTTGATCCAGTTTCCAACTCAACGTTTTTCACTCGCACATGACATTAGTTGCAACCAGATGCGCATTTAAACAACCATACATCTCTGCACAACAGACAAGAATGGAGCAAGTGGTTTCTGAATGGAAAGTCAGCAACAAAACGCTCGTCTTTTCCAGCAGCCATTGTACAGCAGTAAAACCAGATGACAAATATGCAGGAGTTCCGCTTGGATTGCGAGGTGACGGCGGAGAGTCCGTCAATTGTGACTCAACATTCAGGAAGCTCATTTTCCAGACATAAGAAAACATTCACTTATTACAACTAAAAAAACGTCTGGGTGGATTTTTAAAGCGCTTGAGTTGTTTTTAGAATCAGTCGAGACCGCACAACTGCTTTAAGTTTTTAACTTTTACAATAACAGATTTAATGTACTTTTATTTAAAACTATATTACACTCCGGCTTTGTCTGCCATTGTTACAAGAACAAGAATCTCCCCTCCATCCGGCATATGGTGGGCTGCAAAGGACACCAAGCTAGTCTGAAGGGGTCTTCGTCACGTCACCGTGATATAATTAGTCTTTGAATGACACACTTAATGTGTGATTAGAAAACTTCAGGATTTCCTGACAGAGGATGGATTATGACGACATTGAGAGGAGCCTCTTATAATAATGCAGAGTTAGAGTAGCCAAACATTGTACTCGAGTAACAGCAGAAATACTTTAGAATAAAATTACTCAAGTAAAAGTAAAAGGTACACCATAGTAAAAACACTAACTAAAGTATGTTTTTTTCAAAAAGTTACTGATGTAATTAGTTACTACCCAACTCTGGAGTAATGAACTCTGCTGTCTGAAACCAGATGAGCTCCCTGCAGCTCCACCTGTTTCCAGCCCCATAAAGGCAGGCAAGCCTCCACCTGCAGCCACCGGCTCCTATGAATGCATGGATCTGTTCCACACAGAAACAGATTGTGTCACACTTTTTCTGAGTCAGAAAGACGTAAACACCGCATGACGAAAACACCACATGATGCGTGTTATTTAACTCTCCCGGCAGCCGATGCCTTCCCATTTCACCGGCCTGACGTCTGCGGGTCGCACCAGGCTGCTGGCCAAGTTCAACAGCCCCGGGAGGCAGCAGTGCAGAACCACGTATTGGTAAACGTGTGGGTGGTCTGTTTGTTTCAGCTCAAAACATCTGAGCTCCTGGAGAGAATCAGCGCAGGCTGTAAACTTTAACCCAACGCCACTGCATTCAAAACAGAAGACCGCTTTGATCAGTGAAGTGGCGATTGTCCCAACAGCATCAGGCTTTCCTTTCTGTCTGTATTAGTCATGTTGGGTCACACAGGGAGACAGTTGCCTTCCTGGAGGCTTTAAATAACTCTGGGCTCGTGCCATCTGCTTCCCCTGAGGAGTTGATTGGCAGGGTGGGGGGGATGCTGCTGCTGCTGCCGCTGCTGCTGCTGCTGCAGTGACATTTCCTCTGTGAGCTATTCTCAACATCTTTAGCAGCGCCGGCTCAAGGGATGTCATCCAAGTCCTTGTTAACTCAACAGCTTCCCCGTCAGGCACCCAGTTGGATCTGAGGGTGGCTGTCCTGGTTCTTTCTTTTTATTTTTAAAAGGGGACATATAATGCTAAAGTTACATTTTTGAACGACCATTTGGATCTCTACTGATCCGCCATCTCGCTTTTTTGGCATCAAGTTCACGTTTTTTGGTGTCTGAAAAATTAGTTGTTTCAAACATCTCCGGATTGTAACATCACAAATCAGCAGGGGCCGCTCGTTACCTAGCAACCCCACAAGAGTTCCGCCCGTTACCTAGCAACCCCAGAAGAGTTCCGCCCGTAACCTAGCAACCCCAGAAGAGTTCCGCCTGTTACCTAGCAACCCAACTTGAGTTCCAACACGCTAGGTCAGCTATTTGTGCCGCAGAATGCTTATCTAGAGAAGACAATCATTTTGTTGTTGACTTAGTATTCAGAAACCAGTCGCTGCATTCTTGTTGGTTGAGCAGGAGGTTTTACTGATGCTTTTCAAAAATGTACGGTTGGATAATTGCACATCTCTCTGCGGCCATTTTCACATGCAAGTAGCTTTATGAGCTACTTCATAGTTGTGAAGTACTTCATAACTATGAACTACTTCTTTAGTTATGAAACTATGAAATGTCGCAAACTCGCTCCATCAACCAGAAGTTCTCCTGACCTGTAGGGGGAGCCGACCAACAAATCTTATCATACAGAAGTTTCAGTAAAGATCAAACAAACAGAGCTGTTCAATACAAGTTCATTATCATGTTTGTTTCGAGTCCGAATGCCTATAATAGGCAGACAAATGTTATTGTAATCAGTAAGTGTAGCTAATAATAGTTATCCTGGATGAAGGTTAAGCTGGGTGTGAAGGCTTTCTGAAATCCAACTTCACTCCGCACCATTAAACCGCCCTATTAACATCTCTGGAGGAAAATCCAAGTTGCAGTTACGGGTGTGTCGACAGCAAGGTATGGAAATAAATAATAGCTGTGATTAGCAGGAGACAAAAATAAAAACCTCCTGTCAATGTTCCTATGTCAACGCAGAAATGTGCAGCCAAGCCATCTGAAAACAAGACTACAGACCACAAAGAGGCACACAAGTTCAATCAGTGGGTAAAAAGCATCATTAAAGCTCAAAATCAACTCAACGAGTTACAATTACAATTATAATTACAAGCACACTTAAAGGTCTTTTTAAGATTAAAGTAATGCAAAGAAAATTAGATAAATCCCCCAATTGTGCCAGATCAACTGTATATCCAGTTCTCACATTAAAAGCATTCTTACGGATTTTCTAAATAAAAAGAAAGACTTTCATAAATCCAGCTTAACCTTAGATAAGCTTTTAAATGCATTTATGTTGTGTGAAATCTGGATGAACAGCAGACATCATTTCAAAAGCCCAGACTTGTTTTCAAACTGGAGAAGCTAAGTCATGCTAACAGCAGCTACGGCCAACTCACTCACATGAAGCTGCTGCTTTCAACCTTTAACACAACCAATAAATGGATCATCTTATCTCTGTGGAGTCATTACAGGCAGTTTAAAGTACATGAAATCGTTTCACACTGTTAATTATGTCAACCGAAAAGTTTAAGGGGTCAAATCCAACCTGTCGATTGAACGTTGACCCTTGGGAATGAATGGAGACGCTTGTTTCCCTGCAGTAAATTTACTTTAAAATGACATCCAGCTGCTACCAAGCGCTACTTAAATAGATCGTCACTCATGCAGCCACTGCTGTGCAAAAAAATGTTTCCAAATCAGTTTCTTTCAATAAAAAGAAACTTATGACTTATCTGGTGGATTTCTGATTTAAAATGTTTTATTTTATTCAACTGAGAGTAGAAATACTTCACAATAAAATTACTGAAGTAAAAGTAAAAATTACAGCATCTTCATAAAAGTATTTCTTGTAATTGAGTAAATGTACCGTATTTTCCGGACTACTCTCCTCAGGCTGCCACCTTATCGTGGCGGAGGGGTTTGAGTGCCCCAATGATCCTAGGGGCTATGCTGTCTGGGGCTTCATGCCCCTGGTAGGGTCACCCAAGGCAGACAGGTCCTAGGTGAGGGACCAGACAAAGTGCAGCCTGAAGACCCCGATGATGATTAAAAACGTTGGATACCGTGTTCCCTCGCCCGGACGCGGGTCACCGGGGCCCCACCCTGGAGCCAGGCCTGGAGGTGGGGCACGATGGCGAGTGCCTGGTGGCCGGGCTTTTGCCCATGGAGCCCGGCCGGGCTCAGCCCGAAGAGGAGACATGGGTCCCCCCTCCCATGGGCCCACCATCCGTGAGAGGGGCCAAAGGGGTCGGGTGCATTGTGATATGGGTGGCAGCCGAGGGAGGGGGTCCTGGCGGTCCGATCCTCGGTTGCAGGAGCTCTTGGGACGTGGAATGTCACCTCTCTGGTGGGGAAGGAGCCGGAGTTAGTCCGTGAGGTTGAGAGGTTCTGGCTAGAAATAGTCGGTCTCACCTCCATGCATGGCTCCGGTTCTGGAACCAGTCTCCTTGAGAGGGGCTGGACATACTTCCACTCTGGAGTTGCCCATGGTGAGAGGCGCTGGGCAGGAGTGGGCATACTTGTTGCTCCCCATCTCGCCGCCTGTACGTTGGGGTTTACCCCGGTGAATGAGAGGGTAGCCTCTCTCCGCCTACGGGTGGGGGGATGGGTTCTGACTGTTGTTTGTGCTTACGGGCCGAATAACAGTTCGGATTACCCACCCTTTTTGGAGTCCTTAGAGGGGGTACTGGAGAGTGCCCCACCTGGGGACTCCCTCGTTCTGCTGGGGGACTTCAACGCTCACGTGGGCAATGACAGTGAGACCTGGAGGGGCGTGGTTGGGAGGAACGCTCCCCCCAATCTGAACTCGAGTGGTGTTCTGTTGTTGGACTTCTGTGCTTGCCACGGATTGTCCATAACGAACACCATGTTCAGGCATAAGGGTGTCCATATGTGCACTTGGCACCAGGACACCCTAGGCCGCAGTTTGATGATCGACTTTGTCATCGTTTCATCGGATCTGCGGCCGTATGTCTTGGACACTCGGGTGAAGAGAGGTGCGGAGTTATCCACTGACCACTACCTGGTGGTGAGTTGGCTCTGGTGGTGGGAGAGGATGCCGGTCAGACCTGGCAGGCCCAAACGTGTTGTGAGGGTCTGCTGGGAACGTCTGGCGGAATCCCCTGTAAGACGGAGTTTTAACTCCCATCTCTGGCAGAACTTTGAACATGTTGCGGGGGAAATGGGGGACGTTGAGTCTGAATGGACCATGTTCCGTGCCTCCATTGTTGAGGCGGCTTATCGGAGCTTTGGTCGCAAGGTTGTCGGTGCCTGTCGTGGCGGCAACCCTCGAACCCGTTGGTGGACACCTTCGGTGAGAGATGCTGTCAGGCTGAAGAAGGAGTCCTATCGGGCTTTTTGGCCTGTGGGACTCCGGAAGCAGCTGATGGGTACCGGCAGGTGAAGCGGCATGTGGCTCGGGTGGTTGCTGAGGCAAAAACTCGGGCGTGGGAGGAGTTCGGAGAGGCCATGGAGAAAGACTTCCGTACGGCTTCGAGGCGATTCTGGTCCACCATCCGGCGCCTCAGGAGCGGGAAGCAGTGCAGCACCAACACTGTTTACAGTGGGGATGGTGTGCTGACCTCGACTCGGGGTGTTGTGAGTAGGTGGGCGGAGTACTTCGAAGACCTCCTCAATCCCACCGACATGCCTTCCATTGAGGAAGCTGAGCCTGGGGACTCTGGGTTGGGCTCTCCAATCTCTGGGGACGAGGTCGCAGAGGTGGTTAAAAAGCTCCTCGGTGGCAGGGCCCCGGGGGTGGATGAGATTCGCCCGGAGTTTCTTAAGGCTCTGGATGTTGTAGGGTTGTGTTGGTTGACGCGACTCTGCAGTATCGCATGGACATCGGGGGCAGTTCCCCTGGATTGGCAGACTGGGGTGGTGGACCCCCTGTTTAAAAAGGGGGACCGGAGGGTGTGCTCCAATTATAGAGGGATCACACTCTTAAGCCTCCCTGGCAAGGTCTATTCGGGGGTCCTGGAGAGGAGGGTCCGTCGGATAGTCGAACCTCGGATTTTGGAAGAGCAGTGTGGTTTTCGTCCTGGTTGTGGAACACTGGACCAGCTCTACACCCTCAGCAGGGTCCTGGAGGGTGCATGGGAGTTCCCTCTCATGCACCCTCCAGGACCATGGAGGGTGCATGGGTGCAACTGGTCTACATGTGTTTTGTGGACTTGGAGAAGGCATTCGATCGTGTCCCTCAGGGGTTCCCTGTCGGTATGGGTATGGGTATGGCCCTTTGATACGGGCTGTCAGGTCCCTGTATGACCGGTGTCAGAGTATGGTCCGCATTGCCGGCAATAAGTCGGGCTCGTTCCCGGTGAGAGTTGGACTCCTCCAGGGCTGCCCTTTGTCACTGATTCTGTTCATTACTTTTATGGACAGAATTTCTAGGCGCAGCCAAGGTGTTGAGGGGATCCGTTTTGGTAGTCTTAGGATTGCATCTCTGCTTTTTGCGGATGATGTGGTCCTGTTGGCTTCATCGGGACGTGATCTGCAGCTCTCGCTGGAGCGGTTGACAGCCGAGTGTGAAGCGGCCGGGATGAGGATCAGTGCCTCCAAGTCCGAGGCCATGGTCTTGAGCCGGAAAAGGGTAGAGTGCCTTCTCCGGGTCGAGGAGGGTGTCCTGCCTCAAGTGGATGAGTTCAAGTATCTCGGGATCTTGTTCACGAATGAGGGAAGAAGGGAGCGGGAGATCGACAGGCGGATTGGCGCAGCGTCTGCCGTGAAGCGAGCGCTGTACCGGTCCGTCGTGGTGAAGAGGGAGCTGAGCCAAGCAGCGAAGCTCTCGATTTACCGGTCAATCTACGTTCCTACCCTCATCTATGGTCATGAGCTTTGGGTCATGACCAAAAGAACGAGGTCTCGGATACAAGCGGCCGAAATGGGTTTCCTCCGTAGGGTGTCTGGGCTCTCCCTTAGAGATAGGGTGAGAAGCTCGGTCATCCGGGAGGGACTCAGAGTAGAGCCGCTGCTCCTCCACATCGAGAGGAGCCAGTTGAGGTGGCTCGAGCATCTGGTCAGGATGCCTCCTGGACGCCTCCCTGGTGAGGTGTTTCGGGCACGTCCCACCAGGAGGAGGCCCCGGGGTAGACCCAGGACACGCTGAAGGGACTACGTCTCTCGGCTGGCCTGGGAACGCCTTGGGATTCCCCCGGAGGAGCTGGAAGAAGTGGCTGGGGAGAGGGAGGTCTGGGCCTCCCTTCTTAAGCTGCTACCCCCGCAACCCGATCCCGGATAAGCGGAAGAAGATGGATGGATGGATAAGTCACAGTTTTTTTCATAGTTTGGCCGGGGGTGCGACTTATACTCCGGAGCGACTTATGTGTGAAATTATTACCACATTATTATATCATATCACATGTTATTTTCACACTAAACCGCCAGAGGGCGCTCTAGGCCTGTGTTGATAATGTGTGTAGTAGAAGCTAGCTCCGGAGTTAGCCGAGTTGTTTACAAGCGAAACCGAAGATGAAGATTTAGTGATTTGGAGCGACACGGATGGTTTGGTAAACTTGTTAGCATGTTATTTATGCTATAGTTATCTGAATAACTCTTAATATGTTATGCTAACATACCAGGCACGTTCTCAGTTATGTGTCATGTAACGTCAGCATACCGTACAATTATTCAGCCTGTTGTCGCCTCTATTCTATTTTTATTGCCTTTCAAGATGACATGTCTGTTCTTGGTGTTGGATTTTATCAAATAAATGTCCCCCCAAAATGCGACTTATACTCCGGAGCGACTTATAGTCCAGAAAATACGGTAATCTGTTAAGTATCATTTGGTGAATAACGACCTTTTTAGTTCAAAGTTGCATTAATTGTTGCATTAAAAGTCAACTAAAAGTGTCAAAGTTGCACTAAAAGTGGTATTATTTAACATTTACACAAACAGGTGTTATATCATGATTATGAAAGAGTGAGGTCAGTATTATACACACCGTTCAAATAAAGTGTTACCATCGATTCTTCTCCATACGGAAGAACTGAGGCGGACGAAGTCAGCTGACTGATTTTCACCCGCATCACAGCTCAGGTGTGTTTTCATCTTTTAAAAACTGTCTCCGTCCTTCCTTCCCTCCCTGTCTCTCTGTCTGTCTCTCTCTATCTCTGACTCATAAAACACGAAAGGAAGAGCAGCTATTCCAGGCACAATGAGAAGTATGTGAGAAATGTCAGCGATGGGATGGAGGTGGGTGGTAACCGTTCGGTCAGGAATGCAAAACCGGGTCTATTGCATTAATTGGTTTTGACTGGCGGTTTTCAGCCTGTGAGCCGTTTCTCTGCAGACTCAACCCTGAAAGTTGGAGGAAAGTCTCTGGAAAACTATAAGGATTTTATCACTGGCATCATTAGCTGCAGCTCAGACCATGATGAGCATGTGTGGCATTCATTTTGGCCTTTAAAGTCAATTTTGAGAAGGCCAAAACTTTTACGTTAGAGCTAGATTACAATTGTTTCATCTATACATTAGCCATACATAATCTATACATTGATTATTCTTTCCACTAATAAATCAATCACAGATTTTTCTATCAACATTTCATTACTAACATTGTTCCCGTATCAACTGAAGCTAAAATTTTATTTATTTTTATCCTTTCTTTTCTTTTCTTTTTTGTTAACCTTGTCAGGTAGAACTGCCCTCTGTTACCATACCAAGAAACATACCAAAATAAAAGCGTGGTTAATGGTAGTTACAATAAGCAAAAGTAACTTTACAAAAGGATTTATGTAAATGTAGAGCAGAGTGATTACACAAACACTGGGGGGTATAAGTTTTATATTATTTGTTTTCTATGATTTATGGTCAAAATTATTTATACGGGCTTAAAGATTCACAGAGTACATGAATATCTGTTAAAATTAGTATCATGATATAAGTGTTTTCAAGCCGATATCGATGATTATCAGTTTCTTTCAATAAAACTTTCACAAAAGCTGCAGGTGTGTGTCTGGCGAATTTCTGTTTATTTTTCATTCAGTGGGGAGAAAATACAGAAGCTTTACTCAAGTAAAAGTAGAAATACTTTATAATAAAATTACTCAAGTAATAATAAGTCTATTCAAGTACTGACTAACTGATCGAATTAATCATTTAATATTTAAAAATCACATCGTCATACGGACCAAAATGTAAAGTTACGTGGAAATATTTGGTATTTTAAGGACAAAAATGACAATTTATATAACAAAAATAATAAAATCAGGAAAAAAAAAAAAAAAAAAAAGGTTTCCAAATCAGTTTCTTTCAACAAAAACGTCAGAATCCAGAAGTTTTACTCAAGAGCAGCGATACTTTACTCAAGGAAAACTAAAAAGTACAGCGCAGTAAAAATACTCCTAAAAGTAATTTTATGTAACTGATTATTTCAGCTGCTTTTTTGGAACAAATGGCAGTGAAGTGATTATTTTTCTTAAATCCTATTCTATAAAATCGACCAGCTTCACTTCAACAGTTTAAATTCTCCATATAAACCAGGATGTTTCCGGGCCCGACTCAAGAGGCGAGCGGTTCTGCTGCACCTTGCATTATGACAACACGGCGAAGCATGCAGGGAACGCTCAGCTCATGGTAAAACGCCAAGCCTGCCTGGCTTTCCTCATATCTCCCTCTGTGTTTGTCGTGCTTCGACAAACACGGCGGACGCCCTGCGGGACGTTACGACACAGTTCCCGTGAAGCAGATAGCGGGGCCCCCCAAGATCACTCTGTCCTAACAATGTTCACTCAGGACAGGACTGGAAATAACTCGGGGGGGGGGAAAAACACGTGCACGCGCCTCCCACCTTTACGTTTCCATTGTTAGGAGGAGAGCAAACAGCTAAGCTCACAAGGCCTCATCCTGGTTCGTACAATGGAGCTGAAAAAACAATGAGTTAGCCCCAAGACCGAAGACGGATTCTTGTTTATATGGTGAATCAGTTCAAATATTATTTTTGAAGCTGTAAATGAGCAATATATTTCTATGAACAATCAAAAAGAGTGTAGAAGATTACTGTACAAATTGTTCAAGTGTGGAAACAATCATACAAATCAGCCTGTTCAGCTGATTAGCCACTTAAATTTCAAGATGGCCGCCGTTTTTGAGTCGTTTAAAACAATTATTGAAACAAATGTGATCCGTTTTCATGACTTGTATGATATTTACGTCACATATGTTTTCTACTTTGCCAATCATGTTCATGCAACTTCAAAATCAATAATATCGAGCAAAATCAGAAACTGAGGACTTTGCTGTTTGTAAGCTTCACACCAGATGTTTGTGTTTAGCAGTTTAACATTAGCTTCTGCTACTTTTTGTCTAGCATCCAGTAGCTTCTGCTATTTTTTGTGTTTAGCAGTTTAGCATTAGCTTCTGCTAATTTTTATTTATATGTGAGCCAAGATTCTTGTTTAGCGAATTAGTGGCTAGTGAACCTAACTCCTGGTTAGCTGTTCCAACCACTGGCAATAATAACTACTGTCAATTTTAGTGCAAATGTTTATTTTCAATGACAACCATGGCTGCCGTCTTGGAAAATGTCCACCATAGACAGGAAACACAAGAACAAGAAAATTATATCTGATTCCTGTAGTTCTAAATATGAAGTTTATGATGGCGGCCATCTTCAATTTTTTTAAGAAAGCCTTTGGGAACATCTGTCAGGATTTTGTATCCACATTTGAAATATTTTGCTGAAATATTTAATTATCTCCTGCAGTACAAAGACAGAAAATGTTTAAATTTTGCAGGGATTTAACTGATCAGCTGATTAAAAAGTGATTTTAGTTCATGAAGCAAACAAACAAACAGATACAAACACGTGGATGAGTGAATATTCCTAACCTGCAAAATGATTCCTCCATATAATATCAGCGATAGTCACTGGTGGCCCACCGGCCGGGTGTGGTTTACCTTTGTCATGGTCAGTCTTTATAATATCCATTAATGGATTCTCCAAAGAGTTCAAGTTAAAAGGATCAAAGGGCCGGTTCCGGTCCTGGAAAACAGCAAAAACATGCAGACGTCTGGAATTAATTATCAAAGTTAGTCATGAAAATGAACAAAGATACAAGACAATAAATCAGTATCATAATAGATTGGATGTGATATTTGACAAGACGAGAGTTATCAAATTAATTTGTAATTCAGTTCCCTGTATTCACTGCGTTTTAGAAAACCTCTCAAAATGTTCCCCTAAAGGAGGATTTGGTGAAAATAATGTTCGAGTTCCACCAGTTGTGTTAACGCCGAGTCTGTCGTTGGGGGTGAAACGACTGAATTTCCCTCGTTTGTTGACACTTTCATCTGAGAAACATGAGAGAAAAAACATCCAACCAGAGCTGCAAGGCTGCGGTCTCGGCAGCTGTGTCCTGTGTTCGCTACGCGAGCCGGGAAGCCGCATTGTTTGGACACCGCAGCTATTGTTGTTGCCCCGTTCGGCTGAGCATTCAAAAGTTTTGCCCCCCCCGCCTATTCCCACTCAGGACCCGGCAGATAAAAATCTGCCCACTTGGTGCAAACGGTAAACACTTAAACCGCTGAGCTGGTCGGTTTTTCTTTTCCCTGATGCTGGAGCAGCTGGAGGTGGCGTTTACGAGCTCAGGCTCTGCATTTGAACACATCACATTATTGGAGGAACAGCTCACCTTTCCCCACGATCATAAGCAAAGGAGAATTTAATTCGCACGAAAATAAATCAATCAAGACGAGAACAAATAAGGCAAAGAAGAATAAATGGTTCTGGAATAAGTAGCTCTAAATAAACCAAATTTTAATTATGTGTAAATTGTGTAAAAATTAAATTAGTGGATTGCTGTGCCCATTTCTAACGCACCTATTTAACAACTTTCCCCAGATTAGTTGGTAAATTACTCAAACATTAGTTCATTAAATGCTTTACAGCAGATAAAAAAGATTTACATATGGACCAGAAACAAAAAAGATCAGCAATTTAATCAAAAATAATTAAAGTCTTGCAAATTTATTACACTCTGAGTGATATAATTTAACATTCTGTTAATTATGAGGATAAAGCAAATGGTTTCTCTCCATCGCCGCCGTATCTTTTCCCCATTACGTTTGGTTTTCATCCTTGTCTTTCTCTGCACCCAATGAGCATTTTTAATGAGAAATCAAGTAAATAAAAGCAATATTAGGTTACCATATGTATGTTTTTTGACAGGTTGTTGTAACGTCCGTCATGGCGGAGCGGGCAGAGTTCTGATTAGATTAAAATTGTTAACATAATTTTCTTACACAGGGAAATATAAAGTACAACATAAATCATTCATCAAAAGGTAAAAATGAGTTTTTACAAGAGCCTCTCCCAAGTCAGCTTCATTCTTTAATATTGGATAAGCGTAGCAGACGTTTGACAGAAAGTGACCCAAATTCTGTTCTTTTTACTGAAAATAAATGTATTTAATTGAGCCATAATGAAACAAAATTAAAGCAGCAGTAAGTACTAAATTTCTGCCCAAATAAACTCCGAAATTTTGAGTAATGTCTTAAATTTTCTAGCAAAAAGAGGAAATTTTGTTTAAAATTAATATCAGATATGTTCTACAAAACTTTTTTTTTTTTTTTTAGAAATTTCTGAATTTCAAATGTAGAAAAAATTTCTGGAAAATTTTTTAGATTAATCACAAAAGTTTAGAGTTTTTAGCAGAAATTAATTCCTTTTTTTCCCCCCCATTTATTACACCGTCATAAAAACCCTTTCATATTTCGTATCTACAATACCAGGCTACTTTCAATGTCAAATTCATCTATATAGTACTTTTAAAAACAGGTTGAAAATGCACCAAAGTGCTGTACAAAGATAATATAATATAATATAATATAATATAATATAATACAGAATAGATTGATGAAAAAGAAAAAATAAATAAAATACATAAATAAATAAAATAAAACATCAGAAGAATGAAGTTACAGTATCAGGCCTTAATTAAATGCCAACAAATAAAAATAAGTTTTAAGAAGTGATTTTAGCTGTTTATTCCTGGCTGCTCTTAAATATCCAAAGTCAAGCAAAACACCGTTTCCTGTCGTGCTCCAGTTTTGGAATAATATACAAAAAGTTCTTAAAATCAAAACACACTCAGACTTTAAGAGTTTCGTTAAAAAAAGCAGTAAAAAAGGGAATGTTACTGCCTTCTCCAAGAGGTCAAATCGCTGCATTTGCTATTTATTGACTTGTTTCTGAGCGTCGTCTTGCTCAGGTCTCTCTTCTAGAAGAGATTTCTGATCTCAAGCGGCGGCTTCCGCTGCACCAGAATGTAAGCAGGAGGCTATTCCTGTTCGCCTGCAATCAGAAGACGCAGCGCAATAATTTCCATCAGCATCATCAGATCTCCTGAGACGCCGCCACGTTGGGTTGAATTCCTGGCATTCCTCTGGCTCGCAGGAGGCAGCAGGCAGGTACAAGCACAGAACAAGTTGATATTCGAACCCGGGCGGATTTAAAGAATGAGCTACCAGCGTTTTTTTTAGATGCACCTGAGCTTCGTTTACATAAACAACAGCTGACATCCAGAACCCTGACTCTGCATTTCTGTGCCTCTTATCCCTTAAAGGTAAAAATTAAAAACAACCGTCTCTGAATGGTGTAGCCTATGTGGGTTTATAAGTACAATTTGAGCAAATAATAACAAAACATGAGCTTAGAAGTTGGTTATTTGACAAAAATGGTCCAATTTTTCCCATTTCAGAAGTGCAAAATTCATGCACTGCAAAAACACAAAATCTCACCAAGTATTTTTGGCAGAATTTCCAGAGAAAATATCCTAGTTCACTTGAAATGAAGCAAAACTAACTTACAAGTAACTTTTCAGCAAGATATAGGAGCTTGTTCTAAGTAAATGATTCCTTAATATTGATGAAAAAGTGCTGACTAGTTCACTTTTAACAAGAAATCTTGACATGATTAAAGTGAAATAATCTGACAATAATCTGACTGGGACTTTTTCACCATTACAAAGTATTTATTGACTCTAAACAAGTTTCTATGTCTGGCTGAATAAGTTACTTTTGTCTTATTTCTTTCTACAGTATTTGCACTAGAAACTAGACAAAAAATACCAGGTGAGATTTTATTTTTCCATGTGTGTTTTAATGTGTACATTCCAAAAAAACAAGTATTTTCTTCTAGTTTTAAGTGGAAAGATCTTTCTGTACTTGAAAAACTAACTTACAAGTAACTTTTTAGGAAGTTGTTTTAATTATTAGCTCTTGAATATTGATTAAAAAGTAGCAGATCCATTCATATTTTCATTTTCGGTATGAGAAAAACATCTTATTTCCTGTGTGTTTTAGCAAATCAACTGCTGCTGGGCACACCGGCCGACTCAACGTTTACGCTCGCACGTGAAAATGGCTGCAAACAGATCCACGGTTATACAGCAGCACATCTTTGAAAAGCAGAAGTGGAGCCTCCTGCACATCCAACAAGAACGTGTTAAGTGGTTTCTGGATTGTAAGTCAACAAGAAAAAAAAAACAAAAAAAAACTTGGGTTGCTAGGAGATAGACTGGGCTCCGCTCGGGTTGCTAGGCAACGGTGATGTTTTTGAAACGACTCATTTTCCAGACACCAAAAAATGACAGTGACATTTTTAAGCACTTATGGTTGCTTTTAGAAGCAATTGAGAAATAAGCTGAACTATAACAAGGTAACAAAATATGAAATTTTGCATAATATCTGCCATTTACATAAATCAGGAGGGGTCAAGTTACAACCCTACATTGCACGAACACCAGTCAGTTCTCAGAAGACATTTTAAATTTAATAATTGATTTGTTTTATCTGCTTTGAACCTGCACGCCCTCCTTAATCCTAGAGTTTCATCTAGCAAAGCTGGACTGGATGAGAGTGGGAGAGCGTTGCGGCTCCTCTCCGCTTCATAAAGCGTGACATGTGACCCCCTGACCTCATCTCCAGGAGATAACTGGAGCCGTAATCCGGCGGAGGCTGCAACGACCGACCGACCGACTGACAGACAGAGGAAAATGTGTCACAGAGACCAACTAGCATGGACTCAAACCAGCGGCCGGGTACGTTTCACTCCGGCTGTGAACCCAACCAGAGCAAAGCTGCGTTTTTTTCAGCATTTCAGCTCAACCTGAAGCAGCGACTTTGTTTTTATAGAAGTCGGTGACATTGTAAGGAGTGGGAGGGCATCCTGTTGGCTTACTTTACGCCTGTTTGTCAGTCAGCTAAACATAGATCACACACGTGACTGACCAGACGCTATGAGGGCTCATGTTTGTTCGCTCAGTCGAGCTGGAAAGGCTTCCTAAAGCGAATCCCAGCAGCTATAAGGCATTTCTCTGAGTCCCTGCTGTGAATAAACAGCGTCGCTCTAAAGAGCTATTTGCATATCAGTGTGGGAAATTGAGGAAATTACATTATAAACGCAGTTGCAGTTCACAATGTTTGTACTGTCTCAATTCAAATGCCAATTTTCTTGTTAGCCAGCAGTTTATTTCCTAAAACAATTTATAAGCTAGCAACACGTTTTACCTGGGAATAAAGGCAGCTTGTGTACGCGCACAAAAAAAACTTCTTACACCAGGAAAATGAGCAAAGGCTTCTGTGTTCCTTCCAATATAATACTGAACATTTAAACTGTTCAGTATTATAGTATCTGTGAAATGAAAGAAAAATACAAGGTTTTCCATGCATGACATGGAAATCTTTACTCTGACACTTAAGAGACTGTAGATACTCTTCAAACAGCGAAAGGCAAAACAAAGATCAATAAACTTTAAATTATAAAGAACATTTAACACTGGAAGTGGAAGACATTTTAATTTCCCAAAATAAGTAAAGAAAACAACAAATAAAATCAATTATAAAGTAAAATTATACTTCAAAGAAGGGCTAGTTGAGACTGAAGCACCAGACTGAAGACTTTTATTATCCAGTTTTTCAGAAAAAGAGAAAAACTATTTTAAAAAATGCAACTGGAAACTACTGAGCTCATTCTAATTTTCCATGTGTATAATTGATTTATTGTGAGCTACATCACAACTGCAATGCACATAATCAATAGCAACTAGCCTTGTCACAATAAGCTACAGATCAATTAATTGCGTGACAAATTAAAACAAGCTCAATAATTCGCATTTTTCTTTTTTTTCACTGTGTAAAAGTTTTCAGTATAAACTATCCCTTTTTTTTAAATTTTGTTTACAGAGTTCATAGTTAATTTTATTTGTTGTTTTTGTATTTTGATTATTTAAAATGTCTTCCAGTTCCACTGTTAATGTTCATTAAACTTTAAAGTTTATTTAAAGAATGTGTTCTTACATTGTTATTATTATTATGCCATTACCATTATGTTACTTGCAAATGGTTGCAAAACAATTTTAGCTTTTATCGCTAAAATTGGACAATTTATCGTCCAGTAAAATATATTATAATGACAGGAATAGTTGTAAAAATGTTAACTAAAAAAAAAAGTACATTATGATGGTTTCTATAATGACAATAACGATAATTATTATTATTATTGTTAGGAGTAAAAAATATTTTTTTTTGAGATGGGGCACCAAACCTGCCTCCAGCTCAGAGGCCCTTATTTTTTAAAATCCGGCCCTGGTTCACACTATTAATTCATGTTAAGACTTTATAGTTGGTGTTAAGATGTTGTTAACAATCGTGACATTTGTTCAAAGTGGTCTGGAAATTACAATATTATCATTTATCACAATAATTTCTCCTACAGCAAATTGTATAATGTACTTAGGACAGATTTTCCCACCAAAGACATTTGGAAACTGCTTTTTGTATTTGCTCGGGTTTTCTTTAACTGACATTAACTGAAACCAGTCGTGTTTAGTCCGCTTTAATCAAACGAGTTTGTTTGTCTAGAAAGTCCGGTTTGTTTGGGAAGGTGTGAACGGCTAATTAAACTCTGATGCGGATAAAAAAAAAAAAAACTCTGGTCCGCCTACAAACCTCAGCTTCGATTTGGTTGAAGTGAGCGCTGGAGACGGGTCCAAAAGCAGGAAGTGGAATACGGCGCAGGGCATTCTGGGTAAATACAAGCCAAACAAATATGCAACGAACAAAAGAGAAATTCTACAACCGCTAAAATCTGCCACTATTCCAGTTTTGTTCATTTCATGAAGAAAAAAGTTGCGCTCAGCGTCTTGTTCAGAGGTTGTTGTGTCATTTCCTTGTGTATTTTCTGGTGCAGTGCCCCCACAGGCGAGGAGGGGAACAGGTTTGTCAACGAGTTTGACAAAATGAACGCAGCAGCTGGAAACAACAAATGTTGCAACTTTGATTCCCTATCAGACGGTATGAAAAGGTGTGAAAACACCACAGGTGGGCATTGTACTGAAAAACTTAACTTCAGAGCAGAGTTACTTTAATATATTTGTACGAGAGTAAAAATAAGACGCAGTCATCCAGGAAATTACTCAACTAAGAGTAACAATGTATTTGGTAAAAAGTCAATTCAAGTACTGAGTACCCGATCAAATGATCAATTAATGTTTAAAAACTACAAAATTAGACGGACCAAAATAAAATGTTAAATGGAAGTTTTGGTCCTATATAGAACCGAAATGACAATAATTCATGTAAGTAACAAAAAATAAAGATTTTTTTTCTACATCAGTTTCTTTTAAAAAAAAAAAAGAAACTTTTAACAAGAACTGCAGACCTGTGTCTGTCTGGTTAATTTTTGGTTAAAACATGTAAGAGAATCCAGACATTTTACTCCAGTAATAGCAGCGAAACTTCATAATAAAGAGCTACAGCGCAGCAAAAATACTCCTAAAGGTAACATTTTTCAAAACAAAGCTCGTTGTTCCTACCCAACTCCAATTGTTTGAGAATTGGGAACAAAAACAATAAACCTACAAGGTGTTGACCACCTTTTGGGATCACTGTAGAGAATAAACAGCCTAATTCAGAGGCTGATCTTAAATATTATTACCTGGAAAGGCAGTATGTTGTTGCTGTCCTCCATCCAGGGCTTCTGAGCCAGAGGACCCCCAGAGGGCCGCGGGAATTTGGGGGGCGCTATGATATTGCTGGTGTAAGGCTTCTTCATCGGGGAGATGGGGTTGAGCGGAGACGGCACCCCGACCCCAACCCCAACCCCGACGCCCACGGCGCGGCGCGGGTCTCTGCCCGGCTGCAGCGCGCTCCACGGGCTGGACGCGGAGCTCCACCCGGTGTTCTGGTGGTTATTCCAGGCGGAGGAGGAAGCCGGGGAAGACGACGAGCTCCCCTTGCTGTTGTTGATGATGGTCTGGTAAGCGTTTCTCTGGGGAAAGGGGCCTTGGCTGGGACTGACCGGGGATCTCCGCTGCTGCTGCTGCCCGATTTGCGGGGAGAAATTCCCCCCCAACACCGGGTTGACGTGCGGGAAGTTCTGGAAAAGCATCGTCCCGTTCACCGACGGTATTCCCTGGAAAAAGCTGTCCTCCACGGCGTTCGTGGTCCCCGTGGACCAAGTGCTCCCGAACGACGCCGGAGGGGAGCCCAGGGGCCCGCCGGCGTCCTGGAGCGGGTGCTGGTGGAAGCCCAGCCCGGGCAGGACCGGCGACTCCATCGGGACTCGGTCCTTTCCGCCGCCACCGCCGCCGCTGCTGCTCAGCGCGGAAACCGCTTGGCTGCTACCGGTCGACGGGCTCTCCGACTCGGATGAAGATGAAGTGGGTTCCGATGACGGGGTCGGCGTGGAGGGAGGAGGGTCTACTTGCTGCTGCTGAGGCTGGGCTTTGTTTTTGTCCATCAGTAAATCATCCTGCATGGTTTGCTGAGCTGCGACAGGAGGAAACAAACACTTTGAGTCAAAATTAAGATTTCTATTTCTAGGGAGATCATAGAGAGAACTCCTACGGCAGCCGAAAGGGGATAAAACATCAAACTGGACCGCCCTCAAAAAATAAAACACTAAAAATGACTCTTAAATCTCCACGCAGAATATGGCAGCAGATAATCACTGGGTTTCGCCACGTCTCGTTTTTCCTTCCACGCAGGAACTCCAGAGCTGCAATGTGAAACTGATTCTGTGCTTTTTCTCGCGTAAGGACCTCCCCTGACACTCATTTGCATACGTCAGTAAATACAGCTGTCCTTCAGCAAGGTGAAAAGACACCTTGACACTTCTGGCTTATTGTTAACGACTTCCTAAAAAAAAGAAAAGAAAAGAAAAACAAAAACATTTGTCAGGTTTTTCTTTCTTTCATTTCATTTTTTAAGCTTCACTTCCTGCATCTTTTAGACTAATAACTTAAGTCACACAAGCAAAAAATAATTGCATTTTTAAGCAAGTATTTAATTAAAAAGACAAACATTTCAGACACAAGCTAATGTATTTAATCTATGTGTTTAAATTAAATATCTAAATGTTAAATTGTGTCCCACAACTTACAAGAGGGATTTTTTTTTAAATAAAAGCAGAAGTCCGCATTGGCTTTTGCATAATATTTCTGCGTCGCATTTTAAAGCGAACAATGCACAAATATTGGAAATTGTTTGGTTGTCTTGGCAACACATTGCAGAAAAACCAATGTTCTTCAGAAATTAACTGAAAAATGAATAGAAAGCGTTTGGTTGTTGCTAAACATGAAAGGCAAATGCTGATGGTTTTATCAGAGGTTAGAAATATGCATATAAACATACAGCAGAGCCAAGCTGTGGCCTCTGAATAATAATAATAATAAACAATAATAACACTATAAAGCTGGCGTGACACAGACTCGTCATTCTGCATGATAACCACTGATAGGAGTCGGACTTTAAATATAATCGCAGTAGTATGAGATCCTCACGCACCACCGGTTATAATCCGTGTTTTTTCCTCCAACAGAACCGCTTCCAAGGTCATGAAAGAACCACAATCTGCAGCAACCCACAGCGGCTCAGTCCACGGACCCCCATAAAACACCCTGACCACCAACCCGACCCCTGGTTTCTGTCATCCCGGTGTGTATATCTATCCATCTATATCTATATATAGATATATGTGCATGTCATGAAGCTCACTTCCCCACGAACATCGGCTCTGTAGATCCATATGTGTCCCGCTGCACACGGCAGAACAACATGCACACACGTTGCGCCTCTGCTCGAAGCGAAGCGGAATGAATCATTACCTTTTATCGTTCACCTTTTTCAGACTCTGAACAGATATTTCTGTTTGCCTCGCCTGGGTTGGGATTTGACAAACGAGCTACGCTTGTGCCGAGCTGGTCAGCAGTTGCCTCAACAGCTGATTGACTGCGGCGCATGGGTGATGACCGAAAGGGCTTGTGGGAGTTGGAGTTTTATCTCGGTGCGGTGGCTTGCCACCCAAAGCTGCTTCCAAACTACCAAATAAACCATTAGAAACTGTTTACAATAAGCAGCAGAGGTTCTAATCCAGTAAGAGTAGCACTACTTCAACATATTTTTACTTAAATAAAAGTAAGACGGAGCCGTCCAAGTACTCAAATAAGAAAAAGTCTATTCAAGTACGGAATAACTGATCAAATGATCAATTAAAACTTACATCATCAGATGAAGCAAAATAAAATGTTAAGTGGAAATTAACAATAATTTGTAAAGGAAACAAAAAATAAAATTAGGTTAAAAAAAGTTAATCACTTTCTTTCAAAACAAAAATCTTATGAAACTTTAACTTGTTTTTTCATTCACTGGGTAAAAAGTACAGACATTTTGCTAAAGAATAGAAATACTTCATAATAAAATTACTTAGGGTAAACATAGAAAGTACAGTTTAGTAAAAGTACACCTAAAAGTACATTTAAATAAAAAAAAGTTACTCAAATAAATGTAACTTGTTACTACCCAACTCTGCGAGATAAAGCTTCATTGCACGAATAAAAGCATATGCTTTATTTTATTTTATTTGTTCTTATATAACAGATTAAGAAGAATTTATAAGATGTTCTTTGGCAGTTATTAGTAGTTATTCTGACGCTGTATGTCCGGTTGTTAAATATAATTGGCCATTATTACTATTTTTGTTTTTAAAAACTTGTCATAAATAAATAAATAAATGGAAATGAAGTGAATAATTCAAAAACATCAGTAAATACCAATAACTTTGAAAATTAAGTATTAAGTTGGTGACTGGTGTCCTAAAGGAGCCTGTTACAAATGAGAATCTTTTTCAAGACCATTAATTGTGTTTGTGAGACTATGATTGGTGTGACACGGTGATAGTTGTACAGTTACCCTAAAATAACTAATAACAAGCTATTAGTTATACCAATAAAATAAATTATACCTCTCTTATAAGCATATGACAATTTGCCTCTATATGTTCTGAAAACCCTTGACTGAAACAGAAATGAAATGAAAACTTTAAAAAGATTTAAAGAGGAGCAGCAAAAACAAATTAGATAATTTAGCATTGTTTACCAACAACTGATGATGTCAACCAGGTCAGTCTTCAGTCAGAAGCCTCTTCAGATTCACTGCAACACTGACTGCTGGATGCCTTTGCTGCCACGATGATATTTGAAAATATTTGGATAATATGAGTTGCGACAGCATTAGATTTCCCTTTGGTGATAAAACAAAAAACGTATTCTTGAATTCAACTGAATTTACCTGGCGGCAAAATTTTCTTATTTTATCAATATAACATAACATAATATAACATAATATAAAATAAAATAAATAAAATAAAATAAAATAAAATAATAAATAATATATCATGTAATAAAGTTTAAGTGTAGAGGTTTTAAAACTACATTTCCCATGTTTACCGGAAGTTGCGCTGACGGTGTGGTCCTTGTTTTGATGACGTAGCCACGGCTAGTCAATGGAGTCAAACGGTCAGAGGAAACGAGGCCATAGCAGATTTAAAGTGCATTTTCTCTTTAAATAACCACCGGGAGGAGATAAATGCTATTTTGATAACCATGGCCGTCGGGGCGTAGTTTTACTCCAAATACGTGGCACGTCTGCAGCCGACGGACCGTGTCAACAAAACGGCCTCTGTGGGGCTAGTTAGCTAATTTGTTAGCTAGTGATTTTTTTTTTTTTTTTTTTTTTAAATCCTCCTTCAGCAGATTATCAGGTGGGGGACTTTTTTGATTATTATTATTTTCGTTTCGCCTCTCATTCTTCGCTTTCAATAAGACAGCATCGCTCCACAACAATGGCGGAACCAGGTCCGGTGGTCGCACAGCAGAATTTGGACAGGTGAGCTGAAGTTTGAGCAAATAAGCTAATGGCAGCAACGTAGTTCACTTTCATTATAGCGTTTTTGCCAAAAAATACAGGGTGTGTTCATTAGATATTCGAGAATCTGTTCACTTAAGTCAGAAATGTAGATTTTGCACAGCCTTTTGATGTATTTTAACATGTTTTTGGGAGTGTTTCTGGTAAGGGACGTCCTTAGCTATCTGCTTCTGACAATGACCTGATTGATGCCACCTGCGGTCGATGACCCCGAAACACCTGACGTTATGCAGAAGCATCCAATATGGATGGCTAATTCTGAACCTGTTGGTTTAAAACGGGCCGCTCTACTTTAACAGTTACATAAACACAAACTGAAACCTTTTCAAAAGAGTAGCTTATATTTATCCTATGATGCATCATTTATGCTCTACATTTCTTGTATTAAGATTTTGATTATCACAATAAATTCCAATTAGTGATGCTTAAAAACCTCTAAAACAGTCCGTATTATTATTATTATTTTATTATCATATCTTCACTATTTGTTAAATAAACATGTTTCAATAAATTTGAAAATATCATGAAATATTGTTACTATGTGCATTCTAGTTGTACAAATCACACTTCTTTGTGTAACTATAATACGCCTAAAGAGGCATATTACAAATGTGAATGTTTTTCAAGAGTGGTATTTGTTTTTGTGGGGCTATAATTGCTGCCCCAATCATAGAGACAGCAGTCTTAGCCATAGACAATTAACTAAAAATAGTAATAGTTTGTGTAGCTTGTATTTTGTGGTACTATGGTACTACAGAATATATCATCCCTAGTCTAGACATGTTAGTAAACTGTTTAAAGGTTGAATTAACTTTTAAATGTTACAAATAAAATGTGTTTGGGTTAAAAATGAAGACCGCTATAGCATTATTAGATGCTAGGCTTGCACTGTGTTAAAAGCTATGATCCAATTATCACAAAAATGTTGCTGGACTTCCAACACTTTAAATTGTCAAACACTGTTTAATGACTGTACTGGAAGAATAAATGTCAGTTAATTTACTCTTATTAGCTTCCTTATTCACCTGAAGAGTCACATTCATTACAAAATGTGATATTTTCATCATATAGATTTTCTTTTTCTGCTTTATAAACATGAATATTTATATCTTGAAATTAACTTTATTTTTCATAGAAACTTGGGTAATTAAGGAGGTACTCATGTACTAAATTTGTTGATTTCTCAAACATATTGGCTTGGATACTTTAACCAGAAGATAGCTTGATTAATTGATCCAATCTTCAGTTAAATCAAACATGTTTTTGTTGGTCCAGCACTTAAACAAAATGCTCTTATTATGCTGCCCAAGTAAAATGCAGAGTAAATGACACTATAGGTATGCTTAATAATTCTCAAAACTGCAACCCAAGCTGGTAAATTAAAGGCTGTTTTTTAAGGTTATTGCACACAGTAGTTAATGTTATGACTGACTGAAAGCCTGCAGAGTCAAATTCATTTATAGCAACATAGCAGGAAATCAGGCCGCAAGATTTATGAAATTTAGTCAAAATGTACTGGGGTATTTAGTTGAAGTATGGACTTTCTGAAAGCGTTTTCCTTTAAACAGGAAGAGACTTTGAGGTTAAGTTTGTACATATCTTGCATCAAAAAACAGCAAACATGGAGGTGGAGCAGAAGAGAAAGTCTGCATTTAGAAAGTAAAACTGTCTCATAACTGCATCCAATTTCTCATATTCGGCGGTTACACCTGTCCAATGTTATGACCTTAAATTTATTTTAAAATTTTTGAAGAGAACGGTAATATCCTTTACTGTCCCTGAGTGAGAAAATTCAGCCTAAGAAAGTTTTATATTTTGAGGACCATAATCCTTTTTTGGATTTATTGTATTACCAAACTATCTGAAAGGAGCTGTACTTTCTTGTAAATTGTTAATATTTGGTTCCTGGCAGTAGAATTGAAACATTGTCTTGGAAAAACCAAAAGTATGTAGCATTTTTAGGGCTGGTGCATTGAATTGGAGAAAATTAATGTAACGTCCTCTCTATTTACAAACCTACAGTAGATAAATCACATTTTTCACACCCCAAAGCTTTTCACACTGTGACTACTTGCACAATCTATCAAGTGTTTTCTTTTTTTCTCTGTTTTAAATTCTTCACACTGGTTCCAGATAATGGGTTAAGGTTTTCTTGCCAAAGATGTAAACACAAGAAAGTCTGGCTCTTTGGGGAAAAAATGTAATGCTTTCAGGTGTAGACCTGTCACAATAACAAATTTTCCTAGAAATTATTGCGATAAACGATAATATTGTCATTTTGAGACCATTTTGAAGGAAGTAGTTCAGCTATGCTAGCTTGACTTTGAAAATCTTAACATGTAGATGTGCTGTGGAATTCGGTGTGCTCAGTTTAGTTACAAAATAAAAAAAATGGCAACCTAAACGGCAACTTTGACAGATCATCAGTACAGCAGATATTAAAGTTAGCTAATCTACCGCCGTTGTGTTAGCTTAGCTAATAGCAGCGGCAGCTAATCTATCGCAACACAATCACTTATTAATAATCTTAAAATAAACATAAAACTGTAACGGACTGAATGTTCTGTCCTTCGTGTGGGGAAATGTTTGAGTGTTTTTTGGGGTTGAATCCTGATGCGCTAGTGGAGCGTCAGCGTAGCCGACACAGAGAGCGAGGGGGGGAAAAAAAGAATACGAGTGGGTTGATCAGCAATTTTCCTGCATTATTTTTTTACTTTTCTGTGGTGCACTGCACCAAATTAATAAAACCGACATCTCCAGGTTTCATTTTGTTAATGAAATTGTTGTGCGAAGTGACAGAATCGTCTTTTTGCTCTCCAGTGTCTATATGTTACAGTTAGCTTGTTTTGGATTCGGGTCAAGCTCTACAACACACGCAATCTGTGTCAGTGAGATAAAATAGTTTATCACATCCTATTGCAGAACATTTTAACTTATTTTATCAGTATAAACATGAACATTTAGGACAGCTAATCAGGTGAAGAGAGTTTACGTGGAGGTGAGGAGATGCTGCAACATTTCAGTGCTGCTTCGTCCTAAACAAAGACCAGCAGCTGATAACATCTGCAGTGTGTGTGCATGTGTGTGTGTGCGTGTGTGTGTGTGTACAGGGAAGCGTTTGACACTGCATTTTCTGTCAATATTGATCTTTGAGACCATTTCCCAAAGAAAGGACAGCCACGCGGGTTTTGTGAAATGTGCCCCAGCTTCGTGCTGCTGTGTGTCACCCTGACGCTGTTTGTGGAGCAGAGAGCTGTGAGATGTATGCCAGGTCCGGTTGCTGCTACGGTTATGTACCAAGCCACTATCGCTGACAAACATAAGGCCCAAAGGTTCTTATCAGAACCGGCCACAGGCAACCAGCTTCCTTCGCAGTGCAGCGTTTCACAAATAGGTGTGAGGAAAATATTTCAATCCACCATATTTATTTATTTTTTTATATCAGATTTAAACCAAATTTGTTACTTTTTGTCCTCCACATTTAGTTTGTCTTTGTTTCTAGGACTGTCAAGGTAATGACATTTATTTATTTGTTTATTTTGTTTTATGGTTTAAACACAAGTTTTGAGTGAAAAGCAGTAATACTAAGAAATACAATCACATATAATCTACTCGCTTAGCTTATAATATTCACCAAATAGCTTATGTAACTATAGCCAAGTATTTTTTGTATGGAGAGTAAACCCTGTCAAAATTGTGAATAAATATAGAAATAAATAAATGACTTGATAAACCAATTAATGTACCAAATGTTGCATCCAATAATTAAATATTTCCAGTTTATTTGATTATACAGTGTAACATTAATGAATATTTATCATTTTGACAGTATTCATTTAACATTAACAATATTTCATTTTCCATTTTGTTTCAAAACTTGTTTCCTTTTTATATATAATTACTTTTCTTATTGATGTTACACTGTAGTTAATATAAAGAAATCAAAAAGGTAAGGTCAATTTTAAATGTCTGAATCCCATATTTGATACATTAATTACTTTATCAAGTCATTCATTTATTGCCAATTAATCTTGGTTATCAAAAATTGCATTCAAGTTCAGTTTATTATTCCAATTAGAAAAAAAAAGGAAAAAAGTCAGTTTTTATTGTCTTTCCATTAGAATAAAAGTTTTTCATAATGGATATTAAAAAAACAAAAAATTGTCGAAACTTTAATGAGCTTGTTGAGTGTTTATATTTCAAAACAAAACTGCATAAAAAGCGTTTTGCTTCCCAGACCGTACTGTTTGTGTCTCCGATTCTGCGATCTCTCCGCCATCTTTATTTCTGAATCAACTGGCTCCTTTTCAGGATGAGCAGTGGCGCCCTCTGCTGGATGGCAGCCAAATGACACCACCAAAGGAAGGTCTAAGCAAGCGGATATAGTTGACTGGAAATTATTTTAATCCAATAAACCATTAATCGACAATCGTTAGTCAAATAATTGTTTCCATCTTTATTTTGAACATTTAATAAAACTCAATAAATTGGTTCTGGTTGACTGTAAAAACGCGTCGTTTGGATGTCGTGTTTGAAGAGCAAACCCGTTTTAATGTTTAGATTTTATAAGAAATACATCGACGACCCGTTTTAGAGGATTGCATTTCAAGGCCGTTTCTGACGTCGTTCTCTGCGACTGGGTTACAGGAAGAGTGCTTTTTGAATCAATAGCAGTTGGTTTGGTTCGGTTGTCAGGACATTCGTCTAAAACCGTTTTTAGCCTCCCTTCTTCAACCTTCATCAGTATTCGTCTCTGCGCAGTAATCTGAGCTCATCCCATCGACATATTGGACAATAATCATCTAATTTACGTCTCTCAGTTTGGCCGTTAAAGGGAAACCAGTCGTCTGATTTTCTTGGATGGTTTTTGAGTGTCGTCTTATTACCAGCTGAATCTACCTTTATTACTTGGACTGCTTGTCGTTAGGTTTTAATCTAAATCAGACTGTTTCATTAGATGTAACTGGATGTGAATGAACTCATTTTGTTCTGTAAAGTTCATATATGTGAGGCAATAAATACATTTAGCAAGAGTTTCTTAAATACATTATAACAGGTTTTTGTTATAATACAACAAATTATTAAATCAACTTAACTTTTCTCTTAGTGATGACAATTTTACATTTAGAAATGCATAATCAGTTATGAAATACAGTGTAGCAAAAGCTGCCTGAGTCAGATTAAATCAGCACAGCATGGTGTGTTTATATTTATTTTTTGATGATACTTCCTGTTCTGTATCATTTATATCACTTGACGAAATGTTAGCTTATATCTTATAAATGTATGTATTTTTGTAACAATTCTGGTTGAAACAAAATGCCTTTTTTTCAGTCTTTACACTCCGGTTAATGATTAATTGATTACTAAATGAGTTAACGATATTCAAACAAATCGATTAATCGTGTACTTTTATAGCATAATTTGAACTACGTAAAGCTAAAGCTGCCACTTGAGGAGTTCTGGTTAGGACATTTTTACAGACAAATGTTTTTGGGTTTTATTCTCATTTTAACTTAAAAATTTACATATTTTATGTGAAATTTTGACTTGATTACTGGTCGATTAGTTGACGATTATTCAAATAAATCGATTAGTCGCGATTAATCGGTTCAGCTGTGCTGTAAACGTGTGCGCTTGTCGCCTCAGGAGCTGCTGGGTGTGCTTCGCCACAGACGAGGATGACCGCACGGCGGAGTGGGTGCGGCCGTGTCGGTGCCGGGGCTCAACAAAGTGGGTCCACCAGGCCTGCCTGCAGCGCTGGGTGGACGAGAAACAGCGAGGCAACAGCACGGCGAGGGTCGCCTGTCCGCAGTGCAACGCAGAATACCTCATTGTCTTCCCAAAACTAGGTGAGCAGACGAGGAAAAAACATTTGAGTGTTTGGGTTCGACACACCTGATTTATGATTCACAAACGGACACGTGCAGGATGAGACGACATGCTGAGGACGTTATCCAACTGTCTGAGTCATAAATGTTGAAACGGGAGCGAAACTTGTAAGGACATTAGTTGGACACTCCTGGTGTAAAGCTTTGTCTACTTTAATGGGCGGGAATGTGGAGGCTGCGTGATTCAACACAAAAATACACACACCCTTTCTACTTCCGGAGGATTTTACAGAAATGTTATGATGTTATTCCCTCAAAAGAAAACATGGAGGGATGCTTTGCTGTTTTGTTTTTAAAGAAATCCTTAAATTTGACCATTTGGGTTTTTAAAACACCTGGGTGAACCTAGGTCAAGTTTTACTGGGCGATAAATTATCTAATCTGACAAATTTAGGCAAATCTGTTGATTATAGAAGGATTTCTTTAGCTGCAGATGCATCTTCTGTGAAACATCATTAAGCATTCACTAAAGGAGTGCTGTGTTGTTGCACTTTAGGCAATAAAATGTTTTCTTATTTTTAAAAAATTAATAATTCTATTATATAAAAAAGATTTAAGTGGTTCAATAAATTTTTAGAATAATCAATAGAAGTAAAATAAAAGTAGATGCTACCCTAAATCACAAAATTCGATTAATATGATAAATTATCTAATCGGTCCAATTAAACACATCACTGAAGTTTGTATAGATGGAAAAAGGTGTGAAAATAATTTGAACACTTTCAGAATCAGTGTAATTCCTACAGTAAAAGCTGGTTAAACTATGTTAAAGCTGCAGAATTCAACTTTTATAAAATAAATATATTTTTGTTGAAACTGTCACTATTTCCAATTATTATAATGGTTATGGAATAATAATAATAATAATAATAATGCAAAAAATAAACTTTAAATTCTGATGAACATTTAACACTGGAACAGGAAGACATTTTAAATATCCAAAATAAACAAACAAAACAACAGAAACAACGAAGAAATTGAAGTTTAAAGTCTCTATAATTAACAAAACTGGGCTGGTTGAGACCAAAACGCCAGACTAAAGACTTCTGTCATCCAGTTGTTTTAGAAAAAGAAACATAAAATCCTGCAAACAGAAGTTTTTCAGCTCGTTTTAATTCGTCATACGATTAACTGATTTACCAACATCTGCCTGTTTCTCAGTCCAGTGATGAGCAGGAGCTTCTTAAAGAGACATAGTCCCATTTTTATGGTGGTGAATTGTGAAGCCAAAGTTCCTTTAAGTCATATTTGACATATACAGCATTTTTATAACTACTGATTGTGCTATAAAATGACTCTGTGGCTAAATAAATGATTCTGCCTCTTTAAAATAAAGGTAAATTATTAGTTTGAAATATTTAAAGCTTGTTGAAAACAGATGGGATGTGTAGTACCTCTGGGTCTTCAGAAAATATCCAGGGGTGCCCTGATCAGACGCCTGATCCACCTCAACTGACTCCTAAATCTGTTGCAATAAATCAATCAATTGATAAATTGACTGATTTTCTCTTTTTCTACCAAAGACAGTCTGGTGTTTTGGTCTCAACGTGACACTTTTTAGAATAATAATTTTGTTTATAAAGACTTCACTGTCCATTTTATTTCAGGTGTTTATTTGTTTTGAATATTTAAAATGTCTTCCAGTTCCAGTGCTAAATGTTCATTAGAAATTAAAGTGTATTGATCTTCTAGAGGGTGGATTTGCATTATTATGCCATTGTATTCATTTAGTGCTTAAAATTCGTTATTATGACAGATCTACGACCTAAAACTGCAACTAAGATTTTTTTATTTTTATAGACGTGCATACCATTTTTATTTTAGTACTTGTTTAATTTTGAATATGTTGTTTCATACTGAAACGGACCCAAAACATTGCGGTTATTATTTAAATAAATGTTTTCTGAACATAGGAAACTGTTCTAAGTTTGAGTAAATTAACCGCTGCTGCACTTTGAGGCTCTGGGGAAAACAAAAGCTTTGCTTGCAGCTGGAAGGACTTTGTGTGCGCCATTAGAAATGGCATTAGTTGTTTTTTCCATGAACTGCGTCTTTTGGTTGTTATTACCGTAATTAAGAGAGTAACTCATAAAAAGAAAACCAGCAATCTATTAAATTCGTCCAATCGCCCAACCTCTCTGCCTACTTGTCAAATGTTCTGATCAACTTAACCAGCTAATCTCAGCTTGTTAAACTGGTGTAACTCCCTAAAGAGCCGAACAGCAAACGGGTCCAAAACTCACCGGGTTTTTGGGTGTTTTTTGTTGGCTTAAGAACCCGTTCCAGCTGGTCGTAGGTTTGGCAACGCCTTTGGAGCAGCACGTTGGTAGCGGAGGCTGCAATCTGAAACTGAAGCCAGACTAAAACAATGTTAAGCCAGGGGAGTGTTGGGCCCAGCTGGTAAACAGGTTCATCCATATTTATAGCTACCAGGGCGTTGCTGCCACTCAATGCAGAGATAAATGTTTCAGTTAAAGTGTTTAATCATGGTCCTTTTTTTAGATTATGGACTAAAGGCAAATTGAAAAATGGCAAGAATTTACATTTTTACTTTGAGAAGGTTCAAAATGCAAAAAGGGAAAATGTGGGGTGAAAAAATCTGATCGAAATCAACATCTGATAGAATATTCACTGCACTCCGATCCAGAAACGCACAGCATTCTGGGAGATGTAGGCAAAGCAATGACTTTAGTCGCGCAACCGTTTTTTCAAGCTAACTAAAGTTGATGGAATCAACTAACTAACTCACTCACTCATTCTTTGGTTACCTAGCAACTCACTCATTCTTTGGTTACCTAGCAACTCACTCATTCTTTGGTTACCTAGCAACAACCTGCTGAGTAACTGGCGCAGCAGCACTTTAAGGTTTTGCCTTATAAATGCTTCAAAATAAAAACTGTGAATAAGAGTAATACTGCCAATAGTGTGGCAATACTTCAGATATGAAAAACAAACAAATCAATAATTATTGACATTGACTGATAAGAAACTCTTCTATCATGATGAGTTTTTCTGCTTTAGCACACAGCCATTAGACTGAAAGAGGCTGTTCATGTCATTACAAATCCATCACAGCAAACGGTGATTCAGAAAAATAAGTTGGTGCCCGTTAAACACCAACTTTGGTTTTTCTGCTTTGGTTCCCAGTTTAGTGCGATTAAGATAAACAAACCGGAGTTCATTGTAAACGCATTAAAACCATCAGGAGTGAAAACATTGATACACTTTTAGTTTATTAAAAGTCAAATGAAGGTTAGTGCAGAAATAGTGGACATGTAGGGATGAACCGATCCACTTCTTTTCATTTCTGATACTGATATTTGAGGTTCATTATCGTCCAATACATTAAAACAGTACTGAATTTACATAAATTACTTAACTACAAATATATTTGCTAACTCTGTACCCGGCAAATACACCAATAACTTCACAAGCTTGATCAAATGTTGAGAAACAAAACAGCCAGTGCAAACAAATCAACTGACAAAACATAAAAAGTGTTTCAGGAAGTGAAATCTGAATATGTTGACCAATAAGCCATGATGGCACAAAGCATAGAACTAGACTGAATAGATCCGTTCTTATGGATTGGTCACATTGTTAGTGATGCGTTATCTAGAATTTTTTTCAATATGGGAAACAGTGAATTGTTCGTCCCTAATTTATTGCAGTGTACAGAATATTGTTGTTGGTATTTTAATTCTGTACACAAACATCCAACCCAGAATCATTTTGATCTGGAAACAATAAATAAATAAACTGCAAAGATAAATAAATTATCTCCATCAGTGATTGGCCAAAAGTTCTGGATCAGTTCACCACTGGGATGGGAGCACTGAGAAGACATTGAACACAACTTCCTTCTTCAAACAAAAATGGAGTAGCGTCAGATTTTAGCGGCTGTACGATTTTTCTTTTGTCTTTGGTAAAAGACTACAAGTCATTTCTCCTGCTAGCGCTAGGCTAGCCCGTTTCTTTTGGTGGCATTTACCCATAATGCCCTGCTGTAGGTCACTTCTTGCATTTTTAGCTGTTTGCGTTCACACATTCATTCAAACTGCTCCAGCGTTCCCTTCAACCAAACCGAGACCAAAGTTTTTAAGCGAACCAGAGTTAGCATCAGAGTTCGATTACGCGTTTCACTCCAGGTAGAAAACCTCCAAGCGGGTCGCTGTGTCCTGTTGGGTTTCTCCTCCCACCAGCACCTGCTGCAGAGCCACCTCCAGCCTTTCACACGCGTCCAGCTCTGAGGACAGTGTGTCCTTGCTGCTCCGTCTTTGCTCACACTCAGAGTAAACAGACCTCCAGGAAGAGAGGCTGCCAGCGCTTCGGCCCACCTTTAAACTGTAGCTGCACTCCTCCTTCCCTCCCTCATGCTTAATTATCTTAATTATAGAATCTGCTGCCAGTGGCTAAAATGAATTGCTCCTTTCTCCGTCCTGTCAGCGGTCATTAGCGGTGACCCAGTTCCCTCTGGCTGTAACGGTGCAGCGCTTTGGCAGGAGCAAAGTGAACGAGTCAGGCTCTGGGAGGCGAGTCCGGTCAGCAAACACAGGTGCAGTCTGCAGGGGATCAAAAGCCTGGCGCCGGCCCAGGCTGCAGTTTCATCAATAACTACTATAAAGTTGTGAGTTTAAGAAGCCACAAAGCAATGAACGTTAACGAGGCCTGCCTAAAAAGCCGCAGCTTGACAAAGTGAAAGCTGCTGTCACTAAATTGTGCAAACAACTGATGGAAAGTGGTTTTATTGGGACAACACCTGAACAAATATCCTGCATGTCCTGAAGCAAGCTGGCAGGTGATCTAAGGCGGAAAAGTCTTCGGAAATGACGATGCAAACTATATTTTTGACGTCGGTGCGCAATGTAAACACTTTTTGTTTTATTTCTTTGGGTAATTTGGCCAGTTTTCACCTGACTGCACACGTTGGGTGTTAAGTTCAGGTTGGCTCCAACCATTGGTCAGTTTTGTCCCAGTTAAAGCCTGTGCTTCATTAGCTGGCGTCATAAAAGTTTCTTTTACTGAAGCGTTCTGAAGTTTGGGAGGGGAGCACAGTAGCAGAGGTGAGCTGCTGAAAGAACAACACGTCCACCAACAATAGCCTCTAAAAAGGCAAAAAACAATAATGGCTAGAACGATTAATCGATCAGTAAACGATTAATCATTAACCGAGGTAAACATTAGCCGGAGCAAAACACACAAAAATGGCCATTTTCTACAAGAACAACATTTTCACCAACTAAAGTCTTTATAGGCAAAAATAATTGGGCCTGAAACGATTAATCAATTAGTAAATGATTAATTGTTAACATTAACTGGAGGATACAGTCATAAAAGGTCAATTTCTAGAACAGCAACATATTCAGAGCAGCAATCCAGCCAAAAACTATAGATACATTTTGCATTTAAGATTAAAATAAAACCTTCTTTATCTGTAATTATTGTCCTTTTTGTCCAAAATTCCCACTTTGTTTCGGTCCTTCCGATGATGTAACCTTAAAATATTAAACTATTAATTCAATTTCAGTATCGGCCAAAATCAGCCAGAAAACTGCAATATTTTTTACTCTTGAGTAATTCCCTAGACGGCTGCTGTTTACTTTTACTTCAGTAAAAATATCTTGAGCTGTAATGCATCTGCAGAGCTCAGAAAGTGCGCAGTCGCCCCCTGCGGTGCGTCGCCTCTGCAGCCGGCCGGTTATTAATAGCTTGTGGATGAGTGAGGAAATAAGGTTGGCTTCCTGTAAATATTGCATGATTTCCCCGGAGTCGGCTTGAAATGCCAGATGGGAGGAAGATGCAGCAGCAGAGAAACTTCTTTTTTTAATTGTCGTACAGGTTTGGACTTTAAGTCGATCCGTGCTTCATGTTTGTTGTCTTTAATCAGAGGAGAAGCAATGAAACGTCAACAGGGGGTCCAAACGTTTTGTCACGGCCAAAATTATTGAGTCAAAAGTAAAATAAAATCAAAAGATCCTAAAATCAGGCAAATAAAGTAGCCTAATTTTATTAAAAATAAATATTTATTGTACTTTCAGGACTATTAGGGCCATTGTAGATTTTTTTAAAAATGATAAATTTCCACCAAAAAAACAGAAATTTTCTAGAAAAAAATGTCAAACTTTCAACTTTTGTAAATTTCTGAGTTTGAAATGTCAAAAAATGTTCAACATTTGAAACAGAAATTTCCAAGTTTATTAAAATTTCTGAAAAAATGTACTATTTTATTCTTTCTACCAAAATACTCCTTTGTAAGATTTGCATGTTTATTGTGGTTTTCATCTGTCGAACAAATTTATCTTCACTAATAACAGGATTTATGTCACTTTCTTTCACAACGTTTGCTACATTTAAGTTTAGTCAAGTTTAATAAGTTAAATAAAAGCTGGTTTGGTGGGAGGATATGGGGAAGATCTATGTTTCACAGATTTCCTGTAGCTGTCTGTATCGCAGTGCATTTGGAGAATCCTCTGACTGAAGATTCTTCAAATCTATGACACTGAAATGAAAAGATAAAAATGGGAGGTTCTCGTTGTTTCCGATGATTCTGGGTGGAAATAAAAAGCTCTAACTTCCTGTAACCAGGCAACCGTTTCCTGTCTCCATCAGGTCCGATCGTTTATGTTCTGGATCTGGCCGACCGGCTCATCTCCAAAGCCGGCCCCTTCGCTGCAGCCGGTATCATGGTGGGCTCCATCTACTGGACCGCCGTCACGTACGGCGCCGTCACCGTCATGCAGGTGCGTCCTCTGATGTTCGCCATCATATTTTAAAAAGCAACAAAAAAGACAAGCTTTTTTTTTTTTTTTTTTTGGCGCCCCCAAAGCTGGGCACCCTGGGCTGCTGCCATGCCTTGGCTTTTAAAACAAGGTATTTCTCAGTAAATCTGTATTGTTTCATAATTTTAATGTTTTTTTGATGTGCAGGTGGTGGGCCATAAGGAGGGCCTGGACGTGATGGAGCGGGCCGACCCGCTCTTCCTGCTCATCGGCCTGCCCACCATCCCCGTCATGCTGATCCTGGGGAAGATGATCCGCTGGGAGGACTACGTCCTGCGGCTGTGGAGGAAGTACTCCAACAAGCTGCAGATCTTCAACAGCATCTTCCCAGGTCTGTCGTTCGGTTTCTGACGTCAGACATCCCCCATGTTGTTTTTCATCCGCTGACGGCCCAAATGTCGGAACCGCAGGTATCGGCTGCCCGGTGCCGCGGATCCCGGCCGAGGCCAGCCCTCTGGCCGACCACGTCTCCGCCACACGGATCCTGTGCGGCGCTCTGGTTTTCCCCACCATCGCCACCATCGTGGGGAAACTCATGTTCAGCAGCGTCAACTCCAACCTGCAGAGGACCATCCTGGTGGGTGCTAACAGGGCTAATGATGCTAATGTGGCCGCTGGTGCTAACAGGGCTAATGATGCTAATGTGGCCGCTGGTGCTAACAGGGCTAATGATGCTTACGGGACTGCTTGTGCTAACGGGGCCACTGGTGCTAACCTGGCTAATGATGCTAACGTGGCCGCTGGTGCTATCGGGGCTAATGATGCTAACGGGGCCGCTGGTGCTAGCGGGGCTAATGATGCTAATGGGGCCGCTGGTGCTAACGGGGCTAATGATGCTAAAAGGGCCGCTGATGCTAACAGCAGACATAATGCTAACTGGCCTACTAATGCTAACTCTGATGCTGTGCTCATTCCTTCCTTGTCTCCTTAGTTGCAGTCGTAACGTTAACTTTTAAGTTTCCCAAATTCAAAAATATGTTTGACTTCCTTCTGGGAAGTTAAATCTCTTTTTGTAACTCAAATTATTCAGGATTCTTCAGAATTGTTGATGCTGTGGGCAGGAAGGTCCTCCTGTAGCAGTCCGTGTCACAGCGGATTTTAAGAAGCCTCTGACTGAAGACATGCCGAGTGCTGTCTTTAAAGCCTGCCTGCTTTCTGGCTCTCCCCCCAGGGCGGCATCGCCTTCGTGGCCATCAAAGGGGTGTTCAAGGTCTACTTCAAGCAGCAGCAATACCTGCGCCAAGCCCACCGCAAGATCCTCAACTTCCCCGAGCCGGAAGAGGCCTGAGGCGGCGCTCTGCTGTCGGTGAGGATGAACCCCCCCAACACTCAGCTTCACCCTTACTGCAACAAGCCCCGCCCCCCCCAGCGGTTGCTACGGAGACTGGCTGCGTCGCCGCTTCCCGCGACGGTATGGGAAGCGAACTGGAGCCTGCTTGCAGTCAGTGTGTGGCTACGCTAACACCACACGGCTAACACACCCACTGCTATCGGAAATAAAGACGCAGGGCATGCGTGAAGAAGAACTTTTTTTTCTTTTTTAATAAAGCGATTGTTTTGGTTTAACGTCCCTCCCGCCCTCGCCGGGGTCCAATCAGATGATCAATTAATAATTTATCACGTTTGGAAGCTAGCAGGAAGAAAAACACAAACAGAAATCTATATTCTAGCTTGAGATGTTCCAGTGTTTATTTATTCAGCCTGCAGTTTGATTACTCTGAACTCTGTAAAAGTGTTGGCACCCGTCATGGCGGTCTGCTCTGGTCCGGTCCAGAGGGGTTGAACCCAGTGGGACATGGAGCGGTTCTGTTCTGGTTCAGGTCGGAATGGGTTGGCAGAAGTTTTCAGCTTAGCTTTTCCCACAAACTTCAATGTTTTATTGGACAAACTGATGAAAGCTAAAAATGATGCATGCATAAAAGAAAAAAAATCTGGTTTAGTTCTGGACTTTGACTAGGCCGTGCTTTGATATAAACTTTGCCAAATTGTGTGCCACAAATTTCAGTTTTTCTAGTTTTATCTGCTTAACAATAAATGTTTTAAATAAAATCTCAAACATTAAAGATCCAAAACATAAAAGAACCTTCAGATTGCCATTAATTAAAAAATTTTGGGTCAAATGTTTTGTATTTTATTGGCCAAATTTTTACCATTCTTAAATTGTGGCCAATTAGAAATCATTTCAAGGGCCACAAATGGCCCACGCCCCACACTTTGGACACGCCTGGCTTCATCCATTTTCCCTGTTTAACTCTACCATTCCCACAGTATTATTCTGCCATCACCGTGTTTCAATGTGAGAATTATGTTTAGAATAAAACAGTAAAAATTTTGGGTCTTGTTTTTTTATTCACTTCCCTAAAAACTTTGCATCATTTTCCTTCCACAATCTGTCGCAATAAAATACATTAAAGTTTGTGGTTGAAATGTGAAAAATTTCAAGTGTGAATTAACTGAGGGTGAAAGCTGGACTGGCTGTTTAATCTCTTTAGTAGGAAAAATAACCATTCAGCAAGTTTTTTTATTTAAATAAAAAATTATCTTGAATCTGTTTTTAATGCATCTTCAGGAAAAACTGCAAAATTTAAATGTTTCATGTGTCTGAAATGAAAACTGTTCTTTTCTGTCATTCTAAAGTTTGGAAAAATTAGATTTTAAAGAAAACTGACTTATCCAGCATATAAACACCGAAAAAAAAAAAAAATTTGCTGAAGCAGTTGGCTGTTTCTGATATCCAAACATTAGTGGAAAGTTAAGTGGAAGGAAAACGTCAGATGCTACATCCTAAAGTGACCAGCTTTTATCACAACCTGGAAAACATTTACTCCACAAAAACTCTTGAAATATTTCAGGTCCATTAGTTTCTGGTTTTGAAATAATTAAGTCTGGAAGACGCTCAAACTCTGCCTGCAAACTACAGCGTCTCTACATTCATCATGAAGTCTCTGCCAAAAAACCATAAAAAAATGTTGTGAACTTTGACCTGTGGAGCATCATATCTGTGAATAAATGTGTTTTTGCAAACAAGGAAATCGAGTGCAGCAGTTTTTTTTTTTGCCATTCACTTGTTTATTAATTATTTAGAAACACACAGAAAAACAAAAAACATAAAAACTTCAAACCTAAAATATCCGCCCGGAAACCCAACCAGCCAATCGGAGCCGAGCGTTGACATTCAAAAACATCTAAATAGAAACCACTCTCTAAGTACTTCACAACGTATGTGTCCCTACTGCCCAAGCCTGATATGTAATGTCATTAATATTTTCCTCTGCTGCGCTGAAATCTGCTGCCGCCGCCATCTTTGGGTTCAACCACGAAGGAACAAAATAATCCGAGACGAAGCAAAATGTCGAAGATCTGATGCAGAACAAACACATTCAAAGCTCGTTTAATTCTGGACGAGGCGCTGACTGAAACCAGTAAAATAAAATAAAGTTGGGACAAAGTGCAGCAAGCACCTGAGAGAGAGAGAGAGACTCCGCTCTCACCTTCAACAATCACGTTTATTGCTTGGTGAGAGAAGTGCATATTTTTCAGGAAATACTTCTTAAAACCGGAACCGTTGACTTTCAGCTCCGTTTGACATCAAAGTGACGCGTTTGGAAAGAAACGTGAGAAAAATGCGCGAGTTGACCGACGTAAAGGGGCACACAAGCGGATGCACAGTGTAGGGATCGCCATGGAAACGTCTCGGGGTTTGACATGTTTAAAAAAAGAGACAGCATGGATTTACCCCTGAGGTGTTTCAATCATAAAACCCTAAAGACGACGCATGATTGAGCGGCTAAAAACATCTCCGCAAAACCTGAGAGAAGTCGGCCGACCGTAAAAAAAAAAAAGAAAAAGAAAATCAGATGAAACTCCAGTCAAACGTTTTGGCAGCACAAAATCTGTGCTGCTATCATTTTAAAGATGTTTCCAGAGGTCAAGTCGCACCACAACATTTACAAAGAATCTGATTTTGTGCTTGATATGTCGTGTGCTGCAAAAACCTTTAGCTGCACAAACAAAAACAAAACAATTTATTGATTTTGTGTTTTGTTTATGTGAAGTGGTGGGCAGGTTGGTCTCTGGAAACCTATTGTACAATCTTCAGAATTGTAGCGGCACAAATTAAGCATTTTTGCAGCACAAACACAGCACAATTAATTGATATTTTGTAAACGTGGGGAGCGGCGCACATTCTCTGGAAACATTTTTTTTATCTTAATTTTAGCAGCACAATTTCTGCAGCACAAAAAAAAAAAAAAGAACTAGAATTTTGTGGCTAACCTTTGACCTCTGAATCATTAATAGCTTTAAAACCATCGCTGCACAAACCAGCAGAAATGTTTTTAAATGCATCAGTTTTGGGGGATGGGAGCAAAGTGACCTGGAAGCCTTTTTGATATTTTTAAAGTTGTAACGGCACAAATTAAACATTTTGCTAAAATTATACAAATTTTAGTGTTTGAGTTGTAAAAATAAGAGGAAGAGCAAGTTGATCTGACACTTTTAAAAATTATACCTCCACAAATCTTTGAAAATTTGTGCTGCATAAATGTAGCGCAGTTGATTCACACATTTCATTTAATTTTGTAAATGTGGGTTGACCCTTGACCTCTGGAAACAATATCTTCAAAATGAAAGAAGCACAAAAATACAATCATTTACATTTTTTGCTTGATTTTAATGTGAATTGAGTTAAAAATGTTTACAGATTATATAAACTACAACTGAGAAGAGATTTAGTTTTCTTGTAAATGTGATGGGGTTCATTAACCTTTGACCTCTGAAAACATTAATATCTTTAAAATGAAAGCAGCACAAAAAATTCTGGTCGCAGAAACATAGAAATTAGATTTTACATAATTTTTGTTAAAGTGAGCTGATTTCTGATGTCCAAATTTTATAACTTATAGTTAAAAAGAGATTTTGTAAATGTGTGTCGGGGCTCGTTGGCCTGTAAATATTTACTAATGTCTTTAAAACGATAGCAGCACAAAGGTCTGAGGCCGATTCAGTTTGATTTGAGTCGCAGTGCCGACTTCACTCAGGCCTCCTCAGAGGACGCCAACAGATAAAACCCCCCACCAAGCAAGCTTTAAGAACTACAGAATAAGGCTTCGTAAAATGCATACATTTGAGTAAAACGTCGGAGTGCCTCGGTAGAGCTACTGACTTGGACTGGGAAGCGCCCCCTAGAGGTGAAGTGAAGCTCCTGCATAAAGTTTTCTGGTTAACGTGGTTCTACTTCGCCTACGCAGCGCTGCAGCGTGAGAGTGAGGTGAGACCGCTATGGTTGTCACAGCTAGTTTAAAAAACGACCACAGCTAACTTTGGGGGTTCTTCGCTTACTGAGCATCTCTTCTTCTTCTTCCTGTGCAATGGCGTGTCGCCTGCACACACATTCCACACACACACACGGTCAGGGGAACCTCAGGAAGGCGAAGCTTCTCCGCCCTCGCTCACAGTTTGGCAGCCATGAAGTTGATGTGAGGCTTCACCAGCGGGAACAGCGGCAGGCTCCTCTTGAACTCCGTCATGTCCTGAATCAACGTCGGCTGAAAAGAAAAACAACAAAAAGTTTGATGTGGGAACAGAAAAAAAATAGTTTAAGGTTGTTGTCACAGCTGATAGTCCCGTAGATTTTATTCAACTGGGGATGAAAGTTGCACCATTTGTTGCATTTTTAGAAAAACCTGTTCCCCTCCTCACCTGTGGTGGCGCTGCACCAAAAACCACCAAAGGAAACGACATGAAAACCTCTGAAGAAGACACAGAGAGCAACTTTCTTCTTCTTCACAAAATGCAAACAAAAATATAGTGGCGTCAGATTTTAGCGGTTCTCTTGCCATTCGTAAAATACGATTCATTTCTACCGCTAGCGCTAAACTTTTGCGTTTGTTTTGGTTGCATTTACCCAGAATGCCCTTCGTCATAGTTCACTTTCTGCTTTCATACCTCCCCAAACGAAACAGACTTTCCAGACAAACGGACTGAAATTCGATTAATATAGAAAGTTACATTTTCAGGTATTTAGCAAATAGAAATAATTTAGTCAATTCTAATTAGAAAAGATTAGTTTGTTTTATTTTCAGTGGAAAAATAAAACCAGACGTGTCGTTTACCTGTGGCAGGGACGGAGCGGGGGCCAGGTTGACGTCGTTCTGGGCAGGAAACTCTCCGACTATCGGACCTGTTGCACAGAAACGAAACGTCAAGGCGACCGAAGCCGACAGGAACCAAAAAGAAAACCAGGAAATGGTTCAGAGACTCACAGGAGTCCATCTCTCTGGACAGAACGTGGACGGACACTTTGTGTCTCTTTGCAGCTTCCACTGTGAGCCGCTCCTGCAAGCAGAGACACCGTCAGCATCAACTCTGAAGCAATACGGCCAAAATAATATAAAATACTATTATATACACAATACAGCCTTTGGGGCGGAGATTGGTTTTATCTAAACTGACGGTTCGTTTTCCAGGATTTATGCTACAACGTAAAATTAAAAACAAACTCCAGACTAAATGAAGATTTAACAGATTTTAGATCTGAAGGAAACTAGATGAATTTGGGTAAATTTAATTTTGTTTCGCAGTGTAACCTCCATAAATTAATTCAGTGTCCTCTGCCACATTTGTGGTTAAATGTGGCATATTTTTTTGTTTTCTGACAATTTAGTTTATCGGTTAGTAAAAAACAAACAAATATTTAAAATACATATAAAGTAAAAAATTGTTCAAGAAATACAGAAAATTCAGTTTGAACTTTTGCGGAAAATTTACCAAAGAGTGAAACCACTCAATCGTTGGCTCCAATTCATTTATAATATTCAGGACATTTTAAAAAAAAATTTAAAAATTTTAAATAAAACATTTTTAATTACAAAAGACATTAAATGCATTTATAAAATTACAGAAAAAAGTACCGAAAATTCAGTTTAAATTGATTGCATCTAAACCAGCATAAAGTGGAACGACTGTCAAATAATTTTCAGTTACAGCTTAAATGTTGTATCCAATGTTTTCTAATATTTTGTCTTAGTTCATTTTTTTCTTTTTAAAATATTCTTTACTGATTTTACTCTGTTTTACAGTGTAATCACTGAGAAAATGAGTGATGAATGCTTTATTGGTGTAATTTAAATTTTCTGGAGCCGTCACTGCGTGGGGTTTATAAATAATTTTCTGCTGAACGAGTTGTAGATCAGCAATAGTAGTTTTCACAAAAAATAAGCTGTATATATATATATATATATATATATATATACATATATATATAAAAAACACCTTAAAATCAACAAATTACTAACAGTAAATAATGACCTAAACTAGAGTAAATACAAAAGTGTAAAAATGCTTGAAGAATTTATTTTTCTGTCCGATTTAAAATGCCGATTTTAATTCAAACCAATTGTGTTACTCACTCTGTAAAACTGCATTATGTTTTCTTTAGTCAACGTCTTCAGATGCGCAACTTCAATGTTGTCTGAAAGGCAAACGGAAGTTTAAACATAATTAGCTTGAAGCATTAAGAAATGTATAAAGCAACAAACCTGCAGAAAATTTGTTTATCCAAGTCAGGAAGTCATAAAAACTCTTGAGTTAAAACACATTCAAAATAAAAATTTGATGTTTTTTTAATTGGTTTTATGTGACAGATGAAACAGTTCAAAAAAATTCTGGGAAAAAAAAAAAAAAAAGTAAATTTCCACCAAAAATGACATTTTGTAGAAAAAAACATTCAGAAAAAAATGTGACATTTGAAATGTCCACTGTTTTTTTGTGGAAAATATATTAGTCTAAAATATTTTCAAGATAAATTTTCAAAAGAAATGTTATACATTTGAAATTTCCACATTTTTTGTAGATTTGATATTAAAATTAATCAAAAAATAAAATTTTCTAGCAAATTTTATTGTTTTTATTTTTCTACTACAATTTTAATTTTACATCAAGTTTGGATTTCTTTTGGGCTCGATTGAATACATTTATTTTCAGTAATAACTTTGATTCGACACATTTGTCATAATTAGTTTAAGAAGCTGAATTGGTTGTCGGTAAAAGTCTCTGGATAAACTCGGTTTTTATTTTTGTTAAAACTTCGTTATAAAAATACTTGGTGTTGCACAAATTACAAATTAAAAGTCTCCATCTGCATCTACGGGTCAAATTTGTATCATTTTTTAACTGCAGAAAATTAGTTGTTGGGCCACAAATGGCCCCCGAGCCGCAGTTTGGGCAACCCTGAACTGTCGGCCTGCGTTACCTCTGTCGAAGTTGTACTGCTGGGAGATGATCTCCCCCCAGTACTTAGCGCACTCGGCGGACAGCTTCTTGGGTTTGTCCAGGCGGCGGATGGCCAGGGCCTGGATGTGCTTCTGGAAGGCCTCGTCGCTCATGTCCTCCAGCGCCTTCTCCATGGTGCGCAGGAACGCCTCCACCCGGCTCTCCAGGTAGTGGGGGGCCTTCTCCGACTGGATGATGAAGCGCAGGCCCTGCACCCCGTTGGCTCGGCGCGGCCCGCTGAACACGATGTAGCCTTAGAGGGAGGAAGGGAGCAAACAATAAATCAACTAATAATCGGATTAGGATTTAAAATGAGCCCAATAATTTCCATTTCTGGCTTTAATTTGTGAAATTCTTTTGGTCTCATTTCTAAAGGAAATATCTTGAAATAAGACAAAACTAACTTATAAGTAACTTCATAGCAAGAAATATTAGCTTGTTTCAAATCAATGGCGCTACTAATATTGAGGGAAAAGTTCAGTCATCTGTCCCTGCGCCGTTACCTAGCAACGCCAGCCAAGCCCAGACCGTCGCTTAGCAACCAAGTTTTGGAGTTCCTAGATTATTTCACTTGAAACAGGAGAAAAATGTCTTCTGATAAATGAATTAATCTGCCAATGGAACCAATATTTTTTAAATCAATATTAAGGAATTATTTACTTATAAAAAGCTCCCGTTTATTGCTGTAAAGTTTCTTAAAAATCAGCTTTATTTCAAGCTGACTAAGATGCTAACTCTGTAAGGTTTTGTGTTTTTACAGTGTTTTTCCCTTTCTACAAAAAAAAAAAAAAAAAATTTGGACGACAAAAATCTTCAGTTTGGTGTTTTGGTCTCAACTAGAACAATTTTGTTTACAGAAACTTCGTAATTCCTTTTATTTGTCGTTTCTGCTCTATTGTGGACATTTAAAATGTTTAAAAGTTTTAGTTTTTTTTTTAAATTTTTTAACTTAAATGTAAAATATATTTCCAGAGTTTTGGCTTAATGTGCTCAGTGAGTTGTTCTTGCAGTTTTCAAGTTTGTACGCTCCAGTTCATGATTGATTACTAAATTAGTTGACGATTATTTTGATAATTGATTAATCGCGATTAATTTGATTAATCGTTTCAGCCCCACTATTTTTTACAGAAAATATATTTTTTATTATTCCTCCAGTGCTGCATAAATCTGCCATGAATGAAAACGGAGTATTAGGTGGTAAATAAAAGAACGTTTGTGGTGTCTCTGATGGTGGACGTGACGGGAACCGACCCAGCTGCTCTTTGGTTCTCAGCGTGTTGAAGCAGGGCTCAGAGATGATCTGGCAGAACAGCTCCAGCAGCATGTTGTCGTTGGTGGTCTGCATGTCCGTCTGGTAGTAAATCTCGATGCCGCAGTGGTTGTGAACTTCATTTCTCTGCTGGTAAACGTACCAGCCACCTGAGAGAAAACACGTTTCACTTTGAGACAAATTCTATAAACATGTCATGAAGCTAATATTTACAGTTCTGCTCACTTTTCATTGAAAATCAGATCCAAACGTTTCCTCAAAAACTTACTTGGTTACTTGCGCATAATTCAACTTACTTCAGAAATACTTAACATTAAACTTTTTAAAATTTGTAAAGCCCAAATAACAAGGATTTTGATAACGGATTGATCTACTTAACTAAAACCTAAACTAATAAAATTCAGAGGTTTGTGGTTGTGATGTTTCTCTAATTTCTGCCTCTGGTTGATTCTCCCTGATTCAATAAGGGTCCAACCCGGTGACCCGGTTTACTTCCTGTTTAATCAGATCTTTAAACATGCCACGGCGCCGTCAGCGCCAGGCTCTTGTGGGGTCGCCACGGCGACAGTGAGCGGAGGTCGACCTACCGTCCGGGACCTGCACCTCCCTGTAGCGAATCAGCTGGCTCGGGAGGAGGGGCTTGGTGTGAGCGTGCTCAATGAGCGTGTCCTCCACCATCTGCATCATGCCGAGAGCAGACTGGGAAAAACACAGAGGCGCCGGTTATTTATACGTCCTTATTATTGATTTGTGGCTTTTCTAGATTATTTATAACCGTTTATGGCTTTCTCAGGTAAAAAGCTTAAAGTGGGAAGATGTCACAGATAAAGGGTTTATGGGAAAGTGCAAAAAAAAACAAATAAAACTATTTACTTCTGATAGTAATATTTTCATGATGACCCTCATTATTTTAATCATTATTATTTTGATCATTACTTTCATTATTTTATTTTATCATAAATTTCCATTATTTATCATCATAATTTTTCCATTGTTTTTATTATTTTATTTCCTCATTACTATATTTCTATCATTATTAGTAGTATTTTGTTTCCATTATTATTTTATTTTAATTTTTTTGTTATTACTATTAGTAGTAGTATGTCATAGTAGTTTTTTATTTTTAGTATTTTTTAAATATTTTTTATTAGTAGTAGTATTTTATTTTTATTATTAGCATTATTATTAATATTATTATATGTTCATTGTACTTTATTTTTATATTTTTATCATTAATTTTTAGATCCAATCAACACTAAAAGTTTTTTTTAACCTTCCTTTTTGATTGTTTAAGATATAAAACCAAATACTACCATAATACAATAATACAACATAAAGTACACACTGTTGTTACTGACAGAGTTATCATTGATTAATTAGAAAACAAGAAATAGTTTTAAGGAAACAAAATACATTTTCCCAAAGTAAAACTGAACAAACCTCCTTGGTAATGTTGCCATGGAGCAGAGCCTCGATGTGTAACCGTGACAACAGCTGAGGAATGAACGCCCTGAGGCGGGGGAGAGTTACGTCTGGAACACAGATCACAGACATTAGTAATCGATCACAGATCAACTCCATCAAACTTTTAAATTCAACCATCTTCAAGGTAAATTTTCAAACTTTTCCATAAAAACGATTTCAATAACTTTGTTTAAAATATAACCCAACAGTTACACAGATTGATAAGTCATTGATCCATTAGGAATAATAAATATTCATTACATGTTAAGCTAAAAAACCTTCTTAAATACTTTAACACAATGAGCCAATAAGTCACAAAAATCTCTCACTAATTTTAAAAAAACAATAAATAAAAATAATTTTGCACATTCTAAAGTAAAAAAAAAAGAGAAGTTTCATCTAATTTAACTTCAGACAGCAAGAAAAAAATGTGTTTTTTTTTTTAGATGTATGAAAATATCAGGTTTCAACTGTAAAAAATGTTTCTCAAGTTTAGGCTTTTAAACAAAAGTTAGATTGAACTTCATTACAAAACTGCGCAGTTTGAAAATCAAACACTTTCAAAGACTTTTACTGAAAACCAGCACTTTCCAAAGACCTAACGCAAATTCAAGAGTTTAGGGCTTTTAGGCATCCGTACAAATCCTGAATAAAAAAAAAACACATTGTTTTTAAAGGGGCAGTATTATATATTTTATAGGACAATCAAGTAATTTAACAGCTTGAAATTGGGCCTCTGTCTCTTTAAGAAGCACCTGCTCTTTCTGAAACTCCGCCTTCAGGAAGTCATCACAACATGGCTCCTCTACAAACCCTTTAACAATGTTTTTACTAGAAACAAAAAAAGAAACAGAAAGTAGAAGCTCCTATGATGAGCTCAGCAGTTCCACCAGCTGTTTGCTAATTGCTGCTGGCTAGTCTGAAGGAGCTGAGTGGGGGAGGAGTTTACCCCACTCAGGAGGCGGAGCTACATCCACCCAAGCGTTTTGCTCAGCTGAATGGTTGTCATGGAGATTAAATAATTTCTCAAACATGCATGAAAGAATCAAAGCAACACTCAGGTATGTTTTCGATGAGCGAAAAACGTTATGATGTAAAGCTCGATTTTACATGATGCTGTCCCTTTAAAGGAGAGTAAACAGAAATACAGGAAGTGACCCACCATCGAGCGACTCTCTGAGCTCGTCTTTGGTCCACCCGACCTCGGTCATCAGCAGGCGGAGGTAGTACATGGCGTGCTGGTGAGGCTGCTCGGCTCTGAAGTTGTTCAAAGATCTCATGTACTGGAAAGAGAGGAAAAAATAAAAAATAAAAAATCACTCAAAATAGAGGCAAAAAAATGGAGGCAAAAACTTGGGGGGGGGGGGGGGGGAGAAAAAAAAAAAGTCTCATAAACCACAGCAGGAAGTCTGGACTTACTGCCTCTTTGATGATGTCAAAGCGCTTCTCGTCGATCTCGAAGGTCGCCATCTTCTCGATGATCTTCTTCAGCAGGATGTGCTGCTTGTCGTTGTAACCTTTGACCGAAAGCTGCAGCAAACGGCAGCAGGAAACAGGAAGTCCAGAAAGACAATCTCTCAGTTTAAAGAGCAGGAGAGCTTCATGGTTTCAGGCCGTTTTCACATCGGCTCAAACCCAGAGAGTGAATTTATGACCGATGTTTCCCGAACGACGGAGAAGGATCGACCAGAGGACGAGACGAGGGGTTCGGCTTTCAGCCCAAATTTAAAGAAAACTTTCTAAACTTCTAGTCAAGGAGAAATGAGAGGAATTTGTGAGGAAGAATCAAAATTTCTAATTATCAAAACATAAATATAATCTGACACTGTAAAACCTCAAACCTCACTTTTGTTTAAATGCATTTATGACCCAAACATTTCTCTTTCTTTACCTTTTCTACGTATTCACTTCTTTTTTGTTTAGTTTCCTTGAAGCAGATTGATTAATGTACTTTAAACATTAATTACACATATTGATTACATCAGTATCAATATTTCTGTTCCAACTGAGACATCATCTAAAACCAACGATGAATCAGGATTTAAAACTAAAATCTGTCCTAGGCTGTGCATTTCCTTCATGACTCTGCTCATCCTGCCGCCACAGCGCCCCCGGTGGTGACACCTGATAAAGGTAACGCATCCCAACTCCGCTGACCTCCAGCTGCCGACGCAAAGCAATTATAAATAATCTCACCGCCAGGCAGCAGGCGGGACAGCGGTCATAAATTCACAGGAAGCCGATGGACGCTCGTTAAGATGGAGCAGAACGTTAGTGAGGAAAGCAGGGAGGTGGAGAGCAGAAAAATAAAAACACACAAACACGCATGCAATATGCCCAGAAGCATAATAATAATCCATCACCAAGAATCCCAATCCCAATCCCAAGAGAACGGAGATTTATTCCAAGATTATTATGGATTTAAAATTAATAATCAAACTTTCTGAACCAGTTGAAAGAAATTTTTACCAAAACAGTCCAGCTCTTATTGTGACAGTTCCTTATATTTCCTTATATTTTTACAACACACACGTCGGCATGTTAGAGGAAGTTAAGACTTTAAATCCTTTAAACGGATAAAAATAGCTCTGCTTTGATTACATTTCTCTCTAATTTTAAAGTTTGATGTTTTTGCAAAAACATTTCCGATCAGAAAAAGGCTAAAATTTTAACTTACAATCATCGTTAAATTCAAATAGTTTGAATCTGTTTCTAAAAGTCTCAACAGGAAGAAATGTTTATTATCGACTTCAAACCTTAAAGTCAATAATTACTAATTATTTAACATTCTCAGTGTGTTGAACATAATCTTGCTTCTATGTTTCTGTTTCGCTGCATCATAAAGTCTTTCTCCTCGTTAGCATTTTGTTTGTTTTTCTTGTTTGTTTGAATTATTTTGTTTCTTTCGGATCTCAGCAGGTCAGATGTTTCCTCTCCTCTGTCATCCCATGCTTGTCTACAAATCAAAGACTAGTTATTGAAAAACACATAATTTACAGTTGAAGCCAAATATTTACATACACCGTATTAAAAGAAATTTTAGTTTTTTCCCCTCCATCATTTCTGCCGTTTTGGGTCAGAAAGATTTACCTAAAAATTTAGAGAACTTCTATTATTTTCAACAAATTCATTTGTTATCGACATTACGTTCATATTTAGTAGCATTGCCTAGCTGATGTCTCTAGATTTCCCATCTGGTCCTTCCTGTAGCAAAATGCCACCATATCATGATAACACCTCCACCGAGCTTCACAGCTGGGCTGGAGTTCAGACCAAAGGATGCATCTGCAGAAATGAAGGTCTTGTTTTCAACGTGTTCATTTACAAACCAATTTAGGTTTTTATGCTTGGGGTTTCTGCAGGTTTCACCAAATTAAATTTAAGAAATTTAAGAAACTTAGCATCAGAAGCGAGTCTGTGGTGAAGATGATTTACACTTATCAATGATAAATGCAAAAAAGCTAGCTGCTAGCTAGCAGGCTAATGACATAGTTAGCATTAGCCTCAGCTGTCTGAAGTTAGAACATAAGCAGGGAATGAAACTCAAACTTTTGCCTGCAAAAAAGTCCAAGAAAAATAAACTACAGGACATTCAACACTAAATAGTTGTATTCAATACTTATTTAACGTATTTAAGGCCATCTTGATATTTTCTAATGAATTTAAGATATTTTAAGGCCTCAATTTTAGTATAAGGAATTTAAAGATGCGCAGAAACCCTGATGTTGCTTTTGCAGCGATGGCTTCGTCCTCTCTGAGCGACATTACTGTCGCTGCTAGTAGGGAAACTGTCTCTCCGTAGACACCTGAAGATCATTTCCAGGATTAAATAAAATTATTTCCCAGAAAAATCTAGAGAAACTCATCCATGCATTTATTTTTGGTCAATTTAAAACACAAAAAAACAAATGTTGCTTTCAGTTAACTCAAATTAGATTTTTTTGAAGCCATGACATCAGCTCAGCCTTCCCAAAAAGTAACATGAATTTGTTTATTATTCTGGGCCAATTATATTCCGGGTAATCCCAACTGACCCCACAACGGCGGAAACCTCTCCGATGTCTGTAAATACCAAGTTCAGCTGTAAATCATGTGCAGACTGAGGAACATGTAAATGAAAACCTGCGTAGAAAACCAAGCCATTTGTGTTTTGTTAAACCCCTCAGAAGCGACCTTTGAACCAGCCCACACACTCCAAACAGCTTACTTACGGTGAGGGCATTCATCACTGAGGCTGTCTCATAGACAAGCCCGGCCAGGCGGGCTGGATATGCATACTCTCTTAAATTATCCTTCAGTAACCTCAGAAACAAGTAGGTCATGTTGCAGTGCACAGGATCTGTATAAAGGTAGCGACTAATGGAAGAGGAGAAAAAACAAAAAGGGAAAAAGTAAAAAAGTAAAGTTTTTTTTGTTTTGGGAGGAATGGAAAAATATAAGAAACAAAAAAAAAAAAAAAAAAGGGAAGAATGATTTAACCAAGGAGCTGAGTATGAATATGCAGCCGGATGACCAGCTCTGTGTCGCAAACGGAAAACGTGTCTCGTCAGATTGTGTTTAAAATGATGTGGTTGAGAAGCAATGCAAAAGCACAGATGAAGGAAGACAGAGGCGAGACGGACCAAGCCTGGGTTGGAAGGTTGGAATTGTGAATAAAATCGCTTTCAGGCGTCAGGAATCCTAAACGGACGCTGCGAAAACACAAAACCTTACCAAGCGATTCTGGTTTCTGGAACACTTAAAATAAGACAAAACTAACTTGCAGCAAGAAATAGCTTGTTTAAAGTTAACAATTCCTTAAAATCGCAGAAAAAGTACTGGGTGCAGATTATTTCTCTTGTAACAAACATTTTGTTTCTCCTGTTATAAGAGAAACGACCTGCCAGTGGAACTAGAATGGGTTGCTAGGCGACGGGCTCGGCATGGCAGGCGTTGCTAGGCAACGACAGTTGACAGAAAGGAACTGGAACTTTTTCATCAACATTAAGAAATTATTGACTTAAAACAAACTCTTATATGTTGCTGAAAAGTTATTTCTAAGTTAGTTTGGTCCCATTTTAAGCGTAGTAAGATATTTTCAGAAGAAACGACACCAAAAACTTGGCAAGATTTTTTTTTTTCTTGCAGTGAAAGTCTTAAAATGTTATGCTGACGAAGACAAAATGTTTCAAATGATGACACCAGGGGGAGTCGTCCTGGTGCTGCGTCGTTTTTCCTCACAAAAACCCCCCCAAAAAAACAAAAGGTCAAATCATCATCATCACCTGTGAACCCAGGACAGGTTGAGCCAGTCTAACGGTGAATAAGGGAGTGGCGGCGGAAACATGGAGTCTAGGATGCGACGGGAGGTTGGAGGGGGGGGGTCTGCATACTTACATACATCCCATAGACGGTATTTTGGAGGTCATAGTTCAAGCCTGCTAGCTCGGCTGCATATGCATACTCGTTGAGGGAGTCCTTGAGGAGCTCCAGGTACAAATACGCCATGTTACAATGCAATGGGTCCACGTATGCAAACGGGCTGCAGAAAAAATTACAGCGGTCAAACATTACATGCATACATTTCCACTGCAGCAGGGGTGTCCAAACTTTTTGCCACGTGTGTTATAGACTTAAAAACACAACCTAAAATCAAGCAAATAAAGTAGCAGGGTATTTACTGCAGAATCGGTGCGTTAGGGCCTCTTTAAATAAAATAAAAGGAGTAAATTTCTGCCATAAACTCCACAATTTTGTGATTAATTTCAGAAATTTATTAGAAAACTTAAAATTTTCTAAAAGATTTTTCAAAAGACATTTTAATTTCAGAAATTTCCCAGTTTTTTTGACATAAATTTACTGCTTACTTTAATTCGGCAAATTTGCTGCATTAAAAGAAAGACGTTAACTTTCCATTTCTTTTGGGCTTGATTGAATAAATTTATTTTCAGTAATAAGAACAGGATTTGGGTCACTTTATCTCAAATATTTACTATATTTATCCAAGTTTTAAAAAGAACACAAACTGATTTAGGTGAAGCAAAGTTAACTTTTCAGTAACGGTCTCTGGATAAACTCAGTTTTATAACATTGGTTATAAAAAGAGGAATACTTTGTGTTGCACTTTACATTTTCCTGCCTGTGTAAGAAATAAATTTTTGTCCAATGATTATAAATTAAAAGTCTCCATCTGTATCTACGGGCCAAATTTGTATCATTTTTGAATTGCAGAAAATCAGTTTAAGTGCCACAAATGGCCCATGAGCCACACTTTGGACACCCCTGCTATAAAGCGACAGTTTGTTTTCTCCATTATCAGGGCCGTGTCAGCAGATTCCCCTAAACTGAATCCGGTGGAAGATATTCCTACTTTTCCCCAACATTAGGATGCTGCGTTTTAGCTAATAATCTGTAACTGGAGAACTTTAAAAAAAAAAAAAGAATGTGGCAAACATTACCATAAAGTTGGATTTCAGAAACAGAATAAGAAGCCAAAGTCGCTCTAAAAGTTTAAATCCTTGTAAAGTTTTAAAAACACACCTGAAGAACTCAAAGTTCAGGCAGGCCTTTGGGAGGAAGAATTTGTCGTCTTGTTTAAACCACACCTTGCTCATTGCAGTGTCCTGAAAAAAAAAAAAAAAAAACACACAAAACACATGATTATTAGTTTTATTTTTACTCAATTATCATTTTGTTAAATTAAATAAAGCCTTCAAAGCTCAAACTGATGATTTGAAAAAATATAAAAGAAATCTGCAATGAAAAGTCAAACTTTTAACATCAAATTACCAAAGTTTATCCAATGCAGGCTGTGAATGTTTACAACTAACTATGATTAATTGTCGATTATTGATTTATTAGATTAAAATTGATTAACCAATACATCCACTTAGACCAGGGGTGTCCAAAGTGTACAAGACTTTTTTATTTTTATTACAGATAAACAGATAAATTCTTAAAAAGAATAAGGTACAAAATAAAACTTAGTTGTGGAGGAACTAGAATCACGAACATCGGCCAACTTATACTCAAACATTCAGACCAAATAAGAAAATAGTCAACCCCAAAAAGCTTAATATTGGCAATCATACTAATATTTATGTTTAGCATCTTTATTTTTTACCAGATAAAATAAAAAAGGCACAAAAAGTTTGTCTTAATAAACTTATTTTGGTACCAAAGTGCTTCCAACTCAATAATTTTGGCCCTCATGGTAAAACGTTTTGACTAGGATCAATCTGTTAGTGTTGTAGTTTGACCTCCATCCAGCAGAGGGCGCAACTGGTGATCCTAAAACGCAGCCAGTTGATACAGAAATAAAGATGGCGGACCTTACCAGAACGAGAAAGAGAAACGGTCCAGAGTGGAACGAAAAATGCACTTTATGCATTTCTGTTTTGACGTATAGTCGAGTGTTTCACATGTTTTATTTTCATATTTAATTATTTTTAATTTAGCAACTAAGAGTTTCCTGTTTGTACTTTATAAAACCACATTTCATCTGTCAGTATTTATCTCAGCTGACACAACATAATCTGAACATTTAATTACTTTTTAAAAATTCAGGATAGTATAAAGAAATTTAGCAAAGACGGTAGGCCTTCCTGATTCAAGAACATTTTTATCTCAATCAGCATTAGATTGACTCACCAATGGATAATTTGCATATTGAAAACACCTGGATGACGGCGCCTCACCTTGATTAAAGTCGGAACCGACGGAGAGTCTTTCTCCAGAGGGTAAATCTCAAAGTTGGTTGGGATAAACTCGTTTCTCATCGGCAACTTGAACTTCCCGTTCAGGTCTGCATTTGCCCAGTTCTAAAACAAACAAAAAAAGACGAAACATTGACCAGCAGGATCCTTTAAACATAATACTGATATTCCTGAACGGGCAGAAGAACTGGAACCGATTCAGTTCGACCGACTCTGTGCACCTTGATGCTTTCCTCAGAGATGGCTTCCTGCTTGTACTGCGTGCCGTACCACTCCTCGGTTTGGTCCGTCTGCCCTTCGAAGGACTTCGACACCACTGCAACTCTGGAAAAGATATATTTAAAAGATCCGGTTAGAATAGACTAGGAACAGCCAAACATTAGGAAAACATGCTGTGATTTTCTTCATCTTTTGAGCATAAAAGATGTGGAAAGTTCATCCAATTGACTGCATTTATAAATAAAAATGAAATATTTTAGCCCAACACACAGAACAGCCAATCACTCCTTTAGGATTGTAGTGATTTAAAATATTGATTAATTAATTAGCGGTGTACTGATTGTAGTTTTCTGGTCAATTACTGAGCTTTAAAAAGCCTGATGTGTGGAGTCCAATTTTTGGCAACTTTGTTGTTTTGTCGACTATTTTGTATCTTCAACCACAGAAAAAAAGAAATTGGGGCCTGATTAATCAGTGCACCTGTAAAAATAATAACAGTTTTACTAAGGTTGGGCAGTTATCACATCGTTTATCACTTATCGTGATACATTTCTTATAAGAAAAGTTTGATTTATCGTTGTTACAACAGATTTCAATTAATGATGTGAAAAATCCCCTGAAATTGTCTGCAGTTATTCAAAATATCAATAAATATGATTAAATGCAGTTACTGTGAGCAGTTTACTGATACAAATCACACTTTTTTGTGAATAGTGTCCAAAATGTGTTGACAAATATTCTTTGATGCAAGCAGAAAGAAAACCAGAAGAAGCTCGAAACAATAAATATGTGGAGGAATGGTTTCCAGTCAACCACAACTGGAGGAAAATTAACTGCACCTACTGACTATTGCCTCTAGGTGGCAGCATTGGATCAAAGCTGGTTTAAGTGTTAGAATGGCCTAGTCAAAGTCCCAAATTCAAAAAATAAATAAATTCTCCATCTGACCTGAATGAGTTTGAGCGGTTTTGTAAAAAAGGAAAATTTCTCACATTGTAGCAAAACATCTCCTAAGGTGTTGAAGCTGTCAAACTTAAGGTCCGCGGGCCAAATCTAGCCCGCCATAACCGTTTATGAGGGCCACATCCATTGAGCTTCAAGATAATAGTTGTGTGCTTACACTGCAAAAACTCTAAATAACTTTGAATATCTTAGCACACCTGAAATAACACAAAACTAATTTATCAGTAACTTTTCAACAAGACATAGATGTTTGTTTTAAGTAATTAATTCTTTAATGTTTATTAATATAAAGTAAATATACTTTAATACAAAGTCTTTGTCACACTGACCTGACATTTTCCGGCTGCAGTTTATCAAGAACCATCTCAATCAGATCCGGCCTGAAGTCCTCCAGAAGATACTCGGCTGCAAGAACTTCCTCCAAAGGATAATACTGCAACACAACGACATCATTTTCAGCTAAAAAAACTAAAGGAGGAATTATAACTTCAACAAGCTGGTTTGCTTAAATATAAAGGATATAAAGTTCAGAAAATCATTTCTTGTTCTGTCTGCGTCAAGATCCATTTTTTTCCTTTAGTCCAGCTAAATCTGTTCAGAACCGCAAATGCAAAATAAAATCGCTTCATTTTATAATACATATTAAACAAAATAAGTTTGGATTATTTTTTTTTTTTTTTATCGGTTTTTAGGTGCAATACATTTTCCATAAAAAGTCATTTACATTTTTATCAAAATGACATCCAAAAAAGGCAAAGATTGCAACTTCTAAGCAAATAACTAATGTTTAAATTAAAAGAAAATCATTATACATAATTATTATAATTTTTGTGTAAATGTTATGAATATAATGCCTGTAAAAAGTCTTATTGCTTTTATTGCTTTTTCCAATAACAATCAATATGATTTCACCGATCCCAGATTATTGTAGGTCAATGATTGGATCAATCAACTCTTTAGCATTTCCAGCTGAAGCTACATAGAGCTACACATAACAGACTTTACACTAATCTTTTAAAACAGCCTGACGTTTCCATGGAAACAAGACGAGGAGGAGAACCTACATGCAGCAAACCGGCTACTTTGGAGGTGTAGCCGCGAGGTCGCTCCTTGTCCTTAAACCTGAAGGCGACTTTACTGAGATCCTGCAGAGAGAGAGAGAGACAGAAAGAGCGAGAGAGAGAAAGAGTGGGAGAGAGAGACACAAAAAGAGACAGAGAGAGAGAGAGAGAGAAAGAGAGACGGAGAGTGGGAGAGAGAGGATGGAAGGAGAGAGAGACACAAAAAGAGACAGAGAGAGACAGACAGAAAGGGAGAGAGGGAGACACAAAAAGAGAGAGAGAGGGAGAGAGAGAGAAATGTCAGATGACAATTTTAAAAAATAAAATTTACATAAACTGTATTTTTAACTCATTAATGTTATTGTAAAAATAATTTAAGTGTAAAACTGCTAACAATATCTAGTTTAAACAGTCGTTACAAACCAACATTGTTTTTCCACAGAGGACTCTAATAACTCAAAGCATATGAATAGAAAGTTAACTGGAAGGAAAAAATGTGCAGATTAGGTAGACGGAGAGAGCTAGAGCTAAAGAACTAGCGGTGTAAGGCTACAGAGCTATAGACCTAGAAACCTGTAGATATGGAGCTATAGATATAGATGTAGAGCTAGAGAGCTTCAGACACATATAGAGCTAGATATATAGAGATATATAATGACATCTTTCTGTTTGTAAACGAATCAGAACTGACCTTGCATTCGTCAAACACCCATTCCTGAGGCCCTTCGGTGCGAAGCTTCTGGATGTACTGGAACATGTGGAAGATGATGTCCTCAACATGCACTGCAGCGACAAATCACCCTACAGTTAGTCAACACGCCCACTTCCTGTCAGACAGGCTGCAAACATCTACAGAGGCTTCGCACGAGTCGATTTGCCCAAACCGGCAAAAGGTGTTTAATAGGAGACTTTTACATGGTTTTATTTTCTAGGTGGCAATAAAAAGGCTACTTCAGGAGTTCTGGGTAAACATATTTACAGTTTTTCCATCTTAAATTTATATTTCTTGCACAGTTTTGGCTGAATTAGTTCTCTCAGTGTGTTGTTTTATCAAACAGCAGGATTTTAGAGTCTGATTACTCTGGTTGTTAAATTAGTTGACAATTATTTCAATAAATTAATTAATTGTCTAGTAAGCAAGTCTTCACACAATCTCTGCAAACTGCTGCCATAAGAACCGAAATTTTACTTTATTATAAAATAAAAACTTTGGTTTTAATTTACTTTTAAATATATATATTTAAAAATAAAGTATTTTATGTAAAATATTTCTATAAAAAATTTGTATTTAAAAATTAAACATTTTTTAAATACTTTATAATAGTACTAATTTTTAAAAATTATATATAATTAAAAATTTGAAAATACAATGATAAAATATTGTATTTTAAAACATTTATCTAAAAATAAAACATTTTATTTTGAAAATAAAATTTAAAAGTATTTTATTTTTAAAAAATTAAATAAAATTTTAGATTTTATTTTACAGATCTTTTTAATATTTTAAATAAAATAAATTAAAAATTTTAAATTAAATTAAATTTTTGATTTTATTTTACAAATATTTTTAGTATTTTAAAATAAATAAAAAAAAATTTTTAAAATAAATTTTAAAAGTATTGTATTAAAAAAAATTAAATACAATTTTAGGGTTTATTTTTCAGATATTTTTAGTATTTTAAAATAAAAAATATTTTTAAAAATAAAATAAGATTTTTTTAAAATTCAGTAAAGTTTTTGATTTTATTTTACTGATATTTTTAGTATTTTAAAATAAATAAAAAATATTTTAAAATATAAAATTTTTTGTATTGTAACTCACAGAGCCCCTCCTCCGTCAGGTCGACGTTGATGATGAAGAACATGAATCCTTTGGCTCCTTCCTTCTGCCCTCCAACCAGCGTGTTCACCCAGCCTGGACAGGAAATGCGTTTCATTCGAGTCAATCAGAAAACTCATTCACCGTCCTTCTGTTTGGGAACGAACCAAAGATTTATTCTGGATTTGAACTCAGCTGAATTTCTGTGCTCCTGCTTTTGATTTCACTTTCTACATCAAGATATTAGCCAAACGATCCGACACTTAAAACTCTCGGATTACGCCGAGAGTTTTATCACTTTTAGTTTTACTTATTGACACAGAGAAGCTGCAGCTTTGAATTCATCTGTCCAACCATCCTGCAGGTAAGAAACTTAAGATTTTAATCAGTTAAATGTGTTTAAACTGAATCAGGATGAAAGAGAAAAGTTGCTGTTTATAAAGATGACTTGGATTCATTTAGATTTTATGATCGTAGGAATATATATAAAAGTGAAATCAGTGTCTGCTTGAGTTCAACACAACTTCAAATTACATTATTTAGTTTTCAGTGTTTCAGCTGCAGAAAGAGCAAGAGGAGAAGAGAGAGAACGGACTTGATGGTGATCAGAAAACTAAAAGTGATTGAAGTGACAAATAGATTTTCAAAGTTTTAATTATTAAATACATGAATGAGAGCAACTTTTATAGGATTTCAACAGTTATAGAATAAAGTTTATGTCAGGAGTGAAAGAGCGCAAAAGAAAGAAAAAAGGTTGAAGGAGCAAAAAAGGTTAAAAAAGCAAAACAATTGAAAGAAAGAGCAAAAAGGAAGAATGAAATGAAAAGGAGCAAAAAAGAATGTTTTCAAACCTAATCTCAGCCTAATAATAATAAATAAGTGAGAACTAGTTTATCTTCTAGAAGCTGTGAAAAAGAACTTTTAAGAAGTGAACTATGAACATGATTCAGTTCATTTGAACCTGACTGACTTGAGTCAATAACTACTTCCTGTTTGGGATGAACGAGAAACAAACCCTGTCAGAGGTTTTAACTTCTCCGCTTCCTTCATTAAGAACTGGGAAATAATCCAGATTTTTCCATCTGCTGCTCCCAGATGTGACAATCCAACTTCCTGGTGCCCAAAAATCTAACGAACATCTGAGCAGGGTTGCATAAACGTGCTAACTTATATCCAAAACTTTAACAGAAGATAAAATTTGGGCTTCTGATAAAAACATGACGCAGTACCTTTAGACTTGAGCTCGGATAACAAACTGCCGGGTCCTTCGTGGCCGATCAGGTGTCCCAGATAATGGCCCGGGTTCGACTTGTAGTACTTCTGCAGGTCTGGGATGGGGAAGGTCACATACAGGTTCCTGATGTCTTTGATGGGAACCACTTTGTAGAATTGCTTTAACACAAAAAAACAGAAAAAGGGAAGATTAGTTTAACTGTTTTAAATTTGTAGGAAATATTCTGAAAGATGCAGTGACCCACTTTAAGGTGATCTTCCTGAAATGGATGTTCAGGGAATTCTGGGACCGGCACGTTCTTGTTCTCCACTTCTCCAAACAGGTTTTCCACCATCACAGTTAATTCATCAAGAGACTCTGGAAAGATCAAAATAATAATTATTTCAACAGACTGATATGTGTCTTGTGTGATTTTAAATTACAATGGAGTATCTACTGTAATATATAGTCAAATAAAATCAAAAGTATCTCGAGACTAAAGTCGTAATGTTATGACTTTATTCTCGTAGAATCACAATTTTATTCTTGCATTATTTTTCTTAGTATGACCATAATAGTCTGTCATAACACACACAATATGTAATTCATGAGAAACTTATCCTAACAGACATTTCTCACTGTCTGTTTTGCTTTTTATGTCACTCAAATAAATGTTAAATTCTCAGGTTCAATTCGTCTGGCATTAATTTGATTCTATCTATTAAGAGGAGAAACAACGATTCAAACCAACCTGGCAACCTGTGGAAACTATTTACCCTAAATAACTGGTTGTTCCACCAACCGCCCTGAAGCGTTTACAAACACTCTTGCATCACCCCACTTTACAAAGATTCAAAGAGTTTCTGGACGTAGATTGAAATTTCAGTCCAGACTTTGAGTAGGCTGTTAAAAAACTATATTGGCTCAGCTCAGCTTTTCTGAGCCATTTTTTGGGAGGTAATTTAATGGCAGTAAAGTCAATGTGCACTTTGCCTCAGCTGGACATTTTCCCTCCTTCAGGGTTTTCTGGAACAGCAGCATTCATGCTTTCATCACAATAACGATTTATCACATATGACAAGGTGAGACAGGCCTTGGAAACTGCTCATGTCAGACAATTCCCCCAGTTTCTTTCTTATTGTTCAATCATGAAGGTGTGTAGAGATTTAGATATTTACAGTGAGTAAATATACAAAAATATTACTCTAGTAAAAGTAGCAACATATTTTTACTTAAATAAGAGTAAAAAGGAGCCATCTAGAGCAGTGGGCCCAAACCCTGGGCCGCGAACCGATACCAGTCCGCGCAAGAAATAATTAAAAATGTCCATTTTATGTATTATTGGAGTCTGGAGGATCTTTTATTTTGAAAATCCTTGAACCAGATTCTCTCGGTTATGTCTTGCGCGCCAACATTGAGCCACAAGCAGCAAACTGAGTCAGAAACGGATCAGATTCTGTGGAAAGTTTCTTTGCGCAGGGAAAAGGCAGAGATGGATTCATCCCGGTTTGGTGATTCCCACAGCCCAAGCTGCTCTGATGATATGGTGACCGGATGTTAATGAGGGAATGAAGCTTCTCCTTATAGACACCAAGTAGCTCCCTGAGCATCAGCAACACTTCAGGTGCCATTGGCTCCCAGATGGGAGAAACAAGCTCAGGGCTCCCATTAGTCGTTATAGTGAGTTAAAATTTTTACAAAAGTAAAATGTTTGTTTTTGTGGTGCATTTGTATCTTATTTTGAAGGGATATGTAATCGTTACCATAGTGACCAGAGTCAGAGAGCGTCAGGGCAGTGGTCGAGATGAGAGGAGTGGAGCTTGTGAGTTTTAGGCACAATTTAAGGATCGTCTGCCGATTTTCCAAACCTCTGTGGCCACAGAGCCGATAAAAGTCCAATAGGTTCGATCGGTTCGTGTGTCCAGGAGCAACACAGCACAAGAACATCCAAAAGAAAATTCAGTAAACCCCCAACATACCATACGTTAATTTAGAATAATCAAACACGATGACGATGTAGAAGCAGCAGTGATAGTTTGTGGACGTAACAAAAAGAAAAGGCGTTTGATAAAAGGAGCAGCCGCTTTATTTGCTGCACTATGGTTTGGAGGTGAGATATGATTTTTCGTAGTTAACATTTTTCACTGACTAAACATAACCACATATAATAAACATATATAATAATGACCTTTATATATAGTAATAAACATTTCCACATATCACCTCCGAGGTTCACCAGACTCTCGGTTGCCATGCCAACCGTTTGGGATTCCCTCTGTTCTTACGTCACCGAGCTTTTTGATTGGCTACCTGTCACATTCAACAGGCTGAGGTAATCGGGCCAAACGATGTTGAATATGCCCGATTTTAGATCGGGCATATTCAACGTAACACACCACACACTGCAGGACGTTGTACGACTGTCGTAAAGGGAAAACCGGGGGACAGGGGGGGAGGCTTTAGCAGGAACACAAACATGCAGAAGCATTATCTGACGTCCCTCTGCTTTTTTATGGGAGCAAATCCTTTTTACACAATACTTATCAACTCAGACTGGACTAAATGGCTGAATCCATTCGTTTTATTGAATGGACTGAATAAAATTACTCCCTGGTTAGTCCGTACCTCTTCCCAACACGCAGAGTCCCATCAGATTAGCAGAATAATACGTAGAGTGAAACTTCAGCAGTTCCTGACGGATATCGACCCCTTCTTTAGAGGGTCTGGTTTCAAGTGTTAGTTTGTTGCCTGCAAAACAATAAAAACAACACAAGAATAAATTAATCTCAACTAAAGATTTTTTTAAAAAGCCAGTATTTAATTATCTTTACCACTACATTGCAGCTTTGTGAGGATATTTAACTATGATTGTACAACCAGCTGCTCTTATGCTAGCTGTGTTTCCATTACAAATGTGTGCAAAACTTTGTTGGTATTCTGCTAAAAATTAAAAAACATAATTCCACAATTACTGTGTTTCCATCAAAAAGGAAACAATTAAAAAGTCACATGAATAAGTTTGTTCACCGAATAGGTCATTAAAAAAAAAACATGCTGTGAATATGTTGCTTTTTTTCTTATATAAAGTATTATGTAACAAAAAAAAAAAAGAAAAATCATGTTAAAAAACAAAAAAAAGACGCTCCGTCACCCTACAACCACTTCCTGTCGACTTCGTCATTTCTGCCAGTAGTAACATCTCGTTATTAATCATCTGACTCATGATGCAAAAAGAAAAAAAAAAAAAGTTTCCATTGCTGTTAAATATACTAATTTTAAAATAGCTAAAGAACCTAGGGCAAAAACTATTTATCAAAAGACGTAAGCTTTTTTTTTCTTCTAAATTTCCATGTTTCCTTAAGTGATTTTATTTTCAGAATTCCAATTTGCACAGTTTTAAGAGTTTCACTTTTCAAATTGATAAATAAAACAACTTCTATTGAGATGGACCCATTGTAGTTTCATTTACCATAAATGTAATGGTGACAAAACAAATCCAAACTGATAATCTACTGATATTTAAATGCGTTCAGGAAGGGCTTGGCGCGGCTTTCTACCTGTTCCAAATTTACTGAATGGGTGGTTTGGGTTTCCGGTGGCTTTCTCCAGCTGAAACAGCCTCCAGGCGTCATTCATCAGGTTCTTCTCGTGTTCGGAGTCGACGGCATTCACTTCCCGGTCCTTACAGCTCTCATCGAACAGAGGGCACAGGAAGAACTGGGCAAACCTGAAAAAATTATTCACTGTTCAGACCCAGCAGAAAGCAGCAGACCCTGCTTCCCATTTTCCACATTGTTATGAGTTTGTCAACAAAGCAGTGGAGATACACAGCAGCATCATTAGTGTGTAAAGAGGAGCCCTCTGCATTTAAACAAAGTAATGATAAATCATTTCCATGAAGACAAGGTCAGAGCAACTGCCATGCAAATGAGGAAACAGAAAATACAACAGGTGATCCTCTTCACTCGGAGAGGATTATTCTACTGTGTTCACAACCAACACAGTTTTAAAGTGTACTTATCTAAAAATGGTTCACCACTACTGCAGACTTGAAGGCCTAAAAGGCCATTACAGGAAGAAAAGGAGTAAATTTCCACCAGAAGTTCAGAAATGTTCTATATAAGACAAATACATTTCTGAGAATGAGAAGTTGAAAATTTGCTAGAAAAAAAATCTGAAATTTTTAGATTAATCTCAGAAATATGTGAGAAAAAAAAATATTAATTTTTTGGAGTTTCAAGAGATTAAAAATTTCTGACTCAAAAACTGTTTTTTTTCTAAAAATTTCTGAATTTTCCACAAATGAATTCTGAGATTAAATAAATAAAAATTACTCAGAAATTTGAGTTTCAACAGTCAAATATTTTCAATTATTCAAACTCAGTTTCCTTAATTTTTTCCAGAAACTTCTGAGATCAATTATAATTTTTGAGTTTTTTCAAACTCAGAAATTTTCTTGTTTTTTCTGGAAACTTTCAAAGATTGTTTTACTCCTTTTTTATTTTCTATCTACAATGGCAATAAAATGCCTTCAAATAGATTTGAAGTAATCTTTGAACTTTAAAAGCATGTTTTATTCTGATTAATATGCTGATTAATGTTCTGAATAATATGTGAGAGTTACAGATTAAGGTCATGGAAAGCCTAAAAAAAATGCAGATTTTGGTAATCGGAAAGGATAAAAATACAAAACTTTACGTTAAGTATAAAGATCTAAACTTTTAATAAAATTTAGACTAAAGCACTTTTTTTCCTTGTAAATGTTTTTGTCATTTTCCAGCAAGAAAGGAAGGGAGGACATAAACAAAATGGAAAATACTGAAATCAAACTTTCCCAGAATGCACTGGGGTTCCATCTCATGAGATAAAAAGTGAAACACTTGATATAAATACAGACACTTATGCAAACAGATACCATCATCATCATGATGCGTCAAAACTCCACATAGCACAAAAAGCCCTGCTGAACATGGATGCTAGCCGGCAGCTACCTGTCTAACGCTCCTTGCAAGTGCTCATGGGAAACGTCGAAGTAATAGTTGGTGTGCTCGCCGCTGGTGAAGGCATTGGAGCTTCCTGCGTGCTCGCTGAGGAACTGGCTGTATTCGTTCTCCTTGGGGTATTTTTCTGTTCCCAGAAACAGCATGTGCTCACAGAAATGGGCCAGGCCTGAGATGTTCTCTGGGTCAGACAGGGAACCTGGGAAAGAACCACAAACGGTTATTAATTCACCAAATTAATCAGGACGTTGGATTATGAACACTGCAAAAACACTAAATATTACCAAGTGTTTTTGGTAACACTTGGCGCTAGTCTAGTCTAGCGCCAAGTGTTACCAAAGCTAGTCTAGCTTCTAGCGCCAAAACCTTAGTAAACCTTAAATAAGACAAACTAACTTAGAAACAACTTTTCATTAAGATACAGAAGCTTGTTTAAGTAAATAATTTCTTAATTTGGATGAAAAAGTTTGAGTTCCACTGGCAGATTATTTCAGTTATTTTCACAATTGTTACCTAGCAACGCAGCCCCAGCCCAGCCCGTTACCTAGCAACCAAGTTCTAGTTCCACTGGCAAATTATTTCACTTATAAAACATTTTTCCCATGTTATAAGTCATAATGTTATAAATTACTGACTTAAAACAAGCTAATTTTTTGCTGAAAAGTTACTTTAGTAAGCTAGTTTTGTCTTATTTAAAGTGAACTAAGATATTTGCACTAGAAACTAGACCAAAAATACCTGGTAAGATGTTGTGTTTTTGCAATGATTATCAATTTATTGTCTCAAAACAACAATATTATAAATTATTACAATAATGTCTAGGACAATTTATCATCCAGTAATATGTGCCATCATGACAGACCTAAACTTATAACACAACATTTTCCCACATGTTATAAGTGATGTAATCTGCCAACACTGCTAGTAATTTTTCATCAATATTAATACATTATGGAGTTAAAACAAGTCCTATGTCTTGCTGAAAAGTTACATGCAAGTTTGTTTTTATAATTTCAAATGTACTAAGATATTTGTACCAGAAACTAGAGCAAAAATACTTGGTAAGATGTTGTGTTTTTGCAGAGAAGGAGCAGGAAGAGTGAAGCCTTTACCTATGTGCACATCCAGTGCGGCTGATGATTTGTCGGTCGTCGGGTCGCTGATGAGCATCGCTTTGAGTCCGTTTCTGAACTCCAGGCCCCGGTAGTCCCGTCTGTCTTCAGGAGACCGAATTATATCGGTGATCACCCTCCTCACAGCCGGTTCCATCATTATGCGAGGTAAGGATGACACCAGCCTGCAGGGAAGAGAAACAAACAAAAATGTAGCACGGGGTTGTTCAACATGTGGCCTATGGGCCATTTGTGGCCATTGGAATGATGACGTGTGGCTCCCTAACTGCAGATCAAGAATTCTCTAAATTTGGTCCTAAAGTGGAAACTAATTTCTTTGGCACGAGAATTTCAGTTTCAAACTTTTTTTTTTTTGTTTATTTTTTTTTTGTTTTTAGCAAACTTTATGGCCTGAATTTTGCTCCATACATACTGTTTTTCCGACTTCAAAAGCAAAAGAATTTTCTCATCAATAAATTATGAATGTAATATTTTAATGAAACAAAGAAGAAACATTTGTCTTAATAAAAGGCTGAAGGTTTCCAAACTTTTTGGGTAATTTTTTCAGATTATTTGGTCTAGAAAATTTTTTAGTCTATTCCAAGCAACAAAAATACAAACTTTCAAAAAAAAAAAAAAAAAAAAAAACTTTTGTTGAGCAAAATTAATAAAATAAATGTGCTCTAGTCTTCTCATTTTAAATAAAAAGTTTCTGCATGTTTACAGTTACTTTTTATTAAGTTAAAACTAAAAGAAAACATGGCCAGTAAAGAAAACATTATCTGTGCCCAACACTTTCCAGTAAAAAACAAATTAAACTCTTTACTTATTTTGAGTTATTTTTGAACCATAATAAATAAAACAATTGTTGACTGTATGATGTCTTTTATGCCTTTGTATTTTTATGATGTAAAGCACTTTGAACTGTCTTGCTGGTGAAACTTGACTGCTTCATAAATTTGTCTCTGAAAAGAAAACTTGAATATAAAAAGAAGCTTGTAACATTTATTTTCAGCTTCAAAATTTTTGGTTCCAATTATTTTTTCTTTTGAAAAATTTTATGGCCACAATTTAGCTCCATAAATATGCCACTGTTCCTGAGTATTTTCAGCTATGTTATCCTGGTCCTGGCTGCAAAAAGTTTGGGCAGCCCTGATTTAGAGCATGTTTGCATCCATTTTAGTGTGCGAGTGTCCCAAAAATAACCGTACAATCCAGAAACTCTTAACCAGCCATTAGATTATGATGAGTTATTATCCTCCCAGTTCCTTTTCAAGTTGTAATAAATCCCAGCGGGTGAGCTAAGTAGAGCAGCAGCTTGAAGGACGCATTTAAGTGGATGTTGGAATCAATACGTCCAGCATCCACTCCAAATAGCTTTCTATTGTTACAGTACAGCTGAGTTACAAGAACACCCATTAGATAGACCTTAATTGTCTTCTTCATTTAAGTGAAACATCAGCGTCAACTGCAATACTGACAAAGCCACGTTTGATCTACCTGAAAAACTGTAGCTTTTTCTCCCTCTTTTTTAAACAAACAAAATAGTTTGGGTTATGGTTGGGCAATAAATCAATAACAATATATATATACCGTAATAGACATGTGATCAATATCAATAGAAAATATGTCCGATATAATTTTCAATGATTTCACAGAACTGAGATCCAGAACAGCACTGCATTCTGGGGGATGTAGTTTGAGGAATGGCTGCAGCTGCTCAACCTCGCTAAGTACAGTTGGTGGAATCAACTCAGTCACACTTTGGTTATCTAGCAACTCACTCATCCTTCGGTTGCCTAGCAACAACCTGTTGCGTTACTGGCGCAGCAGCACTTTCAGGTTTTGCCTCTATGCCTCATAATGGCATAAAAATGAAAACTCGAAACAAAACTGGATAACAGAGGAAAGGTCACATCACTAGTTTGGCAGTATTTATAATAGAATAGAATATACTTTATTAATCCCCCAGGGGAATTTGCTTATTCATTGACAAACTACTCCATCTAAGGAGTTAAATATAATATAAATATAGCCATAAGAGATAAAGTTTATAATATTGTAATTTCTAGACCATTTTCAAGTAATATATTGATGTTGGCATAATAGTGCAAGTTTGCTCCCTCTCAATAAACTTTAATTGTATAAAGAACACTGAACACTGTTAGTGAAATAAAACGCATATAAAACACAAATAAATCCTGAAAAAAGCCCCACTTACATGAAAGCTATAAATAATGTGGATTATGACATTTCTGTTAAAAATACTTAATGATGATTCACAGCTTAAACACCTGATGCAGATGACTGCAGTTCAGTAAAAGCCTGTTAATCAGGTGTGCTGAAACTGGGGAACGCCTAAAACATACAGGGCAATGTGCGTTGGGAAACATTGATTTAAGGATTAAAATAAGGCTTTAACGTACGGATTATTTTTTTAAACACTAACCGCTTGCCATACATGTCATCCGGTGAATAAATACCAACGTTTATCGAACTGAAGTAAAAATGAGATTAGAGTCGCTAAAAACAAATGGAGCAGACTAAAATAGCTAAAAGCAGAGCTTTTTTTATTTATTTGTCTGATATAAAACATCGAGAGAACATGTTTAATCCCTCTGACTCACAAAAGGAAGGTTAGCATTAGCTTGTTCCAGTTAGTATATGCCAGAAAAGTTAACACGTGCCAACACACCACCGACTTCAGCCGCCGGGTTTGGAGGGATTGTTGAATAAATTAGAAAAAGTTTCGTATTCGAACATGTTACATAATCGTTAAAGCTGCATCTTAATATAGCAACGAGGCTAACAGCCGTTAGCTGAATCGCCTAACCAAATTGAGCGAGTCAGCTAGCTAACGTTGCTCTGGTAGCGTCACCGTCTTGTCGTACTTAAGCCGGCGTTACTTTTATTTTAATTTTTTATGTCAGGCTTAAAAATTGAACCGGCGAGTCTTACCTAAAACCTTGGTTAACACAGACGCCGTTTCCTGTTGACTTGAGATATCTGGTGATCTGGGCCGTTCTGTTAATACACTTAAACATACTTTGCACCCATCGAAAACAAATCATGGGCTTTACAGCGCCATCTTTAAACAAACTCGACTAGTCGAGCGCGGAACTAGCGGATATTTCGTGTCGTAACTCGCCGGTTAAGCGGTAAATTATTTCAATCGTCCACTCGGACACAACAGCAGAGATCAAACAGCCATAAACAGCTAAGTTAAAACATTTGTCAAGGAACAAGCAATCTGCAGTTTAACTAAATATTGTCTTGTGTCATTGATTCGGAAATTGATTAAACAGTCTGCATGGAGATTTCCTTTTAACGTCAAGTCGCAAGCAACGTCATGCTAGACTTTTACTGGTACATCCAGCGTTGGGTGCATCTAAATAATTTAGACTCTACTGTTGAGCCAAAAGCAATAAACAGAACTATATTGTCTGTCTCTAATAATACTCTATTGGAAATACAGAAACACAGATGTAAGTTTAGTGATGTTAATTTATTCCCTAAACAAAAACACTTCATTTAAACACATAATTTAATGTATTTACATAAATAAGCCCTCTTTGCGTCTGTTCATTCCTGTAAATGTTCATTAATAACTTGCCTTGTGTTGATTAAGTTTCTTTCTATAGAGTTTTTTTTTTTTTGAAGAAAGTTAGAATATCATAGAAATGCTGTTTTATTTCACTAATTACATTTTTAACAAGTGGATCTGACATATTTAGTTGTTACACAGAGTTTTAAAGATTTATTTCAGTTCCTTTCTATGATTATGTGGAACAACTATTAATAATAAAACAAGTTTTAGTCTATCAGAAGATTTAAATATAACATAAAACCAGTAAAACATATTTTTTATACATATTTTATATGACAGCAGCCTGACAGATAACTTGTGAAACCTCTACAAGGATAAAAATAAATAAATAAATAAAGCTGGCTCTTTAGAGAGTGGTCCATCTTAGCATTTTGATTTAAAGTTGAGTGAAAGGAAAAGTCTTCGTGATGGTGTTTAGTTCCTAATTTTGAACTGCTGGATTTATTTTGTGATTAAATCATTTCCACCTGGTCTCCATTTACTAATCCCGTTACATCTGAAGGAAATAAATTTGATTTAGGGTATCAGAGTGTAAATTATACAAACATTCAATAAAATAATATTTTCCCAAGGCGCTAATGCTTCTGTATTCTCAATTTCTTGTGACTGTAGAAACGTTTCCTTCTGCTGAATTAAAAACAAGTGAATCAGTCTTTAATGGTGTCTAATTTTGTTGTTATTTTAGGTCAAAGTTCCTGAAGCCCATTTTTCAGATGGGCTTGAGAAACTGTTCGCGGCTCCAGGATCCCATCTTGTCCACTAGATGGCGTCAGAATCCTATATTTGTTCAACCTTTTTTCAACATTTCACCTTTCATTTAAAACACAGGTGTCAAACTCCAGTCCTCAAGGTGTCCTGCAGTTTATAGATGTGCCACAGGTACAAAACAGTGGAATGAAATGGATTATTTACCTCCTCCTTGTGTAGATAAGATCTCCAGAGCCTTAATGGCCTAATTATTCTCTTCAGGTTTGGTGCAACAGAGGCATATCTAAAAGTTGCAGGACAGTGCCCCTTGAGGACTGCAGTTTGACAACCCTGATTTAAGGCATGACGTGCCACCCAAGAACCTTCACGGTTTTGTTTTTATTTTAACACAGGTGTTGCAGCAATAATGAACTTTGGAAGATCCTCATTTGCTCCAATGTAAGTGAGACATTTCCTGAAACTTTAAGAGTAGCATCCGGCACTCTGAGAAGTAATTTAAATCCTATTTGCTAACAGGTTGAGACTTTTACCCTTAAAATCTGTTGCCTGACTGCAGCAAGCGCCCTGTTATCTTCAGTTTCTGTTTGCATTGAAAGAGGAACCGATAGTTACAGACATCAGATTGTAGTGGGACATGCAACGCCACTCCTCTTTTAAATCAAAACTCAGCAGTTCTGCAAAGCTCTTTGAACCGGACAGAGATCCGGGTCAGACCATCTGGAGACTCTGCAGAGCAACATGGAGGAATCGGCGCACAGACGAGGAGACAAGAAAGTGGTGGCAGTGGTGGGTGGTGGTTTGGTAAGAAGGGAAAATGAAAGCGAAAATACCAATTCAATGTGTGTACAGTATTTATTTTACTCTGTCTGGTGCAAACATGGCGCCTGTTTGGTTTTACAAAGCATTACTCTTCCATCGTGTCATGTAGGAAAAGTGAAACTATAAACAGAAAGCACAGAAAATGCATTTTAAACTGCACTGACATTATTATCAAAGCATTTCTTTTCACCTTTGAGGTGGGGGCCCTCAACGCCTGCTTCTTTGCCAAAAGAGGCTTTAAGGTGGAAGTCTTTGAAACAAGAGAAGGTAGCTTTTATTTACGAATCAAAACAAAATAATAATTAAAAAACCCCACAACAGATGAACAAATTATTCTGTGTGTTTTCGGTCAGATATTCGGAAAGCCAAAGTAGTGAAAGGCAGAAGCATCAACCTGGCTTTGTCCCACAGAGGTCGGGAAGCGCTGAAACATGTTGGAATGGAAGATAAGGTATGTGGACTGAATAAAGTTACTCGTGCACAAGTGGAGAAAAGGCCATTTGTAAAGATTAGCATAGGCTTTATAGCACTGCAGGGGCAACAAACAGTCACAGTTGATGTGTTTATTCAGAGGTGGTAAAGTACCCAAAGATTGTACTCAAGTAAAACTTGCTCTACTTCAACGTATTTTTACTCAAGTAAAGGTAAAAAGTAACTGTCCAAGAACGTCCTCAAGAATGAAAAAGTATGTGGCACTGAATAACTGATCAGAACATCTTGATATTCAAATAAGATGTTATCAGATTAAAATGTAAAATTGTGTCCAAATTCTGGTGTTTGAAAGACTAAATTAAAACAAATAACTTGATTACAAGACAACAAATTCAGGCAGCACTTTTACGAAACATGACAAATGTTTACAGATGCGAGTTATCGATTAATGACTTCATCTAACGTTGACTGATCTTATCAATCGACTAACGATTAACTGACAAGCAACCATTTTCTCAAAAACCAGAGTTTTCTCTTGAAGAGGGGCTGTTACGCCGCCTTTCCGTAACAGCAACAGTTTTCATATTCCGGGTTTTAAAGAAAAACCTCGACTACGTTCACACTGCAGCCTGAAGTGACCCCTTATTTTGTCAAATCTGTTTATTTATTTATTTTTTGCCATGGTCATTCACACTTCCAAATGCGACTTGTTTGTGATCTCCAGTGTGAACAACAACCTGAAAGTGTCCCGCATGCGCAGTAGAGGGCGCAATTACGTCACACAGAGAGCGTGCTCTGTGTTTGCGGAAGTAAACGTGGATGCTAGCAGTTGAGCTTATTTTACGATTTTAAAGTTGTTGTCCGACCGGAGTCGGCTCATTAACAACTTAATATTTATTATTATCCGTCATGGTTGTTGTTTTTATCAGGACACAGAGTTTGTCGAGTATCGGTACCGTTCGGGTCGGATGATACTTTCGGGTTTAGGGTCACATCCGAGATAATCCGATCTGTGTTCAGACTGTCATAAAAATATCAGCTACAGGTAAAAAGATCGGATTTGGGTCACTTCAGGCTGCATTGTGAACGCAGCCGTAGTTAAATGTAAGGAGCTTATTGAGTGTTTATATTAAAAAGTAACCGTATAAAATGCATTTTGAATCTGTTTGGACTGTTTCTCTTTCCCGCTCTGTTACGGCCGCCATCTTTGTTCTGCATCAGCTGATAGCAGGTAAAAAAATACATTAGAAAACAAACTTTGTGCACAAACAAGAGCTTAAGCTGGGGTAGAGTACCCAGAAATTTTATTGAAGAAAACACAGCAATACTTTATAATAAAATCACTCAACTAAGTTAAAAGTGCAGTTCAGTAAAGCTACTTCTAAAAGTACTTTTTTTTGGGGTAACAGTCCAACACAAAGTAGTGCATAATGTCCTTCTTGAATAGTTTCGCCTCAGTGTTTTATTATTAGTTATTACATTTTCTTTCCCCAGATTGTTTCTAAGGGAATCCCGATGAATGCCAGGATGATTCATTCGCTAAGTGGGAAACAATCTCCGATCCCGTATGGGAAGAAAGGACAGGTAAATCTGCAGAACCGCCGCCATTTAGGAGTTAGAAAAATTTCTGTTGCAATGAAATCTGGTATTCATATAAATAATAAATACAAAAAAATAAACATTCACATTTTTAGGGAGCGCTTCCCATAATGAAAGACAGTTTCTCTACTATGCAACAAACATCTTGTTGGGAAAAGGTTTGTAAGGATTGCATCAGATGTACAAATTCACTTTCAGATAAAATATTAATCGTTCCAGAGTTTGGACTAACATTGAGGTCAGTATTGAGCATATTGTGGTAAGAAAAAAAAAACTGCAGCATCTTTTAAATTAAGTTTAATCAATCAGGATATCATAAACTTGAGACAAGATGTAATTCTTCACTCAACATAGAAGAAGCAAAAAAAGAAGGAAAAACCTGATTTTGGTGGAAAACTAATACTATAAGTCACCCTGAAAACACCTAACCTACACCCAGGCATGGTGGTGGCAGCATCAGGCTGTGGGGAGGAGCTACATTAGTTTCTGCAACGCCATCTTAAAGTCCCATCAGTGATGTTCAATCACACTCGGCAGTTGCAACATCTGTTATTTTGCTGCCGTTTGTAAGCCCATATCACCACTCCCCCACCACTGTATCTTAGAGGTAATATTGGTCCAAATAATATTCTTCCAGAGATTTTTTGTTTTTGTGGGGTGGAGGGGTTCTTATTAGAGCTTGATTTCTTTTAGCACTGCCCAATTTGACCTATAAGTGAATGTTAAGGTCAAATTAGAGTCACTTAATTAATTCAGGAGTGGACACCTTCCAGATGTCTTAAATGAACATTTCCACAAACCACAGATGCTTTTGTAAGGTTATTGTTGATGTCTTTCTGCTTTGGCATTGTGTTCAAGCTTATATTTTTCCAGAGATGAATGATAAATAAATACACAAAATCACAAAAACACAAAATCTTACCAAGTATTTTCGGTCCAGTTTCTACTACAAATGTCTTAGAAAGAGAAAACTAAATTACAAGCTATAGGAGCTTGTTTTAAGTTAGTAATTCCTTAATATTGATTTTAAAAAAATTCTAGTTCCACTGGCAGAGTATTTCACTTATTTCACAATCGTTACCTAGCAACGGCAGCCCAGCCCGTCGCTTAGCAACCCAGTTCTAGTCCCACTGGCAGATTGTTTCACTTAACATGGAAAAATATTTTGTTATTGGAATTAATGATTTAAAACAAGCTCCTACCTCTTGCTGAAAAGTTATTTGTAATTTAGTTTTGTCTTATTTCAACTGTCGTAAGATATTTACACCAAAATTACTCTGTAAAGATTTTATGTTTCTGCAGTGTATGATAAATTAAAACTAAAAGGGCGTTTGTTTGTTTTATTAAACATATTTTTACCAAATATAAACATGAGCCTCGTCTGAAAATAGAAATGATTTCCCTGCTGCCAGTTTGGCAGAGGCTCATAATCCCATTAAGGGACCTTCATGGTTAAATAAAACAAAAATATTCCAAACGAACCCTGAAGTCTTCCTGTTCCCATTTTAAAGGATACGTTTACATTTCTGTTTGATTGGACTACATTAAATATTGTTTTCTTTTTAGTACATCCTGTCCGTTGACAGAGCCAATCTGAACAAAGAGCTGCTAACAGGTAAGAATGGAAAACAGGTGAATCACGCCTGAATTAGACACATCCAGTTATGACGCATTTTTTGTTCAATCAGCTGCAGAAAGAAGTTGGAGTAAAAGCGGTTTACAGATGCATCACCCTTCTGGGAATGTGGCTGGAGGTTAAATAATTGGTGAATATTGATAAAATTGTAATACTGGACACATTTCTACTAGTTTCCTGCATTAAAAGGCCAAATGTGGTTTCTTTTCATTCTTTCAACTTCATAATGTGTATTTTATTATATTTTGAATTATAATTAGCATTGCTGCTCAGTTAGGAATGATATTTAATGTTCATATTTGCTTTTCTTTTAGCTTAATGCTAAGTGCATCTGAATGTATTGTTTATAGCTAGATGGGATTGAACTGCTGCATCTAAAGCGGTCTGTATTTTACTGAAATTAGTTAATTTAATTCACTTGAACTCACTTTATTTAGACTGGCCTAAAATGAACTGAATTTGTTTAATTTGCATTGACTTGAACTAAAGTCCATAATTTGAGTTTAACTGAAGCAATTTTTTTTTTTAATTAGTCAAATTTATTTAAACTGAACTGAATTATTGAATTGAAATTAAATTGATTTATTGAACTAGTTTAAACTAAACTGAATTCAGCAAAACAGGATTGAACCGAACTGATTAAAACTGAACTGAATTTATCTGAACCTAACTAAAATAAGCTGAAGTAAATTAATTAGATGTTCATTAACTGAACTGAATTGGATCATTTAAATCAAACCGATTCAGTGAGCTGACGGAAATAAACCAAGACAAATTGAACTGAATCAACTGGAATTGAACTGGACTGAGATGAATTCATGTAATTTGCACCGAACTGAACTGAATAACTTAATTTGATTTGAAGCAATTATTTTTAATTGAACTAAGTTTATTTCAGTTGAAAATTTTAAACTTAACTGAATTTAATTAATCTGAGCTAAATATATTTTAACAGAACTAAAATAAAGTGACGAAAACTGAACTAAAATGAATTTGAACTGGATAAGCTGAGCTGAAACAATTATTTTTAAGTGAATTTATTCAAACTGAACTGAACAACTTGTTAACTAACATCAAAATTGCATGTAAAGTAACAAAAAACCTGGTTTATTATTTAAGTTCAATATTTTTTGTTTTGCTACTTATTGTATAAAGTATTTGCTCTTTTATCGTTTGTCCAGATTTTGGCACTTTTCTCTCCATTTACGTTTCCTGGCGTTCCTTAAATAGGCGACATTTGGGGACGTGTTTTCCTTTCTTTTTGTAGCTGTAAGGATTTTTTCCTAATATTTAATCAGGAGCCTGTGACAGATAAAGTGTGGCAGCTTGGCTCTGTTTTTAATTAGATTGCCCCGGATGCGCTGGGAGAGATTGTCGCTGCTCTTATCGTGGTTGATTCAGGCGGCTGCCGCTCTGAACTCTGAAGATAAAGAGATTTCAGTGTGAAAACCCAAAACCATCAGTTTGCACAGATCCCAGCTGCAGCTCCGCCGTTCCACTGATGATCGTTCAGTTTTTGCTGACCCTTTCTTTAGCAGAGTAAAGTTTTGGGTGTTTTGTAAGAAGAAATGGTTGCTGGTGTTGCATCACAGGCTGTTTTTGTCACTCTCACAGAGGCAGAGACGTATCCAAACACAAAGCTGAACTTTGACCACAAACTGCAGGACTGGAGTGCTGAAACTGGACTGTTGACCTTTGCCAGGTAAATAGTTAGCGATTGCATGCAGGAGGTGGTAGAGTAGCTAAAAATTTAAGTCACATAAAGGTAAAAAGCAGCCATCTAAGAAAATATTCAAGAGTAAAAAAGTATTTGGTAAAATGTAAACTCAAGTAGTGAGAAACTGATCAAATTATCAATCATATAATATTTTAAAATTATATCATCACATATATGATATAATATGTGATAATTTGGTATAATTTTATACCAAAGTATAAAATTCAGTGAAGATTTTAACATTTTAAGGACAAAAATGACAATAATTCATTAATCATTACAATCCTCTCTTGATAAATTGTACCCTGATATCAGGGGTATAAGATCCCGCCCCAGAAAGGACAAACTCCTGCTGCCTACTATGACTAGCATTGGCTTTAGCTGTCAAGTTGTCAACATAATGTGCTAAATCTTAAATGTTTGCCTGATATCTAAAAGAACAAGGGGCACAGTAATTTGCTAATTGTCAACACTTCAACATTTAGATAACCAGGTCAGAGAAATGTTTTAAATAAAATAAACAGCGAGGGAGGTGAAGTAGGTCAGTTATGCTAGCTTGACTTTGACAACCTTAAATGTAGATGTGCTGCAGAATTTGGTGTGTTTGGGTTCAGCAAAAAATAAAAAATAAAATTAAAAAATGTTGATCCATACACCAACTCTGACAGATCATGATGGGTTTTTTGGGGTTTTTTTTTCCATCTTCCCTTCAACTTTCTGAGCGCCCCCTGGAGGCACCACTTTGAAAAACACTGTTAGCTGACAAGGGTTTAGAAATGTAATTGACTTGTTGTGTTTTTAACGGCTGTGAGTAATTAATTTGTTTTTTTCGTAACCGAGTGTCCCGAGGAAAATGTGACGCACAATTTACAATCCAATTAACCCTGAAACGCCTCCAGCTCTTTTCGGATGGGAGGATTCGCGCTTCAGCTCATGATTAAAGCACCAAGCGGGAGCACAAACTGCTGTACACAATTTCTCAAATTAAATGCAGTCTTATCTGGAAATTAAAAAATATCCATTTATTTTAACGCCCGCAGCTCCATGCAGAAGTTTTCCTGCTCCTTTTAACTTTTTCCATTGTTGTTTTTTACTGGGATTTTATGAGGCAGACCAATACAAAGTGGAGGGAAAATCTAGCTTAGAATATCTTGAAATGTTTGGCATTGATTTGCATTGACAGGGCCGGCCAAAGCCTTTTAGGGACCCTAAGCAGATTTTAATTTTGGACCCCCCCCACCCCTGTCTCCATACAACAGGTCAACACCAGATGTTTTGTCATTCCTTGTGTTATGTACCTGCTATCATTAGCAATGCTTGTGATTACGGATGTTATTATGGCTGTTGAGTTTAAAATTACAAAACATTTCCAATAATCTGTTTAATTAGTTCAAAAAAGTGATTTTATGCAGTTTGAAAAGGTACATTAATAACTTTGAAACCAAATTGCATCTGTACTCTTGAGCAAATGTAAAAAAATAAATAAAAATAGAGTAACTATTAATATAATTTTTCAACTTAATATTACCAGAAATTCTAAATTAATATTAGATTTATTCAACTTAATTTTGGTTTGGGAGGTGAAGTAAGTCATGTTGGTTTTCTAAACCAAATTTCTTGTTGTATTTAGTTAGTAATGGGCAACACGGGTAACTGAGTGGAAATTGTTGCTTCCATCAACAAAACGTGTACAGAGCGTACTTATTTTTATTTATTAGGGGCACAAAAACATGTTAAGTTGTGGGTTAAAATATACTTTTTATCTGTTGCGCTCTAATGTTACCTTTTATTATGCCAAATTCATATTTTTCACATTTTTGTACTTCCATTTTGGTTTCCAGTGCTCCTAAAAGCAGCTCAAGTACTTAAAACAACAACAAAAAAAGAAATCAACCCGCCATTTTTTTAGCAATAAGTTTACGGTTTTTGGAGTCTGAAAAATTAGCCTATTTTAAAAACCTTCGGAATGTAACATCACAAATCAGCAGACACTGCTCGTTACCTAGCAACCCCAGCCAAGCTCAGCCCGTTACCTAGCAACCCGAGCTGAGATCTTGGTGTTTTGTTGTTAACCTGCCATCCAGAATTCACTTTCTGCATAAATTTAGAGTTGGGGGGCGTGGCTAGCAGCAGTTTATTTTTATTCAAAGTGACAAGACGCCCTAAAAGAACTCATTCTAAAATAATGAGATAATATCTCATTATTTAAATTAAATTAACATGTTTTTATGGCCCATAAACCTATCATAACATGATCAGGATCAGCTTTAGCGATAAAAAGGCCCGTTTGCTGGTGCTAAAAGGTGCTAAATTAAGATTTAAAACAAGCCGCAGTTGACAGTGAAATCATTCCAGTCGATTTCCAAAGTTCCTTCCTCCTGAAGTTAGAGCGTGCAGAGCTCAGGAAACAAAGCCCAGTAATTCATTTCAAACTCGACAGGCTCCAGCGAGAGAGGTTAAATCTAATGGCTGCGCAATTAGAGAAAAAGACAGAAAAGGTTTAATTTGTTTCAAAGATTTCTCATAAAAAAAGAAAATTACTGCTGTGGGTTATTTCTACTGGCTGCTGTAATTCCTATTTTATTCAACCCTGTAGGAATGAAATGAGTTGTCTGCAGAAGTAGGCAGATATATGAACACCCTCTGAGTTTTGCAAAGTCAATTTTGACAGATTTTCTGTGTTTCTGCTGTTTTTGTAGCATCTGACATTTTTTTCTCAGAGTTTAGACTTTTTTTCTCAAAATTCTACATTTTTCTCAGAATTTTAATTTTGTCAAAATTCAAATAAATAACCAAACATTCTTAGGTGTATCATGTCAATTATTTTGTTAGCATATAAAAATAATCACCTAAATATTTCCTCTTTGTTCTATGATTGACCTGTCATTTGAGTCTTATGAATAGATTTGCCTGATTCTGCATAAACAATTTAAATAATTTTGATTCTGAGGGAAAAATATCTGAATTCTGATATTAAAGTCAGAATCGTCTTTAAAGCAAGGCTAAAAACTACAAAATGTTGAAATTTTTCATCTGATTAATCGAGAGAATAATTGATTATTAAAATAATCGTATGTCTCAGCCATACTTTGATCATATTTAAGAGGATGGATCTGATTCTCAGGCCGGACGGATCCAAGACGCAGACTCAAGCGGACCTGATCGTCGGTTGCGACGGAGCGTTCTCCGCCATCCGGAAGCAGTTCCTGCGCCGCAGCCGCTTCAACTACAGTCAGACATACATCCCGCACGGATACATGGAGCTCACCATGCCGCCGAGAAACGGGGAGGTCAGGCGGGTTTTACGGCGGCTTGAGGCTCAGATTCACCATCAGGCTTTGCTTTTTCACATCTGAGCTTATTTCCACCTCCATCGTCATCTGCAGTTCGCCATGAAGCCAAACTACCTGCACATCTGGCCCAGAAACACATTCATGATGATCGCTCTGCCCAACCTGGTGAGTGAGAAAGGCATTTCTTTGTCATTCTTTTCTATATTTTTGAATGTGTACAGGAGAAAAAAACGCAACAAAGAAAGTTTATTCGGTCGATTGAACAAACTTCATCAGTTTCAGGCAGCAGTGTTGTAAAACTAAGAAATACTGCCACCTGCAGGTGGAAGTTATTATCACTTAAATTAATGTTTTTGACCATTGTTGCGGAAAATGTGCAAATAAAAGGTTAAACTAGAAGCATTTCTTTTAATACAACAAACTTGCAAAAAATAAAGTAGTACGTTGTAAATGTCTGCTGGAAATTTTGAGAGTAATCTCAGAATTTTTCTTGAAAAACAAGGAAATTTGCTAAAAAAAATTAATTCTTAGATTTCTACAAAAAAACGTAGAAATTTCAGAGTTTCGAATGTTGAGATAAATAAAAAAAATTCCAGGTCTTGGATCCACAATAAATATCGGTTTACTTTCAATGTCAAATTTATTGATATATGACTTTCAGAAACAGGTTCAAACTGCACCAAGTGCGACACAAAAACAAGAACACGAGAAGAATTTAATGAAAATTAAAAACGTAAATAAATAAAATAAAACATCACAACAGAAAAGTTACAGGATCAGAACTTAATTAAATGCTAACAAATAAAATAAGTTTTAAGTCGTGATTTAAACTGACCTTTGATTTCAGGTTGTTTTGGTCTGTAATTAATCTCTTAATTTTAATCAGTTAATTTTTTCTGAGATTAAAGTCAGCTTTTTTTTTCAGTGGCCTAATCCTCTTCTGTACGTTTGTCCCATGTGGCAAAGAGTTTGGACTCCTCTGGTCTATAAAAGGTTAAATGTGTTTTAAGGATAATATTCATGCATCTTTTGTTTATTTTCTAATTTAGGACAGGACATTTACCTGCACCCTCTTCATGCCCTTTGAAGACTTTGAGGAAATCACCACAGGAGACGAAGTCATCGAGTTTTTCCAAAAATACTTCCCTGATGCCATCCCGCTAATCGGAGCGTAAGCGACCTTTCTCCGTCTGCGTGACACAGCGTCTCCTCTTCCTCCTTCCTGCCTCTTCATCCCAACCTGTTGGGTTGTCGTCAGAAACACCTTTAGCCGCTGTCGCCCCTTCCCAAAGCGGGCGCATCAGCAGCGGACTGTGAAATTGAACGCTCACACAGATAAAAGCCCTGCCACTGCAAGGCTTTTAATTTTCTGCGGGTGACGGATAGACGGCAGGATGCAAGTCACCTTAATAAAGTCGGAGACTTTTATTCGGAGCGGTCAGGCATGAGCAGCCCAGCGCGGGCTTTCCTCCCGTTACCTTTTCATTAAACCACAGCGGACAGATCGCGCCGCTCTGCAGTACCCAGCTGTGACAGACGCTTCCACTGCAAGCAGGGCGACTCCGTTGTTCAGCAAGGAAACATCAGATTAGATAAGATACTCTGAGTAAATTTGTAATTGTTTTGTTTGCTGTTGTCCTTTGCAGCGCCGCCCTCAGGAGGGATTATTTCCGCCTGCCTGCTCAGGCCATGGTCTCCGTGAAGTGTTCCCCGTATCACATAGGGGACAAATGCGTCCTCATGGGGGACGCGGCCCACGCTGTGGTGCCTTTCTACGGCCAGGGGATGAACGCCGTGAGTACCGCCGAGTACGGGAGGCGAGCTGACGGAGAATCACCTTAGAGCCGATCAAACCATGATCAAAGAATCACTTTAGATCTGTTCATAATAATCTAAAGAATCACTTTAGAGCTGATCAAAATGTGAACAAAGAATCACTTTAGATCTGTTCATAATAATCTAAATAATCATTTTTATTCATTCATTCATTTTAGATCTGTTCATAACAATCCAAAGAATCACTCATAATCTTTCTTTCTTTTATGCTTTCAGGGCTTTGAAGACTGCATTGTCTTTGATGAAATAATGAATCAGTTCAATGAGGATTTCAGTAAGTGTCTTTCTGCGTTTTAAATAACCACTGGTGCAGAAAGAGTCCGGAGTCGGTAACAGAGTCATTCTGGGTTTTACCTGCACAGGTGCCGTGCTGCCAGAGTACACCAGGGTCCGGGTTCCTGACGACCACGCCATCGCAGATCTGGCCATGTACAACTACATCGAAGTAATTCAGTTTAATTTCTACTTACATTAGTTTTATTTAGAAATGCTTCACTCCAGATGTTCTGTTCCAATACAAATATTTGATTCCCCATCCACACTATTTCAGATATTTTATTTTAAAAAAAAAAAGCTTTTTTACATTATGTTTTTGTAGATATTTGAGATATTTTTATTAATCCAAAACAAAAGTAAATATAAGGCCAGTATCACCGATATTCATATGGATATCGATGTCAATACCAATACAATACCAATATGTTTATTATTTAAGTTTGTCAAACTTCTGATCTTTTGAAGTTTTTGTGAATTTTTCTTTCAATTATTTTAATAGAATCTGGACAAAGTTTCCAAATCAGTTTCTTTCAATAACAAACTTATGAAACTTTGACAAAAACTGCAGGTGTGAGTCTGGTGGATGTTTGGTTAAAACATGTTTGTTTTTCATTCAGAGAATCCAGAAATTTTATTCAAGTAAGAATAGAAATACTTCATCATAAAATTTACTTGAGTAAAAGTAAAAAGTACTCAGAAAAATAAGTTTTTTTTTTTCCAAAAAGTTACTCAAGTAAAAGTAACTAGTTACTACCCAACTGCAAACTTCAGCATAGACTCAAAAAAGCCAATTGCTGAAAGAACAACACAATCAGAGCAATAGTTGAGTCAAAACTGTGCAAAAAAACAGAAAATCTTCAATTTAAGATGGAAAAAAAAAACTTTATTTGTGAATATGTTCTATAAAAATGTTTCAAGTGATATAACTTTAGCTTCAAAATCCTACAAAAATGTAGCTCTAACCCATTACACCTAAGATTTTTTTTTATTTTTTTATCGACTTTTTTTAAATTGACTCCTGTGTGGGCTCTCATATTTTGAAAATCAGCTGACCATTTTAAAATCGTCCCAAAACTCACTAGCTCTTTGGTTACCTAGCAACTCACTCACTCTTTGGTTACCTAGCAACTCACTCACTCGTTAGCAACAACCAGCGGAGTAACTAATAAGCAGCAGTTTCATGTTTTGCCTCAAAACTGCTTTAAAATAAAAATAAAACTCTGGAAAGCTTTTGCAGTATTTATTCCTTAATATTGATGTAAAAGTTCTAGTTTATTTTTTTAAGGGAATATTAATCAATTGATTGTCAGAATAATTGGTGAAAAATATGTTACGTAATAGTTAGTTGCAGCTCTAAATGCATCAGTAGATGAAACATGAAAATGATCCATTTCATCATCTGAAGCAGAAACTGGCTTGATAGTTTGAAATAAATTATACTTTTTTTTTTTTTTTTTTAATAAAAATGGAGATCAGCATCATTGATTCACCTCACAAACACATTTGCTGTTTAACTTTCCAGATGCGGGCGCACGTCAACTCGAAATGGTTTATTTTCAGAAAACATGTGGACAATCTACTTCACCTCCTCATGCCGAAGATGATTATTCCACTTTACACAATGGTAAGAGTGTCTTCGATCACTGCTGTCAACACTTACAGATCAATAACGTGATTTCTTGTTTTTAAAAATCTTACACAAATTATGAAGCACCCTTCGTATTGGTTTTTCTTGCTGCTGCTACCTTAGAGCTGTTCATTTTATCAGTGTGAGCACAGAACAAACAGAAGATGTCAGAAAAAGAACAGAAACTCGATTCATGGTGCAAAATTATCTCTTTTTGACGCCGTCTCTCCGGCATATCTAAACCAATAAACAGAAACAAAAAGGAACAACAGGTTGACCTGAGAAAATATAAATTATTATGTGTCGCTGCAGCATATTAGCTACTGTTAGAGCTGGGCAATTCAGTTTCTCTGCTAGCTAGCAAGGTTGGTCGAATCAACTAACTCACTTATGCACTCTGGTTACCTAGCAACTCACTCATTTTTTGGTTACCTAGCAACAACCTGAGAGTAACTAATAAGTGGCAGCTTCATTCTGCCTCAAAACTGCTTTAACATAAGAAATAAGATTAGGTTGGAGTGAAAGGAGAAAATGAGAACTTTTGGAAAGGTCACACCACCAGTTTGGCAGAATTACTTAATATTGATGAAAGAGTTTTAGTTTATTTATTTTTAATGGAATACTTTCTAACTTTTTAATGACATTATTTATTTAATTTTGAATGAAATGTTCTCCATAGCTGATGTCCTACAGTGAGAATAACTGGATTATTAGTGGACGAATGTTGTAAAATTCTACCAAGTACTCCCTCTGAAAAACACTCCCATTTGTAATACACTAAATGCCACACAATACAGTAAATGCATTTAATAATATTTTCAAATTTATTTGTATTTATCAATACTCTCATTCAACAAACTGAAAAAATAGGAAAAAAATTACCATTTTGACAATATGGTAATTTTTTTAAAAGACAGAAAATATTTTTTAAATCATTAATTGGAATTTACCATGACGATAATAAATGAAAATTCTTACATAAGAAATTAATCATGATAAATGATGAGTTACAACAACATTTATCTTCCTTTCGGTTCAATAAAGTACTTTTTTTTTAATAACATGGTGGAACTAGAAGTGTGTTGCTAGGTGACGGGCTGGGCTTGGCTGGTGTTGCTAGGTGACGGGCTGGGCTTGGCTGGCGTTGCTAGGTGACGGCGCAGGGACAGTTGACTGAAATAAATCGGCAATGGAAATAGTACTTTTTCATCAACATTAAAGAGTTATTTACTTAAAACAAGCAGCTCCTACATCTTGCTGAAAAGTTATCTATGTTCGTTTTGTCTTACTTAAAGTGTACTAAAATATTTACACGAAAAACTAGACCAAAAATACTTGGTAAGATTTTGTGTTTTTGCGGTGTAGATGTGTTTTAAGACTCTTTGTGCATTTAACTTACAGGTTTTGGTTTCTTTCTGGTTTTTCAGGTGACTTTCACCAGGACCAGATACCATGTCGCTGTGGCGCGCTGGCATTGGCAGGACAAAGTGAGTTTTTCCTCCTTCTATTTAATTTTCCTCTCTAATCCATCACTGTTGTGAAGTCACAGCATTCAAAATGCGATTCTCCAGCTGCAATATGGAGCAGAAATGTTTCTGATTGCAACCAGTAAGTGTCTGAGTCGTGCTAATGGTTTCTCTGCTGATAGTCAGAGACATCAGGGATTTCACAGCCAGCCTCATAAAACGTTTCAACCACAAAGTGAATGAGTTGTCGAAGGTTAAAATGGATGTGATGAATGTGGAATAGAAACGACCTCATGAAGCTGCCTGACCATGAAAGAAGACAGAGATCAAACAGAGCATCCTGGAAATAATGTAAAGTCCATTATGTTTAAAGGCCAGGACTCAGGAATGTTAACTTATGAATCATGGATACTTGCCTTGCAAATCAATTTATACTGCTTAAATCTTTTTCCCATTTTGCAAAAACCAAAATGTTATTGGGATTTTATGTGACGAATAAAAAAAAAGCAGTCAGTTTTGTGAATATGAATGAAAATGTGCATCTATTTCCACACCATTGACTCTTAAATCTGTAAAACAAACCATCAGTTTTTAAGTCACCTGAAAAGAGTTCAGCTATAATGAAAGTTGTTAAAAGAAGCAATTTTTGGAAAAATATGAAATTTTTTCAAAATAGTTTAATGTTGCACCACAAAAAAAGCAAATCTTTTGTCTCTAGGCACATATTTCCTTTAAAGTATAACAACATGCAGTGATCATTAAAACTTAAGTACCTGTAGTAATATTTTATTATTTCAAAAAGACACTAGACAAAAGTACTTGGTAAGATTTTGTGTTTTTGCAGTGCATCTTAAACAAAGCGGTCCAGTTGAAAACCAAACAGCTCACTCTGGAAATGTTATATATTTGCAGAAACTTATAGTATATTAAGGACTGAATCAAAGTCAATTAGGTGCTTTTATTATGATTATGAACATGTTTGTTTCCCTTCAGGTGATAAACCGGGGCCTGCTGCTCGGAGCTGTGGGAGCTGCTGTTGGCGGCTCCTACCTGCTCATTAAAAATCCTCCAGACGTCAACAAGCTCGTTATAACAGCTGAGAAGATCTGGAACAAGATGGCCGCCCTGAAGACGCCGCAGATCTGACAGACGGGTGCAGCGACTGGAGTTTGAGAACATGGGGACGAACTGAGCGCCGTCCAAATTCAATTAGTAAATCTTATAATGGAGCAGCAGTGGACTTCAGATTTGATTCATTAGGTTTGAGTTAAAGCAAATGAACAGATTTCATCTTTATACAACACTAATACCTCCTTATTTTTATTTGCCACAATAAAATTGCTGTACATTGATGTAGATTTGTTTATTTTAAATTATTTGTACTTCTAACAGCCATATAATATGCATAAATTAAGCCCAAAGTTAAAAATTATGTGGAAAAATTATTTTTATTGACAGAAAAGCGTCAATAGTTATCAAGATGTAATCAGTTCCTCTGATTCTGATGAGTTAAAAGATAATTTCCTTAATTATAAAACTGATACCAATGTATAACTTCAAAAGATGATGAACATTCCTCGATTTAATTATTTTTCACTGAGCTATTCTCATACAATTACTGCCTTATTATGCTAAAATACTACCTTATTCTAGTAGTTTTATGGCTTTAATGTCACATTACTTATTTCTCACGTTACAATTTTTTCTCAAATTACAACATATTTAGGTTAGAATATTATGACTATTCCCGTTTTATCATGGCTTTACTTTTTTATTATTTGAAGTTTATTGTAATACGAATTTTATTTTCATATTATTGCGACTTTCTTCTTGTATCACCACAACTTTTACTTCCATTACTACACCTTTAATCAGATAAGTTAGTTACCTGAATAAAGGTGTAAAAAAGTTGTTTCAAGAATAAAGATGATTTTATTCTTTATTACAATGTTTTCTTGTATTATTTTGACTTTATTCTTGTAATATTTAGAATTTTTTTTCTCATATTATGGCAACTTTTTCTCTATTAAGGTAATATAATTACTTACTTCTCATGTCATTCCAGCTTTTTTCCCACATTTTGATTTTGTGACAACTATATTTTTGTAATATTACAATTTTACTCTTTCAATATTGTTTATCACATATTTTTCTCTTACTGCAACTTCATTAAGACAATGCTATTCTCACGACAACTTTGTCGTATTTCGATTTTAATGTCATATCACTTTATTCTCAAAAGTTGGTGGTTAACATCAGCTCAGCAGCTTTGGCTCCTGCACATTAAATACAATAACCCCAAAACAACAGAGCAGCTTAACAGAATTTAATATGCAAATAAGTGTCTGAAGAAACAGGCTGTTGACTAAATAAAATAAATTCAAAGAATAAAACTAATTTTGACCAGCTTCCCATTTATAATAGTTCAAATACTGTCAAAGTAGATGTCATGTGACACATATCATAAAGTTTAATGAGCGTTTTTGTATGATTTCCTGGTTTCAAACTGAGTAGATAAACTACACTCCGTTTAACTTCACACTTGAGCTTTTCCCCCAAACATTAAAAAACAAAGAGGCCACTCAATCATTCAGGTCCACAGTGAAAAGGGATTTTATTAGACATGGAGATCCATTCATTATGTCTATTCATAGCTGACACCCAGGAGGTTATGAGCGCAGTGTCCCACCCTGATCTCATCTCCTTTTGCCTAATTACACTCCTGCAATCCTCACACAAAAGCCACTTCAGTGTCGGCTCTCATCGCACTGGATAATGAGATGAAGTACACAAACCTGCTGGCTTAAAATAGAGTCTCTTTCCTAAATCCATACAGTAATATGTATTTATGGGTAAGAAACTAAAGCTTTATTTTTTATCTTTACACACTTGCAGTTGGCTACCAACCAAAATGTATCACCATAAATCACAAGCTGACCCGAACTTCGCCGTCCTCTTAACCTGCAAAAACATGATATTACCAAGTATTACCAATATCTGAATACACTTTAAATAAGGCAAAACTAACTTACTAGTAACTTTTCAGCTAAATAAAGGGGCTTGTTTTAACTCAATATTGATGAAAGAGTTCTAGTTTCACTGGCAGATTATTTCAGTTATAACTAGAGACACGGATTTAAAGTTTTATCGCAACACTGGAAAAACAGAATATCTTCTGAAGTATTTTTAGTCAAGTTTCTAGTGCAGATATCATAGTTCACTTGAAATAAAACAAAACTAACTTAAAAATAACTTTTTAGCAAGATATATGAGCTTATGTTTAAGTAAATAATTCATTAATATTGATGAGAAAATGCTAGTTCTGTTGGCAAACATTTTTTTCCATTTTATACGTTAATTTATCTGCCAAAGGAACTGGTACTTTTTCAGCAATCTTAAGAAATTATTTAACTTAAGCAAGTAAATAATCTTGCTGAAAAGTTATTTTTTAAGTAAATTTCATCTTATTTCAAGTTTGCTAAGATATTTGCACAACAAACTATACAGAAATACTTGGTAAAATGTTGTGTTTTGCATAGTATTTGTGGTACTATTGCTATACCAATAAAAGTGACAAAAAGAACCATTTATTACTTATTTTTTTAGGTAACTATGACTGCATAGCCCAGCAATCAAAGCCTCACAAACACAAACATCCAAAAATTTCCATTTGTAATACACTAAACTTTTACACAGACCAGTTAAACTCCATTTAATAATATTTTCAAATGTAATTTCATTAATGAAACAAAATTATCATAAGAAATTTATCACTATAATAAATGCCCACCCGTACTTGGAAAAATGTCTTGTTATAAGTTAAATAATCTGCCAGTGGAACTAGAACTGGGTTGCTAGGTAACAGGGTGGGCTTGGCTGGGGTTGCTAGGTAACGCCACAGAGACAGTTGATTTGAAATAATCTGCCAGTGGAACGAGCACTTTTCTGTCAATATTTAGGAATTACTTACTTAAAACAAGCTCCTATGTTTTGCTGAAAAGTTACTTGTAATTTAGTTTTGTCTTATTTCAAAGACAAAACTAAACTTGGTACACTTGGTTCAAGTGTACCAAGATATTTGCAGTGGAAACTAAACCAAAAATACTTGGTAAGATTTGTGTTATTGCAGAGTAAATACTGAACATAGTAGTTGTGTTTCCGTTGGTAATAAGTGCGCAAATTGGAATTACAGAAATAAATTTGCTGAGGATAGAATTTGCACTAGGATGAGGTGGTTTAGTGTATTTCGCGAAACTGTAATGGAAAAACTTTTTTCGCATGTGTTCAACTACCAGATGTTACTTCTTCTAAACTAAGGAGACAACAGGAAGTGGTTGGAGGACGACGGCCCGTCTTGGCCTGTCACAATATACTCTATACTATAACACATCTTCCTGGACAATAAATCATCCCAGAAGTCATTGCGATAAACGATAATATTGTTGTTTTGATATCATTTTCAACTAATATAATGGTAATCAAAGATTATTAAGCTTTGAACTGTAACGCAGATTTAATACTGGAACTGGAAAGCATTTTAAATATCAAAAATAAATAAAACAAAAGACAACAACAAATAAAATGAATTTTGGAAACAAAATTATCCAACGAAAGAAGGGCTAATTCAGACCAAAACACCAAACTGAAGATGTTTTATCATCCAGTTTTTGGTAAAAAGAGAGAAAATAGAAAAACAATAAATCATGGAAATGGAAATTATTGATATTCTCTTCATTTATCAAGGATTAATTGATTATTACGACAGGCCTATGTAGGATGTTTTTTTAATGCCGTTTCTCATGTAACTTAAACACCACAATTGCAAAATTGTGTTTTTACGGCAAAGTTTTGAGCTCATTTGTAACGGAAACGCAACCACTCTGCCACATACTGCATGACATAAAACTAGTTAATCAACTATGCAATTATCTACTTAATATCACCAAGCCGATGTCTAATGAGGATGTCCCCCTCTTTACGACTCGTTTAGGTGTTGTTGGGTATTTACAGTCAGTTGTAAAAAGTCTGGGGCTGCGTTCAGACACAGAAACAGCCGTGGAGGTCAGGTGGGATTAGTTTGGCTTGGAACTGCATGTTTGGTCATAAGGCATTAACCAGAGGTCAAAGATCACAGCGGCCTCACTTGGATGACGTTCACCTGCGAGGAATCTCTGGCCTTGGAGGTAACGTCAAACTGCTGGAAGTTGTCGCTTGTGATGATGAAGACGATGGAGGAGGAGTTGAAGGTGACCCTCTTCTTGGGCCGGTCCCTGGGGTCGCAGGCGCTGGAGACGACGATGGGGCGGATGGGGCGCTCGGCCGGCGTCAGCGGCCGCTCTTTGAGGTTCTGCTGCAGCCAGGAGATCTTGTGGAAGAGCCGGGAGCAAAGCAGCTGCAGGAAATAACGCCGGAACTGGAGGGAGAGGATGAAGAAAACAGATGATGATGGTGATCAGAGGTGAGAAGCCAAAAATTACACTCAAGTAAGAGTAGCAATACTTCAACATATTTTTACTCAAGTAAAAAGTTGCAAGAAATTACTCAAGTAGCGGTTAAAAAGTATTTGAGTATTTTGGTAGAAAGTCATGTACTGAGTGACTCATAAAAAAAATTGCATTGTCAGACGTACTAAAATATAAAGTTAAGTGGAAATGTTAGTATTTTAAGGTCAAAAATGACAATAATTCATACACAAATAACAAAAAATAAGAAGAATTTCCCTAAATCAATGTCTTTGAATAAAAAATGTATAAAACTTTAACAAAAACTACAGGTGTGTTTACTGTGTTGGGTGAATTTTTGGTTAAAATATGTTTATTTTTCATTCAGTGAGCTGATAATTCAGAAATTTGACGCCAATTAGATTAGTAACATTTCATAATAAAATTACAGAAGTAAAAGTAAAAAGTACAGCGTAGTAAAAATACACCTAAAAGTTTAAAAAAAAAAAAAAAAAAAAAAAGCTCCAGAGGTAAATGTAACTAATTCCTGCTCAACTCTGATGATGATGCCAGAGAGCTAACTTGCATTATTTTGCAAACACTAGTTTCTTGTGTAAATATCTTGGTACACTTTAAATAAGACAAAACTAAATTGGCATGGCAAAATCCTCTTCTTATATATAAAATCTTTAACCAATTTTTATGTCATATTTATCTATTGTATTTAATTAAGCTAATTTAATCATTTTTAATTAGTTAAGCAGAGCTTTGTAAGCTAGCAAAGACAAGAACAGTTCTCATTAACTGAAACTTGAGTCCTACAGTTCACGGCATAGAGCCGTTCAGAAGAATAGAATTGTTCTTGAACTCATTTTCCTCTTATCACATCACATAAATCATTTTTTTCCATCGATATCTTCAGTTTTTCTTTTGAGTGTCCCAGTTTTAAGCAATTTATCCATTATTATTTCAAGCTAGCTGCGGCTAGCTGTACACGTCGCACTTTGAGCTGACGTCACTGTACGTCAACGGTTGTTACGTGCAGTACCTTGCAGACCACTAGGAGCGCTCGCGGACCGCCAGAGGTTTGAGAAAGACTGATTTGGAGGATTACAAACCTTTCTACTCATGAACACGTAGATGACGGGGTTGTACGCCGTGCTGGACTTGGCGAAGAAGGACGGGATGATGGCCAAGGTGGGAGAGACCATGGCCTTCCTGCCGAACGCCTCCATCATGGAAACCACGGCGTACGGTGTCCAGCACACCAGGAAACAGGAAATCATTAGTAAGAACATGGCCGCCACCTTCTTCTCATAGCGCAGGATCTTTATAATCTGGACAGTCTGCAGGTCTTGGAGGGAACGCAGCTGTAGAAAGAGAAAATTAAGACTTTAACATCTTCAGCTGAAAATCTGAATGTTTCATTTTCGAAATATGAGGTGTTGAATTCAATTCCAATTTGGAAATCTAATTTATTTTTGTTTGCAGAGAGACAACGGGAAAAAAATCACTTAAATCAGGGATATCCAAAGTGTGGTCCGGGGGCCAATTGTGGCCCTTGTACTAATTTGGTGTTGCCCCCAACTCCAATTCAAAAGTGATACATATATTTGGCATGTTGAGGTAGATGTAGACTTGTAAATTGCAATCATGGTAAAAAATGATACCAACACAATTTTCTTACACAGAAACAGGTAAAGTTTTAAGAAGTTAAAACATTAACAAAAGTTTATCCAAGACTAACTGAAAAGCTGGCTTTGCTGCAACCAAATCAGCTTTTATTATTTCTTAAACTTGGCTAAATACAACAAATACTCAGAGAGAAAGTGACCCAAATCCTGTTCTTATAACTGAAAATACCCAAAAGAAACTGAAAACTAGATGTCTTTTAACATAGCAAACATGCGAAATTGGCAACAGAGCATTACGGCTTTTGTCAAGAAATTTCTTTGTAAATTTCTGCCAAAAAAAAACGCAGAAAGTCTGAGAGTAACCTCAGAAGGAAATTTGGTAGGAAAGTTTTTGACTAATCTCAGAAATTTTCAACAAAAAAACGTGGAAATTTCTGAATTAAAATGTCAAAAATTTTCTAGAAAATTTCTGAGCTTAATTACAAAATTTCAAAGTTTTTGCCAGAAAAAAAACAAATCAGCTTTTATTTTTTCTTGTTTCAAATGTTCTTGTTTTAGACCTACAATAAGTACCCGGTTACTTTATTTTCTGTTCAGTCAACAGTTTTGGCCAATGTGGTAAAAAGTTTGAACATCTGGGTTTTTCTAACACGGTTTCAATCTGCTCATGTCGTTTGAAAGGGTTCGCCTCAAATGTGTTTTCTTCCATCTTTGCATCAACTATGACCAGTTTCCTTGTCGACTCCACATCATGATTCTGCCACCACCAGAATCCCAAGACCATCATATCACTTGAAAATGGTCTCAAAACAATATTATTGTTCATTGCAATAACTTCTGGGACATTTGATATTAGTTATTGTAACAGGTGTATTAATAAGACTGTCTTAGAAAAACAATCTGTCTTTAGTCAGAGGGTTCTTCAAATTTGCTGCAATACAGACTGCTACAGGCGATCTTTGAAAAAATTTTAATTAATATGAGTTCAACATTTAAATTTTTTTTATTTAAATCTGAATTAAAAAGTGAGTTTCTGTAATCATTTAATAATCGTTTTTAGTGGCTTAATTCATGAAATGATTTTTATTTTTTCTCCATTTCCATGTCAGCGATCTGTTGCTCTCTCCAGGTCTTCAGACGCCTGACGGGTTTTTCTGTGTCGGGAAAAGCAGGCCAGCTGCTCTGGAGTGAAATCTGCAGCATTCAGAGTAGGGTTTTTTTTTCTTTTCTTTGAAGATTTTCCCGGATCGCCCTGAAGTGCGATGAGACTCCTCTCAGGCTTCGGCGCCATCCTGGGAATTTTCCCCAGCTCGAATTCGGGGGTCTCAGAGGAGGGAGCTGCTCACACTTCCAGCAAAATGGTGAATATTTAAGGGAGGAAACTGTGATTCACAAAGACATGTGGGTCACTTGAACTGAACTAAGACTAGTTTTCTTTTTTTTTACATGCAGATTTAACGTAATGAAAATAATCTGTTAAAAGAGTTAGAAAGAGTCAGCATAAAAATATCCATAATGGAGTCCATGTTTTCAAAGGAATGACTTAACCTGAGGTTATGTCAGGTAACATTTTCAATCTGAGCTCACTGTGGGAGATACTAAGGCAGAAATGATGAAATGAACACAACGAAGTGGAAATGTTATCCGAGCGCAAACAATTAGAGGAGCTGACCTGGAAGACGTGACATTTAAAGTCGTTAAACAAATCAGGGCGACAGGAAGTGATGTGATGTGGTATTTGTGCTTCAGGAGTCTAAAAACTGACCACAGAAGCAAAATGTCTGGTGATGACTATATTTTGTCTTTGGGTGAAATGGCTCTCTGCCCTGGGCGGCACGACATGAAGGGCAGCAACAGGCAGAAAATATCACCCCACTCTGATTTTTCTGTTGCTTATTTCATGTGGGATTTGTTATGCTTCCTTGAACAGGTTAGGATAATTCAAACCATGTTCGTCATATTTTTTCCACAAAATCATTCTTCGATACTAAGATTTTTGTCAGAATGAGTCGTTTTAGGGTCTCTTGTCACTTTAAATCCTAGAAAGCTGCTGCCGGCCACAAGCCCCCAAATCAATGTTTACAGTCGCACCTGAAAATGGCTGCAAACAGATGTGCAGCTGTACAATCATACATCTTTGAAAAGTGGAAGTGGAGCCTCCTGTACAACCAACAAGAATGCAGTAAGAGGTTTCTGGATTTTAAGTCAACAACAAAACACTTGCCTTTTTCCGGCAGCCATTGTACAGCGCAAACAGAGGTACAAGCAGCTGACCAAACATGCTGGAGTTCCGTTTGCTAGGTAACGGACAGAACTCTGCTGGGGTTGCTAGGTAACGGACGGAACTCTGCTGGGGTTGCTAGGTAACGGTGCGGCGCCTGCTGATTTGTGACTTGGCAATCTGGAGGTTTTTGAAACGGCTCATTTTCCAGACGTCTATTTTTTTTTTTTTATGTATTTTTTAAATGGTTGGTTTTTTTTAGAAGTAGTTGAGACCCAAATGGAAGTACAAAAACATGAAAAAAGTAAATTTTGCATAATTGAGACTCCCTGTGACCAGTGGAAATGTTGTGATAAATTATTGCTGTGATTAATTAAATAGCTATTTCAGTATTTTTAAAGGAGTTTGAACCACATTTAAACATCAAGACATACATATTTACACTGTTCAGACCACATCTGAATTACTCTATGCCAAACAGATTCTGTCAAATAATGTTTATAATTTATGAATCTTCAATGTATTTGTGAAAACACAAATAGGACAATTTCAAAACTTTCTTGAACTGATTTAAATCAGTTCGATCAGTTTCTATGTTTTGCGCATAGAAAGTGCAAAACATACAGTTGTTACAGCCATATGTTTTATGTTTATTTTAATATCAATCTGTAATTTCAGTTGCATAATAATAAGCTAGTTTTACAGAAGGGTCTTTGTTTCCAAGGTAAATTTTCTCCCTGCTTTTTGTAGTTCTTGTTTGGTTTTGAAATAGCAGACTTTGTAATATAAGTGCACTTACATAAAAATGAATAATGAGTTTATTTTGTGTGTTGATTTTCTTTGCAAATAATTTGTTTGGTCAAAGCTTCATTCTTGTTCCTTCCTGCTGTTTTGCAACTATTCATCCATCATTATGTTCCTCATGTTACAGTTTAAAGCTTCACACCTGCTGTTTGTCTGGATGTAATTTGGATCATTTTAATTTCTTGCCTGTTTGGGATTCTTTTCCTTCTGCTTCTGCTCACTGTGAGCTTAATGACCCTTTCATTTCGGATCTCTCCTGCTGCCTGCTCTGCCAGTTCAGCCCTTTATTGTTGTTACAGTGGCAGAAGGAAACCTGTGCTTTAATGCAAAACTGCATCCAGCAATGCTATGATGAAATCCTTATCACGTTTAAACTGGCAGTGGGCGATGATTAACTTATTAATCAAATTTTTTGGTTCTTGAAGATTGAAATTTAGATATTTTCCCCACCAGTGATCCTGTTTCTAAAATTTAATCCAAAACTAATTTATTGCTATTTCTATATTAATGAGTCAGGATGTAATGGTATTTAATGGTCAGAATTATGAATTTTTTTGGCTAACTTTATGCTTTTTAAGTGCTAGAATGAGTATTGAGGAGCCAAACTTTATTGTCAATTTGTTGGGATTAGAGCATAAAACCAGAAAAGCCTTGAAATGTCAGCTTTAGAGAACCAACGGTGGATCTGCCATTTCAAAATTAGGACTTTAATATGATTGAAATGTCACCTGCAGGGAGAATTTCTTCCAGCAGAGCAGAAGGTGTGTGTTCTTGTAAAACAACAAAAACGTACATCCGCAGCCTTACCATTCTGACTGTATAAAGGATGTTGCCATAGCAGTAGACCATGATGCCAACGGGCACGAAGAAACACGCAAAGAGGAAGAAGAGGATGAAGGAGGCGTCGTTTGGGTCTTTGGACGCCCAGTCCAGGGAGCAGCCCAGCTGGTGGATCTCTAACGTGTAGCGGTTCCAGCCCAGCAGAGGCGCCCCGGTCCAGGCCAGCGAGTACAGCCAGATGTGGGCGATGGCCCGCCATGCCCAGGGAAAGTCCACCACCTGGGCGTGCACCACCCGGATGTAGCGCTCATAAGCCAGAGCCGCCAGAGTCATGATGGAGACGATGCCTGGGAGGAGAGAGAGCGGCGACTCAGCGTCTCTTTGGTCTGACTTTCATCACAGACGTTAACAACACAACTGGCACAACCGGCCCTTTAAGAGGATTCGTGATTTTGATTTGGCCCAAAATGAAAATGAGTTTGACTCTCCTGGAGTAAACCGAATACCAAGCAGTCATTTCAGAGCGACTCTTAAAGCTTAAAGGGGCAGTGTGACGCAAAAGCTAATTTTTCATACACTCATCAGAAACATACCTGGAGTGTTGCCGTGTTTTTCTTCATGAATGTTTGATTAATCCTTTCATCTCCATGGAAACCACTCAGCTGTCCAAAACGCCTGGGTGGACGTAGCCCCGCCTTCGAGGTGCAGCTCCACCTCTGAGCTGCAGTTTCCAAGCTAATGAGCTAATCTTTTGATTTATATTTTGGCTGAAACTATTCATAACTGGGTAGCAAAAGGTGATTTTTTTTTTTAACAGAAACTGAACGAGATGAAGCTAAAACTTAATCTTAAATGGAAAATGTGTACATTTTGTGCAAAGTTTTTACATAATTGTCAACTAATTGACGATTATGGAATGATTAATCGTTTCACCCTTAATTGTAAAAATATATTTTCATCTTGTAGATAGTCGTTTATTTATGTTAGTGTTTCAAAAATGACAAAAAAACTTTTTTTTTTTAAACTAAAATATCTCAGTTTTAGTAAATATGAAACCCATCACACACAGAGTGATACATACCGAGCATTATTGACTGTTATTTCACTAATCGATTAATCACGATTAATCACTTCGGTCCTACTGTAAAGAATATTCATTCTTTAAAATGAAAACATCATTCAACACCTTTTAGTCGAGAAAGAATATAAGATTACAAGACAAGGAATTCAGAAAAACATCAAGAAATAAGTAAATCAGATTTCTGAGAGCTTTTGCTGAAGCATCAAAACCTCATCTTTTCTTGCAGCTCTTTAATCTCTGTGACCTTGGATTGTAAGACAAAAGAATAGATGATTTCCAGCTAATTTATGAGTGAACACTCATTAATTTAGCTTAAACTTTCATTATCTTCCAGGTTTACTTCATTTTGTGAGTGTAGGCCAGAGCAGGTTGCCAAATGAGATGTACAGTACAAGAATCGACAAGAACATCAACTTGCATCTTTTTGATCTGCAACGTCTCCTGTGACACATTTGAAATGCAAACATGAAAGATAAAAACAAACAAACATGTCGCTGCAGTACTGCGCGCTGACAGAGGCAGGCGGACGCGTTCCTCACATCCTGCAGGCTCAATGCAATGTCAGCTAAAGGACGGCAGGATGACGGGAGTGGAGGGCAACTGTCCAGCACTCCGATGGTGAGAAAGCAACAAAAAGCATTAAAAAAAAGGCTAGAAGGGTTTTTCTAATGAGCTCATTATCACTCGGCCTTCCTCTGGGGCCGAGGGTCGAACGGTGGTGGCAGCCAAAAACTGCCTGTTCACACTTCATTATTAAATACAGCTCTGCTCATGGTAATGAGAGGGAATGTGTGTCATCCCAACGAGATGTCAGCTGTAGAAAAACAAGCAACTCCTGATAAGGTGACACATTCAGGTTGCTGGAGGCTCAGCTCTAATCAAAAAAGCTTCCCAGGTCTTTTATTGAGTCTTTTTATACATTATTAGACATTAAAAAGTATAAATAAACAAATAATTCAATTCATTTTTGTTAAATAAGACAGTAAGCATTATATCTGCAGGATGCAATGCCCTCTATAGTACACATAAATAATTTTTGTTAAATAAAACAACCAACATGATGCAATGCTCAATTTTAATTAAAACAAAAAAGCATTCCCAGCCTCCTTTATGCAGTACGAGAAATACATAAAAAATGCTAACAAACAATTCAATGTCTTCTTGTTAAATAAGATTACATCTGCATCATGCAGTGATTAAAATAATAACAATGTAGCTCTGTTTTAATTTAAAAACAGCTTTGCAAACATTTTAGAGAATATTAGAAATCCATAAAAAATGGCAAACAAATAAATTATTTTGTAAATAAGACGATAAACATCTTGTAATACATTTTAGTCAATTAAATTTAATATATTATGCATTACGTACTATTTTGGATGATTGTGAAATAAGGTATCGATTAGGAGAATAGTCAATATCTGGTCATATAAACTGTGTTTTAATGACATTTTTTTAAGCAAAAATAAATGAAAGATAATAATAAAAACATTTGTTCCCAGATTGGGTGCGTTTTCTCACCGAACAGGCTGTTGCTGAACCCGTCCCAGACGCAGGTCGCCTGGCTCCAGATCCACCTGCCTTTGACGCACGACGCAAAGGTGAAGTTTATCCCGATGACCGACACCAGAAAATCACTCAAACTTATGTTGACCAGCAGCAGGTTGGTGGGCGTGCGGAGCCTCTTGAACCTGCAGTAGAGCAAAATCACCGCCACGTTGTTGCAGAACCCGAACACTCCGATGGTTCCGATGGCGACGGCCAGAAGTTTGTAGGTTCCGGCCGCGAACAGGTACTTGTCCGCGCTTCCCTCGGTCTCGTTGGCCGGATTCATCTCGGGGACGCAAACTTGGTTTCCAGCATTGTGAGGCGCACGCGAGGCAAAGCGGCAAGGTGCGCAAGGCAGAGCAGCCGCGCGCGCCGCTCATTCAAACGGGCAAGCGGCGCGAGCGCGAATGAATGAAACTGGGTCAACGTGACGAAGTCACGGTGGTCCAGACCTGAGAGTTTCCGTTCCGCGATACCTTTCAAATTAAAGCGCAGGGTTTGACCCACATGTTGTGTGACGTCATAAAGGTGTGACAGTTCAACTTAAATGTTTCAAATCTTTAATGTTTGCAAAGTTACACTATAAAAAGTTAACGGTAAACTTTATAACATTGTAGAGGGAAAAACACTGTTGATGTTCATTTTTCAGTCATCACATTATTTATACATTTACAAATGTTTAATTCACAAACTAAATATTTAGCTTTCAAATTAAATATTTAGTTAGGAATCTAAATATTTAGTTAGAAAACTAAATACTCAGCTTCCAAATCAAATATTTAGTTAGGAAGCTAAGTATTTAGTTATCTTGCAAACTAAATATTTAGCTTTCAAACTAAATATTTAATCAATAACCAAAATATTTAGTTTGTAAACAAAATTTTTAGCTTTTAAATTAATCTTTAGTTCTTAAATATTTAGATTCACTAAATATTTAGATTCTTAACTAATGATTAATTTGAAGGCTAAGTATTTAGTTTACAAGCTAAATATTTAGCTTTCAAATTATATATTTAGTTAGGAAGCTAAACATCTAGTTAGAAAACCATATATTTAGTTTTCTAGTTTCATAACTAGCTAAATATCTAGCTTTCAAACTAAATATTTAGTTTATGAACAAAATACTTAGTTTGCAAACTATTTAGCTCCAAGTTAAATATTTATTTTGCTAACTAAATATTACATTCTAAACTAAATATTTCAGAGAAAACTAGAGAACTGACAAGAGCTGGAGCGTCTTCATTTTCCTGGCCGCAGCTCCATTTTCTACTTTTGTTCCCATTGAAGATGTAATTACAGCCCACATAATGGGCTTTAAGCGTTTAATTACATGTACCACTTTAACTGCAGGACTGTCTGGGGCTCTTCAGATCCAATTAAAAGTTAATTCATTAACATCCAGAGCATTTCACAGATGTTTGGACTTGTGTTTTACATCCAGTCCAGGTGCAATGTGTGTTTTTTTAATACTCATCATCTCCCTGGAGCTTCTTGTCCTTATATGGAAGAGTTTAACAGTGGAGTTTAATTAAGTTATGGAAGAATAATGGAGCTGGAAGAGGCTGTTGAAACTGTGTCTCTGTGATGACATTAGTTAATTTGCTGTAAAAATATTTCAAGTGTGGATACAAGCATAAAAATATGCATTCTCACCCCTCAGGTTGGTTGTTTGTCATTTTTTTCCATTAGTCACTTGAATTTCAAAATGGACGCCCAACTTCAGCCATTTAAACCAATAAAATGTTTCCTGTTTATATGAACTTTTGTTCCCGATAAAGATACATTTCTGCATGACTCAAAGACTATAATTTGACTCCTAACATGTTCATCTAATTGGTGACTTTAGTGCAAAAATCTATTTTTCATGACATATGTTGTGGCCATCTTGGAAAACCAAAGAATTATCAGTAAATATGATTTCTATGGATCCAATTATGTAATATTTGAGACCAAAACTAATTATCTGTAAAGTACAACTAATGGTGACGTTTAGGACATGTTACAGTGAGCTACAATAAATATCGGCAGTTTTAGTGCAAAAAAAACCCAAAAACATTTTCCTTTGAGAATGGCAACCATCTTTAATTTTTCAAAGAATGCTTCTGAGATCATCTGTTCTAAGTCTGTGTGAAAGATTTAGCTGAAATATTAAATTGTCTGATATTCTACATGTGCTGACAAAACGTAACACTCCTGATTTTCTGACATTTCTCCGTCGCCTCATGTTGTTCAGAGAGAAACGTGTCACAGCGACATTGTTGATGTGTGACCCCATTTCTCTGCCTACAGGTGGGTTAGAAATAGCAAATGTTCCTCACACACGCACACACGCACACACAGAGGCAGCAGATAAAGGAGAGCGGGTTGGGAATGTTTTAATTATGCTGCTCTGACTCACTCTGGCGCGGCTCATTCTCCGTTAAAGGCTTTTCGCTGAAGGTTCAGATGAGGCGCCGCGCGGATTTACGTTCTGCTGATGCGGCGCTTTCCACCAAGGACACTGAGAACGATCCGGACTACGCTGCTCTGACACGGACCGGGCTTTAACTGAGCCACTGCAGCACAGAGAGGAGCTGACAGGAGACCAGCAGTTAGAGCAGCCAACCATCCAACGTTCATCCAACTAACCAACCATCCAACTGTTCATCCAACCAACCATCCAACTAAGCAAACATCCAAAGAAACATCCAACCATCCAACTAGCCAACCATCCAACCGTTCATCCAACTAACCAACCAACCAAACATCCAAAGAAACATCCAACCAACCATTCCTCCAACCATCCAACCATAATCCCACCAACCAACTAGCCATCCATCTGTCCATCTTTTAATAAATTTTATTCTCTTTTCCGTCCATCATCTTTCTCTGCGTTTATTTCTAGATATTTCTCCTGTGATAGTTGGAACAACATTTTCCATATAATATGAAAAAAGTGATTACTGGTGTTAAAAACAAACATTTTCTCCTTTAACTAGGCCATCTGATTGACAGATTTCTCTCAGATAAAGCAACCAGTTTTAAAATGGTTGCTTAATCTGAGCCTCTGAGTTTTAAATGTTGGTCATTTGATGTTTCCTGTAATTTCTAATCAAATGTCACTTCCTGGTATCGTACATCTCTTCAGCATGCATGCAAATAACCCACCACTGCTGCACCCCGAGCCCCCTGAGAGGCAATTATTGTTATATTAAAGTCACTGTACTGGGAGATGCCCGCGTAATGAATATTTAAGTAGCTTTTCATTGTCACAAACCTCCGCACCGCTGCCATGACAGCCCTCTAATAAGCCAGCCCTGCCATCACACATCTAATTATCACCACTGATATGTTTCCTGGTTCTCTGCTGAGGATTCACAGCTAAACGCCATCCTGTCTCTTTGTAAGATGAATGTGTGGGGCTCCAAACAGGCTGTGAAATTAAGGCTCACTTAGTTAAACACATGGTGTCACGGCTGCAGGCAAAATAAGACGGACTAGATGGTGTTTAAATTCTAATTGGAAGGCAATTTAAGTCAAAAGCATTTGTGGCAGAGTGAATATAAACAAGACTAAAGATGTGGGTGAGGGAGACTGACGCCAACAGAGTGATTTAGATTATTTTGTTTTTACAAATGAAGTAAAACAAATGTTATTACATTTAGATGCGTCAGCATCTCAACTTGTTTCTTAGTACAGAAAACATGCAGTAGCTCATAAAACAAATCTTCTTTTAACCGAATTTTATGGTAACATTAATATTAACAAAGGTTTTTCGATTCTCGATTATTTTCATCTAACAAGCTGAAAACATAAGACATCATGTTTTAACTTTTACTGTTAAAACATTTAGAGGAAAAAACGCTACTTGTCTCAACAGCACCAAGAGTTTATATAGAAGTCTGCAAAACACTGCTTTTATTTTGATAGTCCACTTCCGCTTATCAGCAATCTAAATTGGATAGTAAATAAATATTTAGCTTCTACCTAAATATTTATTTAGCAAGCAAAATACATGACTATAAACCTACATTTAGCTTGTTGCTAACTAGATATGTTGCTTGCTAGCCACATATTAGCAAGGTAACTATTTAGTTTTTAAAATATTTCATTTGGAAACTAAATATATAATTAGTAGCTAAATATTTAGATTGTAAACCAGGTATTTAGTTTACAAATAAAATACTTAGCTTCCTAACTAAATATTTAATTTTTAAGCTAAATATTTTGTTTGTAAACTAAATAATCAGCATGTGAATTAAATATTTATTTAGAAACTGTGACATTTAACAATAACATGGTAAAATATAACGATCTAAATTTAGTTGTCAGGCTAGCCTGCAGCTAACTAAATATGTAGCTAATAAGCAACATATTTAGCTATTAAATATGTAGCTAGTAAGCTAAATATGTAGTTTACTAGCTAGATATTTAGCTGGCAGGAGGCTAGATAGCTAAATATGGAGCTTCGTAGCTCCATATTTAGCTGTTTGTTAGCTGCATACTTAGTTAACAAGCTAAATTTGTAGCTTGCTATCAATATTTAACTTGCTACTACTAAAATGGAGTAGCTGGCTGCTACGTTTTAGCAATACATAGCTATTTAGCTACGTATTTAGTTAGCAAGCTAAGTATTTAGTTAGAAAAATAAAAATTCATTTTGGGAAACAAATATGTAATTTGGAGCTAAATATGTTGTTTGTAAACTAAATATTTAGTTAGCAGACTAAACCTTTAGCTAAATATTTTGTTTGCAAACAAAATATTTAGCTTGTGAATTAGATATTTTATTAGAAACTGTGATGTTTATAAATGTAGGAATAACAATATGAAACTATGACTTTGAAAAATTAACTCTCAAATTAATTTTTATTTTTTTATTGTGTAACTTTTCTGCCAGCTACTCAATAACGGTGTGTCCTTAGGTTTTTACTGACATTTCCCCTTTTGTGGTGTCCGTATTAAATGTGCTGCTAACACATTAGAAATGTTGGATTTATTCATTCTCACAATAAAAAGTGAAATGTTTTTCATTTTCCTGAAGTGAATCAGTAGCAACAACATGCAGGCAGAGATCTGCTGACATTCGTTCTCCCAGTTACGTTACTTTTGTTTACGTCAGCCCAGAGCAAAGCAGCGACCCCGTTTCTCCGTGGTTCGGCAGACAGGACATTGTGCAGGCATGTGAAAAACATTTCATTTGTTATCGTTTATAACTCTGAGCCAAGCATTTTAAAGGAGCGGGTCATCCATTCTGATCAGGCAACCCGGGATATGTGAAATAAATGAAAGTAGTACAAGTAAAAACAGGCTGGAAGGAGAAACATTCCTTTGCAGTGAAATGTGAGCTGTGTGAGTTGAACTTAAATCAGAATAAATTCACATTTATTTATTTAAGAATGCAGAAAAGATTTAAAGAATAAAAACCTCTGTTGGCACTTAAAATGTTGTTTTTAAGACAGAAACACAGCAGATACATTGTGCTCACAGTTAACTAATGAGCAGCTTTGCAGTGGAAACAGGAGTGTGTGTGTGTGTGTGTGTGGGTGTGTGTGGGTGTGGGTGTGTGTGTGTGTGGGTGTGTGTGTGTGTGTGATTATTTCACTTTGTAAAATCTAACCAACGTATTTTTGGCCTAGTTCTATTAGTTCACTTGAAATAAAACAAAACTGACAAGTAACTTTACAGCTATGATCTTGTTTTAAGTACTAAATTCTTAATATTGATTTTTTTTAAAATAATTATTTCACTTATAAGAAGCCAAAACTTGTTTTCAGTGAAATTGTCTGCCAATGAAACAGGAATTTCTTTCTGAGTTTTAAGGAATAATTTACTTATAAGCTCCTTTATCTTACTAAAAGGTTACTTGGATGCTAACTTTTGTTTTATTTTAAGTGAACTAATAGAACCAGAAGTTCATTTTACTCTCTTAAAGATGAATTTCTAAATTTCTAAAAAGATTAAACAGGGTTTAAATAAGTTTCTTTTTCTTCCAGGTCCGTCTTTAAGTCATGCCTGCAGTGATTCTGGCCCCTGGCCCAATAAACCGCAAACATTTGAACTGATTTCCCAGTGAGAGCTTAGCGTAAAAGCCTCTTGAATTACATTTGGACCGCATTCATGGCCGTCACAACCGGCGGCGGCTCCGTTCTCCAAATGACAAAAACAAACATTGTGCCAGCTCCTCTAAATGGCTGCCTGCCACATCGGCCCCACTCTGCAGGGATTAACTGAGCAGACGATGTAAACTTTGGAAGTGGATGAAGCTGAAACATACAGATTTACACATAAATTCCCCACATTTTATTGCAGCTAATATATTTTTAATTGAGAGCAGAATGTAAATTAGTTCTGCGTTTGTTGTGAAAACATTTGATCCTGATTCTAGCTGTGATGAGACTGTCATTCCTCTTCACTGTCACTGCAGAGTGTCTTTGAGAGTTAGCCGAAGGAGCTCAGCTGTCAGTCTGAATTAAAACTTTCTCACTGCCTGATCTGTGCTGCATCTGTCGTTGACGAGTGAAAGATGCAGCCAAGGTTATTCCTACGGCGGCCCTGAGGTCCAAACGACTTCAGCAAACTGAAAGCACAATTACAAGTTACAAAGCACTGCAACATGAACGAAAGCTCTACGACGTGAACGAAAGCGCTGCGACTGGAACGAAAGCGCTACGACATTAACGAAAGCTCTACGACGTGAACGAAAGCGCTACGACATTAACGAAAGCTCTACGACTTGAACGAAAGCTCTACGACTTGAATGAAAGCTCTACGACTTGAATGAAAGCGCTGCGACTGGAACGAAAGCTCTACGACGTGAACGAAAGCGCTACGACGTGAACGAAAGCTCTACGACATGAACGAAAGCACTACGACATGAACGAAAGCTCTACGACGTGAACGAAAGCGCTGCGACTGGAACAAAAGCTCTACGACTTGAACGAAAGCGCTGCGACTGGAACAAAAGCTCTACGACGTGAACGAAAGCACTACGACGTGAACGAAAGCACTACGACATGAACGAAAGCTCTACGACTTGAACGAAAGCGCTGCGACTGAAACAAAAGCTCTACGACGTGAACGAAAGCGCTGCGACTGGAACAAAAGCTCTACGACTTGAACGAAAGCGCTGCGACTGGAACAAAAGCTCTACGACGTGAACGAAAGCGCTACGACGTGAACGAAAGCTCTACGACTTGAACGAAAGCACTACGACATGAACGAAAGCTCTACGACTTGAACGAAAGCGCTGCGACTGAAACGAAAGCTCTACGACGTGAACGAAAGCGCTACGACGTGAACGAAAGCGCTGCGACTGGAACGAAAGCTCTACGACGTGAACGAAAGCGCTACGACGTGAACGAAAGCTCTACGACTTGAACGAAAGCACTACGACATGAACGAAAGCTCTACGACGTGAACGAAAGCTCTACGACTTGAACGAAAGCGCTGCGACTGGAACGAAAGCTCTACGACGTGAACGAAAGCGCTACAATATAAACGAAAGCTCTATGACATGAAACGCTACAACTAGAAGGAAAAAAGCCTGAAATGAATTCAGGTGATGTGGCGCTGATTTTCCTAGTCCAATCTAACATTTTATACATTGAATTGGGGAGGGAAAAAATCCAACAATATGTGACCAAATGTTAAACGAATACTGAATGCAACATCATCAGGGTTTAATAGTTTTGGTTTTTCAATTAGTTTTGTTTTAGTTCTTTGTGATCGTTTTGTTTGCCAGTTTTTATTAGCTATTACTTGTTTAATATAGAGTAGTTTTTATTACTCACGGTAGTAGTTTAGTTTTTTTCATACTTTGGTTCTTTTTTAGGTACAAAATTCAAAAAGTAAAAGTATTTTTATTGGGTAATGAATACTCATCAGAACATACTATTTTCAAACAATGAATTCAATTATTGTTAAAAAACCAACTGTGTTTTCTCCCTAATTTTGTGGACTGACATAAACTGATGTAAACTGCTTCAGTTCAAAAGGCTTACAAATAGATTTATAAACACAAAAACAAAAGATATTGTTTATAATTTCAGTAAGTTTTAGTTAATATTATAAACACATGATACAGTTAGTTATAGTTTTTCCCCATCAGTTACGTCTTTATTTATGTCAGCTAATGGATGTCTTCTCAGTTTAGTTTTTGTTATTTTTAGTGAACTATAATAACAGAAAATCTTCTTGAAACTGGTTAAACTCCTTTAATTTAACTCGGGGTTGGAGTTCATACCAAGGACGTCCAGAATTAAAACGCTAATCACTGAGAGGCAGATCGGAGTCCCACATGTGCAAAAAGGCAACTTAATTATGGCGTGTCGGCTGAAGTTGAGCAATAATCTATCAGATGGATTCAGACGAGAGGCCTCCGGATTTACACTCTGACCTTTGTGGTGTGTCTCCGTTGGGTTTTGAATAATTCATTATGCTAAACCGTGTCTTGTTCTCTCAGTAATTGGATGAGATTCAGTTGATTGTGTGTGTGTGAAGAAGCGTAACGTTGGAGGGGTTCAAACCAAACGTGGAGCGCGCGGCGGCGAGGGATATCACCGAGTCTCAGAGAAACGCTCCTCTCAGCGGGAGGTCGACCTCCGGAGCGGGGCAGGTCCAACAGGGTTTCGCTGTCAGACGCAGATCATGTGCCTGATTGAGAAAAAAATCCTGGATATTCTGGTGAAATAAGTAAAGTTCACTGTAAAAATACTAAATTTTACTAATATTTTCTAGTGAAAACATCTTAGTCCACCTGAAACAAGACAAATTAACATAAAAGTAACTTTTCAATAAGACATATAGGCTTGTTTTCAGTAAATAATTCCTTAAAATTGATGAAAAAGTACTGGTTCCATTAGCAGATAAATTGATTTATGGCATGGGAAAAATGTCTCGTTATGAATTAAATAATCTTTTAAGATATATGCACTAGAAACGACACCAAAAATACTTAAGATTTTGTGGTTTTGCAGTGTAGAACAACATCTAGCTGAAAAACTGCAGCATATCTACAAACATAAAAGTACATAAAAATTATACTCAAGTAATCATCACACGGACCAAATTATAAGTTTTATAACCTTCCTGCTTCTGTTAGATTGCAGGATGTTTATATAATGTTTCACCTCTGAATGTTGGATGTTTTCTGCTCAATACACAGAATAAATGCTTCCCTCTCTGCTGTAATTTATATCTGCGAACATTTACATTTTCTGTCAGGCATACGTCACTGTTCCTGTAAATGTTGTGCCTCTGGTAAGGAGAGATAAAAACTCTGCTTAACATGCAGGTTCATATTTATGGCTCAAGGTTTCATGATGGGGGAAGAACTTCAAGCTAACCATTGAGAAAATATGCAAAAAACATGCAGAATTAATAAATATTTTACCTTTTCTTTGTATTCAGTTGAATGTTTATATGTGATATAGCACATGCAATACTCATTTTGTATTTCTGCACAGTTCTGCTTGCCAGACTTTGCTTGTTTGATCACAAATGTTCAGGTTGTTGACACAGTATCTGTAAATATTACCTTAGCTTCATCTTTCCCAGAAATGTCTCTGTGTTCCCCAATGCCACAATAGATATTCTGCTCTTTTTTTCTTCCTGCGCTCGATAAAAGGGTCTATTTAAAGCTGCTGTGCTTCCAGATTCGCCTCACTGCGCTGAGATGTTTCTCGGCTGTTCATGCTTTTCCTCTCCACTATGTTTCTCCATTTTGCCTTTTTGTGTGACTGAATTCTCAGGAGTTTTTGAAGACAAGCTTTATTTTAATATCCTGTTTTCACATGGATATTAAAGTAATTCACCACGCAGTCATCTAGGGAAAAATCAATGCATTTTGGCTGCATTGATTTTGTGCAGCCCCCAACTGCAAATGGAGAATTTGTGCCAAAATGCAAGGACACTTTTTAATTAAAACCAGGGTAAAATTATTACCAACATAATTCTCTTACACAGGAAAATATAACACAAAATATAACACAAAGTTTTTATCTTTTTATAACCAAGCAGAGGTGGTAGAGTTCCCAAAAACTGAACTAAAGTAAGAGTGGCATTACTTCAAAATAATCCAAGAAATTACTCAAGTAAGAGTAAAAAATTATTTGGTAGAAGGCTTACTCAAATACGGAGTAACTTCTCAAATTATCAATCATTTAATATTTTAAAATTACACCGTCAGATGGATCAAAATGTAAAGTTAAGTGGAAATTTTGGTATTTTAAGAACAAAAATTACAATAATTCACATAAATAACAAAAAATACCAAAATCAGGCAAGAAAAAATTATCATACAAATCAGTTTCTTTTAATATAAAACTTCTGAATCTTTAACAAAAACTGCAGGTATGTTTATATTTCATTCAGTGGGTAAAAAATCCAGACATTTTACCAAACAGTAGAGATACTTCACAATAAAATTACTTAAGTAATTAAAAATACTTTGTGACCAAGTTATAACAAAAGTTAAAACCGAGTTTATCCGCAGATTTTACTGAAAAGTCAACTTTGTTCCACCCAAATCAGCTTCAGAAGCATTTGAAGCAAAATGACCCAAATCCTGTTTTTATTACAGACGATAGATTTATTTAATCATTCCCAAAAGAAACTGAAACCAGGTGTTTTTGTCAAAATACAGCAAATCTGCTGCAGCGTACTGTAGAATAAAAAGAAAAAAAAACAAACTAATTTCTGCCAAAAATCATAAATTTTGAGGAAAAACCACAGAAGTTTTCTCAAAAAACAAAAAAATATTTTCAGGATAATATCAGATATTTTCTACAAAAAACTTGAACATTTTTGAATTTCAAATTCCAAGTTTACTCCATTTTTTTCTACAAATGCACTGACACTCTTGTAAAAATCCCCTTCATGTTTTGGATTTACAATAAATATCAGGTTGCTGAATTTGCTTGTTGTTTTTATTTATTTGAGTGTACAGTTTTGCCCCCCCTGATCTGGTGTCACTGTCAGTAATCTGTTTCTGCTCATCCCTCTCACCCACGTCATCGTATTTAACGTCCTGCCAGTCAGACTCTGAGCTGCTTTGCCGCATCTCTGACTAACTTCCTTGCTCTGCACGGACATCTACATCTCAGCAAATGAAGCTGCATCATCATCTCACTTGGAAATGTGCAAAGCAAGCAACCCAAAGTGTCATCTTCAATGTCCTTCACCGTCGTTTTGAGAAATAAGTCATCTGCAACTGGTGCATTCATGAAATTAACTGGAATGAGGCTCACGGCTCGCTCGCATTACAGTGATAAGTATCCCATTAGGATTAGATTTATAAAAATCCAAAAGTCAAAAGAAGTATTAAGAAGAAGCATGAAGTGTGATGGTTTAGACTGACTGACATCGATTATGCCACCCATTATTTATGCTCATCTGAAAAACACTCAAGCCTGAATATCAGGAAATCAAATTATGTAAAAGATGTGTGCAATATTTCTTCAGCCAAGCTTCATTTTGCGTAAGGTGAAGCAATGAGCAGGAGTTATGAGCAGAGAAAGAACAAATTAAGATGAATCAGGAGGAAATATTACAAAGAAAGTAATTTTCTTTAAACCGCTGTACTGAGTAATTGCTTTAATTTGCTTCTATCTCAGAGACTCATTAAATAACTGGTTTAGTGCTTTAATAACATCTTTGTTAAGCTGAAGGGACCAGCAGTTAACAGTTTGATCCAATCTGTCTGGCTAGCTAGCTAGCTAGCCGCGAGAACTCCAGCTGGTTCTGTAGCTAGCTAGCTAGCGACAGAGCAATCTTATGAGGTCCTTATCCAGCTAGCTATCTATCTATCTATCTATCTATCTATCTATCTATCTATCTATCTTGCTAGCTAGCTAGCTGCTAGCTAGGTCGTTATATAGCGATCTAGTATGGTATTTAACTAGCTAGCTAGCAACCTAAAGAGCTAGTCATTTAAAGAGCAAGCGAGCGAGATAAATAGCTCTCTAGATCACTATCTACCTAGCTATCTATTTAACTAGCGATCTTATGAGGTATTTATCGAGCTAGCTAGATAGTGATATAGCTAGCTAGCACAAGTTGTTACCTCCTTCAAGGCAGCATTGCTAATGGTTAATCAAACAGAAGCTAATGCTAACATCATTCCCTATCTCCCAATTACTTGACTTACTTCCTTATTTGGTGAATTGCCTGTTCAATCAGCCTGAATTTTCGTATGAGAATTTTAAATATGCGCTCGTGGAAAAAAGTGAATCCGCAAATACCGAACCAACCGCAAGTGCCTTCTCAACAAGTTTATGTTAGTTAGCAACTATTAACTACCCTTAAAAATAAAAACAAGAAAGACCTTTTGGAGTTAAAAATGTGCTCTATTACAAGGGTCAACCTAAAAAAATAAACACAAAACAATAAATCCTTGGAAAATAATCTTCACACCTTTTGGTTTGCAGTTTTTGCGACGCCAAATGCCACATTTTCAAATGTCAGATTTAATTCTGCTTCTCAGACCAAAGTCTATTGATTCTGTTGTTTTAGGAGTTTTGTGAAAATAGTTTTCTCCAGCTGGTTCTGCTCTGCAGCCTCTCCCTGTGCTTCACCACCTGATCATGCTTTTGCCAATGTTGTTGGCTGTGTGACAAACCAGAGAAGACCGAGGAGGTCTGCACCTTCCTCATCTCCTCCACTACGCCTGCACTCTCCTAACAGCTCCAGTGGTTTCATTTATCCTCACACTTTTTTCTCAGATATATATTTATCCTCACTGCTCACAGATTTGCTATAAAATATAAAGCATGTGTGATTTAGTCCAAAAACTGCTTTGTTTATTGAGAGAACGCCAATGTGTGATATCTTGCCATTGTTTTTCACAGAATTTTTGAATAAAAGCTTAATAAAAACGCTATTATATTTGAAATAATAGTAAATCAAGTGAAATAATTGCATGTTTTGCCACTAGATGCCATATTTTACACCAGAGGAAACAATAAGCTGTGATGAGACAGCTGCACATTAGATTATGATGGTAAGAATTTCTTGTGTTTTAAAGTTTAATAGTCTTTACTTTTTATTCATGTAATAAAACCTTAAAGTTGTACTTCCTTTTTACCATAAATAAAGGTAGATTCAGTTTGATTTGGGACCAAAATTGCATCATTTGTTACAATTTTAGTTGATGCTGTTTGCTTTCACATTTTTGCCAAATTAACCAAACCTTTAGAAAAACCTGTTCCTCTCCTCACCTGTGGGGGCGCTGCATCAAAAACCACTGAAGGAAGTAATAAAACACCTCTGAAGACACAGAGTGCAATTTTCTTCTTTACAAAATATAAACAAAAATGGAGTTGGATTCATTTTGAGTTATTTCTCCAGCTAGCGCCAGACGAGCACATTTGTTTTGGTTGTATTTACCCAGAATGCCCTGCGTTGAGGTCTGCTTCCTGCTTTTGGAGCGCTCGGCGTTCACATATGCATTTGAACAGCAACAGTATTCACTTAAACCAAACTAAGATTTATTACGGACCAGAATTTGCTGTTTTGGTCCGTGTCAAAGTTTTATTCACATCTCCAAAAACTTTACAGACAAATGAACCAGAGTTTGTTTAGAGCTGAACTAAAATAAACAGTAAGGTGCTACAAGGAATCTGAGTTATTTCTGAGTTGTTTTTATTCACCTCAAAGATACTTTACTAATCAGAGGAGGATTCCTTTAACAAGTGGCTGAAGCCATGACTGTTAGTTTGTTATTTGTATTTATAGTTTGTGTTTTCATCCAAGATATTGCCATGTATTTAGGTCAGACATCAACAACTCTTACGGTGCCAGACTCTCAGTAAAGATGGGATATCCAGAGAAAAGTTGGAGGAAAGAAGTTGCGCAATGGTTCATGTCTTTTTCAAACATTCAGTCTTCATATGTCTGTAATATTACGTACTCCAGACTCCCCCTTGTGGTCTGGAGGACTTCCGTTCTGGTGAGCGAGTTTGCAGTGTTTCGTACTTGAATTTGTTTTTTCCTCTTTGTGACTTTCTTCATGGCCGCAGTGTTGTTTTTGTGTATTGGAGTTTGTATCATTCATGTGTTTGCAGCTCGTTTTGTCGTTAGTTTTGCGTTTGCACCTGTTGGCCTAATATCTGCTGCTACTCCTTCAGTTGGGATGAAATTAAAACATCCTGAGTTTCAAAACCAAAATGTTGTTCCAGCTTTATTCTTACATGCCTTTTTTATTCTCACTAATTTCTAAATCTTGTAGTGACGCTATTTAAATTTTCTTTTAGGTGTTGGATGTTTTTAATGTTTTTACACCTTTTATTTCTTCAGTAATGTTTGCCTTGATGTTTGAGTATTTGAAATATTTTATATCCTTGCCTTTTTTTTAATGGTTTTTTATCACCAGATAATCTTTATTTTCTGCAACAATAAATAAAGTGTGTGTGTTCATGAACTTTTTTCACCAATATTAAGAGTTATGGACTTAAAAGAAGCTCCTATGTGTTGATGAGAAGTTAGTTTTTTCTTATTTCAATATTACGATAATTGCTCGAGGAAGTAGAATCAACCTGCAGATCTTAATAAACTCATCTTTACCTTGACATTTATGATCTTTAGCATGAAAATTAATAAAGAAATTCTGAAGTTTCTGAGAAATGCTGCAATATAAGTGATTTAGCATCTGTTAAAAATGTTTCAGCACATATTTTTCTGCACTGAGGAGTCATAAGCAGCAGAGGAACAGCACTGCACCAAGACTGCAAAATCCAGGATTATACGTCATTACCAGATAATAGACTTTATTTTCAACCAGAGCCGCTGAGAGAAGGAGGCAGAGGATTGGAAATCATAAAGAAAGTGATGCAGCCGGGTTTTAAAAAGCAAGACAGAGGTCACTCACCGACTGCGAATGGAAATATTTTACTACTTTAACTGTCTATTTTGCATTGAAATTTGTTTTGATGTGCCATATGCAAGGAAAATAAATCACTCAAAGTGGTAAAATTATTAAAGTACAACACATAGTGTTTTTATGACTAAGCTTTAACAAAAGATAAAACCACATTTATCCAGAGATTTTTACTGGAAAGGCAACTTTGGTGCACCCAAATCAGCTTTGATTTAAATTATTAAACTTGATTTAATGCTGAAAATGTTTTGAAAGAAAGTGACCCAAATCCTGTTCTTGTTACTTGAACTAAATTTTTTCAATCAAGCCCAAAAGAAACTGAAAATGAAATGATTTTCTTCAAATACAACAAATGTGTTAAATCTATGATGGCATGTTAGAAAAAAGGGGGAATAAGTTTTCACCATAAAAAAATTCTGAATTTTTTGGATTAATCTCAAAATTTTTCTACAAAAAAAGTGGAAACTTTCAATTTTTGAAATGCAGAAAAATTCCAAACATTTTTGATATTTTTTGCTGAATTTTTTTTAAGCTAATCTTCAAATTTTCAAACTCAGAGATTTCTCAGAGCATTCTTGAATTTCTGGAAATTTTGTACTTTATCTTTTCTTTTTTTAACGGCACTACTGCTCTGGATACGCAACAAGTATCCATTTGGAAAAAAAAAAATTCGGATAACTCTGTTTGCTTGATTTTATTTTAAATGCCAACACTAAATGTTTTAATATTGATGAACATGTATTTGTTACTTTGGCAGGTTATTTCACTTATAACAAGACATTTTTCCCATGTTATAAGTGAAATAACCTGCCAGCGGAACCAGAACTGGGTTGCTAGGTAACGGCTGAGCTGGGCCTGCGTTGCTAGGTAACGGCACAGGGTCAGTTGGTAGCAGAACTAGAACTTTTTTCACCAATATTAAGAGTTATGGACTTAAAAGAAGCTCCTATGTGTTGATGAGAAGTTAGTTTTTTCTTATTTCAATATTACGATAATTGCTCGAGGAAGTAGAGCAAAAATATTAAAGATTTTGTTTTTTTTTTTTTTTTTTGCAGTGCGTTAACTGTTGCCACTAATCTGAATGGTGAAATTACCTCTAAGTGGAAACAGTCGGTCATTTGATCTGGCAGCGTCGGCTTCATGGACAGACGATGAAAAGACTTCAGGGTTCACCTGTCCTGCCCTGCAGGGGGCAGGACAGGTGACACCCCCACCTGTCGACAGGTGGGGGTGAAACTGGAGCCTTCGGAGGGGTCTGACCGTTTTAGAGGCGATCCAATCCTCCCAGAGTCATTCTCTGTTTCCTCAGGGTGAGAACTGACCTGCAGCCAAGCTACACCATGTTTACAATACACTGCAGCAGCACTAACACACCTTCAACTTGTTTCCATTTTGTCCATTTTGCAGGTTTTGGGTTTAAATCTGAAAACTTAGGCATGAATATTTATTTGTACAATTATAGGTATGTGCTCTCTATTAGCTTTGCACATCTGGACACTTTGAGATGTTAATGGTTGTAGGATTTATTTTGAGCCATTTCTCCTGCTAGCTTTAGGCTAACTAGCATTTGTTTTGGTTCTATTTTCCCAGAATGCCCTGCACCATAATCCATTTTGGATTTTTGCTGCTTTTGGAGCAGTTTCCAGTCTGCTTGGCGTTCACACATGCATTCAAACCGTGCCAGAGTTCACTTCAACCAAACTGAGACTTAGGTTTGTAGGTGGAACAGAGTTTGCTTTTTTGGTTGACTAAGCATTCACACCTCTTCAAATGAGCTGGACTTTCTAGACAAACAAACTAGAGTTTGATTAAGTGGCAATGCAGTCTAAAAATACGTGATTTCTATCTCTAATGCCTTTTGCAATAAATCGATTAATCACATGATAAATTAAAACAAGCTTAATAATTTTCATTTGCATGATTTTCAAAAACTAGATGAGAAATGATTTGGTCTGAACTAGCCATTTTTAAAGACAGTTTTATTTGTTATTTTATTTACTTTGGGTATTTAAAATGTCTTCAAGCTCTACAGTTAAATGTCCATTAGAAGTTAAAGCTTATTGAGAATCTTTGAGAAAGTGTTATTATCATGCCATTACCATTACACACTTAAAAATGGCATCAAAGCAACAATGTTATCATTTATCACAATGACTTCTGACAGCTTTGAGTTTATTGTGGGGTAAAAATAAAAGCAATGTGAGTGATCAGTGGAGAACGACATTAATCACTTCCTTCAGCTTCCATATTCTTTCCCCCATCTGGGTCCGGTTGGAGCTCAGAGAGATAAATCTGCAGGGTTACACAGACACAAGGGTGAAAGGATCCAATTTATCTCTGGTTTTTAACATAATGACAAGCTCCTTTTGTGTCTGGACACGCACAAAACAGCAAGAAAGACTTTCTCCTCGTTAATTTCCTCTCTGGACAGATTAGCGAGCGTGCCAGTGAGCATGCCATTCAGCCTTGCAGCCTTCCTGGGAAGTCGAAGCCTGATAAGCAGCCTCCAATTGCTGTGCAAATGTGGATGGATCGCACAGAGCTGTAATCGCTTGCAGGAAGCTAGGTGGCTCAGTTATTAGTCAAGCATTCATACGGCTCGGTTTGCAGGAGTGGAACGTTTTATCCACTTCAGAAATCCCAGGGGAAGAAGATGCTGCATTCCTTTCTCCAAAAACATCTTTTATGGTAGCCAGTAGTAGTAAGTATGTAGGTGACAGCTGGTATTTCGGTAGATTCGTTTCAATTGGGGGCCAAATTTGCAACATTTGTTATATTTTCAGCTGCTGCGATTCACTTTCACACTGCAAGTGAACAAACCCTTTGAAAACCCTGTTCCCCTCCTCGCCTCTGGGGGCGCTCAATCAAGAACCACTGAAGAAAAATGCGGTAAACCAAAACAGCAAACTTTAGTCTGCCAACTAACTTTGGTCTCAGTTCTGTTGAAATGAACTCTGGTGAGGCATATGTGAACGCCAGGCGGACTGTAAAGCTCCAAAAGCAGGAAGTGGATTGTAAGTGCAGGGTATTCTGGGTAAATACAACCAAAACAAACAAGAGAGTCCAGTGTTAGCGTGAGAAACGGCTTGTGGTCTTTAACCAAAAACAAGAGAGAAATCCTACAACAGCTAAAATATCATGCTACTCCATTTTTGTTTACATTGCATAAAGAAGGAAGTTGCACTCATATCTTCTTATTTTTTTGTGACATTTTCTTCAGTAGTTCTTGTTGTAGCGCCACCACAGGCGAGGAGGGAAACAGATTTTTCCAATTAGTTTGCCTTATTTGAAAGCAAGAAGCACACCGCAAAAACATAAAATCTAATCTGGTATTTCTGGTCTAATTTGTAGCGTAAATATCTTAATTCACCTGAAGCAAGAACAAACTAACTTACAAGTAACATTTTTGCCAGATATAGAGGCGTCAATAATTCTTTAATATTGATTAAAAAATTCTAGTTCCACTGACAGATTATTCAACTGGCCCTGCACTGTTACCTAGCAACGCCAGCTAAACCCAACCTGTCGCCTAGCAACCCAGCTCTAGTTCCACTGGCAAATTATTTCACTAATAACTGGGAAAAATGTTATGAATTAAATAAATAATCTGGCAATGGAACTAGTTTTTCATCAATACTAAGGCATTTCCATGTCGTTTCCTTCAGTGGTTCTTGGTGCAGCGCCCCTACAGGCCAGGAGGGGAACAGGTTTTTCATTTAGTTATGCGTGTTTGACACAGCGCTGTTTGAAAGTGAACTTCGCCATCTGAAAATGCTGGAAATGTTGCAGTTTTGGTCTCCAGTTGAATCTACTGGACCATCAGGTATAAAAACAACTTAAAAGTCCAAACAGCAACAGATGACAACAATTACTCATATTTCTCAACTTTGTACATAACAATTTCTACAACTACAGTGAATTACAACAACATATTTGTCCTTTAGCTTATTTTTCAACATGTTAGGTCCAGTTTTAAACATTTTAATGTGTTTGAAAGTGTTGTTTGACGTTTATAAGCCAATAAGGTTGTAAAAATAGACATTCCTTTATTTGAATTGACTTTTAATTAAGTTGCTCTGACAAATCATGGATAATAATGGTGCAGCAGTAAAGGTGATTTAATCTGAAAACATGTTTTGTAGAAGATATTTTGATTGTTCCACTCAGAACCTGGACAGATTGCTGACATAGCGATACTTAGACGTCTTCTTGTGTTTTACTATTGCGTGTGATTCTTGCTTTCCTTTAGAAATATCCCATTCTCTGTGTGAGGGTGTTGACCTACAAAAATAAGATACTACTCTAACAACAGCTGCTGCTGAATTATTCAAAAGCTCCCTTTAGTTTATAGTACGGCAGACGGAGCTGAGGGATGAATCTAAGCTCTTGAATGAAAATTGAGCGTTTCAAGTGATGACAGAAAGACCCGCAGGCTGCAAACAACAAAATCATCACCGGTTGGGTTTAATAATCTCTGTTTTAGATTCTGCACAAGCAAAAGTCCATTTATTAATGTTTTATTTTGATGGAAACCCATGCAGGCTAAAAATACAGAAAATGAGAAAAGTAAGATTGGATATATGTGAAAATAGACAGTTAACACAACTTATATTTACTTGAGTTACTTCTTTGAAAAAGTATTTTTACTATGTTTTAGTTCTTATTTTTTACCAAAGATTCACCAGAAACTTTAACAAAAACACCTGCAGTTTTTGTTAAAGCTTCATAAGTTTTTTATTGGAAAAATTTATTTTGTCTGAATTTATTTTTATTACCTAAATGAATTATTACCATTTTAGTTGTTTAAATACCAAAATATACATTTACCTTTATATTCTGGTCCGTCTAATGATGTAATTTCAAAATATCAAATGATTGATAATTTGATCAGTTACTCACCACTCAGACAAAATAAGCAAAATTTTCTATTCAAAAATAAATTTTGCTGCTGAATTATTGAATAAATAGAGATATGAGCTCAAAAACAAACATATTTACAAAATTGGGTAGTAACTAGTTACATGTACTCAGTTACATTTACATGAGTAACTTTCTTTTGAAGAATTTTACTTTTAGGAGTATTTTTACCAGGCTACACTTTTTACTTTTACTTGAGTAATTTTATTAAGAAGTATTTCTACTCTTACTTGAGTTTTTTATTGAGAGAAACTGATTTGGAAAAATTTATTTTGCCTGATTTTCTTATTTTTTTGTTACCTATAATAATTATTGTCATTTTGACCCTTAAAATGCCAATATTTCCACTTAACTTGATGATCTAATTTTTAAATTTCAAATGATTGATCATTTGATCAGTATTTTTTTACCTGAGTAGTTTCTTGGATGGCTCTGTTTTACCGTTATTTGAGGAAAAACATGTCGATTGCTACTTTAGTTTCTGCCCAGCTGAACATTTGCAGGTGTTACCTAACAGCAGAACCAGGATGTAGGCAGAGCAGCTGCAGACTTGGCTTCAGAGTAAAACCTTCCCACTCAGAAGTCTTCTGAGTCGAGGAATGTTTTCAAGTGGAAAATCTTACACCTCTTTTGTTTCCATCCATATTGCGTTTCGGCTCACCTTTGGGAGCGAGTTACTCAGAAAACTGAAACCATTTTAGATGCTTTTTTTGGTTCTGTCACGTTGACTGGCGCCGTAATGCAATGTGAGCATCAGCAACTTCTGTGTGGGAATTTTCTGGAGATCTAGAGATGTAGATCAGCCAAAGAAACTGTTGTTAAAGCTGCAGTATGTAACTTTTATAAAATATATATTTTACATATTTATTAAAACTGTCACTTGACATTTTATTGAGACAGATAATCGTTGAAAAGATCGATCTCCTCCACCTTCTAGCTGAGCTACTATTTGAAGAAATGGACCAAAAACAACAAATCAGAGTCAGGAGGAGGGTCTTAGTGCTGTCAATCAACCTTATGTACTCGCTACTAAATGTGCTAATGCTAGTGAAGCAACTTACCAATACAGGACAACCATTTATCCGCTGTCATCAGTCATTATGATAACTAGCCTCAGCATTCACAGCAGGCAATGCTAGCTCCAGCATTAGCAGCGCCAAACAGAGGGTGATTGACAGCGCCAAGACCACCTGAACGTTTGATTATTTGTGATTATTTCTAAAACAAAATGTTTTGAATCATGTTTAATCCTCATTCTACTTCACTTTATTTTCCTGTTTCACATTAAATTTTAAAAAATTTCAAGAGGTATGAAAACTTTTCCAAGCTGAGTCGGAAGCTGAACATTTTCTGGACTTTCTGAAGATGTGTTTTAATTCACAAAAACAGCTAAGAACCTGGACATGAACCTGGAAATTCAGATATGACAGCGATGATGTCTGATTGTCAACTTTTAGCTTCTTTAGCTGCAGATGGACGTCCTGCACGTCCCCCTGTAGTGTCAACTCCGCTCCATCGCCCTCTGAGCTTAAATAGATGGCTATTGATTGTGTCCAAAACCAATCAATCGCTCTGGGCATCCCTCAGCAGAATCAGCAACCCTCAGAAGCCACAGAAAATGTCTGTCAGTGATTTGCAGTGGGCAGAAAGGAAATACAGACCTTGAGGTGTGGCAACCAAAAACAATAACAGTGGCTTCTTCTGTCCGTCTACCGCTTATATTCGCTCCGTTTGTTACGATAGAGCCGGTTATCCTTTAGAAAACTCTGGAAGAAAAAGGTTGCCAAAGGGAAATCCTTTCCAAAAGTATTCATACCCAACCTCAGTGTATAGAAAAATATAATAAAACTAACAAAACAACAAAAACTGGAACTGAGGAAGCATTTTCCTTAACTAGAATAAACAATACTGGTCATTAATGAGGAAAACATACAGCTAACTGGAACTATATTGTGCGTTAGCAACACCAAACTAAAATTATAGATTTAACATCCTCGGTTTTCCACTTTATGAATCAGTTTAATAGCCTTTCCAACTGAGGTGAAACTGATTTTTTCCTCCAACACAAGCAGTTTGCAGCAAATTATGGCACACCATCTTCCTCCTCATGCGTAAGCTGGCCTGCAAAAATGGCCACCGCAAAAGCTGTGAGAAAACTCCAGAATCAATCAGTTGTTCAACAATAATCTAATCCGGTTTTTGAAAATGGTATTTTCTGTTGCGCATTCATGACCCAACTAATGTAAATAAAATCATGATCACTTTCACCTTTTTCAATTCTGCACCTAAAAATGAACAAAAGGATGAAAAAACTAAAGCTAGGGGGTAGCAGCAGGCAACCCTACTGCAACTTCAGCACATTTGGTCTGCTGGTTTTACTGCTGTATTCGCTGTACAATGGCTGCTGGAAAAGATAAGTGTTTCGTCGTTGACTCACCATCCAGAATCCACTTTCTACATTCTTGTTGGTTGTGCAGGAGGCTCCACTTCTGCTTTTTAAAGGTGTACAGTTGTATAATTGCGCATCTGTTTGCAGCCATTTTCACATGTGAGCGTAAACGAAGAGTTGAGGGGCGTGGCCGGCGGCAGCTCATTTGGATTTAAAGTGACAAGACGCCTTAAAACAGTTAAAACATGCAAACAATGTTATGAATCCTAACAAGGAAGTATAACAGATCACCTTTAAGTTTTGCAGCTGTGATGATGGTATGAGCAGAGGGTCAAAGGTTCACCAGGTGTGATTAATTCAGGTGGCATTGCAGAAGCATTTTAGCATGGATGATATTTGACCCCTATTCTTCATCTTTGGTTGTATTTCAACCAAAGTAAGAGGGAGGCTTAATCAAATAAAAATACAAGTGAAATGTCAGAAAATGGAAAGCTGAACTTGTTTCAGTGCCAAAGCAGCAGAAAGCCAGGTTGGAGACAATCGGCTCATCTTTAATGCATTACGCCTCGACTTCCTGGATGCAGCGCTGAGTCAGAGTCTCGTTTGAAGCTCATAACCTCGTTAGGAACTTGTTAGGTGATGGAGGATCAAAGCTGGAGTTGGGAGTGTCTGTGTGGAGAACAAGGCACGAAAGCAGCAACTTTGGATGATCTTTTGATGTTTTCTCGTTTTCTCTGGGGAACATGAGCTGCTCGGCAGCAGGAAGATCCATTATTCCTGGAATTTCATCATCAGAAACACCAGAGCAGCATAAAGCAAGAGTTCTTTCATTAAATCAGGCAGAAAAATGTGTTTTAACCAACATAGACAGATAATATTTAAGTGTTAACTTAAAAGTTTGTTCAGTCCAAAAGACTAAAAATTCACATGGATCCAACATTTAGAAGCAGTAGTTGACCGTTGACTATTTAATTAGCAATTTGACATTCCAAAAATAAATTTGATTAATGGAAACACGACAAGTTTGAAAAGAAAAATAAGTTTTGCTGCTAAGATAAGGTGTCTATTATTGTTTTATGACCATATCGAATCGGTTTATTTTATGATCAGCAACCAGGTGTTGCTACTGGCAGAAACTGCAAAGAAGACGACAACAGGAAGTACTTGAAGAATGATGGCAAAGCTTGTTCTTAATGACTTATTCATGTGAACAGTGTTATGATTTTAATTGTGTTTCTTCTTTAATGAAAACACCACAATTGCCAAGCTGTTTTTGTTTCATATTAGCAAAATATTGACAAAGTTTTGCGCAAATTTGTAATGGAAACGCAGTTGCTTTCACATTTTTTGGGACTTGCTCTAAAATACATAAAGACAAAAGGAAAATACAACTAATTTGTGATACTCGTATGGACTTGAACTACCAAAAAGTTAAATAACTGGAAGTACTATTGGTGGCAGCCAAATACGGTCAGAAATACAACTTTTAATTATAATGGAAAACCTTTGAATGTTCTTTCACATAACTTTTTGAAAGCTTTGAAACAAAAACATATAAAACAGAGACAGTATGTTATGTCAAACTCCTGCTGCTACTTTAAAAAAAGCAATTTTCAAACAATTCTTCATTGTTTCTTCACTTTGCCATCTGTCACCAGTGATAACAAAGTCATCAAAATCTCACACGTTAGTTTGACAGGGAGAAGGTGAGCTCTGCAGATGGTAATGGCTGAGATCCCACCTGCCAATCACAACCTGCAGAGAAGAAAGGTAGACACACACGTACACACACTCCTGCATACAACTCGGATGATAAAACACACGGAAGATGAATAGCAGACCTTACCAGACAAAACCAAAGAGTAAGAATCTACGGCTACGTTCACACAGCAGGTCTTGATGCTCTAATGTTTTGCAGAAAACCTATTTTTTTGTCGTACTAATTAAACCCAGAAGTAATTTGACTTCTGGGAACGCTTTATGTGTTTTTCAGACCGCCATGGAAAAGCTAGTCATTGGTCGCATATGGGCAAAAAAAGCTAATTTTGGTTGCATTTGAAACCTAAAAGTACAAAAATAGCAAGAAATAAATTTGTATGGGACACCATAAATAAAATTAATCAACAACAGATTCAAATTAAAAACCAAAAACAAAACAAATTATGACAAAATGGAAGCAATGCTACCAACTGAACATTCACAACTAAAGTAAAAATCCTTCTATAAGTACCGTTTCAAAAGTTACTTTACAATACATTTGGTGAGTTAGATAAATTTTTATTGGCTTTGATACCCACATCTGATGTAGATCTTTGTGACCAAGATAGAAAAACTCAGGTGGAAAATAATATTCGTTCTTGTATAGTTGGTATCATTTCCTTTCCAGTGAAGTCATTCTCTTTAATAGCAGGTGTGTGTTCATGCAAGGTACATTTTTAATTTCAGCTTAGCGTCTGGGTCTTTGCAGGAATAATGTGCTCAAACAAAAGTGAAGCTGCTTTGTGCAAGAAATTGCCTGTCTGAGTAACACAGTTCCATGTTAAAGATAAATGCAATCTTTTAGCAGAAAATAAAGCTTCTTTGATGCTGAGTGGTTAAGTTTGAATTACATGGTGAGAGTTTAACTCTAAGGAGAAAATCTGTCAGTTAGAAAATTAAAAACTAAACTGTTGTTTCTACAACCGTATTCCTTCTCCACTGTTTTCGATCCAAGGCTTAGTTTCAGTTTTATCGGACCCATCCAGATGGTGCCACCGACCTTGATGGACCGACATTAACTTCTGGAGGGTTAATGCTGCGTTTGTTTGTCACGTTCTGTCAGCAGGCGGCCAGCGACAAACGCTTCACTGCATCAGGAGATTCAGGCGCCTAACAAAGTAGAAAGCGCTGTCTGAAAATTAAACAAGAAACGTAAATTTAAAAAAACAAAAGATTTTCTCAGAAGTGTGATATGTATCTGCTTTTTAGTTAGACTGCTGACATTGCTGTGATTCTTGGGTTTTTTGATCATTAACTTGTTCAGTTATGTTCAGCGTTTCTAAGGTCTTTTTCAATCCTGATAATCTGGTAGATCAAACTGGGGATAAAAATTGCAACATTTGTTTTCTTTTTCACGCTGCACTGAGTCAAACCAAACTAATTTAAAAACATATTCCCCTCCTAGCCTGTGGGGGCACTGCAGCAAGAACCACTGAAGGAAACAACACAAAACCTCTGAAGAAAATACCGAGCTTCTTCATCATGAAATGTAAACAAAATGGGTTAGCGTCAGGTTTTAGCTGTTGTAGGATTTCTACTACGAGCCATTTCGCCTGCTAGTGCTAAGCTAATGAGTTTGTTTTGGCTGTATTTACCCAGAATCCACTGCTGTTTAATTTACTACCTTGAGTTTAAGGCAGTAAATTAAAAATTGAGTTAATTTAAGAAACACTAAGACTGAGACAAAGGACATAGAAAATGAAAAATGTTTATTAGCTACTAAATAATTGTTTTTCTTTATTTCAACACTTAGACCAATAATCTCCCCTCATAATCACAACATTAAGCTCTCCGCGTCAGAAAAAAATGTTTTCATCTCCTTTTTCATAGATGAAAATGAGCAGCTGTGATTTATTTAGATTGGTATTACCAAGATTTGGAGATTTTCCAGCTCAGAAAAATGAGCATTTTGATGAAACGCTGCGTTTGGTTCCCTACATGTGACTGCAGTGCTTGTCATTCCCAACATGTCTCCTTGGCCTGTGTGGGAGGTTAAATGCATTTCCATCTGATGAGTTTATGTGTAGGCTGCAGAATAGGTGACACTTTCAATATGAAATTAAGCCCATGCGTGATATTCCACCTACATCTGAATCCCTGCACAACAACACCAAAACATTTCCCTGCAGTCTGTGATAATGATGCGCTCTGACTGGATGAAGTGTATGACAGCGTATTAGTGCCGACTTTTAAAACTCCGAAACTTCCAAGATTTTTCCTGAAGATAAAACTGAAAATTTCTTAGGTTTTTTGTTTGTTTGTTTGTTTTACTTTTGAAGCTCACAAAATTCAGTTTAGTTTCCACAATTAACAGATAAAAGATATTAAGAAAAAAAACTTCCACTTTAATAGTGTAGCAAAAATACATTCCAACCATAAAATCAATTCATCATAAATTTAGGAATACAGTCATACAAATAAAAATAAAAACAAATTAACAATTTAATAAAATAATGAACAAAATCTGACTAAGTATCCCTGGTCTAATTTCTTGTGCAAATATCTTAGTTCACTTGTAATAAGACAAAACTAGCTTATTTCACAATCATGTTGTCACATCAGCTCGTTACCTAGTAACCCAGTTCTAGTTCCTTTGGGATTATTTCACTTATGACATTTTTAGAGGTTATATAACTGAAATAATCTGCAGTTTATTCGTATATCTTGCTCAAAAGTTATAAATTAGTTTTGTCTTAATTCAAGTGAATTAAGATATTAGCACAAGAAACCAGTCTTACTTGAGAAGGTTTTGTGCTTTTGCAGTGTAATATTAAATAATTATAGGAGAGATTATCAGGATGGTTTCTTTAAGTAAAGTTTTAAATAACATTTAAAGCCTTTTTCAGATGACGGGCCTGTTGGAGCTTAATCTCAAAATTTCAGGGGTCTTTTTTGCGGAAATTCACTCTTTTTTTTATTTTTACTGTTATATCTAAAAAGTGTGCTCGGAAACAGAAGTATTGATATTTCACTTCCTTTGTGCGGTTTGAGGAACGTTTATCTGACGCATTTGTTCAGTTATTTGCTAAATAACTACTAAAATAATAAAACTAAAAAAGATTTACTAAATCCTGGATGGAAATTTGTAATGTCATTCACAAAAACCACCAGGAAACCAGATCGGCTGTTTGGCTTCAGGTTAAATGTGTCAGGGTTTGTATTCTCTGCTCTCGTTTAGCGTTGCGGTTAAACTTGCCGATTCCTGAAAGATTCTTCTATGAAGAAACGTTTCCAAATCCGAAACTCCCTGCGCTCACAGCTGCTTCACACCAAACAAATGTGAGGCGCTTGAGTCCAGTCCACTGGGAGGTTTACATGGAAATGCAATCAACGGTGAAGAGGAACAGCTCAGGTTTATTAGTGGGGAGAAACTGCGCAGGAACCCATTTACCCCGAGGCAGATGAACCACAGAGAGAAGTAGCAGTCAAGATTTCCAGGAAGTGAAGTTGAAAAGGGGCTTGCAGGCGCCTTCGTGTTATTCTTTGATTTTAGTTTTATCAACATGTTTCTGAAACTAAAAGTGAGAGCTTGTGTCCGTGGGAGCATTTGCAAACTGTAATCTGGTTTTTGACATGCTGTTGAGGAAATAGCTTCTTCTATATCAGTTTCACTGTGAACTATAGCTATGTTTCCATTTACCTCACTATTGTACAACTGAGATTAAAAAAAAATTCTTCTAAAGCTGCAGTATGTAAATGCTATGAAGAACATGTTGTTTTTACATATTTGTTAAAATTGTCACCATGTTGTGAGAGTTGGCTATGGGACAGATAATCTGTGAAAAACTCATTTTGCTCTCTTAAGAAATGCACCAATCAGAGCCAGGAGGAAGGGCTTAGCGCTGTCAAACACTCTCATGTACTCACTGTAGGGAAACAACTTACCGCTGTTTGGCCACCGTCATCAGTGGCTATGCTAAGTACACTGAGCATTCACAAAATGCGATGCTACTGCAGTGGAGAGGTGATTGACAGCGTTAAGACCCTCCTCCTGGCTCTGATTGGTTGTTTCTAGTTTGCACTAGGAGAAGACTCATGCCATACTGTTACAAAACAATAACAGTTTCAACAAATATGTAAAAAATTAAGTTTTATAAAAGTTCCTGCAGAAACAACTTTTATAACAGAAGCACAGCAATCTTGAAAAAATAATTTTGATAAGTTTTTGCGCTAGAATTAGGTGATTTTCAGCTTTATCAAAATTTGTCGGTTTTCTTTCAACATTAGTGAGATATCAAAGTTTTGTGCAAATTTGTAATGAAAATGAAGCGAATGGCTCCTTCACAAAGTTATTTGCTTGTTTGTTTTACTGGTTTTACTATTTCCAGTCACATCATGTATCCAAGCCGAACAATGAATGGGTGAATGTGGCTGGTAGTGTAAATGCTGCACAAGATTACAGAAGCTGTAAATGGCAATTTACTTGTTTAAAGCTTTAAAAAGTAGCAGCATCTACTGGTATCCACTATAATTTCTGAATATATGCTGAGGGTCAGTTATGTGCACACATTCTGCCTCTGTAGGAAAAAAATCACAGGTTTGTGTTTGAAAAAGAGTGTTGAACTGAGATAATTGAAAACTGTGTGTCACCGCTGTAGCGTCTTTTCCATATCCACATACCCAGGCTTTCACAGCAGGCTGTCCATAAACTGTGAAACTGGTGATTATGATGATAATACACTTTCCTGGAGACAAGGTCAGAGAGGAAGACGAAGCAAAGGGAGGTGGAGCAGAACAGACAGACAGAAGAGAAAATTGTTGTTTTTAAATATCAGTATCTGTATTAAAGCTGCAGTAACTTTAACAAAAAATGTTTTTTTACTTATTTGTTAAAACTGTCACCATGTCATATGAGATAGATAATGTGTCCTCTTTGAGGAATTACAACCAATCAGAGCCAGGAGGTGGGGCTTAGTGCTGTCAGTCCCACTCATGTTTATGCAGTTGAAGAAAACCATTTATCCACCGTCTTCTGAGGCCATGCTAACTAGCCTTAGTATTTATGACAGCCTCTGATAGCTTCAGTGTAGTAGAGAACTACATATAGGGTGATTGACAGCTCTAAGACCTGCCTCCTGGCTCTAAATAACAAAATCAGGCAAACGAAAATGTTTCCAAATCAGTTTCTTTCAATATAAAACGCATAAACTTTAATAAAAACTGTAGCTGTGTGTTTGTATCTGGTGCATTTTTGGTTAAAACATGTTTATTTTTCATTCAGTGGGTAGAAAATCAAGAAATTCAAATAGGAGTAGAAATACTTCATAATAAACTTCATAATTAAAAGTAAAAGTAAAAATTACAACACAGTAAAAATACTTCAACAAATATGGAGAAAAACTTTTATATATATATATATAAAAGTTACACACAGCAGCTTTAAATAATGTCAACAAATGTCTCCAAGTTTACTGCTAACCCACTCAGAGAATGTGGAAACAAGCCCAGTCTTGAATATGTTGATAACTCATCTCCATTCACGCCAGAGACATCAGGATAAATCTTTAAATTATGCTGCATCCATTAGTTTCCTCGCTCCGTTCCTGTTGCTGCATTTCTGTTTCCCTTCCTTCTCAGATCCTCCTCCTCCATCGGAGGAAGAAAAGGAGACAAATAAAAGTCAGCCCCCTGCTGCAGCTGCCAGCTTCACACTTGTAATGAGACACACACACTCGTGTTTTCATCACTTGTGGGGATTTCACATTGACTCCATTAATTTCTACAGCCTAATCCTTACCATAAACCTAACCCTAACCCTCACCATCACATACCTAACCACTAACCCATAAACAACAATTTCCCACATGGGGACCAAGAAAATGTCCCCACAAAGAGCAATGGTCCCCATAACCCGACATTGTAGACAGAAGTAGGTTCCCGTAAAGATATGAAAACCTGGTATACATACACACACACACACACACACACACACACACACACACACACACATACTCTTTTCAATGGCCTCTCCTAGAACCTATAAATGATGTCTGGACCCCCGGGGCAGTATTTGTCTGATCACCCTGGAGAGGACACAGAAAAGACAGGTGAGTCACTCCATATTAGCGCTCCACTCTTAACTAGTGATGGTGAGATGAAGCCTCATGAGGCATTGAACCACTTGAACCAACTGGTTCGAGAAAGGGTTCATTTCTTGAAGCTTCATGTGCACACGAAACCACCTACTGGCCAGGTGTATAATCACAGCCAGCTGTATCTTAACACGTGTGATGCATTGAATTTTTGTCTATTATGGCTCTTGGGAATTACTTCACAAAAGGTGTAGGACGAAATCATTTGTCTACATAAATTATGTATACACATATGTGTATATTAAAATATTGTTTGAATGTATTCTCTGTGTAATTTTTCCCAATATAGTAGTGTCATGTGATATGGCATGTTGTGTAATAATGTTTTTCTGTGACTCTAGAAAAATGGCATGGGCTTAATCAGGCAGAGGACAGTGAAAGTGTTTGTGGAACTAGGGAGGGGGTAGTGAACAGGCTAATGCTTCTGTAACTTGGATGATTTCATGCATTTTTATTAAGAAACAACAATTTCTCCACAGTTTTTGGTTTCAAACGATTTCTCTTTTTTGACACTACTTCTCCAGCCTTTGAAAAGACACGCTCACATGGCACAGATGATGCCGGGGTGCATAAATAAATAAGTGCAAGTTTGTCCTCACGCTCCTAAATCTCCTATCTATCTATCTATCTATCTATCTATCTATCTATCTATCTATCTATCTATCTATCTCCTAAACTCTCCAAACACCAAACTAATTGTCTCAAACTAAATAACCACTATCCAAACTCTGCTATCCAAACTATCAAAACTCTATCCACTATCTCAACTGACCGCAACTCGCCTACAACAACCCACATTTTGAATGGAGCCTGTGGGGTTTATAAAGCTGTCAAACCCCGCGCCAAAATCTGAGCCACTTCCCGAAGCAGTCACGTGGTAAAGCCCGGCAGCGAGGCTTCGGACGTCATCGTTTTCGGCTCCTCCCCTAAATGAAGCAAGCTTCGATACGCGCTTTACGGAAACGTCCCCTCCATTACTCGACACACGCCTCGAAGCCTCAGCACATCACGTAACATCACTACTCTTAACAGATTATGCACAAACATTTGCATAGTTCTACCCACCAGTAGCTCATTGCTCTGAGTAACAATTATCCTCCCTTCACAGGCAACCACCTCACTTGTCAATGAGGAGCAGCTGTGCAGAGCCCAGAACAAAAGGCTACGTGCTAATCACTAAAATACTCAATAAATACAATTAAAACTTCTTGTGTGCAAATTGTTATTCATGTACAACTCTATGCTTAAAGTGCAATGCTAAATAAAGTGCAAAAGTGCTTTTAAAGTGCCATACAATGACTTGAATAAAAATAGTTCTCGTAATGAAGATCTCTTCGTTACAGTGGGTAAAGAAATTTTTTTGGCTCCTTTTGACTCTATAATTTTGGCCCATCTGACCAAAAGTTTGTACACCCCTGACCTGCAGATTAAAGCTCAGGAATCAGAAGAAATTGATGCTGCGTGTTTGGATTTGTTGGTGTGTCAGGCGAGGGCGCCGTCAAATCGATACAGATGCTTCTTCACTGTCAGTGTTTTGCTCTTGTCACTGTTGAGACGAAGTGACAAAAGCAAAACACTTTTCACCATAAGGAATATAAGAGTTTGATATAACAAAAAGGATTCAGCTGTACAGTCAGGCCTAAATTTAAACAAACTCAATAATTTACATTATTCAGAGTTTTTAAAATGTTTATTTAAGAAAAAAAAATTTTTTTGTCATGCTGGTTCAACTGGTTGTAATAAAATAAGATTTTTGTGTCTGTGGTTTTGTGTCTGAGCTGACACTCAGCTCAATTTTTATGGCAACGTATTAATTCAATAATTAAAATTTCTTCTTGTAATAGTAATGATTTCTGTTTATTTTCCTCACTGTACTTGTACTTTTATGGTTTGTCCTTTACCTTTTCTACTCGTTTTTATATTAAATTGCACTGAATTGTAGCTCGTCATACTGTGTTTAAACCTGTATTCAAAAAAAAAAGAGCAAAAGGATCATGCAGTGGCTTTTTTAGGACGTCTCTGTGGATAGAATGGTCTAAAATTAGCCAAACTGCTAATGTTAGCGTGAATACTCTCAGTAGCATGTGGGGCATCATTAGCATGTTGTCTGTAATTGACTTACTCTATTAATATACTAAACATGGCTAATAAGTAAGAGAAATAGCTAATACCTTATTTAAAGTAAAAGGCTAATGCTAATGCTCTGCCTTGCTGCGCAAGTCAGTTTGTATGAAAAAAGGTCATGCAATCATTTAGATCAGCTGTTCTGAAATAGAGACACATCTAAAACATGCACAGCAGGGGGCCTGAGGACTGGAATTGAGAAGCACTGACCAGATGTGACACTGGACATATAATGGTGTGTTAACACTAAATGCATTTTGAGCGTCAGGCGCGTCTGGTTTCATTCAGTCTATGTGGAGGCACGTCGAGCGTCCAGCGCTGTGCGATTTGAGCCGTTTGGAGTGTTTGACACATCTAGCGCATCCAACACTCCACATAGACTTTGAATATAAACTACAATCGCCTGACGCTCAAAACAAATTTGATGTGAATGCACCATTAGAATGTCCAGCTTCAATGGTAACAATGACATCAGCAGTGATGACATCACTCTTTGATGCATCAAATGAATCTCTCTCTTGAGTGTAGCACACAGACTATTTTTTCAAATCTCTTCCTGTTTCAGACTTATAAGTTATAAGTTATAAATCTTCTACAGGAGCATTGTTAAAATTATTTGAAGGTACAGATTCAGCCCAGTACAGGTTCACATTCTCAGGTTAGAGAGACTCGTCTGGTATAAAGTTACCATTATATTACATTCCAAATGTAATGTAATGGAATTACATTTATTAATTTAATCAAAGTATGTCATGGATATGTGTGCATGTACTCCATCTTAAGTCCAGAGAATACTAGTTTTTGTTGCTTTTGCCGCCACTAGATGATATGCATATAAGATATAACAAACAGCACTATTCAGAGATGCAATGAGTTTATAGCAGTTGTTCCACCATGTTTGTAATTTTGACATTCTGCCATCACTGTAGCTGTAAAGAGCAGCTCAGAGGGAGAGACAAAATTCTGTCTATTTTGAGTGTAACTGACACTGTTTGTGTCATTTAGTCTTTTGTTTTGACTTGAATTTGGCTCGTTTTTTGTAAATTATGTCGCCACAGTTACTCGAAATGCCAACAAAAGTAATAGCTCCCCTCACGGGATCGAGCCGCACGTTTTGAGTTATATATATATATATATATATATATATATATATATATATTATACTGTATATACAAGTTTCACCTCTCGCCCATTTCTAACTGGAGCAGTGGGCCCTCGGGGCAGTCACCCCCAAACTGGAGCAGTGGCTACAACAGATCCCAGGAACAACATCAGACATCTCAGTCCAGAAATGTGCAGTTCTAGGTAGAGGACCCGAGCTCAGAGGATAAGAACCACTCGCAGTGGGTGAGAAGGGAATTATTATATATATACACTGCTCAAAAAAAATAAAGGGAACACTCAAATAACACATCCTAGATGGACAGTTTGATTTCACAGAAGTTTGATTTACTTGGAGTTATATTGTGTTGTTTAAGTGTTCCCTTTATTTTTTTGAGCAGTATATATATATATATGTATATATATATATATATATTATATATATATATATATATATATATATATATATATATATATATATATATATATATATATACTTACTGATGTGCAGCTTACATATATAAAAAGTATCTGTATATGTTACTATTAGTTCATGACTTTTTTCCATGTCAGTCATGTCAGTTCTGACTTTCCATGACTTATATATACAATATATACATTATAATATCATCATATTATATGTATATATATATATATATATATATATATATAGTATATATATATATATATATATTATATATATATAAATATATATATATAGTGAGGGGGCACGCAGCGGTATGGGCCACATTAACGGTAGTAGGAAGCGGCAGTTATTTTGAGGTGAAGAACAATAGGTGCCTGCCATGCGATGCATAGGGAGAGCAGTCACTCACTGCATAGGGAGCAGTTATGAAAGGCCCAAAACACAAGTAGCTCTAAAGGCCAGTTCATTCCTGAGAGTTCTTCATAATTAGAACTACAGTGATGTGTTTTTGTAGTCCTAATCATCTGCTCTCCCTGCTGTGTTCCGTTGCTATGGTAACGGCACTTGCTATGGGCAGGCTCCAATAACTTGATAACTTTTGTTCGGCTGTCATAAATTAAATAGCTAGCTCAAAATCATGGCTGGTCTGTTGCCGCTTGGAAACCCTGATGGCTTATGGGTAATATTTGGTGTTTTGAAATGTAGTAAAGATCTCAAGATTGTTTTTTTGTTGCATTGATGAACTTAAAAACATAGTCTCTTGGTACTTAAACAATTTATATTCTGAAATATATTTTGTATCTTGAACAAATACTTTTGACCTCAATGCTTCACATATTTTTGTAAAGATATTCATTTTTATTGTTGATTTCACAGTCAGTTATGTCACATTTACTTCACCACAGAATAATTTTTTCAGTATGCACTGAGGGGCAATAAAGGTTATTTATATTCTGTTAGATTTTAAAAGTGATTGAATAGAGAAAGGTGAAACCTCGTCCACATAAAGTCGTCTTTTGATGTCTGAATGGTGTTGAAAACTGGTCTGGTTGATGAAACTTTCTCTAAACCTTTTCAGGATAAAACCGAGCAGGTCGTGTGGAGTAAATCCACTGGAGTAGATCCAGTTTTAAATCTGTTTGGTAAATGAGAAAGAAAACAGACAGGATGTTTTAAATCTGTCTAAAGATCCTCATGAAAGCCACTCAGCTGAACTTCAGGGCTCAGTGTGTGATAAGGTAAAGAAAACAAACACCTTTACCCTCCTTGGTCACCTGATATGCTGATGACCTTGTAATATTAACCAGAACACCATGTAGGCTTACATTGCAGTATTTAATAGGTGCAATTATACATTTGCAAGTCAGACAGGATTGTGTCATGTTTCAATGCTAACTGGGGCAGCTTGATGTGGCAGCTTACATATATAACAAAGTATCTGTTGTGGTTTACCTTCTAGTTCATGACTTTTTTCCATGTCAGAAATAGTTAAATATGTTATTTATCCAACTACACATCCAAAAGAGTGACAACTATAACACCACATTCAATGAATAAAACAATGGGAACCTCAGGAAGAAAAATAAATAAATAAATAAAGACTCCAACTCCAATTAGTAACGGTATAGGTGAGAGAAAATACATGTAAAACATTTGAATGTGGTTTAAATTAAAAATGAAAGTCCACCTGCTGCCTTGAAAATATTATTTAAGTCGACAAGGAAATTGTTTTGGTTTTAACCCAGAAATTAAAGTTCATAAAGTTGATTTAACAACTAGAAATAAGTTTTCTAAACATTGTTTTGTTTTTTTAAGTTCATTCATCTTGAATTGAGTTTTAACTTAATGTTGCAATTTAATCCAAGTAATTATTTCACAATATTCAAGAAAATTCACTCATTTCTCTATTATTTCCACTCACAATTATAAGTTAAAATAACTACTTATTTTACTTTAGAATAATTTAAATTCTTGTTTCAAACTGCATGAACAAAATTTCTGATCTGATAATGAATTTTATTAAACATCACAGTGAATTCTGCTCGTTTATTGAGAACAGGACATTAAAATGAACATTTCCTTAATAAAACACAAGTGTGTAAAACAATATAATGCACTCAGCATACAAAACATGCCGCTAAGCATTCTGGGAAATAGTTCCCACTCTTTTCTTTTTCTTCTGTCAGTTTTTTAAGTGCTATCCTAAAAACTCTTGGAAATTTGATACATTTAATAAAAAATTAACACAACTTACTACTGTAAGTTTATCTTTCACACATTTAGGTTCAGAATCTAAAACTTGTTGAATTTACTTGACTTAAAGAGTAGAAGACAGTACAACTAAATGCGGCTCAAATGTCTTACAGTGTAACTTTTCAGTTTAAGTAACTAATTCCTTAATACTGATGAATAAGTTCTTGTTCCATTGGCAAATAAATTAACTTATCGCATGGGAAAAACGTGTTGTTATAAATGAAAATTCACTTTTAAGTCAGTTTCCTCTTATTTCAAGTTTGCTAAGATATTTAAAAGTTAGACCAAAACTACTTGGTAAGAGTTTGTGTTTTTGCAGTGTAATGTTGCAGTGGGTGGATGAAAGTTAAATAATTTATAAACAATTAAATAGAGGATATAGTCAAATACTGTTCTTCTTATGTTTTGGTTCAGGAAAACAAACAGGAAGAACATTAGGATGAGGAGATTTTTGATTTAACACAATTTGTTGATATTTGGAGACATTTTGTGTTGTTGGATAAATAATAAGTCAAAAAAGATCAAATTTATAACAACCTTTATTCTCACAACAAAGTGAGTGTAAACTTATGTTTTATGAAAGGAGGATTTCTGCTCACAGTAGGAATCCTGCACAATGTAAAGGTAATCAATGACTGAGTGACTTTCAGGCGCCCTGTGGCTAAAGGCAGCAGCAGGTCAATGAATTTTAATAGTAGGAAACGACTCTGAGTAAAATCACTATCACTGCTGGGGAGCGAGGATAATTTCACGCTGGAGCAGCTGCAGGCTTTAAAAATGAAGCACAGGATTGTCAGTCTGAATACGACGGAGTAGCAGGGCCAAAATAAAAATAAATCAAATTACAAGGAGGAGAATAAAGCCAGAAAATTGCAAGAATAAAATAAAATAAAATATAAGAATAAAGTTGTAACATTACATGAATAATCTCATAATATAAAGAGAATAGAGAATAAAGGGGAAAAAAAGAATAAAATCAAAATATTACAGGAAAAAAAGTCAAAATAATACAAAAATAAAGTCAAAATAATACAAAAATACATTTATAATATTAAAAAAGAATAACATCACAAAAAGGAGAATAAAGTCATAATACCAAAATAAACTTTATACTTGTATTATTTCTTGTATGAGTATTTTCCTAATGACTTTACTCTCCTAATTAATTTTTTTAAAATTTGTTCTTATGCTCCGTCATAATCTGAAGTTGGAAGGGCTTTCTAACATCACCAGTGTTATTTTATTCTTGGCAATTTGAAAATAATCCAGATTATGTTTTATACACCCTGTAAACCCACCTGATTCATTCCACCCAATTTATTCTGTTCTGCTTTACATTCACCACCTGCCTGTGCAACATCCATAAAGTCCTTTTTAAACTCGCTGCCAAGATCACTTCATTATCACAAGGGCTGGTAATTGGGAGAGTTCAGAAATACTTCTCTTCACACTCGAGTGTCTTTCCCTTCGACCTGCTAACGCCGGGAGCTTTGACACGTTAAAACTGTCAATTAGTCCAGCAGGCTGCTGTGCGGCGTTGTGTTAACGTTTGACCTGCTACGCTGAACTCGTGGCTCCTCTGTTAATCCGAAACCCCCGAAGAAAGACATCGGGGCGCCTTTGTCTGACCGAGCTTATCGCACCCTGCAGGCTGATGAGAGATCATTAAACTTGCTGTATTATTTCCAGGTGGATTAAGAGAAATGCCCTCTCGCTCTTTTTTCTATTTCTAACAGTTTTCCTGGAATAAATGTGGCACACAGTACATACACTGCAAAAACATAAAACCTTGCCAAGTCTTTTTGGTCTAATTTCTATTGCAAATATAGTGCACTTGAAATAAGACAAAACCAGTAACTTTTCAGCAAGATAAAGTAGCTTATTTTAAGTAAATAATTCCTTAATATTAATGAAAAGGTACTAGTTCCACTGGCAGATTATTTCAGTTATTTCACAATCGTTACCTAGCAACGCCAACCAAGCCCCGCCTGTTACCTAGCAACCGAGTTCTAATTCTAATGGCAGATTGATTCACTTAGAACATTTTTCCCATAAAATTAAATAATCTCCCAGTAGAACGTGTACTTTTTCACCAATAATAAAGAATTATTTAATAATTTGTACCTTTCCTGAACTGAAATCAGGGGCCACACACAATCAGTCTAGGGGTCGCAAATGGCCCACGGGCCACACTTTGGACACCTCTGAACTAGACCTTAAATACTTGGTAAGATTTTGTGTTTTTGCAGTGTATGCATGTATCTTTTTAATGTATTTGCCTCGAAGCTTCGCCTCTGGTTCATTATATCTATGGTGTTACATTTATTGTTCCTCATTCTTTGATATATGAAAGGCTTTGATTCACTCTAATTTATTTTCATCTTTAAACCTGTGAATAATTGCCCACGCTGTAGATTTTATTCCCAGGCAATTTATCGTGACCAGATTGTTCAGGCTGTTTTTCGCTGCGAGGCATTTTCTCACCAAACGAAAGTGAAGCACTCATTAAATTCCTTTAGAAGTGATTCATCAAAGATGTTTTCGGGCACTTAAGAAACTTTTTGTGCAACTGGAGCCATTTGTGATTGGTGGAGGTATTTGTTTCAGACAGATTCCAGTGTACCTCAAGTGCTTGCTTTCTTATCTTTGCAGCATTTTGTACTTTCTGTGTGTTTTACCCGTCATGCTCCCTGGACCAGGTTTGGACTATAGGTTGTACAAAACATGTTTATTACAAAATCATTCTTAGATAATGAGAATTTAGTCTGCTCAATTGGGACACTTGTCACTTTAAATCGAAATACAAACGTCCTGGAACTCAGCTTTGGTTGCTAGGTAACGGGCGAGGCTTGGCTGGGGTTGCTAGGTAACGGCGCAATCAAGAGGGGTTCATTTTCCAGACCCCAAAAAACACTGTTAAAAAAAAAGACTTATTCGTTTTTTAAGCGCTTGAGTTGTTTTTAGAAACAATAGAAACCCAAATAAAAATAAAAGTACAAAAAGGTATAAAATGTGAATTTAGCACATTTAGTTCCCCTTTAAGTGATATAATTTCAAAATGATTTGTATCAGATGGACTCACGCACTTTGTTATATTAATTATTTTGCTTATGTTTTAGCTTTATATGGAAAGGTGAGAATAAAACATGACTGAAAACTAAGATGTTCATATTTTGATGTATTTGCAGAAGTGCACAAACTGAGAAACAAATGGGGCAGATGTACAGCGCTCACTGAAGGAGCAGAACTTCAATTCGTCTGTGTCCTACTTTCAAGGCTCGTCTTTTAGTCTTCCTGCTGCGAGATTCTGGCTTTTAAAGAGAAACTGAGAAAGAAACAGAAACAGAGTGACTTGACATCTGCAGCTTGGCTTTTAGAGTAACACAGTGTTTATTATAGTTAAAGCCAAGGACATATAAAATCAAAACACTCTGTACATGCTGTGCAGTCTGAGGTTATACTTTTTCTTTTGGTTTGGAAGCTGCATGCTGAACATTTGATTTGAACTGATTTTTGCCTGGAGTTTTTTCCCCAAGTGTCTGCAGTGATTCCTCCCTACAGGCTCCTCACTTTGAGATGCCAGCTGGAACAGTGCAGTGAAAATAAACATGTTTAGGTTCTGAGTTTTCGATTTGTTGTTGTTGCTCCGGACGTGGTTTGGCGTGTTCGGTGAACTCTGTATCGGCTGCTAGGTTCGATGTGGAAAATGCGTAACCATAACAACCGTGAATCTTTGCACACCACGGTGTGAGGCAGAATATCACTCAATATACTGTTGGGCAACAACTGCAGGTAAATAGTTGCTAAATCTTGAGATGTGGAGACAAAAAATTATTTGACTGGAGGAAACCTTTGCACCCGTTTTGTTGATTTATCTAAAGGAATGATATTCTGTACACAAATAATATAATAGAAATGAGTCAGTCTTCCCCTTTGCGTTCCTTGTTGGTGTTTTAAGCCATTGTTTAAATACAGTTTCTAAAACTTGGTCTCAATATTTCCTTTCCATTAAACAATAATTATTCAGCCAAAAATGAAAAGAGCATTTTTGTATATTTTTCACGATTCAGTTTTATTTAGAATTAAATAAACAACAAACAATAATTAGAAACTAAAAGATGTGGATCTGAACTCATCCAGAACAAAGAGCTCAAACAGAAGATAAGTCTCTCAGGTTAATTTGACTCAACATTTACACTCGGACCTGAAAACAGATGCAGAGAGATGCACAATTACCATATTTTCCGGACTTTAGTCGCAGTTTTTTTCATAGTTTGGCCGGGGGTGCAATTTATAATCCAGAGCGACTTATGTGTGAAATTATTACCACATTATTATATCATATCACATGTTATTTTCACACCAAACCACCAGAGGGCGCTCTAGGCTGTGTTGATAATGTGTGTGGTAGAAGCTACGTCCGGAGTTAGCCGAGTTGTTTACAAGCGACACCGAAGATGTAGATTTAGTAATTTTTCTAGCGACACGGATGGTTTGGTAAACTTGTTAGCATGTTATTTATGCTATAGTTATCTGAATAACTCTTAATATGCTTTGCTAACATACCAGGCACGTTCTGTCGGTGTTGGATTTTATCAAATAAATTTTCCCCAAAAATGCGACTTATACTCCAGTGCGACTTATATATGTATTTTTCTGTTTTATTATGCATTTTATGGCTGGTGCGACTTATAGTCCGGAAAATATGTTATACAACAGTACATCTTTGAAAAGCAGAACTGGAGCCTCCTGCTCAACCAATACTTGTCTTTTTCCAGCAGCAATTGTACAAAACCAGCTTATCAAACATGCTGGAGCTCAGCTTGGGTTGCTAGGTAACGGGCGAACTCCACTGGGGTTGCTAGGTAACGGGCAGCGCCTGGTGATTTGTGACGTTACATTCCAGAGGTTTTTGAAACGGCTCAAAAATCATGAACTTATTGCCAAAAAAAAAAAAAAAATCTGTTTTTTTTAAGCGCTTGGATTGTTTTTAGAAGCAATTCATATGGAAGTATAAAAACGGGCAAAATATAAATTTTGCAAAATAATTTTCCGTTAATTTCACAGAATTTATTTGAACTGCACAAACATGGTGTATAACCCTGTTATACAAAATCCCAATTGTACCTATTTTCAAAAAGGTTTTAATCGTTCCTACTAACAATCAAGATGCTTTTATCAATGTCATGACTTCCCATGATTTCTTCATGGATTTAGTGCTTTGACAGGTCAGTAAAGATATTTTACTTCTGTTTTTCACTAACAGGTGTTTGAATCACCCCAAAGTGCATGTTTCACTGGGACTGCAGTCCTGGTGCCAACTGCTCAGGAGATTAAATATGTCCCATCTACAGCGTCCTCATGCACCATTAGCCAGCAGATTGGCTAATGGTGACAAATATATCTCACCGCTTCACCTTGTGCACACTACGGCCCCTGAGGGGAACTGACGTCTGTCATATCACATTTTCTTGCTGCCACAAAGCCGGAGTGGAAGTGGTTGGCGAACCTCAGGTGGGTAGACGGGGGGGTTTGTTGAGGGGCTTTGAGAAGGAGCTCAGAAAATTCATCGGCCATGTTTCTGTCAGTGCCTCCCTTCAGGCCCATCCGCTAACCTCGCTAATTTGACCGTTCACCTGGAGATGTGACATGTGACAGCACTTTCAAAGCGCTTGTCCTTATTACATGCTGCTCTGCCTCGGATGCAGCAGGGGAAAAGTGTCCCAGCTTCAGCTGCAAAGTAGCACATTGTGTTTTGTGTGGCGAAATCTTTTAAAAAACATCCTCATGGATAAAAGTTGCAAGAAAGCATCCATAATTCATCAGATTAAAAGGTGAGATGCAGGCACACTCAATTCCAACTAACTCATAAAAACATTTGTTCCTACGGGAGATTTTGTGGATACAAATTTCTTACCATCTAATTACTGTTTGCCTTATCTGAGAGTCTAAATCACATCCACTTTAACATTCATTAAGAAAAAAAGCCTCCTTGGACTAAGATTGAACAGATGTGCTTAAGCAGGTCACATGATGGGAACATATCCTTATGAGGATTAAGAGGGTTAAACATTGAATTAATCAAGTTCTACTTGTGCTCTCTTCTTTTTTTTGTCCTGTTCTCTCGTTTTGGATTCCCTAATGACAGATTAAATCAGAATAAAAGAGTGATTCTGCCCTGCATTTATTCATGCAAACCAGATAGATTCTCCTTCATCTGCCTTTTTTCCGTTTGAACCAATAGAGCATCAACTTATCAACTATTTAGGGATAAGTAGCAAGAACAAGCCGTTGTTAGCTTTTAAACGGCACAAATTTACCTCTGCAGACATTAATTAGCAGCTATTAATGAGAAAAAAGAAAGACTTCAGGGAAAGTACAATCTGCTGTGATCTGTGGGTGTTCTGATCATTTTCTGGTATTTTTTAATGCGTAATCGACTTTTGAAAGTCAGAAATTCCCCCATTTGTTCCTAGAAAAGTTTTGAGAAAAAACATAAAAATTTCTGAGCCCGAGGAGTCGGAAATTTGCTTGAAAGAAATCTGAAATTTTGAGATTAAGAAAAATTTTTACTTTTAGAAATTTTCTGACTTTCAGAAGTCAAGAAATGTCAACTCAGAAATTTTCTAGTTTTTCTAGAAATTTCTTAGATTACTCTCAAAATACCCTAGTATTTTTCTAGCATATTTTTAACTTTTCATGTTCACAAATTTCCAAGCATTTTTCTAGAATTTTCCTGAGATTAACCTCGATATATTTGGCCTGAAATTTATTCTATTAGTTTTTCTCGTTATAGTAGTGCTAATACACTGCTGCAGTCTACAGCACACCAGCTACAGTGGCTGTAAAAAATAATTTCCAACTGTTTTAAATTTTTTAAATTATCATTTGGAAATTGCATTTTATATTTATTCATGTTTTATCTCCTGAACTCATCATGTGATCTTAATTTCACTGCTTGAGGCAGATTATAAAAGTGAAGTAAGGAAAAGCTTCAGCAGAAGATCCAGACCTTTAATTTTTCAGTCTCCTTGCAGCACAGCGCTGCGCTGCTCTGTGTCATCTGCTGTGACCGGTGATTTATGACAGCAGAGTGAGCTTGGAGCAAGCACAAACTGCAAACGTTTAACCTCTGGCTTGTTGTTGCCGTGGAAACGCAGGTTGAAAGATGACCTTGAAGTGTTGAGGATTCAACATGATCTTTGATTAAACTTAACCACATTATTTTTAGTGTCCTTCCCTCCCATGATGTGGTTAATTAACTATTAGTTAATGCCTTTTAAAAAGGAATTTGTTTTAATTTTCTGCATATGTTGCTCCAGATGTGTTGGAAACCCCAGTCTTATCTCATGATTTTTTTTTCTTTAATTTTTAAATAGGGTTTAGCATTGAGCTTTCACCCATTTTCCATGACAATAATTAGCTATAATGTTTATTCTACCACAGTTTCCTTTTACATTTCTGCTGAAGTGCTTAGGACTCATAAAAATTGTACATACAGTGTAATGAAGTAGACAATATGTAACCATCTGGTCTGAGGCTTTTTAGCGACACTAGGCAACTATGGAATGGAAATGTGTAATACTGGGATTTCTTAGCAATTTGATTTAGCTATAAAGACATTGTAAATTCTTTGAACCAAATGATTGCTTAAAATTACAAAATATATGGATAAATATTTACATAAGCTGTACATCCCTAAAGCAATATATTTTTAATACTGAAACACAAAATAAACTCTTTTAGGATGTTATAGTGAAAGGATCTTTTATTTGAAACTTTGCAGAATGAACATCAATGATTGTTCAAAAATATATGCTGAAATTAAATTTGTAATGTTTATTTCATTTTGTCAAAAAAGAGACTAGGAGGAGTAATGGACTTTAGCAGTATTTTAATCACAGTTTTGTTCAAAATCACTTAAATGCAATTGGTTAAATTTGCTGTAAATTGTTAAATTATTCCAGGTTTATAATAACGCATTTGAAAACTACAGCTAGTGTAAATTTAGGTATGATGCTAATTAGATCCAGTAGGCACTTATGGAATGACTTGAGTTTTTAATCCCAATATTTTGATTTATTTCTATTTATATTTTATTAATGTTGCTATGGCTCCAACAGGACTTTGAAATTGAGTCAAAATATGTTTTTGAACAACCAACATTACTATTGTTTTCCAAAAAGCAATAGTAATATTATGACTTATGAATTACATGAAAATGGTTTTAAAATTAACTGGTCTGAATTACAGGGAGTTTGATAATAATAGTGGTAATCAAGCTTGTTGGATAATTTGTGAATTGGAAATTTTTAAAAATCACCAGGTAAAATTGAAATCTACTCTGATTTATTTGCTAAACTCCAACATTTAATGTTTGCCAGTGGGAATGCTTGTGTTGTGTTTTATCAGCTCCATGTACATTAAAATACATCAGCAGCTTTACATCTGACATACGCAATAAACTGAGTCATTATTTAATCCCAGGCTGTAATCTTTGTAAACGTCACCTTCGGTGGTTGTTTATTGATCAATGCTTGGATACAATCCATTGTTTTTAGAACTGATGGAATAAATTCAAAAATAAATCAAAATAAATTTAATGTTGGGCTTAAAGGGGCCTGTGTTGATTAAAACATTACATTACTGGCTGTTTACACTTGGTTTTACACATTTTTCTTTATATCTTTGCTGCTTTAAACTGTATTTATGTTGCACATAAACACTAAAGTAAACTATAATGGAGTACATATTGCTGTTATTTTTTATAGATGTTAGAGTTTATGAATCCCACAGAAACTAGACTGTGTTGCAGCATGTCAACATGACCACTAGATGGCACTGAAAGCTAAATATTTAGCCCCACCATCCAGACAAAACTATAGTTTTTTTTAAAGACTATTTCTCTGTGTATTTTCCGCAGTTTTTAACACAGTTTGAAAATGAGGTCACTTAACCGTGTAAGCCAAATCAAGCAGAAACCCCAACATTGTTCAATCTGCTTTGAAAACTTTCCTTAGGCCCAATAAAACGTGTTTTTATTTATTTCACTTTCTGGTACAAATACTTAACTCAGTCCAGTTTATTTATATTATGTCATTTCACAGCAGATGTCATCTTGAAACACTTTACTACAAAAAATAATAATTTTAATTCAATCACACAAACATTCCAATTGATTCTAGTTATCAAACATTGAATGTTTTGTTCAGTTTATTATTTAAATTAGCCTAAAAAGTCTCTGGATGGTAAGTTAATAATAAAAGATTTCTTTACCAGCATCCATTTGGTAAAACCAGCTGACCAAATGGACTGGAACTCTCCTGAGGTTGCTAGGTAACGAGCAGGACTCCTCTTGGTTGCTAGGTAACTGCGCAGTAGTTGTGGAATGTGACTTAACAGTTGTGAGATTTTTCAAACTACTCATTTTCTAGACACCAAACAACATTAATTTATTACCTAAAAACTCCTGGGTGTTTTTCTTAAAGTGCTTTGATTGTTTTTAGAAGCAGAAGAGACACAAATAGAAGTACTTATTTGCGTAATAAGTCCCCTTTAGCATTTAGTTAGTGCTTAATGTGTATAAATTGATTTATGAATAAATTTAACTTAACTTTGCATTCAGTGGTACAGCTTAATTAATTATTTAAAATGAACTAAGTTCCAAATTATTGCATGATATTGAACTTTTTATGCTACCGTACATAGTGGTGCCACTTCAGGTCAGCTGAAAATTTTCCACACTGCAACAAAGAGCTCTCAATGTCAAACTGCAAATGAGATTGTCATTATTATTATTTTTTTTGCTTGCCAAGAAGATTTCAGTCATATGGAGCCTGTGTTGTGACTGCTCCACTTTCTGAGCTGCTAAACTCTCCTAATAAGGTTTATGTAATTTAGAAAAGCTGACTTGGACTGGATCATTTTGGAGCTTTAATGGATCAGTTAGCATGCAAGGATTTAGCTCCTTAGTAATATTCTCCACCAATCCCAACTAAGAAGCCTTTTGTAATAAAACGTCTCATTGGGAAGAGCAAAGACTGAGTTTACTGTTAATTCATTAAAATTATAATGGGATGAGGGAAATGCATATGCTGTTTGCTTCAACTCTTTGGATGGATAAAGATGATTAAAAGCATGTAAAATTATAGTTTATCTTAAAAACAAGATAAACTAAAGCACACTTAAAACCAAATTTTATTTTCTTGTGCCCTTGGCTGGCTTTAGGCACAATTACCAACAAAAATTTTAAATTTATTAAATAAAAACAAGTCAAACAGTTAAGAGAAAAAAACCCGTAAAAAACGTTATTGACAGTAAATTTACTTAAATTAGTGATATAAGAATCCTTAATCAGATTTTTGATAAAGCATTTACATCAAAATGTGGTTTTCTGGGACATTTTAGGATAAGAGTGTTCAGCACATAACTATTAAACAATGGATTTTGATTTCATCTTTAATTCCAGTAAAGTAAAGAATCGCAAGACTTAGAGCCATGGGTAAAGATGCACACCTCCAAATTGCGCCCACTTGCTAGTTCAGTACGTAAAGCACCATGCTGCAAAGCTCAAATCATCTCAGACATGACAATGAGCTTCCTGTTCTCCATCTTAACCAGATTTCAATATCTGGAACATTTTTATTCCACAAACTAAACAAAAGAGACCCGCATGCTCCAACAATGATTGAATTTGTTTCCTCTGTATCAAACCAAGCTGCTCAGATGACCATTATTAGGAGAGATTTTATTTCTTTCAACAGTCCAATAGTTTTGGTGTATCCTCTTATTCTCTGAAATCAAAATATACAGAGAAGATCTCTGAACATGATTCATGTCCAGAATATGTGTTTTATATATATATATGTAATGGTTTTTACGGGTTCTGTTCTGGTGCAAAATGACTTCAATTCAACCGGCAACACATAGCTATGTATAAAACATCTAAACTGGGTTATTTTGAAAGCATGGACGTATGAAGATGTTACACAGCCGACAGACCTGTTGTCTTTATGTCAGGGCGCCACCCAGTGGTTATTGTACAACAATACTAAAAAATAAAATATACAGCCAAGAGCAGCTTTTTTGTAATGGATGATTGTGAGTTAAACTCCTGCAAAGGCGACTATTAGATAAAATAAATGGTTCTGAATGAGTAGAAAGCAATAGTTTCTCTAAAAAAAAATGAACATCTGTACAAATGATGGGTTTTAAAAGTGACCTACTAAGCTTCCTTGAACAAGTTAGGATTGGTTTATGTGCTAAATAAAACATGTTTATAATTTTTTTCCCCCCACAAAATTATCTAGATAATGATGATTCTGCCTGCTCAGCTCTGCCTATGAGCTTTTTTTAGGGTGTCTTGTCTCTTTAAATCCAAATAAGTTGCTACTGGCCACGCCCCCAAACTCAATGTTTACACTCACGTGTCAAAATGGCTGCCAACAGATAAACAGTTATACCACCGCACATCTTTGAAAAGCCTTTTGCTCAACTAACAAGAACACAGGAAATGGTTTCTCGATGGTAAGTCTAGCTTGGCAGGGGTTGCTAGGTAACAGGGCTGGGGTTGCCAGGCAACAGCGCAGCGTTTGTCCCTTGTGACTTAACAATCGGGAGGTTTTTGAGCTAAGAAGACGATTATTATCCTGTTTGCAGAAGGAATTGGATGATAACAAATGTGAGCGTATTTAAGTTGATTGCATAATTTAACAATAAAAGTAAAATAAAAGGCAGTTTAGAGGAAAAATATCATTTCGGACGAGTTCTGTTACGTTTGTTCATTTTGTTCAGTTCTTTTTGTTTTTACACGTTTGTTCATAATAGTTTTGGTTGGAGGAATCACATGTTTGGATATGTTTTCCCTCTGGGTCTGGATGCTGTGTAGCTTGGAGGATTTCTGCTCTTACTTTCTTATTCACTTTCGGAGAACTGTTATGATGCGTAACCATGGCAACACGGTGTCCAGCAACTGATTAGCATCTAAAAAGACCTCAAATATAATCTGAACTATGATTCCAAACCTCAGGGCAGTTGAAAAGGAGCCTTTATGGATGCATTGCCACGTGATTTTTTTCCAGTCTATCATAATCGTCTCTCTGCCCAACTTAAATTGGAGAAACAAAAGCAAATGAAGTGGATTAGCAGTGCTTGTTGTCATCCGGAAGATGTTGTCTAGGAATCTCACCTCTGCTGCTCGGAGATTGAGCTGTTAGCAGGTTTCGACAGTTATGCGACTGGCATACAGCAAGTCTTCAGTCAGAGGCCTTTTCATATATGTTGCGTGACTGACTGCTACAGGAGATCCTTCCTACACACAGCATTACCATTTACAGCGACTCTTTGAAGATACTTGGATTATATGAGTTAATTTTGAGGTTTTATCCATTTCTATAGTAGTTTCTTCTTGTTTTTTTATCTTTATTTTTGGCTTGCATAAGGAAAAGTAATTAAAAAAATAGAAAAATAAGTAAACTTAAGCTCGATTGCGACAAAATGTGAAGTTCAATGGTTATAAATATTAAAATATGAAATATTTCACTGCTGGTTTTTTTTTACAAGCAGTATTGTTTTTTTTGTTGTTGTTATTTTTAACTGCTGTATGGGGAAAAAATGACAGAAAAGTAGACAAACTTAAGTTGTAAAGTCACAAAATGTGAAGTTCTGGTGTGAATATTAAGATGTAAAATATTTAGATTCTGGTTTTTCACAGACAGTATATTTTTTTTCTTTATTTTTATCTTGTATATGGAAAAGTATATAGAAAAGTTTAAAAAATGACAGAAAAATAAACAAATAATGTGACAAAATGTGAAGTTCTGGTGTGAATATTAAAGTATTTGGTTGTTTACAGGCCTCTGCAGTTTGTCTTCTGGCTGGTTGTGGGGGGAAATGTGAGATGTTTGGTCACCATTTCAGCATTTCTGATGGGGGCACTAATGATCGACTGGCACGCAAGCCGATTTAACAGGTTGCATGCAAGGCCCTGGATCAGCCCACGACACTAAATACTCAAGTCATTTTCATTCTTCCTCTCCCTGCCCTCAGGGAAGTGCGCATGCAGATAATCTCATTAGGGAAAACATAATATTTGTAAAAGAGCTTTGGAGCAAAGCCCCACATCTGACTTGCTCTCAGTTTTTTAAGACGTCTTGCTGATGTGAAGTTGGTGACATAATCTGGTCCCAGCGGACAAATATGGACATTTGCAGAATTAAACGAGTCCGACACGCACATATGCGAGGAATGTTTGTGTTCAGATCGGCTTAAACGCCAACAATGAAGAAACAATCCGATTAATAGGGTTAAATCTGCAGCTGATAAGCCTGGATTTTGTTAAATTAGGCTCTTGGAGTTCATAATGTGAGCAGCAGAGGGCGCTGTTCACCGTTATCTCACTGAGATCGATGCAGCAGCTGCAACGCTTCAGTTCTGCAGAAACAAATTAATCTGAAAAAACCAAAACAAGCAATAAACAGTCATTTATTTCTAAATAATGTTCACTTTCTTGACCTTTTTCATTTTAACAATTATGTGATGAGAATAGTTTCTTTCTTAGTCATTGTGTGTTTGGATTGTGTGCAAACACAAATTACTGAGGTTATATTAGAATCATTTATGTTTAACCTTTAAAAAATTATTGCTTAGTTGGATTCACACACACATATACATATTTATTTACTTATTTATTATCCTGAAGCAAACTTCTTTTCGTTTCAGGCAACATGAACATCATGAATGTCCTCACAGGGTTGGTTGCGCCAGTTTGTAAAGGTAAATCTATCCATTAACAAACTGTTTAAATATAACTTTCTCTGCATTTGATTTGGCCTTAATATTAAATAATATGTAGTATCTGTTCACATTTATATAAATTGGCCTTAAACAAATAAAAACTGACTAGATTCGACAAATAAAATAATAGAAATTGTATCTCTGCGACCCTCCAGAAATGGCAATGGCGGGCCAGATATGGCCTGCGGACCTTGAGTTTGACACGCGTTCCAAAGTTTATATTACTTAATAACTGTATGTTGTGGTTTTGTGGAAATAAAGTCAAATTTCTTGCTTGTGAGCAGAAACTGTGTGTTTGACACGCCAAAGAAACTCAAAAACAATTAATAAAATATAGATGAATTTTGTTGTGTAAAATAAACATAAAAACATGTTTATTTTCTTTTTTTATGGAGACTAATATTTTTATCCCGTCTTTAGGAAAGCAACTTTGTGACCTGCGACTCGCGGGAAAAGGAAGTTATATAAGATCTGGTGAAGGTTTGGATCACAGGAGTAGAAACAATGGCAAGAAAGTAAGAAATTATAATATTATTTTTACATGCTGTGCTCTGCAAAAGTATTTAAAATATTGAAGTTTTCCAATATTTCTTACGCTGCAATTGTATACTAACATAGGGTAACACTTGACTGTAATATTTAGAAATAATGATATCTGAACGTCTGAAAACTGCAGTGTGATTGCATTTTAGCCCTTTGACATTCCCACATAAATCTAGAGGAAATCTAAAAGTAAACAGTCTGTAGCTTAATCAATCTCAGTATAAATCCAGCTGTTCTGTGAATGTCTTAAACGTTTGTTAGAGAACATCAGAGAGAACAAGCAGCATCAATAAGACCAAAAACACAGCAGCTTCTCAGACATTTAAAGGGGACAACAGTTTCAAAATTCACTTTTTGCACATTTTTGTAGTTGCACACTGCAAAAACACTTATCAAGTATTTTTAGTCTAGTTTGTAGTGCAAATATCTTAGTTTAAGACAAAAGTAACATTTCAGCTAGAAGTAGGAGCTTGTTTTAAGTTAATAATTCCTTCATTTTGATGGAAAGGTGCTAGATATAAATGAAATAACAAGAAACAAGATTTGTTTTATCATATTATAAGTGAAAATGTCTTGTTCCACTGGCAGATTATGGTATTGACTTTAAAAAGACTCCTGTATCGTAATGAAAAGTTACTTAAAATAAGGCAAAACTAACTATAAATGTACTAAGATATTTGCATTAGAAACTTCTTGATGAGCACTTTAAAAAAATCACAAAGCCGTGTTTTTGGTGTCTGGGAAATGAGTCTCCCGATTATTAAGTCACATTTGGCTGGCTCTGTACCGTTACCTAGCAACCCCAGCCAAGCCCGGCTCGTCACCTAGCAACCAAAGCAGAGCTCCAGCACATTTGAGTTCTGAAACAATTTTCCAATCTTTGAACGTCTTACATTTTTGTTCAATCTGAGAAAGGGAAGAGTGAGGCGTGGATGCAAATCTACCCAGATACAGATGATGCACAGCACATCAACTTTTTTTAGTTGTGATGTGGGAAAATGTGAAAACTTTGCGACGCATCTGTAGTTTTAAAAAGATTTCAGACTTCTTCAAAAGGAGCTTATATGACTTAATGTTTACAAATTCTACTGTTACATGCTGGTATTTTAAAAGAACCAAACCTTGAATTATAGAGTTAATTGCTGGAATATCTGTATCCTGACTCCTATTGTGTTAGACACGAACGTAAAACTGTTTGGAAGTGTTAAATATTGATCTGGACACATTCTGGGACTCCGTCCAGGACATTTTTACATGCTGCTAGGGGTTGAGAAGAGACCCAGTCCTTACAGCTGATTGACACTCCAGTAAAAGTAGCTGAAATGTAAACATTAAAGCCGTGTTCGTCCCCACAGTGTCGGGTGTAAATCTGATGGATTTCACAGACGCATCTGGGTGTTTTTTTCTGGTGGAAACACAATGCAGCTCCTCAGAGGTCACAACATTATGAGAATGAAAACTCCTTTATGGCTTTTTCTTTTTTCTTCCTCTGTGTTGTTTCACTTTACTGTCCTGGCCATAATTCAGCTACGCTAGCCTGATGTGTAAAGGCTCACCCCAAACAAAGCATCAACTAAACGGCCGCCAGCTGCTGCTTCTTTTTTTGGACCGAAGGAAGGGAACCATGTTGGAAAATCCCTGCAGATCTGTTCGCTTGACTGAACGGCGACAACTTATCAGAAAGGCTCCAGAGCACCCAGTGAGCGCCCTGGGGCTGCAGAGAAACATTGTGTGGTCTTACCTTAAAAGGCATATTCCTGCAGGCCAAACACCCACAACTACTGTTCTGCAACCAGAACCTCAGTTTACTGTAAGAAATCCACTTCATAACAAAACTCCCCCCGCCTACCGCTTTGGGAGTCAATAAAATATTATTATCTTATTATCTTATTTTATAAGTGTAACATTGATTTTATTTTGCTGAAGTTAATTTGGTTTGTTTATATTTCAAATTCTTTTCGTTTAGCCAAAAAAGGTATCTCCTGACGTTCATTGGTCTGTAAGTTATGTTATGTGGCTCTTGGCAGTTCATGGTTACCGTAGCAACCGGTAACTGGCAGCTCGTCCCGCCTTTTCTGCCGGCGTCTTTAAATGCGGCCGCGCCATTTCTCCAGCTAGCGCTGCGCCAGTGCTTCTCAAGTCCAGTCCTTTTGGATTTCAGAACAGCTGATCCAGATGATTGCATCACCTGTTGTACGCCTCCGCTCTGCTTGCCGTTTACAAATATATGCTAACCGTACCAGAGATCACGTTAACCGGACCGAGACGAGGTTTGTAGACGGACCAGAATTTGTTTTATTGGGCCCCGTCAGAGTTTCATTGCGCACTCACTCCTCCCCAAACGAACCGGACTTTCCAGGCAAACAGACTAAACGGGACTGGTCCGCCTATAAACCTCAGTCTCTACCTTCAACTGAGACCGCTCCAAAACCAGGAAGTGGACCACAGACCAAAAGAAAAGAGGGAGGAGCTACAGTTACTGGTAGCTATGGTAACCACCAATTACAGCTGCAGTTACAGACTTTTAATGTGTATTTCTTATAGTATGTAGCTCACAGAATCGTTGTTGTGTGTATGTGACCTGCAGGAAAATGTCTTTTATGGTAAGACCAAACTACATTTACCAACGACAAACAAGAAATCCAACAACTGCTAAAATCTGATGACATGACTCCATTTTTGTTTACATCTTAAGAACGAAGGAAGCTACGCTCCGTATCTTCTTCAGAGGTTTTTGTGTTGTTTCCTTCAGTTATTCCTGGTGTAGCGCCACCACTGGCGAGGAGGGGAACAGGGTTTTCAAAGGGTTTGGTCCGCAAAGCAAAACACAGCAGCTGAAAATGTGTGGCATGTTGATCACCAATCAAACTGCGTCTACTGGACTACCAGGTGTAAAAACAACCTTAGACTCAGGCCTCTCAATCCATTCCCGCTTCGTCACATCCTTTAGACTAAAACATCTGATGCTAACATCTTGGTTCATGCCTGAACAAGTCAGGGTTATTTTGGCTATTTGGTGGTTATAATATTTTGCCTCATCAGTGTCTAACTCTCATAGCAACCAATAAATCTCCCAGGAGCCTCCCAGTAAACTCAGTTTGCTGAACATGTCAGGGTGTCGGAGAGGTTGACCCTTCAGGGATGAAGATGGTAAATGATGTCACCAGAATCTATAAGCAGACATCGCCGTCCCCTCCCAAACCCTATCATATACAAGGCATCAAAGGAATTCCCAGGAAGCTGTCAGGAGGAAATAGACCAAAGACCAAAAGTAAAAATATCTCCTATAGATGAATACAAGCGGCAGCCCAACGGACAGTTGCTGGCCTGGCCTGAGCCGGTCAAGGAGCCAAGAAAGACGTTTCTTATTTTGGTCGTTTGATGTGATCGCAGCTTTTCATTTCCGTCGTTTTCAAGCTGCCTTAGAAGGAGAGGTCAGACGCAGAAGGCATTCGCTGCAAAACGGGTTGTTTTTAGCCGAGAGGGATGAAAACTCGACAGATTAAAAACACAGACAAATTCATTAATCAGTTGATTAACCAGTTGAGTTTATTTCACTTACAAGGTATTTTTCCCTTGTTATAAGTAAAAAACTGCCAGTGAAACTTTTTCTTTTTCATAAATGTTAAGGAATTTTTAACTTAAAACAAGCTCCTATTTCAAGTACTTTTGGTCTTAGTGCAAATAACTTGAAATATTACGACCTTAACAGTAACTTTTCAGCAAAATATGGAGGCTTGTTTTAAGTAAATAATTCTTTAATATTAGTTCTATTGGCGCATTATTTCATTTTGGAAATAAATGCCAATGGAATACGAACTTTTTCAGCAATATTAAGAAAATATTTACTGTAAACAAGCTAAAAAGTTACTTATACGTTAATTTGTCTTATTTCAAGTTATTTAATTTGGTAATATTTTGTATTTTTGCAGTGATTATTGTACAAATGGGACAGAAATGAAAATTAGCCACCTGGTTATAATCTCATGTATTTACATGTAAATGTTTATTAAAAGCATTGCCCCATTTTTGAAGTCACGGCAGCTGCAGAGCATCGGTTTTAGGTCTCTGTGTTTTGTCCCGGTGTCTCGTCGAGGCGCCGCCGCTCTGTTTAGCTCTCATCCTGCCTCTGGCCTACGTTCAGCTCAGATATGAAGAGAGCTCACCATGGTTACTGCCAGGTAAACAGCAGTCAACAGAGAGCTGGACCTGTGCTGTCCGCCTCCGGTCAGACTGAAGGAACTCGCTCATTTCTGCTCTTTTCATTCAGACCTGTGATTAAAATCTCCTTCCTCTTTCCTGTTGTTGATGTTCCAACCCTGAAATGCCAGATCAACAAATTTACTTATTTATTAAAGTATTCTTCCTGGGGTCCACACAACAAACATTTCAATTAAATCGTTGTTTTAAAGACATTACTTGATAATCCTTAAGGTAGAAACAAAATTAAATTAAGCACAAGATTTAAATCAGTATTATAAATACTGATTTAATTTCCCCTTGAGATCAATAAAGTATTTTTTGAATTTGAATTTGAACATCTTACAAACATTGCAGAAGGACATCACAAAACCAAAGTTGGGTAGTAACTAATTACATTTACTGGAGTTTTGGGGAAAAAACATATTTTTAGGTGTATTTTTATTGCACTGTACTTTTTGTTTGCCTTGAGTAATTTTATTATGAAGTATTTCTGCTCTTACTTGAGTAAAATTTCTGGATTTTCTATCCACTGAATGAAAAACAAACAAGTTTTAACCAAAAATTCACCAGACACAGACCTGTAGTTTTTGTTAAAGTTTCTTAAGTTTCTTTTATTGAGAGAAACTGATATGGAAACATTTTCTTTTGCCTGATTTTGTTATTTTTTTTATTACTTATATGAATTATTGTCATTTTGGTCCTTAAAATTCCAAATTTCCACTTAACTTTATATTTTTGTCAGTTTGACAATGAAATTTTTACATATTGAATGATTGATAATTTGATCAGTTACTCAGTACTTGAGTAGATTTTTTTTTTAAAATTTTTACCAAATACATTTTACTTTTTTAGAGTAATTCTTTGGATGGCTACTGCACAGCTGTTTGTTGAAAAAGTTGGTTCGAAGCAGTGGTAATATACAAGAGATAATGGAGGTCCATATTAAATATATGTCTATTGTAGTTGGGTAACAACTGTGAGAAAAGGCTAAGCGATTTATGTATTTTGTGATTTTGTGAAAAGACTAGAATAAGTAACTTTTCAGCAAGATAGGCCCTTGTTTTTAGTAATTAATTCCTTAATATTGATGAAAAAGTTCTAGTTCCACTGGCAGATTATTCCATTTATTTCCAAATCGTTGCCTAGCAATGCCAGCCAAGCCCAGTCCGTTGCCTAGCAACCCAGTTCCAGTTCTGCTGGCAGGTTATTTTACTCCTGACAACACATTTTCCCCATGTTCTGCCAATGGAACTAGAACTTTTTCATCAATATTAAGGAATTGTTTACTTCAAACAAAAATGAACCAAGTGTTTTGGGCTCATTTTAGTTTTCAGCAGGTGAAGACAAAAGAGCTTCTGTCAAACTCCACATGTCTCCAGTGTCTCCGTCAAGGTTCATCAAGCGGGGAAGCATCTTATTAAAGTTTCTCTTGTCGTTCCTGCAGACACGATGAGTATGGCTGTGAGGAGCTCCTTCATCAGCAGCCTGAAGCACAGACTGAGCATTATGCCGCTCTGCTGGTGGAAAACTTCGCTGGGTCATAGTGGTGTGTATCTTGGCTCTACTGGCTTCTGGGCCACCGGTTGTGAATATCTTGTAGGGGAACCTTTATACAAAATTCACATTTTGCACATTTCTGTTCTTTCATTTGGGGCTCCACTCAGTTTCTAAAAACAACCCAGGCACTTAAATAAAACATCCAGTCGATTTTTGGCAATAAGTAAGTTTTTTTTTGCCGTTACCTAGCAACCGAAGCTGTGCTCCAGCAAGTTTGGTCAACTAGTTTCACCGCTGTATGCTCTGTACAATTGCTGCTGGAAAAGACAAGAGTTTTGTTGTTGACTTACCGTCCAGAAATCACTTGCTACATTATTGTTGGTTGTGCAGGAGGCCCAACTTCTGCTCTTCAAAGATGTATTGCGCACCCATGTACAGCCATTTTTATGTGTGACTGTAAACGTTGTGTTGCAGGGGCCTGGCCAGGTGCTGCTTCTTTGGGTTTAAAGTGACAGCGCCCTTAATCAGCTCATTCTGAAAGGAGCTGGAAATAGGCAGAACTGAGCAGACTGAAATCTCATCATCTAAGAATGCAACTGGCCGTCCATGTGTGGCTAAAAGCATAAAATAATCCACCTCTAAACCTGGGTTATGCTGACTGTGGCAGCACCTTTGAAAACAGATTTTTAAATCGTTTTATTGGATTTTGATCTGTTTATAATTGAACTTCAGCTGAGTGCTGTGCAGTCCTTTAAAAATAAACATCACTTGCGCTCGTACACATCAATGTTCCAGCGATTTTTATTTCAAGAGATTTTCAACTGAGCTGAGAAACACATTCAAGCTGCACTAACGCAGGATTTGCCAGGAAAACAAGTGGAATATTGTTCTAAACCTGTGGGTGTCACACAATGAGCCGCCTGATTCTCCAGCTCTATTCTGCGTTGTTAACATGGAGGATCAGAGGCAGTCGGAGTCAAGGTTTCTTCAGGTCAAACATCCACTTTGGCCCCCTGTGTAATGAGAAACAGGCCACCGCGACTATTCCTGTCTTCCATCTTTGGTATTTTCTCGTCTCCTCTCCGGCTCCCTGTGAGAGACGAGACAGGAGCGACGCAGCTTAAATGCAGATGACTCATTTACTATCTCAGTTCAGCAAGAAAAAAAAAAAAAACAAGCACATCAATCTTACTTAAGACAAACCTCCCTCACTACAAAAACACAAAATCTTACCAAGTATTTTTGATCTAGTTTCTAGTGCAAATATCTTAGTTTTGTCTTATTGTACGAACTTATAAGTAACTTTTCAGCCAACTATAGAAGCTTGTTTTAAGTCAACATTGACTCAACATTGATGAAAAAGTTCTAGTTCCACTGGCAGATTATTTCATTTATTTCACAATCGTTATCTAGCAACACCAGCCAAGCCCAGCCGTTACCTAGCAACACCAGCCAAGCCCAGCCGTTACCTAGCAACCCAGTTCTAGTTCCACTGGCAGTTTATTTCATTTATGTCAACACTTTTCCCCTTGTTATAAGTGAAATAGTCAATGGAACTACAACGTTTTCATCAATATTAAGGAATTATTGACTTAAAACAAGCCTCTATATGTTGCTGAAAAGATACTTGTAAGTTAGTTTTGTCTTATTTGAAGTGAAATAAAATGTTTGCACTAGAAACAAGACCAAAAGCACTTGGTAAGATTTTGTTTTTGCAGTGCTGCAAAAGGCAAAGTGCCAACTGACTGCTCAAACTCTTAACATATGAAAATTATTTACTTTGGTTTCAGCAGAGCTCTGGTATTTCCTGGTATTTTGGCTTACAGAACCTTTTAATATGTTACGAAACATGCAACGTTGCTGCGGTCCTGCACTTCTTTTTTTAACCAATGGAAATGGGTTTTTTGGTTCCACCTGTCAAAATGGAGGGCTGTCATCAAGTCAGTGATGGACCTTTGCAGGTATAAGCATAGTAATTACCCCGGCAGAGAGGGTTCTCATTACCCGTGTTCACAGGCTGTATCCTTCAGCTCAGCATATGCAAACGCTTTGGAGTCTTAGCTGGGATTTTCCACTGGTCTGGGATGTCTGCTGTGACACTGTTTCTTGTTTTTGTGTTGTTGCGTGGAGAAACAGTCGCGTCTGATTGAACATTTGGTTTTTGAAGCGCCTCTGGATGCCTCGTCTAGCCCAGATTGTTTACCAAGAGGCCTTCAGAGAGGTTTGCCACATTGTCAGGAGAGGAATTGAAACCAGATAATTATTTGCATGTGAAATTAGCGTTTTTATGAAAGCAAATGTGTTGTTTTCTCCATAAAGGATGAGAAAGTGTCAAAGTGTTTTCGGGAAGCAAACAGCAGACATAGTAGTTTTGGTCTCATTCATCCTTTAAGCAAAATTTATAATAAATCTTAAACAGTGATGGAAGTTGATTGAAATTTTGAGTCGAGTTAATTGCAGATGTTCTAATTAATTGATCAACATTCATCCCATTTTATTCAAAAACCATACATCTACAAACGTTTTGTTGCTAAATTATTGAATAAACAGACATATGAGCTCAAGAACAGTGACTTTTATTGTTTTTAATCTGTTATTTAGTTTGTTCAACTATCAGATGCTAAGTCCTTTTAGCACAACTTAAACACAACAATAGTCTTTTCAGCGTCCAATTGGATCGTTTCTGAAGCAGAAATTATCTCCCAGTGGACCAAGAGAAGCACCTTTTGTCTATCGCTGCAGATTCTGCTTGTGCGTCAGATTTATGGGCCTACCGGAAACACTCAACAATGGTTCTGGCTCAGTATGTTTTTTTTTAATATATAAACAAACAAACAAAAACACAATTGCGATTCATATCTGTTAAAAAAAATTATGCATTAAAGTTTATGCAATTAATGAATCAAAATTAACGCGTTGAGGTCCCAGCTCCAATTTAAACCTTTGTAATCAGGTTTTGGGATGAACGCTGAAGTGTTTTTGGGTTTTAGGGGTTACTGGTTCCATATAAAGTATTAGGGCCATACGAAGAATAAAATAAAACTACAAGAATTATATGAGAATAAAGTTGAAATAAAACGAGAATGAAATAATATTACAAAGACAAACATGTACGACAGTATCTGTCTTTTTTTTATAATATAATATAACGATATGTTATAATATTACAAGAATAAAGGCGAAATATTACAAGAATAGTCAGTATTACGAAAATTATGTCGAAATGATGGGAAAATGAAGGTAAAATAAAACAAAAATAAGTCATATCATGAGAATAAAGTCAAATAATATCAGAATAAAGTCCTAATATTTTGACAACAAAGCCTTAGACTTGTGACTTTGTTTGAAGAATCAAGTCATAATATTATAAGAATAAAGTTCTAATGTTATGACTTTATTCTTAAATACTACAACCTTATTTTCATATTATTTTGACTTTATTCTGATAATTTTATTTTCTTAGCATGTACCCTAGTAATCCATCATATCGCTATGCTAATGCTTATTTTTTAACCAGCATAAATAAAAGTGGAGCTCCACGGCTCAAACACAGAGGTTAAACCACAGTGTGTGTTATGAGTGTTTTATAGCCTCTGTTCTTTACTGCTGATGGATCGCGTGTCCCTTCCTCCTCACTTGAAACAGCTGATTTATGTCCGGTCCTGGACACTTGTGGCTGGAATCCAAGGAATGTGAGACGCTCCCCTCCACTGTGCGCCTGTCCCACGCTAACGCACGGATCAGGCGCCTCGCCGGGCCCATGAAGGCCCACGGAGGCTCCCACAGCAGGGCAAGGAGGCAGAATGTCAGGAATGTGAGAGGCAGCACAATAAATATGCTCTGTGGCTCCATCCCGCAGCTTGAGGCTTATTGGTTTCCTGCTGGGATTGTTTGTAAGTTTTGCAGTTTCTGTGTCCCTCTATGGTTCTAATGGAGGAAAGAGAAAGTTCATGTTCTTTTAAAGCTGCAGCATATAAATTTTATTTAAAATTTTTTTTTTACATATTTGTTAAAACTGTCACCATGTTGTGACAGTTTGAGAAAAGATAAATCTCCTTTCTGAAGTACTATTGGACTAAAAACAACCAATAGGAGCCAGCAGGCGGGGCTTAATGCTGCCAATCAAACTTGTGTACTAAATATATTAGAAAAGAGTACATTTCCACCAAAAAAATGAATTTTTTAGACTAACCACAGAAATTGTATAGAAAAAATGTTGAAATTTCTGAGTTGCAAAAATCAAAACTGACTCTTCAAACTCAAATTTTCATTTTTTTCTAGAACATATCTGACATTAATCTCAAGGTTTGAATTTTTTTTTTTGACTTTTCAACCTCAAAAATGTCCTTGTTTTTTCTAAAAACATCTTGAGATCTCAAAATTTCTCCATCTAACTCACTGTCATACTTTTTCACTCAGCTTCATCATTCTTTTGTCAGTGGATCTGTTTGTTTTAAGCACTTGACATAATATTTTAATAGATAAAGATGCCAAACAAAACAAATCAAGAATATACTTCTTTCTTTTTTTACCATGACTATATGTAAACATTCACTGCAAAATAAAGACACATAATAGGAAAAATTAATTTATTTGTGTTACAATGTCAAAAACACAAATATGCATAGTGTTATGTGAAATAGTAAATTGGAACCATGTGATGAACAACAAAAAGTGCATTATTAGATAAACTGAAAATGTTCTCTGTTAATCTGGAGGTCGAGAGGAGAACATGAAAATGTTCAGCTGAAAATCAAAGGCACAACGGAGGTGAAACACAAAGCACATGCATCCGGAACATGCTGCTGGGATGGAAACAAAACATACATAAAGACTCCATAGAAGCTAGAATACTTAGAAGTTTTGACAATAAAAACATAAGCAGCTTTGTCTACTGTAGCTGATTTTCATCTCAATGATATATCCAGACACCATTTTGATTACTCAGAAGTCTTAATTTCTGCGATTCAATTCTTCTCCGTGGCGGCGCAGCTCAAGGCCGGCTCTTTGCTGCGGGTTTATCCATGATGTTGAGCACGTCGTCCAGGATGGACGGGCCCAGGTCCAACTCCAGGGAGAGGAGCGACCCCGTGATCTGGCTGAGGGAATCCTGCGAGCCGCTTTTCTCCTTGGAAAGCTCAAACTCAAAATCGCTAATGCGTCCCTCCTCCACGCCGCTGTCCCTGTCCACCCAGTCCTTGCTGCACTTGGACAGCTCCTGCTTGAAGCCCCCGGTAATGTCATTGTTAATGTATCCGTCGTTGTTCTGGAAGTCCATCTTGTTGTCGAAGCTGTCGTAGCTGTCGCTGCTAGCGTTGCTGTTTAAGCTACCATTAGCTTTGCGCAAGCTATCGTCGCTGATAAAATATGGCGACGGCTTCTCAAATCTGGCCTCGCTCTTGTTTAGCTTGTTAGCTTTAGCAACCGCCTTCAAGGTTGACTTATTTGCGCCTTCCAGCAGGTCCAAAAGGACGTCGGGTTTCGACTGGAGAGCAGCGAACGGCGACGAAGGCTCGCTGTCGAAGACGTCCATGGACCTCAGCAGGGCGTCCATCTGCAGCATTTCTAGCTCATCGGGGTTTTCGGCTTTCAGAGGCGGCGACGGACTCATAAAGTCCTCCAGCGGATCTACTGCAACTGGGAAGACGGTGGAGGAGATCAGCGGGAGGGTGAGCGCTTGGCCGCCCCCGATGGTTGGGAGTGAGATTGCATTCTTGAGGACCGGTGAGGGAGTTTCGGCGAAGGAGGCGTCGCTTGTGCTGTGCGCTCGCAGATACTCGCTTTGGTTGCCATAGTGAGCCTGGACGTCCTTTTTTCCAGGCAGAAGCTCATACTTCCCCTGGAGGAAGGACATGTCTCCAAAGGCGTCTCGTTCTCCGCCTTTCCCGATGTGGATGGTGTGGCGGAAGTCGCCAAGCGGAGGGCTGATCATGTCAGGAGACAAAATGTCTCTCAGCCGACATTTTTTCCCCTTCTTGCTGCTGATGGGTTTCAGGTAAATGGGAGCTTTGGCAGGCATGGCTGTTTGTTTGATCGGATGTTTAGGATGAAAACGCTCTGTAGGTCTGAACGTTACGGTTCCCCTGCGGAGGGTCTTCAGTTACATTCTCAGAAACACTCGCCGCATGCAGGAGTCCAGGAATAATGGCGGCATTGATCTGGAAACGGCTCTCCGGTCGGCGGCGGCGGTTTCCAGAGAGGGGACACTTTTCTGAAATCAGACAAAACAGAGACAAAAACGTGAGTTTTCAAAAGTTCACAGAGAAATCTGGGTGAAACTTTCACCACACTGTCATAAAACATGATGCAACACCATGACAGTCTTCACGAAAATGACTATTTTAATGGAAAGTCCCATTGTTTACCAAATAGTGACACTAATATTGACTTTATTAACGTCATATTATTTCGACTTTATTGTCAGATTATTATGATTTTGTTCTCATAAAAATAATATTTGTGTAATATTTCAACTTTATTCTCATACAACTTCATTCCTGTAATAAAGTTGAGTAATTATCAAATACTACAATTTTATTGTTGTAATATTATGACTTTATTCTCATTATTACAACTTTTATCTTATGATATGATTTTATTTTCAAAATATCAATTTACTCTCATTATTTCCCTTTTACTTTTATAGTTTTGTTCTTGTAATATTATAACTGTTTTTTTTAAATTATGACTTTATTCTCCTTATTTTGTTTTTATTCTTATACAACTTTATTTATTTTTTATTTTATTGTCATAGTTTAATTTTTTTTTTTACTCTGTTGTTCATTTCGTCCCCTTTAATGCGATTACATATAAAATGCATTGATCAGATTGGGGATGTTAAAGTATCAGGAAGATGCTGCTGCAGTTTTAGCTACCATTTTGCCACAATATGATGGATTTATTAGAAAGAAATCTTTACCACAAGCCCCAGAAATTAACTTTCTGCATCCTTAAAGAGTGAGGTAAAAATCCTCTTGTCTCGCATTTGAGAGTAAAGGAGGATCAGGCCTAAATCTGCAGACTTTGCTGCTGCATTCACACATCTTCTGGTCTGCGCCAGCTCTGGATGTGCTAATGTGGAACAGCTGGGCTGCAGATTGGGGGCGAGCGGCGGCAGAGAGGGGGATCAGCGCAGGGCGGCCTGTTTTTGGAGCGAGCTACTGCTCCAGCATGATAGAAAGAGCTGCACCAGAGGAGGGCAAAGAGGGGAGGACCGGGGTTTACAGGGCTTTACAGGGATTGTGTGAGAGATAAGAGTGAAGAATTACAGAGCAAAGGCATCTTAGGAGGAACCAGGATGCAGAATGTGAACTGGTTTTACTTTGAGGAGCAAATCTGTAGAAAACAAGAAATTGTACTCAGGTTAGAGTAACACTACTTCAGCATATTTTTATTCAAGTAAAAGTCAAAAGTACCTGCCCAAGCAAGAGTAAAACAGTATTTGGTAGTAACTGATCAAATTATCAGTCACTTAATATTAAAAAATTACATTATTTATATGAATTATTGTCATTTTGGTTCTTAAAATACCAAAATGTTCACTTAACTTTATATTTTTATATCCCCTGCAAAAACATAAAATCTTACCAAATATTTTTATCTAGTTTCTAGTGCAAATATCTTATCATACTTGAAATAAGATTAAAGAAAAACCCTGAACGAAACGTCTCAGCAAGAAACAGGAGCTTGTTTAAGTAAATAATTTCTTATTATTGATGGAAAAGTATTAGTTTCATTGGCAGATAAATTAACTTACAACATGGGAAAAATGTCTGTTTATAAGCGAAATATTCTGCCAGTGGAACTAGAACTGGGTTGCTAGGTAACGCCTGGGCTTGGCTGGCGTTGCTAGGTTACGATTGTGAAATAAGTGAAACAATCTGCCAGTGGAACTAAAACTTTTTCAACAATATTAAGGAATAATTTATTTAAAACAGGCCTCCATATAGTACTAAAATGTTACTTTTAGCCTAATACAGTTGGAATAACAGAAAACTAAGATATTTTCACTAGAAAGTAGACCGACTATACTTTGCAAGATTGTGTTTTTGCAGTGCAGATGGACCAAAATATAAAGTTAAGTAAAAATTTTATGATTAACAAAAACAGGCAAAGCTAATTGTTTGTAAATCAGTTTCTTTCAATGTAAAATTTATGAAACTTTAACAAAAAGTGCAGGTGTGTGTCTGTGTCTGGTTAATTTCTGTTTGTTTTTCATTGAGTGGGTAGAAAATCCAGAAATTTTACTCAAGTAAGAAAAGAAATACTTCATAATACAGATACTGAAGTAAAGGTTAAAATAAAAGCATAGTAAAATACTCCTACTTAAGTAAGTGTAACTGAGTAAATGTATCTATTTACTACCCAACTGCATAGGATCACCAGCTAAGTTACATAAATGGAGAATTTAGTAAAATTGATGACATTTTCCATTTTAAACCCATCGGAGAATCTCACCAAGTTTACAAACTAATGGGATAGAAGAACAGAGTCAGTAAAACAGCTTGTGGCTGAAGGGAGGTGACAGCCTGTGAGTAAGAGGAGCGCTTTCCCATTTATAGGCATATTTAATTAGCAGAGAGTGCATGGCCAAACTGGTCCACACCTTACATTTCACTCAGGAAAACATCCACATTCCTGCAGCAGCCGACCGAATCGCCGCTCCGTTCTTATCTGAGTCACTTAACAAGTTTGTGTTTGTTCAGGAGGCCCATTCAGGGACACACACACATTGGGCGTTTGAATTCAAACGGCCTCCGCTCTCGTCACAACTCCTCCGTTATTTGAAAATGAAGTTTACGAGGCGAAATCTCAGTTTATCGCTCGATGAGCACATTGGTGTTAAATATAGCTGTGACAGCCGGCAGGATGTGTGTGAGTGTGTTGAATGAGAACTTAACTTAAGGGTTGGTGAGAGCGTTTGTGAGAGGTGGCGGTGAAAGGTGTGACACATGTGAGGCAGAAAGTGGGATGAGGTAGAGGTTAGTAGAAGGAAATACAGCAAAAACTGCACTTGGTTGTTTTTAAATTCAAATTTTTATTTAGAAACAACATGAAGATGGAAATCATCTGTTCACATCTTGTAAAACAATATTTTACAATTCCCTTTCCAGCAGACTGTATGAATCCTGACGTGTATTCAAAGTTCCAAGGCTGAAGCAGAAGTGATCTGCGCCATCTTGGTAGGCAAGTGCAAGCGGTTCGAGACCAGCAAAAAGAAAATATCTTGACCAGTGTGTGAGAGAAAGAAACATGAACAAAATGGCTGCTGTCGGGATCAACCCGTATGAAGCGGAGAAGGAAAATATGTCAGACGATGGCGGACAGTCTGTCTCTGATCTCCTGCTATGAAATGGTTAACTACTCAGTGAACAGGAAGAGTAGGTACAAAATGGACAAACGTTGTAATGTTTGTAAAGGACGTACAAACTGTTTGTGTGAATGACAAGGTTCTGGTGACTGGCAGAGTAAGTAAATGTAGTAACAAACACATAGGCTACATGTCTGTCTTAGCTAGCAGCTAAAGGTTACGTCAGCCTTGCTAATTTTGCTAGTTTGGCAGTAAATCAGTCATATTTATCTTATTATTACACAGAGGTGGGTTAGACTACTCAAAAATTATAATTGAGTCATTCTTGTAACATATTTAATCATGTTATAGGAATGAAGCGAGCGCTAGCTCTAACCTTGTAGCTTGTTCATCGTTGTCATAGCAACTCCATAGCAACTGCCTGCCAAGATGGCTGCCAGCTCCAAAGTTCATAGACATGTAATGTCTAATGAGAGCTATTAATACCCTTTCATGTGGTTAGTCAATATCCAGTAGATTTTATTCTTTATGTTTTATTTTGTTTTTGCTTAGAACAGTTGAAAGAAAAACAATGCAACAGAATTTCAATACAATAAAACCGATTATCTTCATACATAAACATTCTTCAAGAATGTTCATGTAGTTCAGGTATTTCATAATTTATTTCCAAGTAATTGCTTTTTTACTGGTAATTAGCATTGTATTAAAGATATATATCTTATAAAGCCCTTTTACACAGCTTGGTCATTTACCCTGAAACATAGCTTAAAAGTTTCTATCAATATTTATTGGCAGTAATTTTGAAACAAGTCTTGTACTTCAAAGAAAGAGTAATCCAATATGGATACTCTAAGGTTTCCACTTGCCGTCTATGAGAAGGCGACTGATACAGTGAAAGCCTGAAGGACTGACCTTCGCGTCAGGCTTCATGCTGGAGGGTCAGCTGGGATTAAACGACAAGAATGAATGGAATCCAATGGGACAGCAGCAAAACATGAGAGATTATAATTAGGTGTCAGTCTTCACTGCCTGAGCTTTAATGAAACCTTAATCTGTTTCATTAAAGCTGGTGTCAAAGTTTCCTATCTCCCCATGTGAATTAAGTTGATTTAAGTATAAAGCAATGAAGCAGATTTTATAAGACATTCAGTTTGTTACATCTTTATGGTTTGATTATTACTTTATTCTTATATTTAAGAATCCTTTGACAATTTGAGGATGAACGACTCCTCCCACTATTTAGTCAAATTATTGTTTATTGAATTAAACAGAAAATAGGTCATGCTGCTGACAGTTGGAGCCACTCCAACCTTCTTGGTGAAAAGATTTTCAGCTGCACACACAAGTATAGAATATCATGTTGTCGTTGTGTCTTTTCTGCAAGATTTTGTGCCGTCCTTGAAATTGAAATTTCTCCCATTGAAATTTGGGAGAAATTCAATGGTTAAATTTCAACCAAACCAAACTTCTTTGCTGTTTTAGCATTGAAATCTGTGTGCAGCTTAGTTTTTGTAGTGAAATAACATTAACACTGGAGGATGCAGTTTCTAGTAAGCTTTATAGTGTCGAACTAGCGCTTTACGCTAGCTAACGTCGCTAATGTTTGGTATGTCACAGCTGAACGTTAGCGATTGGCTAAAACTTAAAACAGCAATACATTTGAAAAGGGACTGATTTTTACCAAGCTAGTGTTCAGTTAGCATTTTTATAAATCACATTGGCAAAACAATATGTTCAAAAATAGTTTCGTAATTATCAGATGGATAAAAATGTGACACTGGAGACCTCTATGCTGAATAACCCATAAAGTTAAAGGAGGTTGGTGACTGCGTGGTTCCAGGAGTCACTGCAGGCTGTTAATAGTTGAACAGGTGTATTCTAGCAAAACAAGGCCTAGATTCACACCATGCTTTTGAAACGACTCCAAAACTTAAACCAACTCGGCACGTGCTGCAAAGTACAATCTAAGTGGTGTCGCCACCACAGATCGCAGCCCTGGGTTTCATTTACACCTCCTGGGAAGATGGAAAGCTGATGGCAGCTTCCTCTTAGAAATGCTTGCCCAAGCAGTCATGCAGTCACAAAGGGAGTGGTGCAGGAAGAAAACACTGTGTCATTGGGTCAGCAAAGTATCTGTCTGGACATGCAGAGATCTGGAGCCACTCCAGCCTCTTTAAAACTGGAAGGTGAGGCAATGCATGCGAGGTGATGAAGCTTTGAGTGTGGAGGCCGATAAATATAGAGGCGGTATCGGGTAATTAAGCTAATGGCTCGTGATCTGCCCGGGTATTTCTGGACACCTTAAAGGCGCTTGTATTATTCGCTTGGTATTATTCTGAGATGCAGCGTAATCTTACTGTAGTCTAAATAAACACTGCAGTTTGCTGATGCTTTACAGTCTGCAAGCAGCTGCTACCATCTTTTTAAAAATAGATACAGTGCATTTCCCAAAATATCAATCAAGGGATGACCAGAGTGACCTTTCACACACAAAAAAACCACCATACGTTAGTCGACATATTGCCTTTTTTGGGACCATTTGGAAGTTAAAAAGAAGTCCAGCTCCTCCCATTCTCTCTATAAAACAACTTTGATGCTACCATGTCCTCCTCTCGATGTCAAACTATGACCTTGACTTGGATCACGCCTTTGCATATCAGAAAGACCCTCTCTTTGGGGTAGTTATAAAAAGCACATGCCACAGAGGGTAATGGCAGCCTTACAAAATACAAAATGCAATGAGCTGTTTCCTCAATTATAGGCAAAGGCCTTGCTTTCAAAGAGTCCAGTGGCTTGGATGAATAGCAGGGTGGAGTATTTGTTCTGTGTTTCTTTCTCACTCCCCTCGTGCCACCCGCATGCACGGCCAGCGCTCGCCAGAGTTTTGCTTGGCAGATGCAAGCAGGGGAACTGAATCAAAGCGCTTGAAACATGAAGAGAATGTCAACATGTGCCGGCAAAAATCAACACTCTTCTTCTTGTGTATCGCTGAAGGCCTCTCTAAAATCCGCGACTTGGTAGAAATAAAAAGCTAAAGCAGCTCTGCAGAGCAAGCAAGCTTTCTTTACAAGGATGAAGCCGGAATATCAATGTCTCCTGGAAAGCAGGGATACGAGAAAAATTGCTGTTTCTTGCGAAACAGCTGTGAATGCTAATCTGCTGAGAGAAGCTGCTGAAGTGAGCTGAAAACAGCTGAAGGGAGACAGACTGAGGACAGCTGACGAGACGGAGCTGAAAATATTTTATATGGAGCCCAGTGGAGGAAGAGGCGACATGCCTGCACTCCGGAAGTACTTGAAAGTAAACCATAAAACCTACAGTACTGATTCTTATATTCACTCAAAGCAGACACCCGTGGCTACATTTTGATGCATAAGTTATTTCTGTGGAGTGAAATATGTACGAACAGCAGCATTTTGTTGGCGAACGGTTATTAAAAGTTGAAAAAGCGTTTGTTGCTATTGTTCCGCCATTGGATTTCATTGTAAAACTGAAAACGGCGAAAACTTAAATCGTGAATTTAGAAAAACCTGTGAGAGATATCAAAAGGCTGAATAACATGAAGATAGCTTTACATCTTGTGACTTGTTTAAAAGTCGAATGGAGTTTTTAGGTTGACGTTTAAGAAGGAGAGAGTTAAAGAGCAGAAAGTTTTCGCTGAATTTTGTGGAATTCTGAATATTTTATATGGAGCCCAATGGAGGAAGGTGCGACATGAACTCCAGAAGTGTTTGAAAGAAACCCTAAAACCTGCAGCAAAGATGCTCATATTTTTGTTAAAGCAGACAGCCATGGCTACATTTTGATGTATAAATTATTTCTCTAGAGTCAGATGTGTACAAGTAGCAGCATTTTGTTTGTGTAAAAGCAGTGAACATTGAAAAAGCATCAGTTCCCATTGTCAGGTTAGGAGTTCTGCCATTGGGTTACAAAAAATCTGCACAAAATATAAATCATGAGTTTGTAAAAACTCAAATCAAAAAGCTGAATAATATGAAAATAGCTTAACATCTTGTGATTTGTTTAAAAGTTGAATTAAGTTTCTAGACTGAAGTAGAACAGGCTGATGAAGATAAAGTTTTTGCTGAATTTCAATGGAGCCAAAATCTGCATAAAAAATCTGCATTATAAAAAGCATGAAAGCTGAAAATACAAAAAGATACAGCAGAATTTTCCTGGAGAAGCTGAACGTTTAGATATATGAATTGTTGAATGTGCAGAACTAGTATGAAAGATGTCGCAATAAAGAAAAGCATAATCTCAAGAATCCGTTGCGGTTTTACCTTAAGATTACATAAAAGAAAGCAAAGCAGAGATTTTTATCCATGCTTGGTCATAGTTTTATGGTTCAAACCATTTTCTCAGAGGAACCCCCACAGACATGCATGTCAGCAGCAAATCTCCAGCAGCATCATTCAGATCATGTTAGCATCGCAGCGTGAGGTCAAACATCTCTCCCTTACCTCGGCTGGATCTGAATCCCGGTCCGGTATCCCTCTGATTCTCAGGACCAAGTGTGTATCTGTGTGTGTGTGCCGCAGTGCTGCTCCTGCGGCTCGCTGACACTCTGTATCCGCCTCCGGGCGCTGCACTCCGGATGACTGGGACGTCTGCTGGACAGCTGTTTGGGAATTGCTCTCCCACTCCTTTTTCCTTCTGCAGTCTCCTCCTCCACCTCGCTTCACTCCCCTCTCGCTCCCTCCTCCTCTCCCTTTTTGTCCGTTTCTCTTCCTTCTCGGTCGTCTCTCTCCTGCAGCACCTGTGCACGCCTGTCCACTCTCTTGCAGAGCTTTTTTTTTTCAGCTCTGTTTCTACAAAATAAATATGTTATCGGTGTGTTCTCTGACTCTGTCCTCGTTTAACTTCCCACATCTGATAAGATCCAATCTGGGACTCACCCTGTCTGTCTTTGGCGCCTGTCCTGATTTTCCTTATCTCTGTAAACACGCATTCTCATTATTTTCCCAAACTCCAATTTTGCAAACTCACTTCATGATGAGATGTGATTTTTTTTTCTCCCCTAAAAGCTGCAGCACAACGAGATGTCATCGACTGAACAGACAAATTGTTGCAGGATACTGCAGCACTGCAGCACGTGTAGGAAGAGCACATGGCCAGCTGCTGCATAATACCATGCTCTCACTCTGCTACGATTTCCAAATGAGACACAAGGTGGGAAAGAGACTAACAACAAGAACACCAAGCGGAGGCAAATCCACGTTATTTTATCCTTAAAATTCCCATCGCCGTGGCAACCACTCTGCATCGGGGTTACGGGAAATAATCTTTTTCCTGTGAGAAGGGCAAAAGGAGAGGTGTGAGACTCGGCTTGTTCAGTCTTTTTTACATGCTGGGGGAAGGGTGCCAAAAAATCAATCACTCCACATCGTCACCTTCCTAAAATAAAGGCCTGAGTTATTCTTTTGCCAAAAGTGATTTTGGCAAAAGAAAGTGGCAGGCCATTATTTTAGGAAGGTGACTGTATTTTTCCTGCTGTCTAAGTCTGAGCTCTGACTGAAGGTGGATTCACATCAACCCTGCCTGGTCCACTTTAATCGAACTCCAGTCCATTTGCCTAGAAAGTCCAGTCCGTTTGAGGAGGTGTGAATAAGTAATCAAACTCTGATGTGGACCAAAAAAAGCAAACCTGATTCGGTTGAAGTGAACCCTGGAGCGTTTTGAATGCATATGCAAATGGCAAGCGGACCTGAAACTGCTCCAAGCAGAGGAAGTGGACTGCAGCACAGGGCATTCTGGGTAAATACAACCAAAACAAACGCTAGCTAGCTAGCTAGCGCTAGCTGGAGAAATCGAAGACAAAAGAGAAATCCTACAACAGCTAAAATCAGATACCACTCCATTTTTGTTCACATTAAAGAAAAAGGAAGTTACGCTCGATGTCTCCTTTGGAGGGTTTTATTGGGTGTGAAAACATCCTAAAACTCTTCATTCATCGTTCACAATGACGATATGGAGATATGGGGGACTTCTTCACTTTCATCCATTTCCTGCCTTACATGAATGGCCTGTTTTCTTGTTTTTCATTTTGGAGATTTTTGATTAATAAGAGCTCAAAAATCTCGAGTGGCATTCATTTTATAGAAACGTAGTAACAAATAAAAATAAAATAGTTTTTATTTTTATTACACTACATTTTTCCCCTTCACTGAATAAATGTACTTAAATTAAAAGTATCATTTTTTTTTTGGTATGAAATTATTCATTAAAACATAATTTTAAGAGTTTTTCACGTCTTTAAACAGGTAAACCAACATGGGTGGAGGTCATGTTACTGCATCCTGTCTGTTTGTCATCAATGCATCCTCTGTTTAACGTACCCCAGGGATATTTACCACCATTTAAAGAGCAGTTGTGAATGGGCTGCTTTGGTGTTGTCAGATTGCCCCGCGGTGATGTCATCGTGTGGCCGCCACATGATCATTACGGAGGACGCGCAACACTGTCCTTTCATTTGCTGCAAGAAGCGCGCTAAACCGTGGAAACTCCAGGATGGCGGAGGCTCTAATAAGCAACGTTGCCTGGAAGATTAATCACTGAGAGATTTTGTTCCTTGGTAAGACAGCGACACACTCATCATTACGTTGCTTTAGAAAGTTACTACATCTATTTATTTGTTTCTTCTAGACAGTTGGTGCTTGTCTTGTTCCAGGGTTTTCCCTCAGTCAAACCAATAAAACTAATTTAAACTGCTACATGACCTTTTGAACAAAACCTACATGGTTCATAAGCATTAAAAAACATTAAAAATTTGCCATTTTTAAAGAACTGCCATTTTGTTTCTACTTTGGGGTCTTAAAATAATCAGAAAACACACATTTTATAAAAAGAGAATAGAGAACAGGTTATTCATATTTAAAGGTGATTTGTTGTGTTCATTGCATTATTTTTGCACAAAATTGTTTTAGTCTGCTCAGAGCTTTTTCAGGGCCTCTTGCCACTTTAAATCCACTAATTAAATGCTGTTGACCACGCCCCCAATTCAACGATTACACATGAAAACGGCTGCAAACAGATGAGCAGTTAGACAACCTTACATCTGTGAAAAGCATTAGTATAGCAGACAGTTTCGTCTTTTCCAGCAGCCGTTGTGCAACGCCTACAGAGATAAAACCAACTGACCAAAGATGCTGGAACTCTGCTTGGATTGCTCGGTAATGGGGCTGAGCTTGGCTGGTGTTGCTAGGCAACGGTGTAGCGACTTAGCAATGGGCACATTTTTAAATGGCTAATTTTCCAAACACCAAAAAAACTAACTTATTGCCAAAACACAGCTGTTTCCGGAGCAGCCGAGACCCAAATGAAAGTACAAAAACATGCAAAAAGTAACTTTTACATAATATGTCCCTCCTAAAATGATGTAAACAGACATTGTTTCCAATCCAACAGGAAAAAATAGGGATATAAAAGTTACTGCTGGTATATTTAGTGCCATTATAATGTGGAAATTTAAAACTGCAAAACCCTCGGCTCGTTTACAAGAAATATAGAGTTGGGCTCAATCAGCATAACTGCGGAAATGCAAATAAGTGACGGGGAAAATTTTGCTTTTTCACGGCATTTTAGATGTAGAAATTGTGCCACTTCCTGTAAGCCGTGGGTGGTCCTGATCCTGGACGAATAAGGGATACTCAATGCAAGATGGCAACAGTAACGTAAGCCTAGAAACAAAAATAATAATTTATAATTAAGTTAAAGTAAATGTGCTTTTCCACTCTTGCTTTGTGGTCTTTAGGGATTTGGAGAAACTCATTTTACTTGGCAGCAGACTGCCTGAACCAGAACGTTTGTGCAACTTGCTGCAACGTTTCACAACTAGTTCTTCAACAGATTCCACCAGAGAATCCAGCAGAATGGAAACTACATTTCTCTTTTATGCTCAACAGGAGGGCCCTTAGTTTTCCTTCAAACTGCCATTTACATCTTAAGTCACCATTATCACTTATACTACGGTTCCTCAGAGGTTGAATATTTGGTTTACAGCATTCAGGTTGAGTCAGAAATTTACATACACTTAGAATGGATATTAATTTTCGGCCTTGAATTATTTATTCTAATAATTTTTTCAAGTTGGGAATACTGTAGATCAGTGGTATCAAATTAATTAGTCTCCATAACAAGACAACAAATGTCTTCATTTGCTAAAATATGAGTAAATAGCTTTTACTGCATTTGATGACGACTTCTTAAAGTTAAATGATATTAAAGATAATTTTCCTTGCATGTAATTTGTCAATATAAGCATAAAAAGTACTTTAATTTGACTGGTGTATATATAAAACAAGTGTTATCTTGAATGTTCGATTTATGTGGCCCTCTGAAGGCTAGCATATAGCGGGCCGGATTTGGCCCCCTCGCCTTCAGTTTGACAACTTTAGCTAAATTTAAAACAAAGATGTGGTGCAGAAGTTTCAGATTCTTACATTTTAGACCTGCATAGGTGAAAATAAAGTAAAATACAGATTCTAAAATATGCATTAGCCCCTACCTAACTTTAGCTCAACTATCCTAGCATGACACAATTTCACTTTATGCTTTTTCTAACCAACAACAAGCTTCTGGGGTAATTCTGGTGGAATATTTGACCATTTTTCTTGCATATTTGACTTTATTTCAGTTAGTTTACTGGAATTGACCTGGCTTGTAAAAGTTTCCAGAGTTCAGGTATTTGTATAGATGAGGTAATGTTAATGTAATTTATCCAGACCTGATACTGAACACCTAGTTTTATCCAAGATTCGATCTTCCACTTGTTGATTTGAGGTGAGACTGAACGCCTCACGTTTGGCGTTTCACACATTTTTCTTGTCATTTGTGGCCCAAGCTGCCCCATGTTTGTCGGAGCTTTTCCACAGAAATCATTTTGTGGGAAATCTGGATCAATGGCGTCTTTCTTGAATGATTCACACTCTGATCATTTTAAAGTGACATTTGTTTCCTGCAGTTTCCACTTCTATTTTCATCTTCCTTAAGTGATGAGACATCAGAAAAACTTGGCTGAAATCTGCAGTTGTTTCCAGAGAGCGCCAAGAAAATTTCCCAACTTGCATCAGTCTAATTGTTCTGAGTGTTGGTCAATCTAATCGGTTTGGATGAAAGCAAAAAAACACCGGCTCGGTTTATTGTTATAGAAAATCAGAAGAAATTCAGCAATGCTTACATTACTGCATGTAAATAGTAACGTCTATGTATTTAATTTTGTTTCAAATCAAGAAGATCCACAATAAAGGGGATGTTGTGCACATTGAGTATGAGGGGCAAATGTTGTACACTGCAAAAACACAAAATCATGCCAAGTATTTCTGTCTAGTTTCTAGTCTAAATGTCTCATCACAGTTGAACTTTTCAGCAAGTTATAGGAGCTCATTGATAAAAATACAGAACTATTTCCAATGGCAGATTATTTCACCTGAAATCTGGGAAAAATGGTTTGTTATAAGAGAAATAAAACTGGGTTGCTAGGCAACGGGCTGGGCTTGGCTGTCGTTGCTAGGTAACGGTGTGAAAAAATGAGTGAACAAAAATCCGCCTGAACTAGAACTTTTTATCAATATTAAGGAATTATTGACTTAAAACAAACAAATATATCTCATTGAAAGGTTTCTTGTAAGTTATTTCAAGTATTCTAAAATATTTGCACTATAAACCAGACAGAAATACTTGGTATGATGTTGTGTTTTTTCAGTGTAATCTGGCAAAACATGGTCCATTTCTTTTTGCTTTAATTGTAAATAAGTACCAAAAGTTATATTTCCCTACTCCGGATTATAACTCCAGTATTTGTTGTGAAATTTAGTGGAAGGCGTTTATCATTTTTTAAGGTTAATAAATCTAATAATCTTCAAATAAAAGCTCTCTGACCGGTTTTAACCTCAGTTTTCTCTTTTAGGTCCAAACTGTTCCACTGATGTCACCGTCCCAAACGGAGACGCTGTGAACTGGGCGCCTGTCAGGTAAACAAGCCTCTCCTTGTCCGGTGAAGTGAACGCCTGAAACAGAGACCAGCCTTCAAAAACAAGGCACTTCTTGTCATTTTCTCCACTTTTACTCATGTTTTTACTCACAAGCTTCATGGTGGCTCATAACTCGCAGGTTTAGCTCCAGTTGTGTGCAATGTTGACACAGCGCTTTGCCCGCGTTCGCACCCATTATTGAGTAAGCTGCATCATTATCAGTCTGCGTCTGTGAGAGCTGGGAAAGCGAGGTGGGGAAATACAAAACAGAAAAACTAAAAGCTGTCTCTATTCAAAATGTACCATGGACTGCAGATCTTTTATCTGTGTTTTTTTGCTTTAAAATTAGCAATAGAGCTTCTTTCTCACTGTCTGACGTTAATTCAGACTTTAGGATTTCCAACATTATTTTTAGCAGTCTTTAGACAAGACTGCTAAGATACATGTAGTTGTCATGCCACGCCACAGGATGGCACTGTGATTTTGACATATAGTCATAATGTTCTTTTGGCCTTACTGGCCTCTTTTTGTAAACAAACCGCAGCCGTGCGGTTTGTGTTGTCTATGCTTTCACACCTGTGTAGTACTTCAAACTTCTTGAAAAGTTTTAATTGGATTCAGAAGTGTCGGCATGAGGGGACATTTGCACGAGACCGCTGACTGGAAACTATTTTCAGAAGTTGATTAGGGAAAGTTTCACACGTAGACAAGACTGCCAGCTGTAGTTGTCATGCCGGGCCACTGGATGGCGCTGTGATTTTTGCATGTTGTGGAAACACACAGGTGCTGTTGACACTTAGCTCAGTCACTAGCTGCGTTTCCATTGACCACTCAGCTGCACAACTTGACTTGATGATTTTGGCTCATGTGACAAAGACACAACTGCATTCAGTCGTTTTAATCGTCATTTGTTAGCATTTCTAAATCTGTTAGAGCAGTGGTTCCCAAAGTGTGAGGCACGCCCCCTCGAGGGCTCACAGTGTCATTGCATGGGGGGTAGAGGGCGGCTTGCGTGAAGTGGTATGGATGTATTAAAGAAAAGAAAAAACAGTTACACAAAAGTGTTTCACTGTAAAGATGGTTTGTAGGATGTTTTGTGTGAAATAAACTTCAGTGGAGATGAAGACGAAATATGTGTTTAGGTTTATGTCTGGTTGAACGATGTGTGCCCAGTTGATTTTTTTTCCTTTTATGGAGGGGATTTTATTGTAATCCATAGGGGGGCCCAGAAAATCTTTGGGAACCTCTGCTTTAAAGGATGGTGTCATCAGTTAAACGTTGAACATTCAGCACAGCTTAAGCAGTTCTCAGAAAAGTTTTTCTTTCTGAGCTGCCTCTTACTTTTTCCCCTTCTGGCTCCTTAAAGTCATTTATTTTCATTCTGACAGTAAAGGTTTCGCAGCGCTCGCAGTCCGCGGGCACAGGCCGACCGTCTGCCTGCGGGGGGAAGAGCAGGATGGGATTGTGGGTCGTCTAAACACCGTCTTGCTCTGTGGCTGCATCTCAGAATGCTTTTCTGTGTGAACGTGGGCGACGGGCCGTCCTGAATCACAGCAGACCACACACACCATGAGGTAGCGCCTTGGCTTCTGTGCCTTATTTAGCAAGTGAACAAAGTTTGGTCAAGGTGAAGGTTGGAATTTGGGAGGATGGGAGAGTCATGATGCTGCCTCCATTGTCCTCCTCTGGCTTTTTACTTCCTATTAACAGAGTCGGGTAGTAACTAGTTACAAAAAAATTACTTTTAGGAGTATTTTTACTACTCTGTCGTTTTAACTTTTACTTGAGTAACTATTCTGAAGTATTTCTGCTCTTACTTGAGTAAAAATTCTGGATTTTCTACCCACTGAATTTCTGGTTAAAACAAACTATTTTTAACCAAAAATTGCCCCGACATCATCAGTTTTTTTATTGAAAGAAACTGATTTAAGAATAAAATTCTTTTGCCTGATTATTTAATTATGAATTGTCATCTTTAAAAATACCAAACTTTCCACTTAATTTTATATTTTGGTCTGTCTGATTATATAATTTTTAAATATTAAAGAATTGATAATTTGATCAGCTATCAGTACATGAGTAGACTTTTTCCAAACACAGTTTTACTCTTGAGTAATTTCTTGGATAGCTACTTTTTATTCAAATAAAGATATGTTGAAATAGTTCGACTAACTTGAGCACAATTTCTGGATACTCTGTCCACCTCTGATTATAGCCAATGTTTTCTATTGTAAGAATATTTTACTTGTTTGTGATCATTTTTAAATACCTGCGCTGGGGGCCCAGATTTGAAGTCAGAGGCCACACACAATCAGTCCAGAGGCCACAAAAGGCCCCAAGGGCCACATTTTGAACACCCCTGCCCTAATGCATACCCATTATTTGCACCAGATCAAAATTTGGTGTCATAGGAGTGTAATTTTAGCGGTTCACTGCAAAAAGATAAAATCTTACGAAGTAATTTTGGTTTAGTTTCTAGTCCGAATATCTTCATACACTTCAAATAAGACAAAACTAATTTACGAGTAACTTTTAAGAAAGATGGAGGGTTGTTTTAAGTAAGTAATTCCTTAATATTGATGAAAAAGGTTTTAGTTCCACTTATTTCACACTCAACAGGCATTATGTCGTTACCTAGCAACCCCAGTCAAGCCCAGCCCTGTTACCTAGCAACCCAGTTCTAGTTCCACTGGCAGATTATTTCATTTTCCCCATGTTATCAGTTAATTTACCTGCCAATGGAACTAGTTCTTTTTCAGCAACATTAAAGATTTACTTACTCTGAAAAGCCTCTACATCCGGCTGAAAAGTCACTTTTAAGTCGGTTTGTCTGATTTCATGTGTGCTAAGATATTTGGACCAAAACTACTTGGTGAGATTTTGTGTTTTTGCAGTGCATCATCTAAAGTCATGATCACGTCACTGAATGAAAGCAGAGTATCATTTGTCATGCCGGTGCAGAGCTTCAGATCATTTGAGATGTCCTGTTTGCTGTGATTTATCTTCTGCCCTTTGGCAGAGTCTGTACTTTGTTACAAAGGGGCTTCAAACTCTGGAAACTTGTTCCAACATGCTGGAATGCAGAGAATGTTCACAGCGGCCATTATGCAATTCTCACTGTAAGGTTTAATGCGAATAAAATGATGTTTGGATGGTGTTATTGAGCAACAGCTGAATATTTACCGGTCACAAGGGAAATGAAGACATTATTCCGCATTTCTGAGATATAAAGTAAACAGCTGCCCATGCAATGCTAATGTTACATCAGCATTGCATGACAAGTCTGAGGAGAGTGACCTTAACTTATTCTTACCTCCAATCTGACAAATGATTGCTTCCTGTTGTTCTCCGTGCCGTCCACTGGGAACCAAAGTGTCGCTGCTGTTTGGTTTACAAGACTCTTTATCTGCTTGCTCAGTAAATAACGTTCCACAGAGACTTTATTTTCGCTGACGCACCGATGTTTTAAACGTTTTCAGGAGAAAAGGTGTGACGTCAGCATGAGGTTATGCTTCTGATTTCATTTGCTGTTGCTAATTCTGGCAGTAATAATAATCAATTGAGTGGTTTTAAGAGTGTGTGTGTGTTTAAAAAGGCAACGAATTTTTTTATTACCGTATTTACCGCACTACAAGTCGCTCCCGAGTATAAGTCGCACCAGCATAATAAAGAAGTAAAAGATATATACAAGTCACATTTTTGGTGGAAATTTATTTGATAAAATCCAAGACCAAGAACTGACATGTCATCTTGAAAGGCAATAATAATAGAATAAGGAAACAACAGGCTGAATAATTGTACGGTATGCTAACGCTACATGACAAACAACGAACTGAGAACGTGCCTGGTATGTTAGCATAACATATTAAGAGTTATTCAGATAACTATAGCATAAATAACTGCTAACAAGTTTACCAAACCATCCGTGTCGCTCCAAATCACTAACTTCATCTTCGGTGTCGCTTGTAAACAACTCGGCTAACTCCGGAGCTAGCTTCTACTACACACATTATCAACACAGGCCTAGAGCGCCCTCTGGCGGTTTAGTGTGAAAATAACATGTGATCTGATATAATAATTTGTTAATAATTTCACACATAAATCGCTCCGGAGTATAAGTCGCACCCCCGGCCAAACTATGAAAAAAACTGCGACTTATAGTCCGGAAAATACGGTAAGTAAAACTTCGTTCTTGCGACGGAGAGGGAAGTAGGTCAGTTATTCTTGCTCAACTGTAACAACCTTAACATGTAGGTGTGATGAGGAATTTGGTGACAAAATAAATATAAAATAGGCAACTGTGACAGAGCAGAAGTTTACATTAGCTCATCAGCCACTGCTGTTAGCTTAGCAAATAGCAGCTAAAAGCAAAACCTTAATAATCACAAATAAACATCAAGCCTAAAAACACAAAACTGCAGCTGACTGAATGTTCTGTTCTTTGTGTGGGAAATGTTTCCATGTCCTTCAGTGCTGAATCCGGATACATTTTGTGGCGAGAAAAAAAAAGTGGTTTTGTGGCTCTTCGCACTAAATCAATAATACCGCCATCTCCAGGTTTCATTTTGTCAGCGGGACAGCAAGTTAAGGAATCGTCTTTCTGCCCTCCAGCATTGTGCGCATGCGCAAAATTTAGAACGTTATGGACGTAAACAATAACATGCAAGTAGTTTCCGGAAAGTTTTATTGGTTTCGAAACGTCCCTCTAATCACTGAAGTCGTGTAAAAATGCGACTTAAACTAATTCTCATTTTAAAAAAAAAATTTAAAATAAACTCTAGCATTTATAAAATAGAAATATTCTCAAAGTCACTTCATTAAGTCACTAAAACTATTTTTAAACATTAAATTAAACCAAAATAACATTTCAGAATACATGTAATTTTTGCTTAAACATTTAATTAGCTCTTGCGTAATACATTAGTTCATGTTGTTTACAGTTTACTAAAATATTGTTTTCTCTGTCCTATAAATGTTTTGCTATTATTACATATAACTTCAGTTAGCATTACATTCCAGATTTGAACAACACATTTCTTTTCTGGACATTCGTTCTAACTTTTACTGATTTATTGATGTATTTATTTCCAGAAACAGAGTCGTGCTTCATTATACCCCAAAAGCTCGGTTTGTAGGATGACTCAAAGGTTTCCAGCTGCTGGTTTAGCAGGACTTTAATGAAGCCGCTCAGTTGTTTGGAGTTGGAGTTAGTTTAATTGTGTTGTTTGAAATTTGAAACACATTCTTACTGATTTCTCACATGACACGGATCGCTCATTAAGGCGTGTGATTAGTTTTATAACAAGGCAGCAAATCAAAAATCCACCGTCTCCATCTGCTGCCCTTATTATCTAAATAGATTTAATTTGATGATTTCATCATTTATTCTGTTACTTTAACTTGGCGTACACTTCATAACTTCACTAAATGGCCTCAATTAATCACTGATTGGTTTCTTCTAAAACAATAATGCTGCATGAATGATGTTTCTTGCTTCTTTTGTTCACGTTCTGAACAGGAATGGAAGGAAACATAAATTGTGAAAGAAAAAACCTGAAAAGCACAGCATCATGTTGTTGTAGACCAAGAGTTATTTAAAGCTTTTTGAAATGTGTTGGCAACTCTTCCAAACTCACAGCTTCTTGTGACGTACAGAAAGACCATTGCCCTTACTCTGTATATTTTCCATGACTGGGTTTGTTTTAATTTTTTTTTTAGGTCGCTACATTTTGCTTCTGTGGTTCACTTTCACACTCAATTGGAAAAAACCTGTTCTCCTCCTCGTCTGTGGGGGGCGCTGCACCAAGAACAACTGAAAGACATGACATGAAAACCTCTGAAGAAAATACTGAGTGCAACATCCTTTTTCACAAACTGTAAACAAAAATGGATTTGAGCATTTGTAGGATTTCTCTTTTGTCCTTTTTGAGCCACCAATCTCTTGCGTTTGTTTTGGTTGTATTTACCCAGAATGCCCTGCTCTTTAGTCCAGTTTCTGGCAGACTCAGTTCAATTGGGGACCAAAATTGCAACATTTTGCTGTGCTGTGGTTCGCTTTCTCCCTGCACTGTTAAACCAACCGAACCAATTGAAACCAGTTCCCCTCCTTGCATGTGGGGGGCGCTGCTGCACCTTGAAGGAAACAACACAAAAACCTGGGGAAAAAAAAGGACTTTGAGCGCAACTTCCATTTTCACAAACAGAAATGGATTTTTGCAGATGTATGATAGATATTGGGCTATACTAGCACATTTGTTGTGGTTGTATTTACCCAGAATGCCCTGCGATATAGTTTTGTTCCTGCTTTTGGAGCGGTCTCCGTTCACATACGCATTCAAACCGCACCAGAGTTTCATCGAACCAAGACTGAGATCTAATTAAAGGGAACTGGAGTGAATGCAGCCTTAGAAAAATACTAAGAGAATTGCATTATCATGTTTTCTACCAGATAGGAAAACATCACACCAGACCAAAATGAAACCATTTCTACATTTTTTTAATCCACTGTAAACATCTTATCTATTGTTTCGAAAAGATGCCACTGTAATTTAAAAGTGGGAATCTGTGAAAGCTTGGATCCAGAGTCCACCAGGACCACTGGCATGTCTCCTGAATGAAATCCAGTACATTGAAACATTCCTGTCCTCGTATTCAGCGACCCTGCAGTTATTTAACAATGCATGCCACTAACAGCACCCTATTTTCTGAACTCAAACATAGGAATTAGCTCAGAAAGGACAGTGCAGAGGTCTGTAGTAACTGTCTGCATCTTTGGCATGTGCTGCGGGGTAACATAAACACCAGGGACACCTTTCCTTTGGTTGTGTTTGGAGGTTTTTAAACGCCAAGCCTGTGCGAAGAAACTGAATGATCTTATGAAATAAGGCTTTTGATGAGCTGGAAACAAACCGTGTGCTGTCAACATAAAGAGCATCAAAGATAAGGCTGATAATTGTTCGGGTTATGATCTAGTGTTCCCCGTAAACATGCAATATTCCTCAACTAATGAACGTCCTAAAAATGTTCCCAGACATCGTTGCTATAAAAATGCCTCACTCACTCATTTTCTGCCCTCTTCAGGATCACAGGGGTGATCGAGTTTACCCCAGCCAATCAGAGAGAGGCGGACAAAACCTGGACAAATCACCAGTCCGACGCTACAAAAACAATAAAACAGGATTAAATTAACTCACTTCTAGATGCTTTTACTGATGGAACAAAAAAATATTTTTTACACATATTTGTCTAAACTGTCATGAGATAATCTGTGAAAAAAATTAAACTTCTCCCAGTGCAGAGGCAGGTCTTAGAGCTGTCAATCATGCCAATTTTCAAGTTGTTTCTCCACCATTAGCACATTTATCAGCGTGTGATTGACAGCGCTAAGCCCCGCCTCCTGGCTCTGATTGGTTGTTTTTGGTGCATTTCTTCAGACAGCAGTAGCAGCTCAGGGAGGAAGTAGAGATTGTCACAGATTATATGTCTCATAACTCATACTGTTCGTCTTGTGAATGCTAGTTAGACTGGTTAGCATTCACCAGCCTAGTGAATGCTAGTTCTCAGGCTAGTTCTGAACTAGCACAACTAGTGCTAGTTCTGAACTAGTTAGTGCTAGTTAGTGCTAGCACTAACTTCACAACTAGCATTAGTTGTGAAAGCAACTTTTATTGCAACTTACTGTTGTGGAGAAACAACACTAAGTTGTTTCTCAACCATTAGCACATTTAGCAGCGTGTTCACAAGGATGGTTGACAGCGCTAAGCCCCGCCTCCTGGCTCTGATTGGTTGTTTTTGGTGGGGAACAGTGCATTTCTTCAGATGGCTCACAGATTATCTGTGTCATATCAAACTGTCATGATTAAACTGTCATAGTTTTAACAAATAAAACATTTTTATCACGTCTTCATGACTTGCTTTTAATTTCACCATCTGACCTTGGAAGATCAAATTAAGCAAGGTCCAATACAGATGAACACATGCCAGGGATTATCAGGATGTGTAGTGATAAACTATTCTTGTTTCTGAAGGTGTTACATGTCAACTGTTTAAATATTAAATACTCTGCCCACTGTACAAATGTATAAGTTCATGTTTTCATGGATATTTAAGGCGTGTTGTAACCAAATATATTTAGCGCCTTCATTCCACCTGCTAACGAATCCTGCTAGTCAGCAACCGTTTAGCAGAGCCACAGAAAGTCTTCCCCTCTCACAGTAGCAGGGTCACCGAGAGGTTAAGGGCCGTCGGAAACCACATCTGGAAATCCTGATTCCCACGCAGAGCAGATCAAAAGAGATCATGAGAGTGATCTACACCTTTCCCATGTGGGAAGTGTTTGACATGGTCGGGGTGAGGACATTAGCTCGGTTCTTGTCCCCGCTGTCGTCCTCCCAGACTTGTGGCTAAATCACGCAGACAGGCATATCTGACCTGCTCCATCTGGGCCTGCTTATCCCTTTACGTGGCGGACCGAGACGAGCCGTCAGCCGCCGCAGACAGACGAGACTCTGGTATGGCGTGGAGGATGGATGACTGGAAGAACTTCCCGTTTTCTAGGAAATGCGTCGAGGTTGACAGAATGGACGGTTCAGGTCTTGGTGCAGTCTGAAAATCGGTTGTTGCTGCAATAAAAAGAAATAAAGTAGGGCTGGAACGATTAATTGAATTAACCGTGATTAATCGATTATTCAATTAATCGTCAACTCATTTAATAACCACTTCATTGTTAACTGTGTTATACAGATTTTAAAAAAAGGTCACTTGGTGTAAAAAAAACAAACATATTCAGAGCAGTAATTGAGCCACACTATACAGAAAATATAAACATTTTGCAATTAAGATAAAAACACTTTTGTCTGTTTTAGCCAAAACTATTCAAGTGGCAGTTTTGCTTCAACAAGTTAAGATGTCTCCAATAAACCTGCTAACTGAACGAAAATATTTATTCTAGTAAGCCTAAAATGGCTAAATTAATTAATTTTAGTCAATAAATATTGCCTAAATTTTTAGACAATTCCCTTTATTAATTCCTTATTTAAAAAAGGAATTATTTGTTTATCTGCATCTTGTATGTATTCCCAATCTATAAAACAGTGTAGGGCTGACTAATCGTGATTAATCGATTATTTAAATAATCGTCAACTAGTTTAACAATTGATGAATTGTTAACTGGACTATCCAGATTCAAAAAGGCCATTTGGTGACACAAAATTATACGCAGAGCAGTAATTAAGCCATAAATGGACAAAAAATAAATTTACATGTTGTATTTAAGATTAAAACGCTTTTGTCTGCAAATATTTTCAGCTAAAATTCCTGGGCATAGTTTTAGCTTCACTTAGTTCAGACTTACCAAAGGAATGCTAAGTTAAAATTGAATTATTTGCATCTTTTAATGTATTTTTAATGTATAAAAATGGCTTGGATATCAAACTGAAACGATTAACTGGATTAATTGATTATTGAAATAATAGTCAACTATTTTAGCATTTGATTAATCATTAAGTATACAGACTCAAAAAACTATATTAACAGCTCTGTGAATATAAAAAAGGCTTCAGTGGTTCAATTAAAAACCTGCAGAATGTGCCACTTTTATCTGATTAATCATCAAAATAATCGATTAATCGATTACTAAAACAATCATTAGTTGCAGCTACTTCCTTCTTGTTAAAGGGAACAAAGTCTAAAATGAAAATAGATGATCAGAGGACGTTGACAGCATCGAGTTGAGCTGCAGCAGAGCTTCACGGTTTCCAGCAGACATTCCTTTACGGTGAGAGTGTGCGTTTGTGTTTCACCAGGTGCCTGGAATGCTTCTGGACAAACAGACAATAATTCACTCAAACAGCCTTTTGTGTTTCTCACCGCTGCACATTTAAGTCGGCGAGGAAGACAAACGTTGGACTCTTTGGGCAACAATGGAAATCTCTGCACGGCTGCAGAATTCCCCAACAGTCGGCCGTTACGTTGTTGGGGATTTATGTTCCCCAGCGGAGCAGCTCACCCCAACGTTCGGATACCAGAGCTAACAGGAATGTTCAGCAATTCGCTCCAATATTCATTAGTCACTACGTTTGACTTAATCAGTTCAACATAATTCAGTGATCAACAGCAATAATGTGCCAGGAATGTCGTGTTACCGCTAACTGATGGCGTGACTGACGGCACCACGGGTTGTGTTTATTCTCATAGCCATAAATAGTCCTCGACTTTCACCTCACTGGGTGTAAAAGAAAATAACTGAAGCTACTTTCAGGAATTTTTAGATAATTAAAGCTACATTTTAGGCATTTTTCTACCCTGAGATATTTCACAGCAGTGGAGATAAGTATCAGTACATCCATAGTGTTACATTACAGAACGGGGCCTGCATGGATACAATGTTGGATCAGAACATTTTCCACAAAGACATTCAGTTCATGATAAATTAACAAAATAGGTATCAAGAAAACAGGCAGAGGGGTTTAACTTTTTTTTTTATAATCCAATCTTTGGTTCAGAACATCTCAATGACAGCTAGCTGCTCAGAATAGACCCACATCACCACTACTCCACCACCGTGCCTGACAGGAGGCTGGATGCATTCGGGCCGGTCCAGAGTTTATTCAATAAACGTACTGTCATCTGGATGGATGGATGGATGGATGGATGGATGGATGGATGGATGGATGGATGGATGGATGGAAAGATGGTTGGTTGGTTGGATGTGTAACAAATAGATGGATATTTCAGGTTCAATCAATCATTAAAATCAAAAATTGTCAACCTTTCAAAATAAAAGTCTTAGTATTTTAAGTGATTGTTGTCTAAACAATCAGGTTTCATGTTGGTGATAAATAAAAAATATTCATGGAAAAAGGGATTATGTAGACCTTTCAAAATAAAACTTCAAAACAACAAAAAAATAATTTTTAAAAAGACAGTCAGAAGCTTCTTCAGATTTGCTGCAATACAGACTGCTGCAGGAGATCTTTCCTGCCAACAGCCATCACGATCTACAGGAACTCTTTGAAGAATTTGAATTAATGAGTTACAACAACATTTAATTTATTTTTTTATCTGAATTTGAAAACCAGCTGATCAAATTTGCTGGAGTTCCGCTGGGGTTGCTAGGTAACGTCCGAATTCCGCTGGGGTTGCTAGGTAACGGGCAGTGCCTGCTGATATGTGACGTTACATCTTGAAGGTTTTTGAAACGGCTCATTTTCCAGACACCAACAAAACAATAACTTATTCCCATAAACCGGCTGGATTGTTTTTTTTTTTTGTTTTTAAGTTTTTAGACTTAAGGTGAGACCCAAATGGAGGTACAAAAACATGTCAGTTGTTGCTCAGGTTTATACATCTGGAACAGTTGGCATTGCTTTATTGCTCCTTTATGTTGTGAGATACTTGTCATCTCCCAAAGGCGGCCGTATGAGAAAAAGAAGAGAAGCTAGAATTAGAGAGTGGCTACACAGAAGAGGACACAAATAGCTGAGGGTGTGTAGGCCCGACTCCGACCACTGGCATGCACGAGGAAGCAGCCTCCATTCCACAGACTAGCAGATGGTTTAGAGACGCTACATCCCACATGCGAGCGCCGGCCGGCCTTCCCCACCCTTGGCTATTCTGGGCCTCTCTGCCACTGTGGTGGCTTTCACTCAGCAACCGCACAAATAAAGCCTGAGCAGGAAAAGCTTGAGAAACAGGAAGGTCTGGAGGAGATGTTTGTTCTGCACGGCTTCGTCTTTGTTGTTGTTGTTTTTACTTTAATTGTGACGTGTGAAAGCCACTTCAGAGGAGCAATGCTGCGCTGCACTGCAAAAACACAAAATCTTACCAAGTTTATTTGGTCCAGTGCAAATATGTTAGGACACTTGAAATAAGAGAAAAGTAACTTTTTAGCTTGTTTTTAGTTAATGATTCCTTAATATTGATGAAAAAATTTTTGATTATGTGACATTTTGCCACATTAGAAGTGAAATAATCTGCCAACGAAACATTTTAAATAAATATTAAGGAATTACTGACTTAAAACAAACATATATATTTTGCTGAATGTAAGTTAGTTTTATCTTATTTCAACTTAACTAAGATATTTTCTCTAGAAACTGGACTAAAAATCCTTGGTAAGATTTTGTGTTTTTGCAATCTGAAGCAGAAACTAAGTTTATTTAATGAGTTTCTGTGTCTGAGGAAACTTCAGTTAAAATGTTTCCTATTTGTGAAAATGATCCTAAATTATTCAGTTTCACTTTAATGAGGCCAAATACCCCGTTAAAAACAACAATCTGCCTTAATCCCAAAGATATTATTGGTGAATTAGTGAGAGAAAAGTGCTAATCTGTCCAGAAATGATGCCATCTATTGAAAAATTGCCCAATTCTTTATAAGTTTAGTCAGAGTTTTGTTGAAAATCGGTTTAAAATGTAAAAATAGTAGATATTTGTCAAAAATTATTACTTTTTTTGTTTTTCTTTTCTTTAAAGATCTTGTGGTTCTACACAAGTTTTGTTTAGCTGGACTAAACGGGAAAGATATATATCTGTAGCGTATGTAAATATCTGGTTTCAACTTTATTTTCTACAACGGCCCAAACTTTAACATCTCCAGCATTTAAATGTAGAAGAATCCAAAGTTTCATCAGAGTTTAAAATGGGATAAATGGGGAGAAAATCTTGATCAGGACCAAACGACTCTGCAGCCTTTCAGCCGGTTTCTCTGCACCTGCATCCACTGTTTTATTTAAAAATGCACTTTGCATTTCCATTTGAATCCCAAATCCGGGTCGAGACGCAGCCGCGCCCAAATCCAGCAGCTTTCATGTGTTTCCTCTTGACGATTCAAATGATGAAAGTTTAAAATACAGTTGATGCAGCGAATTCTGGTTCTTCTGTTTATTATTATTACACTAAAATGAAAGTAAAAAGTACTTTGTGTTGTGTTTTAAGCAACACAAAGCTGTTGTTTAAAACAATCTTCTTTCAACAATCTTCCTTCTTTCAAATTAGTCTTGATTTGTGGTCGGGAGCCTCAGAATCATTTCAGGAACAAAATGGCCGCCAGGCTGAACTTTGAACCCAGTCATTCTGTTGGACAACAGGACGACTCTAAAAATACCAACTGCCAAAACTTTCACATCAGAATCCATCCAATGGGAGAACACATGTAAAAAATGTTTTAGTTCATTTGAAAACCTAAAAATCTTATTTTTTATTTTTTATTTTTTATTTAAGATTTTGTATTTTTTGTGGCTTTAAACGAGTTTTGTTTAGCAAAAAAAACAATTATTAATTTTTATTTATTTTTTAAGAATCTTGTAACTTTTGTGACTTTACTGGTTTTGTTTGGCTTAAAACCTTAAAATAGTAGGTAATATTGAAAAATTACCCTTTTTTATTAAGGATTTTGTAACCTTTGTGATTTTAAATTGGTTTTATTTGCTGGATTAAATGTGAAAAAATTAAAAATAGGTTCAGTTTGAGTGATAAGTTTCTCCTTTAAGGCTCACTAAAGTTTCACAACAAACCAGTTACACAGAACAGCTTTAGATGAACACTTAAAATCATTCAGTTGTGTTTTTTCAGACATGACTCAGGCTGTTGTTTTATTATCGCGCTCACAGGTGCATGCTGGGTAATGTCTGCATAAAGTGCAGACTGTGTTTATCTTAATCTTTTTATTCCAGGCTGAACTGCAGAGATGTTGCGCCTCATTCGGTCCAGACTGCTGATGAAACTCATCATTTCCACCAAAGCAAAGACAACATGTCTGCCTCTAAAGCGTCATAATCCCAACACTCACTCTGACGGCGCCACCTGCTGGACAACAGCTGCACGACAACAGAAAGGAATCCAGCCGGTCTGTCATTTTTATAGCTGTATGTGGAAATCCTTGGAGAATCCAATCTAAATTGTTTATTGTTTAGACAAAATGTTTTGTTGATAGCTTTAAGGATCTCTTAGAGCGGATGAGTGCAGGAAGTTTTTGTGTTTATTACTGAACTCTGGGTGAAGGACAGACGGGCAGATTGAGGCCAGGGATGTGTTATTCCATCGGAAAGGATTTTTCCAACAACTAAAGTATCATTTTAGCTGACAAAATCACATCCGGATGTGGCTCAAGGTTCAGTAAATCACGTTTGTGTGGAGCTTTTCTGACTTTGTGATGTTTTAAAGACAAAAGATGAAGGAAGAAATTAAACCCAAAGCGGTTCTCTGATGCAATCTCACTTTTTCTGGACTTTTAAAGGTCCTGAGCATCAGAGGAGAACCCAAAGGTTTTACGCAAATAAGAGCAGCACCAATTCCACTTCTGTTTACTCAAGTAAAAGTAAAACGTAGCGGTCTACTAAAAAGGTAAAAAAGTCACTCAAGTACAGCATAACTGATCAAAACATTGTTATGGTCATCATACAGACCAAAATATAAAGTTACGTGGAATTTTATAGGCAAAAAAATCTGATTTTTGGGAAAATCCAGATTGCTGCTGCTTGTGTTCTCACTAAAAACCAGTAAGATAAAGCACATCTTACTGGTTTGAGGTGTTTAAAACCACTGAGAGAATAGACTTCAACTGCTGTTAGTTTATAAATCACCGAACGGCTTAAAGATCTGCTGTTGCATGAACCTTCCAGACCTCTCAGGTTTTCTGGTTCTGCTCTGCATCCCCAGAACCAGAACTAAACATGTGGTGCATAGCAGCATTCAGCTTCTATGCACCACAAATCTTAAACAAAACTTACAGAAAACTGCAAAACAGACAAACACCAAATTCCTTTAAATCTAAAAACCCATCAGAGTTTCTTGAAATATAATAAACAAAACATTGATCAATAATCCGATGGGCAAAATATAACGTTGAATTTTTGTTTTTCTGACACTTTGAAAAGCCTGTTGCAAATAAACTTGATTGATTGATTGATTGATTGATGTTCTGCTTGTATCTGATGCAGATTTTAGTTTTCTTCCTGCTCATCTGTGACTGAAATTGATGCTCTGTTTCAAAAGGATGTGACGACTGTAACTGCTTTTGCTGCTGCTGTTGCCGCTGCCGTTGCTTTTGCTGCTGATGTTGCCGTTGCTGATGTTGCCGCTGCTGCTGCTCCCTCTGTGTGGCGTCCAGCTGAGAAAAGCCTGTCGACCGTATCAGTTCATCTTTGACCCAGAGCAGCCAGGCCGTGCTGCCTTATCAGCATATCTGCAGGGCAGCCCCAGCTTTGCCTTTATTTGTCTTTTTTGTGTGCTGCCATGCCTCTGGGTTTCAGGTGGGCTTTTTGTTCCTGAATGCAGGCTGTGGGCACGAAGAACAATGCTGCGTTCAGAGAGCGAGGCAGAAACCGCACGTAGCCGTCCCAGCATCATTATGTAAGGAAACTCCCGGCACCTCCCTGCCTTCATTCCTCTCTCTGCAGCTTCGCTTACGTCTGTCAAAATAAATAAACACAATTAGAAATACCTGTTTGAAATACGATAACTGTTGGGTGTTTGAATTTCTCTCACATGTACAAACGAGATAAAAATAGCAAAAGACAAAACTCTTGAATAAACATTTTGAATTTCATGGCAAAGAGTAGTTCAACAGCTAATCCACAAAAAAAAATATCTTTATTTATTTATTTAATTCATTTATCTATTTAATTATTTATTTTTCCTAAGCGTCCCAGGTGTTTCTGTGTTTTTACTATATTTTTATATTCATTGAGATATATTTATTAATTACTATTTTATTCAGTTCTTTGCCTTGCCTTCCAGAGTTGCTTTTTATTTAAAACTTCATTGCACTTTTGGAAACTGCAGCTCAGAGGAGGAGCTTCATCGTCGAAGGCGGGGCTAAGTCCACTCAGGCGTTTTGCACAGCTGATTGGTTGCCACGGAGATTAAAGGATTTCTCAAACATGCATGGAAACAATCAAAGCAACACTGCAGGTTTGGCTTTATTTATTTTATTTTATTTATTTATTTATTTACCATTTTCCCCTCTAAATCACACCAACTCTCTGAACTTTCCTCCACATCAGATTGGACTTAAATCAGCCGGAGCGAGGACGGCTCGCTGCTCTGGCTACAGGGCCAAGGTTGCTGCGATAATGAATGTGTAGCAACAGTTCAGGCCACATTAAACCAGAACTCGGTGCAGAAACGTGCTCAAAGGAAAATCTTACTGAAGAGGTGAGTCACTGTTTCAGCTTCATACTGCAGAGTTAAACTCAGAACAACTAAACTGGACCATAAAAGCAATTATGTACATATTTAGCCTTAAGTTTTAATCCAAGGGAGGAAGGAAGAGGTTCAAATATAAAGTTAAAGGTTTTTCTCTGTTGATCAACTTTGTGCTGTTGCTGTTGGGATGAACTTTGATCATCTGGTTTCTGATTAAACAAAAATTGCTGCAATGCATGGAAAGATAATAAAAACAACAAGTTTAGTGGATGATAGAAAATAATCTGACATGGAAAAAATATTTTTTTAAAAAGTGGAAGTAAAAGTTAATTGAATTTAATTTGTACTTTTGGCTATTTATCAGTTTAAAAAAATAATTTTACTGTTGATCTAATTAAATGATTCAGTTTATTATTTTATTTTATTATGTTTTATAATATTAGATTCTTTCCCACTTTAATTTGAATTAATTCTTATATTTTTATTTTATTTAGCAAAGTATGTAAGCAAAGTGAAAGAGTTTCTGCAGTTTCTATGAGTTTCTTACACAACAGTAATGGTTTGGAGAGACCTGTTGTTGTGAAATTCCTGTTTATCATGAATACCAATTTATTTAAATACATCATGGGAAAACAAAGCAACATTACCTGAAAAGACTAACATTTAAGTGTGTGTTTTACTTCTTAATGTTTGTAAAATATGTTTATCTTGTTGGTACTAGACACCAGTTAGTCAATTAATTAGTCTGTTGTTTGATTTTATTTCTACTTAAGCTAATTTGTTCAATTTTATTTCATTTTTGTAATTAATCCATTTAGTTTTTGTTTTGTTTTTATATAATTTTTTAAAATCTGTTCCTTATGTTGAATAACATAACCATTTAGTTTGTTGTATTGTTTCTGTTGTACCTTAAATTAATTAATTTACTTTTTGTATAATTTTACTAAGCAAAAGTTTAATTTATTCACTTAGTTTTTCCTTTAATTTTTTTAAAACTTTCGCTGAAGTCTTTTTATTAGCTTATTTTATTGTATTATTTATATTTATTCAGTTTTAATTCATTCAACGTATTCATTTCTTTTTATTATTTTTAATTTATTATATATATATATATTTTTTACTTTAACCGTAATTAATTTATCATATTATTATTTAATTTAAATTTCTTTTATTTAGCGTTTACCTGGAACCTTATATTTTGACGCATTATTCCACACGGAAGGTTTTGATCGTTGCACCCACAAGCTGTTAAGTCAACAGAAGTCGTTCCAGTCTACCAGTCAGGTGAGACGTGTCTTGATGGAAACTTTCAGTTTTTGTTGTAAAACTCCCAGTTTCTGAGTGAAGATGTTGTTGTTGGGTCTAACTGGAAGGAAACCAGTATAAACTGGTTGTGTTAAGCTAAATGCGGGTTTCCAGTGAGAGCTTTGACTTTGCCATGGCTAATTAACGCGCCTAGCTTGTTTTGACGCTGTTAGACTTTATGGAGGAAACTTGTGAAGCTTACAGCAAAGTTCAGACGCCGCTTGAAATATTTATTTGAATGTTTCGCAGCTCTCGTGTCAGCGGAGGCTAACAGCCCCTGGTTTATGGTTAACACGGTAATCCAATTATCTCTGCTAACTGGCCAGACACAACAACAACACCACAGGTTACAGAGATTAGTCAGCATCTAATGTCGCCTTATTTTTAGACAAAGGTGTCGGAAAGTAGATTAAAATTCATAAATATGGATCAGTACTGCAGGGGGTTGATGGAAATTCATAACAGTATCTGATTTAAGCATACAGTAGCCAAAACAGTGACCATTTTAAGACATCTTACCAACAATGTGACAATTATCAAACTGAGCAGAATAGAAATAGCCTTTATTGTCCCACAGTAGGGAAATTCAGGTAGCAGCAAGTCAAAAGGGAAATAAAAGATGATTTGGTTCTTACTGTTGAAATGTTCCTGGTTTATGTCTCAGTAAAGGTTGAAAATGTGATTTAAAAAAAGATGTTACACCATACTGTAGTGTTAATGTTTACACTTTTTCTTCAAGTGTGCCACAGAAGATCTTCCTTGCCAACAACCATTTGGATTAATATGAGCTACAACATTTAGTTTTCTTTTGTTTTGAATTTATTTTGAACTGAATTTGAATAAGGATTAAGTCATTTAGTCATATGATAAATTCAAACCAGTGCAATATCTTCCCTTTACATATTTATTTCTCACTTTTCTCTTTTTTCTACAAAAACCTGATGATAGAAGCCTTCAGTCTGGTGTTTTGGTCTCATCTACGACAATTTTGTTTACAGAGACTCCATAATTAATTTTATTTGTTGTTTTTGTTGTCTTGTTTATTTATTTTTGGCTTTTTAAAATGTCTTCCAGTTCCAGTGTTAGATGTTCATTAGAATTTAAAGTTCATTGAGAAATTTGAGAAAGTGTTCCTGCATTGTTATTATGTCATCGCTAATATATTACATGAAAACGGTTTTCAAAACAACAACAGTATCATCCAGTGTAATTTTTTTTAATTTGATAGGCCTGGTTTTCTATAGGCTTAGACCTGATGTAAGTAGAGCTGTCACTATGACACATGTTGCTGGACAATAAATTGTCCCAGAGGTTTTTGCGATTAATGATCAAACTGTTGTTTCGAGGCCATTTTCAACTAATGACATAATAATGCAAGAACACATCCTCAAAATAAAAAAAACTTTAAATTCTAAGGAATATTTAACACTGGAACAGAAGACATTTTAAATATTCAAAATAAACAAAACAGAAACAAATAAATTATAACGTCTCTGTAAACAAAATTGTCCAAACTGAAGATGTTCATCATCCAGTTCTTGGTGAAAAGAGACAAACCAGGAACTATTGATCTATTGATGATTGTGACATTTTTTCTAATTTTAGTAACAAATTGTGTGTTTCCCTGCAGGATGGCTCAGACGGACAGCAAGGTTCTGGTGCTGGGAGCGCTGGCCGGAGTGGCCGGCATCAGCCTGGCTGTGGTATGCTACCGCGGCTTAAGATCCCAGCGAAGAGTCCCCTGGTTGGGCTTCTATCAGAACCGCACCAACGACCCGGGATCCGGCCTGTTGCTGGTGGACGGCCCTGTTCTGCCCAGGGGTCAGGCCGAGGTGCTGGAGCGCCTGGAGGCCCTGATCCACTGTGTGTCCGAGCTGAAGGAAGAGATGAAGGCGCTGAAGACTGCGCTGCCCGCCCTGCCGGACCAAGTCAGGGAGGAACTGAAGGGCCACAGCGAGGCGCGGCGAGTCAGCGCCCAGCACAGGACAGCAGCGATGAGGAGGAAAAAAGCAGCGGGCGCCGCCAGCAGCCCAGACAGACAGAGCTCAGAGGACGCAGAGAGCGAGGGAGGGTGAGTCTGTCAGGGGCAAAATTATCCAAATATTAAAACATCTCCGTATGCAACCATCCAAAAAGGTCCTAAAACTGAAGACCTGGAATATGTGAAAATCAGCTAGAAGTAACTCCAGATACAGAAGAAGTAAATGAAACAATAAAATAAGAGCTTCTACACTGCAAAAACATAAAATTATTGTTGTATTTTTTGTCTAGTTTGTAGTGCAAATATCTTATTACTCTTGAAATAAGAGAAAACTAACTTACAAGTAATATTTTAGAAAACTATAGCAGCTTGTTTGAAGGCAATTAATCCCTAATATTGATTTAAACAATTTTTGTTCCACTGGCAGATTGACTTTAACAGATCCTGTGCTGTTACCTAGCAACACCAGCCTAGCCCCGCCCGTTGCCTAGCAACCTAGTTTTAGTTCCACTGGGAGATTATTTCACCTGCAACATCGGGAAACATTTCTTGGTGTAAGTGAAATGATCTGCCAGTGAAATTAGGACTTCTCAGTGAAACGCTGGTAAAAACTTTGTCAAAGGGTTAATGGAGGAGCCATGTTGTTATGGCAAAGTTTCAGAAAGGACAGGAGTTTTTAAAGAGACAGCGGCCCAATTTCAAGGTGTCACATTACAAGAGAAATTTCTTTCATGTCACATTCGACAAATACAGCAACTGAAGTTAACATTGTTGCTTTATTTCACTGTAAAAGGGCAATATGTGCCTGGAAAACACTTACTGCTGCTGTTTTAATGTTGCTGAAGAAACGCAACCCTTTGACAAAATAACTAATTTTATTATACGTACTATGACATAATAACAATAACCTGCACTTTACCATGTCTTAAATTATTCAAATAATACCTTAGATGAACAAAAACACACAACAGATCTAACATTGTCCCATTTTTTAATGAAAAAACAAAGAAAAAAAACAATTACACCTGGTTATTTAGTAGTTTATAGACCCATTTTAACACCAGTGGTGCTTTTCCGACTTTACCATGCACTAACATCTTTGTGGAGAAATTTTGGCCACTTTTTCCCAACATTTTATTGAGGTTTACACTCATTTATAGTGGCTTTACTGTCACTACATTTTATTTATAGTCTGTTTTGTCAGTTCCAAGTTATTTCAGTGACCATTAGCAGTTTTCTCCAGGTGTCTGAATCTGAATATAATTCCCATCTTAACTTTGTTCAAGTAAATTATCACTTAATTACAGCAGACTCCAGAATTTAAACATAAACAATGAGACTAGCTAACTTGTCGTGTCCAATTATGGAGGAAATTATAGCTTCTGTTGGTTATTTTCCCTTTTTAATTCAGTATAAAGGTGAATGGATTTTCTTCCCCACCTGTGGAACCAGTTTGATCATTTTATGTTTCAAATTACCCTTTGACACATTAGCCGAAGGTGCTGGATAGAAATGGCAGAATAATCAAGCAGGTTCTTCAACCGTGAACCGGCACCTTGAACCCACGCCAGCCTCCCATAAGGTAAACAGCAGATGGGTTTCTTTTTTCCCTTTTAAAAGGTTAAACTTATGAAAACAAACACCAGCAGCAAAATGACAGAGATTAATCCAAGGTCTGTCCAATCCAAGGCAGGATTGGACAAACTGCACGACTGAGAAAACACATCAGAAACACAGTTTTTCTCATAAACGGGGATGAAACAGACAGTTTTGCTAATTATCTTACGGACCTCTTGCAGTGTGGAGGGAGGGCAAAAAGCCGCTTTTTATATTAATCCCATCAAATGTTATTTAATCTTCATGGTTTAGGTTTTTCCAGCAGCCTGGATTCTGCTTCCTTCTGTCTTTTTCTTGTCAGAAATTTTTCCATTTCTAGTTTAAAGAGAAAAGCAACTTTATAAATTTGACTGGCATATAATAATTTGCCAGTGCAACTTTTTCATTAATAATAAGGAATCATTCACTTAAAACAAGCTCATATTTATTGCTGAAAAGTTACTCATAAATTAGTGTTATCTTATTTAAAGTGTACTGAGATGCTTGCACTAGAAAATAGACAAAATTGTTGTTAGGATATTGTGTTTTTGCAGTGTGGTCATCACTTTTAAAGCACATTATTACCCCCCATTCATACTTACTGTTAGAGTCGAAGTTTACGGTGAAGAAAAAAGTTTTTTCATTCGAATTGTTTGGAAATCTTCTCCATCATGGCAGCAGATTACCAACAGGGGGCGCCAGTGAAACAGAAACAGCAGCACGTTGTGTTGTTGCTGAAAATGATGGATGTGTGTGAAAGCATGGCTTTATTACACTCTGGAAGTGATCAATTATGCAAGCCTAATGGTTTTTGTTTCTAGTTTTCTTTGTCTCTTTAGATAAGTAATAATAATATGTTGTTAATGTTTCAGTTTGTCCTTCGTGTTTGCAAAGGTCGTTCACCTGTGACCACTGTGACAGTTTAAGCCTAACCGCAGGGTCGCGATGCACATCAGTTCTGCAGAAGTTGTAGCTGTTTATGTCACAGAGACCCGCTCTCTGTTCGAAAGGAGATCCATCCATCACGCCGCCCGTGAGCCAAGATGTCAGCGCCCTCATATGAAGACGTCTTGTAGGAACTTGTAATTCGTTAAACAGTTCCCGCTGAGTTTATTTGGATCACGTCGCCGTAGCTCAAGGACTCTCTTTCTTTCTTTTTTTTTTTTATCTCTTCCAAAAGAAATAGCACTTCTGACACTGGATAGTTGTTGATTAAAGCAGATGTGAGGCAGAGTTTTGTTTGTGCGTGGGACAAGCCTGTTCAGAAACGTTAAGACGGAGAAAAAAGGCGCTCATTGTCTGCTTTGTGATTAAAAGCTTTAGTCGAGCTTCCACATGACGTCATTCAGGCTTTGCTCCACACCTGTCAGTTCGCGAGACGTCCACGTCCGTGTCGTCGGATTAATCGGAGGCGTTCAGCCAAACACGTTTATTCACCTCGGTTTTTCCGGGGGAAATAACACGTTTTAAGAGTCTGACCACCCACGATTGTGTTTTTAATTGATTACTCAACATTCAATTAGGGCCGTACAACATGGCTTTTCATACCAGAGCCAATTTCCAAATGTAATTGATTTTTTAAAATGTTAGTTTTTTGCTAAAGACTTGTAAAAGTGGCTTTTTTTCCAGTCATCTCTCCCGTCAGTTGTAGGACAAAGTATTAGGATAAGTCTAAAAGAATTGGACTATAGTCATAAAATTACGAGAAAAAAGTTGTTTTGATGAGAAAAGAGCTTCCATAAAGTTATCAAAATATATTGTGACCAGCTTAGACTGTATGGGTCTTTCTTTGAAATGGACTCAGTTTCAAAGGTCATTTCAAAGTCTTGCTGCTAATAATAATTTGATGATGGATTAAAAGATTCAAGTGGATGTATTATGGAGAATTTTCATGCTTCCATTTGGGCCTCAACTGTTTTTAAAAGCAGCCCAAGTGCTAAAAAAAACCATCCATACCGTTTCTGGCAATAAATGAATGTCTTTTGGTGTCTGAAAAATAAGCCATTTCAAAAACCTCCTTTTTATGGAGTCACGCTGCGCCGTTACCTAGCAACCCCAAGGAAGCCCACCCTGTTACCTAGCAACCCCAGTGAAGCCCACCCTGTTACCTAGCAACCCAAGCTGAGCTCCAGCTCTGTTTTGTTGTTGACTTTCCATCCAGAAACAACTCCCTGCTTTAGTGTTGGTTCTTTACTCACCTGCTGAGCCGAACAAAACTTTCTCGTTTGTACTCTTATTAAATGAGTGGCCTGAACTTTTGGGTAGAAAATGCTGGATAAATTCATCTTTTCAAGTTGGAACAATGTGAAAAAGTTAAGTATTAGATTATTCCACAACTAATTAAACCACTTTTTTCATTTTGTCACAGAAATGTGTTTTAAGATGTTTAAGGTAGACTCCAAAACTTTTTGTCATGTATCTAAATTGTTGAGTCAAAATTATTTACTGGCTCAGAAGAAAGAAAGAAAACAAAACTAAGATCAAGCAAATTTTTTTTATTGTAAAAGGATTTTATCCAAAATATTAAAATGATTTAAAATGTTTTGTGTATTTAAAAATTCATCTAATTGAATAAATTTATACATTTGTTAAAAACAGTTTAAAAAAAAGTTTCTCAGACGTTAAGTTTTTTAAGAAACTTTGAATAATTAATTGAGCGTACTGCACTGTTTGATAACAAGGATCAATTGGAATGCACAATTAAATTTATGTAATTTAATTTTTGTTTGTATGGTTCCTTGTTAAATTAACTGAATTGAAATGAAATTATTTCCAGTTATAGCAACAAGATTTGAGTCACTTTCTTTTTTTAACTCTTGCTTCATCAGGCCAAGTTTAATATGTTTTAATAAAAACTGATTTGAGTGAAACAAAGTTGGATTTTCAGTAAATTCTCAACATTACGACAATTATGCAACAAGGTCAGGAAAACGTTTTGATTTGAAATAAGTAGCGAGGGAAAGGGCAGTAGGCCAGTCGTGCTAGCTTGACTTTGACAAACTTAACATGTAGATGTGCTGTGGAATTTGGTGTTTCGGTTCATTTAAACTCTCCGTCTGTGTGTCGCATCACAGAACAACAGATGTTTAAATTAGCTAATCAACCACCGCCATGTTAGATTAGCTAATGGCAACAATCAACATCCAGCCTAGAAACATAAAACTGTGACGGACTGAACGTTCTGGCGTTGCAAAGGTTTGCCTGTTTTTGGGTGTCAAATCCTGACAGGCTAGTGGAGCTGCTGTCAGCCAGTTGCTATGGCAACGTGTCTGCATGTTTAGCGTAGCCGACACATAGAGAGAGAAAAAAGAAAAAAGTTTTGAGTTGTTTTTTTAACGTTTTTTTTGCGTTATTTCTCCCTTTGCTGCAGCGAATTGTACTAAATTAGGTACATCTAAAGGCGTTATTTTATAAACAGAGTTGTTCCACCACAGCAGCGCCGCTACTGATGGATGAAAGAAGAAGCGTAAAATTTCCAGACGTAAACAATAACATGCAACGTGTTTATAAGCAGTTTCAAGTTTAAAAAAATGACGCTTTTGGTGTTTAATTACAACACAGTCAAATTTATTAAGTTAGCCTCACAAGCTAATAGTACTCAGTTAAGTTAAGCTAAAAATTTTGGGGCAACTGATTTGAATATATTTTTTAAGAAAAGACGACTACTTTTACAGTCGTTAAAGTTTATGTAATTTTATGTCATTAAACATGAAATTATTAATTTAGTCAAATTGTGTAAACTTAAGAAGTGCAGCTTGCACATACTAACATTTATCTAGGCACCAAGTTTGCGTCAGCTTTGTAAGTAAATTCCACTCTTTACGTTTTACAGTGTAGCTTTCTGGACCGATGGGGGCTAAATAACTGGACTCTCTCCAGTCTGTCAGGCGTTGTTTAAAAGCAGCCTTTCATTGATCCTGTCAACAGACGATGAATAAGTTGGACGGCATATTCCCAGGCCCAGAGATGTTGGGATGGTAACTCTTGTTTGTTTTGAACAGGGTAACCACAGAGACTGGCACCGCTGAGCTCTTTCGAGACATCCTTTCTTTGCCCCTTGGGGTCTTCAAACCGGGTGGATGATTCCCAGCACCGCTAGAAAATGAAAGTGCACCTCCTCTAATCCTCGACTTTTTACAAAAAGTGGAGCGTTGCAAGGCGGCATTTTGAATGTCTGCTTCATCTGAATATGGAGCAACAAAACGGGATGAAGAAAAAAAGAGTTTTAATCCAGAAATGAAGTTTTAGTCCAGAAATGAAAGCCTGAAAAGCGCTTGGCAATAAATCAGTAACAATATATATCGGGATAGACACGTGTTCAATATAAATAGCTAATTATAAAGTCCGAACCGTAAATGATCTGCATAGTCTCAATAGGCAAACGTGTGTGCTTGGAGACAAACAGAAAATATGTGGACACTGTTGAGAGAAAGATACATGAACAAAATGGCCGCTGTTGGAATCGACCCATATGAGAGAGAGTAGAAAAATATGTCGGACAATGCGGACAAGCTGCCGCCGATCTCCTACTGTGATATAATTAACTAATTAGTGAACAGAGAGCGAACAAAATGGGATCCTGAGACCCATGGACTTCCTTTAGTTCCTTTGTAAAGGAAGTACAAACTCTTCATGTGAATTACATGAAGAGTTTGTACATGTAAAACACGTAGGCTACATGCCCTTCTTAGCTAGCAGATAAGAGCTACATTAGCTAGGCTAATTTAGCTAGTTCTGCAGTAAGTACTACAGTAAATATCACTGATATTTAACTTAGTATTACACAGAGGTGGGTAGAGTACTCAAACATTGTAATTGAGTAATACTGTTAATAAGTTAGGAACAAAGCGAGAGCTAGTTCTGAGCTTGTGGCTCGTTTATTGTTGTCATAGCAACTCCATGGCGACTGCCGTCTCAGCTGGCTGTCAGTTACAAATTTCCTGGAAGCATCGTTCTCATGCGATATCACACTTTCGGGAAATTTGTAGCTGACCGCCATCTTGGTAGGTATCCGTAACTGAAAGTCATGGCAGTAGTTGCCATGACAACAATAAACAAGCCACAAGCTCTAGCTCTCGCCTCGTTCCTATCTAACTTATAAACAGTCTGTAACTGTAATGTATAACTACATTACAGTTGTTACGAGTACTCTTCCCACCTCTGATAAGAATCAGTGACATTTACTGTCTTAGCTTACAGTCTTAAGACAGTTAGCTTACTGTCTTGAGAGACAGTAAGCTAACTGTCTTAGCTTACAGTCTTAAGACAGTTAGCTTACTGTCTTGAGAGACAGTAAGCTAACAGTAAGCCAAGACAGACGTGTTGCCCTGTTGTTTTACGAAAGCCTACACTGCAAAAACACAAACTCTTACCGAACAATTTTGGTGTAGTTTCTAGTGTAAATATCTTAGTTTTGTCTTATTTCGACTTTAAAAGTAACTTTTCAGTGACATATAGAGGCTTGTTTTAAGTAAATAATTAATAAAATAACTGATTATTTAACTTTGCCATGTCTTAAATGAAATAATTAGTACTGTTTCATCAATATTTAGGAATTATTTACCTAAAATGACCCTCTGTACCTTGTTATAAAGTTATTTTAAGTTAGTTTGTCTTACTTCTGGCGTGCAAAGATATTTGCACTCGAAACTAGACCAAGATTTCTTGGTAAAATTTTGTGTTTTTGCAGTGTATGAGGCAACATCATTTCTAAATTTTTTAAACCGTTGTGAGCAAATTATCTGTAGATATTTGACTACGCAGAGGAAAACCGTGTTTTAGACGGTGATCATACGCCTGGTCAGCGATTAGATTCCTATTTTGCAATATTTTGACATCTTCTCTAAGAGGCGGTCACTTCCAAGGTCTCTGCAAAGAAAATAACGGCTCCAAAACAAGCTAGCGCACATTACATAAACATGGTGATACAAAAACATCCTTAGTGTCTTCTTTCTTTCAACATACGAGATTCATGAGCCGTGCAATAATGGCGTGACAGGAATGCACCAATGGCTCAGTCCTGCGCTGCGTGTCTCTCCAGCTCCACTAAGTAAATAATTGGAGGGTGGCAAAGCCGACTGCTGAATGAAGAAACGGTACAAAACATGAATGAATCAGGGAATGAATGAGCGGCTTGAAATAAGACCGGCCGCATTTGTTGCAGCTCCTTGTGATTTTGTGCAACGAGACTAAGAAGAGAAAAAACGACCACAAGAATGAGGGTAAACACAAAAACACGCCCATTTAGATGTCTTTTAATCTGAGGTGTGTTGGCCAACGAATAATTTGAGTTTTGGGTTTTAGGGTTTATTTGGGGAGTTAGTATAAAGAGGAAGGCTGTTAAAAGGATTTAGCTCGTTATCCTGAAATTATAGAATGAAAACAGACGGAGATTAAAGTTCCTGATAGCGTTAAGTCTGGATGCTGTTCCGCGTTTCTGCAGAAATGCTGCGTGACGCAGGGTGAGCCAGTAATTAGCTGCTGTCTCATCTGCTGAGTCTGAAAATTAACGTGGCCTTTTACAAATAAATCAAATGACACAACTTAAGGTTCCTGACACTTCCCACAGCATTTCAATCGGGCTAAGGTCTAAACTTTGACTGGGCCATTTCAAGACATTGAGTATATTTTTTTCAGCCATGCTGTTGTAGTTTTGTTTCTGTGTTTGGGATCATTGGGTCACATTTTCCTTTAAAATGCTTTTGAGTACAGAGGAGTTCATGGTGCCGTGGCAGCACAATGAGCCCAAATCATCACCCAGCCACCGCCGTGCTTAACAGGAGGAACGAGGTGTTACTACTGGTATGTTGTGATTAATTTCAAACCAATACCAGGCGTTCTCCAACTCTTCCAACTGTACCAAAGTAAAACTTTATTGTTTAACATTCCAACGAAAACTCATAGAGTCGGGATGAAACTCTGATCTTTGGAGGAGTTTATTGAGACTTCTGTCTTCTAGTGACTTTCACACATTATTCTCATTATTCTTTGTTCACAAAGATATTTGTGCTCACATCAGTCTCACATCTACAAGCCTTTGCCTTTCTCGTCGAGCGGGAGTGAGCCGAGCAAGTTGGTGCCTTTCCTCCTTCACAGCGGGATCTTATAGGCAGCGGGACAGGTGAACTTTCACCTGCTACACCGACCGTTTTGAGTAAAACGTGACACATTCGATCTGCGCCATCGTCAATGTGTCACCTGTAAACCCAGCTTAACCTGTCTTTGCTACGTTTCCATTGAATCAATCGCTTTGCTGTAAAATGGCCGACTACAATTTCCCCAAAACAAAGCATACGTAATTATAACAGTCTGTCACTCCAATGCCTGAATAAAACGCCACTGTTTCCTCGATGGCTCAGTTATGAACATATGCTGTATAACTGCTATGATTTTTAATGACTTACCACGTAAAAAAAAGTTAGATTTTAATGTAATTTCTCATGTAATGGTACAATTGGATTTTTTTCCCCACATTACAGAATATCAAAGATTTACTCACATTTATAACAGAAATGCAGCTACTGATGGATGATATAAATGCCATTACAGGTGAATCATCTCCTTATAAATAAACAATTTTAAGATAAAAGTGACACATGTGATCTGTGCCAAGTTCACCGTGTCACCTGTAAACCTACCTTAACCTGTCTTTACTATTACTGTTACTGATGTATTTTTACAAAAACTATTTAAAATAAACAGAAAGCGACGCTTAGCCTGGCGGGGGGTCAACTAGAGTCTGGCAGCCCGCCAGGCTTACTGGGGGAAACCCTGAATGTTAGTAACTTTAGAACCTGCTGAACCAGATTATTTTATTCTGCTCTGATTTGTAACCCAATTTAAAGTGGCTGTACTTTCTATTTAATCATTACATTATTTAGATGTTGAACTCTGAGGTGATCCCGGATGTGTTTCCTGCTTGGCGTTGTGCTAACACACCTCACAGCTCCACAGCGGCAAACTGCCAAAGCGCCTTCGTTTATGAGGCGGTCCGCTTTCCTCATCAGTTCATAAAAGGTTTTAATCAGGAACATTTGGCTGATACTTTCCATCTTTAATCCAATAGAAGCGTTTCCATTGTGGCGCTGTTGCTGTTTAATAAATGAACAGGATTTCTTGATCCCGATTCGTATTGAATAAAATAAATAAAATCTCTGCATCACAGTCGGAGTGTGTGTTATTGGGTGGAGTTAGCATGCGGCGTTTGGTAAGAAACACCTGTCGGACCTACGTTGTTTCTGTCTGCGACCCGCTCTGACACATCCCCTCTAAACCGTGCCTCACGGCCCCAAATATTCTCTAACCACCTCTGACGCACATGCAGCTGCTGCCAACACTTAATAGACGCTTTTCATGGTGTCTGCGTCTTTGATTCTTACCTTTAACTTTATTACACCAATATTTCTACCTCTGGCTTTCAAGTGTTGGCTTTGGGTGTTGGTGCAAGCTTGCGCCTCCGATTGAAAAGGCTCCATAAAACGTGTAATGCGAGCGTTGCGTGCCATACCCTGCTGAACAAGTTCCCCCATGTTCCTGGAAACTCTTCAGGTGTCAGACGTCAGCCACTAAAAATTATAAACAATTAAGTTCCCCCACTTATGTAAACATACCAGGTGCCGTTTTTGTGTGCAAAGAAGACGTGAAGATTGATCTGATATAATCACCACCTGGTAGCATGTGGTTTATTAAAAATGTTCGTTATGACAAGATTGCTCTGAATGAAGAAAAAGCTCACAAAGAGATTATTGTTTCTCCACCGAGAGCAAGAAGGTGGAAACTTTCAGCCTGTTTGTTGGTTTTCCAAATTTAGCATCCTGCCAGTAAAAGGTGTTTGTATTAAATCAGTTTCTCAAACGTTTTCACTAACGTTAAATTGCCCCACAATAACAACATCTTAATATACACAACTTGAAATGTTATTAGTCTAGTAACTCATCATTAATTGTTGCTTTTTTTGTTTGGTAAATGTGAATGACAAATTAATTTTCATGTGTTTGATAAGTTGTTCTTTACTCCCAGGTTTTGTATGTGAAACCTTTTAGGACCATTTGTAACTTAGAAGCACAATAAAAGAAAAAAACAAATAAAAACAGGATTGAGTTGCTTTGCCAGAAACAAAAATCATCTTCTGCACCATTAAATACAAAAATTATCCACCCATTTCTATTGTTTGTATTTATCTGTTGTATTTAAGTTATTATTTTTAAATATTTAAAAATAACAGCCGTTGATGTTGAGCAGAGATTTATAAGTAGGCAAAGTCGAACAGTTCTCACCTTCTTGAGTCCTACCGGTCAAAATAATTGAACTGTTCGTGAACGAAATGAATGATTCAGCTTCCTCTGATCATATAAACAATCCTGGAGCTGTTTTCTTTCCACCGGTATCTTCACTTTTTCTTTTGAGTGATCAGGTTTTGTTATTATTTTTAAACAATCCTTTGGTAAGCTAACTGTAGCGTCGTTTACGTGCAGTACCTCTCTGACCACTAGGGGGCGACGGTAAAGACTGTACATCCTGCTTTACTGCTTTTTTAAATTCTCAATATAAAAGATTACAAGTCAGTTCTTGTCCAGAACCTTTTAATTATGACTATTTTTCAATATTTCTTTTGTTCATTTCATTGTAAGATATGCAGAACAAAAAAAAAACATGCACTTTGTGTTCATCTTCTGTCCCAGTTCAGTCCCATTATCTCCCAAAATAACCATAGGCAGCTTCAAAGTGTAAGAAAAACTTGTTTTAATATTACCAACTTTCAGCGGGGAAATGGTTCAATTACCTTTCACATTGCCAAAAATAATAACAATGCTTAAAAATCTATGTTTTTATTCATTTTCAGCCAAAACAGGCTAAAACACCCACATAATTTTCACAATAGTTTATAAAGTGTATAATTTTGGGACATTTAAAGCTTAAAGCACATTTCTCATTAAAACCTGTTATTTCATTGATTGATTGTGTTCACAGGTACATGACTGCACTGACAGACTCCGAGGATGAAGAGCAAAGCCATGAAGAACAAACTCAACACAAGCTATCCGTCCTCCTCGACAGAATCGACCGCTTGCGTCAGGGCGGCGAGTCGGACAAAAGGGAAAGTCTGAGCGTCCTTCTGGAGCAGAGAGACGAGGTGAGTTTACTTTCTCTGCCAGCGAGGCAGAAAACATGGCGGTGTCTCATATCGACGTTCACTTCTGCAGTTTGGGCAGAACTCAGAGTTCCTGTGGCGGCTGACCCGAGCGTACTGCGACGTTCACGATGTCAGCGGCGCTCTGGAGGAGAAGAAGACTCACGCAGAAAACGGTAACATCACTGCACAGTTTTACTTTGAACATTTAACGTTTTTAACAGTTATTACATCAAAAATGTTAATCAGCAGTTCAGATTATCTGAAGGTTTTATAAAGATTTATTTGGACTTTAGCTCAATTTCCAATCCAGTCCTAAACAAACTGAACAGATTCTTGATTCTGAACAGATTATTTATTTTAAATAATTCTTTACACTGAACAGATTCCTGAGTCTGAACAGATTCTTTCCTGTAAATTGAATCTTTACTCTGAACAAATTCCTTTCTGAAAATGCTCTCCGCCGGGCCCCGGGCAGCAGGGCCCGGCTGATACCCGTGGTAAATCGGACGGCGGAGTCCGGCGAAAACAGGCGCTTAAATTCCATGACGTGACGGGGAAAGGGATCAGTAAAAATTAGCCAATAGACAGACTAAAATCAAACGACTGTAAGAATGTCAAAGATCAGGATCTGCACAAAGTAAAACATTTAGATAAATGGATGACAAGTTAAAAATTTGACGGCCGTCTAAATTAATGTTTTGATTGTTTATTCTATGTTACACGACTTTGTGTTTTTATGTTTGTTGTGATGTAACGCACTTTGAAATGCCTTGCTGCTGAAATGTGCTATACAAATAAAATTTGATTGATTGATTGATTGATTTACTCTGAGTAGAGTCCTCAATCTGAACAGATTCCTTTTTGAACAGATTCTTTACTCAGTGATCCTTGTGGTCATTTAACCTCTATTTTCCACGGCCGAGCCGAAAAGTCTGGAACTATTCTATTTCAGTTCAAGAAAAGTGTGGAAAATATTTAAATTAACTTTGGAAAAAAAATCTGTATTTCTTCCATTTTCTCAAAAAGAAAAAATTAACAAATCCTGCACATTATATCTTTGATTTGCCTCATCACAATTTTTATAATTTTAACACTTTAATTTTTGACTGAATTTTATAGATTTAACTTTATTTTTTGAAACTTAAAACTGAGTTTGATTTTTCTCTAAATTTGGTTAAAATGCTAAACAAAGTATTAAAACTACCATTAAATGTTTGTGAAATTAGGAATTTTAAAATATGCATTGTTTGCGCTCAGGTTTCACTTCACTTTTCCACGTTTTGTTCTTCATCATCAGCAAATAACAATGTATTTTATGGATTTATATCTAATTGATGGCATAATCATATATACGTCAAAGGAAAACGATGCATATTTTTTATTTTCCATTGAAGCATCAATGCAAATGATTGAATCTGAGTTTTTTCCAGACATTTTCCAGTGACGTCCCTGAATCTTTTCATTCACAGCAGCGTTTGTTTTTCTTTTTTCTCTCAATGAACAGAAACTATTTTTACGAGTCTTCTCCGGTCCAAACTGGACGGGCCGGTTCCTCTGAACTTTAATCCTTCCTCTTCACCGCGCCGCTCATTCAGCAGACACCTGTGGCTATTTTAGGAACATTTTGACATTTTTAGAGCTGATCTGACATTTTCCACGGCGCAGCGACAGATTTAAAACTCCTCCTGGATGTCGTTTCATCATCTGACTTTTGTTTTGGTCGCTTTCATTTAAAGCCAAATTATTTCTTTTGGTCAACTAAGCATTTTATTTCACCAAATATTCTTCATTTTTTTCTATCAAAAAGAGAAATAAAATAATTTATGCATTTAGGCATGTTTATAAACATTTTTACTGATACATCCACAATAAACTCTATAAATAAATGTTGAATTTGGGTTTAAATGGAAGTTAGTATCTTTTTACTTTTCGTTTCAGGGAAAGCAGTTGGTGAAGAGGCCATTAAAGTGAATCCCAAATGTGCTGAAAGTCATCAGTGGTAAGTTTTTACATTTTCTCCCTTTTTTCATCATTTTATTCTGGTAAATTCTTGTTCATATCGTATTAAAATATAATGGAGTTTATTAGCTTGCTTAATTAAAAATAGGAAGCTCATTTATGGAGGTGGCTAGAAAACTGAGTAACTGATCAAATTATCATTTAATATTTAAAAATTACATCGTCAGATAAAGTGAAGTGGAAATTTTGGACAAAAAGGACAAAAATTTATAGAAGTAACAAAAAATAGCAAAATCAGGCAAAATAAATTTTTTCCAAATCAGTTTGTTTCAATAAAAACTTGTTTGATTTCATTCAGTGGGTAGAAAATCCAGAAATTTTACTCAAGTAAGAGAAGAAATACTTCATAATAAAATGATTCAAGTAAAAGTAAAAACTAAAGAGTCGTGAAAACATTTTTTTTTTAAAGTTACTCAAGTGAATATAACTGAGTACCCAACTCTGCTCATGTTTATTTTTACAACGTATTGATTGTTTATTTCTTCTGTTTTTGGTGATCTTGGCTTAAAAATCCAAACGTTAGGTTGTCAGAGGGCAAAAATATTAAAAGATATCTCCAAGACAACAAATGTCAGACATTTCAATGGAAGAAGTTTCTTAATGTTTAGTTTTATCAATACTTTCTGTCGCATTTGGCTGTTTTGTGATGTTGATATGACCTAAATAAGAACAAGTTTGAGAACTGCAGTCAAAACACAATGAATCTCAGTTATCCGTTATGCTTGTCCCCCTCTTTCTCAACCACACGTCTTCCTTCCACTTTCCATTATTTTTTGCATTTGTTGAGATTCCATCTGTTCCTGTTCTGTCAATCTTCGTTCTGTTGATTCTTTTCGAGCCAAACTCAAGCACAAGATGTTCCTCTGAGTTGGCGAAGCAGAAACTTTAGATACAGTGCATGACAAAGATATCGCGTTTTATAAAACACAACAAAACACAAGATTACCAAGCAAACATGGATAAATGCAGGGTGGTCTTCTCGCTTTTCTTTCAACCAAGTAATGAAGAAATAAGTAAATAAAGAAACATGAACTCTCAGTGCAGGCGATGCAGTCAAGCATATTTATGAGATAATGTCAGCTAACTTCCCAAACATCAATCTGATAGAATCACATCCAGTTTCAGGAATGTAAACAGAACCAGGGTTAACCCAGCTGACATATATTGACAGTTATACTGGAAGAACTGGTGTGATAAATGTCGGATATTACGGCTGTAGTTCTTCATTCACTGTTTACACCTGCACAGGTGAACTGCTTTGGGACATGAGGGAGAAAATGTCATATTTATCCAGAAACATCTGTAAATCTGCAGATGTTACATGTTAGTCAGTTTAACAGTGACTAAATATTTTGCTATGTGCTTGTTGCACATAGCAAAATAAAAAAAGAAAAAAGTTTTCTCTCCTTTTAATTAAGTCTGGGAGGTAAAATCCTGTTTGCAGGCTGTTTGTGTTTCACATCTAAAAAATCTGCTCATGTCAAAACTTGACTGCTGATTAGATGAAGAATCTGCCTGAAATGTGTCCCGTTACATAAACTGAATAAAAGGCTTTTCCTCGCTGTCTGAAGTCAAATCAGACCAAACTTGTTTTAGCATCTGAGAAATTGTTTTACAATTTAAGCGTTTTTGTTAGAATTACTTGTTTTTTTATAACTTTCCCTCTGTTCCTGATTAGATGCCATTATTATATTTTTTTATATATGTGTATTGTCCGTATTTTTATTATTTTTTATTTATATATAATTTTATTTTTTACTTTTTTCCCTTCTGTTCCCCTTTTATCTCACTCCTGAACTTTATTTTATTTCAATAATTTATTGATATTGATGAAAAAGAACTATTTCCATTGGCAGATTATTTTATTTATCACATGGGAAAATGTTTTTTTGTGTAAAATAATCTGCCAGTGTCACTTCTGACTTAATAATTGAAAGTTAGTTTTGTCTTATTTCAAGAATGAAACATTAAAATCTCTGAAGAAGACAGAGATCAGCTTCCTTCTTCACAAAATATAAACAAAAATGGAGATTTTAGAGTTTGTAGGATTTCTCGTTTGTCTTTGGTAAAAAATAAAACCACGAGCCATTTCTCCCACTAGCGCTCGATTTGGTTCTATTTACCCAGAATGCCCTGCGCTGTAGTTCACTTCCTGTTTTTGGAGCGGTCTCCAGTCCGCTTGGCTTTCACATATGCACTCAAACTGCACCGCAGTTCACTTCATCTGAATCGATTCAGAGGTTTGTAGGATTTCGTTTTTGGGGTCGTATTGCGTTTTCACACCTCCAGAAAAACAAACTAAACTTTCTAGACAAATGAACTGGACTTCAGTGAAGGTGGACTCAACAGGAATGTTGCATTTCCTTGTCGACGCTGAAATGGTTAAAAACTTTCTCACTCTAGAAAAAACAATTTAATGCGGTGCCTTGAGTCAAAGGGAAAATTACACCGAGTGTTGCTGCTACTAAATGCTGTTGCTCAAGCCTTAAAGGCATCAATGTACTTTGTATTTCCAGCGAATTCTTTGTCACACAGGAGATCCTCCTTTGTACTATTCCTGCTTATAATAATAGTATAATTTGCTTGTTTACATAACATGAATTCTTCCTCATTCTGAGTGTCAGAAATTCTTGAAACATTTTCGTTTGCGGCTGAGTTCATGCAAGTTCGTTTGGTTTTTGCAGACGTTTCTTTGTCTGTAAGACTGAAGCCTTGTTCTCTCAGCAGACTCGTTAACAACTGGCCTCGGCTCGCGATGTCAACCGAAACACAAAGCCTCGTTTGTTTAGCTAATAAAGAGAAATGGCTTAATGGGTAATCTAATTTTTGCTAATGGGATTAGCGAGATTCTGAAATGAAGCAGTAAAAGAGTCGGACTTGAATGAGCGGGTCAAATTAGGTTAGAGCTGCTCTGAGAGCGGAGGAGGGTGGGACTGGTGGAGCGCTGCCAGGTGTTGAAAGGAAGTTTATGTTGCAGGTAACTGTTTACTTAGAGCACAGATGCCGTGAGAAAACTTGTCACCGTTTTTTTCTTTTTCTATGAATGCTGTTCATCTTGTCACACTTTGGCAGCTGCTGTTTAGATGCAGCGCAATTCACTTCCTGCTCCACCACTGAAACTACTGGTTTGTTTTACCCCTTTTGCACAAAAGCACAATCAGGCATTAAAGGTCACCTGATATGTTCCCTTGAACAGGAGGACTATGGTCTAGACCAGGGGTGCCCAAAGTGGGTCCTGTAGGGTCGGCATCCTGCACATTTTAGTTTTCTCCTTGGTGGTACCAACAACCTTTTCACCATGTCAGTGTTCTTATTAGGCCTCCAACGAGCCATCATTTGATCCAGAACTAAAACATGCAGGATGCCGTCCCTCCAGGACCCACTTTGGGCCCCACTGGTCTATACAAAACATCGCATTTATTGAATAAAATCATTCTTAGATAATGGCAAATGGACTGAACTTATCTAGCGCTTTTCCAGTCATTTTGACCATTCAAAGCGCTTTACACTAAAGTCACCCATCCGCACTCACAAACACATTTATACACTGATCCACAGACCGGTAGGCAATTTGGGGTTAAGTGCCTTGCCCAGAGGCACATCGACATGTGGCAGGAGGTAGCTGGAATCGAACCTACGACCTTCCGATTGCAAGACGACTACTCTGCCACAGTCGCTCACATAATCAGATTTTAGTTTGTTCAGTTTCTGAATGAGCTGTTTTAGGGACTCTCTCACTTTAAATCCAAATAATTTGCTCCCCCAACTCAACGTTTACTGCAGACAGATGCACAATAATACAACAGTGCATATTTGAAAAGCATTAGTATATCCTTCTGCACAACCAAAAACAATGCAGCAAGTGGTTTCTTGATGGTAAGTCTACAGCAAAGCACTTGTATTTTCCAGCAGCCATTGTACAGCTGTAAATCCGAATGTACTAGAGCTTAGCTTGGGTTGCTAGGTAACAGACTAGGCTTCTCTTGGGTTGCTACACTACAAAAACTCAAAATCTTACCTATATTTTTGGTCTAGTTTCTAGTGTAAATATCTCAATACACTTGAAATAAGGCAAAACTGACTTACAAGTAACTTGTCAGGAAAATATAAGAGCTTGTTTTTGGTTACTTAGTCCTTAATACGTACCAGATCCACTGGCAGATTATTACTACATAGAACTTTGTTTAAAATCAATATTAAGGAATTATTGACTCCTATGTCTTGTTGAAAAGTTACTTGCAAGTCCGTTTAGTTTAATAACAAGTGAACTAAGATATATTACTGGAAACTAAACCAAAAATATTGGGTAAAATTTTGTATATACAGTGTAGATAACTGGCCAGGCTTTGCAGGGGTTGCTAGGTTACCATTGGAACTCTGCTGGGGTTGCTAGGTTATGAGTGGAACTCTGCTGGGGTTGCTAGGTAACGGCAGGTCCCTGCTGATTTGTGATGTTACATTTCAAAGGTTTTTGAAACTGCTCACTAATTTATTTCCAAAAGCATCTGGTTGCTTTTTTTTTTTTAAATGCTTGGGTTGTTTTTAGAATCAGTAGAAATCCAAATGGAAATACAAAAAACGGGCAAAACGTGAATTTTTGCATAATGCATGTCGTTTAAACTCACGCATTTAAAATGAAACACCCCTAGAGGATTGGGAGGATATTAACCTGTAAAGTCAATCACATAAAAATGATGTTTAGATATTAATGAATGCAGACAAAGAGGGAGTGAGTGACAGCTTAATAGTCTGGGTGAGGAAGACTAGCTGAACAAACCTGCTTTGATGATCTGAGTGTAGCAGCAGCTATGAAAGGTGCTGCTGTTCTGCCTCCGCACCGCTCCTGCGTCTCATCTTGCCGATGAAGCTCAGATGTTCTTAAAAAAAAAACAAAAAAACAGAGAGACTTGTGAGCTCTTTTGTTGGTGCTTTAATGGAAGAAATGGGTTTGGCATGATCAGTGAGTCATCTCAGGTTCTGCACCTTTTCACACTCGCTTTTATTCACACTGCAAAAACACAAAATATTACCAAGTATTTTTGGTCTAGTTTCTTTTGAAGACAAACCTACAAGTAACTTTTCGGCAAAATATTGGACCAATAATTCCTTAATTTTGATGAAAACGTTCCAGTTTCACCGGCAGATTATTTCACTTATAAAATTGGAAATGATCTGCCAGTGGAACTAGAACTTTTTAACAATGTTAAGAAATTTACTTAAATGAAGCTCTTTAATCTAACTCGAAAGTTAGTTTTGTCTTATTTCAATTGTATTAAAGTATTTGCAGTAGAAACTAAACCAAAAATACTAAGACTTTGTGATTTTTCAGTGCACTGGAAACATTTTAGTGGATGTTTTCCTCATATTTATAGCCAAACTTTGCAGAAATGCCTGCTTCTTGCTTGCACAATTGCAGCAAACTAATAAAGTACGCAGTGAAATGCATATTTTGCTTCATTTCACAGTTTTTCATTCATTTTGGTGCAAAGACTTGCAGGCTTCACTCCCAGCGATCCTCTGAGACGGTAGAGAAAACAGTGTCACTTTGTTTTTGTCCTGCGCTAATTGTCAGCAAGCTGTACACATTGCACACTGACACATTTGGCAGTTCCTCATCCTGTTTCTGTACAAGTTTTAGCCTGGAGTCCCATCTGGCAACTCTCTGCGTTTGGCTGTTCGTGTTTGGATCTGAAGGCTGAAATCTATCTGCTGTTTCCGCCAAGCACCTGTCTCTTTGGGCTCTTTGTTTTTGCCCAGTGGACTAGGGGATTTCTTAGAGATGTTATTGGAACATGTGCACCAACTTTACGCAATAAAGCTCTCTTTCCGCGCTTCATTTTCCCTTGTCATTTATTGCAACTTCTCTCCTCCCCTTTTGATACTTTCCTTTTCTTATTAGCCAGGATAGAGTTTCAGCTCTCAGTTAAAGGAGCGGGTTAGCTTCAGCAGTTGGGGCTCTGAGGCCAGACACACCTCTACATCCTATCTTCCTCTTCCCTGCTCTGTGCCTCTGAAATAAAGTAGCATTGCATAAGAGCAGTCCTTTTAACAATCCAGTATTCATGTTTAACATGTGGCTCAGCTGCTTCTGCCTGCACTGTAAAACATTTGAAGAATGTTTAACTCGAAACATTTGAAGTTTCAAGTTAAACATTTTTTAACTTGAAAATGAAAGTCCACCTGCTGCCTTGAAAATGCAAGAAAATTGTTTTAACTCGGAAATTAAAACAGGACAGAACAAACAACCATGAAGATTCACCCAAGGAGAATTTAGAGACCAATTAACCTGACATCTGTGTTTTTGGGCTGTGGGAGGAAGCCAGAGTGCCCATGAATGCTAATGGTGGTGGATAAATGGTTTTCCTGTATCAGTAAGATGAATCTCCTCCCTTAGCACATTATCAGCAAGTACATGAGGGTGATTGACGGCACTAAGCCCCACCTCCTGGTCGTTTTTGGTGCATTTATTCAGACGGCAAGAGTAGCTCAGAGGTGGAGATCAATTTTTTTTTCACAGATTATTTGTCTCATTTTGGTACAACATGGTGGCAGTTGTAAAAAATATGTAAAAAAAAAAAAAAAGAAACATTTCTGTAAAAAATACTAAAGCTTTAAAGCTGTCTTGCAGATAATCTGCCTTAATTGGTCTTTAAAGGTGCTAAGTTTTGACATTTTTGTGCAAATTTGTTTAATTCTGCAATATTCAGCCTTGCAGAATTAAGACTTTTTTCTTTTACTTTTAGTTTTATTTGAGTAAAAATATGTTGAAGTGGTGCTACGTTTCTCTACCACCTCTGATCATAAGTAATTTTTTAGTAAGAAATAAGAACTTATTTTAGGTAAATAATTACTTAATATTGATTTAGAAATACTAGTTCAATTGGCAGAATTTTCCTCTTATAACATGGGAAAAATGTTTTGTTCCAAGTTAAATAAACTGCCAGTGGAAATAGAACTGGGTTGCTAGGCAACGGGCTGGGCTTGGCTGGCGTTGCTAGGTAACGTCACAGGGCCTGTGGATAGTGAAATAATCTGACAAATAAGTAAAACTTGTTTTGTTGACGTAAGACAAGTGTCTATATCTTGCTGAAAAGTTATTTTTGTCTTTTTTTAAGTGTACTTTCTCTAGAAACTCGACCAAAAGTATTTGGCATAACTTTCTGTTTTTGCAGTGCAGCGTTTTCTCCAGCTAAAGTTGAGAAGATCTGATGACCACGTTGCTAAACTCTCAGCTACTTGCATGGAAAAAAGAAGCTGAATGTAGGATTAACACGCGGAGGCGAAGGATAAGCCAACCGCTGTGGCTTTCAGCGGATCTTTAGTCAGAGGTGATGGATCTGTTCAAAGCCTTTGCATCCAGCTGCCTGTTTTTATTGGACCCGCTGGTGACAGATAGCATCTCTGCTGGAAACCCAGCGCAGCACCAGAACCAGCCAGTGGCTGTGTGGGCCCGTCCCGCGTTGCCTTCGCTAAATAAACACAAGGCTCTTTAGTCACAGTCGTCCACAGTTCCTCATCTGGTGTTTGCCGTTCAGGGTAATTTGAGGCAGTATTTGTCTTATCAGTGTTGATTTTCCATTAATGATTGTTTCTCTGGTGTTTAATTCCACTTCACTTCACTTGAACATGTTTTTTAATTTTTACCTGTCTGTTTGGGGTTAAAAGTCTTGATCCATTGTGTTTTCTAGCAGAGCAGCAGCAGCTTTAATGTTTTACTGAAACAAAATGTAGTTTAAGACGTTTAGGGGGAATTTGCAAAGCAGCGCAACATCTTCAATGTTTGCAACCTTTTGGCGCACAGTATGGAAGAAAGAGAGTATAACTAGAGTCTGACAGTTTTAATTTTTATCCTTGGTATTCTCTTTTAACTTTAAATTCAGCAGCAAAAAATTCACCTTAAGGAATTTGCCTAGAAAAATTTGCTTATAAAAATTCACCTTCAAAATTTCACCTTCAAAAATCTTCAACCACAAATGTTCGCTTTACATTTTCGTGCATTTTATTCTTCAGAAAGAAGCCTGAATGATCATGTTAGACCTTAGAAACAACCAGAATCTTTATTAATAAAAGTTGAAATGTTGCAGGTTTTTGGCGGCATTGTTTCCTTTCTGCTCATCGTATTTATTTCACATGAAAAGCTGCTTACAACAAAAACTGATTTCTGACATTTATTTTGTCTTCGTAGGTACGCCATCATGTGTGGAATCATGGCAGAGTACGACTCGGTACAAAACAAGATAAAGAACGGTTACATCTTTAAGGTGAGCAACACGGATGCAAAACTATTCCAGCATTTTCACATTTTGCGAGCAAATTTCTGAAGGTGTTGAGTTTCTCTGGATCTCGCTGGGAAATTAGTCGTTTAATCCTGGAAATGTTCTGGTGATTGAAGGACGACTTTATAACCGTCTTTATGTGGCTCTGAAGGTTCAGGTTTCACTCATCCGCTTACATAACCAGAGCATAGGGCAACGGCACGTAGCATTTTATCTCCTCTCAGCAGTTTTCCCAAACACGGTGTACCTTCAGAGCTCTGACAGGTGAATGAGAGAGAGAGAGGGAAGAGGGCAGAAATGAAAAGAAGGGGAGGGTCTGTGACAGCGGGGGGATTGTGCGGCGCTGCAGCAGGTTTGTGTGTGAGAGGTGTTTGTGAAATACTCGTGGGTTGGTGAAGCAGGACAGATCAGGTTGGGACAGAAGGGGGTGAAAACAGCAGCCGTACCACGAGTCTCTCTCTCTCTCTCTCTGTCGGACCATGAATCAGCGTTAAAATCCGTCTCCATGCCGTACCATGAATCAGCGTTAAAATCCGTCTCTCTCTCTCCATGTCGTACCATGAATCAGCGTTAAAATCCGTCTCTCTGTCGTACCATTAATCAGCGTTAAAATCCGTCTCTCTCTGTCGTACCATGAATCAGCATTAAAATCCGTCTCTCTCTGTCGTACCATTAATCAGCGTTAAAATCCGTCTCTCTGTCGTACCATTAATCAGCGTTAAAATCCGTCTCTCTCTGTCGTACCATGAATCAGCATTAAAATCCGTCTCTCTCTGTCGTACCATTAATCAGCGTTAAAATCCGTCTCTCTGTCGTACCATGAATCAGCGTTAAAATCCGTCTCTCTCCATGTCGTTCCATGAATCAGCGTTAAAATCCGTCTCTCTGTCATACCATGAATCAGCGTTAAAATCCGTCTCTCTCTCTCCATGTCGTACCATGAATCAGCGTTAAAATCCGTCTCTCTCCATGCCGTACCATTAATCAGCGTTAAAATCCGTCTCTCTCTGTCGTACCATGAATCAGCATTAAAATCCGTCTCTCTCCATGTCGTACCATGAATCAGCGTTAAAATCCGTCTCTCTCTCTCCATGTCGTACCATGAATCAGCGTTAAAATCCGTCTCTCTCCATGCCGTACCATTAATCAGCGTTAAAATCCGTCTCTCTCTGTCGTACCATGAATCAGCATTAAAATCCGTCTCTCTCCATGCCGTACCATTAATCAGCGTTAAAATCCGTCTCTCTGTCGTACCATGAATCAGCATTAAAATCCGTCTCTCTGTCGTACCATGAATCAGCGTTAAAATCCGTCTCTCTCCATGCCGTACCATTAATCAGCGTTAAAATCCGTCTCTCTGTCGTACCATGAATCAGCATTAAAATCCGTCTCTCTGTCGTACCATGAATCAGCGTTAAAATCCGTCTCTCTGTCGTACCATGAATCAGCGTTAAAATCCGTCTCTCTCCATGTCGTACCATTAATCAGCGTTAAAATCCGTCTCTCTGTCGTACCATGAATCAGCGTTAAAATCCGTCTCTCTCCATGTCGTACCATGAATCAGCGTTAAAATCCGTCTCTCTCTGTCGTACCATGAATCAGCATTAAAATCCGTCTCTCTCTGTCGTACCATTAATCAGCGTTAAAATCCGTCTCTCTGTCATACCATGAATCAGCGTTAAAATCCGTCTCTCTCTCCATGTCGTACCATGAATCAGCGTTAAAATCCGTCTCTCTCCATGTCGTACCATGAATCAGCGTTAAAATCCGTCTCCATGTCGTACCATGAATCAGCGTTAAAATCCGTCTCTCTCTCCATGTCGTACCATGAATCAGCGTTAAAATCCGTCTCTCTCTCTCCATGTCGTACCATGAATCAGCGTTAAAATCCGTCTCTCTCTCTCCATGTCGTACCATGAATCAGCGTTAAAATCCGTCTCTCTCTCTCTCCATGTCGTACCATGAATCAGCGTTAAAATCAGTCTCTCTGTCGTACCATGAATCAGCGTTAAAATCCGTCTCTCTCCATGTCGTACCATTAATCAGCGTTAAAATCCGTCTCTCTGTCGTACCATTAATCAGCGTTAAAATCCGTCTGTCTCTGTCGTACCATGAATCAGCGTTAAAATCCGTCTCTCTCTGTCGTACCATGAATCAGCGTTAAAATCCGTCTCTCACTGTCGTACCATGAATCAGCATTAAAATCCGTCTCTCTCTATGCCGTACCATTAATCAGCGTTAAAATCCGTCTCTCTATCGTACCATGAATCAGCATTAAAATCCGTCTCTCTCTGTCGTACCATTAATCAGCGTTAAAATCAGTCTCTCTGTCATACCATGAATCAGCGTTAAAATCCGTCTCTCTGTCGTACCATGAATCAGCATTAAAATCCGTCTCTCTCCATGTCGTACCATGAATCAGCGTTAAAATCCGTCTCTCTCTCTCTCCATGTCGTACCATGAATCAGCGTTAAAATCAGTCTCTCTGTCATACCATGAATCAGCGTTAAAATCCGTCTCCATGTCGTACCATGATTGAGAGTTAAAATCCATCTGTGCTGAACCATGAGTCAGCGTTAAATTCTCTTGTTTCTCTGTTTCTGTCCCAGGATCACCTGGATAAAGCCATCGAGTTGAAGCCGCAGGACCCCCTATCCTACTACCTGCTGGGCCGCTGGTGCTACGCTGTACGTGGTGACCTTTCCCTCCTGTCTGACCTCAGAGAATATGGCAAGCCGTTAGTATCAATAATCAGACGTTCTGATTTTGAACACGGAAAATGTAAAAATGTTACAGGAAGACATTGTTGACAGTACGTAAACACACAACAAAAAATTCTATTAAAAAAATGTTGCACTTCTGTTAAATCCCAATTAAGTAATCAGATCTTAAAACATTAATTAATGAGCGTCATATTTAGAGCATAAGTGAACTAGCACAGACGCTAACATTTTAACACAGCATAGATTTACACTTTTAACATTTGTTTTGTGAATGCTGAATGTGAATGCTGCACAATTTGATTTAATGGTTTCAGCATCGATAAATTATAAGATCTTGACTTGCTTAACATTTAAGATTAAGATTTAAAGGAGCTGGCAAGTTTAAGTTTACTTTCAGGTGCTGCTAACAACAACAACGCTCAGCCACCTGTGAAAACTTCATTGATCTTTGCCAAAACTTAATTACAAGTTCTTCCATAAAGGTAACACCAAAAATGTGTTTCCACTCATAAGGTTGAACTGAAGGGGAGATTGTTTAATGGGAACAACAGTACAAAAGAAACTTTAGTAATTTGTGCGTGTTTTTGTGTGGTCCACTGTTGTCTGGAAAACTTTAAAAAGGATTTTAGTCTTTGTGTTTGAGCTTGATTTTATTCATGAATACTTGTCAGCAAGCTACAGATTCTACTAAATCTGTAGACATGTATAAATTATTAGCTAATTTAAACACCTGCTCTACTGTTGATCTGTCAGAGTTGGTGTTTAGATCGCCTCTTTTTATTTTTTAACTGAACCGAAACACACTGAATTCCGCAGCACATCTGCATGTCAAAGTTGTCATAGTCAAGCTAGCATAGCTAATCTACTTCCTTCTCATTTGCTATTTTTTCTTAATCAAAACGTTTTCCTGACCTTGTTATCTAGTTGTTGTAGTTTTGATAATTAGTACCAAAGCACTGTGTTCCTTTTCCTTTATGTATCAAGTGAACATTTACGATTTAGTGTGTTATGTTGACAACTTGACAGCTAATCCTAATGCTAGTCATAATTGGAAAGCAGCTTTTTTGGCGTGACGTTGTATTGCAACGTTTCTACACCGAAACGCTGTCAGTAGATACTGAGCTTTTCTGTTTCGTGACTGTTGAGTTTATAATAAATTTAGAACAAGTCGTTAATGTAGGTGTAATTATTGATAGCGTCCCGCCACATGCTTTCTGGCAGGACGCTCTCTGGGAGGCTAACAGCAGCCATTGTTAGCTTTAAATCAGATTGCAGCGGAGCGATAGCTCCATCCTGTTTCTGTTCGGCTCGTGTTCTTTCCGTTCTGCCGTTTGTTTTTGATTCAGATAACGGCTGTTTTTATGGCCATCACGCTATGTCTTAACTCACTGAGTCATCGCTGCTATATTTGGACGTTGGATCTAATTAGGGGGTTTATTGGTACATTTTCAGATTTTGTTTTCATGCAACGTGTTTTAATGTGATGTTAAAAAAATAAAAACAAAAATTTTGAACTAAGTTTTAGTTGAAATGTAAAAAAAAATTGGTAAATTTTAACCTTAGAAATGACTTTCATTCCTGGGAAAGGAGTGGGAAAATAAATTAATCTTATTTTCCCCGTATAAACACTGGTGTAATTTTACTCTGAAAATTTGTGAAAAATATTAACTTTATTATAATGCTGGTTTACAAAAAAAAAAAAAAAAAAAAACAAGCACTATCCATGTTTTTATTTTGAAATTCTTAAAAAGGAAGCTTGATATTCAAACTGTACAGTTTTGTAATAAAGTGAAATCCAAAGTTTGATTAAATTTGTGAACATTATTTACAGTGGAAACCATATATTTTCGTACACCTACTAAAAAGTTAAATCAGGTTAAACTTTTCTTGTTTTAGGTTAGTTAGAATATCCCAAATAATGTTAAAAATTAAATTTATCAGTGCTTAGAAACTTTTAATCATTCATCCACGCAGAGGCTCTTTTCTCTTAGCCACTCTTCAGAATGGGAAAGACAAGAAAACATGATGATTATGTATAATGTGACTTTAATTTTTTTTTTTTTTTTGTGGAATTATTTGTGGAAAATGTTAGGATTTTTCTAAAATATTCTGACTAAACTGCAGCTTTCAAAGCTAAAATGATGATTTGCAGACCAGCCAATCTAGGAACACCGTTCCATTTTCCTTGGCTCTGATTGGCTGATGGCGCCAATAAGAAATAATGGAAATTTTAATGATTTATTGAAATTGTTGTTAAAGGTTATAAATTACTCTGTATCTTCCTTTTATTCCTGTTATTTTTTGTCTGGTATTTTTCTGTGTTAAGGCCTTTATTTGGTTGCTTTCCAGGTTGCTCAGTTGTCGTGGATTGAGAGGAAAGTTGCTGCAACGCTGTTTGGAGAACCTCCAAGCGCCACAATCGAAGACGCACTGAAGAATTTCCTGAAGGTAAAAACCGCATTTTTATTTTGACGTCCTGGAAAATTTTATTTTGGTGTTTTTAAGGTTTGGAAAGTTCTTTATTTCTGCAAAATGTCCTATAAATAAGTAATTTATAGACAATAATTAGTAATTAAATCTAATGTTTGATTAAAAGCTTAAATGTGGACACCAGATATTTAAAGATTAGAAAAATCTTTTTTTTTCTCACTGTTTGAAATCAAATCAGATAAAAATGTTATTGTTTTAGATTAGCGAGAATATCTAAAATTATTTCTATTTGCTTTATTTGAGAAGTTTGTAAAGATGCTTTAATTTTAATTTGAGCAGAAAGTTTTTTTTACTGTGACACAATTTATTGAGTTGTTTAAATTATTATTCCTAATGACTTAATGATCTGTGGAAATGAAATAAAGATTAACTTACATTTTATACGCTAAACTTTATTGAAATTGGTGGATTTCGATACTCTTGGATTTTTCATCAATGTGAAAAAATTAAAAAACATAAAATTTTGTTCCATTTTAGTTTCTCACAAAACATTATTAATAACCATATTAAATAATATCATATTAAAGTGAATTGAAACAGTCGTTTTTAGTTGGTTTGTATTGTTTTTATCTCCAAAGTGGTGCTGTAAAAGTTTGAAAACTTACCTTGAAAATGCTTAAAAATGCTTGAATTTTATGTGAAAATGTTTACAAACTCAGTTGTTTTTAACAAAGTGAAGCAGATGAGTGAAGTTTAACAATTAATAATGCAAGAGAGTCTATTTGAGGGTCTAAATACTAATTAAGGTGATAAAATCCACCTTTTGTTGGTGCAAATTTCTTAAAGTAGAGCTAAACGTTACATTGAATTTGCAAGGAGCTGCTTGAAACCCATTATTGATATTGATATTGGTGTATTTTTAAATAAACAACCTGTTGGATTGACCTTTACTGTCTTCGTGTCAAAAGAAAATGTGGGTTAATCGTAATTGGTTGAAATGATTTAAGAAATAACAGAGAAAGTTTAGTTTTTGTTTAGTTTTGGTAGTTTTTGTTCTCACAATCAACCAGAATCGAGTTTATTTTGTGCCGCAGTAGAAATTTTCCCTCCTGTGTTCCTTTTTTTAAATTTTAATCTGTGTGTTTTCAGAGCGGTTTTATCCACGTTTATACTGTTTATACAGCAGAGAAAACACTTTTGCTCCTGGCCAATATTCCTCTTATTAAACTTTAAATGAGTCGTGCTGCGACTCGCCGGCGAAAACCTGGGAGCGTGTCTGCAGCTGGAGGAAACAAACCCAGCGCCAATTCAGACTCCCCCAGAAACCAGCAAAGGTGGGGCGGGTTACCATGGTTACCAGAATTGCACCTGACCAATCAGAGTATTCTTTTTATATAAAAAAAAAAGAATACAACAAATACTTCCTTTAACTGTAAAACTACACAAATTGGAATTACGAAAATAAATTTGCTTGATAGAACAAAACAATTAAAAGTTTTTTTTATTTTCAGTAAAAGGTTTGTGCGCTACTGTAAGCAGTCTGTTGTCTTTTTACTGTTCAATGTTGAACTTTTTAAAAAAATTTTCTTAAATTTCATCCTACACTACAAAAACATAAAATCTGAAAAAGTACTTTTGGTCTAGTTTCTTGAGTAAACTAGAAATAAGACAAAGTAACTTAAAAGTAACTTTTTAATAAAATATATGAGCTTGTTTTAAGTCAATATTTCATTATTATTGATGAAAAAGTAGTAGTTCCTCGGGAACATTATTTCACTTTTTTCACAATCGTTACCTAGCAACGGCAGCCAAGCCCAGCCTGTTACCTAGCAACCAAGCTTTAGTTCCACTGGCAGTTTGTTTCACTTAAAACAAAACATTTTCCCCATATTGTATATTAATTTATCTGCCAGTAGAAGTAGAATTTTTTCACCAACATTAAGAAAATATTTAGTTAAAAAAAGCTCCTGTATCTTTTCTGAAAAGTTACTTTTAAGTTACTTTTTTATCTCTTTTTGTGCCTCGATGCTGCTGTTATAGTTTTCACTCTGCGGGATAATAAGGAATATTTCTACTGAACTTGGACAATCTGTTTTCTGCTGAGGTAAATCCGGCGTTGCAGCTCAGAAATGAACCAGTTTTGTATTTTTTCAGGTTGAAGAGATTCATCCTGCGTACTCGAAGCTGAACTACGTGTTCCTGGCGAAGGTCAGACATGGTTTCTGATGATCCTGTTGGCTGTAAACTGGGATTTATCTTAACTTCACTGATTTTCGTGGCAGTGTTATAAAGCTTTGGGGCAGAGCGAGAAGGCCAGGAAGATGTGTGAAGCTGCATCGTCCATGAACACCGTCTCCAAAGAGGTTCGCTTCACTTTAGTTTCATTTTAAACCCGAAACATTTCAGTTTTAAACCAATAAAATGTGAAGCGAAGCTGTGAAATACAAATGATTTCCATCTAGACATGAAATTTTTGCTCATTCCTCAATCACAGTCAGATTGAAGGAACTCAGTCGTTTAGAACTGAACTTTGACTAGGCCATTCTATCCTCCATTTGTCTTTTCTATAAATTCACCACAGAGCAGTAATTAATCCAAAAATTGCATTCAAGATAAAAAGACTTATTTGTCTTTTTATCATCAAGTTTTAGTTCTGTAAAAAAAAAAAATCCATTGCTGTCCAATCAATTAATTGGTTTATCCAAAAATATATTTATTTCCAATGTTGTATTAAACAGAGTTACTTGAAAAACCAACAGAATATTTTTTATCAGATTAATAGATTAATCGTCAGAATAATCGATAGATTCATCAGTAAGTAAAATAATCGTTAGTTGCAATTTAGTTTTATAGTTTCGTCATCAATATTCACTTTTTTTTAATCCAATCTGAATTGAGGGTAAATTATTATTTTTGTCTTTTTTTGTTTCATGTTCTATCAAATAACAGCCAAAACTAAATTTGTTGATTTATTTCAGAAAGATTAAAGACAAAATGCTCTGGGTTTTTTGGTGACATTTGTCCTTCTTACCAGTTGGTGGCGCTAATGCTCCACTATGATGATTGAACTCGAAGAAGAAGAGGAACTATTCACTAAGACTAGCTATCGGTCATTGACCAAATACATGCGCAATTTGACATTTTTAAAATAAACAGGTTGAGTTTTAAAAAACTTGTTTGATAAGTTTTGGCGGTTGGATCAGTTGTGTTTTTTTGGCTGCATGTAAATTGGATTATTTTACAAAACTGCAGTGGAAACACTTTTTTCACATCACACGAGTCACATAATCAACAACTGGATGTTACTACTGCCAGAAACGACAAAAAAGACGACAACAGGAAGTGGTTGCCGCTGCATGTTTTTTAATGACTTGTCACCTGAAAAAATTTATTCTTTGTGATTTTAGTTGTGTTTCTTATTTATCGGGGGGGGAACCACAACAGCAAAATTGTTTTGTTTTTTTTTTTAACATTAGCAGAAAAGTTTTACAAACATTTCTATTTTTACTTTAGAAAACGCACCACTCCCAATAAAAACAGAAAGAAAAAAGGCATAAAAAGACACAGTTTGCTTCAGTTAGTGGCTGAAAAGTTCAAAATGAGCCAACAACGATGAATGACTTTAAAATATTTTACTTTATTCAGGATGAAGAAGCACAAAAGGAGCTGGATTTACTCTACCCTTCAGTCAGAGTGTGAAAACGCTAAGGAACCATTCTGAAGTTATTTATATGTATATACACTGCTCAAAAAAATAAAGGGAACACTCAAATAACACATCCTAGATGGACAGTTTGATTTCACAGAAGTTTGATTTACTTGGAGTTATATTGTGTTGTTTAAGTGTTCCCTTTATTTTTTTGAGCAGTATATATATAAAACGCGGGGGGAAACAGTGGGTGAAAATATCTGTTTGATTCACTCTGTGAGTGTAACAATATCATGTATTTTTTTTAGTTTTTTTTATTCTAATGGTTAATTCTCCTTTCTAATCATGAAAACGTTCATATCGGTCAATTTTTGTCCTATATGTTATAATCTGAGTTTAATCATTTATTTATATGCTGTGATTAGGTATGTGATTTTTTTATTTTATTTTGCTCTAGACTTTATACACATGGGTGACGCCATATACACTGCAAAAAACAATCTTACCAAGTATTTCTGGTCCAGTTTCTGGTGCCGATATCTTACTACACTTTAAATAAGACAATACAAACAAGTAACTTTTCAGCAAAATGAATAAGCTTGTTTTAGCTCTTATATCCATATTTATCTGAATATGGATATAGATAACGTGGGAAAAATGTTTCATTAAAAGTGAAACAATCTGCCAGTGGAACAGAACTGGGTTGCTAGGCGACGGGCTGGCTTGGCTGGCGTTGCTAGGTAACGATTGCAAAAGAAGTTAAATAATCTGCCAGTGGAACTATAACTTTTTCATGAATATTAAGGAATTATTGACAGAAAAAACATCCTAAATCTTACTGAAATGTTACTTGTAAATTAGTTTTGTCTTATTTTAAGTGAACTAAGATATTTACACTAAAACTAGACAAAATAACTGGTATAAAATGTTGTGTTTTTGCAGTGCGAGGCTCTGCTGCAAAAGATCATTTCATGAAATCATCTTCTGTTTGCGCTTAGAGAAACGGGTCATATTTCAGAGAAACCCACAGAGTTTGAGGCAAATTAAAGCGTTTACCTGGAAACTGACCTGAACCTGAAAGATCCTTTTCACTGTAAAAAGTCATTCGTAGCAGAATCTCAGCAGTTTTCCCAACAACTTTCATTTTGTTGCGCCAGATGAGTCATTCAGCTCTGCTTCTCACTTTGGAAAACTCACTGTGGCGTTACCAAACATTTTCTGATGTTTTTAGTCAGAGGCAGTGAAGGTTCTGCTGGAACCGCCTGTGTGAAGGATTAGGCAGTGGGATTAGATTATCACACTAAATCAGTTATTCATTTAAAGATCAGAAGATTATTTGGAACAACAATGGAAATGGTGAGCAGCTGAAATTAATGGAAAAGTCTGACAACGTAGATAAAACAACCATTATGGTTGAAACATGGAGAGGAGGAGAAAACTCTAAAAATGTTAGATAAATTTCAGACATTTTCTAGGAAAAATGTGGAAACTTTTTCCAAAAAAACAATTTACAAAAGTCAAACATTTGCTAGAAAAATATGTGAAATTTTGATATTAATCCAAGATATCTTCTTGAAAAAATTCTGACATTTTTGAGTTCCAAAAGCTGAAAATCTGCAAGACAAAAATCTAAAATATTTAGATTTACCTCAGAAATTTTCTTGAAAGAAAATTTGAATTTTTTTATTTTCAGACAGATTGTTTTTGGAAAAATAAAAGCAGTGATTTTGAGTGTAATCTGAGAAATTTGAGACTCGTGGGTTTCAAAATTGAAAAAATTCATCAAATTCAGAAATTTCAGACCTTCAGAAGTTGAACATTTTCTTGGAAATAAACAGAAATTCTGAGATAAAATTTGGACGTTTCAGAAGTCTGAAGTTTCCAATTTTTTTCCAGAAAATGTCTGAGATTTATCTCACCTGAAACTTTCATTCTGAATCCGCACACCTGAGTTCACATGACTAACTCTCCCATGTTCTCCAGCCGCTTAGAAACCGAAATTACTTCATGTATGTGGGGGAGGCGGCGAGCGACGGGAAAAATCCCCCAGATCTGTGGGAAAATACATGTGTGAATCATCTGAACCCTGATTTACATAATTCCTCTTGAAGCAAAAGTAGAAGTTACAGAAAGTGATTAGGGAGACTGAAAAAAAGAAAACATTGACTTTATTCTCAGAATTCTTTGATCTTCTGAGAAAAAAGTCAGAATTTTGATAAAGTCAAAATTGCTGAGAAAATCGTCAAAATTTTGGAGAATTGTGTGGGGAAAAATGTGATTTGAGATTTTAAAAATTCAGAAAATAAGTCAAAAGTTTGATTTTAAAAAAAGTAACCAAATTCTAAGAAAATTCAGAATTTTGGGGGAAAAAGTTAGAATTCTTAGAAATGTCTGAATTCTTAGAAAAAAAGTAAAAATTCTGAAATTAGTCAGAATTCCAAGAAAAAAAACTAAATTTGAGAATGTATTTCTATTATAATTTTTCAGAGGCCCTAATCCTTTTCTGTAGAAAGCCAGACTTTCTTCATTTTATTGTTTTTTTTTTGTAAATGTTTTATATGGAGATGATTTTCATTACATTTTATGTATAAAGTTCAAATGATGCTGTCTGTTGTCAGATAAGTTGTAGTTTACAGATAATGTAAAAAAATATGTAACAAAAACATGAATATCTGGGGTTTCTTTGTTGTGAAAAAGAAAAGTAGTTGAATCTGTTGGTGTTTTGTTTTTATTCATCTGAATGTATCTGAGAGACCATTAATGTTTGAATTATGTCATTCCTGGATGCTTTATTTCTGCTAAATCTCAGACTGATTTTAATTCTGTGACATATTTGCACCCCTGACTTATAAAACAGATTATTTGAATTCTTTTGGAATTGAATTATGCAACTTCACTATAACTTCTGTTTATTTTAAGGCTTTTTTTCCAGCATGTACGGAGAGCTTTGGGTCAAATGTACGACAATCAGTAGATAAAATACGAAACAGAAAAAGGAAGAGAACCAGCTTTGCTAGAAGCAAAATCTGACATTTTGAAATTAAACTCAGAAATTTTCTAGATAAAATATGGAAATTTCTGTTTGAAAAGTCAAAATGTAAGAAACTCAGAAATTTCCTTGTTTTTTTTTTGTTTGTTTTTTAAAGAAAATTTCTACAATTTTTGATGGAAATCTACTCTTTTTCCCGCTACAATGACCCTAAAACGGCATCATACAAACATTATCATCCTTTTAAAGCTTCTTTTCTTTCCATGTGTCTTTTTTTACCATCTGAATGTACATGAATGATGTAAGTATCTTTCTGACTGGATGAAGCTGCGGCTCAGTCATTACTGGAATCTGTTAGTAAATCTACAAATTGCTGACTGGAGGAATCGTTTTCCTGCCTCGTTTGTGTTCTTTTCTGTTTTATTGGTGTTTATTAAGAAAACAATAACATGTTTTGTAATCTCCAGCGTATAATTAAAGTGCACAGTAATAACTTTTTATACTAAACCAAATTGATCTTCATCCAAAGTCATCCTGGAGTAACAGGTTTGTTCGTGTCTTGCAGAATTGGCCTCTGAACATTGTGTGCCAGCGCAGCGGGGAGTTTGTTAGCCTCCCGCTGGTCTCGTCATGTTTCATCTGTTTTTCGGTGCTTCCCAAATCAGTGCAGGTGTTTGTTTATGGAAACTTCACCTTTCCTGCCTGTTTTTATAAGCCTCCTTTAATCAAGCGCTTCGGTCGAGACAGCTGTGGTGTCTGCACACGCAGATGTTGCAAACGGGTTCAGAAGCTGCACCAATAAACATTTAGGTTCGTTTTTTTCTCTGCTGCAGCACCAAATTTTTATCCAGCAGCCATATTTGATTGATTGTTTGAGGTGCCTGTTTCACTGGCTACCTGCAGAAATGCACATTATTCTGATTTTTGTCATATTTTGTGCAAATGCATTGCAACACTGTAAAATAATACATTTGCTGACTCAAGTGCTAATTTTAAGCACTTAAAATTAGTTCCAATCAATTAATAAAGTCCGTTTAGATCTTTTAGTGTTGCAGTTTAGCCGCCATCCAGCAGAGGGCGCCGCTGGTCATCATGAAGCAAAGAAAGACGAAGATGGCAGAGGCGCTCAAGCAGGACAGTTAAGAGAAACGGTCCAAACAGAACACAGTGTGGGGAACAACATGCGATTTATGCAGTTCTGTTTAGAAATAATAAATCCTCAAAAAGCTCCTCAAGTTTCTCCTTTATAGCGCCGAGCTGCATGACGGAGTAGCGTTAGCATGTTATGAAAAATGTCTTTAGCGTTAGCATGTTATGGAAAATGTCGTTAGCAAGTTATGAAAAATGTCGTTAGCAAGTTATGCAAAATAACGTTAGCGTTAGCATGTTATGGAAAATGTCGTTAGCATGTTATGGAAAATGTCGTTAGCGTTAGCAATTTATGGAAAATGTCATTAGCGTTAGCAAGTTATGGAAAATGACGTTAGCAATTTATGGAAAATGCCGTTAGCGTTAGCATGTTATGGAAAGATGGTTTGCTCTCTTAACGAAACAGAAACTCGGACTTTTAAGAAAATGTCCGCTCATTAATTAACGGTTAGTCGGTTGATAAGATCAGTCCACTTTAGATTAACTCATTAATTATAACTTACATCCCTAATTATATGTAGTTATGTCCCTGTGTGAACTAGAAAGTCCACATTGCAGTTTGTCTTTGTAAAATCACCCACCTTGAGAAAACACCAGTGCAAATAAAATACAATAAAATATGACAGTAATGCTCAGAATGAGTGCATTCACGCTTTGAACTTGACCCAAAGTCAACCCCTCTGCTCAGCTTTGAACTATTTCTGGCTAGACCTGCTGTTTGTTCAGGACTCACTTCAAATAATCCCAGTCTCAGCCCTGCTGTGACATTTCGCTGTCTGAATACCACAACTTGAACATCATTCATACGCTGCACATCCACACATTCGTTCCTGAGCTGAGCTCTGCTGGAGTTACACAACTTGCATGTGTTTTATCTCCAGCCAATGCAAGATGCAAGCTATCAGAGTCATGCTAATCTGGCTAATGCAGACTTGACAGGTTTAAGCTGTGATGACATAGGATGTATCTAACAACCAATTCATGCAACATATCAAGTTGCTTTGCAATGCAGATCCACAAAATGGCTCTTTGATGCCCAAATGCTTTGCACAGTAACATTTTCTCTGTTATCTTCATTGGGACCTGGTGCAACAGAAGCTCTCATCCTTCTGGTAGCATCAACATGCTAGTGACTCAACATGCTAATGACTCAATATGCTAGTGACTCAACATTCTAGTGACTCAATATGCTAGTGACTCAACATTCTAGTGACTCAATATGCTAGTGACTCAACTAGTGACTTAATATGCTAGTGACTCAACATGCTAGTGACTCGACATGATTGTGACTTAACATGCTAGTGGCTCAATATGCTAGTGACTCAACATGCTAGTGACTCATATACTAGTGACTCAATATGCTAGTGACTTAATATGCTAGTGACTCAATATGCTAGTGACGCAATATGCTAGTGACTTAATATGCTAGTAACTCAATATGCTAGTGACTTAATATGCTAGTGACTCAACATGATTGTGACTCAACATGCTAGTGACTCAACATTCTAGTGACTCAATATGCTAGTGACTCAATATGCTAGTGACTCATCATGCTAGTGACTCAGCATGATTGTGACTCAATATGCTAGTGACTCAATATGCTAGTGACTCAACATTCTAGTGACTCAACATGCTAGTGACTCATATGCTAGTGACTCAATATGCTAGTGACTTAATATGCTAGTGACTCAACATGCTAGTGACTCAATATACTAGTGACGCAATATGCTAGTGACTCAATATGCTAGTGACTTAATATGCTAGTAACTCAACATGCTAGTGACTCAACATGATTGTGACTCAACATGCTAGTGACTCAACATGCTAGTGACGTAATATGCTAGTGACTCAACATGCTAGTGACTCATATGCTAGTGACTCATCATGCTAGTGACGTAATATGCTAGTGACTCAACATGCTATTGACTCAACATTCTAGTGACTCAATATGCTAGTGACTCAACATGCTAGTGACTCAACATGATTGTGATTCAATATGCTAGTAACTCAACATGCTAGTGACTCAACATGCTAGTGACTCAATATGCTAGTGACTCAACATGCTAGTGACGTAATATGCTAGTGACTCAACATGCTAGTGACTCAATATGCTAGTGACTCAACATGCTAGTGACTCAACATGATTGTGATTCAATATGCTAGTGACTCAGTAACTCAATATGCTAGTAACTCAACATGCTAGTGACTCAACATGCTAGTGACTCAATATGCTAGTGACTCAACATGCTAGTGACGTAATATGCTAGTGACTCAACATGCTAGTGACTCAACATTCTAGTGACTCAATATGCTAGTGACTCAACATGCTAGTGACTCAACATGATTGTGATTCAATATGCTAGTGACTCAGTGACTCAATATGCTAGTGACTCAACATGCTAGTGACTCAATATGCTAGTGACTCAACATGCTAGTGACGTAATATGCTAGTGACTCAACATGCTAGTGACTCAATATGCTAGTGACTCAACATGCTAGTGACTCAACATGATTGTGATTCAATATGCTAGTGACTCAGTAACTCAATATGCTAGTAACTCAACATGCTAGTGACTCAACATGCTAGTGACTCAATATGCTAGTGACTCAACATGCTAGTGACGTAATATGCTAGTGACTCAACATGCTAGTGACTCAACATTCTAGTGACTCAATATGCTAGTGACTCAACATGCTAGTGACTCAATATGCTAGTGACGCAATATGCTAGTGACTCAATATGCTAGTGACTTAATATGCTAGTAACTCAATATGCTAGTGACAACATGCTAGTGACTCAACATGCTGGTGACTCAACATTCTAGTGACTCAACATGCTAGTGACTCAACATGATTGTGATTCAATATGCTAGTGACTCAACATGCTAGTGACTTAATATGCTAGTGACTCAATATGCTAGTGACTCATCATGCTAGTGACTCAACATGATTGTGACTCAATATGCTAGTGACTCAGTATGCTAGTGACTCAACATTCTAGTGACTCAACATGCTAGTGACTCATATGCTAGTGACTCAATATGCTAGTGACTTAATATGCTAGTGACTCAACATGCTAGTGACTCAATATACTAGTGACGCAATATGCTAGTGACTCAATATGCTAGTGACTTAATATGCTAGTAACTCAACATGCTAGTGACTCAACATGATTGTGACTCAACATGCTAGTGACTCAACATGCTAGTGACGTAATATGCTAGTGACTCAACATGCTAGTGACTCATATGCTAGTGACTCATCATGCTAGTGACGTAATATGCTAGTGACTCAACATGCTATGACTCAACATTCTAGTGACTCAATATGCTAGTGACTCAACATGCTAGTGACTCAACTATGACTATGTGACTTCAATATGCTAGTGAACTCAACATGCTAGTGACTCAATATGCTAGTGACTCAATATGCTAGTGACTCAATATGCTAGTGACTTAATATGCTAGTAGACTCAATATGCTAGTGACTCAATATGCTAGTGACTCAACATGCTAGTGACTCAACATGATTGTGATTCAATATGCTAGTGACTCAGTAACTCAATATGCTAGTGACGTCAACATGCTAGTGACTCAACATGCTAGTGACTCAATATGCTAGTGACTCAACATGCTAGTGACGTAATATGCTAGTGACTCAACATGCTATTGACTTAACATTCTAGTGACTCAATATGCTAGTGACTCAACATGCTAGTGACTCAACATGATTGTGATTCAATATGCTAGTGACTCAGTGACTCAATATGCTAGTGACTCAACATGCTAGTGACTCAATATGCTAGTGACTCAACATGCTAGTGACGTAATATGCTAGTGACTCAACATGCTAGTGACTCAATATGCTAGTGACTCAACATGCTAGTGACTCAACATGATTGTGATTCAATATGCTAGTGACTCAGTAACTCAATATGCTAGTAACTCAACATGCTAGTGACTCAACATGCTAGTGACTCAATATGCTAGTGACTCAACATGCTAGTGACGTAATATGCTAGTGACTCAACATGCTAGTGACTCAACATTCTAGTGACTCAATATGCTAGTGACTCAACATGCTAGTGACTCAACATGATTGTGATTCAATATGCTAGTGACTCAGTGACTCAATATGCTAGTAACTCAACATGCTAGTGATAGCCCTCATGCATGCAGAAACAAATGTGTCTATATGCTAACATTCTGAAAAGTACATTTTTTTCAGCTCTTTTTACATTAAACATTAAACTTGATCAGGGACTTCCTTGTCACATTAAGCAATAAATCAAAAAACTTATCATTTGTCTGTTTTCTCTCTTTCTACCAGAAAACTGGATCAAAAAGGTTTATAGTCTTTTGCTTTGGTCTCAACTAAACCTTTTTTTATTTATTTTACAAAGACTTCATAATTAATTTTATTGGTTGTTTCTGTTTTGTTTATTTTGGTTATTTAAAATCTCTTCCAGTTTCAGTGTTAAATGTTAATTAGAGTTGAAAGTTAAAATATAGTTCAAGAAAATATGCAAAAAAATATTTCTCATTAAAGGTTACACTGCAGCTTTAATGGAAACTCTTAAGTAGGAGAATTTTGTCAAACTTTTGAAATAGAAATGCAGTTATGACCTTATAAACATTAAATACAAACAAATGTGCAAATGTTTCAGCTCAGCATTTTGTAACGTATTGCAGTTTGACTAAAGAAAACAATGATTTCACTCCCATTCATAAAGGTTATGCTTGGAGCGCTGCCACACATTTCTCCAGGGGCTGTTTAGTCCTGGGAATTACTTTGGATTTGTAAAAATGGGGAAAAAAAGAGAGGAGGAGAAAGCTGGTGGGTATCAGCAGCCATCTACTGTCTGATTCTGTCACGCTCTGGTTAGTCGGCAGCTACGTGCCTCACTTTGAACGAGTACAGGATGTTCTAGCAGGCCGAGATAAAAATCAAAACAAGAAAAGGCAGAACAGGCAGAAGGATCTTAGAAACATTTCTCCTTCTGTTCCTGGCTGCAGCTCCGTTCTTGTAAAGCATCGAACGCGACAGTTTGGGTGTATAACAGCTCAATTCAGGTTATTTCCAGTTGACTTAATGAAAACTCAAATGGAAACAAGCTGGATAGATTTATTTGGATTAAAAGTAGCTGACAGAACTGACCTACACTGCAAAAACACAAAATCTTACCAAATATTTTTGTGTAGTTTCTTAGTACAATTTTAAAAAGATTAAATTAAATTACAAGTAACTTTTCAGCAAGAAATGGATGCTTGTTTTAAAAAATTAATTCTTTAATATTGATGGAAAAATGTTTCTATTGGCAGATTATTTTACGTACAACATGAGAAAAATAATCTGCCAGTGGAATAAATAATTTTTCATCAATGCTAAATAATTAGTTGCTTAAAATAAGATTCTTTCAGTAAAGTTATCTTTTGAGTTACAAGTTGGTAAAATAAAATAACACGTTTCAAAAACCTTCTGAAGGTAAAGTTGCATATCAGGAGGCACCGAGCCGTTACCTAGCAACCACAGCAGGGCCCAGCCCGTTACCTAGCAACCCAAACTGAGTTCCAGGACCTTTGGACACTTTTTGAATAAAAGCACATTTTCTCTATGGCGACATCTTTAAGAGAAAGTCTAGAGTGTTAGCAGGGCTGTAGCTTAGCTTAAACTTTAAACAGGAAACATTTAAACTTCATAAAAAGCAAATTGTATCTCCAATATTTTATTTTTGTGCAACATGGGTCCAGAAAAAAAGAAGCTTAGCAAACTGGCTGTGGATAAAAACATTTTATTTGGTTTTCTCTACACCTGTAAATGTTACATGAATCAGGTTGGGTTCTGCAGGAACCCGTAGTTCTCTGCGTCAGCCTTGAATGTATGAGACGTTCAGAATCCGATTCCTGTGCAAACATACATGAAATGCCCAAAATGAGCCCAGCTTTTAGCAAGGAGGAGAAATAAACAGATTCCAGTTTCAGTTTCACATTTTCTATCATGAAGTTTCTGCAGTTTAATGCCCAACACTGAAAAAAAAAACAAACAACAACAAAATCTTACAAAGTATTTCTGGTCTAGTTTCTATAATATCTTAGTTCACTGGAAATAAAACAAAACTAACTTTTCAGCAAGAAATAAGAGCTTGTTTTTAGTCAGTAATTCCTTGACATTGATTTTAAAAACTACTTATTTCTGCTGGCAGATTATTTCACTTCACAGTCGTTACCTAGCAACACTAGCCAAGCTCAGCCTGTTGCCTAGCAACACAGTTCTAGTTCCACTGGCGGATTATTTCACGTATAACATGGTAAAAATGTTTTGTTATAAGTGAAATAATCTGCCAATAGAATTAGTAGTTTTTCCTGCATTCATTTAAAACAAGCTCCTCTAAATCTTGCTAAAAAATTAACTTTTAAGTTAGTTTTGCCATTTTTTCCAGTGTGCTAATATATTTGCACCAGAAACCTTTGGTGGTGTTTTCTGTTTTTGCAGTGCAGCGTCTGTAATGTCCTGCACATTTTCCTGACTCAGTGATCATCCAGCTTTAATATCTGTTTACATGTGAAATCTGAGCGTCTCTTTACAACAGCATCTGTAAAAAGTTAAAGAATATATTAGATTAAATAGTATTTTAGTCTTTCTCTTCCTGAGTAATACACTGGCACATATAATATATTAATTTACACGTTAACATGTTAGCAGAGCTGAAGCTAGGAGCTTATGTAGCTGCAGACTGCGGCTTGTCATCACAGTTATGAAGATACACGATTGAGAAACATTTGGATTGTTATTGAAGCAGGTAAAGTGTCTTTTCACCAGGTAGCAAAGCAACAATAAAGTGTGCAGGTTTTTTTCCACCTTGCAGGGATAAATGATGCAGCAGCTAAGTATTGTTTAGGATCAGAGCTTCATTGTTGTGTTTTTCCAGACGGTTTTCTGGTTCTGACGCAGCCGGCTGCCGTCCTCGGCTCTGACGAATCAACGCGTCGCTGCGGCTGACCGCCATCGCTTTCTGAGCGCAGCTAGAAATTCAGGTGCAGACGCACTTATCAGCTCCTCTGGTTAAAGCTAAATCTAAAGTAAATCTATTTGTTACTGCAGCAGCGAAAAGATTTTGAGAAATCCTTCCTTTAGCTTCACTACAACTCTCCCACATCAACCAAATGAGCTTTTTAATTAAATCAATCGATAAATTATGGTTTGTAAAGCCGAGGGCTGCAATTAATGATTATTTTAATGAGTGATTAATCAATTATTCTGATGATTAATCAATTAATCGGATAAAAATATTATATAAAATGGAAACCTATTAAAAAGTCAGCATTTGTTTTTATACCTATACTAAAACGGTTGTTTTTAATTTTTGGCGGAAGTTTTCAGGTCCGATTATCCATTTGTGGCTCCGGCGCCGCAGGTTGCAGACCCTTTCTGTGACCTTTAATCCTTAATCTTTTGCCTGTGATTCTGCTGAATGTCTGTCTGCGGCTGCCTGAGCGGCGCCGGCGTCCAGCAGAGCCATGTCCTCCCGCAGCGACACGGCGATGGCGTAGTCCTGCGGTTTCAGAGTCAGGCCGTACTTGTAGTCCAGGGTCGGCGGCTTCGCCGGGTCGGCGGCGATGCGGCACTGGTGCACCAGCAGCGCCGTGAACAGGAACAGCTGCATCTTGGAGAGCTCCTCGCCGATGCACCGCCGCCGGCCCAACGAGAAGATGAGCACGCTGGCGGCCAGGTCTTTGTTCAGCGCCCCCTGGGGGTCCAGGAAGCGCTCGGGGTCGAAGGTCCCCGGGTCGGACCAGGTGTCCGGGTTGTGGTTGATGGACCACTGGTTTATGAAGATGACGGTGTTCTTTGGGATGGCGTAGCCCATGATGGAGGTGTCTGTGACGGTGGAGTGGGGGATGGTGAGCGGGATGAAGCTGGTGAAGCGCATGACCTCGTAGAGGAAGGCCATGACGTACGGCAGCGCGGCCTGGTCCTCGATGGACGGCAGGCGACTCCGGTCCACAACTCTGTCCACCTCCAGCTGAAGGCGCGTTTGGATCTCAGGGTACCTGAAGGTGACACATCAGCGAGTAAATATATGGTTTTTACAAACTCGTCAACACTGCACCGCTCCAGACCAAAAACAACCAATCAGAGCCAGGAGGCGGGGCTTAGAGCTGCCAATCATCCTCATGAACGCACTGCTAAATGTGTTACTGGTGGAGAAACAAATTACCATTTTAGGAAAACTGTTTACCTGCTTTCATTGGCTAGTTAGCATGCTATCACATGAGGAAGAAGCTAAGATGATTGACAGCACTAAGACCCGCCTCCTTTCTCTGATTGGTTGTTTCTAGTTAGATTTGTAGAAATGGGAGGCGGCAGAGGCAAATATGAGATATTTATCACATATTTGTTAAAATATGTAGTACATACTTTAACAAATATGTGATAAATATATTTTTATAAGTTTCATCCTGCAGCTTTAACCTGTTTTTCTAAAAACATAAAGGCGCCAGCAGTCACTCTCTGCAAACAGCTGACTGTTCACTTTCACCAGGGTTCAGTTTCACTCCTTACATAACACATGCAACAACACTTCCTCTGTGTTTCTCTGCAGGTTAACAGGAGCTGGAGCTGATCAGCTGCTGCACCCTTCAAAATGAAAACTAAAAGACTAAAAAAATGATGAAAAATCTCTTCAAATGTGTCTGAAGTTTATAAAATCAGGCCTAACCTGATCTGCAATGACCTTCATCTAAAACACACGGAGTTAAACTTGCTTAGTTTTGCACCAAGTGGCGCAAAAACTGAGTATCCGCTAAATGTGCCGCATAGGGCGCTGCGCTGCAGGGGGCGCCAGAAAGAAAAAGGCGATTTGATTCGTGCTGAGGCAGAAAAGAGGAAACAGAGAAGTTTCAAAATAGACAGTAATTAATTTCAGTCTATCCAGAGGAAGCTTTAAATATTCAGATTTGACAGGATGTTATTGTCTTGCAGGTTTATAGTGCTGAGTAGAAAATAACAGAGGTGTTAAATCTGTGATCAAATCAACATTTTAGAGTTTTGTTTGTTTTAAATTCGGACTAAATATATTTAATATGCCAAATTTAAAACACCTAAAAACTTAAAATTAGGATAAACTTACAGATTTATTCTGTGTTTCTTTCTTTTTTTAATTTCCTCACTTATGGAAACTGAATCTGACATTTAAACAAAACTTTTTATCGATTAATCAGATTTTCCTTAATGTTTGACACGAATCTATGGAATCAGATTCTGGTTTTAAAGCTGAACTTCCAGATTCTCTCATAAAGATGTAAATGTTTCTTACTTGACCAGGAGGAGGATGATCCACTGTAGCGCCGTGGACAGCGTGTCCTGGCTGGCCCCGAAAATGTCCCCTATGGTGGGGGTCACGTAGTCCGTCCCGGAGGAGAGTCCCGTGCGGTCCGTGATTTGGTCCAGAGCCACGATGAACGCGTCCGTCATGTCCCGGATGGCGCTGGACTCGATGGACTTCCTGTGCTCCATGACTTTATCCCGGATGAACGTCCCGAAGTCCCGGTTCAGGTTCTTGAAGTCCTCGAAGATGGTTTTGATCGGGTTGGGGAAGTACTGGAGCCACGGCATCACGTCCACGATGCTCCCCGCGCCCACGGTCTTGGTGAACTTGTCGTTCCTGCCCACCACCTCCCGGAACTCCGCATCCTCGTAGTTGTACCTCCTCCCGAAGCAGACGGCGCTCATCACGTTGGCCGTGGACACCACCAGGTCGGTGCCGGGCTGGAAGTGCCGCTCCGCGCGCGTCTTGTCCACGAACCGCCGCAGAAGCTGCCTGAACTCGGCCAGGATGTGCTGCTCGAAGGTCCGCTTGGTCTGCGGGTTCCCGGTGGAGAACATGCGCACGGTGGACTGCGCCACTTTGCGGTGCTTCTTCCACCAGTCCGTGACGGTGCCGAACGCCATGCTGCGGCCGTCAGCGATGAACCGGAACGAGGTGAAGTCCGGCCTCCCGGCGAAGTCCAGACCCTGCTTGATGAGCGCCGGTCGGATGGCGTCGCCGTTCAGAACCACCACGGTTCGGCTGCCCAGCTGGATCTGGAACACGTTGCCGTACTTCCTCGCCATGCGGGTGCAGTACAGATGCGGCGTGTTGCCGAGCTGCGCGGCGTTCCCGATAACGGGCCAGGCGAAGGGCCCCGGGAGGCCCGGAAGGGCCCCGCGGCGCCGGAGCCACACGGAGAGCAGCAGAGCCAGGCAGGCCGCCAGCAGGGCCCCGGGGGCCAAACTGGGAGCTGCGGGGAGGAAACTGTGCAGGGACGCTTCCATCACGCAGATCCTGCGGGACGACAATAACGAGGTCATTATTGATAATAATAATTATTATAATTATAATAGATTTAATGGAGGTAGTTCAGCTCGTTTTTATTTTTGATGAATTACCTTAAAAGCAACAAAAATCAGATGATTCCTCTACATTTCTGCTGCTGGACGTTTTGCAGCCGCAGACTCCCCGCTGCGGGTTTTCTGTCTGCGCACTTCCCGCTGCGGGTTTTTATCTGCGGGCGGCTGCAGCATCACTGCTGCAGCCGCCCGCACCGGCTCCGGTGCGGGGGGGAGGGGGTTCCCCTCCCACCATCACATCCTCCTCCTTCTCCTCCTCCTCCTCCTCCTCACCATCATCACCATCACCATCACCATCATTATTAGTGGTTGTTGTTGGTGAATGTTGCTTATATTTATTGTTATTGTAAACCCATTGGGGTTTTTAATAAATCGCTTTTGCAGAACAGAAAAAAATTAACAATTAAAAAGACATTTAGAAACTGATGATTCGTCTCACAATCAAACAGCCTTTAAAACATTTTGCGGCAACATTTAGTGTTTTATTATTTAAAAGTAACGCGTTTAGTTGAATTAAGTCAATCAGAAAATGATTATTTTTATTTCTTTTTTAAGTATTTTCATTATTATCAAGTTGAACGAATAGTTTAGCATCAGTATTGCAAATAATAAAATATTGCAGAATAATTTTCTTAGGATAATGCATTTAAATTAATTAAAATCAATCAACTAGAGCATTATTATTATTATTATTATTATTATTATTATTATTATTATTATTATTATCCTGATGATGTATTTTGAGCTTAACAAAAATAGGATTTGAACAGAATCAGATTTTCTTTTTTTATTTCATTTCATGTCATATTACTGGTTTTATTTATTTTATTAAAGAGAAAAACATAAACCTGTATAAACCTGTGACTCTCCAGCCTGCAGGTTCAGCAGAGTTCATCCTTTCTCATCTCATTTAAAATGCTTCGTTTTTAGTTCTCATTTCAAATTAAAAGCTTTGCAGATGATTAAAACAACAAACTGAAAATGTCCTGAACTCTAAACGGATTGTTTAATAAATATTTATTCAAGGCAACTTTATTTATAAACAAAAGTGTTTGTGTAAGAAAGTTAAAAACAAGAAGAAGATAATAAAAAATAAACCTGAGAAGATTTAAGTCTGGGTTACAAATAAGGAAGCCGTGAGATCCAAAAAGGATTTAGTAGTTTTAGTAAATTTGAGACAGAGGTGAATATTAAATCCAAGCTGCGTTTCCCTGCGGAGCCACAAGGGGGCGAACCCGCAGATTTCCTCCCTAACATGCGGTACCGGGCGGGAACGAAACCAGAACCCGGTCCAACTGGAGGATTAATGACTAGAAACAAAAACATTAAATGTTTTATCATCAAACATCGGATTCATAAAACTGGTCAAACTTACAGCAGGACATTAATTTTAAACCCTGCAGCTAATCACATAAATCTGCTCTGAGCGGGTTTTAATCTCATTTCCTTCTCGCATTTAATTATTATTATTATTATTATTATTATTTGACTTCATATTGATCCTCTGAATGTTTCTCTGCAGGATTTATGTTTATTTCTACTGTGTTGCTCAGATTTGCTGTTTCTGGAGCTTCAGCACCGCGGACAGCGACTCAGAAAAAACACTTTTAACTTCAGTTTTCACCCAAAGAACTAAATGAAACAAACATAAACCCGCTTTAACATAAAAGAGCAGAAATATAGAGAATTATCCCGTCGGTTACGGCCTTCAAACACGGTCATAATAATTTTTTTTTAATATATTCTATTAGGAGATTAAAAAAAACAAAAAAACAAATTTGTCTTTTTTAATAAACATAAGTCAAAATGTTTACTCTTATTAACTTTAATCTCTTTAAATTCCCCAAAACGCGAACATGAACTCTGGAGACAGTCTTTAATTTATTACTCTAATTATTATTTTTTTTCTTTAAAGTTACCATAACATAATCATTAAAATTATAAATGAGTTTTTTAAAATGTGTCCTTTTGTGTATTTTAGTTTTTATCTAATCGACAATAAACGACACATTTCGCAGCTCTGAGAATTTTTTATTTTTATTTTTAAAATACATTTAATAGAAAATGAACTCGCTTCGTTCGACGTCACTCCGATGACGTCACAGTGTCCGCTGCTGACCCGAGGCTGGAGACAAACCAGTGGAAACGGCTCCCGCGTGGAAATATTTGACATTTAATCTGAATCTTTGTAAGAGAAAACTCATTATCCTGTTTACTGTTTTATTTCTCACCTAATATCTCAAACAAACATTTTCATGTTAAACATAAATATTATTTATTTCAGCAGCTCAAGTCAAAATGTTGAGCTTGCAGCCATCAGGTAGAAAACAAGAAAATAAATGTATTTTTAATGCAGAAATGTTCTGTTATGGCCTCCACCATCACAGTGAGGACTGCTGAGTTAGTTGGCATTCTGCACAAGGAAAGTTTAGTGGAAGGAGAATCTGTGAAGAAAACATCTTGCAGGGTTTGGGAAACAGAGTCAATTTTGGGTTGAAGTTCAGTTTGACGATTCCATATTTAGGAAGAATCATAGAAATAAATGTTTGCGTATTTAACCTGTTAAATTGAGGACTTTCCCTTTTTCAGTGAGCAGTCATTGTCAAAATATTTGTTTTCATTCTTTTTGGTTAAAATGTATTGAGTTAAATGCTGTGAGCGACACTTAAAAACCAATCAAAACATTTCACTTCACTTCATATTTCCCGATGTCTTGAAATATATCAAATTTACACTCCATGAAGGACTGGACTTAAAAAAACAACTTCTTTAAGTTTCATCATTTTATTTAACTTGTAGCATTGGCGACCCCACGGGGTGGTCATCAGGGGGCCATGGCCCCGATAGATAGATAGATAGATAGATAGATAGATAGATAGATAGATAGATAGATAGATAGATAGATAGATAGATAGATAGATAGATAGATAGATAGATAGATAGATAGATGGACGGACGGACGGACGGACGGACGGACGGACGGACGGACGGACGGACGGACGGACGGACGGATGGATGGAAAGGGGAAAAACACAATAATAAAAAACAAAACAAAAAAAATAATAAAAAGTACTTATCTTCAATCAAGACATGAATGTAAAACCCCATAAATAAATTAATAAATTTACAAAAATGTAAATAAAATAATTATTTATATATTTTTGGTTTATTTTAAAATAAATTCCTCTTTTATTGCAGTTGCATAATCTTGCAATTATTCCATTCATTCATTTATTTATGCATTGTTCATGCATGTTTCTGTTTAAAGGCGGTGGTGGGTAGTTATTTACACTTCTGACAGTTTCTGCTCATTAAATGAGTCAAACACAGTAATAATAAAACACATAAATTAGATAAATTCCACACTGACTGGTTTTTCCAGTCTATGTAAAGTTTTCAAAGGGGATTCACCAATAGCATAATAACAATAATAATATGTAAGGTAAAGTCATTTTCAGCAACAAAGCAATTCAAAGTGTTTTACATGAATTAAAAGGAAAACAGATTAAATCATATAAATAAATAAACCATGGCGCCCCCTTTTGGTGGCGCCCATTTTCTGGAGGTCCCAAATCCTGGCATTACATCTATTATTAGTTATTGCTGCAGTTCCACTGCTGCACTAATCACCAGGTAAACTCTGCGTGACTCTTGAAAAGTGCCCAAATCTGCTCATTTGCTGGTGTTGGGCGGCAGAGCGGTTCGGTGGTTCTGTCCGGGTTCGCAGCGCGGTGACCTCCGTGACCCCGCCGGGTTCCCTCCCTCAGACACTCAGCCGCTCCTCGCGTGTGAGCAGCATGGAGGTCATGCAGGAAGGCGTGTTGCAACTGACAGTTTGCACTCACGCTATTAATAAAAAAAGAAACGGCGCAGAGTTGGACTGCAGAAATTCCAGCCTGGTGTGATTTCATCATTTCTCTCTTTCACTGCATATTTTTACTATGAGGAAGTGACATCATCTGCAAACATTAGGCTGATTTATGGATGCTATTAGCGGAATGTTTCACAAGACGACATTATTTTGGTAAAACCTGAGGTAATAATCTGTGGTTGCAGGGCTGTCACGCACACTACTGCTGCTAAAAAACACGCAGAACCCGCTTGAACTGCGGCGCCGGTTTATTTACTGCTTTATTGTTTCTGAAACTTTAACACCAGAGAAACAGCTGATCCAAACTTAAACATATTGTGTTAATTTATCAAAAGGAATCAAATTAAGTTAATTAAATTGTCAAAATAACATAAATAAACTTTGTTTAATTAAGTTGGATCAGCTGTTCTCTTTGTTTTCTCCCTTCTTGTAAAGATGAATCTTAAAATGAATTAATCTTTTATTGCAGTTGAATAATCGAGTAATTATCTAAGTACTGTTTGTGTCTGCTCCTCTTTAAAACGCCGGTAACAGGAAGTTATTTACACTTCTGACAATTTCCGCTCATTAAATCATTCATAAATAATAATATACGACACACAGGTTGATGTTTTCAGCCTTTATTTCTGTTAATTAAGATGATTTTTCTGCTTACAACCAATGAAAACATAACATTAATTATTAGAATACTACATTTAACCAATAAAAAGTTTAATAAGTGAGGTCATAATGTTTAATATCTGCTTAAAGGTTGTTTTTTAATCTATGACTGTAAGCCCTATGTTATGAGTGCTGCTCAAAATATGTTATTATGGCTAACTGTGTTTAGCCTGGCAGCAGTTTTTCTTCCTGTGATAGAGGGCTGAAAAATGGATTATTTGTCATTAATCGAGCGTTTAAATAATCCTCAACTAGTTTAGTAATAAACTAATCATTATCTGAAGTCAACAGACTACAAAAAAAGACCATTTGCTCGAAGAACAACATCGTCGGAGCAGAAATTAATCTGAAACCAAACAACACACAAACATTTTGCATATAAGATGAAAGAAATATGCTTTTCCTGTAAATATGTTCTACCTAGCAGTTCCAGCCAAGCCCAGTCTGACACCTAGCAACGCAAGCATTATTTTACCCGTTACCTAGCAACTGTAACATGCTCTGTATAATGGCTGCTGGAAAAGACAAGTGTTTTGCTGTTGACTTTCCCTGAAACCACTTGCTGTGTTCTTGGTTGTGTAGAAGGCTCCACTTCTGCTTTTCAAAGATGTACAGCTGTACAACAACCCATCTGTTTGCAGCCATTTTCACGTGAGAGTGTAAACGCTGAGCTGGAAGCAGCTGATGTGAATTTAAAGTGAGATGAGGCCCAAAGACCACGCAAAAAAATAAAAGAATGATTGGAGCAGTTTTGTGTAAAAATGTAATGAAAATGTTTTGAAATGAAAATCGGCCATAGACCGATTTTTACCTGTTCAAAGAGGCATCATAGGTCTCCTTCACATGGAAACTCCTTTACTCTGTTTCTGAAAATGTTTCAGCTATAATCTTGTGTTTAATGCAGCATATTATTCCTAATTTTGCTTGTTTGTTGTTATATTTTTTAAATTTTTTTTGTGAACTTAAATCCCAGATTCAACTGTTACGCCAACATTTTCAGGTTGTGAGATAATAAATTATATTTCTCTCTTTGCTGCCATCGACTCGGACTTTTGGTTTCCGAGTCGTCTAGTTAGTTTTTATTTCTTGTGTTCTGTTGGGTTTCTCTCGGCCGCTTTTCTGTTACTCCTGGTTCCTCCCAGCTGCAGCTGCTGGTAACCAGCCACCTATTCCCCATCCCTCCCAGTACAAACTGGATTTCCATGGTTCATTTCCAGGTTCTTCTGCTCCGTGTCCGACTCCGTTTGTTGCATTTCTCCCCTCGACTTCATTTGGCTGCTGCTGTTTCCAACTTTACAAGTTTTGCTTTCATAATTAAATAACCAAACCTTTTACATTTTCAAGGTACATTTTCAAACTTTTCCAACACCAAATTGTCATACAAACAATACAAATGAACAAAAGACAGTTTTATATGATATAATTTATTACTGTTGTTAATAACTTGAGATTCTACAGCAGGGACAAAATTAACAAAATTTGTGTCTTTTTATTAGGTGTAGAGCTGAAACGATTAGTCAGATTAATCGATTATTGAAATAATTAACTAATTTAGTAACTCATTGTTAGCTGGAGTAAACAGACTAAAACACTTTTGGCGTCTTGTTCAATTCTACTTTTAGGCACCTTTTGGTAGCCAATTATAAATCGGTCAATTCAGAAATAGTCAGCAGATTTATTTCTACTATTGTATTGAAAAGGCTTAAATAAAAAATCAGGAGAAAATGCTTATTTTTTAAAATCTAATTAATTATAAGCATAATTGATAGAATATTTGATAACTAAAATAGTTGGAACATTGCAAAAACGCAAAATCTTATCCAGTATTTTTGGTCCAGTTTGCAGTGAAAATATCTTAGAACGCTTGAAGTAAGAAAAACTAATTTACAAGTAGCTTTTCATCAAGAAACAGGAGCAATGATTCCACTGAAAAAATTCTAGTTCACAGTTAACTGGTCCTACGGCGTTACCTAGCAACGCCAGCCAAGCACAACCCGTCGCCTAGCAACCTACTTCTAGTTCCACTGTTTTACTGACAAGACATTTTTCACATGTTAAAACTGAAATAACCAGTGGAACTAGTACTTTGTCACCAATATTAAGGAAGTACTGAGTTAAAACGAGCTCTTACATCTTGCTGAAAGGTTCCAAGTTAAATTTGTATAATTTTAAGTGTATTAAGATATTTGCACTAGAAACTAGACCAAAAATCCTTGGTGTAAGCCCTAATTAGGTGTATGAAAATATCTGGCTTCAACTGGAAACAACATTTTCCAAATTTAGGTTTTTGATCAAACATTTTTTGTGAAACTTTATTTTAAAACTGTGCAGTTTGAATATTAAGCACTTTCAAACCTTGAAATTTAAAGTACTTCAAACACACACACATCCTGCAGAAACACACACCCACACACACGTCAGGAGCGTCTGTACAGCCCTGTCATGTTGATTACCATCCAGTAGAGATGAATCGACCTGCCGCCGCGTGATTGGTCCGACTACCAAACTAAACCGGTTATTGGCGACGAGTCAGAGAGTTGAGCGGCGGGGCAAAACCTTCACTTTGGTCCGACCGCGAGAGCGCCTCATTACGACTGGATGACCCCGGCGACTCCAAATGTCACACTGTCCCACAACAACCCCTCCTCCCCGAAAAATGTTCCTTAAATCCTGCAGTTCTGTGAGGTTTTCCATCCAAGTTCATGAGAACGATGCTAATGAGAGCTAATGATCCTCAAACATTGAGGTATCTCTGTGTTTTCTGTTTTTTCCCGTCTGAATAAAAGCGTAGTCAGCAGCCCGTGAAGGCGTTTCCCCTCCGTTCTCACACTAAAAGGGCATTTTGCCCTTAAATCCTGAATCGGCGAGCCTGTCCGAGACCCGCTCCGGGTCGGTTGGGTCCGTCTGAACTGCTGGTGCTGCTTTGCCAAGAATAGGGAGGCTTTTGACGCTTTCCGCCGCATGACTGCGCTTTTCAAATCCGGGCTAACGGAAAACAGCCATGAACTCTTCTTTGGCATTTTTCCTGGGAGGAATCCAGTGGAAAATAGGGCCAGAACACTGTAAAAATATAACAATCTAACCAAGTATTTTTGGTCTGGTGTTAGTGGCTGACTCAAATAAAATGTCTCCATCAGCTGATTATGCTGGACGGATCAAATCTGTGTTATTCTTGAATTGCAGTTGGGATGGCTCACACAAAGTCAGACCAAGGTACCCAAATGGCCCCCGGACCACACTTTGAACACCCGTTACTATAAGTGAAATAATCTGCCAGGGGAACCGGCACCTTTTCATCAATATTTAGAAATTATTTACTTTAAAGAACCAAACGAGGAGAAGCAGCATTCAGTGTCTATGCGCCACAAATCTGGAACAAACTTCCAGAAAACCGTAAAACAGCTGAAACACTGAGCTCCTTTAAATCTCGACTAAAAACCCACCTGTTTAGAGTTGGATTTGAAACGTAATCAATTACAAATTTAATGATTATTGGCTGAACGTGCTGCAAATGTATCTAATACTGACTACGTTGTCTCTATAAAGTAAGTTAATGTTTATTAACCGAGTTTTTGAAGGGCCCAGTAGGTCAATGTCCATTGGCTGAGTTTTGTAGGTTAAACATCACTTTTAACTGAGTTTTGTAGATTAAATATTAAAAATGTTTTATTTGCATTATTATGGCACTTGACTTAATGTAGTTTTTGATTGTTGATTCTATGTTGCACGACTTTTGTGTTTCATGTAAAGCACTTTGAAATGCCTTGCTGCTGCAATGTGCTATACAAATAAAATTTGATTGATTGAAATATTGCTGAAAAGCTTATTCTGAGTTAGTTTTGTCTTATTTCAAGCGTACTGTATTTGCACTAAAAACTAGATAGAAATACTCTGTAAAATTTTGTGTTTTTGCAGTGAATGATTTTTAAATCAAGGCAGACGGTTTTGTTTTTGAGTACTAAGATGACTTGAAAGTATATTTTCAGTTTGTGTCGACGCATTACTGCACAAATGGAGGTTTTTGCTGTTTTATAAACTGAATTTTTCTGTCTGAGCGGCGCGCAGAGAAAGCTTGGTCCTCCTGATGAGCCCTAATCTCACCCAGACTCTGCAGGAAGTCGCTGTTTCAACCCAAACCGGGTCGCTCTTTTAAAGTCACTGAAGCTTAGAAGTCCCCCCTTCGTGTTTATCTCTTCCCCTCTGAGAGACGTCAAAGGTGAAGAAGCACTCAAAGGGAGGATAAGCCTGTTCTCATACCCCCTCCTGAGGCCTGTCTGTGGTGTTTGCACAAGAGATTAACGACGACAAACCGTCATGGCCGACTGGCTGAGGCCTGTAGAGCTGGAAGTCACGCAAAGTGCCGCCTTTTGTCCCATGTAAACCTTAGGATGCAATTAGTATGGCGAGGAAATGATTAGGACATCTTTAAACTGGCTTGATTTATTATCTTACCCCAGAATAAAAGGTGTTATATAAGTGTGTTTTCCAGGATCCTTTGAACGGATTACAGTAATTAAACACAATGAATAAAAACTTCCATATTTTTTTCTCACTCAAGTTAAATCAGACCAAACTTGAATTTAGGTTAGATAAAATTACCCAAATGGTTTCTCATTATTTAAAGAGACAGTAAACATTCTGTGAGAATTTCTGATTTTAAAACTTTAACAATAAATAAATAAATACCTTTAATATGTTGTTTCTTTTTTTATTGCGGCTTTTAGCAAATAGAAATATATTTGGTAATTCAAACTGACATAAAACAAAAAGTTTAGTGAAATTTAACTTCAAAACACGAGGAAAAAATATGTTTGTCATTTTATTATATGCATGGCTGAAATGATTAATCAGATTAATCGATTATTGGAATAATCATCAACTAATTTAGCAATCAATTAATTGTTAACTTTTATACACGGACTAAAAAAATTTTATTTGCTGAAAAATTAACATCATAGGAGCAGTAAACAACCTAAAACGCACAAAAAATAAACACATTTTTGCAATTATGTGTGTTTTTATTCAATGCAAGGTTGAAATGATTAATCAGATTAATTGTAATTAATCAGTTATTGAAATAATCAACTAATTTAGTAACTGATTAATCATTAACTGAAGCATACAGACTCAAAAAAATTTATTTGCTGAAATTACATCCTCAGTGATAATCAAGTTAAAACTGCACAATAAATAAACACATTTCTGCATTTATCTGTGTTTATTTAGTGTCTTTAAATTTCTGCTCTCCAGACCCAACTGTGAAACTTTATGGTGTCTCTTCCCTCATGTGATTCAAACAGTAGTTCATGTGTGAGTTTGCAGAAACAGGCTAAAAGGAAATAAAAAAGGTTTTGTTCAAACATGGGAAGTTGTCATTGTTTGTCTGAATTTATCAATATAAATTTCAGGTTGCAGTCACAATATTTTTCTAATCATCTTGTACGAATCTTAACATGTGACACACTAGTAGCAGGACAGTTGTGGGTTTTTGTTCTCAATGAAACCCGCTGGAGGCGTAAAAATAGAAAATGTTTGGTGTGGTAAATCAGGTCCAAGGGCATCGTGTTCCAGCGGGTCTTGAAACAGGAAGTCCCATGGGCTGTGAACTGTAAGTCCGTGGCTCATTGTTTCATGAGGTTGAGGTATTTCCTTTGGGCGTGCGGCTGCTGCTGATACAGCAGTCACAGTTTGTCACATGGGAAATATGAAGCCAGATTACATCATGTTGTAAAGTACCTGACTTCACTCCAATGGCTTGTGAAAGCATCTCCTGTCTTCACCTCTCAGTGTTTCCCCGTCACAAATGTTAATGTTTTACAGTGCACATTTATTCCTTTTTTTCTCCAAAGGTCTCAGCAGGCCCACGTCAGCTAAAAATAGGATAAAAGTATCTTAAAAGTATACAAAAAATGTTAAAATACACTTATGTAGCTTAAACAAAACTGATTGATCTATCACACTACAGTGAACTCTATAACTGACAGCCATCTTAGCAGGCGGTTGCTATGGAGTTGCTATGACAACAACAAACGAGCCATAAGCTCAGAACTAGCTCTTGCTTCATTTCTTTCTAACCTATAAATAATATAAATGCATTACAATTATCACAATGTTGGAGTACTCAACCTACCTCTGCATACTGACATAAACACCATTGATATTACTGTAGTGCTTCCTGCCGAAATAGCAGTTAGCGCTGCTAATGTGGCTTTTATCTGCTAGCTAAGCAGATAAAAGCCACATTACGTGTTACTGCATGTACTCTGCCAGTAACCAGAACCTTGTTATTCACATAAAGAGTTTGTAACTCCTTTACAAATCTGTTTAACATTGATTTCATGTGTCGATGGATTTCAAGCCATGAAGATCCTCCATTTTGTACGCACTCCGTGTGTTAGCTAGGTAGTTAGCTATATCGTAGTAGGAGGCAGCTCGTCCACATCATCCGACATATTTTCCTTCCCCGTCTCACCTGGGTTGATCTCAATTGCCACCATTTTGTTCATGTATCTTTGTCTGTGGTCAAAAGTTTCTGTATATTTTGCTTTTGCTGGTCTTGAAGCCGTAGGTCCGCGATGCTTTACGCATGCGTTTGCCTACTAAGCTGGCACATTTCACTTCTGGTTCAGACTTGTGGGAACTAGGTACACAAAATGGTTTCCATCCATCCATAGTCCAGCAGTGGTGGACACACTTTTACTAATGCGTTAATAGTGGAGCTAATTTTTTGAAAATGTTTAGCGCACTTAGCTTCCCATAAATAAATTTCCCCAGGCAAAATTCTAAAGCACTAATTGACTTGGCTATTTTACGAACTTTATGTTGGATAACAGTTGGATAACGGTAAACATTTGTGTTGGAATTTTGGTCACTGACTGTTAATTCTTCAAGTGGTTAGATGTTTATGATCATGCTCTTATTTTGAAGTGAATAAAGACTATTTAAGGCATTTCCGTTTCCTCTCTTCATGTTTTAGACTGCAGGTTAGCGTTAGCAGGACTAATGTTAGCTCCACTAAGTTTTTAGTTAGCGCTGCCCACCACTGTACATGACAATTTCACCAACTTTAATTTAACACACATAATAAATTGAAGATTATGTATTATGCTGTAACACATATTGTGTCAACATGATGAGTATTAACACAATTGAATTTAGCACTTTAGCATTAGCTTCTGCTAAGTGTTATGTTATTATCCTGTTTAATATTAGCAAAGCTAATGTTTATGATTAGGGCTTTACGGTTAGCATAGCTAATGTTTTTGTTCGTGGTGTCTAGAACTACCCAGTACTATTTTATCACCTTTAATTTAATGTCCATTTTGTGCAATTTCACAGAAAAAATTCAAATCTTCTCTCCAATATTGACAAATTTTCTCATCATGGTCATATAAATATTCATATGAGATGTTAAGGACATTTTTTAATTGTTTATAAGCATTTTTATGAAAATGATATTGGAATTTTGTTGTTAGCATAAATTTTCTTCACGGTGCATTGAGAGCTTTTGTCATCCAGAGAAACGTCCTTTGTAAAGTACTTTGTTGTTTTCTTAAATCTCTTTAATGTTATTAGGACATAAGTAATTTACAACACGTGAGAAACAGAAAAGCGAAAGAAAAACGTGAAACCATTAAGACTGCGACTGAAATCACATTAAAAACACCAACCTGTCCTGGAGGGAAAACGTCTTCCTCTCCACCCACGTTTCCAACCGAAAGAAAAACATAAAACCCCCTGACAGAAATAAAATCCGGTCCCAGAGGATTTGATTTTATAGCGAGGAGGAAAGGTGGAGGAAAATCCCTGTCAACCTTATTATTGGCACTAAAAACAAAGAACATGCTCTGTTTTTATTCTCCCATCTGAGCCAAAGTCAACATAAGTTACCACATTACATATGACTGATTAAACACTAAACATTTTTCCAGATATATACCGCGGTATGTTCAATAGTTATCTAATCTGGTCATCAAAGAGTCTAGATTACAAACCTGCTTTTCTGATTCATTTCCTTAAATAACAAAATACAAATTTAGACTCCCATACATCCATCTATTGTCTGTTTATCCTTGCAACTGCCAGCACAAAAAAAAGGATAATTTAGAGCGAACAATTAACCGAACAATTACAAGAGAACATAACTCCATACAGAAAGACGGCATGCTGGGATTTGCACCAAAGACCTTTTTGTTGAACAGTAACAGCTACCAACTACATCACTGCAGAAATAGAATCTCATCAAATTTGCGTTCTTCTTTTTAGATTTTAAATTAAATTTTTTGGTCCCTTTTTATTTTTTTCTTCTTTTTTCCTTTTATTTTTTCCCATTCTAATAGCTTAAAGCCAAACTCAAATTACTGATGCGTGTTTCTAATTTAGCTTAATCTTAAATTATAGATTTATAATTTCAGATTGAATAAAATTACACCATATTTACTTTTGAGAGTTTCAGCTCTCAAAAGTAAAATCTAGAAAGCTATTTTGAATTTTTGCCATTTCCATCAATCTTTTCTAATGTGATACTTCAAAATGCACGATAAAAAAAACCTTGATGGAAACACAAAAAGAACAGGTCCAAGGAGAGAACCCTGAGGAACACCTAAACACTAATCTATCACTCACGTTATTTCTGACAACTATTTTAATCAAAACAAAGTAGTTGATGCAACTCTGAATTATTTTACCATGAGGTTTTTGATTCATCATTACAACTGTTTGTAAAATAATTACTTTTTAGAATATAGCATATAAACAGTGAAGTATATTCCTTGTTTTTAATAAAGAACATAAAATTATCTTTCTTGTGTCCAATCTGTCAGAAAGTATGTCCTTTGTAGACAAATTTTTGGAGCAATTTTTGTGGCTCCAGTTCAAGCTGAGGCGGCGACAACAAATCTCTCACCCATAACGTCCTCATCATGTTGCCACAACAGAACCCCCTAACCTGCTGCAGATTGATGTCACACTCAAACGAGGGGCGGGGGGTTCTGTTGCCCCAAAATGTAAGGAACGCTAACTAGAAGTTTTTGTTAACAGAAGAAAGAAATGAAGATAGTTTTTGATGATTTCTATCACAGATTTCCTTTTCAGCATCTAGCAACGACGTTCGGCTAATTCCTCACTGATCCGCAGCGCTGAAAGCAGAACATGAGTGGTTTGGCATCTTGCCTCGCTGCATTGCGTCAGCGAGGTTTTGGCAGGTCTAATCGTAAACGTTTATGTTTTTGCGACAAGGTACACGTGTGAATCTCGCGTATGTTTCAAAAATAAAAAGTGAGAGCCCCTAAAGGAGCCTGCGGCGCCGGGTAGACGGGTGTGACCGAGGTCAGACGTATGCGGACGCCACGGGTCCAACGGCCGACATGCTCTAATAACTCAGACTGGACTCCAATTAAATCCGACACTCTCATCTGCAGGGACACAACCAGCCTGTTTGCTTCCACACAATGTTTATTCTCTGAGTGGTTCATGGTTCTTAATGATGTGATAAACAGTCAGACTTTAGAATATGTCAGGCACATAAACCGACAAGATTAGGAAAAACTAATCAGCACAGTGTCTTCACAGGTCTGCCAGAGTCCCTCCGCTGGTTCCCTGTGGCTCAGACAACAGACTTTAAACGGGACATTTTTCTATTTCAGCTGCTTCAAAAACAGACTCGATGCTTAAAACAAAGAAACACCCAGACATTTTTGGCAATAAGTTAATGTTTATGGTGTCTGAAGAATGAGCTGTTTCAAAAACCTTCCAAATGTAACGTCACAAATCAGGAGACACTGTCCGTTACCTAGCAACCCCAGCCAAACTCGGCTGTTATCTAGCATCCCAGCTGAGTTCCAGAACATTTGGTCAGCTGGTTTTACTGCTGCATTTGCTGTATAGTGGCTGCTAGAAAATAAAGCGTTTTGTTGTTGACTTACCACCCAGAAACCATTTGCTGAATTCTTGCTGGTTGTGCAGGAGGCACCACTTCTGCTTTTCAAAGATGTACATCTGTGTAATTGTGCATCTGTTTTAAGCTATTTTCACATGTGAGTGTAAACACTGAGTTGGGGGGCGTGGCCAGCAGCAGATTATTTGGATTTAAAGTGAACACTAGTCAACATGTCTGCCGGGTGTTTGCTTGATGATTTTGAAAGAAATAAAATTTTTATTGGTCGTTTCATAATATGATGTTCTTATGGTATAAACATCAACACACATAGAAATATGTGTTAGAGGCACAGAAAAGCCTCTTGTCATCAAAGTAAAAGCATCTGACCTCTGCTTTTGGTTGCTAAGTGACAGACGGAACTCTGCTGGGGTTGCTAGGCAACGGGCTGGACTTCACTGAGGGAGATTTTTCAAACAGGCCATTTTCCAAACACCAAAAAACATTAACAGCTGGGTGTTTTTTTTTTTTTTAATACTTGAAGCAGTAAAGACAAAAATAGAAGAACAACATGTCACCGTTGAACTGTGTGTTTTTGTGCCTGGTGCATGTTAAAAGTTTAAATGTGTTTGTTTTTAATTTTTATAACTATGGTTATGCAGTAAAATAACCAGAGTTGGAAAAGTAGACGGAAAAAATAGCGTTACTTCAGATAATACTATTACACTAAAAGTAAACGTAACCAGTTACTATCAAGCTTTGGAGAGGACCTTCAGTTTTCCAGTTTGGATTCAGTTGTTCTTTTCATAAATTCAGATCTGATTTATGAATGGTAAGTGAGAACAGCCTCTTTCATTCATGAGGCCGTCTCTTCTTACTCGTACGCCGAGAAAGAAGAGACGGCGTACGAGTCGTCTCTTCTAGGTAGTTTACATTCCTGTCTGAAGCCAGGTAATAGTGTTTGTGTCGGGCCGAACAGACGAAGAAACCAAACAGGATCAACAAGCCTGCAGCGGCTGAAGCACGCAACGCTCCAGAGATCATCCTGCAGCTCCAAATGCACTCAAAAAAAACAAATTTTACACATAAACTCCTGTTTAAATAGTGAACTTAAATTAATTCAGGTTGAATTTCTTGGCTTCTGTGAGGCGTGAAGCTACCTGTGCTCCCAGAAAGGTTTGTGTGAGACAGAGGGAAGCGTTGGGTGGTAAGATGAGCTGTGGAGGATTTATTGTTACAGTGCAACCATCACGTGTCGAGGTTCTGCCCCGACAGCTCTGTGTTGCTCCGACTTCTCACGAAAAGATCGAGAGAGGGAGGGAGGATTTGCAGAGAGGATGTCTCTAAATGAAGAAACCTTCAGGAGCCGCTACAAAATCAGATAAGAGGTTGAGCTGATAAACGTTTTGTTATCCAGATACACTCATCATTAGATATGTTTCAGTGAGTTACTGTCAGGCGTGGGAAGAGTAAACACAAAAATTGTGCTACAGTAAGAGTACTTCAACACATTGTTACTCAAATAAAAGTAGAAAGTACTTGGTAAAATGGATACTCAGGAACTGAGTAACTAACTTGAGTGATTATGACTTAAGAGAGAATTTATTTTAAAAATTTAAGGTCATGACAAATGTTAAAGAAGTAGTTTTATGTGTTTTCCTGCCATTTTAAAGCATGTCAATATCAAGTAAGAGTAAAAAGAAACTTTACTTCCTCATTAAACGCCTTAAAATTGGGCCTCTGTTTCTTTAAGAAGCTCCTGCTCTTTCCGAAGCTCCGCCTTCAGGGAGCCATCACAACCTTCATTAAGGCCGTAGCAACGTTTTTACCAGCGCTGCTCTGAGGAGTAGCTCCTATAATGAGCTCAGCAGATACTCAGCTCCACCAGGTGTTTGCCAATTGCTGCTGGCTAGTTTGAAGGAGCTGAGTGAGGGAGGAGCTACGTCTCAGAGGCGGGGCTAAGTCCACCCAGGCGTTTTGTATAGCTGAATGGTTGCTATGGTGATTAAAGGATTTCCCAAACATGCTTGAGATAATCAAAGCAACACTCCTGGTATGTTTTGATGAGGGGAAAACATTAAAACATGTAAAGATGAAAATTTTACATGATACTGCCCGTTTAAAAACAACTGTACTTCAATTAGAGGGATTCAAATGTGGAACAATTGTGAGAAATTAAAACTGTTTTTCACTCTTTAAATTAAAACATAATTTGCTAAAACAAATCCAACAAGGTTTGATTGTTTTCTTTTATGTTTATCTAAAGAATTATCGGAGATATTTTAGAAGGTTTAAATAGTTTATGCTTCTATCTACACTTTGTGTTCCTGCCATTGACGGGAATAAATATTGTTTACCTTTTTCTGTACTAGTTTTGTCTTGTGTTTTTTGATTGACCAAAACAATCAAAAATTTAAAATTTGTGTTTGGTGAAACTTTGTTTGAAATAAGATAATTTAGTGAAATGACACTTCATAATGAAATTACTCAAGTCGAAATAAAAAGTAAAGCATAAAAGTTTATTTGTCCAAAAAGTTACTCAGATGACTAGCTACTACCCAACACTGTTTATTTTATTCTGTCACATATAAACACATTTTAAATGTCATTGGCTCCTAATTGTTTGTTTATTTTGCGCTTATAACTACATTAAAGATCAGCTGACTAAATTATTATTATTATTATTACGACTAAAGTGGTGAAAATCATGTTTTTACTTCCGTTTTACAAATATGTGCTCATGTATGATGGTTTATCGCAAAATCAGAGTAAAATTCACTTAAGTTAAAAGGAATTCAATATGTGGAAAAGAACAAATACTTTTTGAAGTTCAGAGTCTAGACATGTAATTAAAACCACATGTAAAGCTACAGTGAGGTCTGTCATTTTAATGTGAGTAATATGTTTGTCTGTGATGAGACTGAAAACATAAAGTTAAACCAAAGCACAATTTTACCTTCTTTGATATGATGTGCTCCACTGACAGACTTGGAAGGCAGGAAGGCAGGAAGGAAGGAAGGAGGGGGGGAAGGAAGGAAGGAACTTTCAATCATTGTTTACTTTCAGCAAAATCTGGAATCGATCATACAATTGCACAATTTGACATTTTGAAAATAAATTCTCTCAATAGAAACAACGATTTGGAAAAACTTCTTCAAAAAAAGTTTTAGTGCTGGTATGAGGGATTTTTTTTGGCCGTATCAAAATTTGTTTATTTTATAAAACTGCAACGGAAACACTGTTTTCGCAACACAAAAGTCACATAATGAATAACAGGAAGTTACTACTAGGAGAAATGACAAAGAAGATGACGAAAGGAAGTAGTTAGAGGATAATCGTGTAGAATGTTTTTAAAAGACTTATGTGAACAAACTTATTCACATGTGATTTTAATCATGTTTCTCATTTAGTGGAAACACCGGAATACAAAGTTCCCACTAGTCTGAACTGTAAATGATCCGCGCCATCTTGGTAGGCAAGTGCAGAGCAATCCACAGCAAATTCATGGCTTCGAAACCAATGAAAATAAAATGCCTGGAAACTCTTAACCAACCTGCGAGAGAAAGATACTTCAACAAAATGTCGGCATCGACCCGAATGAGACGGAGAAGGAAAGTATGTCAGACGATGTGGACAAGCTGCCTCCGGTCTCCTTCTACGATTTGCTTAACTAGCTAGAGAGCATGAAGAGTGTGTACAGCATGGACGTATGCCGTCAATGTTTAAACAGATTCATAACCAACGTATGAACTCTGTGAATAACAAGGTTCTGGGGACTGGCAGAGTAAGTACACGTAGCAACAAACACACAGGCTACATGTCTATCTTAGCTAGCAGATAAAAGCTACATTAGCTAAGCTTCAGCAATAAGTACTACAGTAAATATCACTGATATCTATATTACTATAACACGGAGGAGGGTAGAGTACTCAAAAATTGTAATCGAGTAAGAACTGCAATGTTACAGGTTAGATAGAAACGAGGCGAGAGCGACTTCTAAGCTTTGGCCTTTTTATTGTTGTCATAGCAACTCCATGGCAGACATTTGGTGCACATCTGTAATGGAAATGCAGCTGCTGTTCGCTGCAAGAACCCAGAACATTTCTTCAGAAATCCTCTGGCTTCTCTTGAAGTTGTCCTTTTCGGATCTGAATGTGAGTAACTACTTTAATTAGGCCGATTTGAACGACCAGTGCCGCCGCTGTACATTGTGCTGTCCGATTCCCTCTGGAACTAGCCTGTGCTAAATCTGACACTTTCCACACGTATTGTTTCCATTTTGCTTAAAGCTGCTGCTTCCCAGTAACCATGAAGGTGTTTTTTTATAGGTCTGATCCACCCTGTGAAATTTGGCAGCGCAGCTGAAGTAGAACCTGCTGCGAGAATAAAATTATTTGTATCTCTTGGCATCCCACCCACTTTCACGCAGCGCTTCACAATGACTGTCTACCTGTTTGGTGCTTCGTGATTCGACTTTAGGTTTATTTTTAACACTGGTGTATGGCTGCCATTGTGTCTGCGCTCTTGGCTCCGTGCCTCTGGTGTTTCGGTTAGAGTCGGGGGGGAAAAACCAGGTTACAGGTACGTTTCACAACAATGTGGTGCCATTTTGTCTGATTGTTTTTTTGTTTTTTAAATCAACCCATTTACCAGTTTCCTGGGTTTTGATTTATCTGTGGATCAGGAAAAACAAAGCCGTTTATCAATCTCACATTCCAAGCTATAAAAATCTCTGAAGCTTTCTGTGTGCATTTGAAACTAAACAGTTTTGACCTAAAACGTCTCATTATGACTGAATTCCCAATAGAAAAGAGTAGATATGTTGAAACGAAAACTGTTCTCACATTTAATGAATTTAGTAGTTACATCGACATTTTACAGGTGCAAAAGCATAAGAAATAATAGCTTATTATTAAATCCATGCAGTTATCAGCTGTTATCATCAGTTGTGAATTAACCTATCAGAGGCTTGCAAAGCCATGGCATGATCATATTCTTTCCCAAATAATCCTGTGTAAATATTATTCTAAGAAAATCTCTCAATGTTCTGGCATCATTTTGATTATCTTACCAAACTTAAAATAGAGGAGCTTCAGTCTGATTTAGGGCAGTAATTAAGGATTATTTTATTACTCAATTAATTTAATGGTTAATTGATTAATCACATTATTCTCCAGATTGTTCACATTTATTCATGTGAGCTTTTTATACAATATTAGAAAGATGCAAATAAACAATTAAATTCCCCTTTAAATACGATTATAAACATTTTATAACATATTATTCCTTTAGTAAATTAGAACCGGATGAAGCTAAAACTGCCTCTTGAGAAGTTTTGGCTGAAACATATTTACAGAACCAGGTTTTGTTATCTTAATTTGTTCATTTAGCTTTAAATACTTCTTATACCTTTTATGATAATTGTATTGTAATTTACTTATTTTGTATTTATTGTTTGCATTTATATTTATTGACAAAATGTGTGTAGTTAAATCATTTTAACCTCATTTATATATCCTTCATTTTTAGATAATTCAGAAATCCTCTGACAAATAAATAAAAAATAATAACTAAAAGCAAAATGTTTTTTTTTTATACAGTTTTGCTGCTCTGAATATTTTTCCCACCACATGGACATTCTTTGAGTCTGTGCACCTCAGTTAACAATTAATCGACTGCTAAGTTAGTTAACGATTAATTTAATATTCGATCAAATATTGTTTTAAGTCCTATTTTGATTTTCTGTCAGAAGGAGTCAGGATAAAGATTACCTGTTGTTTTGTACAGTGTGTGTATCTTTGGCTAAGGGCCACATTGAGAACATTTTGAAATGATTTATCGTGGCCTGGCACTGACAGAGGTTTCCACCTTTCTGGTCGCTACCAGTAGCAGCTAAATGAGAACATGATGTTCTTCTGAAGAACCATTTGACTCACTACCATCTCACCAGGAATGGGAGCGTAGTTTGCTCATCACAGCACAACCCCTGCGGCTGATGTTACACATTAACACCACGTTACTCACCGTTCCTCGGTCATGGAAAACAGTACCAAGATCTGAGACTGTTTTAAGTTTTTTCTCTCTCTCTTTGGAGCACAACTCATCCGCCCACACATTACACATCTTTCCCAACAACACAGCTAATGCTGACAGAGTGAAAATGAAAGGCTGCTAGTCAGATATTTATGTCCACACGTCAACAAATGGGAGTCACCTCATATATTTATGTGAAAATAAAACCAGTTATTGATGATCAAAAATCTGTATTTACCGAACGTTTTCAAAAGGTTGTAAAAACTCCAGTTGTGGAGAATTTGGAATTTAAATCTGAACAAGCAGAGATGCAAATTGACCAACGGCGGCCATTTTAGTTTTGACCAACAAGAGAAGTAAGCGGGAAACACCTGTGCGCCTTTGTGATCGACTGATTTAAGTAATCAATATGTACAATGAATTACCACCAACAGCTGTTTGCCAACCGCAAATCAACTGAGGATGAAGAAATGTTTTTATGACATGATAAAGCGACAGTGCTTGCTGCTCACCATGGAGATATAATCGATTCACAGGCCTCTTCAATTTGATATTTAATTGGAAAAATTAACCGCAAAGCATTGATGAATCAATATTTTTACGTAAACCAATTGTCGAGCGGGAACTTGTCAAGCTAGGTCCAGATAGCTCTGTGCTAGCGTGTGCTAACTACCGCACAGTCCGTAACCAGAAACAAAAACCTTTCATTTAATCCAACGCCGATTTCTTAATAAATGTTCTGCATTATTTAACCACCGTTAAAGTTTCTCCACACTTCATTCTGCACTGAACAATACTGAACGAAGCTCCCGAACATCCGGGCACCAGTGATGTCATTCGCGACGAGCGCCAGAACAGTAAGTATGGAAAGCCACAGGTGTCATAATTTAGTTATTTTAAAAGTCCCACATTTCATATTTATTAGTGGTGGGGGCTCAATTAAAATTTTTAATCGACTTAGCCCTTTCAGACTTTTATCAAAAGGGGAAAAAATGTTTTAATAAACAAATTTTTATTTCCCTTCAGCATTGAAATAGGGGGAAGAGGGTGTGGAAGGGTGGAACACATTTTTTCCAAGCTTTTCAAGAAAGCATAAAATAAAAAACATTAAATTATCAAATGAATTGGAAAATCACAAATAAGATGATTGCAGTTTTTTTATATATTTTTTTATGTCCCAACTCCGAATGTCCATTGGGTTGGACATTCAATTTAGAAAAAAATCCTACAATTTAATAGTAAATAGTAAATTCAAATTCTAACACAGGAAATACTTAAAATTACACAGACTAACTACTATGCACTTATATTTTTAATGAAAACAGACACTCCAACTTCTCTAGTTTCAGAGCAATGCTTGTGCTGAAGTTCACTCAGACACAGTAAAGATTTAAACCTCACTGTTATTGGTTAATAAGAAACTAGCAACAAGAATAATTAAAATGTATTGTTTTAACCTAGAAATATACCATGTTCATTTCATTGGGCGTTGGCTCTGTAGCCATTAATTGAAGGATCTGTAATTAATTACCCAGAATTAATCTAAAATTTGTTTCTCATCACTGTGGTTTCTGGATGTCGCTTGTGCTTTAGATTTATGGGCATACTAGAAACATGCATATACACACATTCTATAGGTTAAAAAATACAATTAGCTGCATTAAAATCTGTGTAATTAATTAATCAAAATTAACAAGTTGAAGTCCTGGCCCTAATATTTAAGCATGTGAAGTTTTTATGCATCAAAATAAGCTAAATAATGTTTTTATATTATTAAAATTTTTAGTAATTATTTCCATTAACTTCCAACGTAGTTTCATAAAACTGTAAATCACGCAGACATTTAATTTTCTCTGCAAATAGATATGTCTCAGCAGATCCAAACCCTGCGGTTGGATGATTTAATCCACATTATTTTTTTACTTCCACATGAACTGTAAAGTCCAAGAGAAAATGGGCATTTCAGGATTTCCATACATCACATCCAATGTTTGACTGGTTAAAATGATGTGATCAGCTTAAAAATACTGTTGTGTAAAATTTCACAGGACAGTGATGATCTCAGTTGAAAACTATGAGAATAAACAAGCAGGAATGACGCATAAAATCCATATGAAGTCATGTCTTTGCTTAAATCAACATCTGGAAAGCCTCTATTTATCCTCTGCAAGGGATGCGACAGTCATAGGAAAAAATGCTTCATGTTTTAGAAGTACACAGACATTTTGATTTTTACTTGGTCTGCAGCAGGAGAAGCTTTAATCCAGCTCCTCGTGTGATTATCCGGAGGAATGCGAGGTTGCACAGCGGGAATATCGGGAATGCAGCTGCAGGAACATATTTTCAACCCTAACGTGTCTCTGCAAAGCAATCAGGCAGATAAAGTAGCAGGAGAATGAGAGGAGACATTGTATGTAGTGTTTGCTAACAATAAATGATGTAATCCATGACATGTTAATAAGAGAGCAGCTCTGAAGGCCTGATATTTGACTGTTGGCTGTGAATTATTGTTGTTTGCAGAGGGTCAAAGCTGAAAACACTCCAATAAATCCTTCTGCAAGGATTTGCTTCTGCGCTTAATCTTGGATCCATTTATGTAGAAAAAAACAACATTTAGATTTAAGTTTGGAAACAGATCATTTACAGTCCAGATTATTGAAGTTGCAAAAAAAAAACATTGAAATTTACTCATTGTTTACTGGAGATGCATAATTTTCAGTAAAAGCCAACTATTTCTTTCTGTTGATGCATAAATATAATCTGACAGATTCCAGCTTCTCCTAGCCGTTCTTCTAAAGAGGAAAGACAAGGAAACATATAACACATTTTGAGAATAACTTACAATGTGTTTGCAGCAGGTGAGCCACATTTATGCAGTTTCCTATTTTTCATATTATTTTTTAAAATTTTATTTATTAAATTTATTTCTAAGATTATATTTTTTCTGATTTTATTTTTTTAAATTGTTGTTTCAGATTTTATTTCTTCAATTTTTTTTTCAGACATTTTTTTGTATTTTATTTTTGGGAAAACATTTTCTGATTTTATTTTCTCACATTTTTATGAAGTTTTATTTTTCCAGTTTCTCAGACTCTATTTTTTTTAAGTCATTTTCTCAAATTGTATCTTTTCTAATTATTTTTCAAATTTTATTATTTTCTTTTTCAGATTTTATTTCTTCTAAGTAATTTTTTTTGGATTATTTTTATTCAAATTCTTTGTTGGATTTTAGTTTTTGAAATCTATTTTTTCAGATATTTTAGTCAATTTCTTTTCCAGATTTTATTTCACTTTTGTCCTAATAATTTTTTTTTTCAGATTTTATTCTTTAATCTTTCTATTTATTTTATTTTTTTCAAATCTGGACATATTATTCAGATGAACCAATAACTAAAATAGCTGTTCGTTGCAGCAGAACCTGTGGCTGATCCTCCAGCTTTGCTTCCCACTGCTGCGGTTCAGTCTCCGGTCAGAACAACTCAGGTGCATCAGAACAGCAGCAATGGCAATCTGCCCGACAACCATGGGAGGTCCAGTCTTTTCACTGGAAGGAACATTCCCTCGTTTTAGATTACATCTATCTGCTAAGAAGACGTGTAACTTTAACGCACCTGGACTTGTGCAGAGTGGCAGCTACTGATGCATGCAGCTGCAGCAGATTTAAACATTCACATCTCCAATGGATGGTTTATATAGACCCAGCAGGGAAGGATATCACTGCTTTATCAAAGAGAGAGCGTTACATAACTGTGCTGCTTCTGTTTATGTGTACGTGCAGCTTGACGAGTGCATCCAACACACCAATGCTTCTGTATTTGAACAGTCGACATTCCCTAACTTTGATTAAAATCTGACATCCACAGTGTGTGGCCAGAGTTTGTCTCTGCAATAGAATAAAGTTCTGATTGGGCAACAAAATGGCTGCCAGAGTTCTGGTTGTCACCCTCATACAGACACTATGCAGGTGGCAGAGAATCCAGAAATATTACAACTAATTTTTACTCAAGTAAAACTAAAAGGTCCAAGAAATTATTCAAGTAAGAGTAAAAATGTATTTGGTAAAAAGAATATTCAAGTACTGAGCAGCTGATCAAATTATCAAACCTTATCAATCCTTTAATATTTAAAAATTACATCATCAGCCGGACCAAAATATAAAGTAAAGTGGACATTTTGGTATTTTAAGGACCAAAATGACAATAATTCATAAAAAATAATGAAATCAGAAAAATTAGAAACAAGTCAAAGTCAGTTTCTTTCAATAAAAACACTCAGAAAACTTGAACAGAAACTGCAGGCGTTTGTCTGTGTCTGGTGAATTTTTGGTTAAATATGTTTGTTTTTCATTCAGTGGGTAGAAAATCCAGAACTTTTACTCAAGTAAGAGTAGAGATACTTCATAATAAAATTAAACAAATAAAAGTAAAAACTACAGAGCAGCGAAAATTATCCTAAATGTACATTTTTTTTAAAAATCACACAAAATTCTGAAATTATGTTCAATTTAATAATAAAGATAATACAGCACAAAGCCGACAAATATACTTTTAGACAGAAAAAACACGAATGTGTTGTGCTAATAGCACTTAGCACTGCTCGGAAAAGCGTTGTGCAACATAAATAATTATCCGGCCGGAAACACAACGGGAAGGGAAGATAATTTGTCTTCGATGAATCATTGCAGCTTTAAACCACATCCTAAGTTTTTTAATTTCTTGTGTGTTGTTTTATACCCGTCTCCTGCTGAGATATAACCTGTAACATGTACAGCAGGTGGCGGTAAGCACCTGTAAGTTGCTAGCGATTCGCCATAATAGAAAATAAGAAGCGATAACGTGAAAATGGCCGCCCACCGTGATAATTCAGTCAATTTAATAATACGTTTACAACACCAGTTAGAGCTTTTGTGTACAAGTGAGCAATTAATATTTACACCTTCATACGCACAAAAACTAGACCCAGAAAACCGATGAAAACCCGGGATTATAGATGATGTATTTGATGCTAATAGCACTTAGCTTTCTTCACCGGAAGTGAGAGCAACATAAAATGACTATCCGGGCGGAACACATGGCGTTAAATAGTGCAATTTAAAACATAATTTGACAATGTTTCAAGGCAGATAATTTTCCTGGAGGATCCTTTAATCCTGTAATAATCCGATGAATTGTAAATTATACCTTAAGTTTAGTCATTCTTGAGCCGGTGACACAGTTCTTCCATGACTCGGCCACTCAAACTGAGAAATGCAGAAACGTTCCGGACCTAAAAGTTTAACAACCTCAGGTGAGCAAAGTGCATCACAACATTTACATCACAGGTAGATAAACGATAAAACAAAAAATAAAATAAGATTGGTGGGAAAAAATGATCATGTTCCAGTTCAACTCTTTCTCGGAAACATGAAGGAAGTCATCTCACTTTTGTTTCCCCCTCACATTAGAGGGGAAATTCCACCTTTACAGTTTTATGTTTTCTTTTCAAGCATCCACCGTCTCATCTTTCGCTTCCATTTTTTACGTTTTTTTTTTTTTTTTTTTATTAATGTCAATAAAAATAAGGCTTTAATTTGCAGCGCTCTTTCATTTAAAGTTCCCATGCAAGCAGCAGGTGGTTGCAGACATATTTAGGCCAGTTTCTTTTTGTCCTCCAGGTAGCTGCTCTGGAAGAACAGCTATTTAATGTGAGAAAGGCTTGTTGTGGTATCTGATTGGAAGGTTTTGCAGCTACTCTGCACGGCGTTGCGTGTGAACCTCTGGCCCGCTGCCGGATAAGAGGCCGAGTTAAAGCGCAGGTTGCATAAGAGCTGAGGAATGTTTTTATTTTTGAAAGGCTGCGTGTCACGGAATATGCTGTTTAAATTGGCATTATGCGTGCTCAGGAGTCACGTAGGGGGTTTTATTATTACTGTTAGTAGAATTGTTCTTATTATTTGTAAAAGCGAGACTAATTCTTACAAATCTGGGACAGTCTGTGTTGCTCAGTCACACAAAAATCAGCTGATTCATTGTTAAATCCTGAAAACTAATGAAAATAATAGTTCCCTCTCTAAACTTTGAAGCGTTTCATGTGGTAATTTTGTTGATTTTGTTATCCAACTCAAAGTGTTTTAATTTGTTTTTTTAACATGAGGTGGACAGAGGACCCAAACTTTGTACTCAAGTAAGAATAGTTAATAATTGATCAACAGATTTGATATTTATTGATGATTCAACAAAATGTTGAATCATCAATAAATGATTATTACATTACATACAAATGTAATGTTTGTGACTGTATGATGTTTTCATGACATAAAGCACTTTTTTACGTAACTCTTTTTAATTTGGTCGCCTGTTTTCTTTGGGTTGTTTATTTGGCCACAAATTCTTAAAAACTTTAAGAGAAACAAAATTTAAATATTTTAATCCCAAACCTACTTATGTCAATAATTTAAATTTTTTAAACCTGTTAAAATCTATTACGAAATCAAGTTTTCTTCTTGAAATTTTATCAAAATTAAGGGTTTGTATCAATTCAGGACAAAGAAAAACTGGTGCATTTTTTAGTAGGCTAGATTATTGTAATGGTGCTTTTACTAATAGTATGCTATAATATTTCTGTCTATCTAGATAGCTCTTTAAATAGATATCTATATAGCTACCTAAATATTTAGTTTCCAAGCTTTTAACTTGCTACCTGAATATTTATATATTTAAAGCCAATCTTAACATTTAGTTAGTAAACTAAATAGCTTGCAAACTAAATATCTAGTTTGGGAGCTAAATATTTTGCTTGCTAACTACAGCAAATAGCTTTCTGGACTAGTAAACTAGCATTAGTATAATAAGTAATTTAAGATTCTGGACTAAATAGTTAGCGAGCTAAAAGTTTGGTTTGTAAGCTGTATAGTTTGCAAACTAAATATTAAGATTGGCTTTAAATATATAAATATTCAGGTAGCAAGTTAAAAGCTAAATATTTGATTTATTTCCTAAATAGTTAACGAGCTAAATATTTTGGTTTATAAACTAACTAGCTTGATAACTAAATATTAAGCTTTCAAGATAATAATATTTAGCTTACAACCAAATTGAGAAAAGATCTTATCTATCTATCTATCTATCTATCTATCTATCTATCTATCTATCTATCTATCTATCTATCTATCTATCTATCTATCTATCTATCTATCTATCTATCTATCTATCTAGTTTCAGTGTACGCATGGCGCCATCTAGAGGAAAAATTGTGAAAGTGCGTCATTTTGTCTCTAGAACTACAAATCCTATGAAGCACTTCACTTTGCTTCCGCAAAGCTGCGTTTCTTGTTGGATGACGGCGTGCGTCAGCAATGGAGGGTAAAGCTGTGAAAGCGATCCTGTTTGATTTGGACAACACGCTCGTAGACACGAGTCGAGCCGGCGAGGAGGCGCTAAAGAAGGTGATAAAATGGTTTTTCTCTTCAGTTAAAGCTTCCGTTCATTGTTGATGTCTCTGGCTAAAGTTCTCGGCTTAAAGTCTACAACCCTCGCGTTACTTGTTTTATGGAGAAAACCCGTTAACACGTGCATTATTGTATTTAATTTACACGGCATAAATAAGAAAGAGTCTATATTTGAACCAACTGGTAAGTGAATGAAGACGTGGTGTCCGCTCCTTAACAGACTGCCGGCGCGCGACCTGGAAAGGAATTATGAAGACCGGCAAGGGAGGAGTTTTCCTCCTAATAGCCTGGAAAAACTCTTGTTTTCACTAGAGGTGATAGCTTATTAACACAACCCAAATTATACAGTTAATATATATGTTTGTAAAACAAAATTCTAAACAATTGAAATAATCAGCTGTAAAACCATTTAATTTTTTTTCATATTCTTGAAAAAAAATTTAATGTAGAAATACACAAGCACAGTTCTTCAAACGAAAATTAAACTCAGTGGAACATTTCTTTAAATCTAATTATTCAGTTTTTTCTCTCATGTAAATTCGCCCTTGCTGTGCTATTCATTATTTTTATGATCACGATTAATCATTTCAGTGCAAGTTTGATTTTCTGTCAGACAGAATCAAGCAAAGAATGTGTTGTTTTGTACTGTGTATCTAAATATCTCTCAGAAAATTTCCTTTTTTTTGTCCAGTTGAAGGTTGATTACTAAACTGACAGTTATTTTTTAAAAAATGATTAATCACAATTAATCATTTCAGCCCAAGTCTGATTTCTGTCAAACAGAGTCAAAACAAAGCTCAAGCATCTTGATGTAAATATCTTTCAGCAAATGGAAATTTTTCAGTACAACTAACAATTAATCAATCACCAAGTTAGTTGATTATTTTCATAATCAATTAATCACGATTAATTGTTTCAGACCTATTTACGTGGCTTAGTTTGTGTATTTTGCAGACTGGGGAGCTTCTGAAGTCCAAACTGAACCTGGACGACGACACAGTCCGCAGCATATGTGATAAATTCAAGCTGAAGCTGCTGTGTGAGAGCCCCGACCGGCCGCCTGGCACCTCGCAGGACGACATCCGCATGCGCCACTGGACGGAAAGCATCGCAGAGACGACAGGAAGCAGCGACGCATCCGACCTGGCTTCTCAGTGCTACTATTTGTGGAAGAACAGCCGGCTGGAGCTTCTGTGTCTGACCCCGGAAGTACGCGACCTGCTGAGGCAGCTCCGCGGCCGGTACAAGCTGCTGCTGCTCACCAATGGCGACGCTCGGACTCAGAGGGAAAAGGTGGAGGCGGCCGAATGCGAGGAGTTCTTCGACGCCGTGGTGATTGCCGGAGATCACGCCGAGCAGAAGCCGTTCCCGTCCATCTTCCAGCTGTGCTTCGGCATGCTGCAGGTGGAGGCGCAGGACTGCGTCATGGTGGGCGACTCTCTGGACACGGACATCCAGGGCGGGGTTAACGCCAACGTTCGCGCCACGGTGTGGATTCACAGAGCGGACGGGTCTGAGCTGGACGGTCCGGTGAAACCAGACTACACTGTCCCGTCTGTTCTGGACCTGTCGGCCATCCTGGCACAGCTGCAGTGATGTGAATGTGAACAGATTGTTTTCTAACCTCCATATGTTTACAAATATTTTCATATTTTATGAAGTTTTACACCATATGCTAAATTTAAGACACGACAATGAGTGAAGCGTGAAGCAGAAGTTTACCTCCGCAAAGTGGGCATTAAAGTCGTTAACATGAAGATTTAATTATTTAACTGTTTTTGTTCAACGGTCGAGTGATTACACAACATAAATTAGTAAATAAACTAGAAATAAGAATGGAATCGTTCATTCGAATTCGTTAATTTCCAGGCAGAAACTTGGCTTTTATATGCAAGGTTTCCCTCAGAGTATGATAAGCCTGGCGGGCCACCAGGCTTTACTTGTGCTTAAGCTTAGCAATGCTAATTTATTGGATTTTTTTTATGATTCCCTTTTTATAAGACTTTATAGTTGGTGTTTAAGTATTAATGAAGTCTTCCAAACATGCATAATTATCAAAAGATATTAAATATTATTTTAATAACATTTTAATCTTATTAAATTTAACTCAGAAGCACGGTGGGCGGCTGGAGGACTGTCCTGGCGCCCTGAGCACCGGGTTTAGCAAGTTTTCTGGGAGAAACCCTGATATGGGATGTCATTTGGAAAATTACACTGTAAAAATGAATAATCTGGGTTATTTAGTCAGAGAAAAAAAACAGGTTAATTTTTCTACATCTTACAGTTTGTAATATTTTATTTGTAAACTAAATAACTTAATATTGTGACTAAATATTTAATTAGGAACTTTGCCAACTAAATAGTTTGTTATTTTGGAATAAATGTTTAGTTGGCAAGCTAATATTTCATTTGTATACCAAATAGTTGGGTATTTTGAAGTAAATATTCAGCTAGTAAGCTAAATATTTGGCTTATAAACTAAATAGCCTGATATTTAGATTCAATATTCAGATAGCAAGATTAATATTTCCTTTGTAAACTAAATTGTTTGGTATTTTGAAGTAAATATTTAATTAGCAAGCTAAATGTTTGGTTTTTCAACTGAATATCTTTCTATTCTGACTAAACTAGCTTACTGTTTTGGACTTGTTGGCAAGCTAAATATTTCATTTGTAAACTAAATAGTTTGTATGTAAATGTTTGGAATCGCAGCTTCTGAAACGTTCAGCTCAACAAGCTGCTACTAATAACCATCACGTAATAAAACTGTGACAGTTAAAAATCTTTTATTTAAGGGTCAAAACATGCAAACTTTAGCGCTACCTGAGAAACAGCTGCAGAGGAAACAGAGGCTTTGACTGTTCCTTTCACTTCACATCCAGTTTCACTTTGATGTTCATCGCTGCCAGTTCAGCCACGAAGTAACGGAAAACGTAGGGAACAGAAACGGAGTCCACAGAGTCGCTCTTCCCGCACAAACTGCACAACGTCTTCCGGTGGCGCATGGCCGACCAGAACGGCGGCGGCTTCTCCAGCAGCGGCGACAGCAGGCTGCCGCAGTCCACGCACACCTGCGCCACGGAGCGGTCCGAGCAGTTGAACAGCCGGTCCTGCAGCAGGAAGGACGAGCCGTGGGCCAGCAGCGCGTCCCGCTCCATCTCCCCGAACCGAATCCCGCCCTGAACGTTCCTTCCTCCCAGCGGCTGGTTGGTCACCTTGTCCCGCGCTCCCGTCGTGCGCACCTGGAACTTATCAGACACCATGTGGCGGAGCCGCTGGTAGTACACAACGCCGATGAAGATGTCGGCCTCCAGCTCCTGGCCGCTCAGCCCGCTGTAGAGCCGCTCCGTGCCATAGTAGTTGTAGCCACCGGCGCGCAGCATCTCCCCGAAGTACTCCAGCGCAGAGTTCTGCTCGGAGAAGGTGAACGGCGTGGCGTCGTGGCTCAGGCCGTGCATGGCGGCCGACTTCCCGGCCATGCTCTCGATCAGCATCCCGATGGTCATGCGAGACGGGAAGCCGTGCGGGTTGAAGAGGATGTCTGGGCTCATGCCGCTCTCTGTGAACGGCATGTCCTCTGCTGGCCACAGGCGGCTCAGGATGCCCTTCTGGCCGTGGCGGCTGGCGAACTTGTCGCCGATCATCGGGTTACGCGGCACTCGGACAGTGATGCAGACACGTTTGAAGAGACCCGATCCCGTGTCGTTGCTGCAGACCTTTATGTTGTCGACGACACACGCCTCTTGGCTCCTACAGACACAAACCAGTCAGTGTTGTCACGTCTGATAGCCCGGAAAATTAAAGCATTTGTCACATTTCAACTGCTGTGGTTCTCTTCAGAGTAGCACTACTTCAACATATTTTTACTCAAGTAAAAGTTAAAAGAAATGACTCAAGACTGAAAAAGTCTTTGGTAAAAAGGGTCTAGTGAATTTCTGGTGAAAACATTTTTATTTTTCATTCAGTGGGTAGGAAATCCAGAAGTTTTACTAAAGTAAGAGTAAAAATACTTCATAATAAAAGTAAAAAGTGTAGAGTTGTAGAAATTTATTTTTTTCCAAAAGTCACTCAGGTGAATGTAGTTGAGTAAATGTAACTAGTAACTACCCAACTCTGGTTCTCTTTCCCACTTCACTGCGTCAAATGAACCAAACTGAAAAACCTGTTCCCCTCCTCGCCTGTGGGGGCGCTGCACCAAGAACTACTGAAGAAAACAAAACTTTCTGGAGAAATATGAGCACAACTTTCTTCTTCACAAAATGTAAACAAAAATGAAGTGGCGTCAAATTTCAGCAGCTGCTGGATTTCTCTTTTGTCTTTGGTAAATAAAAAACCCCAAGTAATTTCTCCCTCTGGTGCTCAACTAGCAAGTTTGTTGTGGTTGTTTTTACCCAGAATGCCATATGCTGTAGTCTCCTTCCTGCTTTTGGAGCGGTCTCTGGTCTGCTTGGTGTTCACATAGCACTTGAACCGAACCAGAGTTCACTTCAACCGAACCGAGACAGGAGTTTGTAGGTGGACCAGAAATCGCTTTTTGGTCAATTATGAACACATAATCGACTAAAAAAAGAGATTTTTACAGATTATCCGTCTCTTATTTACGAGAGACGGATTTAACGAGTATTTAAAACAGTGGAGTTTGTATTTGTTCGGGGTATAAAGCGTAAAGTGACCTGTAGAAGTTGACGTGGCTCTGTCCCGTGTTCAGGTTGATGTAGCTGTAGAACGGGTCTCCATACTGAAGCACCGACCCGATGTGAGGCAGCCCGTCCGCGTCCAGCTTCCCGTTCACCTTCGGGTCGCCCGGCTTGGCCCCGAACACCACGCCGTCCTCTCCCTTCACCTTCTCCGCCAGATCCACTAACTCCGTCTTGTAGATGCTCCCGTGAGTGAAGCCTCTCTCCCACGACGACTTGTTCACGATCTAACAACATCGAGAAGCTTTTTCAGGCTGATTAACCCATTTAACAAACACGGAGCACCTAACATGAAACTACCCCACAACATGTTAATGTATATAACCTGAAATGAGAATATTAGTTCTTAAATCAGTTTCTGTCATAAACAAATCTACTTCTAACTTATTCATACATTCTGAAAGTGTGCTATCAAATACATAGAAATTTAAAAAATAATGTTGTATGCATTAAAAACATTTTACGGCTATTTGTAATTTAGAATCACAATAAAAGAAAAACAGACATGAACCACCTTCTGCACCATTAAATTATAAAAATAACACCCCCACTTCTATCAATTGTACTTATTGACAATTAAATCATTTTAAATTAAATAAAAGCGTTATAAGCAAACTAAGGACGTAAAAATAAAACAGTTCTCACCAACTGAGACTCGTTCACAAAACGAATCTAATCGTTCGTGAACGAGACATCACAGCGGGTTTAACTTCGATTATAAATATTCCTGACGTTGCTTTCTTTCTACCAGTTTCTTCATTTTTCTTTTGAATGACCCGGCTTTAAGGCTTTTACTCATTATTTCTTCTAAACACAATTTTTGGTAAGCTAGCTGTGCGCGTCGCACTTTTAGATGACGTCACGGCCAATAAAACGACGTTAACGTGCAGTATCTTAAAGACCACTAGAGGGCGCCCGGGGACCACAGCTTGATAAAATTGCTACAGAAACCAGACCGTTAACCGGCGCTTACCATAGCGTCCTCCATGTCGTAACCCGTGTAGGAGATGACGGCGACGACGGCGTTGGTGCCGCTCGGGTAGTTGTCCAGGTTGTAGTGGTCGTACATGTAGGGCCGGACCAGAGCGCTCTGCGGCGTCTGGAGCCGGTACAGCTTGTTGTCCGAGCGATCCCTGAAGGAGTGCAGCGGGAATCCCATCGTCTGCTTCCCTGCAGTGGAAAATGGCCGATTAATCAATTCCCCAACGCTGCGCAGTCCCTCCAGAATGGTTTATTTATGATTGTTAAGGCTTAAAATTAGGGATGGACTTAAAGTTTTATCATGATATTTGTTCTGTGTGGTTGTGAATCACAATATACACATTCAATAACAGTCGATATCATTAATTAGCGATTTGTTTCTTCTTATTTTAAATATCTGAAATACTACAAATTGGTGACGTTTCCTGTTTTAGTCACAGGTTTCTCACCGTTATTTTATATTAAGTCAGATTTTAGGCATGTGGTAAAACTTTAAACTGCTGCCCTGTTAGTTACCCAGCAGGTTGTTGCTAGGTAACCAGAGAATGAGTGAGTTGCTAGGTAACCAAAGAGAGAGACAGTTGATTCCACCAGTCTAGCTTAGCTAGCAGAGAGATAAGACTTTATTGATCCCACAGGGGAAATTTTCTTTATCCCAGCATAGCACACAATAAAAATGTAAATAAGTAAATAAATAATAAATAAAGTAATAATAATAATAAACATATAACAATGAGAAACAGTCCAGACCGGCAAACTGTCATCATGGCACAAATTGATATAAAAAATTACAAAGTTTGTTTTTCAGTAAAATCTTGCTGGATGCTTGTGGCATGACTTATTATGAAATACAAAACTTGTTGTGTTATACTTGACATTTTCCATTTAAGAACATAAAAACTCGCCATTGAAAACCTCATCCTAAAAAACACTCCAACAAATGTTGGATGGACACATTTGTGCCATTCTTGAATTCCAGTCAAGGGCCACAAATGGCCTTTGGGCCACGGTTTGGACAGCCCTGGTGTAGCCGACTTACCCATCTGGCACTGGTACATGTTCCTGGGGCTCTGGTTGTGGTCGGAGTAGGGGATGAAGTTGGCCACCACGCTGAGCATGCTGTGGGGGAAAAGCTCCTGGTGCGTGCTAACGCCCGGCTCTATCTCCGCCTCCAGGATCCCCACGTTGAGGTAAAGCTGCAGGTGAACGCCATGCAGCTGGTTTAGTGCTGCTGGTTCCCCAAAAACAGTTTATAAATGTGTTAATAAGGCATAGTTTACCTGTTCAAACGTGCCAATCAGCTCTTGCTTCCCAAGAGCCAAATTCTGGACGGGTCGCATCATGCGGCACGGCGTAGTGAAGAGGAACAGGCCCGGATACAAACTGGGCTTCCCGGTTCTAGGAACCAGGATGATCTCAGTCCAGGGAGGGACTTTCTTCTGTCCCAGAACCTGAGGAAGAGTTCAGAGGTCAAGTTTAGCTGGAAAAACAACCAGGAGGACGAGAAATATTCATCCAAGTCACCTTAAAGCAGCGCAGCGAGTCGGCGACGGACCGAGCCAAATCAGCTTCAACCCAACCGACAACGGACCCATCCAGAACCACCGGGTAGCAGTCAGAGAAGGCCTGACCCGGAGGACCGTCCACCGGGATGACACCTGGGGGGGAGGAGAGAGACATGAGAAAAACAGAAGACAAAAGAAAAATGGCAGATTGAAAGAAAGAAACAGAGAAAAAAAGCAAAATAAAGAAAGGAATGAAGAAAAAGCAAAAAAATTGGAAAATTTTAAAGAATTTTAAGAGAAAAAAAAAAGAAAAAGGGCACAAAGGAAATAGAAAAGAAAAGAAAAGAAAAAAGGGAATAGAAAAAAGGTAAAAGCAAACAGAAGACAAGAAAAAAGAAATGAGAAAATGAAAAAACAAAAAGGCAAAACAGAAAACAGAAAGAGAATGAAAGAAAGAAACAGAAAGAAAGGAAAAGCAACAGAAACCAGTGATGTCGTCCTCACCCAGCGAGCAGAGCAGCGCCGGCAGCGCGGTGGTGTAGGCGGTGGCGGTGACGACCTCGCAGCTCGCCGTCATGTGGTTCATCAGGCCGCAGGGCTCGCCGTCCGGCGTGTGGACCGGACACAGGAAGCCCCAGGACTCCGGCAGCAGCTTCCTGACCGACGTCGTCCTCATCTTGGCGAAGGCGGCTCCTCTGTGGACGCAGCGGAAATGCGACAGGTAGCGGATGAAGTTCAGCTTGTCGGCCACGACGCACAGGCCCGTCATCTGCAGCATGCCGAGACCTGCAGGACGAAACGACCTTTAACCCCACAGAAAGAACCCACAGAGTTATGGTAGCATTTACGCTAACATAAAGGCATTTCTTTGTTTCGACCCGTTTAAGGAACTCCTCTTTTCAGTGGTAGCACCTGTTCTGGTGGTTGCTAAACTTTAAATTAGCTTCTCATCCTCTCCCAAACATTAAGATAATTTCTTTATTCTCAAGTTAAGCTAGCTAGCTAGCTGCTTTTTCTGGTTGTTGTTGTGCGTACCTGTTTTGGAGTGCAGGTTCCCGGTGGCCAGCAGATATTCAAACGGTTTGGTTAAATCCGACCCCATGGATAACAACTTCATCACATGCTCAGTGCTCAGTTTGCCGGTCAGCTTGGACCCTCGCTTATCGAAGGAAATCTTCACCGACGTTAGCCACGCCGTTAGTTTCTCCTGCGGGAGAGATTCAACAAAGACGATGTCCACACGGGTTTTCTGAATTTACTAGTTATTTGTGGGTATTTTCAAAGGAAAGAAAACAAATGAAGAAAGGAAGCAAAGATGTGATAAAAAAAGGACAAAGGAAAGAAAGGAAGGAAGAAAGGACATGAAAAGGTAAAGGAAAGAAGATAGAAAGGACACAAGAAAGGAAGGAGGAGACAAGGGGGGAGGAAGGAAGGATTTAAAAACAGGGAAGGAAGAAAGAAAGGAATCAAAATAGAAATAAAGGAGACAAACAAGGTAACACAGAAGGAAAGGAGAGATGAAGGAAAGAGGGACAGAAAGAAGGAAGGATACAGAGGAGACAGGAAGAACCCAAATAAGGGCGGGTGGGTCTGACCTTCAGGAACATGAGGTAGAGCTGACCCGGAGTCAGAACCTCCTGGCACATCAGGCTGTCCGGGTTCTCCTCCATGCACTCCTGCTTGGCGAAACTGAAGAGCTTCCGGGTCGAGAAGCACAGCAGACAGAACTTCTCCAGGTCCGACTTCAGGTGGATGCAGACGCATTCGCTGCACACAAAACGCAGAGTTTCATTTTTATTTCATGACTTTCCTGCTCTTCCCAGGGAGTTGATGTCACCGCATGCGACGCATAACTCAACGCCGCACCTCTACAGCATTAAATCACACTTTTAAAAAAGTATTATCTGATAAACTGGCTTGCCATACAGGAACGTCGAGAAGGACGCAAGTATTGAGGAAAAGTTTAACACTTTGAGTCGCTCGTTTCAGAAAGTGAAACTCATTATTAGGGTTGGACAATAAATCAATAACAATATAACATTTGATCAATATCAATAGATAACACATCAGAGAGGACATTCAATAATCAATATGTAGACTATTCACTGAACTCTGATCCAGAAGCTAGCTTGGTATTATCAACTGACTCGCTTGTTCTTTGGTTGCCTAGCAACGACCCGGACGCGTAACTGCCGCAGCAGCAACTTAAAAGTTTCTCCTCATAACTGCTTAAAAATAAAAAAACAACGTAGTGCAGTGAAAGAAATGTCACACAGCCAGTATTTCAGATACCTAAGACAAAAGATTAATCAATAATTATCAATAGACTGATATAAAACGCTGATATCGTGATACATTTTTCAGACATGTCATCCAGCTTATTTATTATATACATTAATTATACAGAGTGAAATATTTCAAGCCTTTATTTCCTGTAATTGTGATGATTTCGGCTTAATGTGAATGAAAATCCAAATTTCTTCCGTTTTAGACAGAAAAGTCAGATTTCTGGTGCTTTGGTCTCCAGTAGCCCTTATTTAAAAGGACAACTTCGTTTTCAGAGACTCCATAATTTATGTTTTTTATATTTAAAATGTCTTCCAGTTCAGTGTAAGATGTTCATTAGAATTTGAAACTTATTCACCATTTAGTGAAAATGGTCTCAAAACAACAATATTGTTTATTGCAATAATTTTCAGATAATTTATCGTCCCAAGCCTAGTTGTCTGCGATAATTTTGTCCCAATTGAAAATAGGGAGTCAAACTTTTGTATTATTGTTGAACTGAAGTGAAGGGCCACAAACAATGAGACCACAAATGGCCCTCAGGCCACACATTGGACACCCCTACTTTAACCACTAATCCTCAAAATTACAATAAAAGACATTAAAGCTTTCTAAAGGGGCTCTTTGAACATTATAATAATAAGTGCTTACTTTAGCAGGAAGTTGGCGCATTGCTCGTTGGTGTACCACTCCGGTGTGCTCAGCTTGACCCGGAAGCGCTCGCCCAGGTAGTCGAGCACCTTGCTGCGGGTGGTGCAGCCCTCCTCCGACACCATGCGCAGCATTTCTGACACACAGGTCTTATAGAAAGAGTTGTCCTCGCTCCCTTTGATCAGCTCATGGTAGATCTGCAAGTCTGTGAAGTCCACCAGAGCCTGAGCAGCCGAGAGTCAAACATAAATACTAACTTAAAGTCAGGAGGGCGCCGACACATTTTTTCCAATACCGATACCGGAGGTCTAGTAATATATTTTATTTGTAGAAATTTTTTAGATCAGTCCCAAAATTTCTGTGTTTTTCATAGCAAAGTTTTGACTTTGAAACTCAGGAATTTCCAAGATTTTATTTAATTTTTTTAAATTTCTGTGATTAAAAATGTCTGAGATTTTTCTAACAATTTAGAAAACCTAAACTAAACCCAGCAACCTGGGGTTTAGTCCACTCAAAACATTTCTTTTTGTAAAACAGACATAAATATAAAACTCCTTTTAGGGTCTTTGTAGATAGGAAAAAAAGGAGTAAATACCACCAGGAAATAGATTAATAAAGAAAGGAGAAAAAAAGGAAAAACTTTAAATTTCAGAGTTTAAAATGTTTTAAATTTGCTGGAAAAACCCCTGAATTTTTAGATTAAGATTAAAAAAAATCTAGAAAAAAAACTTGGGAATTTCTGAGTTTGAAAAGTCTACAATTTCCTAGAAAATCTCAGAAATTTTGATATTATTCTCAGAAATTTGCAAGCAAAAACTCAAATATTGAAACTAATGTCAGAATTTTTCTAGAAAAAAAAACTTTAAAATTCCTGAGTTTCAAAAGTAGAAAATTTTCCACTTTTGAGAATTTTCTTCTGAAATTAAAAATTTTAAAGTTTTTTCCTTGAGAATTTCAGAGACTAATCTCAAAATTTCTTAGTCTTTCCTAGCAAATTCTTGACTTTCGCAGCTCATAAATTTCCAAGTTTCTCTATCAAATTTCTAAAATTTATCTCAAAATTTCAGTTGTTTTCAGTTGTTTTTTCCAGAAATGTACTCCTTTTTTTTCTAATACGCCGTTATATAAAAGCACTGGGTTACAAATGTGTTTGATAACTTTTAAACACATCAAGAAAGTGCAATTAGGGATTATAAATACAACGTAAAATAAATAGAATCAGACTGAATAGATCTGCACTCATGGATCTGACACGTCGTAGAATTTTATCAGTACCGATACGGTTATCGGACCGGTATCGGATCGGTGCGTTACCTTCAGAGCGAAGCCGAGCGGCAGAAAGAACAACTCCTTCTGGTAGATGAAGTTCAGCATCACGGTGCCGTTCTCCAAGTAGTGGAGGTTCATGTTGATGGCCGAGTGCTCCTCCCTCACGCAGTGCAAGGAGATACCTGCCAGCAGGGGGCGGGGCTTGTTCTTAAAGGGGCAGCGCTCGTTTTTAAAGGGGCCGTGGCTCTGAGTCCTTACCGTACTGGGTGTATCCCTGACCGCGGCTCTTCCACTTGGGCCTGGACATGGCGACCGGAAAGTTCCTCCTCTGCTGGATCAGCATGCGGACGACCTTCTCGATGCCGTTCATGATGAAGTAACCTCCCATTTCCTGCCAAATCAAAGACAATTAGCGGGATTTAACTGGAACAACTCCTTTGCTCTTAAAGTCACAGCTTTACTTAATAAAATCTGGACTTTTAGTGATTTATTAATAATATGAAATGATTATGGATGTCAAATCTCCCCCACAGCATGATGCTGCCACCACCTTCGCTACAGTTAGTTGTTAGGTATGAACCTCTCTAAGATGGTGGTATAAACCTAACTGCATACCTGATGAAACTTTAGCATTTCATTCACTTTGTGCAATGCACCAGCATGATGCTGCCACCACTCTACTTTAAAATTAGCATAGCCTTCTTGTTTACATCTACAAATAGAGTCTGGATTTTCTGCAACAGCTTACATAACGAGTAATCATTCCACCATTAAAATAAATCACTCAAAGCTTGAATCTGATTGGCCGTCATGGTTGATGATGACATCACGGACGGCGTATCGAACCTCTGCCTCTTCATGATGCTTTACGAGCTCCTTAGGCGACAAGCCGTGAAGGTTGCAAAGCTTGGACTTCACCATGATCGGCACCTGACCCAGGGACTGCTTGATGATGCCTTTCGGGATGCCGTTGACCGCCCAGCTGATGTCCGCCTAAAACGACACAACGCGCTGTCAAACAGAGGTCAAAGGTCTCCCGTTTTGATCCCAATCTGAGGGACAGGGCCTTACCACCAGCTTTCCTCTGTAGGAGCACCTCCTGCCTCGGCACTCTGCGGGATAAACCTTCATCTCGGTGCAGACGCTGCCCTTGGTGACCATTGGGTTGTGGATGGAGGCTTCCACAAAGGCGAGGGTCACTTTGTCCTGTCTGAACATGAACTCCAGGGGCGGGATGGCCTGAGAGGAAATACCGGGTAAAATCAAACATGGACGACGCCCAGCTCATAGCTAATAACAATACATCAATAACAGTATATAGCAGGATAGACATAATATCAGTATAATACGTCTAGGAAATATTCAATATTCGCTGAACGCCAAACCTTTCAATTTCAAGTTTGTTGTTTTATCACAATTTTTTTTAGATAAAAACAATACAAATGAACTAAAAAAAAGGCAGTTTGAATTCATTTTTATTTACTATTATCCGACTGTTATTAATAATGTCTTGCATTCTATATTCTACAGGAAGTTAAATGTTATGTTTAGAAATGTCTCTCTGTTACAACTGGTAGGGAAATAAAACACAAATTTAACAAATATTATATATATATATATATATATATATGTATGTACGTATATGAATACAATGATCAACAGGTCATTGAGTGATTTAAGAGTAATAAATATTAATTACATTGAAACAATCCAAATCACCTTCCTGCTCAAATTAAATGCTTAAACACAATAAAGAAATTTACAAAAAAAAGTATAAAAATTTTCTCACAAAGTTTTCTCGCATTCAACAAATAGAAATTATTTTTAATTAACCTAAAACAAGTTAATTTTAGTCTGACATAAAAAATTACGTTTGGGCTTTAATTTGCTCTAATTTCACCCAGATTGACATAAAACTGTAGCTGAGTGACGAATCGATATAATTTAGCATTTAGCGATCTAAATCACTGGGTCTTTAGTGTCCGGTGACCCACCAGGACGACCCGGGCGAGCCCCTCGGTGACAGCCTGGTTAAAGGACTCGATATGGGCCTTCGTCAGGTCCTGGACGGCGGCCTGCTGTTTGTCCCCCAGTTTCCCGAAGCCTCCATCCGTCAGGTTCTTCAAACTCGGCCTCTGAGGCAAGTTCGTCCACTTATCAGAAGGCTCCATGTTTCTGCTTCAGCTTGTTTACCACATGGACCTGTTGACACCGGAAGCACATTTCTGAGGCACCGGAAGAGAAGCAGGAAGGCTCGTTGTGTCTTTTCTGCCATCGTGTGGTGGTTAATAAACTTTCGCTTACGACTTCATTCGGTAAATTAGTTTACAGTGGAAACAAGTTGACAAATAATTTTATAGTCAGCGAATTATATGACAAATTCATGCTGATAATGGCTAACATTTTTTGGGTTTGAAATTTGATCAGAGTGATCTTTGATCTTTGTTACAAACAATCTTTGTTATATTGTATTTTCAGAAACATTAGCGGCTTTTCTGCATTTTCTGCACTAACTCGTTAATACCTACAATGAAACCTCCAGGTTTCACTTTGTTTAAGTTATAATAATAATTCTCTATGTGAATACTTTTTACCAAATTCTTTGTACTCTTACTTGACTAAATTACTGGTTGGCTATTAACTTTTACTTGAGTAAAAATATGTTGAAGTAGTGCTACTCTTATTTGAGTACTCTGCCCACCTGTGATATCAAGGATATTAAGAAATACTGAAAGTTTAATCTTTATACCTTTAATAAATGGTAAATGGACCGAACTTATACAGCGGTTTTCCACTCATTTTAACCACTCAACGCGCTTTACACCAGAGTCACCCATTCACTCACAAACGCGCACACATTTACACACCGACACGCAGATTTAAATGATTAATTTCCGATTATTACTAACTAAATATTAAACTAGTTTTTAACGGACGCTTGTTTTATATTCTTTTACATATTTCTCAACAATGATTATTTTTGTAAGGGTATTTCTTAAGAGAAAAGCAGTTTGCTTGTTTTGATGTGGACTTGTGGTTTTTGTGTTGCTGTCCAGTTGGGGGCGCTGTGGAACCAAGACGCTGTAGTGGTTTTAAGTAGAAAACGTGAGGTTTTTGTTGCTCCTGGACGCTTTACTGCTGAGGTTGGGTTGTAGTTAGAGGAACGGTGTAAAAAAGATGAGGTGCGGATGTGTTAAAAAGACTGAGTCTCGCTGTATTACTCAGGCTGCGCTACAGCGTCTATTCACAGGCGCGATCCCACTACTGAGCGGCACGGGGGCTTTGACCTGCTCCGTTCCCGACCTGGGCCGGTGCACCCCTCCTTAGGCGACCTGGTGGTCCCGGGCTCCCCCAGGAGCACCATATCGATACCGAACTTAGTGCGGACACCCGATCGGCATAGTCCACTGCAGCTCAGAGCTCCTGAGCTCAAACGATCCGCCAGCCTCAGCCTCCCAGTAGCTTGGATTACAGGCGCGCGCCACCGCACCCGGCGAAGGCTGCTCGCGCTCAACGGACATTTAGCCTTCAGAACGGTGACGTCATCGCGTAGGAAAACATTTTACGCTGTCGCATGTTAAGCGTCTTTAATAAAACAACTACAATGTTGTGATCCAACGGACGGCGGCAGTACGCGATGACGTCACCGTTCTGAAGGCTAAATGTCCGTTGAGCGCGAGCAGCCTTCGCCGGGTGCGGTGGCGCGCGCCTGTAATCCAAGCTACTGGGAGGCTGAGGCTGGCGGATCGTTTGAGCTCAGGAGCTCTGAGCTGCAGTGGACTATGCCGATCGGGTGTCCGCACTAAGTTCGGTATCGATATGGTGCTCCTGGGGGAGCCCGGGACCACCAGGTCGCCTAAGGAGGGGTGCACCGGCCCAGGTCGGGAACGGAGCAGGTCAAAGCCCCCGTGCCGCTCAGTAGTGGGATCGCGCCTGTGAATAGACGCTGTAGCGCAGCCTGAGTAATACAGCGAGACTCAGTCTTTTAACACATCCGCACCTCATCTTTTTTACACCGTTCCTCTAACTACAACCCAACCTCAGCAGTAAAGCGTCCAGGAGCAACAAAAACCTCACGTTTTCTACTTAAAACCACTACAGCGTCTTGGTTCCACAGCGCCCCCAACTGGACAGCAACACAAAAACCACAAGTCCACATCAAAACAAGCAAACTGCTTTTCTCTTAAGGAATACCCTTACAAAAATAATCATTGTTGAGAAATATGTAAAAGAATATAAAACAAGCGTGATTTAAAAACTAAATGTTAACTATTAAAGGTTTAAAGATGAAACGTTCAACATTTATTAATATTTTCAATATTAATAGTTCATGTTTATTAAGTGTTCACCTAATAAATAAAAAGATGCTGTTAAGTGTTAAGTTATTAATAGTAAATTGTAGCCTATTGTTTGTAGCTGTAGAAGTAAGAAAGAAGAAAAATAATTAGTTATTTTTACATTTATATTTACCTTTTCTTTCGATTTTTAAATTACGAAGAAGCAACTTTGCTTTTGTTTTTAGATTTTAATACATTTTCTTCAATGCACTCTTGAACTTTAATGACAATTAGGTGATTTACAAACTACTGATGTGAAAAAAGCTAATCAAACAGAAATGTGTTTTATCCTTTTAGAGTTATCTTTTGGGGAAATATTGTGAACATATTGCATAAAAACACCTAAAATAGTTAAAGCTAGCATTTTTAAATTACCTTTATAGTTTTAACATTATCTTTTAACAATGCAAACAAACACAGGAGACTTAAAGTTTCCTCAAACATGCCAGAAAGAATCAAAGCAACAACAATCTGAGGGAACAACATTACAGCATGACATAAAGCAAAAAAAAAATGGTTTGGCATAATACACCCCACTTTAAATCTGTATTTTATTGTTAGAAAAAAATATCACTACCAACAAATTATTTTTTAGTATTTGCAGGTGACGTGTGTCGTATAAAAAAAAATTGGTATCATTGTTGAAATGCAGATTTTCCAGAGATGAGAATGAGCAAAAGTGCAAAGAACATAAACTTTTAATATCATTGCAAGTGGAGAACGACAGATAAAATCACAGCAAACTCCAGGTGTGACCTGTGGAGACTGAAACAATCACAGAAAAAAACAGTCGTTCCAAATGCCCTTTACCAAATTAGGACACATAACATAAAAAGGGGGACTCTGAACCAAATAGACACCCCTGAGGGGAGGCCTCCTTTACCTCACTTCCTCCAAGGCTACAGATAAGTTGAGCATCTCATCCCGTCCCCATAGTGGGGGTGCGCTAACTATTTGTTATCTCTTCCCTTGCAGGCAGCTGGCGTTGGTCCTCCCTTTTACCTACACAAAAAAGATCTGTTCTTATGAGACTATGAGCTAAAAAACAACTGATACAACTCAGACTATTTCATACATGTCTAGGTGTAATCTTAATTAATTAAAGATAATTAATTTTGTTCCACATCATCATAAGCAAAGATTTAAACAAAATTTGAGTTTACTCTCTTTTAATTACATATGTGCAAATTATCTTGCGCTCAGTTGATGTAGATCAGCAGCAGCTGTAACCCAAATAGAGTAATGTCTAATCCTGAAACATAAACATTTCATATCAAATTCACACCAGAGAATGAAAAAATAATAAATCACACTGAAACTGTAGTTTATTTGAAAAACAAAACCATTTTGAACAGAAATCAGTGGCACAAAAAGCTGAAATTCCTGTTTAGTTTAAAAGACGAGACAAATACGGACAAAAAACCCCACAAATGTATTACGTTCAGAGCATTAACAGCAAAAGTTACACAAAACATTAAAAGTAATTTACATTTTGATTTTATCACATAAAATATGGGACATGTCATATTTATACATCTGGAACAAAAACATTCACATCCACACATTTGTAATAGCACAAACAAACTAAATATTCATAAGAAGGTGGAAACTTCAGCAGCTGAACGCCTGAAAACAGCAGGAAGCAAATACTTAAAGAGAGTAACGAGAGCTAGCATTTAATGGTAATTCATTTATATTTCATAATTTCTGAACTTCTGCAGCAGACATGATGGAGAGTCAGAGGCCCAACGGAAACGCTGATGATAAAACTCACCTAAATGGAAAAAAATAATAAAATATTATTTTAAGGTAGGCAATGATGCGAAAATGAAGATAAATATCTCTTTATCTTTCCATATTTGTGTATTTTATTTGGATTTTGTCTGGTAGCGGCTAACCGTGAAATGGAAGGAAAAGTACTCATTGTTTTCAAACATTATATGATTATTTTCACATTAAAATCTGAAAGGTGCGGTGTGCTTATCTTAAATACCACCATCCATATTTATTCTTTGAAGACTCTTGGTTCTTGGTCACAACATGAATTTGACTTAAAAATAAAATCTCAGATTTTTTTTATTCTTTTCTAAAAACAAAATAAAAAAATGACAGAAACACTTTCAAAAAGTGGCTTTTATTTCAGTCATCCATTTTATGGATAATATGGCGGAATATTAGTGCCATGCTATGATAATGTTTGGCTGAATTACAAGAATAAAGTAATAATTTTGGAGGAATAAAGATGCAATTTTACTAGAACATCTAAAAATTGTGAAAAAAAAGTTGTTTTAATGAGAAAAAAAGCTTTAATAGAGTTTTAAAGATCTAAAAAGGCTCAGTAGTTTACAAAATTGTTTCCAAGTCATGCTATTGATAATAATTTTATTGTAATGTCTTAGAAGATGGAGCATTTCCTGATCTGTAATACTGATACCAAAGCTTAACTTCACAAAATGCTAAACTTTTCTCATTTTTATGACTTTATTCTCACATTTAAAACATAATTATGACTGTATTTGACTGTATTTTTGCAATATTTTGACTTTATTGTCATAGTTTTAAGAAAATGTAACATAGCCTTCACATTTTGTTGTAGAATTGTCCTGAATTCAAAGTCCATATAATCATCAAACAAGACGATTCGTTTCCTGTGTATTTTACTGTCACTTGGACTAGCAAACAAGTTTAGATATATTATTGAAGTATGTTTTTTTTAAATACCTGATGTTGTTTACTTACATAATGCTGCTTCATTTGAAGGATTCTCTGATGTTTCGTCGGTCTGTGAAGCAGCCAGATCTTCCGGTTTGCAGGACTCCAGCATCGGTTCCTTCTTGGTTCTCACAGCCCAATGCATCGACTGCAAACACACAAAAAGAGTTGCGTCAGTTAGTCAACTGCAGCTGCAGCAAAACCTGGAAACCTGCAGAGATTGAAGATGCTTCGTACCGTTTTTACCGAATCATTCAGGGCCCGCCATTCCTGGAAGGGAATACTAATCCCGCTTCTTTTCCACAGGTCGTAGTTTCTCCGTTTGACTTCGTCACACAGAACCTCTTTGGCTTCTTGCAGCTTTTGGAAATCAGCCACTGACCAGAAGAAAGCAAACATTTAGAATAATTATATCTAAGACTTATTAATAATAAACTAGAATGTTAAGAAAGAAAAGAAAAGCAGCCTCTTGTCCTATGCTATTTTCTGGAGGCCCTTAAAAACTTTGACTAAAATGAGAAAGTAGTTTCATAAATAGATGTGATAAGTGCAAGTTTTAGCTATTTTCACTTCATTTTATTTCCACAACAGAATGACACTGAAAGTACCATATTTTTTATTTATATCAGATTTTTTTGTTATTAGGCTGGAAACTGTATACAAATATCAAATTATTATTTATTATTATTTTATTTCCCATTGGGATTAATAGAGTATTTTTGAATTCGAAATGTAACCATCATCTTTCTGTAAAAGATTTATGTTTTCTTTTTATTTGAAAACCTAAAAATAGGAATAAAATGGTGGTTCTTTAAAAATCACAACACATTTACTGCAGTCGATAACTTGTCAAAAATTATAAGAAGTCTTGTTTCAATGAGGCTGGATAAACAAGGGAATTTTTGTGAATTGAACTTGTTTTATTTAGCTGGACTGAGTGGAAAAGAGGCTCTTTGGAATGCAAAGGTTGCATAACATGGTATATCTCATACAATTGCAAGAAAAAATACATTGAACTAACAAATGCCTTCAGTTGAAGAGAAGTTAATCTGAGATTCACCTGCTGTTGGCTTGTCCTGGTGTTTATCTGGGTGACATGCTAAGGCTCTGATCTTGTATTCATTCAGAATCTGCTCAGTCTTTAAGAAAACATTCACAAAACAGAAAATAATTCAGATACATTTCAGTAATATTGTGGAATATTGTCTCTGACGCCTGGGGGACCCCGGGACCACCAGGTCTTCAGTTAGAGGCCTCCTCAGCTGCGTTGCAACACTGACTGCTACCAGAGATGCTTCCTGCACAGAACATTTATTTGATCCACAACGACTCTAAGCAGATGAATTCAAGCTCTAGTTTAAAAACGACAAAATGCAGACTCTTCAAAACAGGATTAAATTACTCTCTTCTAATAGCAGAGTCTTTCAAATTCAATTTTTGATCTGTAAAAGGTTTATTTGATTTGCGTGAAGCAACAGGTTTCACATAAATAAACAAAAATGAACTGAGTCTTTAAATAATTTATTTATCAATAATATTCATCCAATACTATATGATTCTGAATTAGTATTTAAAGAAACGTGTTTATAATTGTCATGCAAAGATGTTCCAGCAAATAGACAGAGCCTTGAGTCATCCACTGGCAACTTACCGATGACAGTTCATCACAACCTAACAACCCGTAGTAATCCTCCAAGTCTTCAGCTTTACGACCCAAAATAGCCTCCATGTATGAGTTGTTTAGAAAAGCGTTTATGATCGCTTTTTATCGCAACCCGGTGCAACTGCGTCAGATTACAACTGTTTATTTTAAGGACTGGTCCAGCTCGGCCTCTCCCCACACGTTTTATAGCATCGCTGATAAAAAAATATTTTCACTAAAGAGACATTAAACTGAGAAGAATGTCAATCAAATCTCTTAAGTTGAATAAACGTGGCTGTCCTTTTCTCGCGTGACGTATGTTGCATTCAAGAGTTTCGGTAAAACCTCTGAGGTAAAAGTGCATTTAAGATAAATATGTATTTGTCATTAGTTTTATGCTTAGAAAACTAATGTGCATGTCCGGGAAACTGAAATCAATTAAAATATAGCAAATCAATCACTGTTCACTCATCAGAAAGCTATAATTTTGCGCTTCAATCCCATTTTAGCTATTCATTTCTGGTTTTCTTTAAGTATTTGAACGCAGCACCAATTTGTTGTGGTTTAATGTCACCGAGGCACAATGGGGACGTTCCGCTCATTCTTACTGGCGGAAAACAAGTCACGTGACGCCAGCTGTCCGAGACGAAGGAGCTGCGCAGCGGGTCTGTGGGCTGAAGATGGCGGACAGAGAGAACGCTCTCGGAACGGCTTATACAGGCACCTCTGAGATGGATGAACCTATCGCAAAAAGGTCAAAAATCAATCCGCTGACCAACCACGGACCAAGAGCCATTGAAACGGACACAATCTCCTGCGTTTCGCCGGCCCTTGGGAGCCGGGAAGAGGTGGGGAATTGTGCCGAGCTTGCGGAGAAGAAGGAAGCGAAGCCGGTGATGATGGCGGTAGAGCAGGCCCCGGCATCGCGAGGCGGGGACAACAATGGACTGAGTCTGCCGGTCTCAGAGCTGCACAAACCAGCTGGGAAATTAGGCGACAGCACCGCGTTTGGTGCAACTGAGGAAGGTGCCGGTATGTAGAGCGATGGACGTCCCTTCTACGGCAACGCTGGTTGGCTTACCAACTCAATCAAATCACCGGCTAGCTACTTAGATCTTTACGAAAGCGAATTGGTGTTTAGGTTTTTCTCTTAATTAAGTATTATATTGGCCTTTTAATTATTTTTATTAGGTTTTGTGAAGACGATCAGGAAGCTTTCAGCTGCGCTTGTGAATTAGACAACTTTTTTCAATGGCAATAAACTTGGATACTAAGTTTGCGTCAGGTAGCCGGTGTAGCGCTAAATCTTGTACACCATTCATCTGAGATCCGCCTTCTTTAAGGCATCCTGCTGCACTGCCTTTGCATAAAAGTGTTGTAATTCATTCTCATAATTTGGACACTTTGCTTAATTCGCCTTTTTGTAGCAGTAGATGAGCCATTTTGTAAGAATTAAGTTATTTCATTGTATCAGCTATGACCATTTACCAGTCAGTTTCAGCCTTTTTTCCCCTCTCTTTTCAGATTTTCTTGGACATGACGATCTGCTTCGCAACGGTCTTGCTGTCACACCAGAGCACATTGATGAGGAAGATGACAGATCTTCACATGCAAGCTCCAGTGATTGGACTCCTCAACCGCAAATAAGTAATTTGGAAAATTTTACTCCCATAAAATTCGAGTTATTATGTTTATTACTAATCTAAATGACATTAACCCTTGTTTTTCTGTCATGTTTCACCTGTTAACAGGTTCATACAGTTACATCCAGCAGCACATCAGAGAGACGGATCCACGGGCCATTCTGAGGGATCTGCTTCCTGAAACCATCCTCCCCCCAGACCTGGATGATATGACGTTATGGCAGATAATCATCAACATCTCTGAGCCTCCAAAAAGAAGAAAACGAAAGGATGTCAACACCCTGGAAGATGTGGTGAAGCTGCTTCATGAAAGCAAACGGATCCTAGTCCTGACTGGCGCTGGTGTATGTACTTGTACTTATTTTAAAAATGTCTAATTTTAAATGTTATTATTAAAAATATGTATTTTGTGTCTGTTTTTAGGTGTCTGTTTCATGTGGAATACCAGATTTTCGCTCCAGAGATGGAATTTATGCGCGACTTGCTGTAGATTTTCCTGATCTTCCAGATCCTCAATCAATGTTTGATATTGAATATTTTAGAAGAGACCCTCGACCCTTTTTCAAGTTTGCTAAGGTTTGTTCATGCCTTCTCATCTTTTTATTACCATGACAAATGATTTCTGACAAGTTTCATTCAGCAACGTAGTGAAATTTTAAAATGTTACAAGCTAGTGCAAGGTAAATATGGGCTTTTATATTCAGGTAATGTTGAATTTGCTCCTTTTCTTGCAGGAGATCTTCCCCGGTCAGTTCCAGCCGTCGCCCTGTCACAGATTTATATCCATGCTGGATAAACAAGGGAAGCTGCTTCGCAATTACACTCAAAACATTGATACGTTGGAGCAAGTGGCCGGAGTTCAGCGAATCATCCAGTGCCATGGTGAGTTTTTATTGTGTTTCCTGCTCTATAATCAGTTTCTATATGGTGATTTAAAAAAATACACTGTTTTTTGTCCTTTCAGGATCATTTGCTACTGCATCGTGTCTTGTCTGTAAACACAAGGTGGATTGTGAGGCCATAAGGGCTGACATCCTTAATCAGGTATTTATTGATTAAAAACTGGTTCGGGTCTGTTCAAAAATGGCACCTTAGGCATTACAAGTACATAAATAAAATAAAATAATTATTTATGAATTTTGAAATAAAATGGGTTAAAAATTGAACTTCAAATATTCATATGCAGTTTTGAAGAAGTGAGCTGTAAAAATGAACACAAAAAGGTAAATTCATAGAAATTTTGTTGACTAAAAATGTTGAAGTTAAAAGATTATTGTAGTAGTTTGTATAGATTTTGTGATCCCAAATTTGCTCCTGCAGCAAATTAATCTGATGGAAATGGAAACTTTTTATAATTTATTAGGATGAGATTTTCAGTGACAAATTTGTAGTATTTTCCTTTTATTAGCTGTATCTTATTTTTTATTTTAATATTATAGAAAGTAGGGCAACAAACATTCAGCAGCTACTTACTCGTTTGTTTACTCAGTTCTTGTTTTTGTTCTGAGGAATAGACTGAAAATATTTTCAAGAGGAGCAAACTTGAAAATATTCGACCCATAAACTTATGGAGTTGTTCAGCTCTCGTTTATTAATGCAAACATCTGAGCCACTTTTTAGGCATCTATAATAGTTTTTTTTCCTCTTGCTTTATTATAATAGCAGGTAGAAGGAAATAATTCATAACAAAATCATTTTGTTTTTAATTTGGCGTAAAAATGTTTTCGACTTGCCTAGTTTTGGCCTGCAGTGCAGAAAGTTTGGAGCTTGATTTTATTTAAAAAAATTTATGTCCTTAAAGTTTGACGTAACCAGCAACATTTAAAACAAGTTTTTCAACTTTGCAGAAAAAGTTTTTTACACATGCCTGGAGCGATTTAAAGCTTCCCTGAACAAGAGTCAATGACCTTCCAATCTACTGGTCTGTGCCTTAGCAGAGGCATGAAACTCAACCTTTACCTCCTGTTTAACCCACACACACAGTGTCGTCGTTTTTCTTTTGTTTGTTTGTTTTGTGACATTTTTAAAGTTCACTCCTCAGTTTTTGATAATTGAACAAAAACAAAGCTACTGTTTCTGTGAAGACGCAACACTCCTACCCAGACTCATTTTTCACAGCTTCCATATTGAAAGCTTTTAAAAAATCAGCTAAATCTGTTGGGAACTTGTCTTGTTTATACTTTAGGGCTTAAAGCTGCAGAATGTATCTTATATAAAAACTTTTTTTTTTTTTTTTACATATTTGTTGAAGCTGTCACTATATCGTAACAGTTTGGAACAGATATGTGAAAAAGAAATCTAGCGGTGTTTTCTCCCAGTGCTAACTTGAAGCAACCAATCAGAGCCAGGAGGCGGGTCTTAATCCTCCTTTCATCTCTGCTACGCTGCAGCTCGCTCATCATGTTATGAATGCTAAGGCTAGTTAGCATAGCTACCAGTGTTGGTGGGTAAACAGCTTTCCTATAACGGTAAGTTGTTACTCTGCCATTAGCACATTTAGCAGTGAGTACACAAGATTTATTGACAGTGCTGAGCCCCGCCTCCTGGCTCTGATTGGCTGTTTTTAGTGCATTTCTTCAGACGGTAATAGCAGCTCAGGGAGGAGGTGGATTGTTATCTTTTCACGGATTATTTATCTCATGTTGTCACACCACAACATGGTGACAGTTTTATGTTAGAAACATATCTTATATAAATGTTACATACTGCAGTTTTAACCAGCATGAAACTCTTAATTAACTGTAATGAATAACCGAAGTCTTCCTGCAGGTCGTCCCCCGTTGCCCCCGGTGTTCAGACATTCCTCTGGCCATTATGAAACCTGACATCGTGTTTTTTGGAGAGAATCTTCCAGAACTTTTCCACAGAGCCATGAAGCAGGACAAAGACGAGGTCGACCTTCTGATCGTCATCGGGTCGTCTCTAAAAGTCCGGCCAGTCGCCCTCATCCCGAGTACGTCTTACCAGAATCTTCCTCCTGTTGTCCGTTGAAGGTTTTTGGTGCCGTAATTTCTATTTTTTTGTTTCCCGTCTTCGTCCAGACTCCATTCCTCATGAAGTGCCTCAGGTTCTGATCAACAGGGAGCCGCTGCCTCATCTGAACTTCGACGTGGAGCTGCTGGGCGACTGCGACGGCATCATTAACGAACTCTGCCACCGGCTGGGCGGAGACTTCGAGCAGCTCTGCTTCAGCACTCTAACCCTCAACGAGATCACAGAGAAACCGTCGCGGTTAGCAGAGCCGCCGCCGCCGGACGAGGCTTCCACTGACCCGGCGGACAAGCCTCCAGAGGACACGGAGAACGAGAATGTCAAGGAAACCGTAACGCCGTCGGAGCCTCGTTCGAACGCGGCGAGTCGAAGCGCGGACGACGGCGAGTCGCCGGAGCCTCAGAGAGAAGACGCTGCGAAAGATGAGGCAGGCGAGGTGAAGAGCCAAACCTCAAAGCCGGACAATCGAAAGCGATACTGGATGAGTCGGGTCAGCAGGAGTCCAATCAGCAAACGGCTTGAAGGTGAGACATGCAGCAAAGATCATTTAAAGGGACAGTGCTGCATTTTGCTAACAAATATCGCCACTTTATAGGAAAATCAATTAATTATGTTACCTTCAGTTGTTCTATAAAATATAATACATATCAAATTTGACTTTAACGCCTTGAAATCGGGCCTCTGTCACTTTAAGCTGTTTCTGAAACTTTGCCTTGATTGAACATTTAACACTGCAACCAGAAACCATTTTAAATATCCAAAATAAATGAAAGAAAATTATAAAATAAAATGAGTTATGGCGTCTCTACAAACAACAAATGGGTAGTTGAGACCAATCACCAAAATGAAGACTTTTGTCACCCAGTTTTTATAGAAAGATGGGGAAAAAAGAAAAACAATAAATCATGCAAATGGAAATTATCTTTTTAATTTATCATGCGGATAATTAATTTATTGAAACAGCGCTGCACTGAGAAGTAGCTCATATAATGATAACTATTCTCTCATTTGGTTAAAAAAATAAAATAAAATAAATGTAGTAATTAAGCCAAAACTGCACAAAAAAAAAGCATTTTATACTTGCGGTAAAAACACATTTTTCTGTAAATATTCTTTAGCCAAAACTCTTTAAGTGTCATAATTTTAGCTCAACTTATTTCAAATACTATTTAAAAATTTCAAATTAGGTATAGTTAGCTATCTAATCAGTTAAAGCAAAAAATAATTAGCAGCTCAGCCCTACTTTGTGTTAATTTTAAGTAGAGATTTTTGTTTTATGATCAAACATTCACTAAAGGAATGCCGTGTTACTACATTTTAGGCTATAAATGTTTATTTTTTTTATTTAAAAAGGAGGTTTTTTTAGTTGCATGTTTTTGTGTATTTTTAATTTATAAAATAAACTTAAAGCTGCAGTTTGTAACTTTTATTTTAAAAATGTTTTTTTTTTTTTTTACATATTAAAACTGTCACAATGTTTGACACAAGTTTATGAGGCAGAAAATGTGTGATAAGATTGATCTTCTCCACCTCCTTCCTGTGATACTATTGCTGTCTGAGGAAACGTACCAAAAACAACCAATCACCAGGAGGAGGGGCTTAGCGCTGTCAATCATTCTCATGTATCCCTGATAATTGTGCTAGGGGAGAAAGAACTTATTGATACAGAAAAAACTTTTATCTACTGCTGCTAGCGACTGTGCTAACTAGCCTTAGCATTCATGACAGAGGGGAGGAGGAAACCAGCAGACAGAATCATTGACAGCGCTAAGACCCGCCTCCTGGCTCTGATTGGCTGTTACACATTAGAACTGGAAGAAGGCAGAGGAGCTGGATTTTTTAAAATAATTTTCTTAGACTGTCACAACATGGTGACAGTTTCAACAAATTTGTAAAAATATTTTTTTATAAAAGTTACATTCTGCAGTTTTAAGTGAATAAATAAAAAAATCTTCAGAATTCGTACGATTAATCATCACAATAATTAATTACTAAAATAATGACTAATATGATGGATATTTTAGGCACTTGGATGGTAATATTTATGAAGAGTTGTAATATTTACTTTAAAAAATCCAGATTATCTCTAAATGCCACTCTGGGCGTTGTGTTGGTTTTCTGCAGGCGGTCAGTACCTTTTCCAAGCACCGAATCGATACATCTTCCACGGCGCCGAGGTTTACTCCGACTCCGAGGAGGACGAGACGTCGAGCTCCTGCGGGAGCGACAGCGACGGCTCTGACTGCAGCCAGGACGGGCTGGAGGACTGCAGCGAGGCCGAGGACGGCGCCCGGCCGGCGGGCGACGAGGCGACCCACAGAGACACTTTACCACTAAACGAAGAGGCCACGCCCACTCTACAGACGGACTTCACATCAGAACACTCTGAGAGGACCGCACATCTCTAGGCATACATTTCACAAAGCACTAACTGTCTTCTTGGGTTTTTTTATATATATATGTATATATATATGACCCATAAATATGTTGGCTGTCACACTTACTGTTATTTTTTCATAAAGCTGAAATGACATCACACACGTGTGCGTAAACATAGCAGGTTTCTTCTTGTTCGGGTTGGTCGTTTGGTTTTGTTTCATTGCACCCATTTTTCTCTTAAATTCAGCCACTCTGTTCCTGCAACACTTTGTTCTATGACGGCATTTTAAAGCCGCTGTCGATGGGGGAAAAAAGACAGAATTTCTGACAAAACAACTCAGCAATTTCTGAGTTTGGAAAGTTTAAAAATTGCTTTAAAGAGATCTGACATTTTCAGATGCATCTCAGGAATTTCCTTGAAGAAATTTCAAAGTTGAAAATTGTTATAAAAAATAAAAAATTTTGAGAGGCCACAATTTTTATAGAAAATTTTTAATTTCTGAGTTTGAAGAGTTGAAAATTTTCCTGAAAAAATTTTTTCGAGCTTAATCTCAGCAATTTCTGAGTTTGGAAAGTTGAAAAGTTGCTAGAAAAAAAAAATCTGAAACTTTCACATTAATTTCAGAAACTTTCATGAAAAAACTTTAGAAAATTTTAGTCCGAATTCTAGACATTCGGATTAGAAACATTTCCAAGTTGCGTCTAGAAAAAAAAAACTGAGAATAATTTAAAAATGTATGACTTCTTTCTAGCAAATTTTCAACTTTTGAAAGTCAGAAATGTCCAAGTTCTGTTTCTCAACAACTTTGGAGATTAAACTAAAAATTTGAGTTTTTTGGTGAAAATATACTCCTTTCTATGTTTTGTTTTTTTTTTTCCCATCTACAGTGGCTCTGATTCGCAGGTCATAATGTTGAGCTTTGGCTCTAAATCACTCTGATTATGACAGTGGTTTTGATTAGGGTACATGTACGTTTAGAAGCCTGCTGCCTGTTTATTACTGGATTCTCAAGAGTTTCAGGCACATTTTTTGCTGATTTGTTAACCTGCATGCGATATAAATTTCAGTTTTCCCCCTTTCTTTGGGTAAATTATGGAAATAAGGAACAGTACTCTTTAATTTTAAACCAAAGAACTTTACCTGCACACTCATCTGTGGTTTTGTACGTCCTGTCCTTTAAAATCTTCATTGGGCAGCTACTTTTCTGGTCAAGCCTCTTATTTTTATATTTGGGAGTGAGACATACTCATCAATGGGTAGATGGTAGTTTTTAATTTGTATAAAGTTGTACTAGAGGCTTTATATGGAGGAGAGGTCTGGCTATATTGAGCTGTAAGCTGTAGAAATATACTCTAATCGAAAACTGGCACTTTTTTCTTTCCTGTATGACATCCGGTTTTGTTGCCTCTCTCTGTTTTAGAGGGAAACGGAACTAAAATCCTGTTAGATTGACTACAGCAAAACATTACATATGCTTTTTGGAGGATGATGTTTTGTAAACCAGATTTTAAGAAATGTTTTTATATCATAACTGTTTCTTTTCTGGGGTTTTTAGTAAAAAACAAAGAGAAAGCTCCTGCGATTTTTTTTTCCATTGAAGGCATCTTTTTTCCGCATGAAAAATAAAAACTTAATTAGAAAATGTGACTGAATTAAAACAGAGTATCCGTGCATCCTTGAGTCTTAATATATCTTAAGTTAAGGCATTTGAATGTCTTAAGTTCAGTTTTAAAATAGTGGCCGTTATTTTCTAAATTACACATCTTACATTTTGTCGTGACAAAACAATTTAATCTTGTATATTCTATGAATTACTTTTTTTCCCGGGAATTTTCTGTCAGGCAAACGTTTGAGTCGCCCCCAAGATGTGACTCTAGACCGGTGAGGCTAGCTAACTAGCTGCTAACGTCAATGCTAACTAGCTGTTTTGCGTCCGTGTTGGCTGGACGAAGTTTGTACATTCCTGTGGAGATACAAGTTTTTATTTTTATTCATAATGGTCTTAAAATGTCTACAGAAACCATACAAAAACAAAAATGTAAATATGTTTTTTAGTTTTGACGAATTTTGATTCTTCATGCTTTAGAGCGGTATAAGTGACTAAATATGGAGGTAACGTGTCTGCGTCTTACCATATTAGGGACATTGTAGATAAAAGGGTAAATTTTCGCCAAAAAAACTCAGAAATTTTCTTGGGGAAAAATAGTCATTTCAAAATTCTAAAATGTTAGAATTAACTAAATTCAAAATCCAACTCGCATTCAGGTACAGCGGAGATACCAAAACTCTAGAAATAACTTTATGCTCAAATATGGGCACAGTCGTGTTAAAAAATCATTTATTGTTTTAAAGTGCTTACATTGTTCTATAACCCATTTATTCATACACTGGCTATGCCTGCTTATAATATTGTATTTGTTGAAAGACATCTAACCAAATCTGCAGTTCTATACCTCCCACTTCATCAAGTTTTAGAATATATATAAGAAAATCTAATATTTATTTAATAAAAAGATTCTTAGTTTACTTCTGACCAAACGGAAATATATATTTTTAGTTTTATTCACTCACTCTCTCTCTCTCTACATATATATGTGTGTATTTTTATTTTTTTCTTAATTTTTGTTTTATTTTTATTAGTGTTTTGTTATATTTACAGGGGTAATTTAAAGTGCTCGTCCTTCGTAAGTAACACTACATGCTGATTTAATTTGATTCATTTTTGTCTCTTTTATTGTACTACAATGGACGGGCCAACCCAACAGGTTGGAACTACATTTCCCATCGTCCTCTCTGCTGTCCTGCGGTACAAACTGTCGTAAAATGTGAGCTTCGATCAGAAAGAGGGATGCACAGCGCCGAGCACGGCTGAGAGTTTTTGTTTGTTTTCGCTTGTTTCTGTCGAAATGTGTCAGTAGTTCTGCTCGGTTCTGGCCCGGCTCAGTTGCTACCGTCAAGATGGAGGCCATGGAGGACGACAGCTCGGAGGTTAAAGACGACCACAACCACAACTATTGCGGTGGTAAAGTCAGTGCGGCGCTTAGCAGCCAGGTACCGGATGGAGTCGGAGCCCCTGAGCCCGTTTGTCCAACGGCACCGGGGGGAGAACCGGCGAAGCGGCAGGCGAAGCCGTGGTCCGGTAGTCCCCGGACCGTGTCCGAGTTCATGGACTCGGACACGGGCAGCGAGACCAGCGAAGCTAGCGAGCCGGACTGCTCGGCTGTTAGCACCGAGGACAAATTCAGACTCGACTCCACTTCCAAGTTTCGTAAGGGCCCGAAGAGCCGCGGTCCGTCTGCAGCTCGGTTGTAGGTTCTGTTCTTACCGCTAAAGCGGTGCGTTCAGGTGACTGACCGCCTCTCTCTCTTGACCCAGTGTTGAATGCGATGGCAGTAGAAGACTACCGGAAAAACCACTGGCCCAACCTGGAGGAGGCGATAGACCGCCTGCTGATCCAGAACCTCTCGGACCACATCTCGGTGTCCTACGCTCAGATCTACGGGTAAGTCTTGATACACACCAGGGCCTGTCCAAAGTACCGTGAGGCCCCGGGCAGAGGGGTTGATTTGTCGCTCCCGGCTCTAGTCTGTGATATTTATTAAAACAAATGGCAGTAAAAAAAATAAAATGACAAATCATTCCTCCAACTTTCTGAGATCAAACTGGTACCAAAGTGAAATTAAAGCTGCAGAATAAGTTCTGATGTAGTGAACTTTCCAACCTACTGGCTGGTCTGTGTCCTCCCATCCACCCATCCATCCATTTTCTGTTCACACAGCAGCATGAAAATGATCCTATGGAACTCTTGCATATTTTCTTTTTATCTGGAAATTTTGCACCTCACTGGAGGGCAAAAAGACAATTTTCTTTTACATTCTGTTTGTAGCCGCAGGTCAACAAAAATGAAAACTGGAGATGTTGGTATTATTAATGTAGCAACGGGAAGGATAATGCAGAACAACATTGAGGAACAACAAGATCTGACTCCTGGCTCTGATTGATTGTTTCAATTTAGCACTGGGAGTTTGTTTTGGGTTTTTTTTTCACAGGTTATCTGTCTCATGTTATACTATCACAGTTTCAACAAATATATATTTTTTAAAATTGATAAGATGTACATGCTGCAACTTTAAAACTGTTATAGAACCACACAAAAACGTACATCTCATTGTTTTAAAGTTATTTTAATGAGATGCTACAGCAAGGATGTTCAAAGTTTGGCACCTGCCATTGATTTTATGCAGATTACAATTCAAGGATTAAACAAATTAGGATAAAACTACAACTTTTAAAATTAAAATTTACTTGCAAAAATGTTAAATCCAACGTAAAGCAATATCTTTTCCAAGCTTTCTGGTTTCCTTCTGTTGCCATGGTAACTAGATCACAGCTGCTCATTGATTTATTTGTTAAAAATGTAATAATTCACTTTATTTGTTTAATTAAATTAGTTATTAGATTGGAGAGTAGGTAAAAAAAATTCAACATTTCATGTGGATGAAAACATTTCTGAAACTGATGTGTGTACGATATTATTTTTAAACAAAATGGTGGCGATATTTGTTTTTAAAGACACAGAAGAGATTTTTTTTTTCCTTTTTAGAGAATTGGGAGTTTCTGGTAGAACATATTTATAAACAAATGCTTTTTGGTTTTATCTTTAATGTAAAATGTTGACATTTTTTGTACTAGTTTTGGCTTATTTTCTCATCTGAGAATGTTGTTGTTTAAGCAGTTTGATTGCACGTGTGAACTCAGGTAGACATAATGCTGAAACTGAACCAGAAGACAAAAGAGAAGAGAATGCTGCTCTCTTACCAGTGCACTGACTTGCTTGGCATTTGCACAGAAATCAAACTTAAACTGTATTAATTTAATTTTATATACTTTGCCTTTTCAAAAGGCTGCTGTTTTATTTTAGAACTGCAAGTTGCGTTTTATTGCACTCAATTTGTTGCCCAGATAAGCACCTTCCGTTTTGTTTTTTCAATCACACATTTAACATAATTATTTATAAGGCGTGATCATCGTTATGCAAACTGCATTTGGAGCAGATTTTCCAAGTTCCAAAAGAAAAAATATCTTTCCCTGTCGATCTTCTTAATAAAAATTACATCAAAAATCAGATTTCTTTTTTGCATTTCTTTAAGTTTATCGAAGCAATGAAACACAAAACATTAATATTGTAATGAAACAAACTTAAAGCACCATCATACAACACAGTAACATAGTGCATCATTCTGTCCAGGACACACTGCAGGGAAAATAAACATTTAATCTTAAATGCTAATTATGTATTTTGATAATAGGCTAATATAAACACTGAAAGCTTGTTTTGCCTTCATTATGAACCTTATATAAGGCTTTTAATGTTTTGTGGCTCCAGACAGATTGGTGTTTTGTTGACTCTCTAAATCAATTAAAATGTAGGACTTGATTGTTTCCTCTGACTTGTTTTCTCAGCTACGTCTACAAGTGTGTTTGCCAGCAGCACTCTGAGCTGCTCTACAGTGACCTGACGTCCAAGATTACGGCTCACCTGCAGCATGTTTCCACACAACTACAGGTGAGAAAACCCAGCCAATTACCACCAGGTAAAAGTAAATAAAAGTAAAATATGTTGCTTATTGGCAGGTCAGCCCAACTGAAAACCTGATTGAAAACTTCAACATCGCTCTGACTCAGTACTTGGCGTCTCTTCAGTGTATCGTTCCAGTGTTTATATACTTGGTAGGTATTATCTGTAACAAAAGAGAAACTTTTTTAAAGCTGGTTTTAATGGTTTTTTTTCGTCAATGTTTTCAGAACAAGTTTTATATTGAGTCAAAACTGAACCGAGACCTGAAAGAGGATCTGATGAAGCTGTTTGCAGATCATGTTGCAGAAGAACATCTAAGCAAATTAATGCGTGAGTCAACATGATTATTGCAAAAGTCTTTAAACCTTTTCACCGTCACCCTAAAACAAACTTTAATGTATTTTTAGATGATTTTATGTGACGGAACAAAACACAGTTGTGTGGTCTGCTGTGTTCCTCTGTATGGAGCTACATTAGGGTCGTAAGTTTGTTCAAAAATAATTTTGAAACTAAAAAAAAAAGTTAAAAAAATTTCTTGCCCTCTTTGAAATTATGCAGCTATGGAGCTAAATTGATATCATAAAGTTTGTGTGGAAAAAATGGGAAATTTAAATAAATAAAAGGAAATTGAAAGAATTTTGAAAATGAGAAATATAATTTGTAACAAAAAAATTCTTGAATCTGAAAAGTTTCCTTTCAGTTTCAGGTCCATGTTATGGACCATATATATGTGTATGGATATTATGATTTGAAGGACAAAATCTGAAACTAACATTTTCATATTATATCCATATTATGGACCTTATGTGGGCTATAAAGTCTTTAAAAAAATAAGAGTATGAAAAAAAACTGAAAGAATTTGGAAACTGGAAAAAAAATACTGGAAGTGGAGGAAAAAATTAAAGTGGAAAAACAAAATATGAAAAAGTGTGAAAATGAAAAAAAAAACATTGAATCTTAAAAGTAGTTATGATTTTTCTTTTTTTTTGTCAAAATTTGCTTTTATTTTTATTTTTACATTAAAATAAAGGAGCAAACCCTTTATTTTATTGGCCCTAATTTACTTCCATAGATTTCATGATGCTGTTTGTTCTCCAACAAACCTTATTAGTATCTAGGATAGGGGTGGCCAAACTTTTTGGACATCAGTTGAATAGTAATCCCGGCCTCCAAAAATCAAATTTTTAAAAAATAAAAATGTTTTTATTTTTAAAGTACTTGATAATGAAGATTAAATTATTTTTTTGTAGGAAAGGGATCACAGATCAAATGTTTTTTTTCTAGCAAAGGAAGTGTGAATACTTTCCTAAAGCACCAGCCGACCTGTTAATTTTCCAGTTTTTGTTTTTTTTTCCAGCTCTGCTCATCAAAGCTCACTCCATGCCGTTCCAAGTGCAGCCGTCGACGATGGCCAGCGTGGTGAAAGGCCTCCACAGCCTGCGACCAGGTGGCCAATCAACGCCTTTAACAGAAGAGATCAATAACTTTAACGTCTTTCTGATCGATAAATGTTTTGTTTCTGTTTTAGAGTGGGCCCAGCTCGCTCCGGCCCTTTTCTCCAGCTTCATCCCACAGATCCACCCCCCCGCCGTGGAGTCCCAGCTGCCCGATTACGCCGACCGCGACCGGAAGCTGCAGATGGAGCTCTCCATGAACGGCTTTCCACGGCTAGTTTCCCTCCACGTCATACCAATCAGTCAATCAAATTTATTTGTGTTGCATATTTCAGCAACAAGGCATTTCAAAGGAGTCCCTCATAAAAACACAAAAATAAAAATAATTAAACTCAAAATGCAGTCACCAGAAAGGTTGTTATAGTTAACAAAAACATTTTTGTGAATTGAATTAAATAGTTTTCACCAGCTGTCAACAAATTACGGCACTCCATACCGGCGCCAATTACGCTAGCCCACAAAATGGCGACCGCAAAAGTTGGAAAAAATTTATTCAACAAACATTTTATATATTTTTTGAAAATGGTCTTTTCTTCCAAGTGTTCATTACCCAAACTTAATCATAATACTTTATTCATATTTAGGTGCGGAACTAAAAAATTTCAAAATATAAAAAATGTTATAAAAACTAAAAAATATTTAACAAATGGTGTGTTTGCACCGTAATAAAGGAATTAAAACTATCTGAATTAGACAAAAAGTCACAAAAATATAGTAAAAAAAAACCAAAAATATTTTTACCCTAGTCACCAGTTAAGGCCTTGAATTCACAACTCATAACTACGGAGCTACATTTAGGCCACAATGTTTGTGAAAACTTTGAAAGTTGAAACTGAAAAACAAGTTTTAAACAGAAAATAAAAAGAATATGAAGGAAAAAATCTGAAACTAACATTTTTTTTCTTTGTTTGATTATTTGTTTTCCGTCTCCAGGGGCGACCAATCCCGCAAACGCGCCAGTGAGGACTCCTGATGGCGCCGGCTCTGTCTCAGAACTCTACTGTGCCTCCTACAGATCGATTCCACTCGCTGCTCTAAATACACATTCAACAACGCCTCACCTTCGTTTCTGTTGATGGGAGGCCACAAAAACACTGTGAATGACACACCGACCGCAACATTTTTCATTTTGAGGGAAAATTGACACTCTCAGACTTCCATACAGGTTCTACCCTCTCTGATTCCAACTGCTGTGATTTGTATCTGCAGCTGGAAATCCTGTGAATGTTTGATACAGAAGGGGCTAATAAACACTTTCTTGTTGCTGCTAACCATAATCTTCGTATTTAAATCCCACAATCGCTTGTTACAGGAAAACAAAGAAAGTAAGACCTCTGTTGTAATTCTCTACTTTTACGTTGCCTTGAACTCATTACTAATAAAATAAAACATTTGCCAAAGACTAGCAGAAGATATTTAACTTTTATATGTGATGCTTTTCATTCAAGCTGCTTCCTCCCTTTAAGGTTTGCACCGATCAGCCATTACCAGTGCATCTTAACATCAGCTGTTAACTTATTTCTGTAATTTAAGATTAAAGTTGTAAATTATATTGATTCATTAATTACAGAGTGATGGATGTAAAGAGTTTAAGTCTGTTGATTTAATGAAAGCGTGAAATTAGGTTTTTCTGAAAATTACAGCTATTTTTTTTTAACATTTTTTTTTTTCCTTCCATTAAACTTTCTGTTGAATGCAGGAGCTCCTTTATGCTCCTTCACTACAAAAACACAAATTTTACTCAAGATTTCTGGTCTATTCAGTGTAAATGTCTTGTATTATATGAGACAAAACTAAAACTTTTGCTCCAAATTTTGACTTTTGCGGAATTCTAATTTTAATCTCAAAATTCCGACTTTTCTCCAAATTCTGTATTTTCTTTTCCAAATTCCAACTTTTTCCTCCAAAGATTAAAGTCTGAATTCTCTTCTTCTTTTGTGGCCATAATCTTCTTCCATACCATCCAGACTAACAGCTTATTTCCTTTTTTATTTATTTTTGTCCCTCTGCTCTGCTTTTAGCCTTACCTGCACAATTTGCAGATTTTTCCCAAAAAGTGCCAGAAATCCTCATGAACCTTTTGATATCCCAGATTCTATTTCTTCGTGGATCTGATGAGTCTTTATGCAAATGTTAAGATGTATAATTTGTTTATAATGTATATAGTTTGTCACTGCTGCATTTTCCTCTTTAATAATCTGATGAGTATTTTGATACAAGCTCTTACACTGTTTTAAGTGTAAATAGACGGTTTTCTCTTTCTGTCTTGTTTTTCTCTAAAACGTTTTGATGAAGTAGAGGAAGAGTAAAGTTCAACACTGGATGTAAACAGTTTTAGTTTTTCCTCCAACAGAATGAGAAACAGTTTGTTTGTGGAAAATGTTTGCAGAGAAACCGACCTGCACGGGAAAGTTTCAGGAGGAAAACAACGTTTGAGTTTCCAGATATTTGTTGGGGGTTTTTCTCAGCTCTGTTTTTACGCGATAAATTTAATTTCTGATGATGTTTCCTTTTTTCTGCCAGGTTTTTAATAAAAGATGCACAAAGAAACTGGTGTTCTGGTTTTTGTATCAGTTTATAAAGGAATACTAATATAATTTATTCTCTCTATTCAAACATCCGTCTATCATCCACTCATCCAAAAATGAACCATTAATCCATTCAGCATTTTCTGTCCATCAGTTTAAATTAAGAGTCCTAAAATAACCAGAGAATTCTGGGAATCTGAGTTTGTTAAACTGTCAAACTCTGGATGTTTTGTAGGAAGACCTCTGACCTCCTCACTCTGGTTCATTCAGAATATAGAGGCCCTTGCTTTACCCCCCCTCTCCTCTTCCGTCCAATGAGGCGGGTCGCCACCCAGGGACACATGGGTCCCGTCCGGCCCCAAAAATAACCCTGCAGCCGCCGCGCTGTCAAAAGCTGCCACTTTCTCCGCTGGTCGCAGCTCCTCTGCTGCTGACTTCCTCTGAACTCTGAGCCGGTGGCGGTGTGAGGGAGAGCAGCTGCCGGAGTCCGGGATTTCTCCAGGTGGCCGGAAGACTGGGACCCCCCTCCAGCAGCAGCGGCACAGGTGGTCAGAGACCAGCTGGGTCTGTTCTGAAGGTAAACCCGAACCCACCCCCATTTTGTTTGGCCTCTCTCTCTCTCTGCTTATCTCCCCTCAGAAACAAGCTTGGCTCTATTTCTGTAATCAAACAGGATCATTACACTTCAATAACTCCCTGTAGGAGCTGATCAGAATCAGCCCCAAGCGGATAAAACCATTTTCTGTGTTGTAAACTGACCCCCCCAGCCCCACTTTGCTATTATTAGATGTGACGCGCCTGTTTGCAAAGTATTAATGCTCAACAGCTGCAGCCTGTTGGAAGGGCATCGCTCCTCCTCCTTCATTTCAGATTTTTTTTTATTTTTTATTTATTATAAAAATTTTGTTGGCTTTTTGTTCACGTCTGTTCTTGCTAACCTACATCATTCCTCACGAGGAAAATCCGCTCTCAGTGAAAACGTCATCCAGGTGCGAGGTGGACAGAGGGAACCGATCCGGTGTCAGGAACCCGAACCCTCTGAGGAAGGCCGCAATCCGGCGAAAATAAAACACTATTTTTACTACACGCCTTCATTTCAGGAGTAATTACAAGATTATTGTACTTTAACTTTTTAATATTTATGTTTCAACCACAAGCTTTGATGAGTTTATTTAGGGGATTTTATGCGAAAACCCAACACACTGCGTGGCGTTTAATGGAGGGAAAAGAAAGAAAATTACTAATTAGGACTGCAACTAACAATTAATCGAAATGATAACAATTAATCGAAAAACAAATTCGATTAATTGTTATCGAATTACAGCGAAATTGTTATTTGTTGTAATTGTTAACAAATGCCATAATCTACATATTGAAATAATTTTATGCGATATCAGAAATGTATTTTTGTTGTTATTTTGTTAGTTTTGTTTGTTATTCGGGATAACTTTGCAGAGATGCTGTTCGTTCCCAGTCTGCTGGATCTGGTCAATCCGAACCAAAAGGAAATGATAAAAACAAATGGGATTAATAAAAATGAGTCAATGTGGGAGACTGTAAGGAAATGTTTGAACTTTTTATATATATATATATATATATAATATATATATATATATATATATATATATATATATATATATATATATATATAATATCCTGGGTTCATTTATTAGTGTCTGGACCTGATGTGTGACCATTTCTGCAGCATGGAGGACGACCCGGAGCAGCCTCCGTCTCTCTCCCAGCTGCTGAGGGTGAGCTACGAGGCCCGGGCCCAGCACCGCCACGGCGAGACCAGCCGCTCCGACGCTCCTTCCTCCCGCCTCCAGATTTACGGCTCTCTGAAAGCCAAAGGCGACGAAACCGTGGGCCACAACGACGCCCCGTTCCCAGACCTGTCCGCCTTCCTCAGCCAGGAGGAGCTGGACAAGAGCGTGAACTTGGCCTGCCAGGCCATCGGACACGAGACCCGAGACGAGAAAGGCGACTTCAATGCCGCTGTGACGTCAGGAAGTGACGCCGCCAACCACCTCTCCCAAACCACAGTTTCTTTATCCACTGTGGCTCCGGTCTCAAACCACTTACCTGCGTCTTCATCCGCCAGGCTCACACCTGACAGGAAGACGCTCAGCAGGCAGAGGTGGGTAGAGAAGCCCAGTTAGAGCAGCATATTTCCACTCAATGGTGTAGCCATCCACTGCACCGTTACCCTGCAAAAACAGTCTTAGTCTCTAGTGCAAAAATCTTTTCACACTTGAAATAAGAGAAAACTAACTTTCAAGCGTCTTTCCAGCAAGATGTAGGAGCTTATTGCAAGTAAATAATATCTTAATATGGATGAAAACGATCTAGTTCCACTAGCAGATCGGCTATCAACTTGCGCTGCGCGTTACCTAGCAACGCCAGCCTAGCCCAACCCGTTACCTAGCAACCCAGTTCTAGTTCCACTGGAAGATTATTTCACTTCACTTTATTTCATTTCATGGTAAAAATGTTTCGTTATAAGTGAAGTAATCTGCCAATAGAGGTCGTACTTTTCATCAACATCAGGGATTTATTTATTTAAAACAAGCTCCTACACCTTGCTGATAAGTTACTTTTAAGTTAGTTTTGTAATAATTCAAGTGTACTAAGATATTTGCACTGGAAACTACACCAACAATAGTTTATAAGATTTTGTGTTTTTGCATTGTGGTAAATAAAAAAAAAGAGTCTATTCCAGAACTGTGTAATTGATCAAATTATCAATTATTTAATATTTTAAAATAACATAACTTTGGAAAATTTTGTATTTTAATAACCAAAATGACAATAGGCCAATTCATAAAACTAACAAAAAATAATAAATCAGGCAAATTCATGTTTTCCAAATCAGTTTCTTTCAATAAAAAACTTATGAGACTTTAACAAAAGCTGCAGGTCTTGTCTGTGAATTTCTGGTTCAAACATGTTTGTTTTTTATTCAGTGGGTAGAAAATCCAGAAATTTTACTCAAGTAAGAGCAGAAATACTTCATAATAAAATTGTTCAAGTAAAAGTAAATAGTAAAAGTACATTCTTTCAAAAAAGTTACTAAAGAAAATATAATTGAGTAAATGTAACTACCCAACTCTGCTCTGGTTAACTAGCAACAACTGTCTTGGTCACAAGCAGTTTCAAGTCCCCCAACTCTGGTCACCTCACCAAAATAGTAAAAATATTCTGCAAAATTAAAGAAGTAAATATAATGGAGTAAATGTAACTATTTACTACCTAATTCTGGCAACAGGCAAGACAACGTGACGAGGAACAGTGTGGACGCCAACGAAGGACTCAACGACACCAACAGTCTGGCCAAAAGCTCCCCGTACGGTCCGGAGACCCAGTCCAAGAAAGAGTTCCTCAACAAGGCGGCGGGCTTCATTGAGGAACTCTCTTCCCTCTTCAAGGCCAACAGCTCCAAGCGGGTCCGACCGAGAGCTTGCAAGGCCCACCGGACCAGGGTCCAGAGCAAAACCCAAACGGACGATGCAGCTTACCCCACCAGCCCTGACAACAGGGAGCGCGCCGCCATGCCTGTGGAGGTGGAGGTGGAGCAGGAGACACCCGGCCCGGCGGCGGCCCGGAAGGACCCGGGGAGCGGGCGATTGGAGTTTCAGGATTGCACGGTTCCTAAAGAGGAGCAGTTTGACTGCGTTTCTCAGGAAACGGAGGATCTGGACGAAAGCCTGGCGCCGACAGAGAGTCCGAATCACATGGAGCCGGCGTGTGAACCTCCACATTTCATCCTGAAGCTGAAGAGCAGGGAGGTTCCTGAAGGCACCAAGGTCCTGCTGGACTGCATCGTGAGGGGACATCCTGTCCCTGAAGTCCGGTAAGAAAAGATAATCTGCTTAAAGGGGCAGCATTATGTGTTTTTCAGGTGTATAGTGCCATATTATAGCATAATTAAGGAACTGTTATTGTCAATTGTTATATATCAAATATGACTTGAAAGAAATTTGACATTATAATTTAACCCCTTAAAATTGGGCCTCTGTCTCTTTAAAAAAAACCTCCCCCTGTTCCTGAAACTCCGCCTTAAGGAAGTCATCACAACATGGCTCCTCTATTAACCCTTTATCAACATTTTTACCAGGGTTGCTCTGAGAAGTAGCTCCTATCATGAGTGCAATTCCAGGTATTTGCTAATTGCTGCTGGCTAGTCTGAAGGAACTTGGGGAGGAGTTGCGCCTTGAAGGCGGGTCGAGGTCCTTCCAGGCATTTGGCTCAGCTGAATGGTTGCCATGGAGATTAAAGGATTTCTCAAACATGTATGAAAGAACCAAATCAACAATCCAGCAACACAACCCGAGAACGTATTATATTTATATATATTATATATATATATATATATATATATATATATATATATATATATATATATATATATATATATATATATATATATATATATATATATATATATATATATATATATATATATATATATATATATATATATATTTATATTTTGAACAAACTATGGCCCTGATGTAGCTCCATATTATTCAGCTTTATGTAACTTGTCAAGTCTCCCATCAAAGAGAGAAACTGAGAATGTTTTACTGACACTTTCAGAGTCACGTGAAGAGTCGACACACAGCTATCAAATAATCTCTGAACGGATCAGGAGTTAGGAAGGAAGATGCTGTTTGTTCCTCGTTCATCCTGACAGAAGTGACATGTGACGATGGCCAGCAGCTGGTCCTGGTTCTGAATGGTGTGTGTGTGTGTGTGCGTGTGTGTGTGTGTGTGTTCAGTGGAGTAAATCGTGAAAGCAATCAGTCAGAGTTGCAGAGTTGTCCACAGATCTCTCCTCCGTACAACTAATCATCAGAATGAGTGAACATGTGACGGGTCGCTATTTCTCAGCTGGTTTCCCGCCTGTGCTGGTGTTGTTGGGTTTCCTCCCAGAGCTGCGGCGGGCAGCAGCTGAGAGGTCGGACTATAGGGGGCATGTTCTTGTTGGTCCTCCTGAACATTGTTGAGCCTCTAACTTATACGTGTCCGTGGAGAATGTAGCTGCCGGCCATTTTTAGACCGGACTGGCAAGGCGAGCTGCAGTCCTGTCTGATAATGGACCGGCTCGGCTCCTGATGGAACTGTGAGGCGCTCGGTGAGATTACTTGAATAGTTTTTGCTCAGATGATGCGTTTATGAGTTTGTGTTGACATTCATGTGACCTCTGTTTCACAGTTAGCTCATTTTGTTGTGGTTCATGGTGAAAGTTGTGATGTTGGGCAGCATCTAGCGATTAATCATGTAAAAAAAATTACATATTCTGCAGAGTTTTATTTAATTTTTATACATCAATCAAAATGTATTTTTTTGTACAGTTTTGGCTTAATTACTGCTATGGCTGTGTTGTTTTTTCACCAAATAAATAATTGCTTACTAAATTAGTTTAGTACGATTATTTCAGCAATCGATTAATCGTGATTAATTGTTTCAGTTCTGCACCAAAGCGTTTTTATGCATTTAAAATACATTCAAAAATGCAAATATCCATGTTTAAATAATAAAGTAAACATTTTATTGCCTAAGATGAAACAACATAACATTCTTTAAGTGAATGTTTGATTATTTGAAGCGAAGGATTCATCTGCAGCTAAACAAATACCTCAAATGTTAACATGTGAAAAGCTCTGCCCTTTCTGCTCAACTTAATATTTATACAATGTATGGCTGATCTGTTATGTTTTGAATTAACCAACTAATAGCAATTAAAAGATTTTGATTTTTGAACCAGGTGAAGCTAAAACTGCAACTTCAAGTCCTATATAGGTAGAAAATATTGATGAAAATAAAAAGTATTTTCTGAAACTTAAATGAAAAAATTAGGCATTTTTGTACAGTTTTGACTTAAATACCACTGTGAGTGTGTTGTTCTTTCAACAAATTGCCTTTTTTGAGTCTATATACTCCAGTTAACAAATAATCAATTTAAGTAATTGATTAATCATGGTTAATCCGATTAATCGTTTCAGTCCTAGTTGGCGGTTTTGCGGTTTTAGCTGTGATTTGTGTCCCTTCAAGGAGTCGACGTCGTTGTAAAGATCTGCACTGTGTGTCCACATTCTGCATTGTGTGTACTCTGAGTCTATGTTTAGTGTCGTGCGTAAGGTCAGTGAGTCGGAGAGGAAACCTCCTCTCTGGTTCTGATCTCAGGAGGGAAAATAGCCCAGACAGGTGCAGCGAGGCCGGGTCTTCGCCTTCATGGGCCAACTGCCTCCTCATCTGCTACTCATGCTTTCAATTTAGCCCCTTACTCATCAGAAGCGGCTCCGCTCAGACCCTCCAGCTGTTGTTTTGGGATTGAAATCCCGCGTGTGTGGCTTTTTCTCTTCCTGCTACCACAGAACTGTAAAAGCTTGGATCACTGTCCGGTTTTTTGCGCGCAGACAGGTTTATTGCTGAGCGTTGACACCAACAGCAACCATCATACGCTTCTTGTCCGGCCATTGGTTGGATTTTATGAAGTATCAAGGCCTCATCCTCTGAAAATAGACACACACTGACGTAGAGGTATGTTGCTGCTCCGGACGGAGGAGTTTGATGTTTACTGTTACAGATCTACAATTAAAATGTTACTTTACGCCACATTATGTCAAAGTATGTCAATATTTCTTCTTCTCTTTCTAATTTCACTTGATTTACTGGTGCTGGTAAAGATGCGACTTGCTCATGAAAATTTGATGGGAATCAGACCAGAAACAGTTAAATAGGAGCAAAAAAAGACACAACAACCACCAACGTCTTAAAAAAAAAAGTGTGCTATGTGTTTATTTTCAATCCACCTTAGTTATAACTCCAGGTCATTTGGTGTTTCCTTACCGGTTTTCCACAAATTCAGAAATTCGATCTTTTTTAACGCTGCAGAATAGTTTAATCAGTCAGGTTGGGTGGAGACATGTCAGTATTGTCACTGATTCTCAGTTATTTTTATATCTGGATCATGAGGTGCTATTTGTCAAAATGTAGCAGCAATAATTTGGATTATTTAGCCCATCATAAGAGAAGAAATTTGTATTTACATATTTATAAATTCCACACTTTCAAACTAATTATTTAGTTTACAAGCTATCAAGCTACAAACACAAATTTTGTAAAACAAATTTTAGTTTGAAGCAGAAATATTTAGCATAGCCAAATATAGTTAGCAACGTTAAATTTAGCAAAACTAGATATTTAGCCCCAAAGTAAATGCTTTTGCTAACTAGATATTTAGTTTGTAAATTAAATACTTAGCTTGTTTAGATTGCTGCTCACTTTGAATCTAAATATTTAGTTAGCAAGTTAAATATGTAGTTCACAAACTAAATATTTGGCTGGGCTAAATCTTGTTTTCATAACATCAAATCTATTTTAATTTATTCTATTTCTCTTTCTTTTCTTAAAAGGAAGCAACTGATGAGACATATTTTCATAAAGTAGCTTTTCAATCTCTGCTTTGTGACTTAAGGAGAGATTGAATTAGGACCAGTTTGTGTAATTCTTGCTTATTTACAGTCACAACAAAGATGCAGTTTTACCAGAAAAACATCTTAAAATTATGAGAAAACAATTATTGAGAGAAAATCTTGGATAATTAATTTTGCTTCTTGTGTTGGAGTTCTTGTTAAATTACTATTTCATTCTTCTAATATTAAGACTTTATTCTCGTATTTCTATGATGAGAATAGTCTTAGTAATACGACTTCAAAATTTTCACTTTATTTAAAAAAAAAGAAATACATTTCAAACACAAATATTTAGTTGTAGATTTGAGCTGAATTTCAAGTACTAATAAATACAAACTGTAAAACATGGTTCTCAAACAAGATAGACGCCTTCAGTACTGACATCACTCTGAACTATAGAAACCCAATGATTGTATTGGTGGGGGGAATTTTTTTTTTTTTTCAAATAGTTAATCTTCACAAACCGAAAAAGATTGATAAAAATCTATTTATCGCCCAACCCTGCCTGAAGCCTTCACAGAGCAGATTAAATTACACGGACATAGAAGTATCAGAGTAAAAGTGTCAAAATGTAAAATAATGCCACACTTTTCAGATTTATCATCTTTCTGAATAAATTTCCAGCACTGTGGTGAGATTCTGACATGAACGAATAAAAACAGAGGTGGTTTACTTTCTGCTGACTTCCAGGTGGTTCTGCGAGGGAAAAGAGCTGGAAAACAGCCCCGACATTCAGATCATCACCAGCGGCGAGCTTCACTCTCTGGTCATAGCAGAGGCGTTCGAGGAAGACACTGGCCGATATTCCTGCTTCGCTTCCAACGTCTACGGGACGGACTCTACGTCAGCTGAGATCTATGTTGAAGGTGAGGCTCGCGTTTATTTAAAGCATCAGATAATCACCTCTTCAGAGCTTTATTCACACGCCTGTCTCATCCTTCAGGTGCTTCTTCTTCAGACTCCGAGGCTGAACAGCGATTTGATCATGTAGCCCAGTGAGTTTTACATCAATCTGGTCATAAATTTACCTTCTGATAACTAAATATGTATTTATTTATTTATCAATTTATTTAGTTTTTATTTAGCTGCCATTTTTCCCCTTTAATCATTATTCATCATAAAGTAATTAGCTAACAATCAATTTATACTGTGAAGAAAATTTTAAAACTATGTCAATAACAGTTTATAGCAGGGATGTAAACCTTTTTGAGTTCATTGGGAGGAGTGATGGCTGTAAAGTCTAACAGCTGGTTTATTAGATTACAGTTAGTGTCAATTATTAGACCTTCTTCCAGTGTTGTAGTTCGGCCGCCATCCAGCAGAGGGCGCCGCTGGTCATCCTCCAGCGCAGCCAGTGGATACAAGATGGCGGCCGAACCAGAACGGGGAAGAGAACAGAATCCGCCAAGGGGTGAAAAAAATGTCACTTAATGCGGTTCTCGACAAGCTCCTTAAGTTTCTCTTTAATATCGTTTTATTTATCCAGAACATACACAATCCAGAAATTTTGACTAAAATAAGAGTATAGCTGCGATAACTTCTCTACCAAATGTTACTATTATTAGCTACGAAGGCTAATAATGAGAGAAAACCACCATTTTCTGCTTATTCAGTAAATATGTAATACTGCTGACACAAAATAATGTTAAATTTAATGATGTTTTTGTTTAATTTACCATGTTATGATAAATTTAACCTTTTATGTTTCGATACGAGAGAAAACTCAGGTTTTTAAGAGAATGGCCGCTTATATTGTATTAACTCATTAGTGGATAAATTGCATCTCTAATTAATTATTAGTAATTTCCAAAAGTGAGAACGAAAGTCTAAAATAAAAATACATTTCTGCATGAAATTCCTGTTTTTCACAACCAAATCTGCATGATCTTATTCTTGCCTCACATCTGTTTTTGTTTGTTTTTTTAAGGTTGCAGCAGAAACCAAAATCATCTCCATCTTTCTCTCAGTCGTCAAACCAAACTCGGCCAGTGAAGGAGGACGACTCGGCATTGTCTCCGCTCGCAGCGGAACCGGAGGAGGATTTGACCCAAACTGCTCCAGAAGCTCCTCTACCAGTCCGGACATCTGCCACCATACTGCAAGTCCCCGAGCTCTCCAGAGTGACCCTGGCCTCTCCTGCTGGGGAGGAGCAAAGAGTGCTACCTGTGCAGGTGTTTCCCACTTCAGCAGAACTAACAGAAACTGAAAACGCATCAACATTGGCTTTAAATCCAGCCGGGTCGTCCATTCTATCCACTGCAGCACAAACGCCACAACTTCAGGTAAACAAACTGCAAGGTTTCCATCTGCAGCCTCATTTTTATCCAAAATATTACAACCCACATGTCGTCCTGGGAAGTTTTCCAAAACAGGAAGCAAAAAATGTGATTATTGTTGCTCCAGAACTGAGTTCATTTCTAAAAATGTATCAGTTCAAATCTAGCAGCATTTCTATTTCAGCGTTTCTAAATATTTGTTTGGATCTTAAGCAGAGGAGGGCAGTTTGCAAACATGTACTGAAGAAAGAGTAGCACTGCTATAGTACATTTTAATTAACTAAAAGTAAAAAGTAATAATTACTCAAGTAACAGAAAAACAGTATTTGGTGACAAAGTACTGAGTGACTGATCATGTTTCATATTCAAATATTCAAGTAGAAGTAAAAAGTGCAGCATAGTAAAAATACTCCTAAAAGTAATTAAAAAAGTTACTTGAGTGAATGTAATTGAGTAAATGTCCGTAGTTACTTCCTGGCTCTGGTTTTGTGTTTTCCTGCAGACTCCAACCTTCAGCCAGGTCCACTCAGAGGAAAGAAGCGGGCCGCCTGTCATGGCCGCCCCGGTGTTCACCAAGGTACAGACCAGAAGTTTACATACGCTGAATTAAGACACAAACATTTGTTTTCTTTCTGTCTGAAGTAAAATCGGACCAAACTTCTCTTGTTTTGGGTCAGTTTGAATCACCAGCATTATTTCTATTTGCTAATTAACATTTGTGAGAAGATTTTTAGATATTTATGTGTTTTTGTAAATTTCTTTCAGACCAGAAGTTTACATACATCTCATCAGTAACACTTGGGTCAAACCTGCTGCAGAATTTAGCAAATAAACATAACTTTGGTATTCCTGACATAAACGCTTATGAGAACAAAACGACTGTCCATTTATTGTGTCCAGGTAAATATGTGGTTCCAGCTGTGTTTATGTATCCCTCTGTTTTCTGTTTTGCGTGAAAAGAGCCTCCAGGAGCTGAGTGCGTCAGAAGGCCAGCTGGTGGTGCTGGAGTGCCGGGTGAAGGGAGTCCCGTCTCCGCAGGTCGACTGGTTCAGGGATGGAAAACTCATAGAGGACTCGCCTGAGTTCAGGATCCTACAGAAAAGTAAAATCTGCTGCCTGTGTTTTCATATCCGTCTGAATAAACGAGTAGAAGAAGAGAAAGTGGAGGCATTTAAGTGCAGCTTGTTCTTTATTTAATGTGATTTTCAAATGTTCACACTTTAGTGAATTTTATTGTCTGTGAAGCAGAGGGGATATGGATGCCTTTAAAAAAAACTGAAAAGTGTGGCATGCATATTTGTTTTAATGAGTTTCTTCTAATGAGATAAGTTTTATATTTCTTCATAAAGGGAAACTTTCTTGTGATAAGAAGTTTTCTAAGTTTTTTGGTTTAATGAGATGAAAGGCTTCTTGTTAAATCAAGATACATTTTATATGTCAATAATTTCCATTATAATGCACGTTTATTATTTAAATGAGTTTCATTATGAGACGAGTTTTATGTCTCGTTATAACGACAAAGTTTCTCTTTATGAAGTGAAATTTGTAACTGGACAAAAACTTTTATTTTTACTGCAGCTGGAAAAGGTCAGAAACTAAACAGAGAAAACTAACTGAGCGTTTATTTTTTAATGTATTTCTCAAACAAAAATCATCATAAATTTGTTAAAAAAGGTTTTTATAGATCAGTTTGTGACTAAAGTTGGTTTTTGTTCTTGTTTCAGAGCCCAGATCTCCAGCAGAACCAGGTATGAAACTCATTCAGTCTCAAACACATGAGCTAACTTCAGCAGAGCAGCGTTTAGAGGAGCTGCAGTGTTTAAAGTTCTGGGCTCTTCTTCTGTACATAAACCAGGGCTGCTACTCCCACAAACTGGACCTTATAAGGTATCCCCCATCCATGGCTGATGTGGTCCTCCTGTAGCAGCTGCACACCGACTCCCAGCTGAAATGATGCGCAGAAAAACACGCTGCTGGGTTGTTTGGAGTAATGCAGGGTTCTTTGTTTTGTTTTTCTTGCAGAGGAAATCTGCACGCTGGTTATAGCCGAGGTTTTTCCAGAGGACTCGGGGATGTTTACTTGCACAGCCAACAACAATTATGGAACGGTATCCAGCTCTGCTGCTCTGAGGGTCAAAGGTAAAACCCCTCTTTCTTTCAACAGAATGAAAAATGTGGGGGATTTAAGGCGAATTACTATTTTAGCAATCGATCAATCTATTTATTATTCTGATGATTGAGTAAAAAAAATCAGCACATTCTAGAGATTTTTTATTTAACCATTTATATCTCTTTTACACAAGACTAGAAATACATTAAAATGCAAATAAACAACTAATTCAATTCCTTTATAAATAAGAAAATAAGAATTTTATTCCCTAAATTTATTCCTTTAGAAAATCTGAACCAGGTGAGTCAAATGTTTTTATCTTAAATGCACAAGATATTTATTTGTGCAAATAAATTGGCAGTTTTGGCTAATTTACTGCTCAAACCAAGTGGACTTTGTAAAAATCTGTATACTCCAATTAACGATTAATCGATTACTAAATTAGTTGACCATTTCAATAATTAATTAATCGTGATTAATCGTTTGAGCCCTAAAGTATTTTTGGGTAAATTTACACGTTTTTTCTCAGCTAACAGCAACAGCAGCCATGCGAGGCCTTTCAGCGGGTTGCTGACAGAGTCTCGCCGAGGCCAGGGCATCACCCCGCCGGCTCCCGCTGTGACCTCCCAGCCAGAGGTCATGGTGAGCAGCAGCATCCGCCTCGAGCCGCTGGTTTCCAGCACGTTACGCCTCGACCCATTAAACACCAGCACCCTCCGTCTGGAGCCCTCTGCCCTGAACTTGGACGGCGTCTCGGGGTCCAGTGGTCCACGCATTGATCTCCAGAACCCCAGGCAGATTTCCTCCAGTCAAAGGCCTTTCACCGTTTCTCCTGCGGCGGCGAATACGTCTGAGCAGAAAGCGTCCAGACAGTCGGATAGAAACGCCAAGGCAGCCCCAAACGGCGGCGGCGGCGTGGTTCCCCTGCCTGACCCTCCGCCTAACTCCTGCCTAAAAACAGGAACCCTGGCGAACCACAGAGACTCCCGATCCGGCGCTAGAGTCGGCCTGCGCGTCCACTTCAAACTCCCCGAGGATGAGGAGGACGAAGAACGAGGCGACGACGACGAAGATCTCAGTCTGGCATTGTATGGCAAAGAGCCGCCGCCAGTTCTGGCCAAGCCCAAACTGTAAGTAGAGCCAGGATGAAGTTATATTGATTAATAAGCTGATTTATCAATGAATGATTCATTTACAGGCGGCCATTTTCTTTAAAAGGTCAGTTTTCTCTTGTATCAAGAGGGCTGACCGTCTGTCCATAACATGAAGGGCTACATTTTTATAGTAAGATGAAATTTTATAAAGAACATTGTATTTGAAAAAAAATTGCATCAGAAAAACAACAAACAGAAAGTTGTGGTTTTCTCACGTTATTAAACATGAGCCTGATTATCAAGTCAAAGTGTATTTATGTAGCACATTTACAACATTTCAGCTGCTTAACAACAATGTCGACATCATAGGCAGATATGACAAAACAAGAAATAACATTTAAGTTTAATGAAAAAACAATAATAAAATTGGCAGTAAATTACCAGAAAACATGAATAGAAACCAAAACTTCCCAACGATTTCCACAAAACTCAAATCAATTAATAATAAAATAAAGCACTATTTTTGCAAATCAGCAATCAAGTTATGAAGGAGATTTTAAAAGAACAAAACAAGTTAAACTCTTAATAGACAGAGATATTCATACAGAACTACTATCTGTTACTGTTGAAGGGAAGTTAAAACTTGCATTAACTCACCACAGCCCTCAAAGACAACATGGCGTTTTGGCGCCATGTTGTTTTCATCATGTTACGATTTTTCTCCGTTAAATCCGCCGCGCTTCGTCACGCAGCTCGGCTGGCCGCCATCTTTGTTTTCCGTATTTATTGACTCCCTGCTTCAGGATGACCGGCGGCGCCCTCTGCTGGATGGAAGCCAAACTGCAACACTAAAAGAAAGTCAAAAAGGGCGTTATTAGTTAATCGATATGAACTAAATTTGATCTGTAAACCATTAGTCGACCATTTGTTGTGTGAGTTATGCAGAGGGACGTGTCAGCGCCGCAGAGGAGGCGGCGCACTTCCTCCTGCTTTCACTCACACAGCAGCTGCAAACATTTCAGTTATTAAACTCACACATGCAGACGTGAAAATGTGGATCTTCAGGCTTTCTAAAACAAAGGATGGCGTTTTTTATTTGTAAGTGCACTTCTTTTTGTTCATATTTGCAGAAACTTGCCTTTTATTGCTTGTTTATTAAAGATTTCAGCTTGAAAATATAGTTCACTGTCTTGCGGAAATGCAATAATTTATGTTAAATAAGCTGAAAGCTGCTAACACTGAAAGGTAAATTTGTTTGGAAAAGAGACGGTGCTGTTTGTGAGCCACTTGTTTTGATTCCATAAAAGGACAGCTCAGTTTTCCTCATGCATGCCCCACTCAGCTTCCCTGCATGCACATAAAACACAGCGAGCTCTGCTGGTATTCATCCCCCCCTCAAGTCTTTTACACATTTTGTCACAAAGTTTACTTCTTCTTGCCGTTTTTATTAGAAAAAGCAACATTAATTTGCATTTATTACTTATTCTGACGCCTCTAAATCCAGTGAAACCAGTTTAGAAATCTTCTAAACAGTAAACAAAGTCTATCGGTCTTTAATTTAAAGAGAAAATTCACATTTTGCATGTTTTTGTGCTTCCGTTTGGGTCTCAACCCCTTTTAAAAACTGTCAAAGAAAGCGCTTAAAAACAAAACACTCCACTGTTTATTAGCAAAAAGTTAAGGTTCTTTGGTGTCTGGAAAACGGGCAGTTTCAAAATCCTCCAGATGAAGTCGCATTGGGACACTGTGCTGTTACTTAGCAACCACAGCAGAGGCCAGCCCGTTACCTAGCAACCCAAGTGAAACAAATTCAAGTCAAACCTTTCAGATATTATATGTAAAATCTGTGAAAAATGTATTTTTCTATGCAGGACTTTGTTTTGCCCTCTGTCGGTTTACGTCCCGACAGGTTTAAGACTTGTGTTGCTCGCATTCGTTTCCATCAACAGGGACCCGGCTCAGCTTCAGCTTCTCCACAACCAGGTCCTCATGGAGCAGCAGCAGGAGAGCGAACCTCAGACCAAACCCCACACCCATCACCGGCCCCACCACCCATTCCAGACGCAGCTCCCCTCTGAGGTCCAAAGTCCCTCTGAGGGTCCTCTGTGGTCTCCCAGAATGCACCGTGAACCTCAGATTCCTCCGCTGAGCGCCACCAAACCTCCAGCTCCTTCGTTCAGCTCCACCCCCACCCTCAGCACCGCCTCCTGGACTCCTCCTGCTGCTCCTCACATCAACATGTCCCCTGTGGTGACCAGTCTGACCAACACCATCCACGCCTCCCATCTGAATCTTTCCCCCGCGGCTCTGAGCAGAGCCGGACCCAAACCCCAGTTCAGTTCCCCGCCGGCTCCGAAGCTCAGCGCCGCTCCACCAGACTCATCTGTTCTGCAAATCACGTCCCCGACTCCTCAGCTCCGGAGCACTCACGCCTCCCTGATGAACCTGACCGCTGTGTCCTTCAGCTACACCCGGCCCAAGGAGTTCATCGCCGCTCAGACCCTCTCGCCCATCAGGAGTCCGTCTCCGACAGAATCGCCGGTTCCGCTGCTGCAGGAGCTGGCCGCCGAGCTCAATTCGTCGGCGGCCAGCTCCCCGACCCCACCGCCGTTCTCCCTGCCACTCAGGTTCTCCCCCACCAGGGTTCTCAAGTCGCCCACCAGTCCTCCGTCTCTGTTGTCGTCTCCCACGTTCCTGAACAGCGGTCTGGGGTTACGGGCCCAGTCGCCGCCGCAGGCGTCCTCCCCGACCTCCAGCAGCTCCTCGCCCAGCCCCATCCAGAACCCAGTGGCCTTCCTGAGCTCCGTCCTGCCGTCACTGAGCCCGAGTCAGCCCACCAACTCCATGGGGCTTCCCAAAGGAGCTCCGTCAGGGTGAGTTCCCTTAATCATGATTAATCTGATTAATCTGATTAATCGTGATTAATCATTTTTTTTAAATAATCGTCATTGATTAATCATCTAAAAAAATTAATTTTGTGAAAAAAAACCCAAACATATTCAGAGCCGTAATTAATCTAAAATTGTACAAAAATATATTTTGCATTTAAGGTAAAAACACATTTGTCTGTAAAAATGTTTGAGCCAAAACTTTTAAATCAATTTTAATGTATAGAAAGGGCTTAAGTGGTTAAATGACAAATGACAGTGTAGAATGTGCAATTTGTTGTTACCCAATTAATTGTCAGAATAATTGAACATTTAAGTGATTAATAAAATAACCATCAGTTAGTTCCTTCTGATGAATGCTAGCGTTGCTACTAGCTAGCTAGCGTTGCTATAGCTAGCTAGCGTTGCTACTAGCTAGCTAGCGTTGCTACTAGCTAGCTAGCGTTGCTATGAACAAACGCTGAAACGAGCTAGCACTGAATGACATGACTCAAAAGTAGAATCTTGATTTAGTTTTTTTTCCATACCAGATTTGATTTTTTTTAAAGAATAGAAAGCGAGGAAACAAAAGATTTGTACCTTCACAACAAGTACTCTACATACTCTGCAGGGTCAAAAAGAAAACTGCCAAGACTCGCCTGCCGTCAGCTGAGAACATCCGTGAGAGCAAAGAGCTTCTCCTCCAGGACATGGAGAAAACACTTCGGTTAAAAAGTGATGCTCCTCAGTTTGCACATCAGCAGGTACCGTCTGAAATCTGAAACCTTTCTGTGCATCCAACTGCTCAGTTATTTTCAAAGTTTAACTCGGTGTGAAAGAAAACCACAGAACAGAAAACAAATGTTAAAACTTTTGTTCTCCTCCAACTTATCAAATAATATAGAAAAAGAGTAAAAGCTGACACAGCTTTTCATGTAAAACAAAGTATTTCTCTACATGGGATTGTTTTACACGTTTCCACCAGGTGTGTGAACACGTGTAAAAGGATGTTGCATGTAAGCATTCTCCCCTCATGTTTGGATAAACATGGATTCAGACTAATTCCCACACCTAATAATCCTCCTCCATATCAAAGTGCTGCAGCCACCATCATCCATGTCATTCACAGAGTAACAACACAGTTTGCACGCTCAAACCTGCAGTTTGTGTGTGTGATTTTTTTTTCCAGCTTGTAGGATTAGGCCTGTCACAGTAACAACTTTTGCTGGATGATAAATTCTCCCTGAAGTTATTGCGATAAACAATAATATTTTGGTTTTGAGACTACTTTTAAGTAGTAAAATTGTAAAAACTTTAATGAATATTTAACATTGGAACTTGGAGACATTTTACATATTCAAAATAAGCAAAACAACAAATAAGATGAATTATGAAGTCTCTGGAAACAAAATTATCTTCCAAAAAACATCGAGTTGAGACCAAAGACTGAAGACTTTTATCATCCAGTATTTGGTAGAAAGGGAGAAAATGACAATTCATGCAAACAGAAACTACTGAGCTCGTTTTAATTTATCATGCAGCTAATACAGAGCTCTCATGTGACGTCACGCTTCCGTGAACTTTGCCATCTTGGCAGGCGGTCGCTATGGAGTTGCTATGACAACAATAAAAAGGATACAAGCTTAGAGCTAGCTCCCGCCTCGTTCCTGTCTAACTTATAAACAACACAAATTACAACTATTACAACAAGTACTCTACCCACCTCTGTGTAATACTAAGTTATTTACTGTCGTACTTACTGCCGAGCTAGCTAAATTAGCCTAGCTAATATAGCTTTTATCTGCTAGCTTAGACATACATGTATGCTACGTGTTTGTCACGACGTACTGACTCTGTCAGGCACCAGTACGTCGTCATTCACATGAGGAGTTCGTAAGTTATTTACAAATCATTTTAAAAGTTCATAGTTCAGGCCTCGAAGCTCCGCTATGGAATTCGTCCTCTTCGTGTTCACTAGATAGTTAGCCACATCGGAAAATACGGCGCACTGTTAATGAATGCTCTATTGTCGATCTTTTTTCAACAAAAGAGTCAATCAAAGCTAAGTACGTATTACTGTCCAGACTATGGTAGCCGTAATGTAACTAAAACATTTTGACCGAGCACAAATCGCTCCAGTCGGTCATTAAGCGCAACCAGAATTGGTCCATATTAATTTATGAGGGGCTAATTTTTTTTTTAACTCCAGAAGTATTTTAAGTACGCCTTATAGTCTTGAAAGAAACACACATACCTGTATTTTCTCCCTTTTTTTGTCTCGAAGTCCGCTATGCATTTACCTACCAAGATGGCGCTGATCACTTCCTGTTCAGACCTGTGGGAGCTATGTATTGATTTCTTATTATGACAGGCCTGTGTAGGATGTTTGTACCATCTGTGTGTGGTTGGTGTTCATCCATCCCTGTCCTCTCGTAGAAGCTGAGTGTTAAGGGGAAAACAGCCAGCAGACTCCTTGGACCAAACAATGCTGCTACTGTCATTAACTATGATGAGGTACAAGGATCTTCCACGGCTCTGCTTTGCTCCAGGCGGAATGAGTTACCGTCTCAAACCAGAAACTTTCAAAATACACGCTCATTATTCTGTTCTTTTACAAATAATCACTTTAATTAATATCGCTAATCCAGCATTTAAGCTTCTGTTCACTAATGTATAACATGCACGAATAATTCAGTCAAAACAAATTTTAAAATTCATTAAATTTTTTGCTTCCTATTAAATCTACATCTCAACTTTCCACTTGAAGCTTTGGCAACAATTTTTATCTTGATTATTCTCTCACGAAGGGCTTGAGATCCATACAACTAATTTGTGGTTTTATTTGGGATCCAAAGGATAAAAAGAAACTGGGCGATTATTTCTCTGTTTGATGGAGATCAGGTTTTCCACCACCTAAATTAAGGCCAGACTAGGATTTTTTATTTTGTTTTTTTAAATTATGAGAATAAAATCATATTAGTAGAATAAAGACATAATATTTCCTGAAGAAAGTCGTAAAAATACGAGGAAAAAATTTAATAATCCTTTCAAACTCTTCCTGCTGCTGATCTGATGGTGATGTGTTAAAAGATTACATATCTCCTATTTGTAAAACTTCACAAGATTCTTAACATTCTTCATTTTATTCATTTTGTCGCATGGTTTTATTCTTATACGACTTTATTCTTGTAATTTAAATTTTTTTCTTAGCCTGGTCCTGTTACTCCGACATATAGGACAGACAGTCAAACTTCTCTGCATGAAAGTTAAAAATGTTTTGCAAAAGCTGCACCAGTTTTTAAAACGTAACAGCAAACAGGATTTAATGAATTATAAATTTGTGTTAAAGGAACATCTGACTTTACGTGAGGAATAAGTTTGGATGCTTGATGATTCCTGCACATGTTTTTGCATGTGGCTGCAGTCGTCAGTTTTTCAGGCAGATTTGATGAAAATATGGAAAGGTCGCTCCAACCCGACTGCCTGATTAATCGGACGTTGTTGCTTTTTTTTCTTCAGGAGTACAGAGTGTCCAACTTTGAGCAGCGGCTAATGAGTGAAATCGAGTTTCGCTTGGAGCGAACGCCGGTGGAGGAGTCGGACGACGAGGTTCAGCACGACGACATCCCGACCGGGAAATGCATCGCCCCAGTTTTCGACAAGAAGCTGAAGAATTACAAGGCGATGGAAGGCGTTCCCGTCACCTTCACCTGTAAAGTTCTGGGCGTCCCGCCTCCAAAGGTGAAACCCGGCCCAGTTCTGACCGTCCGCCGTCGTTCCCTTCGCTCACATCTTTGGTCCTGAGCAGGTCTACTGGTTCAAGGACGGCAAGCAGATCCTGAAGAAGAACACCCAGTACCAGAAGCTGAGGGAAGGCGACGGGACCTGCTGCCTGCACATCGAGTCCACCACCTGCTGACGACGACGGAAACTACACCGTCATGGCCGCCAACCCTCAGGTTCGGTTTCATCCTTCCTCTCTTGGCTCGGTCCAAAAACTCGCACTTCCGCCCTGGTGGCCTCCAAATGCGCGTTGATGCTTGGGCTGAAAAACTTGTGTATCAGCGTTTCAGTTTTTTTGAAATAATTTTTGTTTTGCTCTACTGAATTTCTACCAAATTTTTCTCCATGTTCAACAAGTTACAGTAAACAGCCGAATATAATGGCTTTGGAAAGCTAAAATACGTATACTGTACATTTAAAGTCGATTGTTTGTTGTAGTTCTGCCATTTTGGAATGAGGCGTACTGTCACAACTCTAATTTCTGCATGTTTGTAAGCTGTGCACTCGAACCCTTGTGTTCACTTCAACTGAGTGCGCTTCGTAGAGGGCTGCAGGGTGCAGAGCGAGTATTGGGAGGATTGGGCCTTTCTGTCAACACCGTCCTGCTGGAGGCTCTGGCTGATTTTGGATTTGCTGTTTGGTTGATCTCCAGGGACGAATCAGCTGCTCGGGACATTTGATCGTCCAATCTGGACCGCCGCGAAGCCGACTGACACCTATTCAGTCTCAGAGGTGAGCAGACCTTAGACAGATGCGATCTGACAAACGGAGAGTCAGGAACAAGAAGTTACTTCCTGTTTCTGGATTTAAATACCATTTCAAAGAAATTGGACATTGTAATTTAAAGCCTTGAAATTGGGCCTCTGTCTCTTTAAAAACTCCTGCTCTTTCTGAAACTCTGCCTTCAGGAAGTCATCCACATTTGTCCTCTATTAACCCTTTAACAACATTTTTACCTGCGTTTAACACAAGTGTAGCTCCTATAATGAGCTCAGCAGGTCCACAAGGTGTTTGCTAATTGCTGCTGGCTAATATGAAGGAGCTGATCTGGGAGTTTTGAAAAGCTGAATGGTTGCCATGGAGATTAAAGGATTTTTCAAACAAGTATGAATAAAAAAAAGTCTATTTTACATAATACTGCCCCTTTAAATGTTTCACATTAGTGTCCTCTGATCAAAGCACAATTCCATAAGTTTAAAAAGCAGGCAGATGCAACCCATATCCAACTTTTTCACCATAGTCTAAACGGATCAATTCAGATCTTCTTGCCACCTAAAAACATCCAACTTACATATCAGGATCTAATTCAGATGTATATCCAAATGTTTTCAAAGCGTTTGCAGTCTGAACAGTTATGTCACATTTTAGAGAAGAAAACGGTTTTCTTGTTGACTTACTATCCAGAAACCGCTGTATTCTGTATTCTTGATAGTCGTGCAGGAGGCTCCACTTCTGCTTTTCAAAGTTTCAACTTTGTATAGTTGCGCTTCTGGTTGCAGCCGTTTTCATGAGTGTACACGTTGAATTAGGGGCCAGCAGCAGGTTTTCTTGGATTTAAAGTGACAAGAGGCCATAAAACAGTTAAAATCTCATTATTTAAAATTGATTTTATGCATAAAATGTGATGAAAATGTTTTGTGTAGCTCATCCTAACCTGGTCAAGGAATCATATGAGGTCACCTATAAACTAAATGTTGCATTCTGTAATTTTGCTGCTGAAGAAATGACAGAAATGTTCTGTAACAAGCCTTGCTGATGATGATGCCAGGGTTCGCACTCGCATCCAGGAGGTGGAAGGCGAACAAACCCAGGAGCGTTTCTTCCGACCTCACTTCCTCCAGGCTCCCGGAGACATGATGGCTCACGAGGGCCGACTCTGCAGACTCGACTGCAAAGTAAAAACACCGAGAACATTTGCGTTTTGTTCTTCTTTTAGCTCCACCTTACTGTTGGTGTGTTGTCTCCAGGTCAGTGGGCTCCCCAGCCCTGAGCTGATGTGGCTGGTCAACGGGATGCCCATCTATCCAGACCTCACCCACAAGATGCTGGTGCGGGAGAACGGCGTCCATTCCCTGGTCATCGACCCGCTGACGCAGAACGACGCAGGAACGTATACGTGTATCGCGAGCAACAAGGCAGGACAGAGCTCCTTCAGCCTGGAGCTGAAAGTCGTTGGTGAGGTGTCACTACGTTAGCATTCATTAGCTGAGTTTCCATTCACCACATCATTGGACATCATAAAAATAAATTTGCTTAATAGATAATTTTAAAAAAATGTATAGAAATTTTTGGCATTTCTTGGTTGAGATTAATTTATTTCACAAATCTGTAATGAAAACATTTTCGCATCGCACGAGTCACATGATCAACAACCGGGTGTTACTACTGCCAGAAACGACAAAGAAGATGACAGGAAGTAGGAGGAGGATGGTTTTTAGTGACTTTTCGCGACAACTATCTTATTTACGTGTGATTTTAATCACATTTAATATTTAATGGAAACAACGCAATTGCGAAGTTATTATTTTTTTCAGACATTAGCGGAATATCGTCAGTTTTGCGCACATTTGTAATGGAAAAGCAGCTTGTTTATTTTTATTTTTTGCAGCATTTTTTTTGTTTTGCCATAAAATCTCCCTGCTTAGAGAAAGAAACGAAGCACCCGCCACAGTTCGTAGAGAAGCTGCAGAACATGGGTATTCCTGAGGGGGCGCCGGTGAGGCTGGAGTGCCGCGTGGCGGGAATGCCGCCTCCGGCCATCTTCTGGAAGAAAGACAATGAAACTATTTCAAAAACGAAGAGCAGAATCAGGTGAGTACCTTGTGTTATTATTTCTAAGGAAATTATAATAAAATCAGATTTGAATAATTTATAACATAAAAAAGTGAATATTTACTGGTGGCAGATTGGTGTAGACTGGTCAGAATATTATAATTTTGCTACCATGGAAGAATTAATCTAAGGAATTTTTTTAAACATTAAGTTTGTCCTAAAGTGACTAGAAGTTGAGACGTGTTATTCAATGCTCTTAGTTGTTAACTTTAGCAATTGTTTTTGTATGATTAGCATTAGCTTCCACTGTTTTTTGTTTTGTTTTGTAGTTTAGCATTAGCTTCTGCTAATTTTTTTATGTGTTTAGAGCTTGCCTCTGTTATTGTTTAACATTTAGTGGTTCTGTTAGCTTTGATTAATGTTTTGTGGTTAGCTGTGTAGCTTTACTTCCCTCTCATCTTTAATGTGTTTAGTGTTAGCTTCTGATAATTGTTTTATGTGTTCAGCGGTTTAGTATTAGCTTCTGGTCATTTTTTAAGTGCGTGGTGATTTAGCAATAGCTTTTGCTAATTGTTTTGTGGGTTTAGCAATAGCTTACACTAATTTTTAATGTGTTTAGTGTTAGTCCCTGCTAATTTTGTTTAGCTTTTTAGCAGTTTGGCATTAGCAGCGCTAATGTTGTTTAGCAAATTAGTTGTTAGTGGTCTTATTATTTAGTTAGCTGGCTAATAATGACTGCTAATGTAAGGCAAACATATATCCTCCATTACAGCTATGGCAGCCATTTTGAAATATGAAACCTAAAACCAAGGAAGTATGAAAGATTTCTGTGGACTAACTGCCAATTTTAGTGCAGAAATTAACTTTCCATGACAACCATGGTGGCCATTTTGAAAAGAAAAAAAAAAGTAAATATGATTTCTTTGAGTCCAGTTATGAACGATTTGACACCAAAAATATTAATCTATAATAAATATTGGAACATTTAGTGCAAGGATACATTTTGAATGTATCCATCTTGAGTTTTCCAGTGGCTAATTTTTTTCTTTTTTAAAAACGATGCAATCTCTGTCAACATCTGTGCCACGTTCTTGTGAAACATTTTGCTGAACTATTACATTTTCTGCTGGTGGAAATAAGTCTGAACTGTCTGTTATTATTTCAGCATGACGCAGGACTCCACAGGATATGTCTGCCTTCTTATTCATCCAACAACAAAAGATGATGCTGGCTGGTACACTGTGTCAGCTAAAAACGATGCTGGAGTTGTATCTTGCACCTGCAGACTTGATATCTATGGTAAATACTCTGCACAGCTGTCAGGTTTCTGAAGATATCCGCTCTGTAACTGTGTAGTAACTCCAGCTTGCTGCTGCGTCTTCAGCACAGTGGCATCAGAGTATCCCAGCACCAATGAGGAAAGCTCCGCGAACGAGCAGCCGCTACGCCGCTCTGACAGGCCAGGGGCTCGACATTAAGTCGGCCTTTTCCACGTCAGACACCAGCCCCCTCCTGTTCGCCAGCTCGCCTCCGGAGGCCACCCTGGAGAGCGACGAGCTGTGACATCCGTCCGCCGTGTTCTGTGACCGCCAGGTCCAAACACGACGAGGCTAACGGGGGAAAACGCCAACAGAGCAGATTTTGTGTGGTACATTTTTGAAGTGTTGCATTCAGATTTCAGCAGTAATCAGCACTGAAAAGCTGCGTTTCCATTACAAATGTGCAGAAAACTTTGTTGATGTTTCGCTAAAGTAAAAAAAAAAAAAACATGATTTCACGATTGAGGCATCTCCATTAAAGGGGCAGTATTATGTTTTCCTCTCACATAACGCCATTTTATAGCACAATCAAGTAACTATCTTACCTTCAGTTGTTATAAAAATGCTGAATATATCAAATATAACTGTGACTTTGTAATTTAACGCATTGAAATTGGGCCTCTGTCTTTTGAAAAACTCCTGCTCTTTCTGAAACTTCACCTTCAGGAAGTAATCCCAACATGGCTCCCCTATTAATCCTTTAGCAACGTTTAGCAACCCTTTAGCTCCTATAATGTTCCACCAGGTGTTTGCTAATTACCGCTGGCTAGTCGGAAGGGGCTTAGTGGGGGAGGAGCTGCGTCTCGAAGGCAGCTGCATGGTTGCCATGGAGATTAAATGGTTTCTCAAACATGTATGAAAGAATCAGGGCAACACTCCAGGTTTGTTTTCGGTGCAGAGTGATAACATTCTAACACGATGTCACTCAAAAAAGACGATTTTACGCAACACGGCCCCTACACAGTTAAAATCACGTGATAAGTTTGCATCACCGTCATTTTTGTCTTTTTTTGTCCATGAATCTTTATTTTATTTACAGAAATGTCAAGCACACAACAAAGTATACAGAAAAATCACATTTAAACAAACATGCATTCAGTTAGATAAATACATGCATTACATTTTCTTCATTTCTTAAAAAAAAGGAGAAAATGTGGTGCTTCATTAAGAAATAAAATTAAATTTAGCCAAAAGAATTAAGGCTAAATTGACTAGTGATTTACCAAAAAAAGTTTTGCCATTGCAGTTTTGCAAACGGCACTAATTTTGATTCAGCTAAAAATAACCTCATCCAAGCGCAAAACATTTTTTAAAATCAAAAAACTATTTTTTTATTTTCCAAAATTGGTGTGTTTCCATTGAGCGAATTTTCCATAATTCCAATTTGCACAATTTCAAGGTAAATGGAAACGCAGCTGAAGAGTTTTACACCATTCCTATTTACTCAAAGACATATGAACAAAGTTTTACATGCAGAAAAAAAAAACATACGCAGTCTTAGCAAAGTCTCATGAGCCACTTGAGACGTTTTTCTCTTTTAGGTTTGATTGATTCACGTAATTTTTATCTTATAATTATCTGTGAAGACGCGATGAATGCTTAACGCTGCTGGTCTCCTTAAGTGCTTTGTGTGCCGCCGTTTACCTGAGCTGCTTGTGCTGGTTGCTCACCTGTAGCTGAGCATGTGAGCAAAAAGACACTTTTCAGATCCTTTCAAGTCGAGTTTTGTTTCTCTCAAATTGGACATTAAAATAAGGCAAGAACTCAACTAGTCACAGATTGTTTTTGTGCAATTATTATATCATATATTAATATTAATATATTATATTCCCTGAAAATATGCCCTTTTATCAAAATGCGTAAATCAAAAGTGCAAAAGAAAATGCAAAATATCTAGGTGCATTCTAAACAAAACCAAAGAGAGAAGTTAATTTTGGCTTTAAAAAAAATCAGAAATTTTGAGATTGACCTCAGATTTTAAAAAAAATAAATAAATAAATCTTGAAAATTTCTGGGCTCCAAAACTCAAAAATGTACAAGGAAAAAAAAAACTCAACATTTTGAGATTAATCTCATAAATTTTCTAGAAGAAAAATAGAAATTTCTCTATTAAAATCTTTTAACTATTCAAACTGAAAATTTCCAAAAGTCAAAAATGTGGAAATAGAATTTCCATATTTAAAAATAAAAATAAATAAATATTCTGACTAATCTTAAAATTTCTGTTTTTTTTCTAGTAAACTTTTAACTTTTCAAACTCAAAAATGCATTTATTCTTTTCTAGAAAATTTATGAGAATAAACTAAAAATTTCAGAGTTTTTTTCTTGCAAATTTCTGGCTATTCAAGCTAAAAAAAATTCCATGTTTTTTTCCTAGAAAAGATTAATCTCAAGAGTTCCGAATTTTTTGGCGGACATTTACTCGTGGGCCTAATACGGAGGTGTATGAAACGCTATTGGCTGCCAATAACATAATTTCCTTGTTGCTGATTGGCTGAACCCCAAAAAGCAGAGACAATAGATGGAGATGTTGGCGTCTATTGGTGCTCAGACAGTTTCCACTGTAATGCAGAAACTTGTGCTGTGATGAGTGAAATGTATGTGTAGAAGTAGAACTGTGGTTTGTAAAGTCGTTTTAAACCTAAAATATTCAGAAAGTTACACGGTTAAACAAACAAGATTGTTTTTTCCCCAACACTTACAAAAGGTATTCCCAGTGTTTTGGGTTTTCCACCTTTTTATTCCAAATTTTATTAAATTAATCTCTTTCTTCAAAATTCTGCACACAAAAACATTATTATGTTGATTAGGAAAAAGTTTGAGATTTTTGCAAATTTATTTAAAATTCTGTTTATGTTCACTAGAAACTTTGTTGTGTGGAATATAATAAAATTTCAAGAAGTTTTTCACTGGAAAATGAATTATAAATGCATCACCTTTATTTATAAAAATAAAATAAAAAAATTAGAAATAAAATAAATTGGTATTTTTCTCCTACAAATTAAGGTAAATGACTTGGATTAAGTGAAGTTTATTGTTTAATATTTATTTGTCTTCATTGGTTGTTTACCAGGATGCAAAGGGTTTAAAAGGGGCTCAGTAAGATGTAAGTCTCTGAATGTATTTTGTTTTCCTGGCATCACAGAATCTCACAGAAAGCAGAAGCTACTACAATTTATGGAAAGCCAAAAGGTCCAAAAGTCATCCAGAATGTTTTTCAAATTCACATTGCATCTATATTCTCTTTGTATTAAAAGCAATTAAAGATTGCCACAAGTGATTTTTCTATTTAATTTCTAATGAAATCTGAAGAAATGTAATTGGTCCTCAGTTGTTTTTATAGCAGGTTTGGCATGAATTTCATGTCCTAAGCTGATTTCTGATGTTTTGCTTTAATAAACTGTAAAAGAAAATGTGTTAAAACACCAAAGTGTCTGAAAAGTGTCTGTAATTTTTCCTTTTCTCTGCTGTATTGAAATATTTCCTGCAGATTTTTTCTTCATTCAACAAAATTGTTTCTGATTTCTTGGTTGACATTAAAGCTCCGTATTTTTAATTTACATGCATATCTGCGGCTTACGGATAAACTCCAGCTCTGCTGATGGCTTGTTGTTGATCCGCTGAAAATGTTTTCTTTTAATATAAATTTTTCTTTCTTTGAGTGAATTGAGCTTCATATTGACAGAAATGTATCTATTGAAATAAATCCACAGTAAAAGTTGGAAGTTTGGAGAAGTACGTTGGCATTAGAAATAAAAACATTTTATTTCCCTTTTCCGCTCCATGATAGCGGAAACAGACTTTGATTAATAAAATCAAGCCTGGATGTCGAACAGAAGGTCACCTGATGTAAAGTTGCTGTAAAATACTTTTGTCCATCAGAATAAAGTTATATTTATGCAAAGCAGTGGGATGTTTATTCTCCTCTGGATTTTGTCTTAAATTATTCTACAAAATAGTAGAAATAAATCAAGTTTGCAAATTTGAATTTTCCATTTTTGATAGGTTTTTTTTCAGTAATAAATTCCCTAAAATGAAAGTAATTTTGTATCAGTGACTCCATATAATTTACAGATTAACATGTTGGATGACGAACGAGTGACTTTCTGAAACTTGCTGGTTATTTTCATGAATTATTTACTTTGTAAAACTTGCAGTTTATGTTTCTGTAACCTCAATGTTACTTTCTGGAACTTAGAAGTTACGTTTGAGAAACCTTGAGGTTACACGGTAGAAGATTCTGGTTTTGTTCCTGAAACTTTTACTTTCTGGTATTTGCAGGTTATATTTATTGAACATGGAGGTTACTTTCACAAACTTAGTTTATGTTACTGGAACCTTAAAAGTTACTTTCTGGAACTTGCAGTTTATGTTCCTAGAATGTTAAAGTTTCTTTCAGGTACTTTTTGGTATTTATTGAACTTTGAGGTTACTTTTTGAAACTTGCAGGTTATGTTACTGAAACCTCTCGGTCACTTTCAGAAAGTTTTGTTACAGGAACCTTAAAGTTACCTTCTTTAATTTTCTGGGTACATTGCTGAAACTGTATTTGTTTATTTAGATATTTATGTAAATCCATCACTAATAGAAGCCTGTTTTCCTGCGATCATGTATCTATTGGCTCAAACTGATTCCAACAAAAAATGGGAAAACTCAAAAGCCAATTAAGCATCGCTAATCAGTCCAATTGGAGCGGATTGGAGTTCAAACAGGCATAAAATCACATTCACCTTACATGACCTAATTAGAGTCAAAGCCCCGTCTGACCAGCTGCTACTTGCTAACTGGGCGTTTCTCCTGTGAGCTTTGAATCAGAGTTCAAATGTTTCTGTTTTAATCAATAACATGACATCCTGCATCTTCCTGCTTTACATTTCCAAGCATGTAGTTTTATTATGGTAGCAGTTGTATTTTGATTTTAAAACCTAAACTTCTTCAGTGAGAGTTGAATTTCAAAAAAGTGTTTCTGCGGTTTAATCCATAAATCCTGGGTAACACTTTCTCTTCCTCTGAAGCGTACGCTTCGCTCCTTAATCTCAGCCCCTCCATACGGAGACGTGTTTCTATCAGGGCAGCTCCTCAGCTGTGACATATGGCATCAGTGCCTAAACCAGCCAGTCACGCCAGAGAATACGGAGCCACGTTAAGGCCTGAAAGGACGAGCAGCAGCTGGCAAACTATCAATCTGTAATAAATGAAATGGATGGGATTATATGCCCAAATGCACAGCGAACTGGTCAATCCCGAAATGACCAGACAGCACCAGCGTGTGTGCGTGACCTGCTACCAGCGACATGCATTAATCTGGGAGATTAATCATTCATAACCTGCCGCTGAAACCTAATCTGATGAGAATATGCTTGATTTTAATAAAAGGAAATATTTCACTGATCAATTATCAAAAGATTATTTATCAAATTCCTTCAAATTTTTATAATTTTCCTGTCTTAATTGATATTTTTTGCAGTTTTGAAAGTATTTTGGACACTTGAGTGCTGAACATTGATTTTATTTTATTTTACTTTAGGGCTGAAACTGATGATTATTTTCGTAATCAATTATTCTGTTGATTATTTTGACAATTAATCAGAGTTTAAAAAATTGCACATTCTGAAAATGTTTCATTTAAGCACTTTAGTCTTTTTTATATATTATTTGAAATATATTGCAGAATGCAAGTAAGCAAAATTAAAATATTTTTTCAATTCAATTAATGTATTTCAATGCAAAAGATATATTTTTTACAGCTTGAATATGTTTTTTTCACCAAGTGGCTTTTTAAAAGTTTCTGTTCTCTAATTAACAATCGATTACTTAATTAGTTGACAATTATTTTAATAATTGATTCATCGTGATTAATCGTTTTTAGCCTGACACGCAAGCCTTTTTTTAACATTAGAAATACATTAAAAGTTGCAAATAAAGAAATAATATAAAGAAAATAAACATTTCACTGCTTAAAATGCAACAACATGCCCTTTAACATGATCTGAACCAAGCTAATCTAAAATTGCCACTTAAGGCATTTTGAATAAAACATTATTAAAAAAGTATTTTATCTTAAATGCAAAATGTATATATTTATGTACAGTTTTGGTTAAATTTCTGCTCTGATTGTATGTTTTTTTCCCACTAAATGGCCTTTTTCAGTTAACGATTAATCGATTACTAAATTAGTTGACGATTATTTCAATAATTGATTAATCGCTATTAAGCAGATTAATTGTTTCATCCCTTTTATTGCGAATACATCTCTTTTTATTTATTTCACTGGATTAAATGATCTAAACGTCAACAAGCAGCAACGTTAAAATGCTAAATGCTAACAGTTTTGAGTGTGAGTTGCTCTTTAGGCTTCAGCAGATGGAAACAGACAGACAGACAGACAGACGTATTACTTCTTGGACCACTTCACAGATCAATTATTCATTTGGCATCATGTGTTCACCAGCAACACCAGACACATTAATGCGTCTCCTGAACTGTGAACAAAGCAACATGAAGGGATTTGAACCAACAGCTTTAAGTTTCTGCAACATCTTGGTCCATATTGTGTCACAGCAATAATCCTTTCATATTGTGCCGGTTAAATCCCTCACGTACACTTCTGCTGCCTCAGGCTAATCTCAGATTATCACCATAAGAAGAACTCAAGTGAGAGTAGAAAGTGATGTCATCAAACAAAAAACATATTATGTGCAAATAATGGAATTTTAGGGACTAAAATTAAAAATAAATACAAAATTTAGGCAAAATAAATATTTTTAAAACATCAAACTTCACACAAAATCAACACATATCGTAAATAATGTGTATATTAGAATATCCTAATGTACTTCTAGTGACAACAAATAATAGTACTTTATCTTATTAATCTCAATTAGAACAACAAAGCTGGTGTATCAACAAGAGGTCTCACTTTGGTTAAAATGTTTCTTTAAGTTGCTATATTGGACAAAGTATGTAAAATTTCCACTCAAATAAGAATAGCAGCAGTTTACAATTACAATTATTCAAGTAAAAATTATAGTAAAACTATTTCTAAAGTACTTTAAAAAAATTAATAATAATAATAATAATAATAATAATAATAATATATGTGATTATTAAATTATTATTGCTACCGAATTAATTAGTGAAACTGCATCATTTCCAGTTTCTGCCTCTCTGTTTGGGCCACCAGCAGATGGTCGACTTTTGGTGTTTGTGACACATGGCTCCGAGTGAAGCCATGCACGGCCGGACCGTGATAATTAAAATGTCATTAGGGTTTGTTAGAGTGGGTGTGGGTCAGTGTTTCCCCGTGGAGGGAGTCGGGGTTCCACCTGTTCATCCCCTCCGCCCTATAAAAGCCGCAGCAGCTCCGACTCACCACACTTTCTGGAGCTGAAAGCTCAAAATCCAGCGAGGAACTGGAACATTTGAATCATGAAGTCCCGTCAAGGTCCCAGCTGCAGCGACTCCGGATCCGAGTCCTCGGAGCCGGATGCCAAGGCTCCGGAGAAATTGGAGTCCGCCACCCGGCGGCGGATGGCGGCCAACGCCCGGGAGAGGAAGAGGATGCAGGGGCTGAATACGGCCTTCGACCGCCTGCGGAAGGTGGTCCCGCAGTGGGGCCAGGACAAGAAACTGTCCAAGTACGAAACCCTGCAGATGGCCCTCAGCTATATCGTGGCCCTCAACAGGATCCTGACTGACACCCGGAGGCCCGCGGCCCCCCACCGGCAGTGGCTGGACCTGCAGCTGGATGTTATGCAGCCGGAAAGTTACTCCTGCCTGATGAGGTTCGAGCATCCGGCAGGACAGGAGTACGTCCACTCGTCCTTTTCTTATGAGTTCGACGGCCATCACGTCCACGCATAATGGGCGCCGCGCAGGAGGGGCGCCATGAAAAAGGTGTAAAAACATTTTTGGTTTGTAACAGCTGTTTGTTCATACAAAATGGTGTTTTCTGTAACAGAGGTACGCCTATTTAGTTTCAGAAAGTACCAAGTTGTGCCTCTGAAAGTCGGCCATGTTGTTGGACAATGTGAGGGTCTTCCTTCCAGTCTGGAGGGTAGTAAATACATTAGTATTGTTTCTGTCCTGTATTTATTTTGCAGTTCACTAAGCCTCAAAGAGGCTTGTTTTTTGGACTTTTTTTTTTTTTCTTTTTTTTTTTTTTTTTTTGATAGAAAAGGTTCTGTTGTGTAAATTCTGTATATCATTAATGTAACATGGGGATGTGTTTTAAACAGCCCTGCAAAAAAAAAGCAATGTGGTGCAATCTGCGATAAATTGAGACAATCTTTGTGAGGATTAAGATGGCATGTTTGTAGAGTTTAAATATAGATTTTATTTTTAACAAATATCTGTTCTGTTTAAAAATGTTCATAAATAATAAAATTATTTTGTGAGAAAACTTTGTCTGACTTTTAGTCACCATTTATTTATCAGGACATTGTACCATTGACACAAAATTCACTATATTATGAAAAATGTCGCTATTTATCCTGTGGAAATACAGTCGGCCTTCTTGATACAAAATGTCTGCTTATCAATTAATTGTTAATCGATTGATAAGATCAGTCATCTTTAGATTAACTCATTAATTGATACTTGCATATTTAGTCCTGGTTGATTAATTTCTTCCAACTGAAAGGCTTTTCTGTTAAATAGTGCCAAAATGACGCTAAGCGGCTAAAACAAGCGATAACAGAGAGAGTGTGCAGAGGAGTAAATCATCCTGTGACCCAGAGCTGCTGGGCTCTCAGACAACACGTATTCTCTATGTCACCAGAGAAGTAAAAATAAAAATGAACTAGTTTAAAACCAAGTGCAACCCATTTTACAGAGGCGTAAATTGGATTTTCTAAACAAATTTCAATATATATAAAGATTAGAACATTATTGAGATATTTAAAGCAATATCCGGCATCCTAGGATGTAGAAATGTAAAAGAATAAGGAAAGACTAAGTAATTATGCTCAGCACTGACAGTTTAAAAAAATTAAAAAAATTTGTTAAACACATAAGCAAGTTATTCTATAAAAAGTAAATCAGTTTCCGAAGCAAAATAAGGCAGCCTTCTCTCAAAAGACAATAAATTAATGTGACAGGCGTATTTACATACCATTCAAAACTCAAAAATCAGCTTTTATCTAATTTACTTTGATACAGCAAGCATTTTTAAAGAGAGAGAGACCCATATCTTGTTATTATTTCTGAGAAAAATCAAAAAAAAATTCCATCTGAGCCCAAAAGAGTTTGTAAACTGGATGTCTTTCTTTTAATAACATGAAAAGTTATTTAAGTTTTGGATCTACAATGATTTAAACTTCAATTTTCTACAAAAGAACCTGTTCAATTAGAATTATTGTATGCTTAGTTTATTGTTGAGCAAAAAAAAAAAAAGTCTTAAAAACTAATTTTATTGTAGTTTTTAGAATTAACATGACAAAAGGTTTGGCTATCACTGCCCTAAAAGGTCACTTTAAACCATTTTGGGATTAACTCTACATTTACTCCATAAGTCTAATGGAGAAACTTCCAGAAGGACACCCAAAAACGACTGATTTAATTTGTTCAACTGACTTAACTTTAAGAAGTTAAAGAAAGTTTATATATATATATAAATCAAATCTGAGTCTTGACTTCACTTAGATCAGATCTTGTGACCGTTTGAGCGGTGGCACAAGCAGCAGATGAAGGTCCTGGCTTGGGAGGCGGGGAAAAAGAAATTAAACTCTCTCTGTGATAATGGCCGTGTGTAATGGCTGTGTTCAGAGCCGCTGAAGCATGAACACCCAAACACAGACCTCCCTAAGCGCTGTGCATTAACTTTAACGTTCAAATAATGTTAATAATGTTCACTTTTTAATCAGCTAACAGGGGGTGGAGTTACTTCCTTCTCCTCGATGTTTTTATCTGAAACTGTTCATTAAAAGTCTAAAAATAGAACACAAATGAGAGAAAAGATACCTATTATGTAACAGAGATTTATTTTAACATTATTATATTTGTGAAGTGTGTCACAATTTGGTCTATTTATTCTTCAAGTTCGCTTCAAAGTTAGGCTAACTTGCTATTGACGGTTGGTGGTTACCATAGCAACCCATAACTGACGGCTCCCAGTCCTACTTCCGGCGCCCACCGGAAGTAGCAGTATTTCATTGTGATTTGTAGGGGTTTTAGCTAATCTATATTCATGATATAAGTTACATCTCTCTTTTCGGTTATAGTACCATATTTAGTAAAACTTGTTTACGGACACACCTTCTGCTATCAGAGAGCTTCTCATTACAGATTATCATAATTATAAATTTAATCACGGGGAGCGACAGGAACACGACCGTTAAGTTTTGTAAAGGAATGATCGTGAGTTAGCATCGCTGCTAGCAGCTGTTTCTCTGAAGATCTGGCAGAAATAAAGAGAAAAGCAGAGAAGCTGGTCAGAGATCTGAGCTGCAGGTTTGTGCCGACAGTATAAAACACCATATTAGCTTCGTGTGATGTGAATTTTGTTTTTTGTTTGAATTGAAAAAAGTTCATGATCTGAGTCTTTATCATTATGATTGGGCCAGCAAAAATTATTTATGGACAAAATAAAATATCTGGGATTATTAAGTCCAACAAGATGACTTCCTGAAACTTCTGGACTGATATTACACCTGATTTGGGATCAATCAAGTAGTTTTGAATTTGAATTTAGCCTGATTTTCTCTCTTGTTGGACACAATAGAAGAGTGAAACTGAGTTTGTTGTGAGGTTATACCACTGGACACACATGTTGATAATATACATGAGATAACAGGATGTAAACAGAAAAAAACTCCTCTCCGGATGAATGTTTGCATACCTAATGAAGACAAAGGAGAGTAGAATGTCAGAGGTGTTTGATGCTAATGGGGCAGAGACCCTTAGTGACATTTCAATTACTCCCCTCATTAATTCAGTCACAAGTGAGCAGCTGGTGACAGAGAATATAATCGACGGGCAATTAATTGATTTCCTAGAGGAGGCCTGTTAGCGCCCGAGCTACTAATCGATAGTGACAACCCTGATTACCAGAAGGTCAGACTCACTGAAATGTCCATCGGTCGCTGTAACCTTGGATGTTAAACAACTTAATTTGGCAGGAAAAGTAACGCTTGTTAAAAATAAGAAGTATTTTTCCAAGAAAGAAACTGCAATGCTTTTGCAATCTTATGTATTTTCCAGGCATATAGTAACATTTTATAGCATAGTCAAGTAACCTACAGTTGTTATAAAAAAAATGCTATATATATCAAATATGACTTAAAAGAAATTTTAATTAATATTTTTTTCATCTTGTAATTTGGCCTCTGTCTCTTAAAAACTCCTGCTCTTTCTGAAACTCCACCTTCAGGAAACCATCACAACACAGCTCCTCTATTGACCCTTTAACAACATTTTTACCAGCGTTTAGATGTTTGCTAATTGCTGCTGGCTAGTCTAAAGGAGTTGAGTGGGGGAGGAGCTACACCTGGAAGGCGGGGCTAGGCCCACACAGCCATTTTGCATAGCTGAATGGTTGCCATGGAGATTAAAGGATTTCTGCAACATGCATAAAAGAATCAAAGCAGCACTCCAGGTATATATTTGATAAGGGAATGATATTATAACATGATGTAAATTAGGTCAATTTTATATAATATTAACATAATAGAGACAATATTACCAGAATGTCTTAAAATTAAGAGGAAAAATGTCAAAGCTGCTGGAGTTATCAGGATCTGACCTGACCATGGGATTCTTTTTTTTTCTTAAATAGATTTTGTTGATTACACAACCGTTTAGAAATCCTGCTACTGATAACAATTTGATCCCAATGAAGTGTTTCCTTATTCTAAAACCTAAAGTTTCTCAACACTCCCTGTTTATTTTTCACGGAGGAGTTCTTATTATTACTCCATTCTCCAAATATTATGACTGTATTCTTGTAATATTACAACTTTATTCTCGTAATATAAGAAAAAAGAATTGTAGCCCGGCCTTATAACATATAAACTCCAAGTAAATAGAAGATGTAAAACAATGCTCGTCAAACAAGATGGCGACCTTGGGTGTGCTGACGTCACTGAATTATGGAAGCACAAGAAGCCAGAAATTTGTAAATCAAATTGATAATAAATCAGTAAATAGAAAGAAACACTGGCTTGACTGAATAAACAAACAATAAATGTAAACAGAGATATGTTAGAAAACAAAGAAATTATCAAAACTGTTTTGATCATCTTTGTCGCTGACAGATGATCTTGAATTTAAAAAATAATAAAATTCATAATGATCTGAGTCTTTATTATGATACAAACTCAGTTGGGTAAAGTATCCAATAATTATTCTCACGTAAAAATAAAAAGTATCCATCCAAGAAATAACTCAAGTAAGAGTAAAAATGTATTTGGTAAAAAGCAAAGTCTGTACTGAGAGACCAAAATATAAAGTTAAGTGAAAATGACAATAATTCATAAAGTAACAAAAAATAACAAAATCGGGCAAAATAAAATGTTTCACATTCAGTTTCTTTCAACGTCAAACTTATGAAACTTTGACCAAAACTGCAGGTGTGAGTCTGGTGAATTATCCGGTTAAAACATGTTTGATTTTCATTCAGTACAGAAAGTGCAGACAGTTGCGATACTTCTAATAAAATTACTCAAGTAAAAGTAAAAAGTACAACATATTAGAATTTTTTTAAGTTACTCAAGTAAATGTAACTAGTTACTACCCAACTCTGGATATTAGTTTGGGCTTTACAACAAAAGCTCCTCCTTCATCCCTCTGAGCTCATCCCTCCATCATCATCATCATCGTCCCTCCAGCAGCTGCTGAAAAGCCGCAACTTGCCGCCCCGCACTCACTTTTCCCGCAAACTGCGAGTCCGGCAGCATGAGGAGTCTGAACAACCGGGCCGAGAGCCACCTGACGGGCCGAGCCGAGTCCGAGCTGGACGGGGGCTGGGTGAACCACGGCTACTGCGGCTCCCCCGGGCCGGTCAGCACCATCTACAGCCCGCAGCAGGCCTCCCTGGACCGGGGCCACAAACTGGACCGCATCCAGGAGGAACCGGACAGCTCCGACCAGAACCCGGTGAAGAAGAGAAGAGGCTGCTGCAGCTTCATCAAAGGTGAGGAAACATTTAAACTCAGTTTTACCACAAATATACCGACTTCTGTCTGTTTAATGAGTTTTATCTGTGGAAAAATGGAGGAAACGAACATTTCTAATTTTCTAAAATCTGGAAATTTCTGAGTTTCAAAGGTTGAAAACTTGCTAGAAAAAAATCAGAAAATTTTAGATTCATTTCAGAAATTTACTGCAAAAAAACTTGGACATTTCAGAGTTTCAAAATTGGAAAATGTTTGACTTTTGCAACTCAGAAAATTTCTAGATTTCAAAAATGTTGACTTTTTGAAACAAAATTTCCAAAGGTACAAATTGTCAACTTTTGAAACTCGGAAAATTAAGAAAAAAAAATCTGTCTTTCTAGAATATTTCTGAGTTTATTCTCAGAACTTTTGATTATTTTCTAGCAAAATTTTCTAACTTTTCAAACTATGAAATTTTAATGTTTTTTTTTTCTGTTACATTTTTTTTGACTAATCTCATTCATTTTCCCCCCCAGCAAATCTTAGACAAACCAAATTTTCTTTTTTTTCTTGAACATTTCTGATATTAATCTAAAGACATCTGAGTTTTCTGGCGGATCTTTACTCATCTAATTCGCCGTTGTGCATGTTTGTTTCCTGCAGCGTTTTGGGGAACCGCTTGGACCGAAAACACGTCCAACAACAGGGAGAAGTTCATCCGCACCACCCTGAGGGAGCTGCTGGTCTACCTGGTGTTCCTGCTGGATGTTTGTCTCTGTAAGTGCTTTGAATTTCTGAACAGGTTTAACATCCTACTTAAATCACAAGGGGGAATATTTACCACTGTGTGCCTCTGCTATAGTTTCATCCTAAATGTTTGTTTTTAAATAAATATAAAGGTGCAGTTAAGCAATAAGTCTATTAATTGATTAAGCCTTTTTTAAAATACAAAATCAGAAATGTACATTAAAAGATGCAAATAAATAAATAATTCATTTTTTTAAAAAGATAAATAGTTTATTGCCTATAATGGTGGAGGAGTTTTGGCAGAAACATATTTATAATACAAACATATTTTTTTGTACAGTTTTGATTTATTTATTTTGAGTTTTGCTAAAATATCAGAAAATACAAAATAAATAAATAAGTAAATATGATAACAAGTCTAAAAAGATATAGACATAAGTGTCAAAATAATTTTTTTTAAAACATAACCTAAATATAAAAATATTTGTCTCATCTGAGTTTAGCAAATAGTGTCTAATGGTTGCTATGGTAACGTGATGACGTCAGCCTCAGATATTTTTACACTTCTCTGTCTTTCGCATCTTCTTTAGATAAAGTTGAATTCTGGTTCAATCTACTGAAGCTAGCAGAAAAACATCTGTGTCACGCTATATTAAGAAATTAATTACTAATTAAAATTTTATATGAAGTTTGATTTTATAAAAAACAAAAACATTGCTGTATTTATTTTGAAACTGGGCCCACAATTATGCTACCAGCAATTATTTATTTTATTTTATTGTTTCCCAATAAAATAATGTTACTTATACAACTTTCTTTTATTTGTGATGTTTTCATTTGTCTTTTTCTTACAGTTGTTTATTTTTATGCAGCAGCTGCCATGTTGTATTCTAAATGCTTGAGGAGTAAAGTGGTATGATACGGTATTTATTTTTGACATTTTTCAGAGCAGGATGAACAAATTTTCAGCATTTTTACGCTTTTTTGTTTTCATCTTATTTCCATGAGGCAGAAATGCATAAGGAAAAGTAAAAAGAGGAGAAGAGGCAATGTAAAAAGAACAAACATATGGGAAAACACAAAAGAAAATCTATACATCTTCTGGTAAAACTGCATGAATATGAAAAAGGAAAAACAAAGCATATATATTTCCTACTGAAATATGGTAAAGAAAGAGGAAAGTACATTTCTGCTTCCATTTTTAATTTTGACAGTTTTGGTCCTCCGTATAATCAGGGTTGCAAATTATTTTCTCAACTTAGTTGATGTTTTTTGTTTTCTTTTTTTTCAAATAACAACCTAACATTTTGTTGTTTTTCTTTTTAACTGTTGCTGTTTTTTTAATTTGTTAAATCAACAACAATTCTGCGACTTAAATTAGCATTAGCATTAAGGTTAGCATGTTCAAAGAGAACATCTGGGATAAATAAAAAAAACCCGGTAAAATAAATAATCAGAGTTTGTCTAAATTCAATGTTACCTCTTTATGGAAGATGATTACATAATTCCCGTGGGTATTTCTGAGAATTTGAGTAAATCTGAGGCTAATTGCGGATGGAAAGTTTCCTCTCAATGCGGCTCTTGTTGCTCTTTTGTCCCGCAGTGAAAGGAAACAAGCTGCTGCTGCTGTCTTGGCTTTTAGCGATAAGAGCATTTAGCTCTTTTTGTGTCTTTGTGTTGGTTGGTTGGACTCTCATTGTTTGACGAGGCTGTTTGACATGTTTTATCCAAACAAATTACCGGGACTAATCTGGGTCCTTTTAGCCGCAGAGGCGGCCCGAACAAAGCCCGCGGCTCTCTTATCTGGGAGCCAGCCGGGCGCTAACAATGTGATTACGTTGATGTGCTTTCAGTGACCTACGGTATGAGCAGCTCCAGCAGCTATTATTTCACCAGAGCCATGACGGATCTGTTTGTGGGCTCGGCCAGCCAAAGTGGAGTCACGTTTCAGACCATCGGCAACATGGCCGACTTCTGGGACGTGAGTTTCTGTTTGTTTTTCGAGGTTTTGTTTGCTGATGGAAATGTAAGATGGCGGATCAGGGCTGATGGAGACAACATTCCTGCAAAAAACTGAGACATTTTGAGATTAATACCAGACATTTTCTAGAAAGAGCAAGGATGTTTCTGAGTTTGAAAAGTGAAAAAATTCTTTTAAAAAATCTGAGAAAAAAAGAAGAAAAAGCAAGAAACTTTCAGAGCCTAAAACGTCACATTTTTGACTTTAAGGAATTTTCTGAGTTTTAAAGGTTGATCATTTTCAAGAAAAAATATTTGAAATTTTAAGATTGATACAAAACTTTCTGAAATTTCTGAAATTGACTTTTGGATGTCTGAAAGTCAAAAGTCAAAATTTTTCAACTTTTGGAGCTCAGAAATTTCCAAATGTTTTCTAGAATATTTATGAGAATAGTCTCAACATTTCTGATTTTTTTTCTACCAAAATTTGGATTTCACAAGCTCAGAAATTGTCTTGATTTTCTTTTTTTTTTTTTTTTAAAAAGAGAGAGATTAATATCAAAATTTTTGAATTCTTTTCTCTCATATTTCTTATTTTTCAAGCTCAGAAATGTCCTTTTTTTTTTTTTAGAAAATTTAATCTCAAAGTTAAATTTAGTCCTTTTTTTTCCATCTACAGTGGCTGACGTTGAGTTAAAGTTAAAATAATTCTCCGACTTATTCTCTGTGTACCATCAGTACGCCCAGGGTCCGTTACTGGACGGCCTTTACTGGACCAAATGGTACAACAACCAGTCCCTGGACAGCGGAGACCAGTCGTTCATCTACTATGAGAACATGCTGCTCGGAGTTCCCCGGATGAGGCAGATTAAGATTAAAAACAACTCCTGCAAAGTCTATAAAGACTTCAAAGATGAGATCACCGAATGCTTTGACGTCTACAACGAGAAGAAGGAGGACGACCTCAGCTTTGGCCTCATCAACGGCTCTGCGTACGCCACGTCTCATCTCCGACAAAACAACAAAAACAATGGGCCGGCTTTATGAAGCGACACTGTCACAGATAAACAGACGTAATCTGGGTTATTTAGCTTTTAACAGGGGAAAAAAATAGGGATTCATTCTGAAAAGTCCTATTTTCACAATGTTATTAATTTTTAGTTCCAAGGTAAATATTTAATTTTTAAACTAAATATTTAGCTCCATATTTAGTTAACAACTAAATATTTATATATTTAGCAAGCTAAATCTTTAGATTGCTCATTAAATATTTACGCTCTCAGCTAAACATTTAGATTATAGACTATATATATTTTTCATAAGCTAACTATTTAGCTTTCTCACTAAACCTTTAGATCTGAGCTAAATATATTTAACTGTCAAATAAACATTTAGCTTGGAGCTACGTATTTAGCATACAGACTATTTAGTTAGTGAGAACTATTTCACTTGCTAACTAAACATTTAGCCCCGCAAGCTAACATTTGTAGCTAGGAAGCTAGTTAAATTGCTTGCTAACCGAATATTTAGCTCTGAACCAAATCCTTAGTTGGTAAACTAAAGATTCAGTTAGCAACCCAGATATTTTTCTTGCTAACTAAACATGAACTTAAGTATTTAGTTTGTAAATATTTAGCTCACTAATTAAAATTAAAATTTAAAATGACAACATTTATATATATGAAATATGTCTATGATTGGCTAAACAGCCCAGATTATTGGTGTCACTTCACAAACAGCACCCCATACAGTATATATATATATATATATATATATATATATATATATATATATATATATATATATATATATATATATATATATATATATATATATATATAATACACACATTGAGAGAAGTAAACCTTCCCTCCTGTAGGTGGCGCTACCACACAGAGAAAGACCTCAAAGGTTCCTCCTACTGGGGCCTCCTGACCACCTATAGTGGAGCCGGGTTCTACCAGGACCTGAGCCGGACCAAGGAGGACAGCGCCAACATCCTGGCAGAACTGATGGAAAACCTTTGGATGGACCGAGGAACCAGGGCGGTTTTCATCGACTTCTCAGCCTACAATGCAAACATCAACATGTTCTGTGTCGTCAGGTGAAGTTTTCCAACATTTTATCGCACTACGAACTTAAAAGGTGAAACATTATGCTTCTTTGAACAGGTTAGGATGGGTCTATGGCCTATACAAAACACATTTATCTGATTTGTTTTGCATAAAGTCACTCTGGGATTATATTATACAACAGTACATCTTTGAAAAGCACAAGTGGAACCTTCTGCACAACAAACAAGAACACAGAAAGTGGTTTCTGGGTGGTAAGTCAACAACAAAACATCTGCCTTTTCCAGAAGCCATTGTACAGCGCATACAGCGCTTTTAGAAGCAGGTAAAACCCAAATGAAAGTATGAAAATATGCTAAATAGTTTGTACATTTTAAGGTATTTTAATGAATGTTGCGTCACAGACCAGCACAGATTAGAGATTCGCAAAGTGGTTTGTTGTTTATCATGACTGGAATTTCTTTTATTTATTTTGGATTTGGTTTCATACAAACTGGTTTTGGTTCTCTGACCGGCTGGTTTGCGTCTCTCAGGTTGGTGGTGGAGTTCCCAGCGACTGGCGGCGCCATCCCGTCCTACCAGATCAGAACCGTCAAACTGATCCGCTACATCACCCACTGGGACTACTTTGTCCTCGGCTGCGAGTTGGTTTTCTGCGTGTTCATCCTCTACTACGTCGTGGAGGAGATTCTGGAGCTGCGGATACACAAGTTTGCCTATTTCAAAAGCATCTGGAACATCCTGGACATACTGGTCATACTGGTAGGAGACAGATTCAGGTCCAGATTCAGAGCCGCTTTTCGTCCTGAAGGAAGTAACGGCGTTTTTCTCTCCAGCTCGCCATCGTTGCGATTATCTTCAATGTCTTCCGGACCATCAAAGTGGATAATCTGCTAGGGTCGCTGCTGGAGCAGCCGGATTTATACGCCGATTTTGAATTCCTGGCTTTCTGGCAAACCCAGTATAACAACATGAATGCTGTGAATTTGTTCTTCGCCTGGATCAAGGTAAACGTTTCACCTCTTTTACCGTTTATTGTTACACTTTAAAAAGTTTCCAGGCTCCTCAAATTTGTCAGATCAGCAAACTCTGATAAAGATAAACATCTTTATCGTTTATCTTTGTTTAGCTTTTTATAAGAGAAAAAATAGGAATTCATTTTAAAATGTCCTATTTTCACAATGTTATTAATTTTTCATTCGAAATTTCACAGTTCCAAAGTAAATATTTAGTTTTTGAACTAAATATTTAGCTCCACATTTAGTTAGCAACTAAATATCTATATATGTAGCAAGCAAAATTTTTAGCTTGCTAAATAGTATTTGGTTAACAAGCTAACTCTGTTGCTTGCTCATAAAATGTTTAATATATATAGTCTATAAGCTAAATAGTTATAGACTATATCTATATTTTTTGTAAGCAAACTATTTTGCTTTCTCGCTAAACCTTTAGATCTGAGCTATTTATTAGTTTAACATTTAGTTAATAAGCTAACTATTTTTGCTTGCTTTCCAGACATTTAGCTCATAGCTAAATATTTTTAACTGTCAAATAAACATTTAGCTTTGAGCTACATATTTAGCTTACAGACTATTTAGTTAGTGACAACTATTTCACATTTAGCTCAGCAAGCTAACACTTGAAGCTAACTATTTTGGTTGCTAACTGAATATTTAGCTCTGAACCAAATCCTTAGCTGGTAAATTAAAGATTCAGTTAGCAACCTATTCAAAATAAACATAATATGAATAATCACAAAACACAATTTTTATTTGGGTAGGTAGCTAGCTAGCTAAGTTAGCATGACGCCATATTAAAATTAGCCTTTAGCTGTAACTTTTCAATCAAACACAGGAACCTTTTGGTCTTTTTGTAGATTTTCAAATACATCAGCTTCAATAAGACGATGACGCAGCTGTCCACCACGTTGGGCCGATGCGCCAAAGACATCCTGGGCTTCGCCGTCATGTTCTTCATCGTCTTCTTCGCCTACGCGCAGCTTGGATACCTGCTGTTTGGGACCGAGGTCGAATCTTTCAGCACATTCGTCAAGTGCATGTAGGTGCTGACAAATATCCAGAGCTGCGTAGTAACCAGTTACATTTACTCGATTACATTCACTCTATTGAAAAAAAAACAACTTTTATTTTACTTTTACTTGAGTAGTTTTATTTTGAAGTATTTCTATTCTTGCTTGAGTAATATTGTTGGGTACTTTACCCACTGCTGTAAACATTGTTACCAAACAGACTTTAACTGTAAAAACTAAACCGTCGGTTTTCCTTTTGTTGCAGTTTTACGCAGTTCCGGATAATTCTCGGCGACTTCGATTTCGACGCAATCGACCGCGCAAACAGAGTCCTGGGGCCCATTTACTTCGTCACCTACGTGTTTTTTGTTTTCTTTGTCCTGCTGGTAAGAATTTCTGCATCAAATGTTTGATTTTAGGGCTAATCTGAGCGGTGGTTCATGAGTTTTTCCTTCCAGAACATGTTCCTGGCCATCATCAACGACACTTACTCAGAGGTCAAAGAGGAGCTGTCGACTCAGAAGGACGAGCTGCAGATTACTGACCTCATCAAACAGGTACGGAGCAGGTGAAATCATCTAATATCCACACGAGGATTCCTAACGACACGGATTCCTTAAAACTCCAGAGCTACATGAAGACTTTTATGAAGCTGAAACTAAAAAAAGAGAAAATATCGGACGTTCAGAAAGCTCTACAGTCTGGATCTGGAGAAATCGAATTCAGGGATTTCAGAGAGACTCTTAAAGAGTAAGAGGCAGAAAATCATTACATTATATTACTATTGTTATTATTAGACATAAATCCTGTCTAACAACAGTGTTGAATTTGCAGGATGGGTCATGAAGATAAAGAAATATCCGCAGCTTTCTCGCAGTTTGACCGAGACGGAAACCAGGTTCTGGACGTCGACGAACAAACGAGGATGAAAATCGAACTGGAAGAAAAACGGGTTTGTTTCCAACTAAATCAATCATCTGTTTTTACAGTGTTTGGAAAAATATTCCATTTATTTCAGGAAATGTGGGGAAAAAAATAGTTGCTAGAAAAAAACTCCCAAATTTTGAGTTGAATCTAAAACATTTTCTGTAAAAAAAACAAACCTGGGAATGTGTGAATTTCAGAAGTCGAAAATGTTTTTAGATGATTTTTAGAAATTTACTGAGCTTGAAAAGTCAAAAATTTGCTAGAAGGAAATCAGAAATTTTGAGAGTAATCTCAGAAAATTTCAACAGTGTTTAGGTTTGAAAAGTAAAAATATTTAAACTTTTGGAAATATTCTGACACAAATCATAATTTTTAATTTTAAAGTCAGTTTAGTAAATTGTCAGATTTAAAGTCATAATTTTGAGGGTCGAAGTTCCTCTTTGGGTTTTAAACCTTTTGGTTTATCACAACAAATCTCAATAAATATTTTGAAGTTTGTAATTATAGCGTCACAAATTCTAAATAAATTAATTATTCTGTTTGATTTGTGTGTAAAAACCAGGATGCTCTAACGTTCGAGCTGAACAACTTGGGAAAGAACTATGGAAAAGAGTTTCCGGAGAATCGTTCGGCCTCAGACGATGAAAAGAGTCGAGGCTTCGCGGCGCAGGAGCAGTTCCTCTGGTAAAAACGGATTTATTCAGGAGAAATGAAACGTGGCGGATGAAACGGATTAAAAGCAGGTTTTGTTCCTGAAAGGCTGAGCAGGCGGGTTCTGCAGATGGAAACGTCGATGGCGGCGCTCGCATCCAGGACGGACCTGATCATGGAGAAACTGGGATTAACGGGAAACAACGTCAGTATCCAGATTAAACCAGATTAAAATGTTTCTGTGCTCTATTGGGGGAAAGTTTTCTGCTTGTAATTTGAAATAAAATTTTGTTTTTGAAAAAGGGATCAAATTTCCTATAGTTAAAAAATATATAACTTTTATTTTCCAAAAAGTCCTGTAACCATGGGAACTCGTTTGAAAGCAAAAGCCCAACAGGAAGTTGTTTTAACGAGTTTCATTATGAAAGACAGATTCATAGATTTTAACTCAGAATGTTGATATTTTCCAAATAAAATATCTTTATTTATCTAATTTTATCTGACTTTCTCCTCCCAGACCGATCGTTCCTCCTCACTGACGTCTCGGATGTGATGAACCTGCTGGAAGCCATGAAAAATATCTCGCCTGAAAACCAGTTAGCACCAGCAGGTTGTCATGGAAACATGTAAATACTGTAATAATGAATGTATCGCCTACTAGCTATCTGACTGCAGGAGAACGGCGGCGCATCAGGGCCAGATGAAGAGGAAGAAGAGTAAATTTCAGCCAAAAAACTCAGAAATTTTAAGATTGTTCTCCAGAATTTTCAAGGTTATGGAAATTTCAAAAATATTAAATTTTTGTAAATTTTCCGTGTTTGAAAAGTCAAAAATTTGTTAGACAATAATAAGTCATTTTAAATTAAATTAAGATTTTCTAGAAAATAAATGAAATTTTGAGATTTAAACTTGGAAAACAAATCAAAGGTTTTTGTTCTGGGGAAAAAAGTGCAAAATCTGTCAGTTTCAAAAGTCAAAAATGTTCAAATTTTGGAAATTTTCTGACTTTGAAAAGTTTAAAATTTGATTGAAAAAACCCTGAAATTTAGAAATTAAAACTCAGAAATTTTCTAAAAGTAATTTGGAAATTCCTGAGATAAGAAAGTCAGAATTTTTTAATCAAAAATTATCTGGAAAAAAAAATTGAAATGTCTTCGTTTCACAAGTTTAAAAAATTTTGACTTGGAAATTTTTTGAGCTTTTATTTATTTCGGAAAAATAAAACTCCCAAATTTAGAAAAAAAATCCCAAATTTTTAAATAGGAGATTTTCTAGAATAAAATCTGGAAATTTGTTTTAAAAATGTAATTTTTTTTTCTTTTGTAACCCTAAGAATTTTTTTAAATCAAAATTTGTTGACTTGAAATTCCCAAAGTTCCATGTTTTTTTTCTGGAAAATGTCTGAGATCAATTTAAAAACTTGACTTATTTTGACAGCAATTACTTTTTCTCCCATCTGCAGCGACCTCAATGCGCCGCTGTGCATTAGAGACAAAAAGCAGATTGATGTTTAGCTGGTTTCAGTGGCACAGCCATGTTTCTGAAAACTAAGTACACCCTGTGCTGTAACGTTTCTACATCACCGGTAGCAGAAAAGCTCCTGCTGGGTTGATAAATTGTTCTCACTAGAATCAAATCAAACAGATTGGAAGTGACTCAAATCTGACTTCATCGTTGAGATTATTCTGCTGTTAGTAAAGATTTGCATCTCTATCAGTTGTGCCAAAAAACATGGAGGGTGTGTTTTGAGTTTCTTCTTCAATCCCTTTTTAACTATCATGCCATTAAGCTAACAGTTAGCATTTAGCATACCGAGGCCTGGAGACAGACATTTCCCACTTTATTTTTTTTATTTGTCCTGTTTTATCTTCATGGAGCTTTACAGTTTTCACAATAATGGACCAATTAATATATATTTAGAAAAAAAAAAAAGAATTTGCTGTGGGTTGATTTCAGTCAATTTGAACAAGGAGGTGGAAAAGAGAAAGACGTAAGAAATATTTTTCACATTTGGAAAATGTTCCTTTAACATCCTGGAATCGGCTTTATACCCAGTGGTTCCATTTAGTTTTTATGAAGGTGATCAGACCAGGTCTGTAAAAAATTCAGGTGTGGGCTGTTGTCCCCTTTGTCCCCCCTTTTGAAAGCGCCACTGCTTATAACATTGCACAGACTAATAGCAACAGCTGCTCATTGTTTCAGAGCAAAAACTACAAAAATGTATGGTTTTAATGGTGTTAACGCTAATAAATAAACTTACCTCCCCCATTTCACCCATACAGAAGCAGCAGGGTGTACTTAGTTTCTGTCCCTGTGTTGAGATCAAAACTTTCTCTTCGCTCTGATTGAACCATTTGAGTTGCAAAATAAATACCTACACAGTGGTGTTAGTGAAAAAATAAAATTTATTTACTTCATATTCTAATCATGTTGCTCTTTCAGAAAAGCTCATTATATATTGGTTAGTAGTTTACTTTGACTAGACCTACGAGGCCTTTAGAAGTGAGCTGCAAAAATGTTGTCCTGTAAGTTAAAAATCTTTAGTTTGATTAAATCTGTTAATGTTGCATCAAATGCAGTTTTACAGTGTTTGTGGTTTGCTGTCAGACTCTCATAGGAAACATTCATTGTGTCTAATAAACGTCCTGAACAACGAGGTATAAATGCTCCTTTATTTGAAGTGACCGAGTTTTCTTTTCTGCTAACTTCAACAGCTCCAAAAAATAATTACATTCACGTTCGAAGCGATTCGTTTGAGCATCTCAGCCACTTCCTGCCGCACACAGGAAATGACACACACATAGGTACGAGGAAAAATTCAATGTTTTCAAAACAAATCGGCCGTTTGACTTTATTAACAAATCAATTAAGGCATATTCATAAATTATGCTGCTAAAATATTCAAAAAGAATATTCTTCTAGAGGGTGTTAATCAACATTATATACATTTTATAAAGATTTAAGATTCCTTGAACACTTCAAAACTGAAAAGAACCAAAACATTTCATTCAGCACAAAAATTAGCTTCTTAAAGGGCACATATCATACAGCAGAGGTTCAATCTACAAAAACTGAAAACAAGAACCTTCTAGTAGATTTCTAAAAGGATTTTTGTCAATAAGAACACCTCGGTAACCACACTGCTCTTAAACAGGAAGTGAATACCATATATGGAAGCTGTGATATTCAGTTTTTATGTTTTTTACCGAAGAAACTTTTAAAAAGAGGAACATGTTGAATGGATGTGTTTTATTTTGAGTATTATGAAATAAATTAAAGGAATAAAGTTTATAACCCGGTTAAGACGGATCACCGCTAAGGTGGACATGGTTGTTTGTGAGCATAAAGTTTACCCAGGAATTAAATACCTTTTTTTCTTTTTCCAGCTGTTTTTATTTGTCCACAAAGTGTTTACTGATTTCTGCAGGTCGAATTAAATCCCCAAATGTTCCTCATGCATGTTTAGCCCTGATAATTAATAATTACATACCAGTATTTATTCCTCTTATCCAGCACTTTTCAGTCTAAAGAACTTGGCTTACAAATAAACCTGGAGATAACCTTCTAGAGTTTGACTGGCGTGTCACAAGGCATTGTAGTAAAATACATTTTATTTGGAAAATGTGAGGCTTACACAATCATTGTACATTTATTTTAGCTAGAATCACATCATCTGGTAAAATTTGTCGTCTATATTTGTTTTTTGTGGTGAATTACAGAAAGAGCAGATAAATCTCAAGGTAGGGTGCCGGTTGGCTAGGTCTCCAATGTACCTTAAAAATCACCATATAAATATTCAATTGATTTAAATTCAAGATGGAGACTTTTCATCACTCTTGAGTGATTTTTATTGATTAATCTTCCTGGTGAAAATGCTGATATATGCCCTTTAATCTCTCACACACCATGCAGAATAGCACAAGTAAAACCCAAAACAGCAGGATTCAAGTAATTGTTTTATCGTAATTTGACTAGAAATGACGTTTTAACTAAAAACTTGCTAAATTTTGTAAGCATCAAATGAAAATCAAATAAATCCTGCTGCCAACCAGAAATCAACATTTAAAAAGAGAGAGCTCCTCTGACCAAACTGCTTCAAAATGAGCACAAAGCCTGTCACCTCTACAGAGTTTTAATGTTATTTACACAGGGACTATAAAGGTGCAGCCTTTTCCAGATTCAACAGCACAAATTCAAACTATCATCCAAAATAAAACCATCAACGTCTGAAAACGACAAGCCCTCCACTGCAAAAGATGAACATAAACGCCTTTAAAAAGACGCTGTTCTTAGGTTTTCTTTGTACACAAACTTTATTCAGGAAAACAAAAATTCCACTTAAATTTCTGACATATTTTAAAGAGCAACACGAAGCAGCCGAATAACAGTCTTCATAAAAGACTTTTGTCAAAACCCGACTTGAAAAGGAAAAACTAAAAGGTTTGTTCTTTAGCGAATTTGTTGATTAGCGAATCCACCAAAATATATTTCTAAAAACATTTCCAGACTGGGAGGGAGGATAATTTAACATTCATGCTGCTAAATTCATCACATTCCCAACGTGTTTCGAAATGTCAAGTTTTGGATTTAAAAACAGCAAAATTAGTGACTTTAGGATGTTTTTTGTTTGGACTTCAAATGTTTAAAGTTTTGGTTTTTCCTTCGGTATTCAGGCCAGGTTAGCTGCTTTGGTTTTCCTTTTCTAAAACATCAAAATTGTAAATAATCACCATATAAACAAAGTTCTGAGTCAGGAGGAGAGTGATTTATAAAACCGGTTGTTAACGACCAAACTCTGTATAAATACGACTCCTGTTCTCTCATTTCTGTCCGGATGAAAGTGCCGTTTTTTGTTTTTTCCCCTTGGTGGTGCGTTCGGGTCGGAAACGTCTCACTGCATCTGGTAGCCGGCCATGTTGAAATTCCCCACGTTGGAAACGACGGTGTCGGGAGGCGTCGGGGCCGAGGCGTAGCCGCCCACCCAGGGTGTGGACTGCGACTGCCTGCAGGCCGAGCAGATCAGCAAATATTTACTCAGATATTTCAGTTTCAACTGTGAAATTTTACTAAACGTTTAGCAGAGTTTAAGAAGTCTGGGGAACGTTTGTTCCCTTTATATGCGTTGTGCATTACTTACATGACTTACGACTTTTTAAAAAAAACATCTAAAACAATACAAACGTATGAAACAATAAAAGAATAAACTTTTAACTTTATCACAATCAGCAATAAATCAATTAACTGCATGATAAATTAAAACAAGCGCAATAATTTTGCATGATTTATCGTTTCTCTCCTTCTACCAAAAACTGGAAGATAAAATGTTTCATTCTGGTGTTTCAGTCTCAAATAAATTCAGTTTAACCATGTTTAAAACCTCCAAACTGTCCTTTTTATTGGGATTGTTATATTTACTCTAGAGATGCACAGATATGAACATTTGGGTCAAGATCAATAAATGAATCTCATTTTTAATGTGGCTGCTGTTCTAAAAACGTTTCTCAAACAACAACACCGTTACATTAAAAAAGCAATAAACATTTTTTATTGTAATTTTTATTATGATAAAAGCGCCACAAAATATTGTGATACATTTTTAATTGAATTTCATCCATATTAAAGAATTTTAAAAACCTTGAATTATAAAAGAGCTTTAAAAAAAATTAACAGGAAAAAAACCTGGAAATTAAAAAAATTAATCTTCAAAATTAAATCTGTATACCATGTTTATCTGAACTTTAAAAACGTTGCGCAGTGGGAACTCCATATATGGTCAAATGTTGTCAGGGATTCTTCTTAAAGAGACGGCGTCCTAATGGAAGAGGAAGTGAACTCACTCGGCTCCGTATCCCTGCTGGCTCCATGTCTGTCCGTACATGTAGGAGGGAACCTGCCAGCCGTTGGCCATGTACTGGCCGTACTGGTGCTGCTGGTCCCCGTACACCTGGCTCCACTGGCCCCACTGGCTGTAATCCACCTGACACAATTCATCAGATTAACAATCCGATTAAATCTAAAACTGTTTTTTAAAAAAGATGTCTCATTCTGAAGATTTTTCATCTAACCATTTCTAAAAGAAGAAAATAAACATCTTATCTCCTAAAATCCGATAATGTAACTTTCATTTAGGACGAATCTGCAGCTAAAAAATACAAAATGTGAAAAGTTCAACCTTTTCTGCTGAACAGGGCTGATCGATTGATTACTTTCTGGATTAACTGATTAATACCTAAACAGCAAAAGATTCTTAATAATAGGGAGATTTTTGTATTTTTACAGTATTTTAACTGCCACTTGAGGAGTTCTGGGTTGAACATTTTCACAGACGAAAAAGATTTTTTTGAAACACAAATGTCTATTTTTGTACAGCTTAATTACTCCCCTAAATGTGTTTTATTTTTCACCAAACTGCCTTTTTTCTTTGAGCCTTTTTTACCAAATTACATGATTATTTCAATAATCAATTAATCACGATTAATCGTTTCGGCCCTTTACTCAAACCTTTTTATACATTTGAAGTACATTAAAAGATGCAAATAAACAAAAATACTTTTGATTCCTTTTTTGATAAGAAAAACATTTTACTGGCTAAAATGCAACATAGCGTTCCTTCAGAAAATGGAACTGGGGGAAGATAAAACTGATCAGTTTTGGCAAAAACGTTTACAAATAATGGTGTTTTTATCTGAAATTCAAAACTGATGCATAGTTTGTACAACTTTACTGCTCTGAATGTGTTATTTCACCAAATGGCCTCTTTTTTCCATCTGCATAATCAAAAACAATTAATCGATTACTAAATTAGCTCAATTATTTTTTGATAATCGATTAATCACGATTAATCGTTTCAGCTCTAGTGATTAATACTTCTAAAGAACGTCACAAAGATAGAAATGACATGAAAAACCAGAAACTGACTGGAAATCTGTGTCAGATTTTTAGTTATTTATGAAATAAATCAAACTGGTCAAAGTTTTACAGTGACCATGTCTGATTGTTGGGAGGCAGAAACACAAACAACACTTGAACTGAATCTCTTGCCAAGATCCTGACTCCACAGTCTGTCTGTCCCACATTGACTAATTTGTTTGGCACAAATAAAACAATAATATCTGTAAAAAATGAAAACAAAAATCACAAATGCAGCAGGAACTAACGGACAGACGCCAAATTTAGCTTCAAACATCATTTTCTCAGGTGCTTTTAAAACAACTGTGTGAAAATAAAAACTCACCGTCGCTGGATTCAGCATTAGAAAATATTAAATTTAGAAAAATACAGTATTTATACCTGTTGGTCTAAATATACCACAAACTTTAATATATTTTATTGGGATTTTAAGTGATAAAGAAAAACAAAGTGCCACATGGGAAATAGAAGAAAAACACAGTTTTCTAGTTTTCTAGCAAAGATTCTAGACACTGTATTTAACAGTGGACTTTGACTGGACCATTTTAACCCTGAAAGTGTTGTAATATAACAAAATCTCAACTTCCACTTTTTTATTATTTTACTTGAACTTAGAGATTGAACAATGTAGTTCAGTCTTTTAATGCGATTGGATAGGAAAGTTTTAGACAAGCATATATTTACAGACAAATGTGTTTTATCTTAAATGAAAAATTTAGACAATTTTTGTACAGTTGTGACTTAATTACTGCTCTGAGTGTGATATTCTTCCACAAAATTGCCCTTTTTAAAGTCTGTATATTTTAATGATTAATCATTGATTATCATTTCAGCAGTCGATTAATCATGATTCATTTGATTAATCATTTTAGCCCTATCCAAAATACTCCTGAAAAACCATCTAAGAGGGTTAAACTTTTTTATTTTCTTCATGGTTTTCTAAGATTTAACACAAAAATATAATTTGACCTAAACGACGCTTTAGGTTAGGGTTATTACTTGTTTTACGGGACTGTCCTGTATTTTCATATTAGCTCTATCCAGCCTCTCTGACGATGCTGCCATGTTCAGTTTCAGTGTCGCCTGTTTTCCGTCATTTAACACCAACCTGCTGCGGGCTTTTTGCCATGTCAGGAGACTCTTTGCCCCAGTAGCACTTCACCATCTGTCCCTCAATGACTGTCCCGTTTACAGAGACGATGGCGTGCGCAGCGCTGTCATGGGTGGAGAACCTTCAATACAAAAAGAACAAAACCAATCAGAGCACAGGCAACATGCCAACATGCTACTGTTGACATCTAGAGGCTAAACGCTGCCATTAGCTCTCATAATACCTGATGAAGGAGTATCCTTTCTCTGGAAACACCCTGACCTCCATGATTTGACCAAATGGTGAAAACGTCTGTCGAATCAGATGTTCTGGAAGAACCACAGAGGAGAAAAACATGTTATTCTGGTTGATTCTTCCAGTCTGGCAACGGGTAAGACACCTATAAGTGTAGAGTGACGACATGCTGGAACAATGGCCTCCGGAGAATGTGGCACTCGCCTGTGAGACCCGACTGGATCCCGCCGCAGTACACCGTGCAGTTCTGTGGACTCGACTGATTCAACACGTCATCAAACCTCAGCTGCTTCGAGCCGTCTGACAAAAAACAAAAACAGATTTTAAAACAAACACAGAACTAAAAACCGATCACTGTTTTAGCGCTGACGATGCGTCCTCACAGCAGGAATCAAGGCTGAATCAGATTATCAGGTTACCATGGAAACGGCCCTGGTAGAAAGACTGGTTTTCTCAATTTGGCTCGATTGACGACCAAAGTTGCAACATTTGTTCCATTTTCAGCTGCAGCGATTCAAACAAACCAAACCTTTTGAAAAATCTGTTCCCCTCCTCACCTGTGGGGGCGCTGCACCAAGAACTGCTGAAGGAAACGACACAAAACCTCTGAAAAAGACACTGAGTGCAACTTCCTTCTTCACGAAATGTAAACTAAGATAGAGTAGCGTCAGACTTTAGTGTTTGAGGGATTTCTCTTTTGGCTTTAGTGAAAGACCACGAGCCATTTCTCCTGCTAGCATGTTTGTTTTGGTTGCAATTACCCAGAATGCCCTGCGCTGCAGACCACATCCTGCTTTTGGAGCGCTTGCCGGTCTCTTAGTGTTCACATATGCATTCGAACTAAACCAGAGTTCAGTTTTTAGAGTTTGATTAGCATTCAGGCCTCCACAAACGAACCCGACTGTCTAGACAAGTTTTCTAGAGAACTTTTTAAAATCTTAAATGCAAAATGTTTCCCTTTTTAACAGTTTTAGTACAATTATTTCTCCGAGTGTGTCATTCTTCCAGAAATCTGCCTCTTTATGATTAGTCAATTACTAAAATAGTTGATTGTTTAATCGTGATTAACCGTTTCAGCTCTATGGTAGATTACAGGGTTGTAATCCCAGATTACAGATTCCCCATCCTCTCTATCGAAGTAGCAGACAGACATCTGTGTTGGCAACATTTGTTGAAAGTTTGTTGCATTTTTAACGGAATTTGATGTGAATATGAATGAGTTTTAAAGCGTAGTCAATTTGAAAGACTCAATAAATGCTGTCATTTTAGGCAATTCAATGTTTATATTCTTATTAAAAACTGACAAATGAAAGAAGCGCAAATGGTGAAATTAAAAAAATTCTTTTGAATGTGGGGGAAAAAAAATTATATTAATCGATTAATCGTAGAATAATTGATTAAAATAACGGCAGTAAATGAATAACTTCCTGTTAATACTCACTGTCCTGGGCACTTTTTGGGGCCGGAGGTTTACGCGTCGCCCAGTTGGTCCTGATCTGCCGCCCTCCGAGCCACTGGCCCGCCATGTGAGAGATCGCATTTTCTGCATCCTGAAAGCCAAACAGAGGAACAGCGCCGCTCTTCAGAAACATCAACAACAACAAAAAAAAAAACACAGAAATTACAGTTTTCAATACTGCAAAACTTAAAAACTGGCATTGGCAATGAGGAAACTGTGGTGTGTGACGTTTAGTGGCACTGCCTGACTATCATTTCATCTATTCTGAGCACTTTAAAAAGGTAGAATAATAAAGGAAAAACATAACCTTCGGTCTGTGTTCCTGTACTGAAGCCTTACCAGTTTGTTGTAGAAGGACACAAATCCATACCCTTTTGATTTGCCAGTTGTAATGTCCTTCACGACACGAGCATCTCTGAGGGGAAAACGAGGAAACAAATTAAATCAGCAAAATTTAGAAAGAAAGTCCTCAGTAAAAAATAGGAACCACGCAAACACACAGAGTTTAACTCCTCTACTCTGACCTACAGTGGATTAAAATAGCTAACATGACCTACTGCTGACTTCTTCAAAACAAACATGAACAAATACATGCAGCCTACAGTATACTTTAAATTATTTCACCACATTTTGGCTCAATCCTAGAGATTAAATTGACAGATTACCATGCATTCCTAAAATCTGCTGTAACTGCTATTCCTACAGACAGAAATGTAAATATATATATATATATATATAAATATATATGAAATATCAGAAGAAAAAAAGGAATTAAATGGCATACGTGGCCTGTTAACAGATTTCTGTATTTTTCCTGGTCAATTCTTTACCACCATTATGCCGTTTGGACTTTGGGCAGCTGTAAATTTTGAGAAATTGACATTTTCAGAAAATTTTGGAAGAAGAGGATCATTGATCTACAAACAACACTACACAAATCAAAAAAATGAGACAATTTAAGCAAAGCTGTCGAGGTTAAAAAAAAATAAATAACACTGTTGTATCTGCAAATAAAGACATGTGGGAATTTTAAAAAATGTAATAAATAAGAGGAAGAAAAAAAACTACATCTGAGTCTCCAGAGTGCACAGCTCCTTGCTGTTAGCCTTCAAGCTGCTGTCCAATCCTATGAGCATCTCTGTAAAATAACCAAAGGGCTATTAAAACTTCACTGTGAAGAAGTACTTTAAAGGCGGTTCAGGTTCACACACAGCTTGGATGTTGCTCTGAAGCGCTCGGTTCACTTACCGCGCTCTACATGACGATAAAACGCAGGAACTGATTAAATGCACACACCATAAAACACACTACCCATACGACTGCATAAATCTGTTAGCATGGTTAAAAACACACACTGCTTTGCAAAAGTCTTCCTTCACCCTAAGCATCTTAAATCTGTCATTTGATAAATATTACATTTGGTTTTGAGGGAATTTTGTGATAGAAAAATCACAAATTTTAAGCAGTTTTTAACATTTCTAACAAAGAAATCCTTCATTTGTCTGCAAAAAGAGCATCATGATGCTGCCACCACTGTGTTTCAACATGGAGTTTGGGTGCAGTAGGAATTTTTCTGTCACGTTTTTCCAAACTTTTCTTCTAATGGTTTTTAATAATGCTGTTCTTCCCACCTGAGCTGTGGGTTTCTGTTGCTCCTCCAGAGTTGGCTTAGATCTCATTTCTTTGCTCCTTTAATGTTCAAACCTCCACGCAAAATCATCTAGTCCACAATTTTTGTTTTGCAATAATTCATAATTGTGAGTTTATTTACATTTTTCTCAAAATCATTGGATTAAAGTAATGCCAACTCTCACCTGCAGGTGGCAGTATTTATTATGTCTACTGGAGTCTGGGTAGAAAATATTTACAAAGAAGATTTTCATCTAAATTGCATGATGTATATATTTTTGACTTAATTCCTGCTTTAAATATGTAGATTTGTTTCAGCAAACGGTTAATTTTAGAGCCTGTAAACTCCAATGAGTGATTAATCGATTAATAAATTTGATTATTTCAATAATCGATTCATCCGATTAGTTGTTTCAGCCTCAACATGGCAACCAAAAGTCACAAGTTTACACAAGTGAAATATAAACAAACTACCTTTGATGTAGTCATTATTTTATTTAAGCTTCTTAAGTACATTTATCTTTTTTAATTTAAAAATGTGTCAGTTTGCTGAAACCAAGCGATTTCGTTTCCTTAAAGAATTAAACTATTCATGTGTCCAGTCTGTCTGCTTGTTATTTCTTCTTCTTTTGTTTTATTCTATATGCAAAAGAAAAAATATCACAAAATTCTTAGCAAATATTTCTAAAGTAATACAAAAAATAAATAAATAATTTTATAATTTATCATTTTCCTCTCACTTCTGATTTATGTGGTAATTTTAGTTGATTTATCAAAAGTCTAAATCCCAATAAAATACATTGAAATTTGAAGTTAAAGGATGATAAAATATGAAAAAGGTTTGAGGAAATAAAAACTTTTGCAAAGGACTGTATGTGAGCTCATATTTAAAATAAAAACATGTATTAGTACCAGTAACCATGTCTACATGAATTACTCTTATTTAAGCAACCAAAATCCAATTTGTGATGTTCTATGGAGTACTTGTAATGTCAAAATTGACAAGAATTAAATATGAAAATAAATAATTGTGAAAATAAAATGTATTTAGAATATAAATAGAGCAAAAATAGCATTTCTTGCCTCACAGAGGAAATATTCAGCAGCATCAAGATATGTAGGTTCACAGAAAAGTTCCAAAAGTGTTTATGTATACACATATTTATTAATTTTCAATTTCCATATTTCTTCAGTTATTTAGTAATTTTACATTTTATTTTGTCAGTAAATTACTTTCTTGTCAATTTTGGCCGGATCAGTCCTCCGTACAAAGCAACCCGAACGCGTAGATCAAGGACGTAAACGTCACAGCAGAGAAGTCGCATGCATGTTGTGTATGGAAGGCTGTTTGGATGCATAGTCAAAACTGACAGCAGTGGGATTGTGATGTGATGAACTTCACTGACACAGACTTATTTTATAATCTTATAATTATCATTTTCAGTCATTGTTCACATCCATTTATCCCTCATCTGGATTCTTCAAGTGCAGAACTATGACGCATTCTCCCTTTAATTAATGTTTCTGATTAATTTATTTATTTTCCAGATAAAAAAGATCAGTTTGGGCCGTTCAGATTGCCACAAAAACTTCAGATATCGGTCATAGTGAGAACAAAGCCATAGTGGGCATCTTGTTTAACGACACCAGAACTTCATCTTCTCAGAAAATGTTCTTACTGGTTAGCATTTTGTTGAATCAAATCCACAGTTGGATGCATGTAAACATGGTCACAGTTGGTGTTAGGCTAACAGAGCAGCTTCACAAAGCTAATTTTTACCCAACTTTTAACAGATCAAATGCTAAAACGAAGGAGCTCCACTAAAAACACGCATTTCATTATAATTATGTTTAAAAAAATTAACTTACGAGATTGCCCCGAAAGGTGAAAATGCAGCCCTGACATCATCAGTAGTAATCTCTGGATTCAAATCACCCACAAAAACATGATAGTGATCTGAGAAAAAGCAAAAACAGAAGCAAATAATTCACATCATCTTAAAAATTCCAAATAATTATTAATCTAATTTGAAAACAATGATAAAAATAATAATAAACTTACTGGAGGTGTCTTTCTTCTGGCTACTAGGGGTGGTTGCCCAGTTGACTTTAACTTCCTAAAAGCAAAAGAATAATTGAACATAATTAAAACTGCAAAACAGATGAAGCCCTTCCAAAAAACATCCATACACAAGACTCAAAATAAACTTTATTTAGATGAGTTATTTTATTTTAGTGTAATGCTCTTCCTCTCACCTTTCCTAGTATCTTCCTGCCATTCATGGCTGCCAGGGCTGCAGCTGCATCTCTGCGCTCGTAGAACTCCACAAAGCAATATGGGTCATTGCTCGTGTGCTGCAGAAAACCGACGCAAAGCAAAATAAATAAATAACAAATACCATCAAAGAGTTCATCTATTCAAATGACTCAATTATTTAAATTCACCGCAAACACAGAGTAATATTTCAAGTGTTTATTTATAAGGCTGGCATTTCAAGGTACAGCACCCATGCATGTTTATGGAAAGTTTACTGGAGGGAAAAAGTGTGACTGGAACGACAGACAAGCAATAGACATAATCACAGCCTTATATGTAAGAAATAAACCACAACACACTAAAGCAATCTGTAGGAGTTTATGTTATTTTCTAATGAATAAACATGTTTGTAATGTTTTCATTTTTCTCAAAAGACCAGCAGCCAAACCAGGATCTTTACCTCTGTGATCATCTTGCAGCTTTTGCAGGGTCCTATCTGGGTGAAGAGCTGTAAAATCAGGATCTCTGTAACATCCCTGGACAGGTTTCCCACATACCTAAAGGAGGAGATAAAATGTTAAAACAGTTTAGTACAAATACAGCCGGACGGAGTGATTCAAATTAACAATACAGCGTCTTATTTCTGTCGTTTTGTACTTCTTCAGGTGAGATTTTGGAGTGTAATTGTGACGTTATCCGCATAAAATCCAAGGCCTAACGCCAAAAACGGCTAATAGAAAGAGTTTACCGTCAATATGTTCATCAAATTATTATTTAGTTATTAATAGTCTCATTTAAACCTCGTGAATGAAGCTCCAGAGGCTGATTTTTGTTTAGTAATCGATGGTTGAGGAGCTAAGTTAGCCACCGGTTTGATCTTAGCAAACGCTGCGAAATAAACCGCGCATATTGAACACTGAAAACTACTTACAGGGTTCTTGGGTAGCTTTCGTCGTCCATTTCCTATGTCGGCTAATACCTACTCAGAAATATTCGCTGATAGGCAGATCAATAACTAAAGACAAGCCCTGAAAACAACAACAACTCGTTAACTAGCTCAGAAGCTAGCTAACTGTGCTCATGGCTTACGTCACGCTACGACTTCCGGGTTATCCGTCGTAGTAAAAGCTGAAGTTTGTTTCCGTTTTAACTGTAAAAATTTGTTTTCTTATGACATGTTCTGTTTCTGTCTGTATTTACCGAGACATTTACAAATAAAACAGCAAATTCAGAGGCTCGGATAAACTTAGCTGTTTTTTTCAAGCAAAGTAACTTCCGTAAGAGGCCTCAACTTCTGAGTGTGACGCGAAGGAGCGCTTGTTTTTCACACCATGCTGTTAACTCGAACACGAACAGTTCTGGAAAAGAGCGGTTTCATATTTGATCCACTTCCTTGACAATCCAAATAAGTTTGTATATATATATATATATATATATATATATGCCATATCATATAATATATATATGCCATTATATATACATATATACAATATAATATATAATGGTATTATATGATATATAATCAACAACAATGTAAATATATAATAACTAATATAATATAATATAATACAAAACAAAGTTTTGAATTGAGTTTGAATCTGAATGTGTCTGAATTACATTAATTTATACTATAAATCCCATTGAACTGACTACGTTAGAGCTAAACTGAACTCATCCTAAGTGCACAAAGGAGCATTATAGTAGATCCTTCCTGCAGCAGCTGCTGAATTCTATAACCACTGTAATCACTTCTTCCAACAAACCCAATAAAAATTTACGGTACATACTTGCAGGTATTTGCAGCAGTTTTATATTCATATATAATAAATAGTCTGTTGTTTGCACATTTTATATATTGTTGCACATTTTTATGTTGTAATTTTGCCCTTATATATTACTCTTAATTTTGTTCGTCTTTTATGTATTTGTGTAAATCTACCTGCATGCATGTCCTGTCAGATTTGCAGTTAAATTTCCCCAGTGTGTGACAATAAAATTTATTTCTATTCTTTTCTATTGACTCACATTGCCACTTGCTGCTATACGAACATAATTTAGGTTTAAAGGAGCTGTAAAATCTGTTTGTTTTTGCCAGTGTTCTTATTAGCATTCCCCTTGACAGAATAAAGAGGAAGGACTGTCATTAGAGGTGTCACCGTGCCTACACTCTTTCACACCAGCAGTTACATAATTGTGAACCAAATCCAAGCAAATGGTTGGACTGGATTCACCATCATGTGGGAGTCTGACTCCCATCTATTTAGAGATTTGTTTTTATTTGGGAGAAATTAGGAATTCCCTTTTGTGTCCCGGGACACGTCGCGAGGGGGAATCCTTCTGCTCGTTTTTGCTTATTTATGCATCGGTAATTAAAATAAATAACTAAATAAATAAGATGATATGAATCGCTCCGAGTCGTCTGTGTTTGGGGTCTGAGGAGCCAGCGCGCTGCGTCCGCCGCCCCCGACATTAACCCCTCGCTATTTCCAGAAACTTCCAGCCCACTCCCCCACGTCACCAGTGGGAATCTTTAAAGCGACCGTCGCCCCGTGGAACATGTCTCAATACTCGGCCGCCTCCAACATGAACGCCGTGAAGACGCAGTCACCGATGCTCGCCGCGATGGCGCCCAACGACAGCGAGCCTCTGCCGCTCGGCTGGGAGGTGAAGATCGACCCGCACACCGGCTGGCCCTTCTTCGTGGACCACAACAACCGGACCACCACCTGGAATGACCCGAGACACGACACCAGAAAGGTAACGGAGCCGGAATCATAAAGTTGGTGTGATTGTTCACCGTCGTTTAAACGCGTTTGTTTACGTTGGTTTTGTTTCTCTAAGCGCGTTACGCGGATTTTTGTGTTTTTAAATCCGTGCGCTGCGTTTTATGTTCCACATTAATATTGTTGCCAATAGGCCTCGTTAGGCAGCGTCACCTCCCCCTCACTGACAGCTCAGAAGCCTAATATAACAGATGACCATCGCCGTTTTATTCCCATGCCATGATCTAACTCTATTATTATTATTACTCGGTGAGTCACCGCGCTGCGTGGATCTGTGATCCCCGTGTTTGGAAAAACGGCGATCAGATCGTAATAAACTTTTCCCTTACAAGGATTCAACCAGCTCTCGCCTCATTAGTAGGCAAGAGAAACCGCCTGACCTGTAATTATGATATAAATAACGTAAAAATGAATAATAATGATGATAATAAGAGAGCAGAAAGTGATCGGATCTGCTGTGAAGACCCAGCCTGCCAAGCTGGTAATCTTCCCTCCCAGAGACAGACTCTTGTTTTCCAAAGTTAGTGTGCTGAGGAATCTGCTGGAAAGACACAGCTGTTGGGGGATAAAATTGGTGCAGGCAGTCTGCAGTGTCCTGTGCAAGCAGAGGGCAAAGGGTCGTTCACAGCTATTTCACCACGGAGGCTCCTGCTTTACAGTTTACAGTGGTTTTTTTTGTTTTGTTTTAGTTTTTTTGCAGGTTTGTTTAAAGTTTAAATGGGTGGGAACCTGTTGCTCCTACAAGGCCATAAGCCAAGTTTCATCTGTGGACCCACCTCCAGTTAAAGGAGAAGTGTGATTTCTGCCAGCAATAGTAGAAATGTTTGCAAGATTAAAGCAACACCTTTAATCTGAAAGAGAAATAAATATTCTCCAGCTTAATATTTTGAGATGTTTGAAGCTCAAACATGAATTAGTTGTTTTTTTTATCTAGTTATCTATCACCAGCGGTGGGTAGAATAACTAAAGATTGTACTCAAGTAAAGTAGCACTACGACAACATATTTTTACTCAAGTAAAAGTAAAACGTAGTCATCCAGGATATAATTCAATTAAGAGTAAAAATGTATTTGGGAAAATGACTACTCAAGTACTGAGTAACTGATCAAATAATTAATAATTAAAAATCTAAATATTACATAATCAGATGAACCAAAATATGAAGTTAAGTGGAAAATTTTGTATTTTAATGGTCAAAATTACAAAAATTAATATAAGTAACAAAAAAATAATAAAATCAAGAAAAAGAAAATGTTTCCAAATCGTTTCTTTCAAGAAAAAACTTAAGAAACTTGAACAAAAACTGCAGGTGTGTGTCTGTGTGGTGATTTTTTGGTTAAAATGTTTATTTTTCACTCAGTAGGTAGAAAACACAGACATTTCACTCAAGTAAGAGAAAAAATATTTCATAGTGAAATTACGCAAGTAAAAATAAAAGGAACGGCGTAGTAAGAAATCTATCTATCTATCTATCTATCTATCTATCTATCTATCTATCTATCTATCTATCTATCTATCTATCTATCTATCTATCTATCTATCTATCTATCTATCATCATTTACTTTATCTGCTAATTCATGTTAAACAAATGTAAATAATGTAAGTCTGACAAACTTGTTTTGATTAAATGTAACAAATAAAATAATTTTCTTAGGTTTCTTTCTCTCCTTTCAGTTTATGAGCAGCAAGAAGGCCATAAAGTGAATCACCAATCAATTAGCGTTATTACTGATTATCTCATCTTGCAGCATTGTTAAAACTAATGGGACTCTAGTAAAATGTTTAATCACGTTAATTGCAGGGTTTGTAATTAATTGGTCACAATCATATTTTAGTCGACATTAGAAGCAACACTTTCCATTCAAAAACCCTTTTGGCTGTTAAATTGTCAACAACAAAGATATTTATCAATTTTAATCTGTTATTTAGTTTATTCAACCACCATATTGGATAATATGCTATAATATACATTCAGGTTTCAGGAAATCCTCATCATTCACGCAACTTCTTAAAAAAAAAAAGAAGATTTATTTGGAAATCTGATGCTAACGTTAGCGTTAGCTACTGCGCTACTGCTACGTTTGGCACTGAGACGCTATTTTAGACTTGAGTAGCTTCGCTGATAAGCTAACTCCTTACAGCTCAATTTGGACGCAGTAATACTATTTTCCAGCATTTTATCAGATCGTTTTAAAGCAGAAATTAAACCCCAGTGGGCCAAGAGACGCGGCTAAGTTTACGGGCTTCGCTTGTGCGTCAGATTTACGGGTGTACCAGAAACACAAAGCAAATGTTCCGACTGTGCGCTTTTGCGTTAGAATCTTTCAACGCGTTAAATAATTAAAAAATAAATCGTTTTTTTCTTTTCCTTTAAAGTATAATCTTGTAATTCTTTTGTTTTTTGTCAGATTTGAAATTATTGTCTGCAGATTCTCTTTAATTCCTAATGGCGGTGCACTGATCCACATTTTTCTGGCTAATACCGATTTTTTTAAATTTAATTTTTATTTTTTGGTAAGTTTGATCTGCTAATTCAGATTATGGTTGATTGCTGAGTAAAAAACAACAAGTCAAACTGAACAATTAAATGTAGAAAACATTGACCATGAGTGCTGCACCATGTTTATATTGGGCATATTTTAAGAGACTAGTTGGTCAAACACTTAATTTTATTTTCCTATTCAATAAAGGAATTAAATTGAAAAACCCCCTCCCCTATTTTAGGTATCTAAGCACACCAAACATCATGTTCTTTGCATTGTTTTTGAGTTAAAAAATAAATGTAACTTAAAAAAAGAAGTTACATTTTAAATGAGGACAATTCCCTCATTTTCTGTTGGATCAGAAACTCTGACAGAACCTACAACAGATTTCTCTTTGACCTTTTACATCCAATAACAAGGTTTCAGTTTTATTTGAAGTCTGACCTTTAAATTTTCACTACAGCTGTCCCTGATTATCACAAGATTATAAAACTAACATATTCATTGGAGTGGGATTTGTTTTAATTTACCAACTATATATATAAAACAAACAACAAAAAAAAACATTCACCATAATCATAAAAAATATGCATCACAGTTTTCCCCTATTTTGCAAGCAAATCTCCATTTAGTATATAAACTTTTTTGTGGTTGTGTTGGGAAAAAAGTAGTTAATTTGGCTTTAAGGTCCAATATACAAAATATGTGGTGTATATAATTAGTTCAAGACACAAATTCTGTTGAAAGAGAAGAAATACTAGTTTAAAAAATTAAATAAATTCACTTTTCTTTTACTGTATGTTGTAATAATCTGTCATTAATATGCCAGAAGTGTCTTTTAAACTATTGCGATGTAAATATCCACTGAAATAACTGAATCTAAATGTAAATATTAATACAATAAAACACATTTTACCATAAAAAATCATTTTACACTCAAAGGCTGACTGGCAGATGTTGTTTTCCTCTTTCCAAAGCACAGAAGTGAGACTTTTAGCATCACTCTGAGGAAATATTCAGCCTCACCCCACGACCTTCTTTATAGTCTGAGTCTGAGCGAACAATCGGTTTGTTTTATTAATGCAGAATTAAAATAACAAATCAGTGTGGGAACTGAAAAAATCCTGTGACAAACCCACAAAGACAGAGGAGGGAAGAGTAACCAAAATGTTCACTCAAATAAGAGCAAAAAGTAGCTGTCCAAGAAATTACTCAAGTAAAAAAGTGTTTGATAAAAAGTTTACTCAAATACTGAGGAACTGATCAGATTATCAATCATTTTATATTTAAAAATTACATCATCAGATGAACCTAATTATAAAGTTAAGTGGAAATTTTGGTATTTTAAGGACAAAAATGACAATCACTCATATAAATAACAAAAAAATAACTAAATCAAGCAAAAGAACATGTTTCCAAATTGGTTTCTTTCAATAAAAAACGTATAAAATTTTAACAGAAACTGCAGGTTTCAGCAGCATCGGTAATACTCCTACATCCAGCTGGTGGATGTTTGATTAAAACATGTTTGTTTTTCATTGAGTGAGTAGAAAATCCAGAAATTTTACTCAACAAAGAGTAGAAATACTTCATAGTAAAATTACTCAAGTGAAAGTAAAAAGTGCAGGGTTGTGAAAATACTCCTAAAAGTACATTTATTTAAAAAAAATGTTACTCAAGTCAATGTAACTACCCAACTCTGCATATTGATGTTATTCATGTAACAAATATGGAATAATAAATGTGTGATCACTATAAATAATAATGCAGGTATGGGTTTAAAATGTTATTTATGTTCAGTCATATGCTGGATTTTTATTACAAATGCATGTAAATAATAAAATTGTATAATTCCAGTCAAATTTATTGTAAAATTCACATTTCAGATTCGAGAAGTGTCAGCCAACGGGCCGAGCGCATCAGCAGAATCGAGCCCTGTGGAGCCTCTGAAGACGTTTGTGAGAGAGATGAAGCATCCCATCCTCCGGCCGGGTTACATTCCCATCCCGGTTTACCACGACGGAGCCGATGTGAGGCAGCAGCAGCATCCGTGTTACTCCTACATCCTGCCGGTTGCTGCCCAGAGCGTCCGGCCCGAGGGTCCGACGGCGCCGCAGACCTCAGGGCTCCACCACAGGCCCAAATCGCCGCTGCTTGGACACTCTGACGCCGAGTGTGGGAAGACCGGATCACCGGTTTCACCAACATCAGAGGTACTTTGCGAGTTTACGACGCCTTTATAGTTAAAACCTGATCGAATGACCTTTAGCCTTTATAGGGAGGCTGCAAGAAAAATGTAAATCTATCAGTGATTTAAAAGGAGCCAATTATGTCTATATAATCAGGTTTGCTATGAGTTGGTTGCACAGTTGAGCAGCATTGAAACTGTTGCACCTTGCTGAAGTAAAACTGGTGAAATAAACGTGTAAAGGGATAAAATATGTTTCAATCTGTAAAGGAAATAATGCCGTTGGTATCTGAATTCACCAAAATGACAATAATTCATATGAGAAACAAAAAATAACAAAGAAAATTTTTCCAAATCAGTTTCTTTCCATTATAAACTTCAGAAACCTTAACAAAAATTGCAGGTGTTTCTGTGTCTGGTGAATTTCTGGTTTAAAAAATGTTTGAACCATTTCTTAATGGTTAAAACATTAAAACATATTTTAACATTTTTTTTATATTATATATTGTTATATAATATAAAAAATATATTATTATATTCTGCCCACTGGATTTTCAGAAAATCCAGAAATTTACTCAAGTAAGAGAAGAAATACTTCATAATAAAATTACTCAAAGTACAGCGTTGTAAGAATACTCCTAAAAGTACTTTTTTCCTCAAAAAAGTTACTCAAGTAAATGTAACTAACTACCCAACTCTGGTACTTACCCCCTTTACTCTGATACCTCTAAATAAATCACTTTACCAGGGTGCTATATGTCTGTTATGATGTTTTTGCCACAAACTGAATCTTTTTATTTTACTTTGAAGGTCAACATGGCCGCCCATCACCAGCCAGCGCGGCCCAGCAGCTCCGGTCTCCAGCCCGGTTACATCCCCATCCCAGTGATCCACGAGGGGGGAGGGGGCCAAACGACGCCTCACATGAACCCGTCGGTTTACGCCCAGCGCGTTCCCTACGCCGAACATCAGCCGCCGTTCCATCATCGCCTTCAGACGGAGGACTGGCCCGGCTACCCCGCCGCGGCGCAGCCTCCCAGAGAAAGGGCTTCCCCGACCACTTTCCCCCAACATCGCGACGCCACGTCTGCTCACCTCCCGCCTCACGTCAGGAGCCACTCACCTGTTAAGATACAGGTGATGGGGGAAAGGCCGCAGGTAATTTCACTTTTATTTGTGAACTTGGTAAACTTTTATGAAGAATATGAAAATTGTCACCATGTTGTAATAGTTTGGTATGAGGCAGACTAGCTCACATTAAATAAGCATTAAAATAAACATTTTATTGAGAAAATTCAGATTATATAATATAAACAAACAAAATAATAGTAATGACAAAAATTTTAAATTCTGGGATTAAAATACTTTCAGAAAGTGAACAAATCACTGAAAAACATATTATTATTTCAGAATTATTATATTATATTATCAGAAATTATTATATTTTGAAATAATCATCTGAATTTTTTCTGAATTTTCTGCAGATTTAAAAAAAAAAATATATAAATAAACAAAATAACTGTTCTGACTAAATGTTTGAGTCCAAGGTTTGAAACGTTCGATATTTCTGACATTATTATTTAAAAATAATTGGACATATTTAAATTAGCTTGCAAAAATATTTTTATCACTTGAACTTTTCCACATGTTGATTAAAGCTGCATTATGTAACTGTTATAACAAGCAGCAGGCAGCAGGAGGATGATTGACAGCGCTAAGATCCTCCTCCTGGCTCTGATTGGTTGTTTCTGACTGAGTGGTGTATCTGTGCAGTTTGTACTGGGAGCACTGGGAGAAAACAGTCTTATATTATACTGTCATAATGATAATTTTAACAAATATGTAAAAAAAAAAAAAATCTTTATTTTTCATAAAGTTACATACTGCGACTTTCACTTTTTTGGAAAAAATTTAAATAAAACATTTTTCCAAAATTGAGGAAGTTATTTCAAATTTAATCAACCTTTCTACTTCAAGACATTCTGAAAAAACAAGACTTTGATGGAAACATTGCAGTGGTCATGAATTAAATAACTTATTTTTCTGTTCCTCTCTGCTCTCAAGGCTCCACAGCGTGTCCTGTCGAGAGAAATGCCCCAGAGGACGGAGCAGGAGCATCAAATTGTGCAGCAGAAACCCGAGAGCACACCGGTTCCCCAAATGCTGCACACAGAAGCAGACGTCCCCAAGTCGCCGCAACCACAGCCGTTCCAGCAACCTCAAACGCATCATGAAGCGTCTCCGCAAGCTCAGAAGCAGGAGCCGCCACCACACCACATGTCCGACATCACAGTTCAGATACCTCCAAAACCAGAAGCCCAGGAGGCACCAGCCGACGTCCCGCCTGTGCAGACTGAGGCAGACCCGACGGTCAAGTGCCCGGTGCACCCAGGGCTGGCTAAAGTGCAGCAGATCCTGGAAAGAGTCACCAAGTTGGAGCAGGATGTGAAAAGCTTCAGTGGAAAGAAAAATGATAAGAAATACTTGCTACTGGAGGAGCTCTTGACCAAAGAGCTGCTGGCGCTAGACTCTGTTGACCCTGAAGGCCGTGTGGATGTACGGCAGGCGAGGCGGGACGGCGTCCGGCGCGTGCAGACCATACTGGAAGAACTGGAGCAACTGGAGGAACATTCTGCCAGTGAGGCTGCACTGGATAGAGACAGTCTGACACAGAAAGGAGAGCCCAGCATGATCACTGACAGCCTGGAGATGGCGAAGGAGAGATTATGACTGAACACCTCAAAGTGAAGAGATTCCTCAACCTACAGCATTTGTGGAAGTTGCATGCATTGATTCAAAGTGTTGCTATGTCCATTCAGCACATAATCGATGGTAGCCCAGTGGAACTGTATTGTTCAAGCCATTATTGTTGTCCAGTATCTTCAAAGCAAGACTGCACTCATCAGTGAGTTCTTCTTGATAACATTGTTAAGCATATTTTTGTTTCAAGTACGAGGCCTTTATGAATAAACGGAAGAGAACGCAAGTATTTTCTTAAGAAATGATATTTGGAGTTGCCTTTTGTCTGATTAAATCCTCTATGAAGCTTTTCTTAATCTAGTCAGAACACGAGTGGGCTTTAAAGCAGAATGCCTGAGTCAACAGAAGCTAATTTCTCCCAGTGAATGCCATCTGTTCTTGTTGGAGCTGCTTTGTCACAAAACACAGTGCATTTGTTTACTACGTGCTGCTTTATGGCATATTGCTGATTTTGCTGTCTTTGCACTTTGCCGTCACTGAGAATCAGGGTTCCTGCACGGTTTTCTACGTCAAAGTCCCATAATTTAAAAGAAAATATCTCAAAATGTTTGCTGTTTATTTTGGTTCATTTTCAAAGTAGGAAATCAAAAGTTCAGCATGATTTAGATGTTTCAACAGCAGCGAGGCTTTAAATGGGAAATCTGCCCGGATGGATGGATGAATGGATGGATGGATGGATGGATGGATGGATGGGTGGATGGATGGAGTTTGGATGGATGGATGGATGGATGGATGGATGGATGGATGGATGGATGGATGGATGGATAATAGTTGGATGGATGAATGGATGGGTGGATGGATGGAGTTGGATGGATGGATGGATGGATGGATGGATGGATGGATGGATGGATGGATGGATGGATGGATGGATAATAGTTGGATGGATGAATGGATGGGTGGATGGATGGAGTTTGGATGGATGGATGGATGGATGGATGGATGGATGGATGGATGGATGGATGGATGGATAATAGTTGGATGGATGGATGGATGGATGGATGGATGGATGGATGGATGGATGGATGGATGGTGTGGATGGATGGATGGGTGGATGGATGGAGTTTGGATGGATGGATGGATGGATGGATGGATGGATGGATGGATGGATGGATGGATAATAGTTGGATGGATGAATGGATGGGTGGATGGATGGAGTTTGGATGGATGGATGGAGTTTGGATGGATGGATGGTTGGATGCAAGAAAGTCTGGAAATCCTTTATTTTTTCTTCTGTTTTTATTTTTCTTTAACAATCAAAACCTGGAAAACATTTAAAACAAATTCCAAAATTTTCCAAAATTTTCCAGGAACCCTGGAAGATGCTGAGAAATCAGCCGCACATCCGTTCACAGCGTCTTTCGGTCGTGTGTCGAAGTGTAAACGTCTGCTGGTTCCCTGCTGCTAGTGCCGACCAAGAATCCAGAGTTTCTATGAGATTTCTATGAGTATTTTTGGTACATGAATGTGAAACGTCCAGCCAGGGTGTGATGCGCATCTAACTCCAGATGTGAGACAATCAGAACATTTTAACGACTGTCAGAATGTCCTCAGAAACCTACCAAAGCCACAATCCGTAATAACTCTGGACGCATTACGGGCCCTCAAAGCCTTAAAAACAACACCTCTGTAAAAAAATAAAAATACAAATCTGTATCCCTCCGCCTGGAACTATTTTATTACAACTGTCGGTGAGATAATTTGCCACTGATGAGATTGTGAGCCATCACAGCCTGACCTGCTTTCACAAATTATGGATCGTGGCTTAGTGCTCATTAGCAGCTGGGTGAATCATTAATTATAGGAAGTCACATTTGTATAATTGAAAATAAAATGTTTTGACTGACACTTCAAGAGTTTTCTGGTTTTCTGTGAGGGATTTTGTTTGATTTTGAGAAGAAAAATATATTTATTGTTAACTTATTTCAACTTGAAAGAAAGTTTGGACTGAGCAAATCAATTCAATTCAATTTAAAAGTACTTTATTTATCCCAAAGGGAAATGAAATGGAAGGATCTCCAGTAGCAGTCAGTCTTGCAACAAATCCAAATTTGCCTCTGACTGAAGAATGTTGCTGTGCTAATACAGACTGGTGACTGTCATTATATACTATAAGCTGAATTTCCAGATGGCAGAGATGATTGTAACATCTAGGATGACAACACTGGTTGTTTGCAAGCACTGCTAATCCACCTCATTTGCTTTTGCTGCATCTTTTTAAATCAATCAAGTTTATTTGTATAACATATTTTGACAACAAGGCAGTTCAAAGTGCTTTACATCATAAAAACACAAAAGTACAAATTCTTAAAAACAGTATACATGAAACCAGTCACAAACATTAAATCAGTTTGTCTAGTGCCATCATCCAAATCAATAACACAAACCAATATTCCAGTTATTATGGGTTGAAAGCCACTCTAAAAAGGTGGTTTTTAGCCTTGCTTTAAAGGATCTCAATGTTTGGCAGGTTTCTGTCAGGTCTTATAGCTGAGAGATGTTGGAGTACAGAGATGTTGGAGTAGGGGATATCATCCTTAAAAAGGTGTTATTGAGCTTTGAGATGCTAGTCAGCTTTCCAGCTGTAAAAAGAAAAATACTTAGTGGCAACAGTTACACATCATTTCCAACATATTTAATTTGTTGGCCTGAAGCTGAGCATATTTATCACTTGAAGACTTTTCAAGAGCAAGACTCTTGCCCTGTTTTAGCCTCTATTTAAAGAAACTCAGTATTTCAGCTGTTTGGCAATTTTCCGTAAGGTCGTCTGGCTAGAGAGATGTTGGAGTAGGGGATATCTTCCCTGAAAAAATGTATCAATTGAGCTTTTGAGATGCTAATCAGCTGATTTCATTTAAAGGAACCCAGTCTCTCAGCTCTTTTGCAGATTTTTGTCAGGTCGTACAGAGAGATGTTGGAGTAAGGGATGTCATATTTGAGCTGTAAAGGTGCTATTGAGCTGTTCCCAACTGTAAAAATAATATTATGTTGCCATGGTTACACATCATAACAATACACATGATTGTTTGCTTGAAGCAGAATGCATTTATCACATGAAGAGCTGTAACGTGCAAGACTTATGTCCCTAATAGGTCAGCTGCTTTTCCCTTAGGAGCACTCGAGTCATGACTGAGAATATTCTCTGACCCTCGCCCAGCAACAAAACTATAAATAGGAAAATATCCAACAAGTACGCCTTGTTTGTAAGGCGATAGAGAGGAAAGCCGGTAATCTTTAAAAAGAAAATGTGATAAAATCAGACAGGAAGTTTTTTCTAGGAAATTTCTGAGAGTGAGCTCAAAATTTCAGATTTTTTTTCCCGGAAATTTTGACTTTTCAAATTCAGAAATTTACGAAATTTTCCTAACGATTTTTTTTTGGATTGATCTCAAAAGTTTTGATTTGTTGTTTTCAAGCAAATTTTTCAATCTATGAAATGTTCTTGTCTTAACATTAATCTCAAACTTTTATATATTTTTCCTCTTGCAAATTTTTACTTTTTAATCTCTGAAATTTCGTTGTTAATCTCAAAATTTTTTATTTTGTCTTATGGGCAGAAATTTACTTCTTTTTTCTATCTAAAATGGCACTGGCACATTGCCATTTGTTCCAGGTGGAACCAGAAAATCAACCAGGAGGCTACAACCATCTGCTTCATGCTGTACCTGTGCAGCGATGATGACGTCAGGTCACGTGGTCTTGTTTGGAGCACGAAACGTCGGTTACGTCCAGAACGGCAGTTCCCCCACTCAGTGATGAGTGTCTACCCCCCGGTATGACTGTGGGAAGGTTGCCTCCTTTCCTCCTGTCCACTGGAACTTTGAATATCAGCATGTAGAGGCGGAATAACCAAGTCTGACTCGGATACAGCTGCTGTTAGCCGTGGACGCAGCTAGCCGCCATCTCCCGTAGCGGTGGAAAAAGAAGAACAAGAAGAAGAAAAAGCCGAGCTAACAGCGGCTAGGCTAGCTCCGGCGTTAGCCTGCGAGCGGAGGAAGAACCGCACCGGGTCCCGGAGACGCGCCTAGAGGTAGCGGAGTTTGCGTGAGAGGAGGGAAGAAAATGGAGCTGTTTCAGGCTAAAGACCATTACATTCTCCAGAGCGGGGACCAGGCGCTGTGGTTCAGCAGGAAAGACGGTAGCATGGCTGTCAGACCTGGTAGGTACCGATGACAGCTGCTGGAAACGGTTTCATTTACATTCCTGGTGACTTTTTAATCACAAATCCACCCCTCATTCTCTGCTAATTCCTCTGCCATCCTCCCTGAAACCTGATCGTTGTCAGTAAATATGACCAAACTGACCGATGTGGGTCAAATAGAGTTAAAATTATTCTTTTTATTGTCTGTTTTTGGACGCGCTTCTATTCTAAATCATCGCTTGGCTGTTATTCAGGGAGTGCCAACACCCCGAACTGACTTCAAAGTTGCCAGCCTGCTTCTCAGATTGCAGACCGAGGCTTGAATTTGACCGCTTATTGTAAACTAAACACCACGCAGGAATGTACAGGAGTAAATAAGAACATGCGTCCACATACAGGTGAGCGATACGGACTTAAGCTTTATCGCGATATTCTGTGATAACGATAAAAGTCACGATACCAGCTATTTATTACTACTTTTTTGGCTGTGAATGCATGGAAAAGCAGAATTACTGCTTTTGAAAAACGTTCCCATTTGTAATGCACTTCTTCAGGGCAACTGTCACTAAGCTACAGCAACTGCAACTAATCATATTTTAAAATTCATTTATTTTCATTCATACTGCCATTGAAAAAAAACTAGAAAATAGTTTAACAATCCTAACAATGCAGACAGGTTTAGGGGTTTTAAACAGCATTAATGAGTAATAAGCAATAAATCATAATTTTTTATTATTATTATAAGAAATGTATCATGATAAATAATAAACGATACGATAAATGCCCTCCCTTACATCTAGGTATATATATCAGTTTTTACAGAAATTGGAAACACAGCACCTCCAAGCTGTAATTGTAATATTTTATATTATTTCCACCAGAGTTGGCTAGTAACTAGTTACATTTACTTGAGTAACATTTTGGAAAAAACAATTACTTATAGGCAGCTTTTGTTAGTTTCATAAGTTGTTAGTTTCATAAGTTTTATATTGAAAGTATACAAATTATTTTTATTTTGATCTTTAGAATACAAAACGTTTCACATAACTTTATATTTTGGTCCATCTGATTAGTTTAATTTAATTTAAATATTAAGTAATTTATGTTTTGATCAGTTGCTCACTATTTGAGTGAAATATTTTTTTTACTTGAACAAAAATATAATGTTGATTACAATTTTTGTGTTCTCTATCCACCTTAGATGTCAACACATAAATGGGACTTCCTGTTTAAGAAGTTGCAAATATTTACTTTTAAATTCTGTCTTTATCATCTTACCCTCTAAATTACAAGTTTCAAGTATTCTTCAGTACAGGATCTTTTTCTACAGCTGTTTTACTGAACTTACATGACAAACCAGGTACTTTTTTTCTTCCTCCTTGGAAAAAGGAAAAAATTAATTGAGAAATTACTTCCTATTTTAGCAAAGTTGAGATTGGCAAGACTTTTTAAAAGATACTTTCTTTACATTTAGGAGTTAGACTAAGATTACTGTGCTTTTAAAAAAAGTTAAGGAAAGCCCAGATAAGCTTGTCCCAATATGCAATAATCAATTAATCGCATTATAAATTTAAATTAGGTTGATTATTTCCATTCTGCTGACTAATGTATATATATATATATTTTAGTTTACATAGGCTTTATTGTAAATTTTAGTTGTGTTTTATTTTAGATATTTAAAATATCTCCCTGTTCTAATGTTAAGTGTTCTTTTCAAAATTAAAGTTCAGTTTGGACAGAGTGAAATTGCATTATTATACTATAACCATTATATTATGTGAAAATGGATGCAATACAACAATGTTATTGTTTATCGCAATAATTTCTGGGACAATTTATCATCCAGTGAAGTTAGTTTTCATGACAGACCTAATCCCAGATGATGGTATCGTGGATTTATATTCAAATTTCCAACATTTGAGGTAAATGTTTGTATACATGTGGATGTATTTTAAGGCAACACCTCAAACTCTCTGCTTCCTTGTGCGATATCATCAAAAAATACAAATTAGGTGACGAAAATGAGTACAAAAGTTCAACCATGCAAAATATCAGAGTTTACAGTAAAACTGCAAACGATGTATACTCCAATGTCTCCGATGTCAACATTAAAGCTAGGTTTTAGCTTGCAAATGCACTTAGAGATAAAGATCTTAATTTTCAGAGACATGTCTTGTGGTATGATGAAACCCAGACAGAAGTTTTTGGCTAAGATGCATTGCAGTGCAAGCCTGAGAACCCATAATGTATAATATGATCTTATAGCTTTTATTACAAGAAACCTTGACAACCAACTCATCTGTTTCCAGCGTAATGGTGTTAATCTGCAAATAATTCTTTAATCAATATAAAAGGCAATTAATTGAGAGCTCTTTTGACTACTGTCATTGATATCTTTGTTTTTTTTTCTTTTTATGTGATTTTTGTTGTTTTGTTTTATGTTTTTGTAAAATAATATTTAGCTTTTTAAAATAATTTTGATAAATTTATCTGTCAGTCAGTGGGCGAGGTTACCGCTGTTTCTGTTGATATGATCGTTTTACAGGCTGATTAACCAATCAAATGCTGCAGTTTATTCAATAAGCAGGAATAGCAGTGTAATTTAATTCACAGCTTAAATTATATAATATATAGTTCTTAGCATATAATAACTCTTAAATGTAATTTAAAAAAACAAATTGAAGTAATTATTAACATTTATATAGTGATATATTTAACTATGTTTGATAGGGCTGGACAATATTGCAATAGACAGATGATCAGTATCACTAGATAATAGATCTGATAGAAGATTCATTAATCAATATATGAAATATCCACTAAACTCTGGTCCAGAACCGCAGAGCATTCTGGGAGTTGTAGGCAGAGGAAAAGACTTTAGCTTCTGGTGGAATCAACTAACTCACTCACTCTTTGGTTACTTAGCAACTCATTCATTCTTTGGTTACCTAGCAACAACCTGTTGAATAGCTCTGCCACCATTCCTCATAGCTGCTTAAAAATTAAAAATAAAAATAGTGTAGCGTGAAAACTGGATAAAACAGGGAAGGTAATTTCAAATATTTAAAACAAAAAACGAATCAATAATTATTGATACCAACTGATATGATGCGTTTTTCAGCCATATTTTGTCCAGCTCTAAATGACATGAATTTATTTATTTCCAATTTTATTTTGAATATCAGAAAAATTATTGATTTATTTATTGTTGACTCTTTGTGTTCTCAGCTTAAATGATTGAAATCCTTAAATATTTATTCATATTTTATTAAATATGGAGTTATTTATTCATATTTAGTTTTACAAAATAATACTGTAAAGCTCAAAATACACATACAAATATTTCTACATCTAATTATTTGCAGACTTAAATACTTATGAAAACATTTACCTCTTGTTTAGTAAATATATTTTTTCCAGTTTTATTTCTATAAGAAATCAAGTTGTGACACTTTTGTTGCTGTGTCTTTATGGGAGTTATAAATTCAGGAGTGCTGAAGCAAAAGAAAATATTTTCACTGAAGTCCCCAGAAGCACATTATCCCGTTGTGTCAGCTGTGCAGTCGGCCTGAACGGGGCTTTGGTTGCACCGCTGTTTCATTATTTAATTGGAAAAAGGGTTTCCACTCCTCGCTGAGTTTCCACTCCGCTTTGCTCTGCACAAACGGAGAAAGGACTTCCATGATGGTCAGCTTTCCGAGGGGACTTTTTGTATGTTTTTTTCCTTTCTCTTGATCTGCAGGTCTTCCCTCCTCGTCTGGGCATTTAGTTGGAACAGGAAGAGTTATTGTCTGAAGCTGATGTTCTCCACCTCTAGCCACACACTCCATCTTTTGCCAGTTTCCCCAGGCTCTAATCCAGACTCCATTACTAATGTGGAGCATTCCAGTCTGTTTTCTCACATGTCTCCATATTACAAATACTTTATTACAGTTTGACTTTTAGTTTTAAAGCTTGTTTTCCAACATCATGCGTTTGAACTTGCTGGCTTCTGAAATATGTGGACCAACTCTTCCTGTTTCTGTTCTTTCCCATCGTTTTAAATGCGTCACACAACAGAGACTCATTTAATCCCTTTTCTGTTTAAACAACTCTTCATCTGTTGTTGGAATCACAGGTTCTCACGCTCGCACGTCTCCAGAACAGGGCTGAAATGATTAGTCGGATTAATCGTGATTAATTGATTATTGAAATAATCAGCAACTAAACTGAGGCCATTTGTTGAGTAAAATACAACATATTCAAAGCAGGAATTCAGCCAAGACTTTACAAAATAAAAATACATTTTGCATTTAAAATACAAAAAAACCTTCTTCAGAACTCATTGCATAGGTTTAGCTTCAAAAAAATCTCTTATCAAGTAATTGTTGCCCAATTATTAATCGATTAATCTCCAAAAATAACCAACCGATCAGCTGTGCACTGTATTGATGTCAAATATAAAGGACTAGAAATATATTTTAGTCGCAAATGCAAAAACATTGCTACAAATGATCAAACGTTCACTAAAAAAATGCTGTTATTGCAATTTAGGCAATAAAGTTATTATTTTTCTTCTTTTAAAAAGAATTTTATTGTTTATTTTAATCTTTTAATGTATTTTTAACATTGTGAAAGAAAGGCTCAAATGAAACATCAGCAGAATGTGCTGTTTTTAATGCAATTAATCAATTAATCGTCCAAATATTTGATTAATAATTAATAAATTAATAGTCAGAATAATCGAGGAATCATTAGAATAATAATTACTTTGTCAGAATAACTGATTAATCCTCACAACAATCGATTGTCAAAATAACCGATTAATTATCAGAATCATTGATTAGTCATCAGAATAATTACTTAACTTTCAGAATAATTGATTACTGGAGCAATCGTTGGTCACATTTCTGCTACAGAAACATGTGTTTGTGTCTCAGTGTTGGGTCATTTGGTAACTGATGTTTTCTTCGGTGATTTCAGCCACGGACCTGCTGCTGGCCTGGAACCCGGTCTGCATGGGCCTGGTGGAGGGAGTCATCGGAAAGATTCAGCTGCACACGGGTAGGTGGGGGGATGAAAACTGTTTCTGCTGGTTTTGGTTTGTCACTGGCCCGTGTTTTCCATGTGTGTTCAGGACAGTCGTGTCATCAATGTTTGTCATGTTTGTCATGAGTCGAGGTGTTAAAAAATGTGTTGCTGTGGAAAGATGAGCAATCTGGGCTCTGGTTCTGCAGGCCACAGCATGGGTGAAGACTCAATGTTAATCTTAACTTACTGACACCTTTGGTAAAGATTTTCAAAAAGCTTTCAACTTAATTCGTCTCTTTGATCAGTGTATAATTGAGCCGTTTTGAACTCTAAAATTACAGAAATTTTTGAAAAAGTAGAAAAATCCAACCTTTAATTTGAGTAAATTTATTCAGTGTGGGGGAAAAACCTGTGGCTCTTTTATGAACTCTTGTTAGTCTCATACAGAGAAACTCATCTTTTCTCTTCCAGTGACAAAATATTGTCAAAGTTTTTGCAGTCAACCAGAATTACATTTAAACTGTCCTGGTATTAAAAAAAGGTTTATATTGGCCTCAAAAGTGGTGGGCACACTTCTTCTAATCCGCGAATAGAAAAGCTAATTTTTTAGCTTTGTGCTTTAGCATTTTACATTTTTTCCAGCTAATTTCTAAAATACTAATTTGCTTTGCTGTTTTGTAAACTTTCAGTTGAATAAAGTTTGACATTTGTGTTAAAGTTTTGGTGATTGGAATTGTTCAGGGAGTTAGATGTTTATATTTATGCTCTCATTTTGAAGTAGGTGAAGACTTGGTTCCACTTCCTCTCCTCGCTGTTTCTATTTTGTTCCACCAAAAATAAAACATAGAATTATACATATACAGAAACAAAAAAAAAACCCTTACTATCTTTTGGTTCAGCTTTGTTTGTTTTAGTTCCAGTTGTTTCTTAGGTTTTAATTATTGCTCTGACTTTCCAATATGAGGAAAAAATGCCACCAGGCGATTTGTATGGCTGAAACAATTAATTGTGATTAATCGATTATTGAAATAATCTAACAGGTTAGCCCACATATTAATATTTTAGCTGCAAATGATCAGGCACTCACTAAAGGAAGGCTGTGTTGGCTTATCTTAGGCATAAAATGTCTATTTTCTTATCAAAAAGTAATTGAATTATTTATTTTTATCTTTTAATGTGTTCCTAAGTAAAAAATCAGCAGAATGTGTAAATTTTGTTATCAAATTAATCACCAGAATAATCGATAAATTCTTCATGACTTTACTCAGAAGCTTGCATCTACTCTAACGACATGTTCGCTGTTCTTTCCCATTTTGATTACCTGCTTTTTAAAGTAAAATAAGGTAAATTAAAAGCTCTAAAAAAATCATTGATCTAAATCAACTTAAATTGGATTATTTCTTTCTCAGTGTTTAAGTGTGAGATTCTGTTTCTGCAGATGAAGATGGTTTTATCTTAAGGTTTTATTCCACATCTTTAATATGCGTTAAAAGTGCTTTATACAGACAAATGAGAGTCATATAAATACATTTTTAACAGATGCGTCTCTGTTAATAGAAGCTATGGCTAGTTTCTTCACACCTTAGCGGTTCTGCACCAGTTGACCCAGTTCCCTCTGTCCTTTTGTTTGTCTCCCCTCTCTGCAGACCTTCCTCTCGGTCTCGTATTAATCCGCCAGAAAGCGCTGGTGGGTCAGTTACCAGGCGACCACAAGGTTTACAAGATCACCAAAATCGCTGTCATCCCCCTTTCTGACGAGGAGCCTCAGGAGCTGGAGCTGGAGGTAAATCACACACTCACGTGGAAATCCCAGATTTCTCCTCAGAAGACCAAACATGAGTCAGAGCGTGATTCATCCCTGAAGCTGCAAGTGGTGGGAAATTAGCTCTGGGTTGCTAAAAATATAGTTCTACACCTGAAATGACATTAAAAAATGACAACAAAACATGCTGAACGATGCTAAGATTTCAGTTTTTCAGGGAGGCTTCTTGGATGGTGAGACTGAATATTTTCAAGTGAGTAACAAACGGAGGCGGACGAGTAGAGCAGAAGCTTTTAGAGCCGTAGTTCGTTCCTGCACAGCAGAGTGGACGTGATGTCTGTTGTAGAAATCCTGTAGATCAGGGTGTCAAACTCATTTACATTGATCAAACCCATTAAACGGGCAAAATATTGATGAATAACTGCCTCTTTAAATTGAATAATATTGAACATCTTTTCACACTGATCAGTCCCTCCAAGATTTTATGATTTTTGCATTTTTTGCAATCAAAATCATAAATTATAGTGCTAATTTAGAAATATTTGCAAGGAATTTTTATTATATTTTTGTGCTAATATATGATAAATGTGACTTTTTGTTTCTCATCGCATCAATAATTTCACATCAAGTAAGACTACAAAAAATAAGTTGATCTCCTTCCATTAGTTTTTCATGTAAATGTATTTACTTGCATGTAGAGAACCAATTTGGTAATATGAGCCAGAGCGTTACGTTGTTTTAAACCAACCGTAGTTGGTTTATTTTCAGATTTTTCTCAGTCAACCAGAATTGTATTTAAACTATCCTGGTATTAAAAAAAAAAGTTTATATTACCCTCAAACGTGATGGGTACACTTTTTCTAATCCGCTAATAGAAAAGCTAATTTTTTAGCTAGCATTTTTGCTAACTTAGAAAAAGTTTAGCACACTTAGCTTCCCCTAAATACATTTTTTTCCAGCTAATTTCTAAAATGCTAATTTACTTTGCTGTTTTGTAAACTTTCAGTTGAATAAAGTTTGACATCTGTGTTAAAGTTTTGGTGATTGGAATTGCTCAGGTAGTTAGATGTTTATATTCATGCTCTTATTTTGAAGTGGGTGAAGACTGTTGGTTCCACTTCCTCAAAAAAACAAAAACATTTTTGACCATTTTGTAAATGAAAATTTACAGTAAAATAATAAAAAATGTGGAGATTTGTTGATTTTCCAAAATATTGGAGGGACTTATTTATGTAATTTGGCGTCTACAGGGCCACATAAAAAGCTATGGCGGGCCAGATTTGGCCCCTGGTCCTCGAGTTTGACACATGTTAAATTGGAACCAGAACAATAGTTTGTAAAATTATTCCTTTTCACATTTTGTCACGTTACAACCAAAGACTTCAGTGAACTATATTGTGATTTTTATGAACTTGAGCAACACAAGGTGGCGCGCAATCATGACGTATAACAAAACCGATGCATGATTTTCAAAATAAAGCAGTGGCAGAGAGGCGCAAACACGTAGAACACCATGAAACTAGCCGCAAACACAAGAATGATTAAAACTCTGGATCACACACACAAAAATATAACTGCAGCAGAAAAAAGCAGCAAACAAAAAATGCTGTAATCACAGAAAACAGAAGCTAAATTCAGAGCCCCCTAGTGGTCATGGAGGAATTTTTGTTCTTTTTAATTAAAAGTATTGAACGAAAATGCAAACCTATTGCATTCCTGTGCAATAATTTTGCATTCTCTCATAGTAATGTACTAGTCAGTTCATGCGGCATCTTGAATCCTGAAAGTCTTTTTGTTAAACGTTTTTGTAGTATTTCTGAAGTTTTAAATCTTTTTCGTTAGAATACAAATGCAGGTTAAAGATTGGCTTTCCATTTCTTTCCATTCTTTCTAAGACATAAATAAAAACTATATGTAAGAAAGAAAAAATTGAGTATTTTTGAGTTATTCTAACAGGGTAATAAAGTCAGGTTTTATTGTGTCTTTTTCATCTTGGTAGTCTGAATGTTTAATAAAGATCAGTTTCCAGTCCCATCTCCATCTATAGCAAACAAACAGGAACAGGCAGTTAATGGATCAATTTTCAACCAGTTTCTGCACCAAAGAGTTAAAAGTATCGCACATTTTCACTGAGGCTCTTTAAAAGTTTACATATGTGCCGTTTTAAGTTGATATTCATCAGCTATATACAAAATAGAGCATTGCGTAAATTTTTGCTAATTTACGCAAAACAAAAATTCTCCTCATATTCTGTAGGAGGCTCTGTTCTAGAAAAAAAAAACCAAACTTGCAATTGTCAGAAAATGTAAATCAAAAATGTTGCAACCACAACAAATACGAAACTTCTTCTACAAAATGGAAGTCATCCAGGTCACTAGGGGGAGTCTGGAGCAGTTAGTATTACCTATGTAAATAATATTCTATAATATTGTAAAAGACATGAAATAAAATGCAACTTGTCTTCCTCCAACTTTCTTCTGGACTTTCCATAAAATTATGACATCCCATCTTTATGGGACTCCCTCTAGTGGTTTGGAGGACCTTCATTTGTTTTTACTGTTTCCTACATTTTCTCATTTTTCATTTTCATTTGTTTTGCAAATTGAATAATTTTGCTTCTATTTTCTGAGGCTGCAGCGTTTTTTTATTTTTAGCATCTTTTTTTCTGTTGCATTTGTTTTTTGTGTTTGTGTGTTTTGGAGAAGTTTAAAGCAGAGTTAGGTTATAAAACAACATCTGAACATGGAGAAAGGATTTTAATTTACAATCCTGCCATTACAGGCCTTTAAACTCAATTTATGAAACCTCAGTACTGTGGTTGGATTTTTAGCACAGTTGGATGACCTGCAGTACAATAATTAGTTGTTCTTTCGATAAATCTGACCTTTTATAGAGGAGTGTACTGCAAAAACACAACATCTTACCAAATATTTTTGGTCTAGTTTCCAGTACCAAAACTTTGGTACAGTTGGAAAAAGACAAAACTAACTCTTAAATAACTTTTCAGCAAGATATAGGAGCTTGTTGTAAGCAAATAATTGCTTGGTATTGATTAAATTGTTCCTCTTCTACAGCCAAATTATTTCACTATTAACAACACATTTTTCCATATTACAACTGAAATAATCTGCCAATGAAACTAATACTTTTTAATCAAATTAAGGAATTATTGACCTAAAACAAGCTCCTACATCTTGCTGAAAAGCTACTTCTAAGTTATTTTAATTGTCCTAAGATATTTTCACTAGAATCTAGACCAAAAATGCTTAAGTTTCGTATTTTTTCAGTGTGGTAGATTGTTGAGAACGCATCAAGACGTCCTGATTATGTTTTTCCTCGAGTTGCATGTAGAAGAAGGTTCTCCAGTCAGATAAAGCTGAAACGTAACATTTACTGAAGTGTGTGGTTTTAATGTGACTAAACGAGAAAAACTTCCTACTTTAGTGAGTAATGGCAACTCCTTCCCCTTTAGCTCTTGTATGCAGAGAGATGCTACCAGATCCCCTGAGCTGAAAATGAGTGTTTTAATTAATTCTTTGCAGCTTTGCAAGAAGCATCATTTTGGAATCGACAAAACGGAGAAACCGGCCCAGTCTCCAGATGAATCAAAGTTGATGAAAACTCTGAGTCAGATCAAATCCAACGTGTCTGTTCCCATCAAGAAGAAGGTATTTCTGTTCAAACTGACCTTTTACCTTCCTTCTGTTCTGACCTTTGAGGCATCTCATGCTGCTTCCTCCTTCAGTATTCCCCTGCATTCCAGGTTAAGGAAAACAAAGAGAAGGAGCGCCTGGAGCGGCGGCTGTTAGACGAGCTCTACAAAATATTCATGGACTCAGACTCCTTCTACTACAGCCTGACCTATGACCTGACCAACAGCGTGCAGCGGCAGGGAGACTCGGATAAGTCCAGCTTACCTCTGTGGAAACAGGTGGGAGAGAAACCTCATTGATTTATAGTGGTGGGAACATATAGAAATTTTAGGGCTGAAACGATTAATCGTTGACTAATTTAGTAATCGATTAATCATTAATTGGAGAATACAGACTCAATAAAAACGTATTCAGAGCAGTAATGACCCCAAAACTGTACAACAATATAAATATTTTACATTTCAGATTAACAAAAAAACCTTTGCGATGTAAATATGTAAAATCTTCTCAAGTGGAAGTTTTAGCTTCTCCTGGTTCAGATTTACTAAAAGACTGCTGTTATAGCAATTTAAGTAATAACATGTTTATCTTATTATTTATTATTGTTTGCTTGCATCATTTAATGTATTTCTAATTTTGTATATAAAAAAGTGGTTAAACAAAAATCTGTAGAATGTGCCATTTTTACTAAAATAATCGTCAGCTGCAGCAATAAAAAACTGCAGAGTATGTAGTTAAATTGCATTTAAATAAAAAACCAATTATTAAAAAAATGTGCAACATTTTGACACCCTTAATAAAGATTTCCAAAAAGTCTTAAACTTAATCTTTTAAATCTTCGCATAATTGAGCATTTTGACTCTAAAATTACATACATTTTTGAAAAATGTAGAAAAATCCAACCTTTAATTTGAGTACATTTGTTCAGTGTGGGGGATGCAGCTGTTTTTGTCCGTTACTGTTAGCGGAAGTCGCTTGTGCATCAGATTTACTGACCTACCAGAAACACAGCACAAAGGTTCCGGCTTAGGATTTTTGTATGCTTAAAAAAAAAGAGATTAATTGCATACAAATATATGTAATTACTTAAAGATTAATTTGTTTAAATCTGTTTTCACTTTGACTGACTGGCTCTTTTTTTAAAGGTGGACGACCGTTTCTTCTGGAACAAACACATGATCCAGGATCTCATAAATCTTCAGGTAACTAATACTTGAAGATTGAATCATAATCATCTATTATGATTCTGATTCCACTAAATTAATGTTTTTGAGCATTAACCTAAAAAAACCTGTGTATTAATTTCTATCCAGGTCCCAGAGGTTGACCTGTGGGTCATTCCAATCATCCAAGGCTTCGTCCAGGTGGAGGAACTGGTGGTGAACTACAACGAGACGTCAGACGAGGAGCGCAGCAGCCCAGAGACTCCGCCCAAGGAGATTATCTGCGTCGATGACATTCATCCTCGCTTCACCGTGGCGCTGATCTCCAGACGAAGTCGCCACCGCGCAGGTAGGCGTTCACACCAAGTCCTACCTGGACTCAGGAGAGCAATGAGTTAACGCACTCTGTTGGCTGACTGTTTTTGTTGCTGCAGTTTAAGTTCATATATATATATAAAAAAAATTAAAAATCCAACCTTTCTTCTTATTACACTCATTCAGTGTGGGGTAATAATTATACATTAAGAAAAAAACTTAACAAAATCATTTGTGCCGCATTTATTAACACATTAAATCTTAGAAAACGGATGTAACTGAAGCAGACTTTTTAGATATAGGATTAAAGTGTTTAATTAAAAATACTGAACTAATAATTTTAGTAATTTTTTTTTAAAGAGTCATGATTCAAAATGGGAATGTTAAAAAAACATATTGTCCCATTGCTAAGGTTGGTGAAGGATCAGTGATGCTGACTTCTCTTTCTCGCTGCATCTCAAACATTTTAAATATAAAGAAAACTGGAAGGTTTGTCTTACAACCAGTCAATGATCAAAAACATGTTTCCAAATCAGCAAATCAGAAAATGTTTATAAGACACAAAATCAGGATTAATCCACCCCCAACTCAGTTCATAGATCTAAGATTTGTTGTAAACCTCTTGAGCTGAAGAGAAGAGGTCATGAATCTGATTGTGCAAAGAAGAGCGGTCAAAGATCTCTATCTTTCTTGTGAAATGCTGCAGCAGAAGACTAAACGCTCTTAGTTAAAACGTCGCTTCTCAGCATTGTAAGAGTACTCTTGTAGAATGCAAGATAAATTCATTTTAAAGTGATAAATTCACATTTTGCAAATTTTTTTTGTACTTTCATTTGGGTCTCAACTGGTTTTAAAAACACACCCATCTGTTTTTTGGCAAAATGAACCAATTCAAAAACCTTCTGAATGTAATGTCACAAATCAGTGAAGACCAGCCTGTTGCCTAGCAACCCCAGCAGAGTTCCGCTCGTTACCTAGCAACCCCAGCAGAGTTCTGGTACATTTGTTCAACTAGTTTTACAGCTGTATGGGCTGTACAATGGCTGCGGGAAAAGACGAGAGTTGCTTTTGTAAGCCACCCAGAAACCACCTATAAGAGGCCCTAAAACAGCTCATTCTGAAAGTGAGGAGGCTAAAATCTGATAATCTAAGAATGATTTTGAACTAAAAAAGTAAAGAACATGTTTTGTGTAGCCCGTAGACCTATCCTAACCTGCTGAAGGAAACATATTTAATGGTTTTTGACATTTCAATCAGGACTGAAAGTGATTCTAGATGAGAACTGTTCTTCTTTTAAAGGGATGCGGTACAAGCGCAGAGGTGTGGACACAGACGGCCATGTGGCGAACTACGTGGAGACGGAGCAGCTGATCCACGTCCACAGCCACACGCTGTCCTTCGTCCAGACCCGGGGGTCGGTACCCGTCTTCTGGAGCCAGGCCGGGTATCGCTACAACCCCCGGCCACGCATCGAGAAAGGTGGCGTATCTGAACCAGGGAGACGTTCACATTTAGGGGTTATGAAAATGTGACTGGCTCCTCTTTGTGTTTCAGGGGAGAATGAGACGATGCCTTACTTTGCTGCTCACTTTGAGAAGCAGCTTGAGCTTTACGCAAAGCAGGTCAGTTTGACTCACAGCAACGCAGACATGTTTGAGGGTTTTCTGTGGTTACTAATGTGAATTTAACTCTGTTGTCTCTATCTGTAGATTTAAATTTTGAACCCTTTCCAGAAAATGAATTTTATTGCTTCCAATCTTGAATTTCTTGATATGTAGCATATTGAGATCATTTTGAGACCTACTTCATGTAGCCAAACTGGTTCTATTTCAGCGTTTTCTAGTTTCTTACTGAAGGATGTTTAATATTTTGGCATCTAAATCGATGTTTGTCTATTTTTAATATATTGGTACCATTCCTAAAAGTAAAACTGAAGTGACAAAAAGTGTACAGAGATATATGCAATAATGAAAATATTCAATAATAATACTGTCTTGGGTTTTCCTGGAGAAATTGAACTCTACTGGTTTAGATGGTGTTTTCTCCCTTAATAAATGAAACCACAATTTTACTGCTTTTTTTATTTATTTAAGTTATGTTATGATTTTTTTTTTTTACATTTACCATTATCAGAAACTTGACTAAAAAGAGAAAAAGAGAAGAAATCCCTATGGGAGCAAACACATTCACAGTTGTTTTCTTTAAATCACACGTTGCTTTGTTAATTTATTGCAGGTGATAATTAACTTGGTGGATCAGAACGGGCGGGAGAAGATAATCGGCGATGCGTATCTGAAGCAGGTCCTGCTGTACAACAACCCAAACCTCACTTACGTTTCCTTTGACTTCCACGAGCACTGGTGGGAAAAAACGCTGAGCCATGACCGGCTTTGCACGTTTTACACTACACTGGCTTCATTTCCTCTTTGTGCTTCTTACTTCCTGTTTCTCAGTCGTGGAATGAAGTTTGAAAACGTGCAGATACTGACAGATGCCATTTCTGACATCATTACTGACATGAAATGGGCATGGTAAGTAGTGCCAAAACAGATGCTGTTAAACACTAAAGCATAGACGGTTTATTAATAATGTTTGGTTCGTCTCCATTTAAATTAATAGAGAACAATTCAATGTGTTTTACTGTTTACAGAGTAGACAGAAAATCCTGATTTGACCTAAAATAACAAAAGAAAAGTGTTTAACTCACCATCACGACCACATATTTTGGTTAATTTTTGGGGGTTTTTTGTGGTAAAATTTGTCTACTTTCAGATGATGTGTGTGTTGTTGTAGAAATTACCGTTTTCTGTAAAATCCCTCCAAATTATTGCGAGGAAACAGTCCTGCTCATAGACTTTAATGTTATTTGACTTGGAATCTCCTCATAAAGTCTGGATGTAACAAGAATCTTTACATTGTCGCGTTGTACGCAAACATTTATGTAAGAAGTTGAAAATCTCTTCAAACAGGCAGCAGACTTTGCTCAGGCTCACAAAGGTTTTCCAATACCTTGTTCTGTTTTTGAACCACAGCCTTATTTCTGTAAAGTCCTGGCCTCTTGCACCTGCTGCATGGCATGGAGGGGAATCACCATGGCAACCAGAAACCGTTACATTACAGACGTTTCTCCGTAAACTTTCAAAATAAGACTCTTAAACTTTTATGGGCAGATATAATAAAGGAAGGATTCAAATTCCTAATGGGTTTATAACAGGGGAGAAAGATTGATTTTTTTTTTTTTTTTAATAAAGTTAATAGAAAATCCTATATATAAGATACAGTCTTATATATTAGATTAGTGCTATGGGTGTACATTGTCTTTCAAAATAAAATCTTCAGTGTTTCAAAGTTATCTTATTGAAAAAGGATGCTCCAAAAGAATAATGGAAACAAAAGCAGTGAAGGAAAAAGGGATAATGATCACTTTTTAAAATACAGCTTGAGGACCAGAAAATAAAAGTTCAGATTTTAATTAGGGGAAAAATATTTTTAATTGGCCTTCCAGACGATTTAAAAAAATAAAAGTCTTGATCTTTTAATGGGTTAGATTTTTAGGAAAGTTGTTCCATAATTCTTTGGGGCTCATCTTAATTTGTTCTTGCATTGTCCATGTTATTATTATTATTTTCCTTTTTTGGACATTACTAAACAAGTAAAGTTCATTTATGTTTGACCGTCAAGTGGCACCATCAGTATTTCTTGACACATTTTCTAATTTTCATTAATATCAGACTGAATTTGTATTTCTATGAATGCGGTTAATTTCTAATGACTCCATCTGTCAGGGTGGACCAAGCTGGCGTCATCTGCAAGCAGGACGGGATCTTCCGGGTCAACTGCATGGACTGTCTCGACCGGACCAACGTGGTTCAAGCTGCCATTGCTCGAGTTGTGATGGAGCTGCAGGTACGAGTTTATTACATATTTCATCATTTTCTAGCGCCAAAACACCTGCTGAGTTTTAGCTGCACTAATCTGAACTAAAGCTATGTTACTGTGATAGAGGAAGTGAGTTAAGTTTTTTCTGGGTGTATGGTTTGTAAAATATCACAAATATCACCTGAAACTGTTCAGTATCAGTCAGCTGGCTGAAAATAGGTTGAATATATTTCGCTTGTTTAGACGAACAACATTTTTCTGAATTATAAATTATGTTCTGTTTGAAAAACAAAAATATGGAGTGAAATCTAAGCAAACGTATTACAAAATTTCTTGCAAATGTCTCTAAAGAGCACCACAAAATCATTGATTTTGACTGCAACAAAAGACAAAACCTTGGGTTGATCAACTAACCTGGGGGAGGGAAGACAGAAACTTGTGGTTTGAAGCCGATGAGAAAAGTTTCTGTTCTGTTGCTGTTACATTTTAAGGAATGAGGGGAAACACTCTCTTTAATGAGTTGCAATGAAAAGTAGAGAAGTTTAGTCTAAATAAATAGTGGGGTGTCATCTGCATAGCACTGAGCACAACACTGTATATGCAGAAAATGAGACCAAGGAAACGGATGTGGGTTAGATAAAAAATAGACCCAAGGACAGAGCCCTGCGGTACACCTGACGTGACCAGAAAGATTTGATTTCGTCAAGTAGTAGCAGAGAATCAAAATTATATTCTGCTTAACAACAACATAAGAACTACCATAAAAGTTAGTAAATCTGTTTGTTTTATATTTGTTATTTTGTTGTTTTAAACTTATTTTCTTCAAATACTGTGAATCTGTGGTATTTTTAAAAAATATATTTTGACAGTTTTAACAAATATATAAAGAATATTTTTCACAAACGTTACACACTGCAGCTCTAAACATTATTTCATTAAATGAATTTGATATTTTAAATAATTTGTTGGAAAACAAAGAGACGAATTAAGAGGTTCGGTCATAAATAAAACCAATCTTCTTCCATTACCACTATGAAGTATGTGCACTGCACTGAAACTATTTTCGGTTTTAGTTAAAAAAGGCCAAAGCAACCAGCTTCTTGTTCTGATTGGCTACAATGACAAGATGTTTACCCCATTACATCATCGTTCCCGTCGCCTAGCAACCAGATTCCAGTTACACTGACAGATAATTTCACTTATAACAAGACATTTTTCCCCAGTGGAACAGGTACTTCTTAATTTATATTGAGGAATTATTTACTTAAAAGTAAAATAAATTACTTATCAGTTAGTTTTATCTTATTTCAAGTGACCAAAGATATTTGCACTAGAAAGTAGACCGAAAATACTTGATAAAAGTATTTTTTGCTATTAACAGATAATCTGTAAAAATATTGATCTCCTCCATTTTCTCGTTGACCTGCTATTGGTGTCTGGTTGTTTTTGCTGCATTTCTTCAACCAGAGGCAGAAGGCGGGGCTTAGGGCTGTCAATCAACCTGGTGCACTCGCTGTTAGATGTGTTAATGGTGAAGAAACAACTCACTATTACTGAAAAGCTATATCATCGTCATCGGTAGCCTTACTAATTAGCTAAACTAGCCTATCAGGAAGAAGATGCTAGCACTGGGAAAAGGCAGAGGAGCTTGATTTTCTTTTTTCACAGTTTGTCTCATAAAAACAGTTTCAACAAAAAATAATAATTTCATAAAGTTACGTTCTGCAGCTTTAAAGTTGGTTTCCATCTGTTTTCCTCCGTGCAGCTGAAGAAGCTGGGTGTGATGCCTCCAGAGCAGCCACTGCCTCAGAAATGCTACCGGATTTATCAGGTCATGTGGGCCAACAATGGCGACACCATCAGCAAGCAGTACGCAGGAACAGCTGCCCTCAAGGTAGCACCGCTTCCACCACAATTAACTTTGTTTAGCATCCAGTTCTGTTTTCACACCAGCGACTCTGGAGCTTTTGACACGGCTGAGAAAAGGTTATGTCACTGTTGTTGTCACAGGCTGTGCTGTCCTAAGAGTGCAAATGAAGTGCGGTTGAAGCTTTAATTAACACGCTGTTTGTTCTGCTTTAGGGAGACTTCACGAGGACGGGGGAAAGGAAGCTGGCTGGCGTGATGAAGGACGGCGTGAACTCTGCTAACCGCTACTATCTCAACCGCTTTAGAGACGCTTACAGACAAGCAGTCATCGGTACGGGAGCTCGCAGAATATTTTATGTTTGACCAGTATGTTTTTAATTTGACGGAAAAATCTGAAACCTGTCAGTCATTTTGTCAGATTACATGTTGCAGACACGCTCAACAATTTTAACTGTATGCACAGAGTAGATATTGGAGGTGGCTAAATCAGCGCAATCTAAACTTTGGCTGAAGTTTAACAATCCCACAATTCATCCAGAACAGAGAAAACCAAAGTAAACACTTTGTTGCATTTATCTATTGTTAAAATGGAGGAGTCGACAGTCTGCCTTGTTAAAAATAGAAAGTAATGGCTTAATTAGACTATAAGAAGCGGCTCCGCCTTGCTCTGCTGGAGTTGCAGAGATTCGAGCCTTTCAATCAATCATCCCAGAAGATTTGCACTTGACTCATCCTGCGTTACAAAACGGAGCTGAAAGATGCCAAAGGAAGCTGGGAGAAGTTACGCTGCTTATTCAAACGGTTCTCTAAAAACAAAGCAGTAAAATCTTCATTAAATACGTCTGGTTAAAGCTCGAGCCTCTAATTAATGTTAATCAGTCGGGTTGGATCGGGCTCAGACTCAGTGGTCTCGGCCCGGGTGGGTTGGATTTTTTAGCTCCGATCTAAACTTTAGTGCAGATTTTCCGTCTAGATGTGAAGCAGGAAGAAGTTGAAAAGCTTCAGACTAGAGCAGGTGAAGCCGATTAATTTTATCTTTCTGTCAGTGGTTTTTATCACTGCGGAAAAAAAGTTTAATAAATTCATCTGCTTCATTAATGTGTGATGAACTTGATGAATATAAATTAGACCGCATAAAAATTAAATCCAACAGAAAAACTCATGTCAGTATCATTTAAAGATACAAGAATATTTTTGACGCCTCCTCTGATCGGATGTAATGGAAACCGTCTCTTTGATTCTGCTGCTCCTTGCAGATCTGATGATGGGTTTGCCCGTGACGGAGGACCTGTACTCCATCTTCAGTAAGGAGAAGGAGCACGAGGAGAAGGAGAAGGAGAGCCTAAGAGGAGCACAGGAGCAGGTGGGGCTGCTGCTGCAGACCTACATGCAGCTGCTGCTGCCGGACGATGAGACGTTTCACGGCGGCTGGGCGCTCATCAACTGCGACATGAGGTGAGGAGTCCGTGAACCAGATTCCTCCGTTCAGAGACAAAACAGCATGAAGCCAATTTACATTATTATTAATACATCAATAATCAGTCAAAATCTATCAAAGTTGCAACTGAAGGAGGAAATTTCTTCTTATCAGGGAGTTTTGTATCAGATTTGTGTCACAGAGTAAGAACAGAAAAATTAAGAGAATAAAGCTGAAATATTTAGAGGGTAAAATCATAATATTGCGAGAAAAAAGTTGTATGGAATAAAGTCGTACTAATATGAGAATAAAGTTTTAATAATACAAAAACAAAGTTGGGAAAATATGAGAATAAAGATGTAATAATAATATGAGGATAAACAAAAATCCCAAACTAAAGTTGTAGTAATATCACAATAAAGTTACTATAAAAAAATAAAATGGTGATAATAACATGAGACTAAATTCTTAATAAAACAAGAATAAAATCAGATACTACGGGAATAAAGTCGTAAAAATACGAAAACAAAGCTACAATAAATAGATAAAAGTCATAAAAATATGAGAATAAAGTTGCATTATTGCAAAAACAAAGTTGTAATGATACAAAAATAAAGTCGTAATAATAATACAAAAATAAATTCTTAATAATTCAAAAATAAAGACATAAAAATAGTATGAAAACAAAGTTTCCATGATCAACTTTTATTATGTGAGCTGAATCTGGTGAAAAGCATCTTTTATTAATGTTGTTCACCTTTTTTTAAAAATAAACTCAACTAATATTACCAGAATAAAGTCGTAATGACACGATAATACAATAAAACTCACTCATATTAACAGAACCAGTTAGGAAACAGGTGTAAAGATGCAGACCTGATGTGTTCACAAGATCACAAGATTATTTAAATTTTTTTCCCGCAGCCTCATTGACGCAACCAACAAAGACGTGGATGTTCTGCTGCTCCTGTCAGATAAAGCCTACTACATCGCCTAGTGAGTCCGATCCTAACCTCACCCCCCGCTGTGTGCGCTGCGTCGGCTGACTAACACTTCCCTTTACTTTCTGTCTCAGCTATGACGACGAGGCGGATAAAGTCAACCAGTACCAGCGTCTCGACCTGGAGGGTTTGGAAAAAATTGAAATCGGTGAGGAGTTAAACTCAAAGAAGAAGAATTCACTGAGTCACTTAACACTTCCTGAAAGTCTGCTTACTCAGTGCTACTGAGAAGCTACTGTGCTTCTCAGTAACATTTTAGCAACATCCTCACTGAATATGATTCATGCAGCGACAGCAGATTATTAACAAAAATAACAGGAAAAAATGGATGTGATCGGGTTTGTGCAGGTCCAGAGCCCACTCTGTTCGGGAAGCCGAAGTTCTGCTGCATGCGTTTGCACTATAGGAGTCAGGAAACCAGTGGCTACTTCCACACTCTGAGGGCGGCGACGCGCAATCCGGAGGACGACGGGAAAGGTAAGGAAGCAAGAGGAAGAGGAGAAACGGTTTCATTTAGGACTGCTTCAAGATCAGAAATGTCCTCAAAGGTCCGGTGGTGGAAGGATTTAATGATAAAACTCATTAAAGAAAAGGCTAAATGTATGAATAAATAGCTGTTTTTACATTTGGTGAGTAGGCCTGTTACAATAATGAATAAATCAGTTAATTGCATAATAAAATAAACTCACTACTGGCATCATTTATTGTTTTTTTCTTTCTACCAAAAACTGGATGATAAAAGTTCTCAGTCTGGTGTTTTGATTTCAACTTGCCATTTTTAAGGACATTTCTGTTTAAGAGATTTCATAATTTATCTTATTTGTTGCTTTGTTTGTTTATTTGGGATTTTAAAAATGTCTTCCAGTTCCAATGTTACATATTCATCAAACTTTAAAGCTTACTAATTTTTGAGAATGTGTTCTTGCATTATTATCATAATATTACTTAAGAATCGTCTCAGTCAACAATATTATCGTTTATCGCAATAATTCTGGAACAATTTATTGTCCAGCATAATTATCATGACGGGCCTGTTGGTTAAATGAAATTGAACGTATTTTCAAATTGTTTTAATTTGGCAGTACATAGGCAAAACTGATTTGATTCGATTAGAACATAATGTCATGTTAGTGGGCCACAGAACAAGTTATGGCGGGCCAGATTTGGCCCACGGACCCTGACTTTGACACCTGTGTTCTGAGGCGTCAAACATGAAGTGACGACTTGCGTTGCAACATTTTTCAGATACGCTGCAGTGCATCGCTGAGATGCTCCGCATAACGAAGCAGGCCTCTGGGCTGGACCTGCTCATCATCGAGAAGAAGCTGGAGAGGCGAGTATGAAATCGTGGAAAAGTATTCATACCAGTTCTGTTGCATGTTGTTACTTAAAAACACAAACTTCACTGTATTCTCCCACCTGACAGTCCAGTAGATTCAGCTCTATTAGGGACCAAAGTTGCGACATTTGTTTCATTTTCAGCTGCTGCAGTTTGCTTTCTCACTGCACTGAGTCAAATTAACCAAACTAATTGAAAAACCTGTTCCCCTCCTGGCCTGTGGGGGCGCTGCACCAAGAACCACTGAAGCAGAGTAGCGTTAGATTTTAGTGGTTGTAGGGTTTTTCTTTTGTCCAGCCGTTTCTTCTGCTAGTGCTGGACTAGTGTGAGCTTTGGTTTTTACCCAGAATGCCTTTTGCTGTAATCCTTGTCCTGGTTAGATTGGGGACCAAAATTGGAACATGCGTTACATTTTCAGCTGCTGTGGTTCGCGTTCACATTGCTTTGTGTCAAAGCAAACTAATTAAAAAAACCCAAAAAACTATTCCCCTCCTCGCCTGTGGGGGCGCTGCACCGAGAACCACAGAAGGAAACTATACAAAAGCCTCAGAAGAAGACACTGAACACTACTTCTTTCTTGAAGTGTAAACAAAACTGGAGTAGCATGTAAAGCCTTTATTTATTTACTGCTGTGAATAGGTTTTCTTCGAAGGACGTTGTGGTTTTTAGAGTTCAGTTATCAATAAACACAATTAATCATTTCGGTCCAGTAATTTTGACGTTTGTCCGTGTTGCAGGCGGCAGAGTAAACCTCATGAGGACATCATGGGGATCCAGAACAAGCCTGCAGGTCAGGCTGCGGGCAGCTCTGGACTCGCTCAGGGAAAAGCTTCCTCCTCAACAAGTTCTCCTCCCTCAACCAGAAGGTGAAGCAGACCAAGACCAACGTCAACATCGGTCCCTTCAAACCGCTCGGCAAGCTGGGGAACTTCTCCAAACCCGACGTGACAGTTAACTTCCTCAAGCCCACCATGCACGTCAACCTGTGGAAGTCGGACAGCAGCCTGGAGACGTCGGACGGAAACCCCAGCGCCGCCGCGCTCGGCGTCCGGGGCGACGAGCGCTACGAAAACGGCTCCGACTCCGACTCGTACAACTCCGACCCGGAGCACCCGTGCTCCAGCTCCTTCGACAAGGTAGACTATGTCCTGCCTAGCTGTGGCATCGTGGCGTCGAACCCGCGACTGGGCAGCCGCTCGCAGTCCATTGGCAGTGGCGAACTCAACGTCCCATCTGTGATCCATGTCACCGGCTGCCAAGATGGCGCCTCTGAGATCAATGACAAGTCGCCTGGCGCCGCATCGCTGGCGGAAGAAGCGCTGCTGATCGACTTCGGGACGCCCATCGACGCCTACTGCCAGCAGTTCATTCAGGACGCCCAGACCAAACCAGTGGAGGTGTTCGGTGAGCTGCCGGCGGCCGGGGTCGCGCCACCGCCGCAGAAGAAAACCCCCGCAGACTCTGAGCAATCCAACCTGCAGACCCAGAACCAGGACGCCCAGCTGCCCCGACCGTCCCGGCTGGACGTCCAGGCCTCTACCTCCGGTTCCAACCTGCTGTCCGTCCAGCGGCCCAGCTCGGCGGCGTCGGGCGGCTCGCAGAAGAGCCTCAGCTCCCTGATGGAGGGCAGCCTCGGACCGTCGTCCGCCGACAGCAACGGCAGCCGTGTCGTTTCGCCGTTCGCCAAGATCCGCAGCTCCATGGTGCAGGTGGCCAGCCTGACGCAGGCGGGACTCACGCAGGGCATCAACTACGCCGTGGCGAAGGTCCAGAAAAGCCCCGACCCGGACGCTGTGAGCGAGGCCCAGGAGAGCGATCTGAAGGCAATGTTCACACAGTGCCAGACGAGGATCATCCAGATCTAGAGCGCCGTTTCTCTCCTTCCTGTAGCAGGACTTTCTGGTCGTCTTGGATCCTCCCGTGTGGTAGCATCAGCAGAAGCTTGCACAGAGTCATTATTAGGCCAATAAATGTGCTCTTAGATTCGCCCATAAAGCTGCAGTATGAAAACTTTTACAAAAATATCTTTTTAAAACACAAAACCTTACCAAGTATTTTGGTCTAGTTTCTGGTACAAATATCTTGAAATGAGAAAACTAACTTACAAGTAACTTTTCAGCAATAAATATGAGTTTGATCCTTTATATTGATGAAAAAGTTTTAGTTCCACGGCAGATTATTTCACTTATTTCACAATCGTTTCCTAGCAACGCCTGTCAACCGTTGAGCCGTTGCCTAGCAACCAAGTTCTAGTTGCACTGGCAGATTTAATTCATAACAAGACATTTTTCCCAAAACTGAAATGATCAGCGGAGCTGGTACTTTTTTATCAATATTAAGGAATTATTTACTTAAAACAAGTTCTTATATCTTGTTGAAAAGTTTCTTGTAAGTTGGTTTTGTTTTATTTCAAGTGAACTTTGATATTTACATTAGAAACTCGACCAAAAACACTTGATAACATTTTGTGTTTTTGCAATGCAACATGTTGTGACAGATAATCTGAAAACATTGATTTCCTTCACCTCCTCCCTGAGCTAGTCCTGCTGTCTGAAGAAATTCACAGCTCCAGACCAAAAACAACCAATCAGAGCCAGGAGGAGGGGCTTAGCGCTGTCTCTCAAGCTTGTGAACGCATTGCTAAATGTGCTAATGTTGAAAGAACAACTTACTGTTACAGGAATACCGTCTGTCCACCATCATCGGTGGCCATGCTAACTAGCTTTAGCATCCATGGCAGGCTATGTTGTGGTGAACTCGCTGCAGTGTGACTGACAGCGCTAAGACCCGCCTCCTGGCTGTGATTGGTTGTTTCTAGTTAGAACTGGGAGAAGGCAAAGGAGCTTGATTTTTTTTTTTTTCTGTTTGGTCAAAGATTATCTGTCTCATAGTGTCACTACATGGTGACAGTTTATATAAAAAAGTTTTTTTGATAAAAGTTACAAAGTGCAGCTTTAAATGAGCCTTACCACTCCCTCCCATCATGACAGCGACCATGTTTACATACGCACAAGTACGGTTTTCCTACTTTTTTTGTTGTTTGAGCACTGATTTTGTTTTTCCACACCACCTTGCACACTAAAAAATATTAATGTATGTCCTCCGATATGGCTTATTGGTGCCTCACAGTGGAGATTGCTATGTTATTAGCGTACTAGCTGGATTTAGAAGTAGAATAATTACAAGGTTACGTGTTTTTTGTAGTATGTTTGGAAATTAGCAGATAACTGGGATAAGCAAACATTCCATCCAAATCCTTAAACATCCCATAATAGGCATGGATGGGTCTGTATGAGAACCTTGAAGGAAAAAAACAACAAATATTCAAAATAGATTTCAAACAAAATCAGTTATTCACAGAAAATTAGTGCCACAGAAATTTTTTTTAAATCCTGACTGTAATCTTAGAAAATTAAAGTCAAAATTCTGAAAAAAAAAAATCTGAATTCTGAGGTCCACAGTTTTAAAGCACCTTAAATTTGTTAGTGTTTCGGTTTTAAGCATAACTTAAAGCTAATTACGTCCCTGCTGTCCTTGTTAATGTTAGCTGGTTAGCATTAGCATTATGTTCTGTACTTCATCTGCTTCCTGTTTGTAAACCTCAGGCTGTTTTCAAAAACTGAGTTAATACTTTGAGAAAAACAAAAGCCGGGACCTGAAAATAATTTTTTAAATGTTTGCAGAGAAAGATGTCCGTCATTGTGCACCTGACTTTAAACTGTAATAAGAGGGAATTTTACCTTTTTATAAACTTAAACCTTTTTAAACCTCCATGCACTATGACGGAGTGTTATGGCCAGACTCAGAGAATTATTATTTCTTTATTACTGGAATGAAATCATAATATTATGAGAATAAAGTCACATTATTTACTAAATAAAAGCGTTAAATTATCCAAAAAAGTGATAATTTTTTGGATAATTATCACTTTTTTTCATTCATCATTTTATCGCATTATTATTGCTAATATTGCTACTTTATTCTCATAATATTACGACTTTTTCTTGTATGATTGTTACTTTATCTTTATATTATTTCAACTTTATTCCTATTCCAATATTACTTTATTCTGGTATTATTAGGACTTTATTTTAGTATTACGTATTTTTGTTGTATGACTGTGGCTCCATTATTATAACTTTATTCTCTTTACGACTATTCTCGTATTATTACAACTATTTTTTTTTTTTATTCTGTACTCTCCCAATATTTATCTGGTATGATTGCAGCTTTATTTTCATAGTATTACAACCTTTCTGTTGTATGATTGCGACTGTTCATGTATTAGTACACCTTTATTCTGGTAAAATTGCAACTCTTTTAGTATTTTTTCATAATGTAGCAATTTTGTTGCGTGATTGGGACTTTTATTACAACCTTTTTGTTTACGACTTTATTCTTGTAATTTAAAAAAAGTAATACAAATTCTTAGTCTGGCCTTAAAGCTCCGTTGTAATAAACAAACCCACTTTCTGCACCATAAAATACTTCAGGTTTCCAAGTAATCCACTCCGTTGATCAAGTTTTGCTACATGTTTTTTTTTTTCTTGTACAACTTTTACTTTCTGAAACTTGAAGATCATGACGTCCCAACTCTGCTTGCGTGTATCGTTAGCGGTAACATCTGGCTAGCATTAGCTCTGATTTAATCAGGTGCTTCATTTCATCCCATGTAGATCACCGTTAAGCTGGACCTGAGCTTCTTGTATAAATAAACCAAATCTGTGGATCCCAAGGGATAGTAAAGTTTGCGTGCTATCCTCTTGTGTATAAATGTACTGAGCTAGCCTGACGACACGCTGTATGTAGTTATTAGCTAACATAAGTGTTGTTGAGTCACTTAGACCATAGGAACTAGTGAGAGTATCCTGCTTGTTCATATGTACAGTGAGTCGTGTTTGACCCAACCACTTTTCTTTTTGGATTCGCCATCAGAGGTTCGGCTCGTTTCTGAGAGTTGGTTCAGATTCGGTCTGACCGGCGCCGGAGTGTAGCATATAATACGCAGATATGCAGATTCACAGTAAACACTGACGCTTTATGCACTCCCCCACGCTGAAATTTGCCTTAACTGGGAACTCGAGAGGCAGAATTACATGTTTCAGGTATTCGATGCAGAATCTACCTTTTTTTATTTTCTTCTTGTGTTACATTTAGAGCACTGCTGGGAATATGTTCAGGGTCTCTATTTAATCTATTGTTTTGTTTATGGAAACGTAGACACTTACTGTAGGTTGTCTCCATGTGCTGCTGCCGTAGATCCCTGGATGTATTTGGATTAAACTTCCTGTTTTGCATGTATTTTTCTTATAATACATGCATTTAACCTGAAGAAGTGACATTTTGCTTTTTTAAATTCATTAGTTTTTATTGTTGCTGTTAACTATAAGGATCTTAAGAGGCCCTACTCTGTATCATGTTGTGCGCGATAAAAGGTCAAAGGTTGTATTCACTCCATTTTCCTCACCAGCAGCTGAAATCGGGTAGACTTGTATATTTATCTTGTTTAGACCGTTAAAAAAGACTGCCTGCTTTGAATGGCCACAATTCAATACAAAGTCAGTAAATATTTATACATGTGATAAATTAAATTATGACAATCTAAAGGAAACATTAAACACATTAGACTTGCAGAAAAAGTTTTAATTTCCAAGAAGTTGGCTGTTCAGACGTCCGGAAAGTTCAGCGGAAGGAGAAAAATATACATTAAACATTTATACTTGAGATAATTTAAATAAAATTATGATACATTTTTAAAAAAATAACTTTTAATTTTATAAATATCAAATTTTTAAGAAGTTGGCCATTTACAAACGGACAGAAGGTTAGTGGAAGGAAAACAAAATAAAAGAACAAAATTTCCAATCATTGTTAAAATGTATGCAGTGATTATGGTATCTAATTATTTTACAGTCCTGAGTTGCTTTGTGAAATTATTTCAAGTCATTATGTTCCAAGAAAAATTTAATAATTACTGAAATTAGTTTATTCAAATGTGTATTTGATGTTATTACAAGTATGTATATAATATACTTATAACATCAAATACTAAAATGATCTTAAAGTTTTGTTTACGCTATCATGTGTGAATATTTGAGAACTTATTTGTTGAATTGTGGCAGTGTTGGGCCTGTTTGCTGACAGTAGGTGGCGCTGCCAATGCTTCAGGGTGATTTCCTGCAGTGGAACGTTTTCACGCTGAGGTTTAAACTTCTTTGTTGTAAACACTGGAGCAGTTCTCAAGCTTTCGATGAACAGAAAAAACTCACATTCCTGATGATCAAGAGTGTCGCTGTTTTGTTTTTTAATATGCAAAAGTTTTTGCTTTTCTTCAGATATCTGCTGGGTGAGATTTATCTTCTGTTTTTCTCACCAAGTGCTTTTTTTCTTCCAATTAGGACCCAACATCATGACTTCAATGTGCAATTAAACATGTTTAAGTATTTTATTTGCACCGATTAAGCACATTTACTGGTCTGTAGTCATATCGTTCCTCCACCAACTGACTGTCGTCATTGTTTTCCTGTGTACTGAAATTGTATTGTATATTAAAGTATCCTATTTATTCTTATCTATGGGCGTGCTAATTTTCAATAAGTAGAATCTTAAAGCGTCAATTAAATTTAATTCAAAAAGTACATTTATATTTTCAGAGTGAATTTAATTTTAATGATTGAGTCGGACCAAATAAAAAATAAAAATCTATTTATCAAACTGTGGGAATATTATGCAAGACCCAGTGTGTTTTGTTTTAGACAGCCATAAATGTTGGCAATTTGAAGACTGAAAACAACCATTTTAATAAAGTTTAATTTTGCTCTGCAGCAATTCAGAGCCAAAGGAGAAGGAAACATTTTCACCCCAAAAAAAACACTCTGGAAAATAACTTGGAAGTTTCTGATTTGAAGTAAAATATTTGCTAGAAAAATAACTGAAATTTTGACATTAGACTCAGTTTAAGAAAATGTAAAATTTCTAGGATAGAGCTCAAATTTTCTTGTTTTAATCTTTTTCTGGAAAGTTTCTAAAATTAATCTCAAAATTTGGAAATTTATTCTAGCAAATTGTTGACATTTGAAAATCAGAAATGTTAAAGTTTTTTCTAAAAATAAAAATTCTGATTTATTTTGAGGGGAGATATACTCCGTTTTATCTATAATGATGGACCGGAAGAAAGGACTTCAAAAATAGCCTCAATTTATAACAAAATTAGTTTTAGCATACAACCCGTTACATTTTTACTCCAAAACAAGAACACATCTCAGCTTGAAGGGCATCTGAAAAACGTCTTTATTACAAACATATCAAAACAAAAAGGGAAGCGGCTGTGATCAGGGCTCGTTGCCGTTAACGCTCTTATGTTGCTCCATACGGCTCCGTCGCAGCGTCTCGATGTGCTTGGCCCGGAGCCAGCTGTCTCTGGACAGCGACGTCTGACCCAAACTCAGAGACAGCAGCCTGCAAGACACAGAACCGGTTCCAATTAGCCGTAAAACTGAAATTACTAAGATAAAACCGCTTTTGAGAAAGATAAAACACGTTTTTAATGGATCAGGCGGTTGAGGCGGTTTTCCAGCTGTGTCGAAACACCTTTTTCCCGCCTCATACGAGTCACGTGATCTGCAGCTGGCTGTTACAACTTGCGAAAATGGCGAAGAAGACTGAGACAAGAAGATCACTGGTTGTTTTTGTTTTAGGACAATGAGCAACTGGCCACCAAAGTTTATAAAAGTTGTCCGTCATTCCAACCCGTTGAACGCATAGCGCTTGCGTAAAATGGCGTCACGTGACGTCACGCTCTGAAGAACGCAGCCAACCGTCATAACGGACGTTAAAACAACATTTGCTCTCCTAGCTTGTCAAAGTTGGTAGCTTGTATGTTGAGTTTGTCGGTCCAACGCCTTAACAACATGCTAACGTCTCCTCTGATGGCTGAATTATGGACAAGTCTCACGTAAGTGTTTACATTCACCATCGCCATGATTTTCAATGAGTTATCGCGTGAACTAGCTTATTCGCATGAGATTCTATTTTCATTTCTCATTTAATGGAAACGATTGCGAAGTTGTGTTCCCTTTCTATACATTAGCAGCATATAGAGAGAAATGTGGGCACATTTATAATAGAAACCCGACCGGTCCGGGTTCGGGCGGCTCACCGAGCAACAACCAACATCCGGTGCAGGTCGTCGGCAGATATGCTCTGAGGGTCGTCCTTCCTCATGTCGACGAAGTCATCTTCAACCGCCTGGGGAGACGAAACAGAAACAACATGGCCGACCGTTTCAAAGCTGAGCTAAACTGAAAGCCTTTAGGAGAGTGGTCTCCAAACTTCTCTAAAGACAAACAAAAAAGTTTTTAAAACATTTTAGAAATTCATGAATTTCAAAAGTCAAAAATTAAAATGTATTTATTGGAAGAAAAATCTCAGTTTGAAAGTACTTAATATTTTGTAAATTACTTTCAAAATGTCAAGCCAAAGTGTTTTGACATAACTTAAAATTGTTAACATTTTGTCTTAAAAGTGTGGAGTTGCGAGACCTTTGTCACTTCGTCTGAGATGCTGTACTCGAGCAGCCGAGCGAGGCTCAGGAAGACTCTGAACTTGTTGAGCTGCGATGAGGCCTGCGGATGGACGTGGATGCTGCTCAGGTATTCCTCCAGCTGGGGCGGCGTCACCTGAGGCTGCAGGTGTATGTGGCAGTCGGACTGCGGAGGGAAAGAGGAGGAAATAATTACACCCAGTCAGCAATAAAGATGGAAAATATTTTTAAAACGGATTCAGGTTTAATCTTTCTAACACCTGCAGCCACCAGGACCTTTCACGGCGTTTGTAATTTTATTACTTTAGTCTCGTAGTCTTCCCAAAATATGATTTTATTCTCATAATATGAATAAATTCTCAAAATATAATTTTATTCTCATAATGTTATGACTTTTTTCTTATAATATTTCAATTTCATTCTCCTGATATGACTATCTTAAACATTTAATTCATGTCTATTTTTTATTTTATTTTTGTCCCCAACACTCCTGGGATCTTTGCTGTGTTTTATTTTCACATAAACTCCCCAGTTGTGCCATCAGCAGCCCATGCTGACCTCTGACCCCTGCTAGCCAGGAGTTGTGTACACGGCGCCGCCCGGCCTCCTCCAGGTCCGTTTCCTGCGGCTAACAGCTGCCGCCATGGCAACGTACTGGAGCCTCGTTCAGGAATAGCACCCGCCACATTCCTCGGCCCGAAGCATCGTCGCCATGACGACAGCAGGAAACCCAACCCGTGCTGAGGGGACCGAGGGGGGCGGGTTTGGGCCCGTTGTCCTCACCGGCAGCAGCGAGCGTCCCTCCGACGCGATCAGCACGTTAATATTGCAGGGGAATTCCATCTGGTGGAAGTTAAAGTCATAATCCACCTTCTGCCAGGTGATCAGGTTCCCCAGCGCCGTCACGTTACGCACACCTGCGGCACAAACACAGTCAGGGGCGTCCAGGCGGCCGCCCGCCGTCTCCCCCTAGTGGCGCCTCACCGGTGGCGTCCAGCTGCCCCGGCTCCAGCTGGGTTTCGTCCAGGAACAGGGAGGTGCTGCTGGCCAGCTGCAGCACGCCGCTCACCAGCCGGTTCGCCACATAGTCCTTCCTGGGAACGAGCCGCATCTGGTTCATGTTCTGGAGGCTCATCGCCAGGTAGAACGACTGGAAAATAACAGGAAAAACAATGAAAAACAGGAAAAATAACAAAAAACAACAAAAATCAGGAAAACTTTAAAAGAAAACACAGCAGAGGTTCTACTGATTCAGATGAAAACAGATCGATACGTTTTACTTTATATTCAGTTTGAGTTAAAAGGCTTAAAAATACAAATTTGGCTTTCAGGATCCCTGGTTTCCAGGAACAAAACATTTGGAAGGTTTAGTGGAAGAAAAAAAACATTTGAAAGGTTTACAGGAAGAATAAATGTGGAATATTCAGAGGACTGAAACAAGTTTGAAAGGTTTAATGGAATAAAAATGTTTGGAAAATTTAGTGGAAGAAAAAAGTTAGACTTTGGAAGATTTAAGGAAAGAAAAACTTAAAAGGTTCAGAGTATTGAAAAAAGATTTGAATACTAGGTGGAAGTAAAAAGCATTTTGATTTGGAAGGTATAGAGGACTGAAAGAAGATTTGAAGGCTTAGTAGAAGAAAAACAGAAAAGTTTAGTGGAGGAAAAAATGATAACATTCCAAAGATTGAATGGAAAGTTTTGAGGTTGAAGTATTTCGAGTTTATTGGAAGGAAGAAAACAAAATAATTCTTATAATACTTTCAAGCACCTTTCATATAATCCCTGACCTCAACATCCTTAAAAAGGAGGGTCAGCCATCGCTAAGAAAGCTGAATCCAAGCATTTTAATGAAAAATTAAGTGGAAGAAAAAATGACAAAAAAAAAGTTGCTCAAGTAGAAGTGAGAGGTTTGTGAAGCTTGATACCGCTGAATGATACCTCTGAGGGTTAGCATTGCATTAAAGTGAGTTTTTCGGAAACAACGCTCTGATTTCCTGCGTTCCTGAACTCACCGACGGGACGAGCTGCTGGACGATCTGGTAGAGGCGCTGGGTGTAGGCGGCGGGGCAGCCGCTCAGGTTCAGGGTGAACTTTCCCAGCGGCAGAACGTCTCGCCTGGAGTACCTGCGACAGCACGGAGATGCTAGCTTAGCTTCGGCGGCGGCCGGTTTCGGTTCTGACCCGAACCGGACCTACACGCTGGAGAGGAGGTGCAGCAGCAGGAACTCGGCAGCCAGAGCGTCGCCCAGCAGGATGTGGGTGAAGTACGACAGCAGCTCGGCCCGGACGGCGGCCATCTCTCCAAGAGCCGACGACAAAACTGCAGAGAGAGAGGACGAAGGGCGTTTCCATGGCGACGAAAAGAAGGCCTGGCTTCAAGGCTTTATAGCAAAAAAAGACGACTGATCTCCATGGAAACGAGATCGTAAGGAAGGACTAGTGGAAGAAAACAACTGGGAGGTTTAGTGGAAGGAAAAACTTATGTTGAAAGTTTAGTGGAAGAAAAAAAAAATATTTAGAGAATGGAATGAGGTTTAGAAAGACCAGAAATTCAATGATTCTCAAAGGTCAATAATTTTTGTCTCGGTCCAAACAACGTTCTGAGCCGTCACCGATTCCGTACAGGCGCCGTTCTCCTGCAGGGCGGCGCCGGGGAGCAGCGGGTTGTTGTGTTCCAGCCGCTCGGCGTGGAGCAGGTGGAGGCGTGGGACGAGGGAGGCCGGCGGGCTGTGGACCCGCTGCTCCGCCGCTGAGTCCATGCCGACCGCTGGGTCCAGAAACGAATCCCTGCAGGTCAGAACCAGAGCAGATCAGAACCAGAGCAGGACGGAACCAGTAGAGACAGAAACAAGGAGGAAATTACAGCCAAAAAAACAAAAAAAATTTCTCCAGAAAAAAATGTGGAAATTTTAACAAGTTAAAAATTTGTGACAAAAAAACCCCTTCAAAGTGGATTACATGGAAATGTTCTGAGTTTCAAAAGTTGAACATTTTTGAATTTGCAAACTAAACTTAAAGTTTAAAATGTTTTTTTTTCTTCAAATTTTTGAGTTTCTAAAGTTGAAATCTTTTTACCAGAGAATGTTTGACAGTTTTTTTTCTGCCAAATTTTTGACGTTTCAAACTCATACATTTTTGAGAATTTTTTTCTCAAAAATTCTGTTTTTTTTATAACAAATTTTCCACTTTTAAACCTCAGGAATTTTTTGTTTTCTAAAACAAAACATTTTTTGATTAATTTAAAATTTTCTGATTATTTTCTAGAAAATCTTGAACTTCTGAAGCTCAGAAGTTTCAAGGTTTATGGTTTTGTTTTTTAAAACTCAGAAACTTTCTTGTTTTTTCTAAGAAATTTCTGGGGTTAATCTCAACATTTCTGATTTTCAACTTTTGAAGCTGAAATCTTTTTCATTTTCTTAGATTCATCGGAAAATTTCAAATTCTTTGTAGCAAATTTTCACCTTCTGTAGCTCAGAAATTTCTTGTATTTTCTAGAAATTATCTGAGATTAATTTCAATATTTCTGAGTTTTTTGTCATAAATGTTCTCTTTTTGTTGCCTCGTCTCTACAGCGGCTCTCAGCCGTCAGAACCAGACCGGACGCAGGAAGCAGGTAAACGTGACTCACTTCTCATCGGCCAGAGCGCTGAGCGCGGGGCTGACCGACAGGATGCCGTACACCTGCAGCGTGTCGTTCAGTTTGAAGCGGTCCCAGTCCTCGTACACCTGAGCGGGACACACCTGTCAGAACTTGCCGCTGGAAAATCTGCGGCCGGCGATCGGAGCCCACCTTCACCAAGCAGGACGGGCCTTTCTCGCCCGGCAGTGGGAAGTTTAGGTCCAGGTGGGAGGCGGACGCCGCCGGGCCGGAGGGAGCCTCCGTCTCCTGACGCTTACAGTCGCCGTTACCGTGCGGGTCGGCCGCGCCCGGAGAAGCTGCGGCAGAAACAGAGGAAATACGATACAGCTGCTGTCCCCTCTGGTGGAGACGTGTAATAGCACTTTAAAACAAAACTGTTCCAGCATTTTAGAGCAGATTTATTCTCCAGGTTAAAAAAACAGAATTCAGACTTTAATTTTCTGAGAAATTTCTGAGTTTTATGAAGTCATTTTTATGATGCCGTTTTAGGGATGTGGACAGAAAAAAGGAGCAAATTTTTGCCAAAAACCTCAGAACTTTTTTATTAATGTCAGAATTTTGTCAGTTTTCTTAAAAAAAAAAAAAAAAAAAATTATTTAAAAAAAAGAGGGCTTTTATATAAAAACTTACAATCTGAAAATATAAAAATGTCTGATTTTTTTCTAGAAAATTTCTAAAATTTATCTAAAAAATTCTGAGATTTATGTCAAACTTCCTGAGGTTAATTTGTAAGTTTTTTCAAAACGTATTTTAGCTACAATGGCCTTAAAACGCCGTCAGACATGCCTGCTGCTATTTAATATATATATTTATTAAATAGCTTTGTTTAATAAATACAAATTATTTATATTTTTATATATATATCTATATATATTGTTAGAAATATATATAAAGAAACTCAAAGCAAAAAAAGGAGCCAATAGTTTAAAATTAATGAATAACATTGTTAGGAGTGTCGACAATTATTTCTTAATGTGGAATTTTGTCGTTAAAGAATAAATTAAAGGATTTGTCCAAATTTAGCATTTTACGTTTCTATTCTAGCAGTCAAGTTTGAATTTATTTTAAGGATTTTTTAAACACATTTTTCCTGCGTTGTGAGTTTTTAACCTCTGGTGTCACCTGCAAGCGTTTCCTTCTGTTTCTGTGGCTGAACCTCCATTTCCTCGTCCTCCTCGTAGCTGCGCTTCTGTCTGCTGGGGACGTACGACGTAGAGGGAACCACCCGGCCCTGGTTACTCGTCGTCTCCGCGTAGCCGTGCGCCAGCATTAAGAAATCATTTCAGTCACACGGGATTCAAAATGCTAAGAGAGGTTTGACGTAAAATTCAAAACAATTTGGAGATAAAAACGAATGAACTAAAAAAAAACTGTTTCGATTAATTACTGTATTATAGCATTTATTACTGTTATCAGTGTTACAATATCTATCTATCTATCTACATATATACAGATATATATTTTTTAAATGGCTGCTTAAAAATAGTCAGTCAATAAGATCAATCTACTTTAAAACTCATTAATACCTTAAATCTTTACTTTAGGTTTCAGTTAATTACAAAACTATGCAGAACTTTCCAAACCTTGAAAAGACCTAATTGATGTTAAACTGTAACAGAAAAAGGTTAATTTATCCGCTTTGTGTCAGGATATGTCCTTGGCCCACTGATTCTCTCCAGGGATGGGAACACAGTAGAACGTCTGTCTCTCTGCAGTCACCGTGCTTCTGGAGTTGACGTCCACCTGCAGATAAAAGCAGCTGCAACGAGGCGTTCAGGAACCGACCCGGAGCCCGGAGAGACGAGGCCTTACCCCAGACTCTGTCACGTCTTTGTATTTGCCGCACCGCAGCGTCTGGGGAGCGTCAGGCAGGGAAATGAGAGGAGAGCAGCCAAAACGTGATAAAATGCAAACGAAGCTGCAGGCTATGTAAATGTCTGCAGGGGAGGGAACAAGGAAGCGCTCACTCTGGCCTTGGTGGCCGGGTCGACGGTCTCGTAGACTCCCATGAAGAACTCCGGGTCGAACATGTCCTGGACCAAACAGCGGAACTTCACCAGGCTGTCGGGCTTCAGGTAGTGCAGAGGGACGTCGTTCAGAGACGGGACCTGAATCCAGGGAAAGGTGAGAAAACGGCTGGAGACTTTCCAGAGGACAGCGACCCAAACTCAGAATCATGATGGCACTAAAGACGCGCTGGAAGTTATTGGCAGAGGGCAGAAAGACAATTCCTTTACTTGAAAGGCAGTCGGTTACAGTTTTATGTTTTCAAGCTTGATGTTTATTTTGCGGTTATTAATAAGTGACGCCTGAACACAGCGGCGGTTAATTAGCTAATTAAACATGAGCGCTACTGGCGATCTGTCAGAGTTGGCGTTATTTACTTTTGTTCAACTTGATTTAACCTCCCTTTGGATTAAATAAAGTAGTTTTGAATATTTGAAATAAACCGAAACACAATGAATTCCACCGCGCATCTATATGTTATGGTTGTCACAGTGAAGCTAGCATAACTAACTTATCTTTCTTTTTATTCAAACTTTTCACTTACTTGTAAAATGAGATATCCTCGGACTTTGTTTTGTAGGTGTCGTAGTTTTGACAATTAGTAGCAAAGCTTTTTATTTAATACATCAGGCGTACATTAACATTTAGAGCGACAACATGACGGCTCAAACAAATGGTAGTGATCGACAGGCGAGTGATTTTGTTAGCGTGACGTCACGTTGCAATAACGATAAACTATTTACTTATTTTTGGCACAGAGTATAGAGTAACTATATCAGTTACTATATCAGTAAACTAGATAAACACTGCAAAAATACCAAATCTCCCCAAGTATTTTTGTCAAGTTTCTCATATTAATGTCTCCGTTCACTTGAAATAAGACAAAACTAACTTACCAGTAACTTTTCAGCAAGATGTAGGAGCTTTATTTAAGTCAATTATTCCTTTATGTTGAAGAAGCAGCATGATTATTTCACAATCAACTGGCCCTGTGCCGTTACCTAGCAACACCAGCCAAGCCAGCCCGTTACCTAGCAACCAAATTCTAGTTCCACTGGCAGATTATTTCATTTATAACAAAACATTTTTCCCATTTTATGACTGAAACAATCTACCACTTTTAACTAGCACTTTTTCATAAATATTAACTAATTATTTAATTAAAACAGGTTTCTGTTTCCTGCTGAAAAATTACTGGTAAGTTAATTTTGTTTCATTTCAAATGCACTAAAATATTCGCACAAGAATCTCGACCAAAAATATTTGGTAAAATTTGTGCATAGTTAAACGCAGTAACTGCATTTAATTATGTTTCCAAATTTAGTGATATTTATTGAAGCTCTTGTGGAACAAATAGTGGAGAAAATGGTAAAAAATTAAATCTTTCACTTTTGTTTTTTTATTTGACACCATTAATTGAAATTGATCAAGACAACAATAACTCAACATTTCTAGTCATGATATATATACATTTTTTTTGTCCAGCCCTGATGCTTTCATGGGCTTAATGAAGCAGGATTACCAGAATCTGGGCTTCTTTCTCCTTCAGCTGCTCTTTGAAAAACTCCACGGCCTTCGCCTCCCATCCTGAACTCTGACTGCTCTGGGAAGCAGCTGTGAGACCAAAACACACACATTTACTCCTAGAATCACCCAGTAACATCCAGCTGGTGCTTCTGCAACAAATCATCATCTCAGTAGATTAGAATATCATCAAAAAGTTAATATATAAAACCCAGGACATTAGATTACATTAGATTAAGATTGCAGCTAATGGTAATTTTAGAAAACAATCTATATTAATCTGACAATCAATTAATCTGAAAAAAAAAAAAATTGGCACATTCTGCAAATTTTTTATTTAAACACTTAAATGAAAAATGTCGTAAAGTTGCATATAAATAATTCAGTTCCATTTTTAAATAGAAAAATAAACATTTTATTGTCTAAAGTACAATACCACAACACTCATTTAGTAAATCTGAACCGCATGAAGCTAAAAGTGTCACTTGAGAAATTTGGGTCAAAAACATTTTCATAGACAAACAGTTTTCATCTTAAATGAAAAATGTATGGGGTTTTTTTTGTGCAACTTAAGAACTCCTTTGAATATGTTTTATTAGTCCATTTACTCAGCAAACAATTTAAAAATTACTAAATTAGTTGCTGATTATTTCAATAATCTATTAATCATTATTAGTTGTTTCAGTCCTACATAAGTTCAATAAAAACTGATTTAAAACATAAATGTTGTGAAGATTGCTAACTGACTGAAGGTCAATGCTAAAGAAGCTATATAGTGACGAATCCAACGATTTTAATGGAAAGTTTAGTGAAAGGAAAAAGTAGAGCAACAGCTGATTGTCCCAGCAGAATTTGTAATAATATGTATTTACAGAAAAGATGCAATTTGTATATATTTTTGGCTTAATTACTGCTCTGTTGTTCTTTCAGCAAATGTCCTATATTTGAGACTCAAGTTAATGATTGATTCTTAAATTAGCTAATTTCAATAATCGATTAGTCGTTTCAGATCGATACGTGCTGTTCAGTAAATTAACAACATTTAATGCCTGCCTTCCAGTAGGTATTAATTTATCTATTAAAGGTCTTTATTGTTGTACGAGATATTCTAATAAGTGTCTTGTGAGTTTTATGTAAAACAAATACATTAATCCAAGTAAATGCTTGAAATGGTTCATATTTATGAACTAACTAAACTTCTGGATCAACTTAATCTGCGGGCTTTGCATCAACAACAAACAGGGCATTTAAACAGGTTCGGCGGCATTTCCTGTAGTCCAGAACGAGGCGTGGTTCTGGCAGAGGCTCGCAGTGAGTCGGTGTTTGAATTAAAGAGACTTAAAGGAGTGTTAAAAGCGTGGAGCAGCAACATGTGATGAGCTCTGTTGGCTTGGTGTGGAGCAGCTAGCCGCGGCTAGCTAGCAGCTCCCACGCGCTTCACAGAGAGAGAAGTTCCGCCCGGAGATTCTTACCGAACATCCCCTCCACCACACCCAGCGGGTCGTTAATCCAGTCATGAGTGGAAGGCATGGCTCAACTGTGAAGGGAGGCTGGAGTGACAAAAATACACGCGAGGAAAACCTGTGAGAATCCCCTACTTTGTTGACTTTCCCCGTCTCACAGGATTCTGGCAGAAACGAGGGCGGGAAATTTGCGTCACTTTCTAGTTGGTTTGATTTGAGTACCAGGACGGACAGCAGGGCGGGGCTTGTCACAGCCGCCACGTCCCGTGTTCATGGCCGTGCGTAACATGCGTAGAAATGAGCCGTCAGCGCGTACGCCATATTGAGAGTGGCAAATACTTTGGAACGTTACAAAGAAATATCTTCAACACAAAACAAGAAATATCAGCCGATTACCTTAAACAAATATAATAAAAAAGAGGAATAACATGTATATAAAGAATATAAAATAAGAACCATAAATATTGTCATTATTTATGTTTCTCAACAGTCTTGCAATCTACAATCGATCTGCGACATACCGTTTCAGAACAAATTTAGTTTTGTTACTTTTTTTAATTTTTAAAAATTTCTAACATGCATCTATGCATTTGAATGTTCTTTCAAATTTTGCTTGACGTTATTAGTGTTTGTAATTTTACGTGATTTCTGTAAAGTCACTGAGTGTTTTTAAAGGCGCTACATAAATAAAATTGATTATGATTATTATTTTTATTAAATGTAAAACAAAGTAAAAATAGTTAAATACGTTTACAGACAAATTGGTATATTAAAATAATGTGCATCTTTTATTTATTCTCTTATGCAAACAATATATTTTTTTAGCAAACAGAATAGTGCAGAAGTATATTATTCAAATATAACAAAGTGTTTGTTACAATAACTAAAAGACAAATAAGAGTAAGCCGTATAGCAAAGCCCTTTATGAATTTTATCTGTGGATGGTGAAAAATAAAAAAAATATTTTCTTACTTAAAATTGTAGGTGCCTTCCTGACCTGTAGGCGTCAGCAGTGAGAGGAAGTGTTTGTTTTTAATCTTCAACGAACGAGCGATACCGGCAACATTACAGCAGATCTACATATCATCTGCTTGGGTAGACGCCATGTTGATCTGTTCAGATGACGCCTTAAGAATCGGTGAACAGTTAAAAAAAAAACAGAAAAAGCTCCCTTTGGACCGCTGACCCTGTTCCGCCGGCCTCCTCCGGTTCTTGCGACGTGTAATTCTGGGGGAAAAATGGCAGATAGAAAAAATAACAATGTTCCCAACAGCAGTGCGAATTTATTGTTCAGCGGCGCCCCGGAGTTTAACTTCAACCTGCCATTCATGCCGGTGAGCCAGGCCACCGGGCCGGCGGTGCTGTCAGGAGGTGAGAGTTAGCGACTCTGTTGGAGGAAATGTTGAAACTGTGGACAGGTCGTTAGCATGCTAGGCTAGCCAGGCTAACATCCTGCTATCAGCTGTTATTGAATGAAAGACACAGAAGCGCCACAATAAATAGTCGACAGGTTTAATAGATAATCCGACTAAGATGTGAATTTCTGCTGTAGCATTCCTGCTATTGGTGTTTATTACAATAAAGGGCAAATAAATTACATAAAGTGCATAAACATCACATTAATGTTTCTACAAACTACTGGAGACTAAATGTAGCATTTTGATAACCGAATGAAGGTTTTGCCTTTGTTAATACAAAAGGTAAATTTCCCCTCCTTTTAAATCAGTGAATAACTGATTGATCACATTTACTTTTGGTTTGAATGGATTTGGTTCACCAGGTGGGATTAGTGTCCAATCTGTAGAATAGATACATTTAATTCAGTCAAATAATAGATTATTTAGTGTCTTCAGATAATTGTTTTGGATGGTGATGCTCCAGGCAGGAAGAATGTCCAGTAGCAGTCAGTACTGCAACAAACCTGAACAAGCCTCTGAATGAAGACTGTTGTTGTATGACAGTCTCATGACGTACTAATTACTATTTTAGTAATTTTATCAATTATTCTGATAAATTGGCACATTGTTCAGATTTTAATTTAACTGAGTAAGTCTTTAATATACATTAATACATTTAAAGATGCAAATAAACAAATCAGTTCACTTTTTAAAATAAGTAATTAACTTAAATGCAATAACAGCATTAGTTCAGTAAATCTGAACTTGGTGAAGCTAAAACTCACTTCAGGAGTTTGATTAAAACATATTTCCAAAGTTATTTTTTTAATGAAAAATGTACATATTTTTGTACAGTTTTGGCTTATTTACTGCTCTGAATACGTCGCTTTTTTTGAGTCCATACACTCCAGCTAACAATTAATCAGTTACTAAATTAGTTGACGATTAATCAATATGATTAGTTGTTTCAGCCCTGATGCTAACAGCTCAGTAAAATGTCCTGGATGACACCAGCAGTTAGCAAGTACTGCTAATCCACTTCATTTTCTTTTGCTGAAAGATGTTGGTGTAGGGGATATATTGGAGTAAGGGATATGTGGATATAATGCAAGGGGGAAGCAGGGGACCCATTAAAAGAAGAAAGAGATGACCTGTGGCTGCCGTTAAATTAATTGTTTTTCGTTCTTGAGAAGAAGATTCCACTGATGTTGGAGAAGAAGACAGCTTCCTTGGTCAGACCTCTGGCGTTGCACCAGCATCCTCCTCCACCTTCAGCTACTTCTCCAGTCCGGCCACGACCTCCGACCCTTTCGCATCCATCGGCCAGTCGCCATGCCCCCCATCCGCCATGTCCGCAGCAGCCGGACCCGTTTCTGTTCCCCACAGCATCAGCGTGGCTCCAACTCCGCCGCCACCGTCTGCAGGCTCACAGATCAACCCGCCGCCTCAAGTGTTCGGTGGCGCCGTTTACCAAAGCCCAGTAGGGCGCCACACTCCTCCGCCGACCACCATGACGCCGCCACCCCCCTTGATGCAGCCGCAGGCTCACAACCCGTACCGCCACACCCCCAGCAGCAGCCGAGCCAGCCCCTACATTCCGGCGCCGGAGATCCTGCCGCCAACACACACGCCGCCGCAGATCCCCTACTCCATCAGCGCGCCGCCGCCGCAGATGTTCCCCCCCACAGGGCCGACGTTTACAGCAGTAGGTGCCACAAAATTTCTATTAAATGTTTCCAAGGTTTAGAAAATCCTCAAAAAAATTACAAACAAGGCCGTGTTTCTTTTTTTTTAATCAGATAAAAATTAAGCACATTCTGGTGATTTGTCATTTAAACCATTTTTTATACAATATTAGAATTACAAAGTTGCCTTAAAAGAGTTTTTTTTTTTTACAGCGTTTCAACCAGATGAAGATAAATCTGCCACTTGGGGAGTTTTGGCTAAAACATTTACAGACTTTTTTTTTCCCATTTTAAATGCAAAATGTTTTTATTTTTGTGCAACTTTGGCTTCATTACTTTCATGACTCTGTTTTTCTTTGAGCAAGTGACATTTTTTGAGTCTGTACACTCCAGTTAACGATAAATCGATTATTAATCAGTTAACGATTATTGCAATAATCAATTAATCACAATTAATCTGAGTAATAATCCAAGTTAAATCAGACTAAACGTTTCTTGTTTTAGGTTATTCAGAATCACCAAAATTATTTCTCTTTGTTAAATGACAAAAAATTTTGCAAGAACATTTTTTAGAGATTATTTTTTAACTTTCGTTGCATATTTTGTTTAAATAATTAACCTTAACACAATTTGTTTGGGTTATTTCAATGTAATGAATATTTATAGTTCCTAATCGATCTATGAAGATTATCTTATTGTTTTTGTTAAATTATTGTTTTGTTCTTAGGTCAGTCAGAGGATATGAGACATTTCAAAACATTACATTTTGTTATATTTTTAGCTGAACTTGTTCTTGCTGTAAAATGTAGAAACTGTCACAAAGCATTATTAATAACAGCAATAATTGATATAATTGAAGCTGTCTTTGTTTTTACTGGAAAAGTTTGAAAACTTGCCTTGAAAATCCTTGAAAAGTGCTTGAATTTTTGTACGAACCCTGATCTGAATAAATCTTTTTTTGTTCTTCAGCCTCCTCCCTCACATGTTCAGGCGGCTCCTCCTCCTCCTCCGCCCGCTGCCACCGCCGGCGCCGTCGTTCCTGCAGGTCCGATGACGCCGTACAGCTACAACGTCTACGAACCGGTCCAGCCGCACTGGTTCTACTGCAAGCAGGTCGAGTCTAAGAGCGTCTGGTTTCCTTTGAGCATCATCGACTCGCTGCAGCTTGAGGAAACGTTCAACTCAGGTACCGAAACGCAAAGAGAATTGGTGAATATTTCACACACAAAGTCTGAAGACCTTCGGTTCCTCCAGTCCAACCGGACCCAGAGAACGTGATCGTGCGGACGGACGGCGGGCGCTACGACGTGCAGCTTTACGACCGCCTGCGCAGCGCCGTGTTCTGGGAGGAGGAGCCCACAGAGGTCCGGCGCTGCACCTGGTTCTACAAAGGCGACAAGGACAGCCGCTTTGTCCCGTACTCCGAGGAGTTCAGCGAGAAACTGGAGGTTCGTAAAGAGGCGCCACCGCCTGGCGGTTCACCAGAATGCACCCGAAAATGATTCAGAAAGCAACAACTGGTTCCAATTCAACTCAAAAATACTTTATTGATCCCAAAGGGAAATTAAATAATTATTTCAGTGATTCACATAGTTTTAAGTATTAAATATGTATTAGTGAATCCATGCAGGGTTTGTTCTCGGGATTTTTAAAATGACCAAAAACAAATTATCAGTTTTTTAAAATTTGTTTATTTATTTTTTTAATAATTTCTAAAAACACAATGAAGTTGTTTTTCTTTTGAAGCTGCAGTAGCTAACTTTTATGAATTTGTTTTTGCCTATTTGTTGGTATAAAACAGACAATATGTGAAAAAATTAAGCTCCTCTGACTTCGCCCAGTGCAGTTCTCTTTTTAAACAGTCATAAATGTAACGAATTACTAATTTATTGAACTAACTCTGCACCAGTACAACACATTAAAAACATGTAAAAACAGCTTTAGTTTGTTCAGTCAATGCAATTAGGAGGAAAACAACCAATAAATAATAAATCCTAGAGTTAGAGTGAATAGATCTGCCCTTATGGATCAGGAACATTGGCTGCATTTCCAGTTGTGCAGTTTTACGTCTCGAGAAATTTCAGAACAATTTGTTTTTCAATCAAAAGTTTTCTTGCTTGGTTTTCTCGGCTGTATTGAAACTTCAACAGAAGTACTTTTTTTGCATCACGACTCACATGATCAACAGGATGTTACTTCTGCCGGAAACCATGAAGAAGAGATTGCAGGAAGTAGTTGAAGGATCAGGATCTGCAAGTTTGTTAATGAACGAAGTAAAAAAAAACACGTGAACGAATTTATCCATGGATGATTTTAATTGCATTTTGTAATTAATATTAACACTGCAATTGCAAAAGTGTGTTGTTTTTTTTTATATTAATGAAATACTGACAAAGTTTCGTTTACATTTGTAGTTTGTAACCAATGAAGAATTATTTTCCATGTCAGGATCCATTCTTAACCACAGATGTAAGTAATCGATCCTCAGTCTGTGACTTCATGAGTGAATCTTTCACCTTCAGGCAGAATATAAAAAGGCCGTATCAACGAACCAGTGGCATCGCAGGCTGGAGTTTCCATCTGGAGAAACGATCGTCATGCACAACCCAAAGGTGAGCCCAAACCGTCCTCAGTAACAAGTTACCAGGCAGAACTTGGACGTTCCGTTTGTTCCCGCAGGTCATAGTTCAGTTCCAGCCTTCGTCCAACCCAGACGAGTGGGGCACCACTCAGGACGGGCAGACGAGGCCGCGGGTGGTGAAGAGAGGGGTTGACGATGACCACGACGAAGTGCCTGATGGTACTCGGCCTCGCTGCCGATCAGAACGGTGGAACCGACATCAGTTCAGCTGAAAATGATTTGTTCTGCTGCAGGCGAGCTTCCCACGGTGGATCACCTGGTGTTCATGGTCCATGGCATCGGCCCGGTTTGCGACCTGCGGTTCAGGAGCATGATCGAATGCGGTGAGCGGCATCGTCCACCAGTGATCCCATCTGAGGAAACTTTAATTTAAAGTCGTTTGCTTCCAGTGGACGACTTCCGGAGCGTTTCGCTGAAGCTGCTGCACAGCCACTTCAAGAAGTCGCTGGACGAACGCGCCATCAGCCGGGTGGAGTTCCTTCCTGTCCAGTGGCACACGGCTCTCCACGGCGACGCCACCGGCGTGGACAGGTGGGCGGCGAAACGCATCCGACCCGAACGAGTCATCCAGTAATGGTTGACTGAAACAGCCATTGATTTATCGTTAACTTTAGAATTAGCTTCACTGTGTTGAATGCTACGGTGTTACATTTTAGGCAATAAAATGTTTATTTTATTATTTAAAAAAGTTTAATTAGTTATTTGCATCTTTTAATGTATTTCTAATGAATGAAAAAGGCTTAAGTGTCGGACCCGAGTGTTTGATTAGTCACAATCAGTTATTGAAATAATCGTTAACCAAATTAGTAATCGATTAATTGCTAATTAAAAGCTGCAATCGATACATTTGTACTTGGATTTCTAGGTTGTTTTTTAATATTCACTTTCTTTTTTCTTGATTTCTGTCTATTATCTAAACGATTGAAGCTCAGTGTTTTAATCATTTGATGTTTTTCCTGCTTCGTGTTGCTGGATTTAAAATATCCAGGTTGTTTTTCTGAATCATTTTCACTATTGGACTGAAACTGAAATAATGTGATTAATCACTGTTTAAATGTAAGTAAGTGAGTTTAATTACATTTTAATAAAAGGTAAAGCAGGCGTTTTGTCTCTGTAAATGAATTTATTATGATTTTTCTCAGGAGGATTAAAAAGATCACCCTGCCCAGCACCGGACGGTTGCGCCACTTCACCAACGAGACGCTGCTGGATGTGCTTTTCTACAACAGTCCGACTTACTGCCAGACCATCATGGACACCGTGGCTCAGGAGATCAACCGTCTCTACGCCTTGTTCATGACGAGGAACCCCGACTACAGAGGGGGAATATCGGTGGCCGGACACAGCCTGGGTAAAACCAAACCCTGTTTTTTACCATGAAATGGCAGATTCACGTTTCCGGTTTTAATGTTTACTGTTGTCTCTGCAGGATCCCTGATTCTCTTCGATCTGCTTTCCAACCAGAAAACCGTCTCTGCCGCGCCGCTGCTGCCGGCCGCGCCCGCCGCTAACGGAGAGGTAGAGCGCAAACCCGCCAGGAAGCGCTGAAATGTGTGGAACTGCGTGGAAACGCTGCGTCTCGTTTCAGGTGTCGACTCCTGCTGCGGAGGAGCCGAACCGAGAGGAAGAGGACGATGAGGAAGAGTTTGAGGATCTCGCTGCTGTGCTGCAACATCTGGGCCTCCCTGAGTACAAGAGCAAATTGGACCAGGAGAAGATTGACATCGAGTCTTTAGTAAAAATATAAAAATCTCCTTCACTTCATATGGATTTGCTGAAGAAGAACAAAAGCTTGAATGTGTTTTTCCAGCTCATGTGTACGATGGAGGACCTGAAGGACATGGGGATCCCGCTGGGCCCGCGCAAAAAAATCACCAAGTTTGTCAAAGAACGAGTCAGCAGACAGGTGGGCAGCAAAGCAGTTAGCAAATGGAAATAATTTGGGTGATTCTGACTAAAACACATCAAGGCCATTAAAGATATAACAAAAGGAGAACATTTTTGCCAAGAAAAAAGACATTTTGAGATTAATTTCAGAAATTTTCTTGAAAGAAACTAGAAAATTTGAGTTTTAAAAGTTAAAAAATTGTTAGAAAAAAACATGGAAATTTCTGAGTTTCTAATTGAAAATTTTCAACTTGAAACGCAGAAAGTAAAAATTTTTTTTTTAGAAAATTTTTTAGATTAATCTAAAAAAAAATTAGATTTTTTTTTTCCAAGCAAATTTTCAGCTTTTCAAAATTAAAATGTCATTTCTATAAAATATGTAAAATTAAGAGATCAACCTCAAAACTTCAGCTTTTTCTAGAATCTTTTAACTGTGAAAATTGGAAATGTCGCCCCAAAAAAATTCTAGAGAATTTCAGAGATTCTCAAAATTTCAGATTAAAATTTTTAACTTTTCAAACTGGGACTTTTCTGAGTTTTTTTTTTTTTTTTTAATTTCTGTGATTAATCTTAAAATTTCAAATTGTTTTCCTTTGATTTTTTTTATTTACAAGCACATTTTTTTAAATTTCAAACTTAGAGTTTCTAAACTTTTTCTGTGAATTTCTTGTGAATAATCTCAACATGTGTTGCTGGAAATGTGCTTTCTTCTTTTCTACTACACTGGAGCTAATAGGTTGACCCTCTTTATGCAAGAGAAAACTCAAGTTTTTAAGAAAATGGCCTTTTATTAGTTAATCGTTTGCCGATCAATGAGCTCAAAGTCATTAACTGATAGCTTGTGACCTTTGACCCTGCCGGGGGTGTGGTGGCTGTGTGTGGTCTCCAGGCGGGACGCCAGCAGAGGAAGGCAGAAGCGAAGGAGGAGAGTCCGGCCGCGGTTCCCCAGCCTGCCGGTAGCGCCACCACCAAGCCACCAGTGGGCAGCACCGTGTCTTCAGTCCACGTCAACTACAACTACTTTGAAGTTGGAACTGGGCAGGTGGGCAAACCACTGAAGAAGGAAGCTGATTGTTATGAACCGCAGGACAGCGGCGCCGATGTTCAGACTGGTTTAGACTGGTTCAGACTGGGTCTGACTGGCTCAGACTGGTTTAGACTGGTTCAGACTGGCTCAGACTGATTTAGACTGGTTCAGACTGGCTCAGACTGGTTCTGCCTGTCTGAACCTAGTTCTACATGGTTCTGCCTGGTTCTAACTGGTTGTAACTGGTTCTGCCTGGTTCTAACTGGTTCTGCCTGGTTCTAACTGGTTCTGCCTGGTTCTGCAGGTGTCGGTGATCTACCACAGCCTGGACTTTGAGCCGGTGAACTTCTTCGCCCTGGGTTCTCCGATCGGGATGTTCCTGACGGTTCGCGGCCTGGAGAAGATCGACGAGTCGTACCAGCTGCCCACCTGCAAGGGATTCTTCAACATCTACCACCCGGTGCGAAGAGCCTGAACGCCGGGCGTTTAACGCCGGGCGTTAAACGCCGGGCGTTAACGCCGGGCGTTTAACGCCGGGCGTTAACGCCGGGCGTTAAACGCCTACGAACTGTTTTATCTAAAGCTGGAAAACTAATCACCGTGTAACCGTTCCAAACCAGCCTATCAATAATTACTGATCAGTTTCTTGTTTTAATTCCTAGTTTCCTGTTTTATCCAGTTTTCTCGCCGTTGTTTTTTATTTTTAAGCAGTTTTCAGGCAAAGTGGGGAAACATGAAACTGTTACTGCCAGTTACCCAGCAGGCTGTTGCTAGGCAACCGAAGCTGGGGGCGGGAGACTTGAAACTGCTTCTTGCCCAGTAGGCTGTTGCTAGGCAACCATAGAGCGAGAGAGAGAGTTGATTCCACCACAGCTGAGCGAGCAAGGAAAAGGTTGAGCGTCGTTACAATATTCTGTGTATTGATTATTGAATATCTTATCAGATTTATTACTTATTGATATTGTGGTGATATTTATTGTTATTGATTTATTGCCCAGCCCGACAGCGTCTGACTGAAGGTAAGCTAACGGTGCCGTCTTGTTTCAGTTGGACCCGGTGGCGTACCGAATCGAGCCGATGATCGTTCCAGATTTGGACCTGAAGCCCGTTTTAATCCCACATTACAAAGGAAGGAAGAGGCTTCATCTCGGTAAGAAACTTCTGCTGACTGATCCGTTTTCAGAGGATGTTTCAGTTCTTCATTTCAGAAAAACACTTTGTTGCTTAATCTCAGTTTACTGTTTGCTGAAACTGAGATTATGGAGTTAATACAGTGGAAATAAGAGGCACAGACTCTTGCTAAAGTTATCATCTGCAGTTTAACCGTCTGAGTTTCAAATCTCCACCTGGATATTTTTGCTTATTTTAATTGTATGACGTTATTTACATGTCCTGTGAGTAAATATATTTTAACATTTCCAAATAACAACTGGAAGAAAAAGTAATCCGGGAATAGGGGAAATAAATTTGCATCATGGAAACACTTAAAAAATCCTCACTTTTCAATCAGTTTTTGTGCAGGATGAGATTTTTAGTGGATTCCATAAAATACACACATTTCGAGATTGCAGCTGTTTGTGATGTGAAAAAAAAGTTTTTCCGTTGCAGTTTTGTGAAATTCACAAATTTCAATACAACCTAAAAAACTTGATTTTATGATAAGTTTTGGTGTTTTTGGATAAAAATTAATACATTTCGCCAAACTGCAATGGAAACACTTTTTAATCGCAGTTTTGATCACATGATCAGCAACAGGATGTTACTACTGGCAGAAACAACAAAGATGTTTTTTAATAACTTATCGCATGAACAAACTTATTCAGATTTGAATTTTATTGAGTTTCTGATTTAATGGAAACAAAGTGATTGTGAACATTTGACATCAGTATATATTGATAGTAAGGGAGGCGCAGCTCGTTTCAGGGCGTTTTGTGTGAATCGGTTGCAGAGCTGAAGGAGAGTCTGACCCGGATGGGCTCGGACCTGAAGCACGGCTTCATCAGCTCACTGCGCAGCGCCTGGCAGACGCTCAACGAGTTCGCCCGCGCCCACACCTCCTCCGCCCTGCAGGCCGAGCTCGCCATCGTGGCCAATCAGATCGAGGAGGAGGAGGAGCAGCACGCTCACGACGGTACGTCTTCTTCTTCTCTTTAAGAAGCGATCGGGTTTGTGCGATCGCCACAACGCTGTCGTCGTTCGCCACAGAGCATAAAGTCGCCGAGAGCGCGGAGCTGCAGAGGGAAGACGAGCCGCAGGTGAAGATCGGGATGCTGAACGGAGGGAATCGGATCGACTTCGTCCTGCAGGAGAAACCCATCGAGAGCTTCAACGAGTATCTGTTCGCCCTGCAGAGCCACCTCTGCTACTGGTACGTCAGAGTTCACCGAGCCGGTCGGGTTTTCACACTACGGTTCGTGTAAAAAAAAAAACAATGAAGCTTTTAACCGGTAACAATGTAACTGGATATTTAAGACAAAAACAGAAAATTATTGAGACAAGAATATTTACATTACCAGAAAAATAAATTTAAATTATGAGAAGTTGATTTAACAAGTTAAAGTGAAACTTAACAGGCTCAACATTTTTTAATTACCATAAATTTATAATTTCATTCTGGTGATATTGAGACTTAATTTTTATATTATTATGACTTTTTTCTGGTAGTAATATGAGTTTATTCTCTGGCCTCAATATCCTATAATAGCCATCAATCATGTTTCTAGGAGAATAAAAACACAAAAACTCTGCAATTTACTAATTACCACATTTTTGTGTTTATATAATTGGTTTATCCTGAAATGTTAATTATAAAAAAAAACAACTACAGGAAAAATAAAAACAAAAGTGTGGAAATTAAAAATAGTTAAGAACAGAAGATTATACTCATTATTACCACATTTTTTACTATTACGTGGTAAAAAATGTGTAAACCAGAAATGACTTCCACTTGGTATCTTTATTTTTTTCTGTATATTACAAACTAAATTGTTGATTCTGATGCAAAAACTAGTAATTCTTACTTATTTAGTAAAGTTTTTTTGTGAAATCTTATTCTCAGATAATCTCACCAGAGTGCTAGTTTTTCATTCAATATTATTCATATAAAATCAGAGGAGCATCGATCTTATAAAATAACTTCCAATAACTTTTTTTTTTTAGTTGCTGAATGTAGTGACAAAGTTCCTCGGTTTCTCATGAATCAGCTGATCCCCTAAAATTTAACATTTCATTTCCATACAGCTCTTAGAAAATAAACGTTTGCCAATAATTGTTTTGTGGTGGTTTTATTGGAGAGTTTTGATCTTTTGTTTCTTGGAGGAAACTAAAAGCCGTTAATGTTTTTCCACCTGTTTGTGTTTGGTCCTGCAGGCAGTCTGAAGACACGGCGCTGCTTCTCCTGAAGGAAATCTACAAAACCGTCGGGATCCATCCGGAGCCGCTCGCTCATTAATACTCTGATTACTCGGTTCTGCTTTTCTATTTTTATTGAAGTAGCTTATTGTACACAGATGAACAATATGTTGGTATTATGCCATTTGTCTTAAATTAAGAAACAAACGAATGAGTTGGTAGAAGCAGAGACACTTGACTGGGTTGATATTACATTTTTATAGCAAATATACAACAAGTGGCCAAGGCGGAACAGGAGCAGCCAATGCAGTCGGATGTAAGTTATTCATGGACAAACTGTCACAATAAATCCATTTCTTGCTCATTTGTTTTTATTATTCAGCTTTTAACGGTGGTGTGCCGCCAAGAGGAAGACGTTTAGTTTCTCCTGTCAAGCCAGGAAACTTTGAGACGGCCTAAAAAAGCTGCAGAATAAGCAAAAACGTAAATAATTACAGAACGCAATGCGGGAGCAACCTGGTATAGTTAAGACAATCAAAGCACCTGTTCATGTAACGACCTCTCAGCTTAACACAAGCAAAACAGTTAATATATTCCTCTAGAACCTGCAGGTTCAATGATAGTCTGAAATGTTTGGAACGTATTTACATGTAAGAACGACTGGATTCAGGGAAAACTGCAGCGTGAGCCGCATGTTTATCCCCTGATTGGTCCAACGCATTTAAACCGACACAATCCTTCAATAAAAAACACAAAATGTTCCCTTTTTATCCACTCAGCCAATCTGAAGGAAAACTGACATTTTCAAAGTAAAACTGTAAATAAATCAAGAGGCCGAAGCTACGAAGAAATATTTCTATCCACATTTTAGTGCAAATCTGACCTTGTGGATTAAAAATAATCTGCCATAAATACAAATTTAGGCACTGAATTATTTTTATTTGATCAGTTTAGTCCCTCAATTAATTGGTAAAATATTCCTTAAAGATTCCAAAACAGACGGTAAACAAATCGACAAGTTCAGGAAACCAACATCGAGTCTTTTGAAATCTTAAGGCCAGACTAACAAAATGTAATTAGAAAATAGTCATAATATTGTGAGAAAAAGAGTCGGAATAATTGGAAAAAACAAAAGTTGTATGAGAATGAAGTTGAAATAATACAAAACAAGTCGCATTTTAAGAGTCATCAACAGAAAAATGTTGCACGAGAATTAAATCAGTGGTAGAAAAATAGTTCAGTGTCATGAGAAAAGTCGTAATTATACGAAAAAAGTCACGTTATGACACAAATTTGTATGCGAATTACATAAGTGTTGCAAGAATAAAGTTGCATTTGTACGAAAGTAGTCACAAAGAGAATAGTCGGAAAAATACAAGCAAGTCATACTGTGAGAAAAGTCGTACAAGAATAAAATCGTGTTTCAAGAATAAATCGTCAGAGAATAAAGCGTATAATATCAGAAAGGTCACATGAGAAAATGTACATCAATGTTATGAGAAAAGTCATAAGCATAAACTTTCAATATTACTAGAATAAAGAAGTCAATTTTATGAGAATTTCTCCCTGAAAAATTAACACTTAACACTTTAGCATCGGATAATTATCACCAGGACGTTTCAGATCTCGACATCACGGCTTTGATCTCATTGAAAACATTTTTCTAGTCATTTTCCATCTTTATTCTGCCAACATTATAACTTTAGTCTCATAATTTAAAAAAATAATCTTAGTCTGGCCCTAAATTGCTGTCATACTCAGAAGTTCAGCTTTTTACGGGAAACCAGTAGTGCCAAGAATTGAGCTGTAAATCTTTCTTCGTAGTTTGGGCCTCTGAAAATTAAACGGTCAGAATATACTTTAATCTCCGCTGAGAGAAAGTGCAACTTCCTGTTGTTCTCATGCTCAATAAATTAGAAATGTGATTTTTTTTCCCTCCCCAACTGGTTTTCCATTTATTTTCTCCAAACGCTGCTGGGTGCTGCCTGCCTACGCTGCTTCTCCGTGTCTGAGAAGCAGCTGAAATGTTTCACATTCAGAAGCAACAAGAAGATGGCGAAGAAACCATGACCCTCAAGGTCACGCTTACCGATTTTCAAAAGGTTTGCAGAAACAAAACACGGTCCTCTGTACACCGCCAAGTCTTCCTGTCAGTTAAATACTGCGGATTTGATTGTAAGGCTTCCATTTTGTGCCACGTTTCACATTTTTCTACATTCATCCGTCTACAGCTGTGCAGAGAAAAGCAGAAGGATCGATTAACCGGGATTAATCACTATTAATCACCTTTAATTAACTGGTACACTGTACACCGCCACGTCTTCCATTAATCAGGATTAAATATCTTTTTGCTGCGGCGCCCCTTTAAAGCTACAGTATGTAACTTTAAGAGATTTTTTTTTGACATTTTTGTTGAAATTGTCTTTATGTTGTGACAGTTTGATAAGATACAGATAATCTGCCTTCTCCCAGTACCATCTAGAAACAACCAATCAGAGCCAGGAGGCGCGTCTTAGCGCTGTCAATCATCTTCACCCTCTTTCTTCTCTCATGAATGCTAGGCTAGTTAGCATGACCACCAATGACGAGGGTTAGCCGTTTTACTGCAAGTTGTTTCTCCATCATTTGCACATTTATCAGTGCGTTCACAGTGATGATTGACAGCGCTAAGCCCCTCCCACTGGCTCCGATTGGTTGTTTTTGATGCATTTCTTCAATAGTAGCTCAGATGGAGGAGATCCGATCTTTTCACAGATTATCCGTCTCATATCAAACATGTCAAAACCTATTTTTAATAAAATTCCGTACTGTAGCTTTAAGTCTCGTTTGGGAATGTCGGCGGCGACTCTTCCTCTTCCTCAGGCCTCCGTTTTGCTCTGCGTTTTGAAGGCCTGCTTCCGGAGGTGGGCCTCGATCTCGTCCCGGAAGACCAGCATGCCCAGGTGGGGGTGCGACGCCTCGTTCATGGCTTTGGACTGGATGCACATGCGGTACTGCTCCGGCGTCAGCTCGTCCGCGCACTGCTTCTCGTGCCACAGGTGGAAGAGGCTGGACACCGGCGACCGGATCACGATCAGTTCGCTCCGCAGGTACTTCCTGTACAGGTGGACGTCCTCCACGCCCCAACCTTTCACTTCCAGGTCAAATCCTCCTGCAGGAATAAAACATCCATCGATAAATTTCTTTCAATCTCGGATGGTTTTTGGCACTGAACCCAGGAAACGATTAATCGCAATTAATCAATCATTCAATAGAAAACTATACTAAATTTGCAACTAAATGACTAATAAAACTGAACTGATATACACACATTTATACGCATCTATGTTAAAATAATACAAAATTATTTCAGTACTTATTTGATAATTATTTGTTCTGCTACTGTATCTATGAGTGATCCTGATATTTGATTGGTTAACCTGCACAGCATCTTAACTGCAGACCAACACACGACTATAAGATTATTTTGTGCTGCAACATAAAGGAATAACATTTTTTAAATGATTTAAGAGAAAAATTATTAATCTGATTAATCGATTATTCGTCAACTGGATCGATTAATCGTTAACTGGAGTCTCTTGAAAAGGCCATTTGTTGAAAGAACAACACACTCAGAGCTGTAATTAATCCAAAATCTGTTTTTCGCATCAAACGAGTCACATGATCAACAACCGGATGTTTCTACTGTTGCAAACCACGAAGAAGACGACAGGAAGTAGTTGGAGAATTTGGTTTTTTAATGATTTATTTATAATAAACTCATTTGTGTGCGGTTTTAATCGTGTTTCTTATTTAATGGAAACAATTGGAAAATTGTTGGGGTTTTTTTCCAATATTGGCAGAATATTGATCAAATTTTGCACACATTTGCAAAGGAAGCGCAGCTAGTGACACGGGAGATTCACTTATGCTTTTTTAAGAAGTTGTTTTGCTAAAAGTAATCAAAGAAAACTGTTAAATAGATCAGATACAAGTGTTTTTAACATGATAAATAAATATAATTATGAAAACCGATGTTACTTGTTTGTTGCTTACCGATGTTTAGGAAATCTGAGCGATACTGGCAGGTCATTCCAAATCCAAAATCTCTCCAGAATCCAGCGTCTTTTTTGTGAATCTGAAGATAAAAGTTCAGAGGTAAGATTTAAATCATTTAAGGTTATTTAAGGTTAATATGAGTGTTAATTTTAGGCGTCTTACCAGTTGTTGTTCAATAGGTGGAGCCAGCTCCAAGCTTCCGTAAACGATGGCCGGATTGTACAGACTGAACACAACCGGGTAGAAAACCTTCTTGTCTGCAAAAGCATGACAAAAATTTCATTAACTGTTGGAACGTTAAGCTGGGAATATTAAGATCCGAACATGTGGAGGAACTTACTGGGAGCGGCGTGGAGCCGGCACGTGTTCAAGAAGTCCAGGGAGAAACGAATGTCCACGTCGCAGAAAAACATCAGGACGTCGCCGTTCTTCCACGCGTTGGCGCCGATGTCCAAACCGCGGCCGCGAGAAAACTCCTCGTCCACCGGGATCAGAGTGTAATTAGAGAAAGTCTCCTCTCTGCAGGGAAAAACAACGTTTCATACAGTTTATGTGGATAAAAACTAGCAGAGTGACCAGGGCTGAAATGACTCAAAGATTATGTAAGAATCGGTTAATCGCTAACGAAAGTATACAGATACAAAGAAGGCCATTTGCCGAAAAGACACACTCTATATATATACATAATGCAAATTCATATTATTGCACTTTAGGCAATTAAATGTTTATTTAAAAAAGGAATTAACATATTATTTGCATCTTTTAATGTATCTCTGATATAAAAAGTCTTAAGTTGATAAATGGAAAATTAATGGAAAATGCTAATTTCTTTTTATGCAAAAAATCAGATTTTGACAAAATTTCAACTTTATTTTGCTAATAATATATTATACCACTTTATTCTCCTGTTTTTACTTTAAGTGGTACTTCTCTAATGTTTTTATTTAAATAAACATTAATAACTAAGTTTCCTTTTCTGTCCAGTTCAACAGTCAGTGGAAGGTTTTAGTTTTTCACTTCGTGCAACTTGAAATAAAAAATAAATAAATAATTAATATAAAGTGATAAAAGCACAAAAAGACAAACCTAGACATTTTCTCGAGCGATGACTTCACTTCCTGCAGACCTTCCTGTCCAAAATAAACCACGGTGAGATGGACCTGCCTGTCCCGCTGAACACACACCTCCCTGAACACAGATTATTTTTATTTTCATTAGTATTCAGTTCCCACGGAGCTGTTTAAATAAAAAACAAGCAGCTTCGTTTCTCACAGGCATCAGAGGCTCGTCGTCTCACCTGAAGTTTTGTAAGAACTGTGAGAAAGTGTCGACTCGGCCCGCCAGCGGCACGATGATGTTGATGATCATCCCCAGCGTCTCCACCGACGTGCTCCGGACTTTCATTATCGGCCCGAACGGCCGGAAGAGCGAGACGTGTCGGAAGCTGCTGGAGTCCTCCTTGGCGAAGAAAAGCTCGTAGAGCGTCCCTTTGTCTCGCTCCGTCCGGTACAGGCCTGCGGCGCCGAGACGCAGCGACAAAACGGAGACGGCAGAGCAAAAACAGGCGGAATATTATCAGAATGACGTCAAATGAGGAGTGATGAGCATCTTCATATCATTTAAACATAAAGAAATATTAAATCACATCAAATTATCAGCAGCAGAACTTTGAAACGACTGAGTCTGTTTCAAGCTCATGTCGGATCTTTAATGAGATTTTTTCTCATTAAAACGACTTTTTTCCTCTTAATTTTTAAAGAGGAACATTTTTAAGATTAAATTTTTAAGGTAAAATTGCCTCAATACTCAATTTCATGACTTTATGATCATAATTGAACAAAGATGATTGCAACCTGGGCCCAATGCTCACTCATAAAACAGAAGAAATGAATGAAATAAATATATTTTCTGTAATTTCTAATTACTTTTTAGAAAAGAAATTAAGAATTAAAAAGGATTAAGATCGGACATCGGAACTTACGGAAGAGGATTAGGGCCAAAATGAGTCAGTGATGTGACTTTGCAATTATGAGAATTACGAGATTAAAGACAAAATTCTCACACTGAAGTCAGAATTCATACTTTTCATATCAAAATATTAATTTCAGAATTCTTAAAGTAAAAATTCTGAGGTTTAAACCAAAAGGCAAAATTGTGATAAAAAAGTCAAAATTTGGAGATTTGAATTGGATTCTGATTTCAATCAGAATTCATACTTTTAATTCTGAGACTAAAGTCATAATTTGTACTTTTCATATCAAAATATTAAAGTCAGAACTCTCAGATTAAAGTTTGTATTTTTGGCCCTGTTGCTGTTCCATAGACTCTGTTTGTTTGTACTGTCTTGCCTTCCATAAAGTGGCTGTCGGCGTAGGTCTGCCTCTGCACAGGGACGTCCTCCTCCACGCCGTCCTCCTCGTCCGGGTTGTTGATGATGTCCAGCGCCGCCTCCACCGCCTCCACCAGCTCGTCCCGCCGGTCCTTGCGGACCGGCTTCTCCTCCGGGTGCCGGGTCAGCCCCATCTCCAGCTGGTACACCTTGGAGGAGGTGAAGCTCTCGAAGGGCACCAGGGCGTACTCGCTGGGCAGCCGCGCCCCGGCGTTGACCTCGGCCTTGTCGATCTGGGAGTGCAGGAACTCCAGCAGGTCGCCGGGCTCCTGGTCCCGGTTCTCGCCCAGGCCCTGGACGCCCGGCGGCTCCTTCTTCTCCTGCATCAGCTTCAGCTTGTCGCTCATCTCCTGCAGCTCCTGCTTGAGCTGCGCGATCTGGCGCTTGAGGCTGGAGGCGCGGCTCAGGTGGCGCTCCTCGTGCTCCTGCAGCAGCGCCTGGTAGTACTCCCTGCCGAAGGGCTCGCCAGGCCCGGGCAGCGTCTGGCTGGCGCTGGCCGGCGGCGTGCACTCCAGCATGTAGGCGAATAGCAGCAGCACCAGGAGCAGGAAGAGGGCCAGCAGGAGCCAGCGGACCCGGCCCTGCAAGGGGAACCCCCGCCTGGGCATCACGTCCGCATGCGACCTACTGCTGGGAAGTCTGCATCGCGTTCCTCCTGCTCACATCGCTCAAAGTATTCCTCTAAAACGCGATGCTTTGCTGGCGTTTCATGGCTCCGTTTTGTTCCAACAATCACCTGTGAAAAAAAACACAGAATAATGACACCTGTCAACTTCACAAATATTACTGATCATACCAGAAGTTAAGATAAACGATAATGTTGTCTTGAGACCATTTTCAAGTAATACAATATAATGCCATAATAATAATGCAAAAACACATTCATTCAATTTAGAGTTCAATAAACTCTAAATTCTATTGAAAAATAAATATTAATTAAATATCCAAAAAATAAATAAAACAACAAATAAAACTCCTTATATCAATCTCATGGTATGTAGCAGTCGCTGCATTTCCATTAAAATGTGCCCAAAACTTTGTCAGTATTCCCATTATGTTGAAAACCCCCCACAATTTTCCACTGCGGTGTTTCCATTACTGAAGAAATTTGTTTTAAAAAAAAAAACATGCTTGACACTATTTATGTCTCAAAGTGTAAATCGAGCTCAAAGCAGATTAACACGCTGTCACCACTGAGACAGTTCAGTCTTTCTTCTCCTTAACCACACTGAGACACGTCTGACATTTTTCTTCCACTAAACTTTCCAAGAATTACCTTGGATACAGCACTGCGCCTCTGTAGCGATGACAGCTTGAGGAAGCAAGTGACTGTCAAGTCAACACTCTTTTCTATGATAGTAAAACACAACATGGTTATAACGTATCATTTCTGTTATGAAAGACCATCTTTTATTAGCCTCATGTCGGATTTTAACGGTCAGGCGAACTGACTTTTTTGTTTCCATCAACAAAAACGTTGGAAATAAACGCCTAAAATATAACAAAATGGAGTCTATATAGAAATATTTTAAAAATTTAACCGACACACGTCGATAAACGTTTCAATAATATTCATTTTTATTGATTAAACACCGAGTTTACGAACTAGCCGAGCCGTTACTGTACTTACAACTGTAGTCTTATTTTGAAAAACCAAAAGCGGAAACACGGAAGGTTCAGAGACCTTAGAGACGTTGAGCTCTCAGCGACGCCTCCAGCTTATCTAGCGCCCGAAAACAACGCTCATTAATCGGTGGTGGTAGCGAAAAAAAATGTTCCCCACCTGGTTTTGCGTTCGTCCATGTCTGCCTGTGCTCGAAGCGGAAATGTTTCCCACGAAACCAGCAGCCGACAGCAGCTTCTGCCTACAGAGCGCCACGGAGCACAGAGAAAAGAGTGGGTCGCAGTCTACTTCCGGTCACAGGAGAACCAATAGGAACTTTGTTGGCGAGTGACGTCATAACTCACGCCGCTTCTCTGAGCGCCATCAATTTCCTAGTGGGAAATTAAATGTTTTTTTTAACTTAAATAATGATGAAGAATGATCTCCTGTAGCAGTCTGTGTTACAGTGTTTATATGTTGACAAGCTATCATGAAGAGGACACTTAGGGTTTATACAAAAATGGCAAATTAGTTCTTTTTTCACTTTCTTATCGTTAGTAGCATTAATATAAACTGCTACGGCATTTTTGAGATTGTACAATATAATATAATATAGTATAATATAATATAATATAATAATATAAGTTTTACTGCAGTTTCTTTATTTTACGTTGTAAATTCTCACTCTTTAACATAAAATTGACCTCTTTGTGAATAAAAGCTTTTGTAAATTCTAATTATTCTTTAAATAATACAAATGTAAACATAGAAAAGTGACAACATGTTTGCTGCAGAAAAATCTACAGTGGACAATATTTTTCTCAGAAGTTGCATGTTTTGTCTGTCGCAGTTCATGACCCAGAGCTGATATCTGTGATGACGCGCTAAATGAATTAACCCTGAAGTTGGTTCAGATACATGATGAATCTGTTTGATCTTTATCATTTTTTATCACGTTTCCCAAGGTAAACCAGGAAATGTCATGAGGGCTTATTTTTAGTTTCACTAATTTCCTTCATTAAACCCATTAGAAGCGACCCATTATGGATGGATCAATCTGTTATTTAGAAGGATTTGCCCTGATATTATACCAGCCATATTCTTCTGAGGTTTTAAGGACTCATTTGAAACATTATTGGGTAATACGGCAAGTTAAATGGTTTTTAAACTCAGGAAGTGAGGAAAATGAGCTGTATTAATTGAATAAAATGTTAACATAACTTACTACGGTAAGATTATCTTTCAGAAACTTATAAATAATATTAAAAATATATAAAAACATAATGCATACATATATGAAGCATATGTAAATTTGATTTTTAATTTTATGAATTCATTTGTGTTGACTGAAGATAATCCTTACATATGAAAAAATCTTCTAGGTTCACTCCAATGTATTCCAAAACCAAATTCTATTTATCTGCTGTATAGAACAAACTGGTCAAGCAAACTACTGATTTGAAGTTATTATTTTTTATTAACCAGAACAAAATCAAATACCATAACAGCAATACCACACATTGCTTTACATAATTATGACAGAGAGTGTTAATGAGACACAGGATGTGCGCCGAGCCGCCATTAAGCCTCGTCTCCTCTGATTGGACCAGCCCTCCCTCTAGTGTAATGTTTAGTAAAAACCGAAGAGAAAAGTTAGAAAAAACAAAGAGTTCAGGCATTCATTTTTCTTTGGAAGCTTTGAAACACAAAGCAGGTTTGAGAGTTTCAGGACAAAACAACCCAGTTATGAAAACAACGGTTATTTTTGTCGTTTTTGTTTTTAATCTCCTGGGCTGAAACAGGAACCTCATAATCAGCTGGAGGCCGTGTAGAAAGCAGCACAGGCACTTAAAAGACATCGACACTGACATACAGTCTGGTACAACAGTCATGCAGTGATACAGTTTGGTCAGCATGACCTGTGAGGTAACAACGAGGAGCGTGGGGCTGGTCTGAACGACAAAAAATAAGAATAAAACAGTTGAAAACAAACAAATTGGCGGGTATTGACCCTTTGCGTGTGACGTCACACTGTTCGGAGCGCAGTTCGCTCTGCCATGACGGAAGTCGAAACAACTTCAAAAAACAGACAACTGGTAGCCTAATATCGCGCTTATTTAACTGATTCACTTTAAAAACAGACTGGGATACAAACGAAACTTGTGATTTTTATTGTATTATTTTTATTGAGGTAAGATGGCGGAGATGGACGTTAGCTCTGGATCATAACGTCCGTTAGCCCTCTGTCATGGCGGATCTGCAGCGAACACTTCTTTACAAGGTAAGAAGATTAACGATCATAACCTTTATAATGAAGTATGATTAGGAAGATGCAATCAAATATTGGATTATAGAGAAGGGACACGTTTAACCGTTAGTAACCATGGAGATAAGCCCCACCGTCATGTAGCCTAGCATGATTGGAAAACAAATCTGGTTAGCGTCTCGTTTTTAAGGCTGCTCTGGTTAAAGGGAGGAAACGCTCTTTATTATATAAATTATGTGGCGTAAATTCAGGGTAAATTGGTAATTTTATCAACACGTCAGGAGGAAGGAAACATCGGTTTCTAAACTAGCTGTTTCCAACTTTTGTAAATACCACAGTGTATGTGTTATGTTCACAGACAAATTAGCTTGACTTGAACAAGAAGCAGCCATAAATAAACTGGCAACAAAAAAACTTGGGAAAACAACTGTGTTCAATACATATTTCTATGTGACAACACACTACCGTGAAGTTTGTGACTGACAGCCATCTTGATAGGCAGTTGCTATGACAACAGTAAACAAGCCATAAGCTTAGAACAAGCTCTTGTCTCCCTCTGTTTAGCTTTTAAATATAAGTACATTACAACTATTACTCAATTACTGTTTTTAATACACTACCCACCTCTGTGTTATACTAAGATAAATATCAGTGACATTTACTGTAGTACTTATTGCTGAACTAGCAAAATGTAGCTTTTATCTCAAGCTAAAACAGACATGTAGCCTATGTGTGTGTTACTGCATGTACTTACTCTTACAGTCACCAGAACCTGAAGAGTTTGTACGTTTTTACAAATCTTTTGGAACATTTATTCTGTGTTAATAATAAGTATGAGATCAGAGGCAGCTTGTCCACATAGTCTGAGATATTTCTCTACTCTGTCTCATATGGGTCAATCCCCACAGCAGCCATTTTGCTCCTGTATCTTTCTTTCGCACACTGGTCAAAAGTTTCCACATAGTTTCTTTTTGTTGGTCTCAAACTGCATGCGATTGCCTAACAAGCTGGTGCTGATCACGTCCAGTTCAAACGTGTGGGAACTACTACCATCCCGCACTTCCGATGTCCACCATGGCACCTCCAGTGATTAAGTGACGTAGTTGCAAAGGGTCAATACAAACACAGAAAAATAAATATACATCTAGCAGTTACCCATGTTTTCTACAGTGCAGCGTTGCCTTTAGCTATCGAGCTTGTCCACAGCTTTAGCAGGTGAAGGCAAAGCCATCCAGTTTGCATAAACACTATCATTGGCATATCTTGTAAAGACCGGATTAGTGGCATCGTGTCTGTTGAGAGGTACCGGGCTCGTCTCGGGCCAGCTGGGGTATGACATGCCTAAAAATGAGAACATATCATTTTTCTGCACTCTGTGAGAGGTAAACAGGCAGTAAGGCTCTGGAATCAAACTCAGTGGTGTTATTTGCTGGCTGTGCCATGTTTCAGATTTTATACACCCTAAAAACACTTTACAATAGATGGCTAATAAATGGTTAATAGATATGTTATTAAGTTATCTATAAATGCATTATAAATGATTAATAACTGCTTATTATGCATAGGGGTGAGAAGGAGCCAAAAATACACCTTTGTATTTTACCTGGAGTTATTAGGTCTGTCGCAATAAATTGCTTGATAGAGCAAGCTCAATAATTTCCATTTTCATGATTATAATCTTTTTCTTTTTTATCTTTTGACCAAAAACTGAATAAAAATCTTCAGTCTGGTGTTTTTGTCTCAACTATCCCTTTTTTGAATGATTTAAAATGTCTTCCAGTCCCAGTGTTAAACATTCATTGGGGTTTAAAGTTTATTGATATTGAGAATGTGTTCTTACATTATTACACCATTCTTTGAAAATGGTCTGAAAATAAGAATATTATCATTTATCACAATCTGTGAGACTGGATTTTTTCAGAAAGTTAATATTTAGCCTTCTTTTACAATCATAAATGGAAACAAACACCTGACGTATTTCTATCTGTGTTTTATGAGTTTTAATAGGAGGAGAGGTGAAAAAACTTCTTTTTTAATAGTTAAATGTGACAGGAAACACATTTTTGTTCCTAAAAAGTTAATTATGGAAAGACTAAAATAACTTACTGGAGTAGATAAACTCACCTATTAAAATCATTATCATCATAATTTTAAATAATATATAATCTTACCAGTGTAACTAATCTGTCTTAAATAAAATTAAGCTAATATTCATGTTTTTGTGTTAATAATGAAACTTTTCATGATGGCCTGTTCTACAAATGTTTCCTTGTGTTTTTATGATGCAGTTTTTGTCACCTGAGAGTTGCATTCAAAAGCCTTACTGTTTACTCTGTTCAGCTTTTTAAAAAACACATAAAAGTCAGAAGAATTTTCCAAACCACAGTGAATCAGAGAGGACCTGTTTCAAATGTTACACTCCGTTCCCTCCAGTGTTTGAAACAATACAAGCTTTATGTGAAAATGAGCCATCTCCTAATTATCATCAATGATAGATGATAAATTAGAATATAGTCGATATTTACAAATGTTGTATTTTTTTGGTCAGCACACATTAGAAGCAGGTCCAAATAAAACAAAAGAAAAGACACAGGATCTTTTTTTCTTTCTTCCCACACTGAGCCTCTCATTTACGGTGAAATGGGAGAATCAAACAGCAAAAGAAGCATGCCTAGGTCACAGTCACACACACTTGACTACAGTTAAAAAAACTAAACAAAACAAATAAATAAATAAAAACAGCCAATCACAGCTTGCCAAAAAAGAGAGTCGTGTGTTCTGTTTCTAAAAGCGAGTAAATGCGTGGGAGATTCTACCATAGAGCTTGTTTTCAATCCATGTGGAGGGGAGGGTGCGAGGGAGAGGGGCGTTATTACAGTCCACTAGTGGGGTGTCCTCTTCGGAGAGGGCGTCGTCGTACAGCAGGGCGTCGGCCGGCGTGGACGCCGCCAGGTCCAGGTAGTCCTGTGAGGAGCGGAGGAGCGTACAGTCAGGTCGGGCTGAGCTCATGGTGAAGGTCAGACTCATGGAGACGGCAGAGTCCCGCCAGTAAAACTATTTAATTAAAACCCGGGACTGCCACTGTAAATCTCTGGGAAAGTTTTCAGCATTCCTGTCTTCAGTACCGACTCTGAACTCTTTAATTAAAGTGGTTGCAGTGGGCATGGTCGCATTGTTGCCCCAGCTTGCACAAAGACACAATTTTCTGAGTCAAAACCACTGAAGATAAAACCATCTGTCAGAATGTTGCGCTGCATCGCTGTTTCAGGGCTCCTCCACATTTTTATGGGCACAAAAATAAAACATTTCAGTTGGTTTTAACCCAGTTTTAGAGTTCATAGTTGATTTAAAGCAAACAATCTACAGCGATCAGGATGAATGAAAAAGGTGTTTCCGCGCTAACATTGGATGGATTGAAAGAAAGATGGATGGTGGACAAGAGGAAGTATGATGTATGAATTGATAGAAAGATGGACGGTTGGTTGAATGTTGGAAAATGGATAAATAAATGGATGAAACTCGGCTGTTTCAAAGAAGCAGTGAGGCTGACAGGTGAAGCATGAATGCTAATACTTGAAGCATTCTAGGCTAACAAGTGAATCAGTTTGGCTAACTGGTGAAGCAGTTAGGCTAATACGAAGCAGCTAGGCTCACACATAAATTGGTTTGGGTAAATCGTGAAGCAGATAGCTAACAGGTGAAACAGCTAGGCTAACATGTGAAGCAGCTAGGCTAACACGTGAAGCAGCTAGGCTAACAGACAAAGCAGGAAGGCGAACAAGTGAAGCCCAAATGCTAACACGTGAATAACTGGGGGAAGCAGCCAGGCAAACAGGTGTAGCAGCTAGGCTAACATATAAATCAGTTTTTGTAACTGGTGAAAAGGCTAGCTAACAAATGAAGCAGTTGGTAAAACATGCGAAGAATCTGGCTAACGTGTGGCAGCTGGGCTAACACGTTAAGGCTAACTGATGTAGCAGCCAGACTAACAGGGGTAGAAGCTGTGCTAACAGGTGTACAACTGTGCTATGAGGTGTAACTGCTGTGCTAACATGTGTAGCAGCTAGGCTAACCCTCTCTGAGGTCTGTCCCAATAGATCGAATGGATCCGGCCTCAGATCGTGTCAAACTGAACTCCATACCCGACTCTTCACCATCATCTTCTCCAGCTCTTTGCTGATATCTGAGAACGTCGGCCTCTTGTCCGGCTCCTGCTTCCAGCACCGCAGCATGAGGTTATACCTACAGAGGGAAAAACGTTCCACAGCTCGTGAAACACGAATCGTTTCTCCCCCCAACTGACTCATTTCGCGCCATCTAGGAGCGGCGGAGGGAAGTTACAGCAGTCAGCAGAAATGCTAAAAGACGGGAGCTCACATTTCCTCAGAGCAGTTCTCTGGTCTCTCCATCCGGTAGCCGGTCTTGAGGAGGTTGAAGAGGCGTTCAGGAGCGATTCCGGGGTACGGGTTTCCCCCCAGGGTCACTATCTCCCACAGCAGCACACCGAAGGACCAGCTGGAAAACCGGGAAGCATTTTCCAGTCATAAAAACAGATTAACTCCATTCTGATCCGAATCCCACACTCTGGGAAACCCTGATCCATTTCCTTAATGCTACAACCAGCAAGTACCGATACGTGTAAAATGAACCCAGCATGAGCACGGTGACGGATGACCTGAAACAAAATAAATCTTTAACAGGATAAATACTTGTAAAGTACTACTAAAGTTTTCTTATTAACTACGGAGATCAGAGGAAGTTCCTTCCAATTTACCAAGATTCTGGATTTTATTTCTTCCACATGTATATTTTCTTAATTAGTTTTCTAATTTGTAACCATTATTGCTGCTGTATTTGTGACAGTTACATGAAAGATCAGCTTATACTCACACGTCGCTTTGAGTTGTGTAAATGTGATCGAACAGAGACTCTATCGCCATCCACTTCACAGGAATTCGGCCCTGTTGAAAAGAATCAGACTTAGTTTGGGTTTTAACTTTACAACATGTTTCAGTTTGTCTAAATTATATTATTTTTTTCCCAACCTTGCTCCTCTTAACATACGAATCCTCCTCATAAACGTCCCGGGACAAACCGAAGTCGGAGATCTTCATCTTTCGTCCCTCAGCGACGAGGACGTTTCGCGCGGCCAGGTCCCTGTGGACGAGCTGATGGAGCAAAATAAAACTCGTTATTAAATTAAAACTGCTTTCATGTGCAGCAGAGACAGGATTTTAAACACACTTACAACTTATCTTTCTCATTGTTTGAGTCAAATTAATATCAATTAATTCAATTAATCTTGATTAATCATTTCAGGAATAAAATAAAGTAAAATAAAAATTCTCTTTGCATTTGCAGTTAATTGAAATAATTTTTGTAATCCTAACTAACCTGATTTAATTTGTTATTGTTGGCAATAAATATTAGATTTTAGTAATTATTTCAGCTTAAATGTTCAGTATATGAAATGTTTAATTGCTAACAATTAGGCGGGTCATGACAACAAATTTTGCTGGATGATAAATCATCCCAGAATTTATTGCGATAAATTATAATATTGCCGTTTTAATACAATTTCAAGTAATACAATGGTAATAATGTAAGAACACATTCTCAAAGCGCAATAAACTTTAAATTTAAATGAACATTTAACGCTGGAGCTCAAAGACATTTTAAATATCCAAAATAAACAAACAAAACAACAGAAATGTTAAATAAAATTAATTATGAAGTTTCTGTAAACACACAAAAAGGGCTAAGTGAGACCAAAGAATCTAGTTTTTGGTAGAGAGAGAAACAAAAATGATTCAAATGGAAATTATTGAGCTCATGCGATGATTTGATTGATTAGATATTGGACCACAGTGGCTTTAGTTTCCACACACCTTCATTTCTGCCAGGTACTGCATGCCTCTGGAGATCTGCCAGGCGAAGGAGATGAGGTCTCCCATGGTCAGCGCCCTGTCGTCCGGGTTCTCCAGGTAGCTGGAGTTTCGGTTTGCATCCCTGCCCATGTAGCTGGGGCCAACTTTCCTGCTCTCACGCAGGAAATTACGGAGCGACCCGAATTTGGCGTACTCAACGATGAGGTACAATGGCCCTATTGAGAGAAACGCAGCACTCAGAGGCAGAGCGGCGCACACGGCGGAGCAGAAGGAGCGAGGCCTCACCGTCCTGGCTGCACGCGCCGTACATCTTTATGACGTGTGGGTGGTTGACTTGCTTCAGGAGGGTGAACTCGGACAGGAGGTCACGCAGCTCGGTGTGTGAAGCGTTTTCTGTTGAGAAGGAAGCAAGAAGCACCTCAATCTTTTTCAGGCTCTCACTCCTCATATATCATCGTTACTTCCATTACTTTCTTGGCCAGTTTTACCTTTAAGCATTTTCACAGCCACAGTGGTGTAACCGGCTTTTCCTTTCAGTCTGAACGCCGTTGCCTTGACGACTTTACCGAACTCCCCTTCGCCTAAAGTCTTCCCCAGGACCAGGTTTTTACGAGGAAACTCCCACTTTGGATCCTCCTGTTAAAACAATAACACATCATCAGAATTAGGGTGTAACTAGTTACTTTTAGGAGTACTTTTACTCCTAAAAGTTACTCAAGTTACTCGAACTGCACTTTTTGCTTTCCAGTTGGAAGTTAGTTTCCAACTGGAAACTAACTTCACTGCGGTCGGTAACACAATAAAAACACTGGGATAAAGTTTGTTTTGTGGCCTGTAAAGATGGCGCCGAGCGACTGCGCGAGACGTAAACGCCCCACAATGTCTTACGCAGTGACGTTAGTCCCAAAGCTCCGTTGGCCAATAGTAGGAGCTGGACTCTCCTCATTAACATAAAGATGCACATGGAGAAGCAGAAAAAGGACAAACAGAAAAAAGAGAGGAGGCAATGACAAAAGAAGGAAGGGAAAAAAATAAGGAAAAAACAAAACAAAATATCTACTTTTCTTGACAAAAACGCATGTTTAGGGGATATATACATTTATTGATGGAAACTTGTGTAAGGACAAGGAAAAACTAAATATATATTTACGCTTTTATTTCCTATTATGTCAGTTTTGGTCCTCAGATCCTACACATTACACAAAGTAGTAGGAGTCTGATAAAAGTCTTACAGGTATTTTAAAGGCGTCTGCCTCTATGGATTCCTGTGAGCCTCTTCGCACGTTGTTGGCCGGGAAGCTGATGGGGTAAGACTGAGCCGGCCGACGGAAGGTCATCTCGGCGAACGCGATGGGAGCCTTGGGGGAGTTCTTGTGGTACCGGTGGATAAAGTACGAGGACAGGAGGATGGAAATGATGAAGCAGCAGAGGAGAGCGGTGGCAACGATGGTTTTACACATGTCGTCACATATCACGTCTGGAAACCCTGATGGAAAAAAACTATATATTAATAACAACTATATGCAAAATATCCCAGCTTTCCCTCTCGTAAAGTTGACACAATTTAAATCACTTTTGATATTTTTTTCTATGATTTTTTATAGTCTGCTAAAAGAATAAAATACTTTTAAGGTATACATGATTACTTTGCAATGAATTATTTTATAACCTGTAAGTACATTAACATAAGCAAAAACAAAGTACCAGAGAAGTAACAGGCTGAACTGACCATTCAGGTTCCAGAAAGTAATCTGAAAGTTCTGAAAAAGTAAAGTATTAGTTCTGGAAAGTATTCTGGTAGTTTTAGAGCATTCTAGAACGTAAGCTACAACATTTGCTGTGGAACGTTTTGGTTAGTTCTGGAACATTCCACAATAAGAAACAATAAGTTTCAGAAAGTAGCCTGACGGTTCTGTTACGTACCTCTTACAAGTATTCTGTAAGTTCTGTGAAAGTAACCTGTGAAGTTTTGACAGTGTCCATTTGATTTCAGGGAGGAAACATGTAAGTTATATGAAAGTTAATCAAATAACTGAATGTTCAGGAACGTATTCTGAAATATTTGTGAAAGTAACCGTTAAGATCCACGGAAATGTCTGTACATTACAGGACAATAACCTGTAAGTAACATATTATAATATTGCATATCGGTATTGGCCCAAGTTTTCATATTTGAATATACACATATACACGAAATTAAGTTCAGCAAATTAGTTGCAGTAATGATTAGACGTGTGTATGTTGTTGGACCGGTGGAGAAATACGTCTGATATACATTAAAAATTACCTATAATGTTTTCTTGAACAGGTTGCATAAAACATGTTTTATAGAGCCCAGTTACCTAGCAACCCCAGCGGAATTTCTTTGGGGTTGCTAGATAACGGGCTGAGTTCTGCTGGGGTTGCTAGGTAACGGTGCAGCACCTGCTGGTTTGTGACATTACATTCTGGAGGTTTTGGAAACAAATCATCAAACACATAAACTAATGTCTTGGTGTTGTTTTTTAAGCACTTGGTGTTTTTAGAAGCAGTTGAAACCCAAATGGAAGTACAAAAACATGCAAATTATTAATTTTACATAATGATAAAGACTTTACTTTACATAAAGACTTAATTTTCAGTACTCATTATGACCTCCTCCTGCCTCACTTACTGTTTTTTGACACAACGGCCTCGGCGTCCGCGTTCTCGCAGAAGCATTTCTCAGAGAAGCAGTAGCAGGTCCCGTAGCCGGCTCTGATGCCGCTCCCGCTCAGGCCTCGTTCGTGGCCTCCGGTTACACTTTCCGCTGCACAAACAAACATGCATGTAATCTGCACACACAGGTGGTTTCAAATGACGGCTTTAACAGAAGTTGTTGTTTCTTACTCGTACAGTCCTGCGGACAAATCGAAGTGTCTCTGCTTTCCACTGCATCGCAAACACTATCAGGACATGTTCGCAGGTCAGGGGAGCAGGTCGAATAGTTTTCAGATATTCCTGGAAAATAAACAAAAATATATATTTATTTTTTCAGTTTTTAGCAATGACTGTTTCTTTATTGGATTTGTTTTCTTTGGCAGAATTTAAGCCTTTTATTCTTGAGACAATAGAATATGTTACTAGTGGTTAGCATGCTACTGCTAGCCCACATATCAGCATTTTAGCTAATCTTAGTATTGTTGCTAATCTTAGTTTACACAATATTGTTTGCATATTGAAGGGAAAAAATCCATGAAAGTCAACATGCTAGTGATACCCCGCATGCTATTGCTACATTTTAGCTAGTCTTAGCATTATTGCTAATTAGCGGCGTCTAAGCGTTTGATCTGACAGGTACGCGCACTTTGGATGAACACTTTCTTTAGAAATTTTCTAGTTTCTGTTGTTTATCCGCTGTCATCAGTGGTCATGCTAACTAGCATTAGTATTCATGACAGGCTGTGCTAGCTGCAGTGCTGAGACCTCTGGTTCTGATTGGTTGTTTCTAGGTAATACTGGGAACAGTGGGAGAAGGAGAAGAGCTGGATTTTTTCAAATTATCTGTCTCATATTGTCACAACATAGCGACAACTTCAACAAATATGTAAAGAAAACGTTTTATAAAAGTTGCCTACTGCAGCTAGCATAATGTGTAATGAATCAATGTAAGTTGTTTTCTGCATTTTTGTTGCAAATATTAACTTTTCATGGATGATAATCTAGTTTCCTAAGATGCACCTGTTTGGGAGAAGCAGGTTTTGATACATTTCTTTTTATTTAATGATGCTAAACTGCTGCGGCAGCATCAAAGAGCCCCTGCTGTGCTTTGTTTTGTCGTTTTTGTTGCGTGAGCGCTACCTTTCTCAGAGCCTTGCCTCCACTGACACGCCCCAGTCGTTGCTCCCAGGCCTTGAGACGCCTCACAGTCGTCTCTCTGTCTGTTCTCTGCGCAGGACAGCAGCTGCTGGCTCTCCTGACTGACATTTGCTGCATGAAACAGAGTCAGAAACATTAGCAACCAGCTGAATGTGCTCAGTATGTAACGCTGGGTGGGGCGGTTTACCTTCACCGTGCAGTAAAATGCGGATCTGGGTGCTGGCGACCAGCTGAGTGTGTTCCTCCTGAGCTACCACCGTGTAGTCCAGGTCCTGGCAGCCCGGCTTGCTCAGTGCGCCGGAGTTATTAACGTATAACACTCCCAGCATCCTGTCTGGAGCCTGGGTGATGCTTATAGCGGAATAACACGACAGCAGCTCAGACGACATGTTTTTATCCGGAACCTCCAGCCGGTAAGAGACGCTGAAGCCGTCGAACTCCAGGCAGTTTTCCACACAGATTCTTCCAACCTGACAGGAAGAACAATAACATGGTTCAGACATATTGTGGATTAAAACATGTTTTTAAATTAGTTATGAACCATTTAAAATCATTTTTCATCTTTACTTTGGCTTATATCGTGTAGAAAATCAAAATAATGTTTCCGATTAATTGTTTTGAATCAATTATTCAATAATTGTCAACTAATTTAGTAGTCAAGTAATCGCTACATTGAGTATAGAGACCCCAAAAAAGAAAATTGCAGAAAGAACAACACAGTCAGAGTTAATATACATAATATATATAGACTACAGAAAAAAAAATTTACATTAACAGCTGAATTTTCTCTCATTTTCATTTAGTTTCTCTGTATTTTAATGGCCTGAATGCTGCAGATCTGTCTGTTTTTAAGATGAGTTATACAAGATATGTATCACATAAAAGGAGAAAAAAAAACAACTTTTTGTGCTATAAAAACTGTAAATTTAACAGAAATGTGTACAAAATACAGAGAATAAAGAAATATCTGTCATTTCTGGAACAGTTTTGAAATGAAACAGACCCGAATTATCTGAATATTGTAAATAATGCTTTTATAAAATAGGAGTTTCGAATGACTGATAAAAAATACAACCAAAGAAAGTTTTTTTATCAGTCCTGCCAATGTTTGACACACATTTAGCCCATTTTTACTGTAAACACATGAGAAAAATGACATTTTATAAAACATGGTGTGCATGGTAGGGGTTTCTGCGTACCTGTGCGTATACTGAAGCTTTTCGTGACAGCGTGAAGACATGTGTGATGTTGGTGAAGCGGATCTGAACCGGTAAGATGGTGACGTTGAAGTGCAGCAGCACCGTTCCCTCCAGACCCGGATAGGTGGTGTCATTCACCAAATAATCCAGAAACACAGTCCGGTTCTCCGTGATGTCCAGGTTCCTCTTCAGGATCAGCTCTGAAGAGGAGATTTATCCTAAATGAAGAGTTATTTTCTTGATTCAGAGGGAATCTCGTTCAGAGGATTACTTACGGTAATCGTAAACCGACTCTCGGATGCCACCAGGGGACGCTCTGCGTTCACTGAAGGTTCCCTTTATGTCAAACGTGTCTTTAATCCAGGACTCACCGCTCAGCAAAGTCCCCACATACCTGCAGAGTCAGGAAGTAACTAGTTACATTTACTAGAAAGATGTACTTTTAGGAGTACTTTTACTACGCTGTACCTTTTCGCTTTTGCTTGAGTAAAAATATGTTGAACTAGCTGGAACATTAGTCCTTTAATTCTGGAAATGTTCTTCAGGAGACAGAAGACTGACTTTGTAACAACCTTTATGTGGTTCTGAATGTTCAGGCAAACTATTCGGCAACAGGCCAAAGAGTCGTTTTTCATCAATAAGACATTTTTCCTGTTTTAAATGTAGAACATGTTTATCTACATAATTGACTTAAAACAAGTTAATTTACTTTGTCTAAAACAAAAACAAGAAACTAGACCAAATATTTGGTTAAATTTAGGATTTTTTAACCCAAAAGTCTACTTCTGTACTCTTTTAACCAAATACTTTATTACTCTTACTAGAGTAATTCATTGGACGTCTACTTCTTACTGTTATTTTTATATTTATGTAGAAGTGGTGATCTACGTTCCTCCCCTCATCTATGGTCATGAGCTTTGGGTCTTGACCGAAAGAACGAGATCGCGAATACAAGCGGCCGAAATGGGTTTCCTCCTTAGGGTGGCTGGGCTCTCCCTTACAGATAGGGTGAGAAGCTCAGCCATCCGGGAGGGACTCAGAGTGGAGCCGCTGCTCCTCCACATCGAGAGGAGCCAGTTGAGGCTGGTCAGGATGCCTCCTGGTCAGGATGCCTCCTGGTCAGGTGTTCCAGGCACGTCCCACCGGGAGGAGGCCCCGGGGAAGAACCAGGACACGCTGGAGGGACTGTGTCTCCCAAGCGGAGGAGCTGGAAGAAGTAGCCAGGGAGAGGCTGCTACCCCCTCGACCCGACCCCGGATAAGCGGAAGAAAATGGATGGATGGTGATAGTTTTACTTGAGTGATATTTGTGTCTACCTGTTGTGGCTCAGGTCTTTGGGAAACAAGGTGGTTAAGTCCCTGTCAAAGACAAACAAGGTGCCAAAAGCTGCGCCCTGAAAAACAAGAATAAAAACCTCAGTTTGAGTCTGAATATTAAAAATAAAAGTATTATTCCTCAGGTAAAATGTGCCAAATTACTTCCCACCTTCGTCCGGTTAAAACTGATCACGACCTCCGCCGTGTCCGTCCCGTTGACGTACGGCGCGTTGTCGTCCTCGTCGTCCACGAAGACGTCCAGCGGCGTTTCCACCTTGGTGACGACGCTCTCCGTTTGGACCGTGCAAACCAGCAGCAGCCTGTAGTTTTCGCTCTCCTCCCGGTCCAGCGGGGCGGTCACCACCAGCTCCGAGGTGTTTCCGTTCACGGCGAACGGAGCAGGAGTCTCTGCAGAAACATGAAAACTGGTGACTGAAAAGCTTTTCTAACCACTGAGCCACAGCCTTCCGCTAACTGCACAGCTAAACCTTAGATTAGCGCTTCTGCTAGTTTTAAAAACATTTAGCGGTTTTAGCTTCCCCTACATTAATTTTTCCAGATAATTTACGAGACTATTTTGGACATTTTGAGTTAAATAAGATTCAACATCTGTGTCTGTTAATTATATTAAAATAAAACATTTCAAGTTAAGGTCATATCTAGCTTGTTTTAGTAAGTTGGAAAGTAATTTTTAAATAACTTAAGTATTTAATATGAATTACATTAATCTTAGATGCAGTTGTGGAGAAACTTCCACTAATGCACTGACAGCAGAGCTAGTTTTTAGATTAGCGTTTTGCTAACTTTGCTTCCTCTAAATGAACTGAAGCAGTAATTTACTCGTCTGTTTTGTAAATCTTCAGTTGAATAAAGTTCAAAGTTTTGGTTGTCAAGTATTCATGCTCTTATTTTGAAATAAGTGAAGACTGTTAAATTCCATTTTTTATTTTCACATTTCCTCTCTTTATTTTCTCAATAACTTTATTCAAAACAATAAACTGACATTTTGCATGTTTGTTTCTTTATTCATCAGATCTTATTTTGAAGAGATGAAACCTTTATGCTGCTGTCTCAGCAGGTGAGAGCAGATCTCACCTGACTCCACGCCGTAGGTGATGGTGTAGTTGGGGCAGACGGTGAGTCTGGTGAGCCGCCGGAGTTGGCGGAGAACCCCAGGGAACCTGTTCTCTATGATGTGCGGGTTGGACGTGTCTCTGTGCGGGAAGCAGAGCTCCTTCATGTCCGTCTGGGCGCAGCGCGGCATCGAGCCGTTGACAAAGTCCAGAGTGATGTGAGCTGAGTTCCTGGTGCACGGCACGCGCTTGCTGACGCTATTTAGAGCCATGACTTGGAGAGCGAGCCGCTTGGCAGGCCAGGAATTCTGATCTGATGGGAAACGGCGACCAAAACAAACAAAAGAGGCAATTTAATCTCAGACTGGACTCTTTATTTTTCTGATGACTTGGCTTTACTTTGAGGCGAAGCAATTATGTTATTATAGCGGCGGAAGAAACCTGGACAAAGAGCCAGAGCGTTATTAGCATGCAGAGAGCGTAAACATCAGGAAGTGCATTTAGGAGACGCATCTGGCAGGAGAGCAGGAAAATGCATCAGAATCAGGAAACTGGTTCCCCACCTCCTTCAAACCAAAGGAGAGCGCTGCCAAACATTTGTGCTGCTGAAGGTTTTTGTTTGTGCTGCTATTGTTTTATGTTAGATTTCATAACCATGGGGTTGACCTTTGAAATGTTTTGTTAATATCGTTAAGGATAAATGTGTATAAAAATTAGAGGCACAAATTAAAATTGTTGCTGCAAAACGTTTGGCACCAACTGTGTTTGACTTGAAGAAGGAAGCAGAAGCTTGTGTCCAACTCACACAGCGAGGCGAAGTCCGTCTCCTCCAGCATCTTGCTGAGGGACAGCTCTCCGGTTTGGACGTCCATCTGGAACCAGGCCACGTACGGCGGCCGCCTGCTGCCGCACAGGTAGAAATGCGGCCGCTCGGACCGGCCGTCCAGCATGGCGTGGACCTGAAGGACGGGCATCCCCGCCGGTTGTCCAACGTATACCGTCTCAGTGTATTCCTTCTGAGGGAAGTACAACCCCGCCACTCCTGCAGGGAGAACAAAAAACCAAATGGAACTGGACCGGATGTTCAACCGTTCAGAACTTTACGTGAGTTTTTATTGGATCCGGACAAGAGTAAAGACGCTGACCCTCAAGACATTAGAGTCCAATGTCTTGACACAAAATTACCAAAGCTGGAACCAGGTCGACTTTCTCCGGACTAAGTCCACACGTCCCTAGTGAGTTGGACACCAGGGACGACCCTTGACCCTGATTCTGTTCAAGGTGTTCAAGGACAGGATCGCTTGTCGTCATGGTGATAAGGGTCATCTTCATTATAGGCAAATAATTTGGTTCTGTTTTTATCATTTGGATGGATGGATAGGTTATGGTCGGATGGATGGATGGTTGGTTAGTTGGATGGATGGATGGATGGATGGATGGATGGATGGATGGATGGATGGATGGATGGATGGATGGATGGATGGATGGATGGATGGATGGATGGATGGATGGATGGATGGACAGTTGGTTGGATGGATGGTTGGTTGGATGGGTTAACGGTTGGTTGGATGGATGGTTGGTTGGATGGGTTAACGGTTGGTTGGATGGATGGTTGGTTGGATGAGTTAATGATTGGTTGGATGGTTAGTTGGATGGATAGGTTAATGGTCGGATGAATGGACGGTTGGTTGGATGGGTTAACGGTTGGTTGGATGGATGGTTGGATGGGTTAACAGTTGGTTGGATGGATGGATGGATGGATGGTTGGTTGGATGGGTTAATGGTTGGATGGATGGGTTAATGGTTGGATGGATGGGTTAATGGTTGGATGGATGGGTTAACGGTTGGTTGGATGGGTGGTTGGTTGGATGAGTTAATGATTGGTTGGATGGTTAGTTGGATGGATGGGTTAATGGATGGTTGGATGGTTGGTTGGATGGTCTAATGACCCTCCTCCGGTTGATTTTGCGCGGCTCTCCGTTGACCTTGACTTCACCTTGCGTATCTTAGTTTCCGGGGATAACATGAGGAGCGATTCCTCCCCTGGCTGCACCGCGATCCATAAACACGCAGGCTGAGTGTTTTACAGGAAACGGGAGACGTCTCCTCCTGTAATTATATCCCAGTTATGTGTCGACGGCGGGCGGCCATTTTGGGAACGCGCTAATATCATTAGCAGGGAGCTAAACGAGATTTTCTATTTGTGCCGGGGCGGTTTGAGGCCCGACTCCCATTTCAGGCATTGATCTAATTTGGTTGGATGACAGGAGGGTGAAATGCAGCCGCTGCTTCCTGAAACACGGAGTTCCACTCAATGAGGCGCTGACCTTTTCATTAAATGGCTTCCTGAGGCCAAAACAAACATCCAGACACTCGACCGTTTGAACCCGGAGAGTCCGATCACAAAGAACCGACCTCACTGAGGCGTCAACATGGCAGCAAGTGGAAAAAAACATCAATAGGTTTAAAACAACGAGTCTGGAGGTGAAGAGCATCCATCCATCATCCATCCATCATCCATCCGTCATACCATCCATCATCCATCCATCCATCATCCATCCGTCATACCATCCATCCATCATCCATCCATCATCCGTCCATCCAACCATCCATCATCCATCCATCATCCATCCGTCATACCATCCATCATCCATCCGTCATCCATCCATCATCCATCCGTCATACCATCCATCATCCATCCGTCATCCATCCATCATCCATCCGTCATACCATCCATCCATCCATCATCCATCCATCCATGATCAGTCCATCCAACCATCCATCCATCCATCCATCATCCATCCATCCATCCATCCATCCATTCATCCGTTGTCCATCATCCATCCATCCATCCATCATCCATCCATCATCCATACATCCATACATCCATCCATACATACATAATATTCTTTCAGATTCTCTGTTTAAATCTTCTCTTCTTTGGAAACATCGTCTCTAAATTAATAACCAATAATAATAAATGTATTTATCCATTAATTGCTAAATTTGAACATAAAAATATTTAAATCCGAATCTCTGAACCTTCCAGACGAAACATTCATTTAAATACCCAGGACAGCCACTGGAGGGCGCTGTTACCATCCAGACACAAACTGCTGCTCCTGATTTCTCTCCTCCAGTTATTTTAATCTCAGTATTAGTTTTATAATTATTTCAGGCTTATTAAACCGCTCTATAGCTGGGAGGCAGTGGTGCAGGGAGGGTTCTGGCTACAGGCCACTGGGCCCAAATCCCCCCAGCACCACCACCAGCAGCACCACCATCAGCAACGCTCTGCAACACAATTTGTTTATATCATTCAAAATTCAATTTGTTTCCAGGACAGAAGCCAACAGAAGGAGAACCGTTTATATCAGGACTAATTAGCTGGATGGACGGAGCGAGGCGTTCTGCCGGGCCACGGCGTTCTGCCGGGCCACGGCGTTCTGTGGAGCCACGGCGTTCTGTGGAGCCACGGCGTTCTGCCGGGCCACGGCGTTCTGCCGGGCCACGGCGTTCTGTGGAGCCACGGCGTTCTGTGGAGCCACGGCGTTCTGCCGGGCCACGGCGTTCTGCCGGGCCACGGCGTTCTGCGGAGCCACAGCGGCGACTTTCCAAACCTCTGAACTGAAGGTGTCTGACAGGTCAATAGGTCACTGAAAAGCTCATTACATTCAGTAATTCAGCTAGAAACAGAAAACTCATGTTTTTGTTACTTGTAAAATTATGTATTTCCTGTTAATCTTCATGATTGTGTCAATAAAAAATTCAGTTTCTTACAAAATTATGTTCAGTTATGAAACTTCATAAATTCATAGAGTACAATATTTTAGATTTTAAATTAAAAAAAAAACTTCTAAGAGAGAGAAAGAAAATACAACTTAAATAAACATTTTTTTAAATAATTTGGATTCAGAGCAGCGACGATGGAAAATGTGTCAGTTTGTGCAACAATCTTGACTGCATTTCTTTCTGCATTGAAGAGAAAGTTTTAAATGACATTGATGAAGCAATAACGCACTGAATAATCTGATTTTATGTGTTTTTGAAATATGGCTGAAATAGTTTTCAGCTAGTTTAAACGTCTTTCAGTCATGATTTATTTTAGTTGTTAAATTAACTATTTGTATTTATTATTGAAGTAATTAAGTAAAAAATTAAACGAAATAAACATTCTTAAACTACAGAATTGAGTTGCTCTTTATATATTGGTATAGTCAACTGTAAAAGGTAGAAAGTTGAGTGGAAGGAAGAGCCACCAACTGAGAGTGATGCAGCAAATAATGCCAAAATAAACCCAACAAGTGTTGCTTTGCAGCAAGAGAGTCCCGGGCTAAAAGTAGGACGGAAACGATAAATCTAATAAATCGCAATTAATCAATTATTTAATTAATCGCAATTAATCAATTACTCAATTAATCATTAACTGGAGTACACAGGCGAAAAATAATCAACAGATTAGTAGAAAGAATGTTTTAGCTGCAGATGCATCTTATACTCAATAACATTTTTATTTTTTATTTAAAAAGTAATTGAATTATTTTCTTATTTGCATCTTTTAATATTATATAAAACAGGCTTAAGTGGTTAAATGAAAAATCAGCAGAATGTGCATATATTTTATCTGATTAATTGTCAAAAACTATCAATTGAATAATCAATAAAATAATCATTGATCAAAGTAATAAGTTGCTCTAGACAATGAGAGGAATATTGACTGGAAATAAAGTCTAGTAATTCATTTTAAAGTTATTTTTAATTAGTTTTAGCTAGCAGATTTTCTGGAGCGTCCTGCGTTTAGAAGCTGTTTGTTACAGCCTGTTTGTCTGTATTGCACCAAAGGTTTTAAACATTAACGACATAAAAAGACGCTTTACAGCCTTCAATCGGCTATAAAACTGATGGCGCCGCATGAGGCTTCGTTCATGAAAACCCAGATTAAGTGATTCTGCAAACACTCCGTGTTTGAACAGGACGGCTCTTGCAGCAATCTGTGTTTACAGCAGACATCATGCACCGCTGTGTGGGCAGCGAGACTGGACTTACTGGAGAATATTAAATGATTCTTTTCTCCTGGTGTCTGTATTTTAAAGACGCCGCCCAGTGGGGTATTTATTTTTTGTAAGTTATTTTGTACAATAAAATGTACTGAGGATAAAAACACAGCTGGGTAATGAAGGGCAGATTTCCATCGCAGAAAGTTTTTAAAAAGTGTAACGAAAAAAGAAACTCCTCTGTCTGCTTTGTGTTTGTTTGGGTTAGTGACATCACAAGAGGCAAAAAACTGGGATCGAACAAAAACTTTTTCTGTTTTTGTTCCTGTTTGATTTATTTGACTTCTGGTTTCTTTATTTCCCATATTCAGCCAATCAGAGCGAAGAAAAACAATGTCGCTCCTTGATTGGCTACACTGCTAACATCAGCCAATAGCGTGTCAGATAGCGTTGCGTAATTTAGTTTCCCAAACTACATTTTCTTGGAGATATTCTGCATTAAAAAATCCGCGAATAAGCAAATTTTCCACAAATAGTTTGGAGTTACTATCACAGATGTAGAAATACTAAACTGATATTACACAAATGTTCAATGCAAAGTGGAACTGAACCTGATGTGAAAGCATAATCCCGCCCCCAAACTAACTTTGAAAAGTTCTGCCAAAGTGGGCGGAGCTAAGAGGAGCTAAGCGTCGTGGTCCACGGCCCAATAATGTGGGAGGGTCAAAGGAAGCACTTTGATGTTTAGCGACTTTTTTTAAGTAGCTAGCGACAAATTTAGCAAGTTTTTTCTGCTGTTGAATATTTTTATGGTGAAAACATGAAACGCCTGTCCAAGAAGAGAAACGCCATCGATCAGCGTCACTACGCTCGCAAAATGGCCGCTGTAGGGATCGAGACAGAGAAGAAAACATGTCAGACGATGTGAACAAGCTGCCTGTGAATTCAGTTCACTGGTGAACACAAAGAGTTTCAACATAACGTTTAAACAGATTTGATAAGGGCGTGCATATGTCTAAATATCTGAGTGAAACGTCGTAACAAACCCGTAGGCTACATGTCTGTCTCAGCTAGCAGATAAAAGCTACATTAGCTAGGCTAATTTAGCTAGTACGACAGTAAATATTCCTGATATTTATCTTGGTATTGCACAGAGGAGGGTAGGTTATTCAAAAATTATGACTGACTAATAGTTATAACGTTAGCTAGGAACAAGGCCAGAGCTAACGCTAATCAATAACTCAATTAATCGCATAATGAATTAAAACAAACTCATTAATTTCCATTGACAGGATTTATCGTTTTTCTTTTTCTATCAAAAACTGGATGATAAAACTATTCAATCTAGTTTACAGAGCCTTCATAATTCATCTTATTTATCGTTTTGTTTATATTTATATTTAAAAAGTCTTCCAATTAAATATTCATTAGAATTTAAAGTTTATTGATCTTTGAGAAGCATTAATATTATGCTGTTGCCATTATATTACTGGGAAAATGGTCCTAAAACCACAATATTATCATTTATCACAATAACATTTGGAATAATTTTCAATCGTAACAGATCTAGCCCTCGTAGCAATCCCATACACTGAAAAAACACTAAATCTCACCAAGTGTTTTGGTCTAGTTTCTATTCTAATTGACTCAGTACTCTTGAAGTAAGTCTAAGTAACTTTTCAGCAGTAAATATGATTTTGTTTTAAGTAAATAACTGCTCAATATTCATCAAGAAGTTCTAGTTTTATAGATTATCTGACTTATAACGGGAAAAATGTATTGCTGTAAGTGAAGTAATCAGTACTTTTCAATCAATATTAAGGATTATTGACTCAAAACAAACTCCTGTTTCTTGTAATTTAGTTTTACCTTATTTCAAGTGTACTAAGATATTTAGCCCAGAAACCAAACCAGAAACACTTTGTGTTTTTGTTGTGCTCTCAGACTGGAGCAGCACTTTCCACCAAAGTAATGAATAAATATCTTTGATGCTGAGCTTTTGTGTTTATCTATTCAATAGTTAAGCAGCATAAACGGTTTGATTTTGTGTTTTTGCAGTGTAACAACTGCCTACCAAGATGGATGTCAGTTACAAAGTTCTGAGAACTGTATCTTCTTCAGGTGATAAATTATGTTTACGGTGGGCTTTTTGGGGAGATTTAATTTAAAACGTGGCTGTTGCTTTAACAGAGTGAGAACAAAAAGGACAAAGGTTCGTCGCACAATCAGTCTGGATGCGGCTGATAGGGCGGGACGCCCTCTCCATCGCCCCAGACAAAGACGGGAACTCAATTACCGCAACGCGTGCTTCGGCGGACAGATTTACCAGCTATGAGCTCATGGCGTGTCCCGCCACCACCTCTGATTATAAAAATCACAACTGGAGGAGCAAAGCAGGGAGAATCCTCAGAAAAATTACACATCAGAGCCGCCGTCCTCTGTGCAATCAACAAGAAGCGATCAATAACTGCAGTAATCATCAGAGAAGCTGATTGTTTTCCGCTGATGAGACGGACGCTGGAGGCTGCACATATCCAATCATCTCTGCTGCACATGTGCAGCTCCACAGTTTGGTTAATCAGTATCCATGTTTCCAAATAATCCATCATCTATTGCAGAGGCTCTGAGCCCGGCCGCATTAAGGCGCAGTTATGGGATGATGATAAAAACAAAACAAATATTGCAGTCACTCCGAAGCCCGTCGTGATTGCTCTGCGTCCGAAGATGGAGCCCTAATGGGAACGGCTCTGCAATTAACTAAAAAGCTGCACATTCAACTGGAGTTTCACTTATGAAAGATGTTATTGATCTGAATGCACACAGTATTCCTAAAGTCATAAAATGACAAGAACAAAGCCATAAAAATATGAAAATAAAGTCATAATACGAGAAGAATAAAGCCATAAAATTATCAGAGAACAAAGCCATAATATTAGAAGAATGAAGCCATAAAAATATGAAAATAAAGTCAAAATATTCTGAGGAGAAGGTCACAATATTATGAGAGTAAAATTAATAAAAATATAAAAATAGTAATAATATTTAGAGAATACAGTAATAATATAATGATAATGAAATCATACAAATGGTAAGAATAAAGAGATAACATTAAAATGTTAATATTTTAACTTTATTCTTGTAATATCATGACTTTATTCCCATCTTGTGTTTATCGTTGTGATGTTTTCTCTCTGGAAGCATCACTATAAGGATCATTTCCTGCTAATGATGACACGCATCAAACTTTTCATCACAGTAATGAGACATTTGATGCGGCTTCGGAGGAGGCAGCCGGGCTCCAGGTAGCGGATTACTCAGTTTGCCATGATGCATACCATAACATAATAATCAATTACTCCGTAATGTAATCCCATTAGCCCTGGGAGGATACAAGAGCTGAGATCCAATGATTCATGTTCATCAGTCATCAGGAAATCTAATAGAGATTCTCCCGCAGGGTTTGGCTGCAGTAAGTACAAACTGGGATCAGGGATTCCTCAGGGATGACTGCGGCTTTAAAAACTGGACAAGTGGTTCCAGCCTGAGCGGCCATTAGCGGGCTTTGACAGGGACACGGAGGAACAGACGCAACTTCTGGTGGGAAAGAAGCTAAAGCTTAGAAACTAAGAGAAGTATTCAGTCACATTTACTACAAACCAAGACACATTTAATTAAAATGACATTTACTCAAAATGTTTTATTTTCTGCTTGTTTTTTGTCTTTTTTATCATTCCTGTTTTGATCTTTTGGCGTTTAGTTTCTATTTTGATCATTTCTTTGTTGATTAGTTGGTTTTACAACTGAGCCATACTAAGAAAAAACACAAAATTAAAAATTAAATCAGGAGAATAAAGTCATATAAGAATAAAGTTGTAATATTTCAAAAATTAAGTCAAAATAATATGAGAATAAAGTCATAATAAAGTCTTAGTCCTATGAGAGTAAGGTTGTAATATCATTATCCATTAAGTAATATATTGATAATGCAGTTAATGTTAATTATTATGGTCACTAAAAATGATAAAATAACATGGAGTCTCATTTCCTTCTAAAAAAAAAGTACAAAAAAACAGAAAACAAAATGTTTTCTTCAATGAAAGAATCACGAAATACAACAAGAACCAAATATAATTCTCAGATTGTGTGGACTGGACTCCAAACGTTAATTTAATTAGACAATCAAAAAATGTTAATTCTCCAGCAGAAGAGGCTTAAAAACGCACAACTGGACGGCATCTGCACAGACGTGAAAGGAAATGACAGAAAAATATTAAATATTGCAAGATAATTAAAAGATGGAAAGGAAACATTAAGGGGGCCAAAACAGAACCTTGCGGAACGCCACAGTTTATAGAAATGTAGAGTCAAATGCAAGTAAAAACAACAAAAAGGCTCATCTGACAAGATCTGGACTTTAAACAAACCCGTAGCTCAGACTTGTTGCTTGCTTCGGCGACTTTTCAAACTTATTTCAAAAAAGCGACAAATTTAGCAACTTTTTCCACATTGCAAATAAATAAATCAATAATAAATAAATCCCACATGCAAATTTAGAAACACTATCGGTCAATGCTTGCTTTTCTAACTCCTGACTCACCACTAGGGGCGTGTCTGAGTCAGGTAGTTTTATACCTGTGAGTGGATGCTAACCAAGCTACACCTTTGTAATTCAACTGCAGTGGCCACCATTCGACCCAGAGAGGGCAGCACTGAGACGGTTTCAGCAAATTTACATGAAAATGTCAAAAGGATCAATAGATAGAACCTTTAAAAACCAATTAAGACAATTTATTTCCATAAAAACAGTTAAAGTTACTTTTTAAAGCTGCAGTATGTAACTTTTATGTTTTTTTTCCCATATTTGTTCAAACTGTCACCATGTTTGCTAGGAGACAGATAATCTGAGAAAAGATCCATCTTTTCTCCGCCTTTTACTTGAGCTAATATTGCTGTCTGTAGAAATACAGCTCTCCTGACCAAAAACAACCAATCAGAGCCAACAGGAGGTCTTAACGCTGTCAATCATCCTCATGTATGTGCTGTTTTATCTGCTGTATGTGACGGCAGATAAAGGCGTTTATCTGCTGTCATCTGTGGCTATGCTACCTCGTCTTAGCGGTCACAACAGGCTTTGCTAGCTACAACATAGCAAAGAGGATGATTAACAGCGCTAAGACCCGCCTCCTGGCTCTGATTGGTTGTTTCTAGTTAGCACTGGGATAAAAGGCAGAGGAGTTTAATTTATCTGTCAACATAGCGACAGTTTCAACAAATGTAAAAAGATATTTTTACTGAAGCTGCTGCAGCTTTCAGTCCGGCTGAGATGCTGCAGCGATTTCCCAAATTAGTCGTTTGATACTAGAAACTCACCACAGCTTCTGTAATAAAACCACAGAGAGAAACAGGGTAACAGTTTCTCATTAATGGCACGTTTGGGTTGGCAGGCAATTGGTTTCCTCTCATTCAAAGGTCGGAGAGCTTTTATTACAATTTGATAAATAAAAATCACCATTTTAAACCAATAACAATGCAACTATAATTGGTACACGACTGGTTTAGCCTATAATGACCCTGTTGGGCCCTTGGTACCAATGCAGCTTGAGAAAAAGACATGCAAACATGTTGATTGGGTAAGAAAAGTGCTGAGTATTTTATTGGTTCAATGTGATAATAAATGAGGAATATGATAAAAGGTGATTTCAGACCCAATGGGAGAGATGCAACGTTTCGTTTTGTGTTAAAGCTTTTCCCTTCACCTCTTTGTGTCTGCAGAGTCATGCAGACACAAAGAGCCGCGCTCGTCCTTCGCTCCGTTGCTGGCGAGCGCCGGGTCAAACGGCGCGACTGGAAAACAACTTGTCAAAACCCATGAAGCCAGGGGTGGCGGCTAAATGCCCCCGGGGCGACTCTTCGATCCCTGTCTCCTTGTCCTTTCACCGAAGGAAATTAGATTCCAGCCACGCATGAGAGGAAGTCTGACCCTGAACTGACTAGAGCTGGATGTCAAACTCATTTTGATTTTGGGGCAAAATAGAGATTATGAATGTCCTAAAAGGGCCGGTGGCGGGAAAACGGATTGATAAAACCTCTAAACTATGAATACATAGCCGCTCTGCACTGCATGAGCTAAATAATACTGAATATACTTTCACACTAATCTAATTTGGTACTAAACATATAAAAAGAAGATTATGGGCACTGAAAAAAAGAATTCTGGCTTTAATGAGATCAAAAGACAGAAGATTAAAGTCAGAATAAAGATTAAAGTCAGAATAAAGATTAAAGTCAGAATAATTCTGATAAATTTTGAGAAAAAAGTCAAAATTCTAAAAAAAAAAAAGAATTCAGGTTTTTTTTCTGTGGCCCTTTTCCTCTTCCGTTGAAAACTGTTTCCAACGGTTGTTTTCAAGGTTACATTTATTTTTCTCTCTGGGCCTCATAAAGCTTTACGGCGGGCTGGATTCGGCCCGCGGGCCTCGGGTTTGACACATGTGGTAGAGGAGTTTTAGCCACGCTGCGGGACTCTGGTTGATTGGTTCACAGATTATCTCAACATGTAAGAAATATAATAATCTGTTAATAGTGGGGTTCTGCAGGGATGCGTATTAGATCCTCTTTTATTCATAAATGATGTCAATCAATTGGGACGAAATGGTCTGATACTAATTAGCATTTTTACTGGATCCACAGGCGATTCAACCAGTATAGAAAAAATTGACAGAAAAAAGTTTTTTTCTCTTAAATGTGTATATATAGATATAAACTTTGACTTTATTACTGTTCTGAGTCTCTGTACTCCAGTAAACGATTAATCGAAAACTAAATTAGATGAAAATTACTTCAGAAATCAATTAATCACGATTAATTCGATTAATCGTTTCAGCCCCAGTCCAGTGAGCTCCATCATGGTTTGCACTTTGCTTTTCAGTTTATTTCAATAATTGATTCATCACAATCAATCGTTTCAGAACTAATACGGAGCTGCATCTTAGCTAAAAATTTGTTTTTTTTCCTTCATTTACTTCTTTTAAAATGTAAATAAATTTCAGCAGAACATCTTTAAAACCAATAAAAACACATAAAATATGCAAAAATGTTACTGTTTTACAGTTTAATGTTAAAGTCTAAATTCTTTCATGCTCTAATTATACTAAGAAGACAAAGTGGCAGCGGGGCGGGACATTGATCCTCCGTCCACATGAACCACAAGAGAACCAGCTTCAGTGAATTACATAATATAATAAGGAACTAAATCAAATAGCAGCAAGTATCAAATGAGATTTATTGTTCTGGTCCTTCTCAGGAGCAAAAAGATGCTGATGTAAATGATTTCTCTAAATTGGGGAGGAAGAGGAGCAGCTGAGGAGGCAGTGGGGGGAGGGGCAGGTTTCTGGTTTCACAGGTCAGAGAGCGACGCAGGGTCAAAGCTGCAGCAGCAAGGTCACAGGGGAAGATAAACGGATCGATGCGCTGCGTCGAGATGTTAACGGATTCGGTTAATTTTCTTACAGCCTCCCAGCAGGTCTGGATGCACAAAGAGCAGCGGCTCTAATTTATTCTTAAAACAAGAAATCCTTAGAATTAACTCATCATTAATGCAGAAGCAATAAAAAATGTAGGCAAACGTTTAAATTACAGCTGCAGCTACCGATTATTTTAGCAGTCGGTTATTCTGACAGTCGAATAATCAGATACAAATTGGCACATTCTTCATATTTTTCATTTAATAACTTTGGCATTTTATGCAATATTAGAAATACATTAAAAGATGGAAATAAACAAATCGTTAAATTCCCGTTTAAGTGAGATTATAAACATTTTATAAAGTAACATTCCTTTTATAATCTAAACCAGAAGAAGCTAAAACTGCTTTTTGAGGAGTTTTGGCTAAAACATATTACAGACAAAGTTTTTAAAAACTATACATATATATATAGACCTACAGCTTTAGGTTAAATACTCCTATTTAAACATTTTTTCTTTCAGCACATGATGTTTTTTGAGTCTGAAAATTGCAGTTAACAATTAATCAATTACTGAATTACGATTATTTGATTATGATTAATTATGATTAATCGCTTCAGCCCTAGTTTAAGTTAATTCATCCAAGTTAGAGTAAGAGACTTGTTTACATTTGTGATGGTAGGACTGAAATGGTTCTTCTAGCATCTAATGGTTGTAGTAGAGTTGGTAGATCATGATAAGTGACCTTTGACCGTTTCTTTGTCTATAATCCCTTAGCATTGTCCTTGTTGGTAAAAACGTAATAAATATTCTTCTGATATGAGAAAATCTTGTCGCTATTTACTGGCGAACGTTTGCCTTACTTAAACAGCATGTTCTCTTGTCTTTCCCATTTTGATAAGTGGCTAAAAGAAGCTAGCTTCCTATGTCAGGTTGCATTTATATCCCAAGGAAACGACAAATTGTTGATTATACATACAGTGTACCGCCACCTAATTACTTTATACACAGAAAATTTGCACATGCACAGATTTTTCTTTGTAGAAATTATTAAAAATACTCTGAAAGAAAAACTTATATTGGGAAGGTGAACTATCCAGACGCCACACTAAGCAGCCAATCCTGGAGTTCCATCCATTTTCCTTGGTGCTGATTGGCTGAACCCCCAAAAGTAGAGATTAGCTTCTCAGGCAGGTATCACTAGCGTGGTTTCACCTGTGTGTATTAATGCACATCAAGGTTTAACCGTCATAAGTGTTTTTAGAAACAGTCTCAAAGTAAATACTGGGGGTCAGAGGTGATTCTAGGCAGGGATTGTCCTCCCTATTCTGGCCCCCATGCTGAAGCAATGATACTAAATCAGTTTGTTTTTTTATGAAATAGGAAATTGGTTGCAATACACCAACTGCACTTTGAACTGTAGTTTAATTGAGAGTGTATTTTTTAGAGTTGTTGAAATTCTGGGATCAATAGTTTTGAATAGGAATGATTAATGTCTTGATAAGTCGATTAATGGTTTATCAAAATAAAATTCCATTTGATAAGTTAATAATAAAAGCCGATTAGACCTTCTTTTAGAGCTGCAGTTTGGCCTCCGTCCAGCTGGGGGCGCCGCTCGTCATTCCGAATGGGAACAAATAAACAAAGATGGCGGAGCGAAACCAGAAGGGAAAAGAAAAATGGTCCAAACAGAGTCCGGTTTGGGATGAAAAATGCACTTTATGCGGATCTGTTTAGAAATATAAACTTCCAACAAACTCCTTAAGTTATAAAGTTAATATCTGAACCGAGTGACGGAGCAGCTCCAGCTTCTGAAACAAAAACTATGGATTTGATACAAAGGCGAGGCTGTAGAAAATGGCATCCAGAGGACCGCAGTGCATTCAGTCATAAACATTTATCCCTTCGTGTTATGGAAAGACGCTCGGAGCTTTAGATACAAGAGAAAACAATCAGCTAATCAATTAATCGTTTACATGAACGTTGTTTAGTAATCGATAACATCCATTCCTGGTTTTGATCAAACTTATTTCTTAGTGTTTTGTTTTTTTCTAAAATAATGAACCAAACTGTAATGACTTTACGCTGTAATAAAATATTCAAACAGCATCAGGAATCATCCAGATCTTCTGAAGCACAAACTCGCATTTAAAGGCTCTTTGTTTGATTATTACATCAGCAGGAAGCAACCAAATAATCACTAACCTGAAGATCTTATTATCTAAATGCACAAATAATGAGTTAAACTAAAAGTCGGAGAGAAACACGCTGTGAATGAATCTGTTGTGTCGTGTGGACGGCGTGTGAACTCATATAACAGGCTGTATTTTTATTTTTTATGTTTAAAGAAGACAAACAGACGGTGTTTACCCAGAGATAGGAGCAGCTGCTGCTCACCTGGCCGCCCGCTCCTTTGTTGCAGCGGGCGGCCAGGTGACGACGTGGGGCGACGTGTCAGCGCCCATTAATTACAGCCTGCGGCCTTCAGCAGCAAAAACACAAAAACTGCTGCGTCAGCATGAGGGACAGGGCCGGTCCAAGCCCTTCTGCGGCCCCGAGCAGATCTTTATTTTAGCCCCCACTTTAAGCAAAAGATGCTTCATTATCCCTGTGCTGCTTTATGTTTATCACTAGCATCATTTTGTAATTAACTTACATCATACCAGTGTTATCATGGCCGTTGATTTTAACCTTAGAACTGAAAAATATTTAGACTTTGCAAAAACACAAAATCATACCAAGTAATTTTGGTTCAGTTTCTAGTACAAATATCTTACTACAATTGAAATAAGACAAACTAACTTACAAGTGACTTTTAAGCAAGACTTGGGATCTTGGTTTAAGTCAATGATTCCCTAATATTGATTAAATAGTTCTGGTCCCACTGGTTGATTATTTTACTTATAATAAGGCATTTTTCCCATTTTATAAATTAAATAATCAGCCAACAGAACAAGTAGTTGTTCATCAATATTAATGGGTTATTCCTATATCTTGCTGAAAAGTTACTTATGAATCAGTTTTGTTTTATTTCCAGTGCTAAGAAACTAAACCCAAAAATACTTGGTAAATTTTGGGGGTTTTGCAGTGTATTTAAGTGTGTCATATTATTTTAACTATTTAAAAGTAAAATCAGCTGATAAACACTAAATTTATTGGAAACAAGTTTGATATTATATTTCCTCAAAAGAGGCAGCAGAAATAAATGACATTAAACATTATTTGTGTAAGAAAAAAACTATGGATTTTTAATCACAATAGTTTGTATTATCTAATGTTATTTTAAATAGTTTTTACTTTTTAATCATATTTAAATCTAATGATTTTAATGATTTTTGGAGCCCCCTAGTGGTGTGGGGGTCCTAAGCAGCCGCGTGTGCCTTGGCCCGGCCCTTTGCTGACATGAAATGACTAGCTTACAATCGTTACTGCGTTGTTTATGACCACTTACAGCTTCTAATAAGTTTTATCCTTGATTAAAGCAGCGATAGAAACCTCCAGAATTGCTTTTAGTTACATTTTAAAACCAGGAGTTGTACATATTGGCCTATATTTACTCGAGTTTCACGTTCTGCATGCTTGCAGAGAAAAGCAGGTTTATATTTAGCCTGCATGAGGGGACAGTGTTGGTACAGTTGGGCTCCAGGATTGTGAATGGGATTATGATATTATGATGTTTATTTGACTCCTCAGCCATGCCACACATAACAACCAGCACACAATGCCAGGTTTCTGCCTTGTGCTTCATATTCAGGTTGCTTTGTGGAAAAAAGAAAAGTGCATTCTGACTCCTCAGATGTACTTTTTTCCTGTCTGCCTCTTGAATTGTGGGCTAAAATAAAGAGTCACAAACTGATCCTTGTTCAGCTTTGACTCAAGATCAGCTGAAAAAACCCTGAAAATTTAATTAATCTTCAAGTTTTTTCTTAAAATGCATCGTTTTTATCTACATATGACCACAAATGCATCAACCAAGTGCATTTAGAAAAAAAGATTAGAGAAATATGCATAAACTGGGATAATCTATTTATTATTTAACTTCCTGTTAAATCACTGCAAATTGATTTTTTAAAATTAAATACATGATCTAGTTTCTTTACTTATTTTACAAGGTATTGCTTAATGATTCAGGACAAACATCTCACTGTTGTACACGATTTGTTTTACAATAAAATAGCATTAAATGTGGGAGAAAACAGAAAAATAGATTTTCTTTTCGTAATCTGTTAATTTAATCCTGATTATTCTCCATAATTCTGTGAAAACCTTGAAGATTATTAACATAAAAACAGGGAGAAAAGCTACAGCTGACTTTTCTCAGAGTCCTCCAGGTAAATAAGAAAATCATGATCAATCAAAATTGGCAGCTTTGACTTTGAAGATGATCAGAATTTGATATTGACCAGGAAAAACCTGATCAGGTCAATAATATAATCTATTATTCTGTTAAATATTCAGCCTGCTCAATTAATCATAAAGTCTCATAATATTTAATAGTTTTTGCTCATTTTCAAGCACCTTCTGCAACACTTCATATCAGAAATGATCATCTTTTTCTCCGTCATCCTGCAGCTTCAACATTAAACTGAGATTAAACTCCGTCTTACCTCCGAACTGCAGCAGCAGCTGCAGCAGCTGCAGCAGCGCAGCGACGTTTCCCGGAGAGAAACCACAACTTGGCTCCATATTCACGAACCATAGGTGAAAGTTTCCCGATGGAGACACGAATCCCAAAACTTTCCTTCAACCGGGAAGAAGAAAAAGATGAAATGGGAGGTGAAACGCGCTCAGTCCGTCCTGCGCTCCGGGGGGAAGCTGCTGAAATCCTCGGTGTCCCGCAGACTGGCTGCTGCTGCTGCCTGGATGGGGAGGAGGAGGAGGAGGAGGATGAGGAAGAGGAGGGTGGCTGCTTCACTGCCCCGCTGCTTCCGCTGCAGGTCGCGCAGCATCCACCGGAAATTTAAGAGCAATAATTAACCGGTAGGTTAGTTACCTCATTAACGCTCCGCAGGGAGGAAATTATCTATAATTATCTCTGGATGTGTCTCTGGTTCTGGTTTTCTCTCCTGTTTTTGTTTATTTAGTTTAATATTTGCGGATCTGCGCACTGGACAGGGGCGATGCGAGGCTGAAGGTGAGATTGGGGCACAAGCTCCAAACAGACACCAGTTTTATTTATTTATTCATTAGCAACAGTGAAGGGACTTGATTTAAATTTTTAATCTGGTTAATTGCAGGTTGTATAATTAATTAATTGTAATCAATTGCATTTTAATAAAAAATAGACAAATAAGCAACATTTTCACTCAAAAACATGTTTTGCTACTAAATAATTTAATAAATAGACATACAGCTCAACATCAAACATGTTTGTAGTTTAATTTATTGTTTAATCAGTTATTCATGTTATTCAACCAACTGGTGCAAACAGCTGTCCCAGTTTGTGTGCACTGCAAAAACAAAGCATTTTTGGTGTAGGATTTAGTAAAAATATCTTAGCACACTTACAATAACCCAAAACTAACTCGTAAACAACTTTTAAGCAAGACATAAGAACTTGTTTTGATAACTTGGTGTGTAATTAATCATTTAAATTAATCACATTTTATTTGACAATCACATATCAACAACATTTGCTAAATGTTTAACTCAAAAACCATTTCTGCAGCTAAATTATGGAATAAGTAAACACATTAACTCAACATCAAGTATATTTATCAGTTATTTGTGTTATTCAACCATCAGATTATGCTGATCTAGGCTGTGAGCACTGCAAAAACTGTGTTTTTGTTGTAGGATTTAGTGAAAATATCTTAGCACACTTACAATAACACAAAACTAACTAACAAGTAACGTTTCAGGAAGATATGGGAGCTTCTTCATGTCAATAATGTGGATGGAAAAGTTCTGGTTTGAAGTGAAATAAGCTACAAGTGGGAAAAACATTTTAACTTATATGAGGAAAATGTCATATTTCACATATAACAAATATGTCTTTCACCAATATTAGTAATTATTTACTTAAAATAAGTTCCTATATTAGTAAGTTAGCTAACCCTAACTGAAAAGTTACTTGTAAGTTAGTTTTGTCTTACTTTAAGAGTCTTACTTTAATGCTTGGTAATGTTTATTTTTTTGCAGCGTGTCCCTGCAGCAGCCCTGTGGGACCCCGGTTTGGCCCTCGCAGATGCGTCCAGGCTGCAGGCGGTGTTTAAAGCGTGTTGGGATCCCTGTTGTTGTGCGGCGGGATGCTGCAGCCTGGGGCCGTGACAAAGCGAGTCCCTCACAGGCCAGTGGCTTCAACTCCAACTGTCAAACACAGTGAAGCTGCTGCAGAGGAGACGGCAGGACGGACAACAAATATTCACTCTCCGCCAGTTTTTAAGGCTGAAAGCAGAATACTCTGAATGTAGCGACATTATGAATGAATGTATTCCCATTTTTTCTTCACTTCCAGCCATCTATGTTTGGAGCTGATATGAGAGAACTTTATTTTCACATTTTTCCAGCTTATAACCTTTTTTATTTTCGTCGTATTATAACCATTATTCAATATACACCACAGGGTTGTCTCTAAAGGGGATGTGTTGTGCAAAATTCACACTTTGCACATTTTTGTACTTCAACTTGGGTCTCAGCTGCTTCTAAAAAACAATCCAAGTGCTAAAAAAAAAGGACAGCAGCTGTGTTTCTGGGATGAAGTTAATGTTTTTTAGTGTCTGGAAAATGAGCCGTTTGAAAAGCCGCCGGAATGTAGCGTCACAAATCAGCAAGGATATTTATCCTTAGCAACCAGCGCTGAGTTCCAGCACATTTGGTCAGCTGGTTTTACCTCTCTATGCGCTGCGTAATGGCTGCTGGAAAAGACAAGTGTTTTGTTGTTGACTTACCATCCAGAAAGCACTCGGTGCGTTTTTGTTGGTTGTGTCTGAAGCTCCACTTCTTAATATGAAATGCAACATTTCATTGAATTGAACTGTATAATTGTTGGCGGGTTTATGTGTGTAGAGGTGTGTATATGTGTGTTTGTATACATGTATGGACACAGTGTAATTTTACAGAATGTACAAATAACTGCAATAAGTTGTGTAAAGGGAATGTATAAATATCTGTGTTTTGTTTTGTTCAAGCTAAATTATATCTTCTTTTTTCTGTTATGTAAATGTAATTATGTTGGACCTCAGTACGAATATCTGTAGATCTACTGCTGCTAATTTAGAGCTTAATCAATGTTTATCTTGAAAGATAAACAATGTTTAATGTGTTCATTTTATTGATTTATTAAGAAAGCATAGATTTTCAGGCGTAGTATTTGTTTTGTGGAGCCGTGATTGTTGTGACACAAAAGGCTAAAAACGGTTTATCTTTTTAGGAAACAGCTAAACAGTTCCCTAAAACGGAAGCAGTAATTCTTGATCCTTAAATAGCTCTTATTTATTGTCACTTTTCACACAGAGCCGTCATGTGACGCCACAGTTCAGTCAGCTTCGTAACCAAGAGCCATCTTGGCAGGCGGTTGCTATGGAGTTACTATGACAACAATAAACGCAAGTCAGAAGCTCAGAACCAGCAACTTATAAACAATACAAGTACATTACAACTGTTACTTGATCACCATGTAATACTGTGATAAATACCGGCGATATTTACTGCTAAGCTAAGCTAATTTAGCTAGTTAGCTAAGACGGATGCTTCAAATCTGTTGAAGCATTGATAGCATCCGTTCATGGATTTCAGGCTCCTCCATCTTGTCCTCCTTCACTATTATCCGTCTCATACGGGTCGATACAAACAGCAGCCATTTTGTTGATAAGTATTTATCTTGCACTTTGGTCAAGAGTGTCAATCTGCTTCCTTTTTGTTAGTTTTGAAGCCATTGTTCATTTGTGCTTTGATAAAATGCCGTGGATCATTTCCAGTTCAGATTTGTGGAAATTAAAGTAAAATAAAACTTTAATTGTATGCAGACTTGTTTAATTTCCCTTTGGTATCAAAAAGGTATTTTTGAGTTTTTCTTAGCAGTAATTATTTAGCTTTAATTCGACCGTGTGGATCTAAATCTAATCCCATCTTGTGATGGTTTCTTGCTGCACCGAGGGAGACTTTGGGCATCTTAATATGACATCAGCAGCAGCAGGAGCTCATTGAAGATGAGATAAAGTTTCCATATCTGATGGATCAGAGCCATGTTGAGACGCAGGCGCCCTGCGGATCAATGGCAGCGTATTGGTGCGAACATGGCAGAGTGACCACATCGTGTCTGTTTTATTGACGTCTTCCTGATGTTTCTTTGTGTTTAAACTGAGCAGAAATTCAACCTGAAATCAGAGCAGAACATCTGTCACAGCTGGGGCTTCTGCTGTTTCATATCACCTTCAGTTCATGTTTCTATTCAATGCTAAAGTTTATTATCACATGCAAATGTGCCAATAAACTGAGGTGAGTCTATTGATTTTCATTTCTTAAGAATCAGCGTTTTGTTTCCATTACTGGCACAGTCGCTTGGAAAACCTATTATGGACTTGGGTCTTGTTCAAGAAAGCAGGACACACCTACTGGGACCCAGAGAGCAACTTCTGCCTGGAAGACCAGGCTGGATATGAGCTGCTCTGTGCCGCAGCCAAAAATGCACTGCAGTAATTTGAGTTATTTCGCCGTCAACAGAGAAAAAGGGTTTGTTTTTCAGAGCAATATTTATATTACATCATTAATTCATTTATAAATGTCACAGTTTCAAACTACAAATTTCATTAGCAAGCTAAAAACTATAGAGCTGATTTTACAAACTAAATATTTAGTTAGCAAGCTAAATATTTAGCTTAGTTTATAAACTAAACATTTAACTTGAAGCTAAATATTTAGTTTAAAGCTAATATTTTGTATTAGCTTACTAATTAAATATTTAGTTTAAAGCTAAATGTTTAAGTTGTAAGCTAAATATTTGGATAGAAAGCTAAATACATTTAGCTTACAAACAAATTAGCTAGCAAGATAAATAACATACAAACTAAATCAAGTTAATATCTTGCTTGCTAACTAGTTTAAAACTAAATATTTACATTGCAAGGTAAATATTTACTTTGCTAACTAAATATATAGTTTGCAGCTAGTTAGTTAGAAGTTTTACCTTGCTGACTAAATATTTAGATTCAAATTAAGTACTTAACTAGAAAGCTAAATATTTCAGCTGAAGCTATATTTAGTCAGCAAGATATAAACCTCCATTTAGTTTGCAAACTATGTTTCTAGCTAATAAACTAAATACTTTGGAAGCTAAATATGTCGATTGCTAGCAACACTGTATGCTAAAAATTATCTTGCTAACGATAGTTCGAAGCTTAATATTTAGCTTTGAGGCTAAATGTTTAGCTTGCTAACTAAATATGTCATTAATTGCTAAATATTTAGTTTGAAACTGTGATAAATATGTTTTACATGAAATTTCTGCTGTGTAGCTTTACAAGCGACTCCCCGCAGCCGAAACGTGTTGCTGTAGCTTCTTGCTTCTGGGATTAGCGGTTTGATTCAGCTTTCAATTAATTAACCAGGCGGACATGAACACCTGAGACACACCTCCAATAAATCACTTCATCCTGAAACCCGACCCAGACAAACGAAGCCGTGATTTAATTAGCAGCTTCGGGTTGTAAAATCCATGTAATTGTTGGACATTTTAAAGCCCGGCCTCGATGGGGCCTCGCCGTGATGAAGCGAATCAGCGCAATTTCCTAAATCTGCTAACAGGCCGAGTGCAGAGGTGTCAGTGCCATTAGCAACTCTCCTCTCTTCAGCTAGTGGTGCATCTTGACCCCTATTAAGGAACCGGCAGATGGCTCACAATAACAGGAGGCGTCGCCATGGCAACCGGCTCGTAATGGCCGGCCTGGAGTGTGGTGGAATCACTTGGCCTAATTTGTTAAGTACCACATCAGTGCATTTGATCTAATCAGTCTTGTTTTATGCGCAAACCGAGTGGAGCCGACATGTTGTTTAGAGACCGACCGGAGGTTTAATGATGATAATAAATGAACACTTCATAACCTTCTCCAGACCGCCGCAGTCTGGCTTTCACTCAACGTTTAGGGATCTCCTTTTATTTTAGCCAATAAAAAAATAAACGGCTTCCATTGCGAGTCGGGTGATCTCACAGTGACAAAATTAGAACAATTAGGCAACCTTTAATTTGTAAGGAAATGATCATCAGGTGAAAAATATCAGGATTTTCTGTGAAAAGAAAAAATTGTTGTGTAGAGTTCGGTTTGTAAAGTCACACAGAAAAATAATTAACAGCAAATATTTTAGTTTTTTTAGAGACAGAAACATGTGGGTGTTAATTTCAACACATTTTTCCTACATTTATAAATGTCACAATTCTAAACTAAATATTTAACTTGAAAGCTAAATATTTAGGTTATGAACTAAATATTTAGTTCTTAAACTATTGAAAGCTAAATATTTAGCTTCCAGACTAAATATTTAATTCACAAACTAGACATTTAATTCGTCAACTAAATATTTAGTTTGGACTCTGACATTTATAAATGTAAGAATGACGTGTTGAAATTATGACTTTGAAAAAATGAACTCTTGTTTTTCTCCGACAGGCTAATAAAAAACATTTTCACTGGTAATTTTTTACAGTGTAACTTTACAAACGGTTCCCTGCAGTGGTGAACCGTTTCAGCCATTTGTTTTATAATGTTAATTTTTTTACACAGAGAGAAGATGCAACATTTTACTAACCTTTAAAAGGATATTTATGACAGCAGTTACATACAGAGTCATTCAATAAATTAAAATATCATTGAAATATTCAATTTATTTGACAAACTTTATCACTATGTGAAACACATTTGTGCAATTTTATAGTTAATGGAAAAGCAGCTTCCATTAATTGTTGCAGATACGCAACAGTAGCTACGTTTCCATTACAAATGGTCGCAAAACTTTGTAGATATTCCACTAGTGTCGAAAAACACAATTTCCAATAAATAAGAAACAATTAAAATCACACATGAATCAGTTTGTTTATGGGATAAGTTATTAAAAATTCGACATAATCAACCACTTCCTGTTGGTTGTCTTCGTCATTTCTGCCAGTAGTAACATCCTGTTATTGATCAAGTGACTTTTTATGTGCAAAAATAATGTTTTCATCACTTTTTAAAAAAAAATACACTAAAGTTAAAATGGTCAGAAAGCTACACCTTATCCTAGCACAGAAACGTTTCTCACAAAACATTTATTTCTAAATAAATTCACTTAATGATTCCATTAAGTGAATTTACTTCTGTAATTCCATTTTGTGCTAATTATATAAATCTTCAACTGTTTTTTTTTATGGATCCAACCAATCTGGAAACAAGTAGGGGAAGAAAACCAAACATTTTGACTTTGATAAAAAAAAAAAAAGAAAAAAAAGAGTGAAACAAACTCTTTTTGTTTGAAAATTTATGAGCCAAATTTTCATCCTTTGATTTTTCCAAACAGTTTTGCTGTCAAAACATTCGGTCCAAATTTAACGTAATCACTTAAACTCAAGACATTTCCAGCAAGGATCACATATTTACATCTGAATGGTGGCAGCATTTCTAGGCCAAACTACAGACTGACGCGTTGATGCGGTCTGCGGTTGCTATGGAAACCAGAGACATCAAGACGCCACCCAAAACAACAACAAAAAATAGATTATTTAATGTCTTTTAAGGCTTGTAGGTTAGAGTTTCTGCAGGATTTGTTTGGGAATGTTATATTTTGAGGAAAAACTTCTTCCTGTAGAGGAGGAAGGCAATGAGAACCCAAAGCCCGGTTCCCCACAGGTTCTGCAGCAGCAACTCCCAGTGGCTCTGCTGGAAACCAGTCTCCCAGCTGAAGGGGAAGTAGAAGCCGAGCAGCGAGTGGCCAACGTACACAAAGATGGAGTTCATCCCTGTTTACATCCGAACAGAAGCGTTTTCAGAACAAAGAGGCTCTGCTGAAAAATTCATTTTATTACAATAAAAATCTGATAATTAGCTGATTTAATCGCTGTCATTTTTCTCATCAGTTGGATGAAAAATGTTAATTTCTGAGAAACTGAATTTTGGTTTTTCACAAGCTGTTAGCTGCAGTCGCTAAAATTAATACCTAAATATAGAACTATATTGAATTTGTATATTTGAATTTCAATTTTTTAAAACTGAAACCCAAAATAAATTCAGTTTTTTTTAATGATATTTCAGTTAATATAGAGGCACCTCTACTGAAATGGATAAAATTAAATATTTGATATAATAACATGTATAAAAAATATAAATTGCTAAAAAAAAAAAATGGAAGAAAAATGGAAATACAAAAAAGGAAAAGGAGGGAAAGGAAGACTGAGAAATAATAATAATAAAAAATATGGGAAAAAGACAAAAAGGATGGATGAAATATTTGAAAGAAAATAGAAGAAGAAATAAAAAAAGAGAAAAATTATATAAAAAAGGAAAAAGTAGCAAAAGGAAAAAATGAATAAAAAACAAAAAATACAAGAAAAAATGTGAAAAAGTAAAAAAAGAAAACATACAAAAGTATAGAAAAGGAAAAATTTTACAAATTTATAAAATTTTTTATTCATAAACATTTTTTTAAAGATTAGACATAAGAAATATTTCAGTTATTTAAATAATAAATGATACTCCTGAGGATCCAGACGGGCGTTTAATCTTCCATCTGAAGTGTTGTTTCTGATTAGTGCGTAGTACCTGGATAAAGGAATGGCTGCCCTCGCCACCAGCCTTTCACATCAATGATGAAGAACATGGCCGCCAGCAGCAGGAAGGACAAACATCCCATGGCCGTGACGTAGGACAGCGACCTGCAGAGACACCAGCTGCTGGGTGCGAACCGGACCCAACGGATCGGATCGGCCCGAAGCTTCAGCTGGCAGGAACCTGTGGACCTGCGCCAGCCTGCCATGTTTCTGTCTGTCTCTAAGTGCAAGAATGTTTGATGAAATACCCTCTACAGTAAAACGGCTGTCCGAAGGAGCCTCTCTGCAGCGAGCCGTCTTATTTATTTATCTTCCATCCCGGCTGAAGTTGAGCCAAGAAGGACTCTTAGCCAGGAGTTAATTACCTCTGGACATCCAGGCAGAGACTCAACAGCTCAATAAGCCGCCCCTGATGAACTGCCTATAAAAGCCAGGCAGGTGCAGTAATAGCAAGGGATGAGCAGCGTCCCCTGAGGAAGATCACCAGAAACTTGCTTACACATCACAGATGTAATGGCGTTCTTCCTGCAGCAAAACATTAAAATGATTCAGGGGCGGGGCGGGGGCGGGGCGGGAGCGCGGGGCGGGAGCGGGGCGGGGCGCGGGGCGGGGGCGCGGGGCGGGGCGCGGGGCGCGGCGCCGCCGTTTCTTGTGACGGGAACATTCATCAGGTTCAGGAGCCTGGATGCAAAATTCATGTTTTTCTACATCCGTTTGGGTTTTTACGGCTCCTAAAAACAACCCAAACACTTAAAACAGAGAAAACACCCGATGGTTTCTGGTCCATGTCTGGAAAATGAGGCACTTCAAAAAACTTCTTCAATATGAACTCACAATATCCCAGCCCCGTTACCTAGCAACCTCAGCCCCGTTACCTAGCAACCCAAACGGAATCCAGCACGTTTGGTCAGCTGGTTTTTACGCCTTTCAGCACAAACAACAAATAACACCCAAGTATTTTTGGTCCAGTTTCCACTGCAAATATCTTAGAAAGTTTAAAATACAACAAAACTGACTTTCAAGTGACATTTCAGGAAGAAATAGGAGTTTGTTTTGAGTAAATAATTCCTTAATGTTAAAAATGTTCCACTGGTTTTATAATTGATCATTAAACTTACAACAAAACTTTATTCCCACACAATAAGAGAAATAATCTGCCAGTGGAACTAGAACATTTTCATCAACATAAAGAAATTATTGACTTAAAGCAAGCTCCCATTTCTTCCTAAAATGTTACTTGCAAGTTAGTTTTGTCTTATTTAAAATTTACTACGATATTTGCGCTAGAAACTCGACCAAAGCTTCCTGGTAAGACTTTGTGTTTTTGCAGTGTAATGGCTGATTCTCTCTCTATTTCAATTTTATTCTTGTAAAACTATTCCCATATTTTAACTTCATTCTCCTAACATTTATTATCAGAATAATTAAACTTTTTTTTTAATAAACTGACATTATAAACAGACTTTTCTGAAATCAGCTCAAAAACAGAACTGATCCAATTAAAATCTCAGTATCTACGAATGGTTCAGTGAACAAAACATAATGAGAACGGTTTGCACTGCCTGTAAACGTGTCCTAATCTGGTCAAGGAACCATAATCCAGCATAACCTGCATATTATTTCAGCTCTTTCTATCACTAAAGAGATTAATTAATCCAGTTTAACCTTTCCTTCCACTTCACACTCCCAACGTTCAGGGTGATTATTTACAGTCGTAGCTGCTGTTAGAGGGAAGTAAACTCGTGTTTTATCAGCTGTGATTTGTGCCCATCCTCGCTCTTCCTTTGTGAGGAAAAGTGGCTGAATTTAGCGGGTCAGGAAGCACTTACCAAAGGTTTTTATTGACGGGTATAAATCCTCCGTCTTGCGTGCACTTAGAAAGGACGGCTGCGGAGATTCCCTGAGGGTGGAAATGAAACAGATTTCAAATCGATCGGGGCGATAAAGCAACATGTGTTGAGGACGTGCTGCAGAAACCGCGTCCGGCGAATTAACCGATTATCAACGAGCGCCAGTTTGATCCAGCACACAAATCCTAACAAACCAAACAGTCCAAAGCAGGAACTGCTGTGACTCGGTCCAGGAAGCCCGACGCAGGAAGTTGGAATATGGAATAAAGTAGAAAATGGCTCTTATGCGTTTTTAAAAATACTGTCGTGTCTAAAATACCAATTGTTTTATGTAATCAACTTTCATTTAGCCAAACTTTACAGTATTTTAATACAAGGCATGCTTTAAAACTCGTCAAACTCAAGGCCCGGGGGCCAAATCTGGCCCATTGTGGCTTTTTCTGTGGCCCTCTAGACTCAATAAGTTCCTCCAGTTTTTCACAAATCTACAAAATTCACACAGAAATCAACCCACTTCCAGCTTCGTTTAACGCAGGATGAGTCAAGTGCAAATCTTCTGGGATGATTGATTGAAAAGATCGATCAATCATAAAGGCGGAGCCGCTTCTTACAGTCTAATTAACCCATTACTTTCTATTTTTAACGAGGTAGATTGTTGACTCCTCCATTTTAACAATAAATAAACACAACAAACTGTTTTCTTTGGTTTTCTGTTCTGTAGGAACTGCAGGATTGTTAAATGCGCCACTTCAGCCAAAGTTTTTAAACCAGAAATCTTTCTGATAATAAATGTTCAACGCGCTTTCAGCTGCTGATCACAAACAGCCCCCGGGCCTCATGTTGGGCACCCCTACAATTGAAAATTTTAAAAAGTTTCGACTATAAATATACATCCATGTTATTGCAGAATTACGTTTTCCTTCCAATTTGTTGTGTAAACAACTTTAAATCTGAGGTAAAACTGGGATGCGACTGGTTTCCTAAAACAGCGCAGCTGCTCTGCTTCTGTTTCTCATCCCTGATCTACTCCTGTTCCTGTTCCAACCAAAACCAATTAGTTTTAGTGATCGGCCCGCTCTTCTTATTGACCTCCCTAACGCGGTTCTGGTTGGCGGCGGCGGCGGCCCGGAAGCCGTTTCCTCCAGACGTTTGTGTTCTGAACATTCCCAGACCGCAGAGTCGCTGCTCCGGCGCATTAAACGCCCGGCTGCGACTCCGACCGCAGCTTCTAGATTCTGCGGCAGAAAAGATCCAGCCGCGCGTCTTCCTCCCGATAAACAACAGGCCCAGTTAATTAAAGTTCAACGATCAGGCCTCAGAAGTGCGAGATTGAAATTGAGCGATCGGCCCACATAGCGGCTCCGTGCCACATCCTGCAGCCTCGACCCAGCTCAGCTATTTCCACGCCATCGATTCTGTCATCCATACGCATGATGGATATCCAGCTAACCGGCATCTCTGCATCCAAAACGGTTCACGAGTCACATAGAAAAGTAAATAGACAAAGACAGGAAGTTATGATGATTTATTTTGTAATTTGTGTTTCCTCTGAATTTTAAGGCTTTGGGTTGTTTATTTTGCAGTTCAAGTCTTATTAAAGGAGCAGCAGCTTTTTGAGAAAAATTACTTTTACTGTGCTGTACTCTTTACTTTTACTTGAGTAAATTCATCATGAAGTATTTCTACTCTTACTGTGATGATTTTCTACCCACTGAATGAAAAATAAACATGTTTTAACCAAAAATCCACCAGCATTTTCATCTCTGCTCTGCAGTTTTCATAAGTAATTCTTTAACCATGATTTTGAGTCTGTGCACTTATTCCCAATGTGTTTTAATCATAAACAACCCGTTCGCTGCAGTTTACCTCACACTCACTGGAGCAAGACGGTCTACTGTTTATTATCTTCATTATGTGTTTCTGTATCACTCTGTGCCTCTGGGAAAATGGATCTAATTTATGTCATCTGCCTCCAGCAGCTCACTGCACAACGACAGTCGATAATATTCAAGGCAAGGAGACATAATGAAGGACATTTATCATTTAACAGTTAAGGTTGCATTCATCTATCATCAATATTCACCTCAAAATGCTGCGTCTCCGGGAGACGATGCTTTTCGTTCACTAACTATTTTGATTAATCGATTATTCTAACGATTAATCGGTTAATTGTATTAAAACATTTGCACATTTTTGACCTGTTTTTGAGTCTGTATACTCCAATTAACAATTAATTAATTACTAAATTAGTTGACAATTACATCACTAATCGATTAATCACAATTAATCCAATTAATCGTTTCAGACCTGATCCAGACTGACTTCCCTCATAGGATGAACTTAGTTTTATCTCTCTATCCCAGCCAAGAAAATATTTTCCCAGGACTGTAAGTCAGCTAATCTGAGGTTATCCCTGTTTTTCTGCTGCGCGGCTTGATTTCAAAGGCCTGGCGATGACGGCAGCGCCTGCAGCTCCTTCTTCTCTGTCATCGCTGCAGGTCGGGGGAACCGGCGGCTCAGGAAGCCGGAGCGGACTTCTGCTGACCTCGTTTTAACAAACGAACCTCGTCTCTGGACATAAATCTTCACGCCAGCGACAGTTCTGCACGCTCGTTAGCCTCCTGCTACAAAACAAACCGTCTCATGTATCGGTGGTCGTCTCCCTGAGGGACGCCCTTTCTGATGGCAGCTTGGTCCGTTTTCGCTCTGAGACCACCCAGAAACACCATAAAGCTTCAGAGGATATTTTATCACAAATTTAACCAGTGAAGAGTTTATTTCTTTTCCAGAACCTCCACATTTCGGGTCTGTTTCTGGTACTTTGACTACATCACTGCAGGAGGCTGTAAACAATACGCAGAGCTCTTCTAATCTAAAACCACATGTGAGGCGGAGGGTGTGCCCCCCCGAGGCAGGGGATACTCATGTCTTCCCGAAAACACAGCCGCACATGTGATGAGATCACACACATGTCCTCTGCTAAGTCCTGCTAATGAACGGCTCTGACTAATCGCCAAACGACTGGGAAACGCTGCACAGTTTACCTGACAGGCGCAGTAAAACATCCCAGCCTTCAATAAGCCGGGATCTTTGTGAGGAATGCAGGGAAAACCTGGAATATTCCTCAAACTCCCTCCAGAATTTCAGAAATAATAAATATGTTTAAAAGCAGATATTTACCTACTGAGTCTGTAAAAATAGACAACCTTCTTCTCACTGGCTGCGAGGCATTGCATAGAATTGTGCAAATTTTAATTACAACACAGATTTAGAAAAAAGATTTGATAAAAAGTTTTCGCACTCGTAGTTTTTGGGTTTTATTGAAATTAGCATATTTTGCAAAACTCGTCACACGGGTCATATGATCAACAACAGGATGTTACTACTGCTGGAAATGACAAAGTCTTTGGAGGATGATGTTTTTGAAAGACTTATCGTGTAAACAAACTTATTCAGGTGCGATTTCGTGTTTAATGGAAACAAAGCAATTGTGAAATTGTGTTTTTTCGACATTAGCGGAACATCAACAAAGTTTTGCGAACATTTGTGATAGAAACGCAGCTTCTGTCTACACCGGGGCTTGGCGTCCTTTAAGAGGACTTGCCATGCAAAATTCACTTGTTGTAAATTTTCATACGTCCATTTGGGTTTTAAAAACTGAACAACCACTTAAAAAACTGCACAGCCATTTTTTGCCAGTAGGTTCATGTTTTTTGGTGTCTGGAAAATGAGCTGCTTCAAAAACCTCCTGGGTTACTTAGTAACCCAAGCTGAGTTTCAGCATGTTTGGTCAGCTGGTTTTATCGCTGTATGCGCTGCACAATGGCTGCTGGAAAAGACAAGTGCTTTGTTGTTGACTTAACATCCAGAAACCACTTGCTGCATTCTTGTTGGTTGCGCAGGAGGCTCCACTTGTGCTTTTCAAACATGTGAGAGTAAATGTTGAGTTGGAGACCAGTAAGAACTTATCTGAATTTCAAGTGACAAACCAGCTGATAAAAGTCTCATGATATAAGATGAAGTTTGTTAACAAATTGCAATGATCATGTTTTGATTAGGCCGTTGACCTAAACTGTTCAAGGAAACATAACAATCCTGAGAGCCATCTTTGCATTCTGCATGTTGCAGTATCTTTGCTGAATAGGAAATAACAGAACCTCTTAAACAGTCTAAAACTAATAATAAATAAATTAATGAAGCTTATTTGGTATTTTGGGTAAAACGAGGGCTAAGTTGCCCCTGTCTTTATTCTAGTAACGCCCCTGTGGACATTAATTTAGAGCAGCGGTGCAACGTACCAGGATGACGGCCCACACCAGGAATCGACACAGGATGTGGACGTTCTTTCTCTTGTAGAAAACGATAATCTTTCCAGCCTGTTGGGAGAAGAAATCAGCAAAAACATCCAGTTAAAAACCAACATGAACTCCAACAATCGCTGCGTCCATGTAAGCAGTCAGGCAGTAACTAGTTACAGTTACTCATTACATTTACTTTTTGGAATAAAAAGACTGTACTTTTTTACTGTACTTTTTAACTTTACTTGAGTAATTTTATTATAAAGTATTTCTAATCTTGAGTAAAATTTCTGGATTTTCTGTCCACTGAATGAAAAATAAACCAAAAATTCACCAGACACAAAAACACACCTGCAATTTTTGTTGAAGTTTCGTAAGTTTTTAATTAAAAGAAACTGATTTGGAAACATTTGTTTTGCCTGATTTTGTTATTTTTTGTTACTTATATGAATTATTGTCATTTTCATCCATAAAATACCAACATTTCCACTTAACTTTACATTTTAGTTGATCTGACGTTGCTATATTAACGTTTTACCAGATACTCTTTTACTCTTTCTTGAGTAATATTTTCAGGTACTCTGCCGCCTCTGGCCTTGAGTAACCAAATAGTCCTGGGATGCGGCGCCCTGATGCGGCGCAGCCAGATGTGGCATGTAAGTCATCTGATTAATTTGGTGGTGATGAATGCGCCTCAGCTGGAAGCATTAGCAGACAAACAGGGACGAGGGCAGCGGACACCTGGCGCGTCGTCCAGTCCTCGCTGACTGAGGGGCTCAAAGCCCAAACGCCTCCTGGGGATTCAGCAATGCGGTTGCGTCGGTGCGGCGGCTTCCCACAGACCAAATGGTTATAAGTGACGCTAACGACGCTAACGACCAAAAGCTTTCTCTTCTCTTGCCTCATGGACTTGTGTCGGTGAAGGGGAACAGCTGTCATCTCATGGGAATATTTTTCACATTTATTAAAGGGCCAGCGTCCCTGTCATGATTTGTAGTTACATATTAATAATAGAAAAGGTCACATTTATGTTTCTCCATTACAAAGTAGTTATAGTTGCTGTTGGGTGGATTAGTTGGGAAAACATGCAGAGTCCTCCACATGCACATTTACACCCAGAAAAAATAAACTCCTCAAGAAATTAAAGTCAAAGTTCTCAGACTAAAATCAGAAATTTGAGGAAAAAAATGTCAGAATTCTAAAATTAAAGTCAGGATTATGAAATGAAACAAATTTTTTTTAGAAAAATCTAAATTTCGAGACAAAAATTCAGTATTCTGAGATTAAAGTCAAAACTGGAAGAAAAAAAAAATCAGGATTCTGAGAAAAAAATCAGAATCCTTAAATTAAAATTAAAAAATTGAGAAAAAGTCAAAATTTTGAGAAATAAATATTATTCTCAGATTAAAGTAAAAAAAAAAAAGAAATTCTGAGATTTCCGTCAGAATTGTGAAAAAAATAATCATAATTCTCAGAGAGTTTTCAGTGTTACTCTGCATCATTCTTTCTGCTCTGAAGAGTCTGATCTATTATATGATAAATCAGACTTCCATACTGTGGCACCATTTTCTAGTGGCTCGTTTTACAGTTTGTTTTGCTGCTGAAACTTTTCTGGCCTCTAATTTGGAAACCTGTTTTTCTATCAGCTGTTTGCACGCCGTCCCAACTGGATTAAGGTTTTAATAGAGTGGAGAGGTCGACGCATTGGTCTTTTTTAACCACTTCCTATAAAATATACATATTTAGGAGCTAAACAGATAAATCTATACTGAAGCAGCAGTAAGCATTTTATGAGGCCACAGGCAATTTAGGAACCATAAAATGTGAACAATGAGGAGAAACAGGTGACCCAGTTTACCTGCATCCCCAGAAATCCTAACACAATGGAGTTGATGGTTCCCAGAATCCCTTCTGGGTCGAAGGGCAGCACAGTGAGATACATTTCCTACAAAATACAAAAAAAACCCAAAAAACAAGTAAATTCAGTGAGAATAATATGTTATATGATTATAATAAGATAAATGTTCCTACTTTGCAAGTGGGGTATATGTACAGGTTGTCACCAAACATCCATCGGTCGATGCATCCTGCTACCCCCCCAGTGCAGTTTGGGTAAAGACTGTCATCGCCGATACCGCCAGGTCCCAAATATCCTCTGGAGGCAACAAAACAACCACTGTTAGAGTTGATGCCTTCAACTCTAACAGATTTCCTCAACCTCCATCCAACTTCCAATCAATCATGACGTAAAACTAAAAAAGTAACTATCCCATGATAATGCCCCTTTAATAAACACAGTGCTGGTTGTTTGTTGGTAAAACATTCAACTAATATCTAAAATATAAGGTTACAGTGCAACATTTTTAAACTTTTAACCATTCAAAGTCACAAAGACGGAGGAAAAAAAGACAAAAGAGGCAGAAGAGGCAGAGCGAGGAAGATGGATCCTCTGCCTCTTCTTCTCTGGTTCCACACGACCAGACTGGGATTGGCTAATTATACCCTCTGAAGGGTCCACCGCAGGCCCATAAATCACTGCGGGTCCAAACACCTGCAGCTCCAGGCGCAGACTAACACCAAAACAGACCCAAATGGAGACACTCGGCGTGGAGATGGTGAGGAAATCTGTTGTTGTGGCATGAATATGCACAGTGAGTTAATGAGCAGGCGGCTGCCGGGCAGCCGGGTACTGGCAGGAGGAAGGTGGCGCACAACCACAACGTCTCCAGCAGGATGATAATCAGCCACTGAGGCCAGAACAGCAGGATGTCCTGGGCAGCGATCCTCCACCGAGGCTGCAGAGGAAACGATTCGTTTTAATGAGAAAATACCAAAAAATACCAAAGTCTGAGTTAAATTAATGGGTTCATAACATGGATGGATGGATGGATGGATGGATGGATGGAGGCCCACTCTCTAAGTGAAGTAAATGTCTTTCCTCCACTGATGTTGCTTTTCAGTGATGCTAACATGTTTTGATGCTAGCATGCTTTGATGCTAGCATGCTTTGATGCTAACATGTTCTGATGCTAGCATGCTCTGAGACTAACATGTACTGATGCTAGCATGCTTTGATGCTAACATGTTCTGATGTTAGCATGCTTTGATGCTAACATGTTCTAATGCTAGCATGCTCTGATGCTAACATGTTCTGATGCTAGCATGCTTTGATGCTAACATGTTCTGATGCTAGCATGCTTTGATGCTAACATGTTCTAATGCTAGCATGCTCTGATGCTAACATGTTCTGATGCTAACATGTTCTGATGCTAGCATGCTTTGATGCTAACATGTTCTGATGCTAGCATGCTTTGATGCTAACATGTTCTAATGCTAGCATGCTCTGATGCTAACATGTTCTGATGCTAGCATGCTCTGAGACTAACATGTTCTGATGCTAGCATGCTTTGATGCTAACATGTTCTGATGCTAGCATGCTTTGATGCTAACATGTTCTATGCTAGCATGCTCTGATGCTAACATGTCCTAATGCTAGCATGTTTTGATGCTAGCACGTTCTAATGCTAACATGTTCTAATGCTAGCATGTTTTGATGCTAGCACGTTCTGATGGTAGCATGTTTAGAGATGCTATCTGAAAACATGCTAGCAGCCATTCATCATCCAGTCCAGTAACTTGTCATTTATCAAACACATGTATTTGTTTTTATTGGCATTTAGTTTAACTAAATATAATATAATCTGTCATAACTTTACTGTTTTTATTACTCAAAAACAAATAAAAACCCATTCTGAGCTACTTAGCATGCTAACATGCTAAAGGTAGATGGTGAAAAACAGTTTGTGCCTTGCTCCCTCAGCATGGCTTCGGATTATTTAGTTGTGTTTAAATGTGCTGCCTCAGACTGCAGCCTTTTAATGTCCGCTTCTGTTGAGTGACTGACAAAAGGGAAGTTGACATGAATTGCTCACCGCTCGCTCTGGGATTTGTTTCTGGCCCCAGAAAGTCTGCAGGAGAGACAGAACAAAGTAGGTGAAGCCCAGGCGCTGGAGCACTCCGGGGATCATGAGCCAGGACCAGGACACTGGGACACAAAGCAAACAACCATCACAAACATATTTACATTAAACATTACCACCTCAGATTCAAACAACAGGCAAAAATTACTCAACGATGTTCAAATATGGACAGAATTAGGTGCAGAAAGATATTTGAACGTCAAGAACGAAGCACGTTTCCCAGCTATCTCTTGGTTGTGATCGATTGTAATCTGCACATTAGTTAATTGGAGACCTTTGTCACACAGAGTGCTGCAAACCCACCCGATTCCAATCATTGATCCAATGAACAAATCAAATAAGAGGCGGAAATGTCTCCGTTCGCAGGAGGAGAGGAAGCTCTCACTGATGATACTTCAGTAAATCTCTACGTTAAAGATAATTTAGACCCAAGAAAACAGAGAAAAGAATTAAAGTTTTTGCACATTAGCGTTTATTTTGGTGGATTTTCGCTTTCAGGAAGTTAAGATATGTTCAATAACAGTGAAAAGTGTCTGATATCGGCATCTGAGGACTTATAGAAGAGAGACAGTAAGATCATATACAGGAAGTCAGAATTTCTCTTTTACTGTAAAATTATCTCTTTATTGAAATTTTATTGTGTTTTGCACAGACTGCTAGTGTACTTTAATAGGCTAGGATGTTGTTTATTTCAGGAATTCAATTCAAAAAGTGAAACATAAACTATGTAGATTAGTTACACAGTGGAGGGGAACATTTTCAGCCATTTATTTCTTAGTTTTCATGATCATGGTAAAAACACCAAGCTAGCTAATCTGTAAATTTGAAAATTAGATGATATACAAATTTATTTTATTGCTTACTAAAATAATAAACTAAGTTTTGCATGTTTTATTTAAGGAATTGTGGCACACCAGTTGTTAAAATTGGCCAGTTTTGGGGAAAAAAGTTTGGGCACAACTGATATAATTGTATTAAAATATATTAACTTTCTAAAGTTATACTAAGATATTGAAATGAACCATTATTCCACGGTGTAATTTATAGCTTCTGACAAAGGTTAGCGCCTCCTTTTCTCTGTCAACTGACATTGGAAGGGTTCGGCGTTTCGAGCTGACGTGACTCCATTCCCTTATTAGATCAAACCGTGGGACTGAAAGACGCAAAGCGTCGTCCTTGGAGACGGAGGGCAAAGCCGCTGCGTACGGGGAAGTCAGATCCACAGAGTCCAGCAGCTGCAGCAGCCTGTAACTCTATCTGTTTGTGATCGTCCATTACCCAAAGAGCCGCCGTTTCGGCTCAGTTCGACGTCCCCGGCCGCAGGACCTTGAGTCCGCGCACTCAACAGCAGAATTTCCCTTAACCCAGTTATCCGTGCAGGAACGTCCATTAGCACCGGAGGCTAATGTGCAACAAGGAGCGCCAACAAATCCAAGTCGCTGAAACGGAGATTAACTTTAATCACAAATGTGGAGGCGAAGCCGTTTCATGAGGTTACAGAGTAAAAAATTAACAGCAAATATTTATTTTAAAAAGTTCTATTTCTACCATGTTATTAATTTATTCATTAAAGGTAAGGGTTCTAACTCAATGTTTAATTTGGATGTAAATATCTAGTGTGCAAAGTAAACATTTAACTTTCAAATTTAATATTTACTTAGAAAGCTAAATATTTAGTTTTAAGTATTTAGTTAGTAGTCTAACTAATATTTTGTTTAACAGCTAAATATATATTTTGCCAACTAAAAATTTTTATTTCGGAAAACAACATTTTTAAATTTGCCAAAATAAAGTTTTTTTTATTTAGGAAAATAAAAAATTTGTTTGAAAATTAAATGTTTATTGTGGAAAATAAATATTCAACCTGGAACTAAATTAGTTAGCAAAATCAATATTTAGAGCTAAATATTTAGTTTAGAAAGTCAATGTTTAGTTTATAGACTGAATAAATAGTTTGTGAACTAAATTTAGCAATCAAACTAAATTTAATTGAAATTTAGTTTTCAAATTTTATTTTAAAGCTAATTAAATTTTGTCTTCAAACTAAATATTTAAATCTGAGCAATAGATATTTGGCCAACTTCACCAAGTTCACATTCATGACTGATGTGTTCAGTCATCCAGCCACTGGGGGCGCTGTTATAAAAGTACTGGCTGCTTGGCTTTACCTCCCATACAGCCAGTGAAAACTTGATATTGGTTACCAGATTCAGCAGAGTTGCTTGTCATTCAGGTTGTTTGGACTGTTTTACTAAGGTTTTCTAATTTTATCGCTTGGATCTGTTTTTGTCTATTTTACCATTTCCACCAAAGTGGATTTAAGTTATTTTTTAATTAGTTTGTGTATAAAATACTTAAGATCCTGAAATAGGACTCTGATCAATTCTGGTTAGTGTTTTAAGGATCCTTTAAGGGAGATGTATTATACAAAATTCACATTTTTTATGTTTTTGTACTTCCATTTGGGTTTCTGCTGCTTTTAAAAGCAGTTCAAATATTTAAAAAAAAAAAAACCAACAGCTGTTATTTGGCAATAAGTTCATGTTTTGTAACGTCACAATCCGATGCCCCTCACCTGTGACCCCAGACAACTCCAGCCTGTTCCCTAGCAACCCCAGCAGAGCTCCGTCGTTACCTAGCAACCCGAGTTCCAGCACGTTTGGTGAGCTTGTTTGTCAAACTAATGCTTGGCATAATTTTGTCTGCATATCCATTGGTTTAGGTCATTCACTACAAGCTCCTTCTCTGGAATGGCAACTGTTCACAGTAATGTTGACTTGCTCTGTCGCTCTCCCAAAGCTCTGATTGAAACATTACTTTGTGAGGTTTGTTTTAAACCTACACGGCCCATCTCGGGGACAATAGTTGAGAAAGCAGAAGCCGATTATCAGCAGCACAACTGTCCTCCAGGTGATTTTTGTCAGCAACTGCAGGCGGCCGACTCCTCTCCTCTGCATGGAGCTGAAGGCCAAAACCACTGAAGTCCCAATTATAAACACAAACCTGCAAGACAAAACACCAGGATGTCATTCAGACACGCAACGTTCATACAGGCTGAGAGAAAATATCAGGCTGGACTTACCAGGGCATGACCAGTTCAGCCACCGTTAAACCTGCAGGAAATACAGCAGTCAGTGATCTAAACAAATAGATTCATTGCAGCTTTACTCACTTGGGCTCAGATTCAGTAAACTATATTAATCCCACAGGATTATACCAACAAACAGCTACATGCTGGATATGCTAGGTATTAGCAATACGATAAATTCAGCTAAACTTATTAACGAGCCATTAGCAATAGCTTAACTAAACTTAGCATTAACTATTAGTAATATGATAACTAAACTTAGCGTTAGCTATTAGCATTATGTTAACAGCTAAGTTTACTGTCCACTAGCTATTAGCAAAACAACATCTAACAGCTATATTTGCTGTTAGCTCTCTATTTTATATAACAAATAGCTAGACATTCTTTCAGCTAGGCTAGGCATTAGCAATACAACAAGAGCTAGCAGCTGTTGGCAAATACAGCTGGCAAATAGGTTTAACTTATTAACTGCCTATTAGCAATATCATAACAGCTAAAGTTACTGTTAGCTAGTTATAATTGCAATATGTAAATAGTTATGCAGAAATTATAAAACAAACAAAACTGGACCTACAAATAGATCCTAGCAGTAAAATTAACAATCCTCAGAAAACAATGCAAACAACCTGAAGGCTGGCAGCGTAAAGGTTTATAAAATGTTAAAGATGGATAACAAGATACATTCAGCTGATTAGCTCTGAATTCTCAAAATAAATCTCTGTCATTTCAGCTGAATTTAAAATAAAACAAATGACTGAAATCCTCCATGTTTGTCCTCCATTCATCATGATGGCTGACCACAGTTTAGATGATGCAGCAGCCATGATGAGGAAATGTTATTTATAATTAGCAGGTTCAGGTTTCTTGCTAGCCGAGCCCAATGTGTTCTGGTTCTGTAGATTCATGCAGGTTCTGCTCTTCAGCCTCACCGTTCCAGGGAGCGTGTTGGAAGAACCAGTATCCGCCTCCGCCGTAGTTCACAAACACCATCACTGTCAGGGCAAACCTGCAGAGGCGGGAACAGACGAGCGCACAAAAAGGAGACGTTAATTAGAGTAAAGGAAGGAGGAAGAAAGAAGGTTTTATTCCAGATTTGTGGAGCTGAATGCTGCTTCTCCAGGTTTGGTTCTGGACATGTAGAGCAGAACCAGAACCAGAAGACCTGAAGGGTCTGGAAGGTTGATACAACAACAGCAGATCTTTAAGCCCTGCAGTGATTTATAAACTAACAACAATGTCGTTTTTAAGTCTAATTTCTCAGTGAAGAACTGGGTGATGTGCTTCGTCTTCCTGGTTTTAGTCAGAATGCCAGCAGCAGCGTTCTGGATCAGCTGCAGCCGCAGGATTGATTTTTTTTATTCAGTCCTGTGAGGACACTGCTGCAGAAATCAATGCGACTGAAAATAAATGCATTGATGAGTTTCTCTAGATCTTGCCAAGACATTATTAGTCCTTTAATTCTGGAAATGTTCTCCAGCTGACAGAACATCACCTGGAGAACAGGTGATGTTTGTCACCGTCTTTATGCGAGTCTGAAGGTTCAGAACCAGATTTCAGCCTGATCTCTAGTTTCTAGTTTCCAGCTTAAGTTCTGTGCTGACAGGAGATTGTTCCTCTTAAGGTCCAAAGAGAATAAATTCAGAATAAAGGAACCAGGAAGGAAGGAACCATGTAAAAAACGAGGGAAGGAACCAAGCAAGAAAGGAGACAAGAACGACACAGGGAAGAAGGAAGTAGGAAAGAACAGCAGGAAATGAAAGTGAGATTATAATACTACACAGAGCCCTAAATTGAAACCGTTTTTATTGGCGAATGCCGCCTCAGCATTATGAATCACTCAGGAAATGAGCGCCTGTCCTCTGGATCTCCTCGGCTTTGCTGACTAAAGACATTGCACCTAATACATGATACACTTTATGCTTTCCTGCCGGCCAAGCTGCTGAAACACTGCGCTCATGTGACGAAGGGCTCCACTGTGTTTGATAAACACCTGGAGAGGCCATTATTACACATTAGTACAGATTATTACAACACCGCGCATGTTTCTGCACTAAATCCAGTTCCTTTCTGTTCACTTTGGTTTTCGTTTAATGAAAACTAAAAGAAATCACAGGAGTTACACTGGGAGTCAATATGAGATTAGTTCAACCTCTGAGGATAAAACCGTCTGATAAGGTGCATCTACCTCTGCCTCCTCTTGTTTTTTTCTGTCCGGATTCAATTAAGAGGTGCACCAAAGCCATTACTGCTCTTTTAGCCCCAACCTGCTGATACAAGATTTTAATCGGCTGCTATCATCTCCAAAAGGCTATTAAAGCAGAGTAAAACCCTCCCTCCGCCTCTCACACACGCCCGGGCTACCGTTTAAACTTTGACGAAGGTATCCATTAGTTGCCATAGCAACGCAGACAAAGGTTAAACCCACCGCTGCCAGATGAGACCCTGTTAAAAAAAAAAAAAATCGCAGCAATCTCTCCACTTATTGGCCGTCGTTTTAATTAAAACCCCCAGCTGTCTGATTCCAAACGGGAGCTTTATTACGCTGCGTGTGAGGAAACTAATTATGGATGAGGGGAGATAATTAAAGGCTAATATGATGTACGACGACAAGTCTTTGTTTTGTTTTGCATCTGAACATTTTGGGTTTTTTTCTCAGCTTGTAATCAAGTTAAGGTTGTTAATGTGGCGATCTGCGGAGAGGAGAGCGTTTGTTTCTTGATTCAGGCCGATGACTCAGGGAAGATGAGTCGGACGCCTGTTTTGCAGCTGTGAATCTGGTCAAGATTTGCTACAAGCGTCTAGCTGTTGAGTAGACGTGAAGATGTTTGGACGCATCTGGAAAGTATTCGCAGCGCTTCACTTTTTCCACATTTTGCTGCGTTACAAGCTTGTCCCAAATTCTATTTAATTAATCTCTTTTTTCAGAAGTCCACATACAAATACCTCATCAGGTTCTTGAGAGTTTTGCAAAAATATTAAAGGCAGAAAACAAAGAAATCACATTTACATAAGTATTTTCATAAATTTAAAGTTTAATACATTACTTCGAGGTGGCCTATTATGCTTCTTTGAACAGGTTAGGATAGCTCTATACAAAACAAAAACCAAATCATTCTTAAATAATGAGATTTTAGCCTGCTCAGTTTCAGAATGAGCCGTTTTTGGTGGTCTTGTCGCTTTAAATCCAAGTAATTTGCTGCTGCTCAGCTCAAGTTGCTAGGTGACGGTCGGAATTCCGCGGGGGTTGCTAGGTAACGGGCTGGGTTCTGCTGGGGTCACTAGGTGAGGAGCAGCACCTGCTGATTTGTGACGTCACGTTTTCCATACACCAAAAACATTAATTTATTGTCAAATAACAGCCGGGTGATTTTATTTTTATTTTTTAAACAATTGAACTTCTTTTAGAAGCTTCTAAAACCCAAATGGAAGAACAAAAACATCAACAATGTGAATTTTGCATAATACATCCCCCTTAAAGGACCCTTAAAACATTCGCCAGAAATTATCAGCAGTCCAATTTCAGGATCTTAAGTATTTTATACACAAACTTATTGAAAATAACTAAATTCCACTTCGGAGTTCCAATAAATAAAAACATTAATTTATTGTCAAGTAACGACTGTGTGGGTTTTTTAAGTGCAGAAAACCAAATGGAAGAACAAAAACATAAAAAATGTGAATTCTGCATAATGTCTCATTTTCCAGACACCAAAAAACATAAACTTATAGCCAAAAAAAAAAATGTTTGGGTTGTTTTTAGAAGCACTAGAGTCCAGAATGGAAGTATAAAAACGTGCAAAATGTGAATTTTGAGTAATACGACCCCTTTAATACAGTTTGGTATGCAGTTGTAAAACAATAAAATGTGGAAAGTGCCGTGAATACTCTCCGAATTAATTGTATTCTCTGTTAGCATTTTCTTTTTTTTTTCCAAAGCATGATTCTACCTCCACCATGCTTGACGTTTAGCTTTTTCTGGTGGGGCATTCAGATACCTGAAACCCAGACATATTTAGTTGTACAAACCAAAATGAACCCAATCAGACTTTAGGAAGGTTATCATTCCTCAACAGCCTTTCCAAAACCCTCCTTAAACTCTGCACTGCAAAAACATAAAATCTTACCAAGTATTTTTATCCAGTTTCTAGTGAAGATACACGTGAAGTAAGACAAAACTAACTGACAAGTAGTTTTTCAGGAAGCTATTGGAGCTTGTTTTAAGTAAATGATTCCTAAATATCAAGTACTAAGTACTAGCTGTAAGTGAAATAATCTGCCATAGAAGTAGTAATAGCTGTTACCAGCCAACATCTGTGTCGTCTCAATATATAAAAACAAATAGCAAGAAACATGCATAAGAGTTCAGCTTAGCTTATTGTTAACTAGACATTAGCAATATAGCAGCTAACCTCACTGTTACCCATTAGCAATATGCTAACAGCTAAGTTTTCTGTCCACTATTAGCAATATAAAAACGATTAGCCAAACAGTTAAGTACGTATTAGCAATTAGATCAGTTCAGCTAAGTTTATTGTTGACTAGAGTTTAGCAAACTCTAACAGCAACAACTAACCTTACTGTTATCTAGTTGTTGACTATAAGAGCTTCCATATAAACTAGCAAATATTATAAAGCTCCTATTTCGTAATAAACAGTTAATTTTAAGTTAGTTTGTCTTCTTTCAACTGTGCTAAGACATTTGCACTAGACCGAAAATGCTTGGTCAGATTTTGTGTTTTTACAGTGTGTGGACTGTATGCTTAAATGTCAGGTTTGCTCCAGGGAACCAAACAGTTCATTGGAATTATCCCAGAAGGTTATTGGCGTCTACAAACATCAGTGGTAAAGGTGCATTTAGCTAAGGGATCTTTCTGTATAGTTTGCATGTTACTCCAATGCACACTCTTGCACCTTTACAGCCAAAAATAATACAGATGCTAGATTATTTAGTCCCTCTAAATTGCGCTGAGGTATGAATGTGAGTAAAGATGTTTGTCCTGTGGGTTGGCAAACTGTTCAGGGTGTACCGTAAGCTTAGCCAAGGTTCTGTTTGTCTGATCATACGTGAAACTGGATAGGAAAACCTGGATGCTAGTCAAAGTAAGGCTCAGAGTGAATCAGCCATCTGGTTTTGTTGTAATAGTCGTAATATTAACTAAGGGTGAGATTTTCACCGGAGAGAAAAACCCGACGAAAGGCTTTCAGCCGAGGGGCACAAGATTAAAAATCCAAATCCTTTTAGAAAAATTAACGTGCGACCATAACCCGGGTTTCTCTGTATATCATGTCAGCGCAGCCAGAGCAACGAGCAGAAAAAGCTTTCAGCTGAGAAGGAAAGCCTTCAGAAATGCCTCAGCATTTATGGCAGCTGACTGATGCGTCTGTTCTCTGCAGAAAGTTGTAACTTATCAGGGTTATGGATCATAAGTCACAGGGCTGCAGAGACACCTGCAGCGTAAATCTTCAGTGCTGAGTCACAGTTTGATTAAATGTCATCTCACGTGTCATCAGTCAGGACATCAACATGGGGAGAAGTGTTTGTAATCTTAGACCAGATGGTTTTCAGATTGAAACATGGAGCAAAACACGGCAAAAACAAAATCTTACCAAGCCTAGTTTCTTCCAAAAACATCTAAATACACTTGAAATAAAGCAAAATTAACTTAAAAGTAACTTTTCAGAAGCCTATAGAAGCTTAAGTCAATAATTCCTTAATATTAATAAAAATAAAAAGAAAGTATTCACTGTTGGATCACTATAGCATATAATAAACACCTATACATAATGGGCATGCTACGTATTAGCAATAAGATCAGTTCAGCTAAGCCTATTAACTTCCCATTAGCAATATCACAACATTAGCAGCTAAATTTATTGTCCGCTAGCTATCGGCAATGTTAGCTCTCTACGTGCAATTTAACAACAAATAACTAAACATGTTTTAGCAATAAGATCAGTTTAGTTAAACTTATTGTTATTAAGCTTTTAGCAATACGACAGCAGCCGAGCTTACTGTTAGCTACTGGCATTAACAGCTAGGTTTACTGTACACTAGTAAAGCTATTAACTGTGTTTGCTGTTGGTGCGCAATTCACAATACAACAACAAATATCTAAACATGTTTTAGCTAGGTATTAGCAATAAGATACCCAGTTTATCTAGGCTTGTTCTTAACCAGATATTAGCAATATATTGACAGCTAAACAAACTGTTAGCTGTTATTGGCAGTAAGAGTTTACAGATAAGCTAGGAATGAGCAACAAGATCAGCTAATCTAACTTTTAGCTCGCTATTAGCAAAAGTTACAAATAAGATAACGGCTAACAGGTAAATATTCAGTTAGCTAGGTTATAGCAATAAGATCAGTTCATTTAACTAGATATTAGCAATATCATTACAGCTAAAGTTACTGTTAGCTAGTTATTGGCAATAACAGCTTTCAGATAAATTAGGTATGAGCAGGTATTAATCTAGGAATGGTACTACAGTAGTACTTTTTCATCAAAATTAAGGCATTATTGACTCTAAAAAAAAGCTTCTATGTTGCTGAAAAGCTACTTCTCACTCAGTTTTGTCTCATTTCAAATGTACTGAGAAATTTGCGCTTGAAACCAGACCGATACTTGGTAAGACTTTGTGTTTTTGCAGTGAAATCTGAAGATGAAACAAGTCTTTCCAGGTTCTGCTTGTAAACTACATAAAAATGTTGCATATTACATTTGGGATGTGTGCAGAACAGATTCAAATTGGTTTTCCTGCAGAGGGGAAGCCACAGATGGAAATGATGCCGGTCGTCTGCTGGATGTAATCCGTGTTCTGCTGAATTTCCTCTCGCTCTCTGGTTTGGCAGGAGATCTATGGCCGTGTGGATGTGTGCTGATATGTTGATGATATTATTACATCAATTATTTGGCAAGGGGGAGGTCAAAGCCACACCAGCATCCTGTTTCCACAGAGGCGTGCTTTGTGTCTACCCCCAGGCTACAATTAAGGCAAACAGGGAGCCCAGATTCAATCACATGCATCACTCCTATCCAACAGAAACACTCTGTTCCAATCTGGCAGCGCTCTCATATCAGAAACCAAGCCCAAAGCTACACCGCCTCATAACAATAGCTTCAGGGAGCATGTGACCAGACGGTAACCCATGTAATTATTTATTATCCCAGGCCTGTAGATCTTCATCATGCCTTGACTGCTGTAAAAAGAATTATCACGTGAACGAGCCCAGTGGTGATAGCCTGATAAAAAGGATGGTTGTTGATGGCGTACATACCCTCGGAAAGCATCCAAGGAGAGCAGACGCGACGGCTTGGCTTCACCGCCGTCATGCGCAGCCTCCTGTAGGAATAACAGCCAGGAGATAAAATAGCTTCAGCACCCAAATTACATTCCAATGCGGGTAGTTTGGCTGTAATTTTATTCCAAATATGTGTTGGTTATTTTCGGCTGTGTAATTGAAGCAAAGGACACACAAGCAGAGTTCAAGAACCTTTCAAATAAACTTTTTAAACATGCAAAACATTTATAAACACGACTTTTAAAATGCCCATATCTTAGAGTCTAAACTGTAAACTTTTCAATTTACAAATCACAAAAGGTCAAGTCAGCTATTTACTTTGACATTAGCTAAAGAGTAAGCTTAGCTTGGCTGATCTTATTGCTCAAAGCTAACCGCTATCATCGTGGTAATAGCCAGCTAACATCTACCATAGCTAATATTATTGCTTATATCTTGCTAACAGTAAGGCTAGCTGTTAGTTGTTATCATATTACTAATGTCAACTTAACAGTTAGCTTGGCTATTCTTATGCTAAAACCTACCTAGCAGTAACCTTATGTGTTAGCTCTTATCTTATTGCTAAAAACTAAAAGTATGCTTTTAACTGTTACTATATTGCTAATAGCTAGCTAAAAATGAGCTTAGCAGATTGCATTGCTAATACCTAGCTTATCTGTAAGCTTCTATTGTCAATATCTAGCTAACGGTAAGTGTAACTATTACATTGCTAATATATAGTTAGCAATAAGCTTAGCTGAACTGATCTTTTTGTTGATTCCTAGCTAACTGCATGTTTAGCTATTTGCTATATTGCGAATAATGAGGTAAGATTAAATACAGCTGTTAGCTCTTCTTGTATTGCTTATAGCTAACAGCAAGCTCAGCTGTTATTATAGTGTTAATGGCTAGTTAATAAGCTTAGCTGAGCAGCTCTTATTGCTAATGCCTAGCACAACCAGGAAGTAAAGCTGTTTGTTGTTATATTACTATAGCAAGCTAACAGTAAATACAGCTGCTAGCTTTGACTCGTTACATGATGCTAGCACTAATCTTTGGTCTGTTGATTCACTTAGTGCTCCAACATCTGAAATGGTGGACAGTGACACCGGTAGCAGAAGCTAGTTCTTAGCTAGCTTGGTGTTTAGTGGTTCATAGGATTGTTTGTTTTCATCTGAGAGGGGCAGTTTTATTTCAGATCTTTGGAAAGTGGTGACGGATCTCCTTACGTATTGTTTTCCTTATGAACCGTCTTTATCCCAGTCTGGGGTTGATGTCTCGAAGTGGAACTGAATATGAAGATGTTTCATCTCCAATAAAATGTTCAAATTCTGATGAAAGCGATAGATCAAACGGCCGCCGGGGTCAAAACATTTAAAAATCGTTTTGTCTCTCTCTCTCTCTTTGGAGGCAGCAGCTCCTCCGTGGCCTGCTGCCCTCCCAGTTGGATTAGCCAGCCCTGCTGGCCTCCGTGCACCAGTATGAAGCGCCAGAGCAGGAAGACACCGGCGCTAATATGTCATGATGGATCTGCATGCCATGCAGACGGCATATGGAAGACAGAGACATGTTGCTTGTTCCAATGAGAGGAGCTATTCATGCTCACCAAAGACAGACACAGTCAACTCCTGCCAGGGAGGGAGACGATTGGACGGACGCGGCGCTCCACCGCTCCCATAAAAGCTCTGCCCTGCCAACGTTTGTATCAATCATTCAATTAGTGTCTCCCAAACGGCCTGATGATTGGAGGCTCACAGCAGTTTTAGTGTCCAGCATCTCTGCCTGGACGGCAGGCCAGCGAAAATAATGCACTGGAAGAACTGGATCGTGGCAATGTGTTTGATTTCAAAATAAAAGTATAAAGTTAATGCTTTTCTCCAGAGCACTTTCACACCAACATGGCTGTTCTGGAGAACGCAACAAGACACGAAAAACATATTTTTTTAAACAACTTAAGGTTTCCTATTATGCTTCCTTGAACAAGTTAGGAAAGGACTATTGTTTATATAAAACATGTTTATTACAATTTTTTTTGCATAAAATCATTCTTAAATAATGAGATTTTAATCTGCTCCGTTTCAGAATGATATGTTTTATGTCCTCTGTCACTTTAAATCCAAATAAGCCGCTGCTGGCCACGCCCCCAAAATTCAACTGTTACACTCACACGTGAAAATGGCTGCAAGCAGATGCATAATTATACAACCGTACGTCTTTGAAAAGCAGAAGTGGAGCCTTGTGCACAACCAACAAGAATGCAACAAGTGTTTTCCAGCAGCCATTGTACAGTGCACACAGAGGTAAAACCAGCTGACCAAACGTGCTCAGCTTGGGTTGCTAGGCAACGGGCAGTGCCTGCTGATTTTTGACGATCATTCTGAACATTTTTGAAAGGCTCGTTTTCCAGACAACAGAAAACAGTAAGAAATGGCTGGATGTTTGTTTGCTTTTCTAAGTGCTTGTGCCAATTTTAGAAGCAGTAGAAACAAAAATAAAAGCATAAAAATGTGCAAAATGTGCATTTTGCCGTAATAGGTCTCCTTTAACATTATTTTTATGCATTTAAAACATTTCTAAATCAAATCAATGGAGTTTTACAGCTAACTCCATTCATTAGGGTAGTAATTTAATGCGTTTTACTCACATTATCCACAGAGTGCAGAGGATCTTGGCAGCCGATTACTTTAATAAATTTAGATGTGCAGCGCCTCCTGCAAGAGAAGACAACTGAGTGATGGAAGAGTGATCAGTATTCACGTATGAAACATATCCATAAGGCACCACGACAGATAACAGCACAATAACAGCCAGTAGCTGTTATTGTGCCGCCACCAGAAGAGCTGGAAAAATGAAGGAGAACAGGAAGTTAGCAACTGCGACGTTAGAAATACACCAAAGATGCTAATAAACGACCATTTCTGTTCCCTTTTTAAATAAGAACATGTTATTGCCTAATTTAGCTGACGATTATTTTAATTAATGCTAAAATGATTAATCTTGATTAATCATTTTAGCATTACACTTAATTTATGAAGGTTTTCAGTCAATTCAGTGCCATTTTTCTGTATCGGATCAGTATTGGCTGATACTACATCTCAGATATCGGTATTGGAAGTAATCTTTTGTTTTATTGGTTTAGCATAAAAAAAACTTCACCAAAACGGAATTGAAGTCTATATTTGTAATGTGTGAAAACCAAAAGTTAACATGGTTTAATAGTTTTCTCAGAGTTTAACTGATTAAAACAGATTACCAGCTTCACCGAGTCTGCTCTTCAAGCCACAGGTAATTTAAAGCGACAGTGTTTGAAACAAACAGAAAGAAGCCATTTTTAATTCAGAGGAATAACAAATGCTGACGCATCAGTTCTGCTCATTTAATTTGATTGGAAAAATCCCAGCGTTCCCGACTCCGGATCATAAATCACCTGAAAGCGTTTTCCTTTATTTGCTGCCCTTACAATTAAACTCAGTTAAACTCCACATTCACTGTAAAACCGACATATTTAGAGGGAAAGTCGAACAAAATAACAGCTGATCCTGGTGATAAACATGGAGTCTGCAGGCGACTTTGGTCTGTGGTTCCCAGAGTAACTAGTTACATTTACTGGAGTAACCGTTCTAAAAATATTTAATATTACTTTAGTACAATTGCTATTTACTTGAGTAATTTTATTATAAAGTATTTCTGCTCTTACTTGAGTAAAGTTTCTGTATTTTCTACCCACTGAATGAAAAACAAACATGTTTTAAAGCTTATCTTAACTGATTTAGTTACTTTATGAATTATCATTCATTTTGTCCTTAAAATACCAAACTTTTCACTTAGCTTTACATTTTGTTCCATCTGATGATGTGACTTTTAGATATTAAATGATTGATAATTTGGTTCGCTACACTGCAAAAATACAAAATCCTTCCAGGAAACTTTGGTGTAGTTTCTAGCGTAAATATCTTAGTTCACTTGAGTCAAAATTAACTTAAAAGTAACTTTTCAGCGAGATATACGAGCTTGTTTTAAGTAAATAAAACAAGCTCGTTTTATTTCAAATTTGGTTTGAATTAAGTAATTCCTTAATTCTGATGAAAAAGTGCTAGTTTCATTGGCAGATTGTTTTACTGAGGAAAAAATGTTTTGTTAGAAGTGAAATAATTTGCCCGTGGAACTAGAACTGGGTTGCTAGGCGACGGGCTGAGCTTGGCTGGCGTTGCTAGGTAACGATTGTGAAATAAGTGACATAATGTGCCAGTGGAACTAGAACTTTTGTAACAAAAGGAAGGAATTATTTACTTAAAATAAGCTCATATATCTCACTGTAAAGTTACTTTAAGTTTGTCAAATCTAATTTCAAGTGTACAAAGGTATTTGCACTAGAAACTCGACCAAAGTTACTTGGTAGGATTTTGTATTTTTGCAGTGTACTCAGTCCTCGAGTAGTCTTTTTAACAAATACTTTTTCACTCTTACTCGAGTATAATTTTTGGGTTCTCTGTCCGCCTCTGGTTGTGTAAAAGCAAACATTTATAACAAATATTCAGACGAAGCCGGATGAAACAACAAGAGGTCGGGTTTTGCTAACAGGGCCGCCTCGTTTCCAGCTGCTGACCAGAACATTACGGAGGCTGATCCGGTCCGGAGGGGCGGTCGGAGTAATCACCGGTCTGCAGAGCTAATGGAAGCTCGCGCGCTGTGAAGGCGCAGTCACGCTGACCGGCGCAGATAATGGCTACTTGGCCTTAAAAGTCTGATCTGAGCATAATCTGCAGTGTTGTTAAGTAGAGTGTGCATTATGCAGAGACGCTTTCAGAATCCCATTACGCCGCTAATCCCTCCACGCCGCCTAATGCAGCCGCCGCGTCACAACCAGCACCACACGTTTCTCTTTTCATTCGATTTCAGGACGGCCGCTCCGGTCCAATCGATGCACAAAGAGAGGAGCGGTTCTGATCTATGGAAGAACATTAGGGCTGCAATAGGTTTCCTTATTTTTTCTCTCCAAAATTCCAACTTTTTCCTCATAATTCCAACTTTTTTGGAGAATTTTGACTTTTTCCTCACAATTGTGATGTTTTTCTCAGAATTTCAACTTTAATGTGAGGATTTTGACTTTTTTTTCTCAGAATTTCCACTTTTTTCTCAGAAATTTGATTTTGATTTCAGAATTTTGGCTTTTTTTCTCAGAATTTTAATTTTGATCTCAGAGTTTGGGATTTTTTCTCTGTGTTGTTTTTTTTCCTCAGAATTGTTATGTTTTTTTCAGAATTCTGACTTTAGTCTAGGAATTTTGACCTTTTTGTCCCTCAGAATTCAGATATTCTTTTTCAGGAACAAAAAAAGTCAGAATTCTGTCCTTTTCTGAGATTCAAGACTTCAGTTTCACAGTTACTACATTTTTTAGAATTTTGACATTAGTAGGAAATTGTTTACATTAATCTCAGGATTTTAATTTTTTTCTTGGAATTCTAATTCTGTGTCTAAATCCAAATAAAAGGCCAAACATTCTTAAGTGTATGTCAGTTATGCAGTTAGTATAGCATTACCTCCCTAAATTAATGGTCCAAGTAATTGTTTCCCCACAAGTAACTGGCAAGAAAAAGAAAAAAAACACTTTCAGTGACAGTAATTTGCTTGTTGTTGGAATTGTTAATCTGCACTTTATCCACACTGAAAACATGTTGCAAATGTATTTTGGTAGATTAGAGTTTTAAAGCAAGGTTTTCCTGATGGTACAGAAACAATTTAAACAAAAAAATATTTATTTCCAGTGGCCCTAATGTTCTTCCGTACTGCTCTGTTCTGACTCAGGTAAGTAAACATTGTGCTCTCTGTGACCCAAATGTCGGTTCTGTCACTGCGTCCTCATTGAGTGTGTTATACTTACGCAGGTAAGCATTGTTTGGACTCTTATCCACTCAGACGCTGCAGATCGGGTCAGCAGAGGCCGCGGGCGTCTGCATCCAAACAGAGTAATGGCCTCCTTCCTTATATGTTCGACTCCATCTGCAGCCACAACACCAGCAGACAAATTTTCCTGAAAAGCTTTTATCTGATGTTGTTTTATCTGCCGTTTTTCTCATCAAAACAGTGCAAAGTAAAAAAAAACGTGTTAATGGATTCAGACTCAGCTGTGAAGCTCAGGAGCTCCACCTGGTGGCAGAACCATGAATAACACCAATTCCAGATTCATCCACAATGTTGCAACCACAAACTTCAGTTTATGTTGCTAAAACCACCTCATAACAATTTTTAAGATTTATCTACCAAACGGATAAAGTTAGGCATAAAATAAAATATTTCAGTCAAAAACTCACATTTACTCTTTATTATGTAAAAAGTTCAGCACAATAACTAAAAAATAAGTCAGCAGAATTAGCATAGTTTTACTCAAAGTAATATTTTAAAATAATGCACAGGAATAAGACATGTTTTATAGTTCATCTACTTCCTCTCCATCATACTCAGCAAATGTATGTCAACTTTTGAACTGAAAGCAGGTTATGAAAAAACCTAAATAGAAATAATTTTGCTAATTCTAACTAAACTAAAACAATAAAAGTTTGGTTTGATTTAACTTCAGATAGTGTGAAAGATATTAATGTGTCTTTTTATTCTTATTTCTAAATTTTTATTTTAAAAAAACAATGAAGATCAAAAATATTATTTATAAAAATGTTCTGGAGAAGTTGACTGCAGCTCAGCATTGATTTTAGATCAATATGTCTTTAAATAATTGGATAACTTCCATATACTGTCAAAATGTTCCAACGTTTCACCTATTTGTGACCTGCCTAAATGTAAAAAAAGCTCAAACGTTAGCAGCGCAGCGTAAATCTCCTGACCTCTGATTGTCTCCAGTTTCAGGAACAGAAACATGGATTGCATGTTGCTATTGATCCGGAGCTGCGATGACAAACCGGCTGCCACTCTGACGGGTTTTTTTCTCTCACCAGGGGAAAGCAAATCAATCGTCTGGTTAGAGACCTCAGCATTGATCACAGAAGAACAAAGACGAGAAAAATAAATGTGATTATGGGAGTAAATCCCCAAACGCACAGCTGAGTTTATAAAGATGGAAAATGTCTCTATTCTCCAGTTGTTTCAGGTTTTAGTGAACCATTGTCATCAATATTAGCATGTCGGCTCTTATTAACCCCCGAAAGCTTCCTGATCAATAACCTCAGAGGTTTCAGAGACGACGTCACTCGTCTCCCAAAAGCAGGTCACGGCTTCTCACAAAGGCCAGTAAATAATCCTGCAGGATGCTGATGCCACCGTCTGTAAGCTAGCAGGAGAAACGGTGGATGTTAGCGATGCTAGCAGCTGGTTTTCACCTGCAGAGCGTTGAGTTCCTGGTCTGCGGCTCAACCTGCAGCATCAGGGCGAATTTAGTGCTGATTATTGCAGACGCATTGTTGTTGTTGGGCTTCACGGTGGCCAGCTGCTGCTTCACACACTGGAACATTAAAAAAATGTTCATTTAAACAACTAAATCAGTCTTTAAATCACATGAAGTTAAATGTGAAGCATAATTACAAAAATATGAACAGAAAGAAGATAAAATACACATAATTTGGGATTAAAACAGAAATAATTTGGGTTATTTACCCTGTCATAAGAGAAAAAAAAGTCATATTTTCACCTAGTTATTCATTTAAGAATGTCACAGCTTAAAACTAAATATTTACTTAACTAAATAAAATATTTAGTTAAATATTTAGCTAGCTAACTAAGTATTTAGATTGCAAATTAAATATTTCGCTTGAAGCCAAATAATCAAATTGTAAACAAAATATTTAGTTTAGTTAGCTCGCTTGCCAAATATTTAGTTATAAACTAGCTTCTCTAGCTGGCTTTTGTCAACTAAATTATCAGCTAAATATTTAGTTTGGAGCAAAATAATAAAATTGTCAACTAAATATTTAGCTTAGATAGCTTACTGACTAGGTTTTTAGTTTGGAAACTTTCAATATTTAGTTAGTATACTAAATATTTAGTTATCAAGCTAAATAAGCTAAATATTTGGTTTACCAACTAAATATTTAGTTATCAAGTCAAGTTCTTACCTTGATAAGTAAATGACAAGCTAAACATAGCATTAGCCTGACACAATTAAATTATTTAAATTATAAACAAAAAAATGTTTTGAATTAAAGATAGTAACCTAAATATTTAGTAGCTTGTCAACTTGATATTTAGTTTGTAAACTAAATATTTAGCTTACTCACAATTTTTTTTTGTGAGAAAGATTTAAAGACAAAGACTTAGTTTGTGCCAACTTTTTAGTTTGATATGAAGTAATTTTACCTTGTAGCAGTAATCTGAGGTGTAGAAAACCCGGACCGGTTCTGTTAGCTTGTTGTGAAACATGAGCAGAGCCTGGTCCATTTTCAGAGGAAGTCCTGCAGAGATTCAAGCCTGATTTATGGATCATCATAAAAACACGACATGTAAAGGGCGTCTGACATCACAAAACGTTTCAGACGAACAACTGGAGGAAAACAGAAAATATGCGACAGAAATCAAACGTCACTCACAGTCCTCTGGAAATACAGAATCAAACTGCTCGTTTCTGATGATTTCTCCTCTGCTGCAGGGAACCAAGAGTGAAAACAACAGGGTTGCAAAGCGCAGCCTGCAGGAATGCATGTCTGTCCTTCTGCTCATCTTTAGGCTCTCCCACCTGTAAAACCCGGTCAAAGGTCACCGACACAAAAAGGTGTTTCCTTTTCTGCCTGGAGTCATATATCCGGCTAATTATAAATTACGAAATGGAAGGTTGATAGAAACTCCAAAGTTTATTATGATTTTAGAAGCATTTTAGAGGTTCTCATATTTTCCCGCGCCATGAACCCGAAGCTAATAGCATTAGCATTAGCTTTGGGTCGAGACCATCTTTGAAAACCCGCAGATAATGCAACAAAATATCTAAAGAGACATCAACTTGTAGAATATGTTTCTTACTTTTATTCATTTTCCAATGTCCGGGAAGCTGGACGGTTCCTTCGGTCTTTTTCTTGTCGGTAAACTTCGTTTCACACTAGCTTGCTATGCTAACTATGCTAGCAATCCAATCCGAAAGATGAATGTGGTAAATGACTTTTCAATCAATTATTTAACTTAATAACGACTGTAAACTAGAATATAATAAAATATATATAATAAAAATATAATTAAACTGGAGTATTACAAATTGTATTAGTATTTTTCTTTTTGCCATATTTTCTCTTTTTTCCTCCTTCCCTCTAGCGCCCTCTGGTGGCAGCCACTTTGAAAAACTTTGTCTTAACCCGTCATCTCCAGTTTTTATCCCAATCTCCTGAAATGCAGCCAACTGCTAAATCCTGATCCCAGTCACTTCTTCATTTCATTAACCAGTTCATTTCCTCCAACGATCCCAGTGACAGATGAGTTCACGGGGCAAACCTCACCGGAGGAGCCTGTTAACCTTTGACCTCCTCTGGACTGACCTTTCAGATCTGCTGACCTGCTCTCAGGGTTTCTGCACTCTTCAGTTTTACATCTGTTGGTTTCTAGACTCAAATTTAGTACAATATTCAAACTTAATGCTACCTTACAGCTCAGTGTGATGGTTAATTCAAAATGTGACACTTTAATGTGAAAAATTAATGTTTGATTTATTTTGTTTACTGGAAATTCTAAGGAATGTTATTCCTTAGAATCCCAAATAGAAAGTATGTCTTTCCTGCTGCATTTTATTTTTCCAAACTTACCCACTATTTCATAGTTTTCAATTATATTTAGTCCACAGAGTAACTTTTAGTGCTCTACAGAGGGCCAAAAGTGCCACAACTTAATAAACAAAAAACTGTTTAAAATGTATTTATATATAATATATATATTTACTTAATAACATACACATATATTTATTTAATTTATCTTTGGGATGAATAATATATTTTGAATATACTTGAATTTTAATAACTGGATAAAATGGTGGTATATTAATATGAGCACTTTCTAATTGATTGATTTATTTATTTAAGTATTTAACATTCAATCAACTAACTAATCAAATTTAATAACTAAAATAATAAATTAAAATATTAAATACATTTACAAATTTCTAGCACTAAAGTTGCCAGAAATTTGATCTATACATCTAATAAAATATGGATAGTTAAACTATAATTTATTAATTAAAAATCTTATATGTTAGTGGTAGATATAAGTAATCTGTCTGTCCATTATTAAATTTGGTCTAACGTCTGATTGGTTGGCCTGTAGAATTTGGTCCAATTCAGACCAATCATCTTGTCAGGAGCTGATTTAGCCCCGCCCACTTTTACACTAATGGTTAAAGCTTAAATTATGTTCTGTTGGGTCTAAAAATAACATTTGTAAACGATAAAAGTCATTACTTTTGACATTTAATTTTTTCTTGATTAAACTAAACATGTATTTATTCCCAGTTTTATCTGTTTTAGTAGCTTTTTATTCACTATTTGGAGCTGATTTGTGTGTGATTTCCCTACATTTTTTGAACATTAACCTCAGAATATTGATTATTTTTCGTGGATCCAGGAAGCAGAGTGTCACCACAGAGCAAACAGCAGCTGGCCTCACGCATGCCTGGGGCAGCAGATGCGTGTTTATGATTAAACTGGACTCGCTTCTGTCTGGCATGATTTCTGCTCAGGCTTAAACAGAGACGGCCTCTCAGGACCCCCAGCTCCTCGTCTTGGATGGATTGGTTCCAGCTGCAGTCAGAGGCTCCCATAGCAGTGCTGCCTCTCCTCCAACATGGTGAGTACGCGCAACCTGTTGCTTCACTTCCGACGTTTTTACACCACAATGAGCAGGAATGTGTGCGGGATTTATGCAAAAATGCGCAGGTTTATCCTGACTTTCTCTTGAGTTTGCGTGTTGGAGGAGATTTATTTGTGAGCTGATGATAATGTCACTGATTAAGCAGATTACACTGTTGCTATGATACCTGATGACGTCACAGCGCGGATCCCTGCAGGGAGAGAGAAACATCTGCTTGGTTCAAACAGCTGACTGAAATCATGTGACTTTGAATAAATAGTTAAAAACTAACCTAGAAATGACCAAATGCGTGCAGACAAACCTCAACCAACAGAAAACGCATTTAAATGATCCGGTTTTAGTTTTTTAAAGCAGGAATGCGGCGGCTTATCGTTTCCAGATGGACGCGTTTTCAGCCAATCAGAGTTTGTGTTTGAGAAGCTGCCCCTCTGCAAACCTGCAGGAGACAGAGGCAGAGACAGGAGTAAATATAGGACAAAACATCAGAGTTTACAGGAAAATAAGGAAACATTCACAGCTACGAAGGTCGAAAATTTGATAGACAAAAACTACAAATTTAAGATGAATTTTAAACATTTTCTACAAACAAAGGACATTTCCAGACTTTGACAAGTTTCTGAAACCTAGAAAATTTCTAGTAAAAAAAAAAAAAAAAGAAAATCAGTTTCAACAGCTGAAAATTTGCTAGGAAAAAAATAAGAAATTTTGGGATTAAACTGAGAAATTTTCTAAAACAAATTTGGAAATTTGAATTTCAAAACCCAAATAATAAAAAAAAAGAAGTTTCTCACTGAAAAACTAAAAATTTGCTGGGGAGAAAAAACAAAAATGAGTTTAGTCTCAAAATTTCTACCTGGACATTTTTTGAGAGTCAAAACATTTCTAGAAGAAACAAGAAAATATCTGAGCTCCAAACGTAAAGAATATTAGCTAGAAAAAAATATTCCAGAATAATCTTGACTTCTGAGTTTGAAAAGTCAAAATTTTGCAAGAAAGAAAAAGTTTTAAAAGTCAAAAATGTTAAAAATTTGAAATGTAAAAAATTTCAAGAAAATATCTGAGACTTTTGACTAAAGTGGAAAATATGCTAGAAAAAAACTCAGAAATTCAGAGACTGATTGCAGAAATGTTCTAAACAAGGAAATTTGAGTTTCAAAAGAAACAAATGTTAGAAAATTAATTAAAAAATAATTTTCAACTTTTGAAACTCCAATCTCCAGGTTTTTGAAGAAAAGTTCTGAGATTAATCTAAATCTTAGGGTTTGTTTCCCCTGGCAATTAGAAACTCTGAAATTTCCCTGTACTTTTATTTTCCTTTAGAAAATTTCTGAGTTTTTTGTGCAGAAATGTCCATGTTTTGTTTCTCTCCCTCCTGTTTCTGCTGCAGGCCGGTAAGATCCAGACTCTGAGCGAAGAGGAGCGCGCTCACCTGCTGCCGCTGCTGCGAAACGCCCAGTGGGTGGAGACGGTCGGCCGCGACGCCATCTACAAAGAATTCATCTTCAAAGACTTCAATCAGGTCTGTTCATCAAAGCCGCTTATGAACGGCGTCTGAACGTGACACTTCTGCTCCGCCTGCAGGCCTTCGGGTTCATGTCCAGAGTGGCTTTACAAGCGGAGAAGATGGACCATCATCCTGAGTGGTTTAACGTTTACAACAAGGTAATATGATGGTAAATATGTGCAAAAACAAATTAGATAACCTTTATTACAGTATTAAAATCTCACATCCGACATTTAGGTAAGAAAAAAAAAACTTTTTTTATAGGAGGGTCTCAAATGTATGGAAGGCTATTGCTGCCACTCTGATGAAAAAGAAAATCCAACTTGTTTCTTAATTATGACTTAGCGATGTCGTAAATATGAGATTATCTCATACATGTATGCTTATCAGCTTAAATTAGTTTTATGCCAGTAGCTGCATTTCCAAAAATGTGTACAAAATTTTGCTAAAGTTGAAAAATAAATAAATAAAAATTTGGAATTGCGTTGCTTCCATTAAATAAGAATTAATAAATTTGTTCATGCAATAAGTCTCTTAAAAACAAATAAAAAAACATGTGACGCCATTATCCTCCAACTAGTGTCATCTTCTTTGTCGTTTCTGCCAGTAGTAACATCCGGTTGTTGATCATGTAACTCGTGATGCGAAGAAAGTGTTTCTGTTGCAGTTTTCTGAAATAAAACAATTTCAATACTAAAACAATCCAGCTGTTTAGCTGCGTCTCCATTGACCATAATTGCGCAAATTAATTGCAAAAATAAATTTGCTTAAAAATCCGGTGCCAAAAAAAACCTCCTGTTTTTTGATAAAGTTATTGCCCTGCAGTGAAGTGTTTTTCTGGCCATGTCAACATTTATTTCACAAAACTGCAAACTTTTTACGCATCACAAGTCACATGATCAAGAACAGGATGTCACTACTGGCAGAAACGACAAAGACGACGCACAGGAAGTGGTAGGAGGAGGATGGCGTAGCGGGCTTTTAATGACTTATTGCATGAACAAACTAATTCAGTAATTGCGTTTCTTATTTAATAGAACAACTCCAAATGCGAAATTGTGTTCTTCAACACTAGCAAAATGTCGGTAAGGTTTTGCACACATTTGTAATGGAAAAGCAGCAACGCTAGTGCAAATTTAATTTAAAATGTGAGTTTCTTTTAAATAGTTATGTTTCCATTAAGCAAATTTATGTTTGTAATTCCAATTTGTGTCTTTAGAAACTGAGCTGTCGTTCAGTGCGGTTCTGTTTTTTCCCTGCAGGTCCAGATCACGCTCAGCACCCACGACTGCGGCGGACTGTCTCAGCGCGACATCACTTTGGCCACCTTCATCGACCAGGCCTCCCTGATGTAAAGCTGCTTTAACTGAGAAACATCCATCAGATTTCAGATGCCAAGTGAAAGTAGATTACTCTCAGTTCTCTGTGAAAAAGAACAAATGTAGACATTTGGTTTGTTGAAATGGGAGAAAGCAGAATCAGGTTTATGTTACTTCAGGATTTGAGTAATTCCAGCAATCATGATCCATTCCAGTCGGTGTTACAGAAAAAAACATTGATTTGTTGTGCCTGTTGTTTTTTGTATTACGGTAATAAAATGTTAGGCTGCATTTGTGACCTGATGTATCTAAGTAATGAGCAAGAGGCCATTTTATCAGGCTCAGGGTGATTTATGCATCTTATAAGGCAGAAAAGTTCTGACTTAATCAGTTGTTGAGCTCGAGAGAGAAAAACATCTTATTTCAATTTTTAGGCTTTTAAATAAATTTTTTTTTTTTTAATTCTCAAAGAAGTATTGACACATTTTCTCTTGTGGAAAATGATTCAAAGAAAATGGTCAGTACAAGAAAAGTAGACATAAAAAGAATAATACTGGAACCTTCAGTGTCATTTTGCCCGTCACCCATGACGGGCTAGCTAGCTAGCAGGGGTATATTAGCAGCTAGTTAGCACTAGCTTCAGCCAAATTAAGAAGAAATTGGACAGAAAACACACACACAAAAAAAAAACTACAAACAAAAGACTAAAGTTAACTTTTATAAAAAATTTGATTTTTACATGTTAAAATTGTCACCATGTTGTGACAGTTTGTTACACAATTTAAGATCTGTGATTTACATATTAAAAGCCAACATACATTATTTTAATGAGCTAAAGACACGTTTAGAGATCAAACGTGTCAAAACAAGCAATGTTTTACTACTGGGAGGCCACAAAGTTGATTAAATTAAAACTGCAACATATAAGTTGTGATATATTTTTTTACCTGCTCAAAAATAAAAAATTTTATTAAATCTGTGTATCTTTAAATATCAAAAACATAAAAAGAGCTTCAGACTGTTGCCTTATTAAAAGAAAAACTGACATTTTCCAAAATTTTTGGAGGTCTTCAATCATTTTTAACCATTCTTGACATGTCATTAGGGACCGAACAAATTCATTTCAAGGACCACAAATGGCCCCCCGCCCACACTTTGGACCCAAATCTTTACACAAGTGTGTCCTTATTTGAGTATTTTGTAATTTTGACATTTTATTTGAACTACATGTAAATCCATACTACTAAATAAAATCATTTAATGAGAATAAAGGGCAGATTGTTTATTTTCTGTGGAGAAAAGACATTATTAGAGTAAAAGTTACAGCAAAAAGTCTTTAAGGAGAGTCGTTGTTCGTTAATCTTTAGGTTGGTTATTCACTGAGCCTCTGAACGGACTCAGATTATCAGGTTTAACAGGCAGATATGATGTAAATGTTACCCGACTGAACGGTAATTCGACACATCAGGCACTGAATAAAACATGGAGGAAAAAACAACAAACAAAACCAAGTACATTCATCTGAGTAAAAATGCTACCCATGAAAACAAATGCTCACAAAAAAGGCTTGAATGTTGATTAGAAAGTGGTTAAAAGTTTTTACGGTGGCGCTTTACGGCCGCTGTAAAAAGAAAAAGGAGAAAATTTCTGCCATAAAATTATTTTAAAATTTTTTAGATTAACTTCAAATTTTCCAGAAAAAAGATTGGAAATTTCTGAGACCCAAACGTCATAAATTTATGAAAAATAAAAATTGCAAAATAATTTTTGATTAATCTCAGATATACATATTTTTTTTGAAAAAAAAAAAAACTTTTAAACTGGAACATTTTCTACTTTCGAAACTCAAAAATGTAACAAAGTGGAGAATTTTTAACTTTTAAAATTCAGAAAGGTTTCAAGTTTTTCCTCGAAAATCACTGAGATTAATCTAATCGTTTATTTTTTTCTTGCAAATTCTGGACTTTTCAAACTCAAACATTTGTTGTTTTTTTTCTAAAACTTTCTGAGAATATTCTCCAAATACATGTTTTCTCTAGCAATTTTTCCACTTTTGAGACTCAAAAATTTCAATTTTTTTTCTAAAACATTTCTGTGAATAAGCTCAAAATTCGTGAGTTTGTTACTCATTTTTTTCTCTCATTAATGGTACTAATACGCCGCCGTATATGTTAAATTATCATCACTGTTATGTGGCTGATTTAAATGCCAAAAGCGGAGATTCTCCCTTTTTCCCACCACTTTGCACAAGAAAAACATATATTGCACAAAACTACTTAACCGCATTAGGAGAACAGATGAATCAGAGACAAAGTGATTTACAGTTTGCTTTGTTAACCTTTAAGGAACCGTCTACATTTCCGGAAACTTCCTCCTGACCGGCCGGTCTGCGGGTTTGAATCCGCGTTAACGAGGCGGCCTGATAAACTCACAGTGTTGTGTGGAAATCCGTCACCCTGCTGGATGAGGCCAGTACAAACTGAGGTAGATTCAATTAGGACACAAATTACCACAAGACGCTAAACACAGAGTAGAAACCACTGAGAAGAAAACAGACCAAGAGTTGAAACTTCAGTCTGTTAGGAAGAAACCTGAAATCTGGACATTAATGCCTCTTGTCTCCTTTATGGCCCAAACATCAACAAACAGAAACTCTGGAAACAAAATAAACTCCTCATGCAGGCAGAGCTTTCAGTCAGACCGATGTTTTCGGCACAACGTCGTGTTACGGCCATTGCAGGAAAAATAAGGGAGTAAATTGCCACCAAAAATCCCAGAAAATTTCAGATCAATACATGTACATTTCTGACGTTGAAAAGTCAAATATTTGCTAGACTCATTTTTTTAGTTTAATATAAGAAATTTTCCAGCAAAAAAAAAAACTAAATAATTTTTCAGACTTGTAAAAGATTTAACTATTATACATTTTCAAAGTTTCAAGAGTTGGGAATTTTCAACTTTTGAAAAGTTTCTGAATTTGAAAAATTTTTAATTTTCAAAATTTTTGAGATTTTCATTTTTAAAAATCTGAAATTTGTCAGTTTCAAAAATATTTCCAAGCTTTGTCAAGAAAAAAATTTGGAGATTAAACTAAGTCTGAGTTGTTTCTAGCAGATTTTAGATTTTTCAAAAGTTTTTTCTTTGCAATTTCTGAGAAAAATTTTAAAAGTGTTTTTCTATCAAATACTCAAGTTTTGAAACATGAAATGTTCTTATTTTTCTTCTACACAATTTTCGATTAGTCTCAGAATTAATCAGACAATTTGCTAGCTTTTGTTTGACTTTTGAAACTCAGAAACATTTAAAAGTCCAAAAAGTTCAACTTTTTAAAATTTTCAGTTTCTGAAACTCAGAAATTTCAGAATCTTTAGCAGATTTTCAACTTTTAGTCACTTTTAAATTTTCAAGCTTTTCTAGGAAATTTTTTTAAGCAGAAATGTACTATTTCTATCTGTCTGTGATGGACTGAAAAGGCTGCTGTACTGCAGAGCTCTTTGCACCAACAAGACAAAATGAAATAAATGCTGCATGTTGAGGCGCTGACAGAAAAATGGGTGCAGTCTTCACGTTTTCACGCTAGAGGGCAGCACAACAGCTCTAACAATGGTTTTGAGGTGTTGCTGAAAGAAGCTGAAATGTTCAGACAAAAATAAAAACAATGACAATAGAAGAAAAAACTGAATTGTTTTGCTATGATTTAAACACAGGTGCATCTCAAAATATCAAAAACTTCTGAAATTTCCATCATTTCAACTGTTGATGTGTTTATTTTGATGATTATAGTAGAAATCTAATGAAAACCAAACATAAACGTCTCATAAATTATTATACAAGTCCAATAACATCAAAATATCAGCAGGGCTGCATACAAGCAAAGTTAATGGGAAGTTAACTGGAAGGAAAAACTGGGTTTCCTCAGGACTGCTACTTCCTGATCCCCTCCATGCCATGCCGCATTGATGCAGGAGTTTCCTAGAATGTAATATTCTAATCTTGGGAGAAGAAAGCTTTTTGATTTTCATTAGTATAAATGAATAATCAGAAATGATGAGAAATAAACACTGAAATCATCAACAGGTTAATTTTATGATACTTTTTGATTTCTTGAGTTGCACCAATAGGAGAACATGTCAAGATTAACAAATGAAAACTGTCTGAAATGAATGAAAGATAAAATAACGCACAGTCAGTCCCATGGCATTGTTAAAATCAAGTTAAAGGTTCTGGTGAACCCAGGAAAGTCCAGTTTCCCTCTGGATTCAGCTAAGCGTTGATGGCTTCTTCTTCTCCTAAACGCTCTGCAGACGTTCTCAGTGCAGTTTTAAATAATAAGGCAACCATTGAGCGATTTAACAAGGAGCGCGTTGACCTTGAAATCGGGTTCAAGGACGTGGAGAGTTAAACTTTAGTGGGCTTTGCTGTTGCCGTTCATGTGGCTGACGTTGGATTTCGGTACCTCGGTGCTGTAGAGACAGTCCAGGAACCCTCTGGAGATCTCCGTCACCAGGGACCGGTCCGGGATGGACTGGGCCATGCCGTAGATCGCCCCCTGGAGGGGAGAGAGAGGGATCAGACAAACCCAAACTCATCAGTTGGTCCAGATGACAGACCACGTGGTTCCGCCCACAAAGAGCAAACCTCCAACAAACTACTGCTGGAAAAGGTTGTGATCTTCAGCGATACCAGAAAATCCTCATCAGCCAACAGTAGGGAGAAAATAAAATAAAATAAAGAGCTATACATTAGGTCTGTATGGAAGGCAACTTGTGCCTCTTTGAGAAAAAAAAAAAAAGAATTTACATTTTTTCCCCTCAAAATGTTGGCTTTGTTTTCTCAGAAATTTTGATTTTTTTCTCATAATTTTTCAGAATGAGATGTTTTAGGGCGTCTTGTCACTTTAAATCCAAATAAGTTCCTGCTGGCCACGCCCCCAACTCAACATTTACTCATGCACTTGAAAATGGCTACAAACAAATACATAATTATACAGCTGTACAGCTTTGAAAAGCAGAAGTGGAGCCTCCTGCACAGCAAAAAAGAACACAGCAAGTGGTTCCTGGAAGGTAAATCAACAACAAAACACTCATCTTTTCAACCAACCATTGTGCAGCAAATATAGCGGTAAAACCAGCTGACCAAACATGCTGGAGCTCACCTTGGGTTAACTTACTGCCAAAAACAGCTGGGTGATTTTTTAAGGTGTTTGGGTTGTTTTTAGAAGCAGTAAAAATCCAAATGGATGTAGAAAAATGTGCAAAATGTGAATTGAGGTCCTCTTTAAAAATGTATCACCAACTCACCATTCCTGTGGTTTTCTCTCTGGGGTTCTTCATGATGATGGCGACCTGCTCTTTAACTTCCCGAACGAACCGATCAGCGATGCCAGGCTGGGTGTGCAGCACCGTGCAGCACAGGTGGATGCTGCAAAGGAAGACCTGATGCTGTAAACACTGAAACTACCAGCATGTTTGGAACATACGGAAGCTCAGAAAGGACGAGAATTACACCACCTGGCCTCTAACACTAATGTAAAGAACATCGGTTTAATGTTTGCAGAGGTGGGAAAAGTATCCAAAAGTTTTATGTAAGTGAAAGTAGCACTATTTCAACATATTTTTACTCAAATAAAAATAAAATGTTACCATTCAAGAAATTACTCAAAAAACATTAAGAGTATTTGATGAAAAATCTACTAATTTTTTTTATCATTACAGGAATCTTGTTTTTCTAGTTTTAGCTTGTTTACATTAGTTTCCTCTGTCTAAAGACTGTTTTTCATTGATTTAATGTTTTTTTCATCCTAATCTCCAGAGATGATATAATCCTCCTGACTCAGAGATTTGTAGTTTTTTTCTCTATATTTTCCGCTTTCCCCTCATCCAACCTGGACGGAAACTGCAGCGTGTTCAGGTTCCAGCCCTTTGACGTCAGCGCATTCGAAAGGCGGAAGATGTCGAAGTCCTTAGAGCCGATGGCCACCACAGACACCTCCGGGTTCCCGAACACAAACACTCCCTTTATTTTTCTCATCCTGTCCAAACAGAACAGAGGTTAGCATGTTGGGCTGCTGCATCGGTGCAGCACCGTCTGCACGCAGCCGTCTCACTCGTTTCTGATCTTGCGCGCCGTGCCGATGATCTTCTTGGTGGCGTCCACGTAGCCGCTCTCTCCCATGTACATCATGGTGGCCCAGCAGGCGGCGATGATTCCTCCAGGCCTGGAGCCAGCCACCGACGGCGAGGCGTAGATTCCCCCCTGCCAGTCTGGAGCCACGAAGTACTGGTACTGACGGTACTTTTTATCGCTGTACAGGATCACAGAGGAGCCTTTGGGCGCGTAGCCATACTGGAGAGAAAAGGATTAAAAAGGTGGAAATAAAAGCGTTAAATGAGAATTTGTGACTTTATGTAAACCAGAGCTGCCAAAGTTTGTGCCAAAATTAAATTGAGAGAACAGCTTTCCTATTTCTACTAAAAATTGAAAGGTTTAACTCTTAATATATCTTGTTAATATATTAACAAATATGCTACATAGACAATATTTTACAAAAATAAGTTAAATACAAAATTTTTCAAAAAGGAATTTGTAAATTATTGTTGATCCAAAAAGGTCATTTTTCTTTTTTCTTTTTACATTTAGATAAAAAGTTTGGGCAGAGTTTGCTACTTTCAGCTAAATGTAATCAATGAAAACAGAATTTTTTTAATAAAACAAAAATACTTTGTCTTGTACATAAATGAATGCTGCTTAAAAATATTTTACTTGTGTATTTAAAATCTCAAATTGATCACAAATTTGCTCCATTATTTAATTGTTGACTGAAACATGATGTCTCTTCATTAGAGAAACAATCTGCCAGTGGAACTAGAAGTTGGTTGCTAGGTAACGGGCTGGGCTTGGCTGGCGTTGCTAGGTGACGGCCTAGAGAATGTTGACAGTGAAATAACTGAAATAATCTGCCAATATTGGTACTTTTTCATCAATATTGAGGAATTATTTATTTAAAACAAGCTTCTATATTTTTCTGAAAAGTTACTTTTAAGTTAGTTTTGTCTTATTTCAACTACTCCAAGATATTTATGTTAGAAAATAGACCAAAAATACTGGGTAAGATTTAGTATTTCAGCAGTGCATGTTCTGTATGGGATCCAACTCTCTGGCCTGTGGTTAATCACACTCCTTACCTTGTGGGTGTCTGCAGAGATGCTGGTAACTCCCTTCACTCTGAAGTCAAACGGGGTGAGTGAGTAACCAGCTTTTTCCATGAAAACAATGAGAAACCCGCCCAAGCAGGCATCCACATGTAGCGGGACGTTGTAGCGCACCGCCAGCTGCAACACAGCAACTGAAAGTTTCAAAGAACGGACTTCCCCGTTTCTGTTTTTGGCCATATTGGGGTAGGAAATGTCTGGCCTCTGACCTTGGCTACTTCTTCAACCGGATCCATGATGCCATGGGGGAACTGGGGCGCCGAGCAGACAAGCATGGCTGTGTTTTTGCTGATGGCTCTCCTCATCGCCTTGGTGCAAACAAAAGGAGAATAATGAATGTTTGAAAGCAGGAAACACTGAGAGGGAATAACACACGCGCACTCACCTTAACATCGACTTTCATGGTCTTCTGGTCGAGAGGAATGTGGACGAGTTTCATCCCAAAGTAATGCGCAGCTTTGTCGAACGCCGCGTGGACACTCACTGGAGCAAGACTGAAGATTAGAACAAAAAATACCTCAGCACTTTCACTGGAAGAAAGGGCTCAAACAATTAATCAACTCCTGAAATAATCGTCAACTTGAGAATGTAAACTCCAAAAAAAGTGGTAATTTACTAACAGATTAATACAATCAGGGCAGTAATTTGACAAAACTATTAAAATAATACATACATTTTGCTTTTAAGATAAAAAAAATGTGTCTATAAATCTGTTCTGTTGAAAACTACTCCAGAGACATAAAAAATATCTAAAAATAATATAAAAATAATCCACTGTACACTGTATTGATGTCAAGTCAAGCTGTGAGCTTTTTGCATGTTGAGGATTATTTTTTAGCTGCAGATGCATCCTGAGCTACAAATAATCCAATGTTCACTAGAGGAATGTTATGTTGTTGCAGTTTAGGCAGGAAAATGTTTATTTTCTTATTTTACAAAGGAACCGATTTGGCTCAGATAAAAAATCTGCAGAATGTGCCAATTTTCTTAACAGATTAATTGATTAATTGTCACAATAATTGATCATTTAATCGATAACTAAAGTAACTGTTAGCTGCAGCCGTACTGGAAACAAAAAGCCAGGTCTTCTGAAGCTCATCTTACATTTCAGGGAACGTCACGCCCCGCTCATAAGCCATGTCTCTGTATGCTTTGCAGGCCATCAGGATGCTCTCGGTTCCTCCAGAAGTGACCTGGGAAAAGCCAAGGTGAAGATGCATCAAATTGAGCAAATCTTTCCTCAACAGACTTGTGGATTTCCTGAGATTATAATAATAAGACATAATATTTTATTTGGAGTATGAAGTCTGAGGTTTTACAGTTCCACAGGAGTTGGGTCCACCGTGGAACAGGGAGCAGGACATTCGGACAACCTCAGCTTCCATCTTCCTGACACCAGGAAAGATGTCCGGGTGCAGAGGGTTGCTCCACGCAAAATCTCCATAAACCTGCACAATAAAACATACAACAGGAAAAAAATAATAATTAGAACAAAGTCTCACAACTACCAACAAAAAAGCTCTGAAGTGCTAACAGGGCCGAAATGATTAATCATGAAAAACTGATTAATCGCTAACTGCAGTATCCAGACTAAAACATGGCCATTTACCAAAATTTTTATTTTCTTAATGAAAAAGGGATCTTAATTATTTTGTTTATTTGTATCAAAATCTAATAACGCATTGGCACATTTTGCAGATTTTTTTTATTTAACCACTAGAGTCTATTTATACGACGTTTGAACTACAAAAACAAATAACTGAATTCCTTTTTTAAACAAGAAAACAATCATTTTCTTGCCTCATACCTTCACCAGAAGTTTGGTCAGGGTTTCATCTCCCCAGTACACGGCACCAGAAACACACCCTTTGTCCCACTGTACTTCATCTGGAGAAGAAATATTTTCATTTAATTTTGTATCTCATTCACTCAACAATATATGTGAATACTAACAACTAAAATAAATGAATGAAAAGGAGCAGAAGGAAGTAAAAACTTATATCTGCCCCCTAGTGACATGACTATTCATCTCCGAGGACGACAAACATATTTCAAATGCACAAAAGATAATCAAAACATCAACTTATTCAATACCATTTCATTTTATTATATTTTGTTGTTACTGCTATTTGTTCTTCTATGTATTTGGTTGTTATTTTGTAGATCAATACCTCTGTTTGTTAGTTGGTAATGTTTGTTTTATATGCACTAATTGGTGCTGCAATAGAACAATCCCGTTAACAAAATGAAACCTGGAGATGGAGGTGATATTAATTTAGTGCAGTGCGCTAAAGAGGAAAATAATGCAGAAAAACTACTGAATAATAACTTCAAACCACTTTTCTCTCGCGCTCTGTATCAGCTGCGCTACAAGTAGACGCATTGCCATAGCAACTGACTGACAACAGCTCCGCTAATGTATCGGGATTCATTACCAAAACTCATTCAAACGTTGCCACACAAAGAACAGAACATTCAGTCTGTTACAGTTTTATGTTTTTAGGCTTGCTGTTTATTTTGTGATTAATAATAACTGATAGCTGTGGTAGATTAGCTACCGCTGCTATTAGCTAAGCTAACGTAGAGGTGGTTGATTAGGTAATTTAAACAATTACTCTACTGATAATCTGTCAGAGTTGGTGTTTGGGTTTGATTGTTTTTTTAACTGAACCAAAACAAACCAAATTCCACATCACATCTACACATCTATCTTGTCAAAGTCAAGCTAGCATAGCTGACCTACGTCCCTTTCCCTTGCTATTTTTTTTCTTAATTAATTAAAACTTTATCTAGTTGTCGTAGTGTTGACAATTGGTAGCAAAACACTGAGTCTCGTTTTCTTTATACATCACTCATACATTTAAGATTTAGTGTATTATGTTGACAACTTGATAGTTAAAACTAACGCTAGTCATCATCAGCAGGGAGGTGGTGAGGGGATCTTGGTCTTTAAAGTCTTAATAAAGGAAAACATGAGAAAAAAATTAAAATTCAGGCAGGTAAAGCCTGGTTGCCCCTGACTGATACAACTCCACACTTCCTCACAGTACGTCAGAAACAAGCAGCTTTCTTGGACACATAAATGTCTCCCGATCCAACAGCGACTCATCGCTGGTGAATCACTTACTCAGCGTTTGATACTCTTTGATTTTTTCCATGACTTGGCTCTGAGTTAGCCCTTTAGGGGGCAGTTGCTGAGTGTAGCTCATCCCCTCCTTCAGCGTACACAGACTGTGGGACATGTCGTCCAGAGCCTTGTTCAGCTGCTTCTGAATCTGTTGAGTTAAAAAAAAAAAAACAGACGTTTGTTATTGAAATAAAGTTGCTAAAGTCAGCAGAAGTAAAAGTGTGACTAGTTGAACTCAAGTAATCAGCTTATCATGAGTGCATGATGCAAAGTGTGCCAAAGGTCCCACAGTGACAACAATCAGACCACAAAGGAGGAACAGATCCATGACAAAACTTACATTGTCACCAACAAAGGGTATTTTTCTGACGAGTCGAAAGACTTGATTCTTGATTCTGGAAGTGAGACCTGAAACGAAGACACAGAGCAGCAGCTGTGGGTGAAAATGACAGGAAGCAAACCCAGCTGACTGTGACTAACAGTGCATTCAGTTTGATGAAATCATTTTATTCTGTGGTAGAATGTTTTACGGGTTTTTCCCTCAACAAGCCTGAACAGCAGAAATGCCGAGTGGCTGTTAGTAGATACCTAAACATTTTCATTTTCAGGAATGGAAATGTCTTAAAACTAAAAGCTTTCATTAACAAACAATAAATCAATTAATTGCATGATTAAAATGAGCTCAATAATTTCCATTTCCATGATTTAATGTCTTTGTCTTTCTACCAAAAACTGGATGATTTAGTTGGGGTTTTTTTTTTATGAAAATGTAAAAAAATATATATTTAAAGTTGTATTTGATTAATTGATTAAACGTCAGAATAATCTAAAGGACAATCAGCTACTAGAACAACCTTCACAGATGGATTTAAATTCAGATTAAATGACTCAAGTGGTCTGTGTTCATTAATTAAGTGACTTCTGTTGGCATGTTGCAATACTCAATAAATCAATTAATCACATGATTAAAACAAGCTCTATAATTTCCCTTTGCATTATTTATTGTTCTTTCTTTCCTACAGGTGCTTTCATGAGCCTGCAGCTCATTATTTAATTATTTCCAGGTGTGAAATATTACTTTCTCGCTGGAAGAGGAGTCCTTTGAGCCAGAGAACTGCCAGCATGGTGAAGACAGATGCCCCCATGATTTGCCATGGCTCCAGGTGGGAGCAGCGGGAGTTGATCTGCCGCCGGCCTTCCTCCAGGTACAGCAGCAGCATCTCCTTATACACCTCCAAGGCACTCTGAAAGGACAACACACCACACCACTTACTATTCATTTTTGATTAATGGTTTATTACATTAAAATCGGCTCCATTTAACTAATAACGTCCGCTTAATCCTTCTTTTAGTGTTGTAGTTTGGGTGTCATCCAGGAGGGGGCGCAGCTGGTTAGGGGAGACAGCAGTCGGTAAAAACAAAGATGGCAGAGGCGCCGTAGAACGGGTAAGAGTAACGGTCCAGAGTCCGTTGTGGGATGAAAACTGAACTTTATGTGGTTTTGAAATACAACACTCGACAAGCTCTTTTAGTTTCACATTTATAGCGCTGATTCAGCCGCTAACTTGTCAACCAAATATTACTGATGTGCTACAAATGCGAGAACGATGACAGAAAACGCAGAACAATTATATATACAGGGACTATAGTATAAGTGGGCTAAGCCCTCCCTGACATTTACAAAAAAGTTTTTTTTAAATAAACAACTTAAAATTAAATACATTTTAGAAATAATGTATCACATTTAAATTTTCAACAAACCTGGTGTCTAACCGCCAGGGGCAAATCCCGGGGTGTTTCCGAAGGGCTAACTTCTGACAGCTCCATTCAACTTTACTGGCGCAGAATGATTGACATGCGTCTGGCCACGCCCTCTCGGTTTGCGGCTCAATGGGGCTAGTTTTGGTTGGCTCAGGGCCAGCCCAGCCACAGGATTCATCCAATCAGGATGGACTTGCCTCGAGCGCGTGAGAGTGTGTGTGTGTGGGTGTGGCTTGGCGTAGACTGAGTAGGTGCCATGGTAAGCAAATATATATATATAAAAACATGACGCCTAGAAGCACTGTTGATTTTGAGGCCTATCGGCACTTTATGGAGCGAGCGAAATGTTTAAGATTTTTCTGTTACAACTTAATGATTTTTAAATTCTGCATATTATAAAAAAAGATTTTGTACCCAGTCCTACATCAGTACAAGTGAAGCTGCAATGTCCAAACATAAAACAGTTTAAAACATAATTTAAAAATATGATCATCACTACATCAAAATTAGAAATAATTACTGCTATTATCAATGCTGCTGTTATTCTTTAATTGAGCTGTCAATCATTACTGCTTTGTGGTAATTCTTTCATATTGAAAGAATTTTAACACATTAGAAATGATTGATGCTAATAACATGAATGCATTTACCAGTTATTCTAATTAAGAACATATGCCATAATCCAGTTCATGTTGGGTGAAAAAATAAGTTCATACTTCCACCCACTGTTTGGAACATGTAAATATAATTCACAACTATTCTTCTTTTGCTTTTTTGAATTTATCTTTGTTTATTCTTATATTACACTACATTCAATTAAGTCAAACAAAATTTTTTTAACCTTTTATCTTATGGAGAGATCCTCAGCAAGAGAAAACTCTTTTTGATAAAATGGCCGCTTATTAATTAATTGTTAGCCGGTCGATTAACTTGCATTACAGAAAAGCGGTATAAGTTTCAGGACTTACTTTAGAAGACATTGTTGGATCTAGAGAGAACCTGGGGAGGAAATAACAGATTCCTCCCTCTGCAGGTGAATGTGTTGGGAAAACGCTGAGCTAACTGGGCGACGACGCCCACTGCGCATTAAGTAACTGGTTGGGAGGAAGTTCACCCAGCTATAAACGCTCCTGCATTTCCTCTGGTGAATATAAAGAGCTTTGCTCTGTTCAGGTGTGAATTCAGCAGTGAGATACCAATGCATCAAATTGCACAAGCGGGATAACATTATCTCCATTATCTCTCATTAGAGGTGTGTTTACAACCCCGCGGCGGACATTTTGATAGGACAGACCCTCTACATCAGCTGCAATCAGATGGAGAAAGCTTAAGGTTCACAACATGGTATCTTAAGAACTCGCTATCTGTGTGACCTCCAGTGTTCATCACCTTCTTGTTTTTCACATTTTGTCACCTTGCAACAACAAATTTCATAATATCTCACTGGAGTTTACAGAAGAATGACAATCTGGTCTTTTTTTGATCTTTCATGTTTTCAGTCACTCTAAGCAGGAAAATTACCGTAATTAACAAAAATAGAGGCTTGAAAACATCTATAAAAGTCTACAAAATGTGCCTTGCTAAGTGAATAGAGTTGCTGAAATAAAATTAATTTATTTCAGGAAAGGTTTAAAAGGATAAGCACATGAAAGAGACAATTTGACAAATTTCTGTTTGTTTGTTGTATTTTTTTCAACCCAATAAAAAATGAAACTGAGGAAGCTATTGTACAAGTTTTACCGTTAATTAAATGCTTCATCTTTTAACACATCGGCATGAAATCATTATCGGTAGCAGGAGTTTCAACGAGTCCATCTTGAAGAAAGAACCACACAAACTCCATCAAACCTTTTTTCTCATTAAAATAACTTTTTCCTTGTAATTTTAATTTGTTTTTCTGGTAAATTTGCATCTTTATTCTGCTAGTATTATACTTTTATTATTGTAATTAAGCAAAACATTCTTGTAACCTCACCCTAATAATCTCTGGAATGGAAGATTGAAATAAAAGCCACTTTTTAAAAACATTTTCTGAATGTGTTTGGAAATGAAAGAAAAATAAACAATTAAAATCGGATATTTTATTTTAAGCCAAATCGCCCAGCCCCCAAATTACAGCGAAATCAATCAATCAATAAGTTTATTGACATGATTTAATACATTTTATAATCAATATACAAACACATTCTCTTATAACACTTATGCCACTTGATTGAAAAGTTATTTATTTTATTTTTGTTTATTTGTAGATTAATACCTCTTTTTGTTAGTTGTATATTCAATAATTGAATAAAAATAATATAATTAAAATAAAAAAGAAAAGGGAACAGGAATAAGAGAAATCTTGTATGAATTATTTTCTCAATAATTACAAATCTTTTTTTTCTGATGAAGTATTTTGAAATCCTCATTCAAATATTTCATAATTTTACTCCACGCACATTTTCTTTAAAATAGTCCGCACACTTTTACTTTTAAAATCATATTTCCTTTGGTTATTTCTGCCACTTGATCTTAAGACAAGAAATCGTTTGTCTTAAGATCAACTTTTTATTAAAAATAACAAAAACTTTTAAATTAGCCAAGTCCTGGATATTCGGTTGCTTAAACAGTTTATTTGTGAAGTGAAGTGACGACAACCTGGCTGTAGTTCTTGCCTGTTTAGACAGCATCTCCTCTTTCAGGTTTGGCTGGATCCAGTGCAACAGCAGCAAAGAACAGAACAGAACAAACCCGGTTGGGTTTTCAGAACCGGCCTCTGGTCTGTTATCACCAACATCACAAATTATTGACCTTTACACACCAATGACCCTCCAAACCCACTCGGTTCTCTTTGCCTGAGGAAAACTTAAACCCAGTTCACACAAAGGATGTTGGTTTGTATTGTTTCCCTCATTGTTGAGGCGTAAACGCCCATTTCTCTCGGTCCCCCCGTCCCGACAACATCTGACTGCTCTGAAATCAGATCTTTTGTTTCCCAGGAGGCTTTGCTCTCATGCAAAAGCATTAGCTGCGTCTGCTGACAACAAACAAGTCTTCCAACTTTTAGCTAAACATCTGCAGACTTCTACTTATAAAGAGAGCTGGGAAGCAACTAGTTACATTTACTTGACTAACAATTTTTAAAATTTACTTTAATGAGTATTTTTACTACCTGTACTTTCTACCCATTGAATGAAAAATAATCAAGACACAGACACAAACCTGCAGTTTTTGTTAAAGTTTCATCAGTTTTGAATTGAAAGAAACTGATTTGGAAACACTGTGCTTTGCCTGATTTTGTTATTTTTTGTTACTTGTATAAATTATTGACATTTTTATCCTTAAAATACCAAAATTCCCACTTAACTTTATATTTTGGTCTGACTAATTTTGTAATGTTTAAATATCAAATGATTGACAGTTTGATCAGACTTTTTACCAAATGCTTGTTTTACTCTCAAGTAATTTCTTGCTACTTTTAATTGGGTACAATTTTTGGCTACTCAGCCCTCCTCTACTTACTAAATGTAATAATAATAATAATAATAATAATAAAGTTTTATTTAGGAGAAAGGTGATTAAAGGTTCAAAGTGCATCTGGTTTGTTGTGTTTGAATTTATGCAGACTGTAAAATTTTCCCTAACATTGTTGCTATCTTTTTAAAGAAAATCACTCCAATATGAACAGCTAACAACAATAACATATTGTCGCAGCTTCCGGCAGGTTCATGCTGGACAGGATCTCCAGTTTTACCCAACAATAAACAGCAGCAGTGCTCTTTAACCCCTCTTACAGCAGGTTGGTGACTCAAACAGAGGCTACATTTTAACTTTTATTTAAATTATAGAACAAGTATGTGGGGATTGACATAGATGTTGATTTTTATCAACAGCAGAACAATAGCGGTTCTTAAGTTGTTGTTTAATACTTGTTTTTCTGGTAAATCGCCCTATTTCTGTTCTTTGTAAGTCCTTAAGGAAAACAGTTAGCTAACTTCTCCACTTAAACAAGTCAGTCCTAAATAAAAGGAAACAAAAGTCAAGAGAAACGTACCCAGTAATCCATGTTTCCGAGTTGAGCTGTCGTTTAAATTCTTCCTCTTTGTTCACTTCTACATGTAAAGCCTGACTTTCTGCCCCTCAGCTCACATCTAAATGCTACAGGGAGCCGCAGCGAGCAGAAAGCTAACTCTGATTCAGGAAGCAGCTTCTGCGCCGTCTGCGCATGTGTAGATCTGACAACGATGCTGATTGGCCCGATTACATACAATCCTGGTGAGAAAGTGTTTGTTCCGCATGAGATGCAGATCTGAGACGTAAACAACTGCAATAATGAATTAGATAAACTGTTACGAAAGAGGAACAGAAACAAACAAGAAAAACAACACGATTTTAACTGTCATCTGAAAATAAGTTTAATATTTTTCCTCCAAGTTCAAATAAATCTATTTTAAAATTTTCTACTAATCCCAAAAGGAAATCAAATGTTGTTACACATAATTTTCATGCTTTTATATATTTATTTATTTGTTGAATATATTTTGTATTTTATTTTATTTTTTATTTATATATTATTTTTTATTTATATGATGAAACACTTTTGTAATTTTATTATTTTCCTCAAATTAAGCATTATTAATGCTGATGGCAGCAGACAGGAAGGATTTCCTGTAGAGGTCAGTATTGCAGCAGTGCAGAAGAAGCCTCTGACTGAAGACAGTCTGTTTTTCTGAGACAGTCCCGTGAAGAAGATCCTCAGGATTACCTGTAATGTTCTTTATTTTATGAAGAGAATATATATAATGTTACCGCCTTATCACAAAATAGATTTAATTCACTTTTGGTGTAAAATTATACATAAGATACCCAAGAATGACAAATTGAAAAAACTTAGTTTGAAATTTTCCCAATTAAAAAAAAGATTCAAACCAACTTTTTCAATTTGCCTTTATGGAGTATCTTATGTAGAATTTTATACCAAAAAATGATTAAATCCATATATAAGTAGTTAAGTATTTTTGCACTTGTAACTGAAAAGCCTTCAGGATTTATTCTGAGTCCATCTGTTGCAAATTCCATTGATAAAACTTAGTTTTCATTGGATTACATCTCCACTCAACAAGAAATGTGAGATTATTGGATTTCACATTTAGTCTAAAAGAGCAGAAATCAAGTAATCAATGTCAAAGGAGCTTTGTGTTTAACTCCATGGGAAATATTAAAAAAATATATTTTTAAAATCAATGGCTCTATATCTAACCAGAAGGTTAGATATTGCTATGGACTCCACGTATCTTCCGCTTAATGGCTAACTTTGCATTTTACACAATCATAAGAAAATATACTGAAGCTAAATCTGCAATATATAACTTTAATATAAAAACAGATATTTCTTTTTTTTTTTTTTTTTTTTTTACATATTTACTATCTATCTTTAAATTGGACAGTTTCCAACCTAAGTACAAGAAAAATAGATCTAAAAGGATATTACAGCTTGACACAAACAGCTAGCTAGCTAGCTAGCAAGCATTGGCATATTAGCAGCTAGTTAGCGCTAGCCTCAACAGCCTTGACCTACAGAGCAAAATTAAGACAGACAAAAGCTTCAAACATGACATTAAAACTGCAATATATAGCTTTTATAAGAAGTGTGTTTTTTTTTTTTCATATTTGTTGAAATTGTCAGCATGTTGTTACAGTTTAACATGAGAAAGATAATCTGTGAAAAGATCGATCTCCTCCAACTCCCCCAGAGCTTTTATTACCAATCTGATCAAAAACAATCAGAGCCAGCAGGCGGGTCGTAAAACTGCCATTCAAGCTCGTGTTCTTTCTATTAAATGTGCTAATTGCAGAGAAACAACTTACCATTATAGAAAAACCATTTATTTTCCGCTACGCTAACTAGCTTTAGCATTCATAACAGGCTATGTTAGCTGCAGCGTAACAGGGAGCAAGAGGACCACTACTTTTTATAAAAGTTATAGGCCTATAATACAGTTTTAGTGTTGGCAATGAGTCAAAATATAGAAATATGTTCAAGTGATAAATATATTTTTGGAATCAGAGCCAAAAATATATTGAAAATTATTTAAATAATAAATATCAAATATTTAAACCCTTTTGTCTGTTTATTTAGCATAAAATTCACTATTTTTCTACCTATTTAACTGGACGCACTAATGAATGTATAAGCTGGCAATCAAAAGCAAATAAAAAGGAATATTCTTCAGCTGTTTGGGGGTGAAAAGAAGCGACTTGCCCCCGTTTTGTTTCTTAAATGTCCAAACCGTCCAACAAAAAGACGAACAGTCTCCGAGGAGCAGCGACTCCACTGTAATTGGTGTACACTGCCTTCAAAAGCCGCGGTGAGACGCACAATGCGTCGCCTGTGAAAGGAAACTGCAAAGCACATTAAAAGTGAATTAGTTCTTGTGTAAAGTGCGTTGGGGTCACGCTGGTCACGACGCGCGCACCTCTCCAAAGACGCACATGTCTCCAATGGCGCACTCTATGATTTCTAAAAGCCAGTCACATTGTTGGAGGTCTCACAAGAGGTGTACATATGGCATCCGGGTTGCAATTAAATGTTTTTAAGATGTTTTTCCTCACTTGAAGAAGTTTCCTTTTTCTTCCTCCCAGCAGCTCTTTGGCAGACAGAAGAAGAGGGAGGGGGCAGCACTGAAAGGCTCCGCTGCTGGTTTGGGATCGACAACAATCTGGTCAGCGAGTTGTTGGACTTTGATTGTCCCCCTCAAAACGTCCTTCAAACAAAAAGCTCAAGACGAAAATAAAGCCCCACCTGGTTCCTCTGTTTTCTAAAGTAATAATAAATAGATTTGCTTTAATAAATACGCAAAAGGAGCCGCATAAAGCGGAGCGCTAATCAGGAGCGTCGGCAGGTATATCACCTGTTCCGCAGCTTGTTCAGTTTATTGTTAAATATTGTTAAATCACTTTCTGCCATTTCCGCAGCAACTGGCCTCTCGTGTTTGCCCACACTTTGCATAATAAGCGGGACGCCGATCATATAAAAAATCCAGAAGAGACAGACAGGTCGGAACGCACACCTGTCCAAGATATCCGAACATGGATTTGGCACCGGTGGGTATTTGTAAAGTGGCAGTATTCCGTTTACTTTAGACTTTTTCCAGCCTTTTTATAACAGTGGGCCACCATCTCCTATCGCACAAGTGTATTTGTCCAGTTTATTGAAAGCATATGGTTATCAGAATCCCCCCAAAACACATATTTAGACAGAAAGTTAAGTGGAGCTCTTTGTGAGCTGTTGCCAGTAAATCATGTCCTAGTCAAAGCTCCAACGCTTCCGCTGCTTGTTGTCCACTCCACTAATGTTTAACCTCCGGGGAAAAAAAAAAAAAAAACATCAAGTCGCGCCGTAAAGAGCGACGCGCCATCAGGTTTTGGCCAAAATGGGCATGTTTCTGGAGCTGTCATGGCGCACAGCTGTATGGCCACTTTTCCAGCAGAAACTGGGTTTGTTCTGTTACGTCACAGTAAAAGAGTCTTTGAACTTTGAATCCAAACAGCAGGTTTGATCAAATCGGATCCGGTTTACTCTGCAGCTCCGTGCGTAACTGTCCTGCTCCTGACGGGGAAAGTTTGCGCTTAAACGCACAAAGCGAACGTTGAACCAAATGTGTACGTGGTTAGAAACATACATTTATCCGGTAAAAATTACAATTTTACTCTTTCTAGAGGTATAATAAAGACAAAATGTTAATAAAATAGTGAAACTTTGGTTTAAAAAGTTGAAGAAATTATGTTTTTTTTTTGTTTTGTTTTTTTTACTGGTAACCTGGAAATACGCACAAAAGATCATCCAGACACAACGAGGCTGGAAATAAATGTTGTTTTGAAAAAATTTCAAATATATTTAGTCTCAATTTTTTACAGCAGCAGAGCTCCTGGAGTTAATTTTTAGCTAATTTATCAAATTTTAAAGAACATTTGATCTGCAGGTGTGATATTCAGGACGTCATTATGAGTGCGTAAAAAGTGGAAATCCAGTTGCTAGTTAGTTTATTCATTAATAAAAAGGCTTCAGAGCATCAATAAACAGTTACATTTAAGCACCAGAGTTTATTCTGAGGCTAATTTTCTCATCTGTTATCCCCGGATGTGCGTAATGGACGTACAAACATCAAGTTTAATATCCAAATAAAGGATAAAATCGGCAACAATTTCTCAGAAACAACAGAAAGTCTGCATATAACCTTAGAAACATAAATTAACACTACACACAAGAATACCAAAATAAAAAAAGTTGACGGATTAAGAAGTTATTTTACTTTTTTTTTTTCTGAAATTAAATATTTTATTGAAAGAAACTCAAAACATTGTTGCTATAATTCCTTAGAGTTTTTGGTTCAAATTATTTAAAAAAATTATGACACATTTTTATTAAATTGGGGACATAAAAAAGAAAAATTAATGAAATAAGTGTCCAACCTTTAGCATCTGAATTTAAACACCGGAACTACTTGGATGTTTTGCAGAAACGTGGAAAACTGATGAATAAAATAAATTTTCTTCAAAACCTGCACCTGCTGTTATCTGACCTGATTTTAAAAGCAGTTTAACAACCACAGAGCAGATAAAATGTGTATAAATATTTTCGACCAGGGATGTTATAGATTTGCATACATTTTTGAAGACTATTACAAAAAAAGCAGTAAAGAATGAAGGGACCGGTGGGGGGACGCGCTGCTCGGACGCTGATTGGCCATTTTGTCAGCCGCTGTTGATTCAGGCGCCGCAAAAAGATAAGATAAAGGCCATATAAAATGACAAAGATGCGCATCCATCCCGCACCGTCAGCTGCACGTAAACGGGTCTGACGCCTCAGCGACAGCAAAGGACGGCCGTCTGTCTGTCTGCCTGTCTGTCTGTCTACGCGTTCCGTCTTCACCTGACCGCAGAAGTAAGTGCAAACAGATCTACACAGGTGTCTCATTTTTAGTTGATTTAGATTTTTTTTTTTTTTACGTGGAAAAGTGGAAGTTATTTGCATTGTTGAATCAGTGTGTAAAATTGTGCTAATTTGCGCAGGATGTCTTCCGGAGACTCTGATGGAAACTCGCCTGGACCGCAGCAGCAGCGCAGGATGTGCGACAGAAAAGCGCCAAAGACGAGCGCAGAGCAGTGCGGACCGCGCGGCAGGCGCAGATTGAAGGCCAACGACCGGGAGCGCCACCGGATGCACAATCTGAACTCTGCGCTGGACGCACTGCGCAACATCCTGCCGGCACTGCCGGAGGACGCGAAGCTCACCAAGATAGAAACGCTGCGCTTCGCCCGCAACTACATCTGGGCGCTGACGGAGACGCTGCGCATGGCGGACCATCACGCAAACCCCGCGGCGTGGGACGCGGGGTCTCCCGCAGAGTCCTGGTGCGCCGGCGCTGCTGATGAACTGAGCTGCAAAGGTTTTATTCCGGTCACTATTTATTTCCGGTCGATCCATGGGGAGAATGTTATCAGAAACTCTTGGTAGAAACTGAATCTTTAGCTTGAAAATGTCAAACTGTATGGAGCTAAAATATGGCCATAACGTTTGTGCAAAAGACAAAAATGAAACAGAAAAAATATTTTGAAAATGAAAAAAAAATCAAACTGATATATATATATATATATATATATATATGAACCTAAACAAAGTTCTAAAGCTGGAAATCTCAAAGAATTGAAACAGGTAAAAAACTGTAAAACAGGAAAAACAAAATATATAAAACTAAAAAAAAATGTTCAAGTCTACTTTTCAGATTTAAGCATTTTTCCAGTTTAACATTTTTCTTTTTTTTTTGAACAAACTTTCTGGCCTTAATTTAGCTCCATAAAACTCACTTTTTTCCTATCTTTTGGAGAAAACTATTGTCATCTTTTCCTATTGTTTTTTGTTTGTTTTTGCTGTAAATTATTTATGGAAAACTTTTGTGACATCACAGAAGGTTTAAAGGGACTCGTCAGAATTATGGTCTGTATATATTTGTATTTGCTTTTTTTATTATTAAATATTTAATATTATGACTTACATTTATTTATGGTTGTCATTTATCAGAGGCGGGTGGAATGCGATACGTCATAATAAAATTACAGAAGTAAATTGGCTGTCAGTGTTTTCAGATAATCTGATTAAAATTAAAACGGTGAGCAATCTGGGGTTAATCATGAGCTAGCTAGCTGTATGAGCTAGCAGCGATAAATATCGGGTTCTGTTTCTAGCAGAACCATCAGTCTCACATAAATTCTGCTGATCGGGTTTCTCTGCTCTTTCTTGGCAGTTTGTCATTTTTCTTTCCATGTATCTGGTTTAATAAAAAAACTTCAATCTGTTCAAACTAAACCAAAAATGTTCTCAAACTAAACCAGAACCCAAACTAGACCAGAACCCAAACTAATACTTTGAATCCATTCCTGATTATGTAAATAAAAACCGAAACATCTGATTGGACAGATCGATGTCGTTCTAACTTCTTCTGTAAACAATAATCACAAAGCAAACCAACCGTTTAAAGCTAAAAGATTTATTTGGCAGTCATGTTCCATCAAGCTTTGGGCTGTTTCTGTTGTATAAAAATATTTATTCACTGTATAAAAATCCAAGTTTTATTTGGGATGACTAACACTAGTTTCATGATTTAGAAAAACATACAGAAAAGCAGGACTTGAACACAGTTTCATGATCAATAACAGACTCTGGGGCCAAAATTAATGTGCAAATTGTGGTTTTTCTTTCTTCGTGTCTGAGCGGGAGGCAGCGTGCAGTCCAGGGCCGGCGGGGCGGAGCGCTCTTCTACTTGGGGAAGACGGTGACGACGTCGTAGCCCTCCGGCGGAGTGACACGCTCCCGAGCGTGCTGCTCGCAGTAAATCTGCTCCTCCACGAAGAAATGTCCCTTCTGCTTCAGGTTGACGTCGCAGGCTGTGCAGGTGTAGCACTCAGGGTGGCGAAACTTTTCCCTCAGCTTCACCACCATCCCCCTGGCGACACATTCAACAGGATCAGTCGCTCAGAAAGGCAGAGGACCGGCACAACAAAGAGTTAACAGGAGAAATTTAAGGTTAAAACATAATTTTACAGAAATTAATCCCACAAACTGACTTGGAAAAAAAAATCTTGTAATTTTTAAAAAACAATCTGCCCTAAAACATCAGATTAAAGATGCTCCAATCTCCACTTTAACCTCAGTAAGAAAAAAACCCATCATAAATAATTTCTACACAAAACTATAAATATAATCTGATTTAGTAGTGAAGCTGTATTTTTTTTTTTAATCAATAAAAGATATAATTAATAGAGAGCTCCAGATCTGGCCATTCAGCCACAAGGTGGAGACAAACTTCAGATAAAAGTCCCTTCATTACGAGTCGACATCCCATAATGAGGTTGGATCAGTTCTAAAACCTGACTAGATAATGACTAAACCAGTTAGCCACGTGCTAACAAAATGTCTGACAAATAAGTGAATCAGGACTTTCATCTTTTTTAAAATCATTGTTCATAAACAAAATATTGATTTGTAAATGATTAATTACCAAACTGATAGTTAACATAATGTTTGTTATTCAAAGCTGAGTCGTGTTTTGTTCGTTCACATAGATTTATACGCTCACATTATGACGACATAATTATCAGCGGCTTATTCCTAAAAATACTGCGAGTTTTGTTCAGTATTGAGCAACTAAAAATTTAAAACAAAATAAAATTTTAGGTTTTGTTCAATATCAGTACAAAATAAAAAACAAAACTAAATTTTGTTGCCCATTGAGTCCCTTCTGAAAACGTATCATTATGAAATCGTTTCACAACAGTCTATTGATAATTATTGATTAGTTTTTGTTTTAAATATCCAACCTTCCCTGTTTTATCCTCAGTTTTCCCCCCACATCGTATATTTTGATATACAGTTAACAGAGACGGTGGCAAAACTTTAAACTGCTGCTGCGCCAGTTACTCAGGAGGTTGTTGCTCGGCAACCAAGGAATGAGTGTGTTGCTAGGCAACCGAAGCCTGAGTGAGTGAGTTGATTCCACAAACTTTTCTGAGCGGTTCTGGATCAGTTTATTGGAACTACTGAATATTCTATCAGATGTGTCATCTATCGATATTGATCACGTGTTTATTATGATATATATTTGTTATTGATTTATGGTCCAGCCCTACTTTCAGCTTGACGTTTTTGGCCCCCATCGCGACCTCAGTGTGACCTTATAAAGACTTTATTTTAAAATAGTTTCACTCTAGATGCGCATGAATACTCACACAATCCCAGAACCACATTTATCGCAGACGGGCAACTTCTCCGTGTTCCCGACAGAAGAGCCGATCTTTGTCGTTGGCGCCTTCACGCTCCTGAAGCCTGACGGTTTGTCCGAGTCGCCTACAAAACGTCGGGAACAAAACGAAACTTATGTTTTCAGACTACGGAGCCATTAATCTGCACTGAATTAAACTGCAGGTGTTCTGAAGGTTCTGGTCTCTGCACCTGTCTCGAGAATCTCCTGAAGCACCTTGAAGGAAGCGGACTGCCGCGGCGGCTCGTCGGACTCTTGGTTCTCTTGGAGCATCTTGTAGACCTCCGAGTCCGTTGGTAACGCCGGTCGCTTTCCCGCCGCCGCCGGCTCTGACGGCGCTCTAAAAGGACGGAAAAACTCAACATTAGCATCAAAACTGTTCAAACAAGTCTTAGTTGATCACAGAGCATTTAAGATACTTTGGAGACGCGGTACCAACACAACGCTCTGTACTTTTCTTTATGACATCACAGGAAATCCATTTTAAGGAAGTCCTTTTAAACACAACAAAATAAAGGCGCCAAATGATTCCTGTGGAATAAATGTGTAGTCTCTTCAAGACAACAAGGAAAACTCAAAGGTTTTTTAACATGGACACTTCAGACTTCAGCTGGAGAGCAAAAATACTCCAGGAAACTCCAAGGTAGATCTGAACACACTTCTAATTTTATTTGTTTGAAAAATGTTGTTTCTTGAAAAAATAGACAATAACTGATAATTTCTTACAACTTAAATGTAAAATGAAAGTTAATTATATCCTACAATAAAAAATAAAATAAAATAAATAAAATCCTTCCTGTCGCATTTCACAAAATACATCACATTCCAAATATACACACGGCAGAACCACAGGCTGATCTCCTCCGTGCTACGCCGCATTGATGCAGTAATTCAGGCAAAAATAGCCCAAACCAGGAAATGACGGTTCAGAACCAGAACTCTGGATTCTGTATTAGAGAATCCAGAGGAAAAAAGAAAAGGCAGATTCCGACTTTTCTTCTCATCAATGGCCCTAATCCTCTTCGTCTGGATAATCAGTTTTCTTTACTTTGTTTTATTAACTTTCCAATAGTATCTTGATGTATTGATCTGCACTAATAAACCTGATTGGGTTCTGACGGACGTTTAATCAGAACTCACTTGTTGTTGGGCTCGTTCGCCACCGTCTTCACCTCGTCCACGGCGGAGTTAAAGTCCTTGATGTTGTCAGACGAGTAGAGGCCAGACGGACTGTTGTACTGGTTGGTCACGACCTTCGGGCCAAAACCAGCAAACGGCAGAGCGCTGCGGTTGTGGGACGAGCCGATGTGTTTCACCTCCTGATTAACAAGAATAAAATAAAGCTTAAAGTGAGGCTTCTGCTCAGGCTTCTGCTCTCCAACGTGCCACAGTGAGGTGGAAACTTTACACAGTGATGATCAATTCAAACACAAACATGCATGAAAAACTGCAGTCATAATATTCAGCAGATTTGATTAAACTTGACCAACTAAAAGCGCTTTGCACATAATTAGACGAGTTAAAGATGCTGGTTTAATTTTCAGGGTTCGTTCACTTTTCCAAAGTAAAATTAAAATATTTTACAGGTAATTTTCAAACTTTTCCAGCAAGAATTTGGAGTTAAAAACAACACAAATTAACTTTCAATTAGTTAATTGAAAGTTAATTATGATAAATTATAATGATATAATTTATGATAATAAATTATAATCATAAATCATAATTTATGATAAATTATGTAATTTATAGTCATATAAATTACATTATATGATGTAATTTTTTACTTTTATTAATAGCGTCTGGTATTATTAGGGACAAGATAAACTAAACTACAACAAAAGTTTATATTTGGAAATGTCTCTAAAACACCTGACTGGTCTGAGAACAAAACACTAATTTAAAAAAATCTGAAATCTGAATAACATTTAACGATTCAAATAATCTTTATTTCAGTTTCACGGATCAATATGTCATTCAGCGATTAGGAATAATAAATATTTATTACATTGAAACAATTCTTAAGGCAAACAAGTTTACTGCTTAAATCAAACAAAAAAGAAACCTACAAAAAAAAATATATATATATATATATATCCACAAAGTTTTCTGGAATTTAGCCAAAAGAAATAATTTAGGAAATTCTGACTAACCTAAAACAATAAAAGTTTAGTCTGATTTAACTTCAGACAGTGGGAAAAAAACATTTATTTTAAGAAATTGCATGATAAATTAAAAACTGTTTTAAATATTTCCATCATGATGATTAATATGACTGAAGGGCATTTTGTTTATAGATACATAATAATTTTTATTTATGGCTTCAGTTGTGGTTTTTACTTTTTTTTTTTTTATAATAAATTTTATTGTGTTTTATTTTGGATATTTAAAATATCTTCAAGTTCCAGAGTTAATTGTTCTCTACAAAATTAAAGTTTATTGGTCTAACTGGAATTATTGTGAAATCATCAATATGTTACTTAAAAACTGACTAAAAACAACAAAACAATATTTATTGCTGGAACTATTTATCGTCCAACAGTCAGTCCCAGGTGTATGAAAACATCTGGCTCCAGCTGGAAACTGTTTAATTCGATTGCACTTCATTACAAAGCCGTAAAGTTTGCAAACCTTGAAAACTTCAAAAGATTTTCAAGGATTTCAAGCATGAATTTCAGTTCACGATGATCCAACAAACGCGTAACGACATCGGCACGCCAGCCGGCAGATGAACAGCTCATGCCTCACAGCGGGAACACGCTTCAAGCATCTGCCGTCAGGATTCATTAACTCTGCAGAGTCTTTTTAAGCCTCATTTGCAAAAAGTTTCAGTTAAGGATAAAAGCGTCAGATTTCATCCAAATGCTTGAAACGTGTTGGAGAAAAACTCACACAGGAGAGAGAGGGAGGGAGAGAGAGAGAGAGCGCCTGTGACTCAGTTTCCTACATGAATTCAAACTTTGGCCTCAACTTTCCCCCCGAAACAGCAGCGACTGAGTCTTGCGTCACAGCTTGGCTGATAAACTACGGTCTCCTAGGAAACCGCCTGTTGGGAAGCAAACAATGACTTCATTTCTGGCACACACAAAAATATCCCACAACCTTCGCAAGCGCACAAATATTTCAACTTCTAGGAAAACTGTGTGGCTACCTGCATTAAGAAAAAGATGAGTTTTTGCTTCTTAAGGCAGTAATTTAAAGAAAGTGAACGATGAAACACACCCGCGGTTCAGACGCAAGGTTCATCTTGTAAGGGTGTGTCTTTCCTTCCTCAGATGAGAGCGGAGACCACAGCTTAGTTTCTGACCTGCAGAGCGAAAAAACACGTAGGAAAATGAGGGTTAAAGCTCCGAGGCTATTCCACACACAGATGGATCACTGTGGAAACACAGAAATATTACCAAGCACTTTGGTCCACAAATATCTAAGTAGCAAGAGCAAAATAACTGACAAGTAAGTTTTCAGCAAGAAACAGGAGCCTGTTTAAAGCAAATAAGTCATTAATATTAATACTAGTTATTTCACTAAAACATGGGAAAAAAGTCATGATACAAGTGACGTAATCTGCCAGTGGAATTTGAACTCGGTTGCTAGGTGACGGGCTGGACTTGGGTGGGGTTGCTAGGTAACCGCACAGAGCCAGTTAATGTGAAATAATCTGCCAGTGGAACTAGAACTTTTACATCAATATTAAGGAATTACTGCCTTAAAAAGTTGCTGAAAAGTTACTTGTAAGTTAGTTTTGCCTAATTTCAAGTGAACCAAGATATTTGTAGCAGAAACCAGAACAAAAATACTTGGTAATGTTTAAATGCACCACGGCTCTCTGCCACCTGGAAGCCATGATGTAATGCGGTGAAGTAAGATGCGAGTTGCTCAGAACGCCTCCGTGAGCAAACAGTCGTCACTGAACACCTGGATGGAAGCTGAGTCAGTTTTTACTGCGGCCCACCTGTCGATGGAGAGCGCCATTTCCTCCACGCAGCCCTTTATCTTGTTCTGCGCCTCCAGGTGAGTCATGCTCTCTGTCGGCTCGCCATTGATCGACAGGATTATGTCTCCGATGCACAAGTTGGCCTGCGCCGCTTTGCTCCCAGGGTTGACCTTCAATGACAAAACAAACAAAATAAAATCACACGTCAACACAACGCCAAGGGTCATTTGGGGTTTTTAGCACAATCAGAGCATTTTTTAACAATTATTTCAAAGAACAAATTTTTAAAAATGTAAAAATAGTACCACAACAGTAGTATCGATAAACGCCAAATTTTTATTTCTGTGCATAACGTTACCATAACGAATTTTGCCAGACGATAAATTGTCTCAGGAGGTATTGTGATAAACGATAGTTTTGTGGTTTTGAGACCATTTTCAAGTGATATGATGGTAATGGCATAATAATGCAAAAACACATTTTCAAAGATCAATAATCTACTAGCTAGCTACTAGCTAAGTAACTAGCTAGCTACTAGCTAAGTAACTAGCTAGCTACTAGCTAAGTAACTAGCTAGTAGCTATTAGCTAACAGGAGATTATAATTTTCTACTGATAATCTTTTAACCACTTACAGATTAATAAAAATTACTAGAAAAATGTCATCTTATAATGAGTATTTTAATAAATATGAATAAATGCTGCACTTTATTGATGTAAATTTTAATAATCCAGAAATATTAATCTGTACAGATTGTGTAGTGAAGCTTAGAGGCACATTATTTGCTTGGAGGAATTTTAATAAGCAATGTACTCGAATTACTCGATGAATCGTTACAGCTTTAAATCAGAGTGAAAACATTCCTGATTTCTGAATGAATAAAAACGGAGTGAACTGAGTTTAATTGCTGCCTGGGCTCGTATCAGGGCTCTGCATCCTCTCACATGCTTTACACTCGCAGCTTTGTTTACAGTAAACAGACGCAAAGCCACTTCCAAACTGGAGTTTTCAGTCGGCTGCCCAGAGGCAGATGTTTCACGGAGATAAGGAGCTTAAAGTGGAGAGATTGGCACAGTCTGGGCATTCCTAATCAGGTTTCCTGGGTGGAGTGGAGCGACTGCAGCGACGGCGTTTACAACAGGAAGTCCAGCTGAGCACACACCAGACTCACATGCACACATGCTTCACTTGAACTACAGTTTTACAGCAATATGTTCGGTATTTATGGAAACAATGACAGAAGTGGCAATAAAAGATAAATAAATACAGTCAGTTATGTGAACCCCGTAATTACTGAGTGTTATAGTAACAAAAACTGAAATTGACAAAATATTTTCTCTTTAATTAAAATGACAATTAAAGAGAAAAAACTACCTGGAACTACATCGAGTGTTTATAAAACTAACTAAAACTCACTGGAATAATAGATATATTATTATCTATTATTATTAATCTATTTATTGGCCTTTCTATCCAGTATAAAAAAGATTTCATCCCCACACAACTAGTTTATGTCAGCTTTTGACAAATTATGGCTACAAAATGGCAACAGAAAAAGTTGTTTTTTCAACAATAATTTAATACATTTTTTCAAAATGCTGACATGAACATTACCCAATCAATGTATAAATAATCAAAATATTTCTTTTAATTCTGCACCTAAAAATGAACCAATAAAAATACTACTATAACTAATAAAAACTCAGCTAAAACTAAACAATATTTAACGAGTAATAACTAAAAAACTAGCAAACACTCTAAAACCTAATTAAGACTAAATGAATAATTAAAAAAAAGAAATAAAACTAAACTACAATGAAAAATTCAAAACTATTATAACTGTGGTACTAACTGAGTGATTCTGTCTGAGTATTGCAGACGTACACAAGCTCTAACATGCCTGGGTTTTCCTCAGCAATCCCCTTTACAAATACAGTTCACAGTGTAGGACGGACTGTAATGGCTGCTGCAGCTGAAGCTCAGATTTACCCAACTGTTCCCTTAGAACCTCACACTGAGTAGCTAAAAAAATTTAATTAGTTAATTAAATTTGCTAAATTAAAACAAGGGTTATGACTTCAGTGCAAAAATTTTATGCAATTATTCAGAATTATTACAAAGGTTCCCAACGGAAACATTTCTGGTACGTCCATAAATCTGACGCACCGCTTCCCTTAGCTGAATGGCCAGGGTGGCAATCTGAATCTATGTGATGGTTAAATAACCTAAATAACAGATTAAAATCAATAAATATCTTAGGTGTTGAGCTCATTTGCATATTTATTCAATAATTTAGAATCAGAAAAAGGTTTTTAAATCAAAAATGTTGTAAGAGATAAGAATGCAAACAAAATCTAATGTACTCAATGTAATGTAGTTGCTACATATAGATGTTGTAACTAAGTATCAGATTCGGTTTCAGAAATGTTTCCTAAAAAAATCCATATCACTAAAAGTAAAACGTACCCAATTACCAATGAGCTTTATTGCTATTACAGCAAGTTGTGCAACTATGTTGCCATGATGATTTTGAAACCATATTTGGGAAAATAATTAACTTATTTACGTTTTCATGGAAAGAGTAACAGATCTGATCATAATTCATACTTCTTAAGTTTACAGATAGTTCATAAGCAGTCTGTCCATGGCCTTCCGATGTGTGATTATCATCTCCCATCAATTCTCTGTCTGGAATTTCTGCCATTGAGCTCAATTTCTCTAGTTAGATTTCAACCTGGCCAATCAGCAAACAGAACATGAAGTTATGAATGATGACACTGATTTTCTGCAATGTTTTAGAATTATAGTCCGGTTATGGTAGCTTTATGGAGCTGATGTATTACAGATATCAACACCAAATAATGGTGATTACATCAAATCAGAATCCAACTTTTTAAAATTTAAAAAGCATCTGTAGGACACATAGCAGTTATTGTGCTGTGAAAAAACCTCAAAACAAGGTGGAATACCAATTGGCATAGTTTGGTTCCTGATATCTAAATGTTTTAATAAGTTATATCAGTTCTGCTATTATGGTCTTTAATGCTGCCTCTACCCTGTCTGTTGCTGAAAAGCTGGTGCTCAGCTGGCTGAAAGGAGGGTACTATAGTTTTACTTGTCTTCATAGACACCTTCAGTCGTTTGGACATATTTATTTGCTGTGTGTTAATGTCTTTTTTTGCTTATATATGTCATAGTTAACTTTACTCAGTAGGAGTAGTCATCACTAAAGAGAAGTTATTTCATTAAAACACTTTAAAGCTCTTAACTCTTTAAAGGTCATCTCAATGATTGAAGCACAGACATGATTAGATTGCAACAAACTAAAACAATACTGTTAGTCAGAAGCGTTTTCCTTGTAGATACACCTAGATGTTGTAAAATAACATAAAGAGAGCTAAAGGGCACAGAGGCCATGAATGACACACCTTACTGCAGCTCTCTCACTAAAATTAATGTTTTTAGAATCACAGAGTTTCTCCTCCTAAACTAGAGAAAGAACAAACTGAAAGTAGACTATCTTTCAAATAAAGGGTTAATTTACCTCTGTATTCACACCTTAACGCAGGTAAACAACTGAACCCAGCTAGCTAAAACCGTTACTAGTTGAGCTACAGTTAGGCCGACTTTAACCCAATAAATCCTCCATTCAGTCCCCGTTAGCTCGCTTTAATTAACACCGAGGTAGCAGCAAGGTTACTGTGGACACATCTGAACTGAAGTGAGAAGCCAAACTTACCCGGGAAATAGCCAGCGGCTGCTCGAAGTCCTTCCCCCCGACGAGCCGGAACCCCCACGGGCCGGGACCCTGCATCACCACCCGGACAGGAGCCATCGCGTCAGGCTAACGTAGGCGACTTTAGGCGTTAAAAACGACCAACCTCTGGCTCAGTTCCTGCTGTTTCTGACATGAAGCAGGCGGCGAGTGGAGGCTGAGCAGCGTCGCAGCGGAGGGGAGGACCCTCCGGAGACAATTGGACGAATAAACGTGGAGGTTTTCCTCGCCGATAACCTGGCGTCCAGAGATCGTGTATTACAAAGATGAGTCACTGCGTCCTCACACTTACATCCAACCACTTCTTCTTCTTCTTCTTCTTCTTCACTTTCATTAGCGGTTGGCAAAAACCGTTAGAGGCGCAAACGACACTACTTCCGGTAACTAGTTTTAGTCTTTTTCAGTTTTAAAACCTATTAAAAAGTTAAAGTAATCAATAAAGAGACCTTATGAATTCTTAACTATAAAACATTTTTAAGGGAACATTTGTTAAGATCTGTTAATTTGTTAAGTGTGTGAAGTGATTAGATAATAAAATAGTTGTTTACCAAAATTATTCATGTTTCAGAAATATCTGTACTTTTTTCGACAACAATTTAAGTCAAAAAGTTTCCAAAAAAGGCTAAATAACCTGATAAATGAGGCCGATTCTGTCCTGGACAGTGGATCTCTTCAGATGATGGTGAAAAAAGGATTTTAAATGAATAAAATTATGAACAACCTGGATCATCCTCCATAGGAGTCTGCATAAGCTACATTTCCAATGACCAAATAACTGTGCAAATAGGAATTGCGAGAATAACTTGCTTAATTGAAACACCAATTGTGTAAAAAAAAAAAAAAAACTTTGGTTTTTTAATGGGAAGTATTTGGATGAGATGGTTTTCAGCTATTTTGAAATTAATCCATTTCACTAAACCACAATGGAAACATTTTTTGCGAGTCATTTTAATATTTTTTAATTACTTATTGCAAACAAACTTATTCAGGGGTGATTTCAATTATGTTTCTTAATTATGGGAACATGCAAGTGCATGTTCCCATTAATTTCCCAGTAATGCCCTTATTAATGGGAACAATATTAACAAAGATTTACACATATTTGCTTCTGAAAAACAGTCTTTAGTAGAGACTTCTGTAACACAGACCATTTCCCTTTGGGATCAATAAAGTATTTTTCAATTTGAATAAGTTAATAGATAGTATCGCACAGTCTTCTTCAATGTCTTCTTGTTTATTTTTGACATAACCTGAAAGCATGTTTTTGACATTTCTGAGTTTCCACATATTAAAACATACTTAATCAAACACAAATATCTGAAAGAATGTAACTTTTTTCCTTTGGAGCTGATAAAAGTTCCTAAAGGCAGAGCAGAGAGACCCCTCTTCACATTTCACCCTCTCATCTGAGCGCAGCCATTTGTTTCAAGGGGATGTTGTCAGCTCTGCCTTTACGTCACTCTGTTATGTGCAAGCTTACCATTTATGGTAGAGCTAAAATCCCAGGATGTGGAATGTGCCGCTCCCAAAACCTGAACTGCAGCCAGGAGCTGCGCTGAAAGCGGCCAGGCTGAATGAAACACGCCCTCTCTCTGCTTTGCATGAGGGCTTTAAACTTCTCTGCTGCTAAAGATCAGATCCTGCAGGAGTAAAGGTGGTTCTCATTGTTACAACCACAGCCTGACTAAAACTGTCAGTGCAGCACGGGTGAAATTAGCACAGGTTTCATATTTCCCTTTAGACAGTTATGTAGCAAATATCTACATTTACTTAATTACATTTACTTGAGTAACTTTTTTGAAAAAAAAAAAACATTTGCTGTACTTTTTACTTTTACGTGATTAATTTAATTATTATGAAGTCTTGCTACTCTTGAGTAAGATTTCTGAATGAAAAAAAATTAAAAATCTTAAAGTATTTTTTGACTAGTTTCTTGATCTTAGTACACAGGAAATGAGACAATCTCACTTAAAAGTAACTTTTTAATAGGAAATAGCAGCTTGTTTTAAGTCAATAATTTCTTAATATTGTTTTTAAAAAGTACAAGTCCCACTGGGAGATTATTTCACAAAACATTTTTCCATGTTATATTTTTCCATCAATATTAGTGAATTATTGACTTTAAAAAAGCTCCAATATCTTGCTGAAAATTTCCTAGACTAGACAAAAAATACTTTGTAATATTTTGTAGTTTTGCAGAGTAGAAACAGAATCTCTTATGTACTATACAGTATATCCTTCTGCTTTCTTGCTTATTTCACTTATTACTTGGGCCGGCTCTGGTTGCATAAAAAAAAAGATGCTTTGTTTTCAATATCTGCTCTCCTAGACAGATTCCTATCAATGCAGATAACTAAAGTGATAAACAATGCGACAAGACACACAATATTTTAAATTGTTTATTAAATATTGCATAATACCGAAGTCACAGCCATGTGTGGTATCTTTATTTTAATGTTGTTAATCTAACATCACTGCAAACAGAAGCAAACAAACCAAACCTGTTGCAGGTTGTGCATCTCATCAAACTATCCCAATTATTTCAGTTGTTAATCGTTATTTCGAAGCACTGTGTCACACTCTTAGGTACTGGTTCTAGTTCTAACAAACAGACCGTGGTTACACTGAATTATGACCCGATACATTTCAGTAAATCAAAATTTAAAAAATGACAGTAGCTGCGTTTCCATTCACTATTTAATTGCGCAATTTAAAAAAAGAAGTTTTAGCGTTATGGTGAGGTGTTTCTTGGACATATCAAAATTGCTTTTATTTGCAAAACTGCTATAGAAACAATGTCTTTGCGTCAAACGAGTCACATGATCAACAACTGGATGTTGCCACTGGCACAAACCACGAAGAAGAAAACAGAAGTAGTTGGAGGATCGTGTTTTCAATTATTTATTGTGTGAACACACTTATTCACGTGTGATTTTAATTCCATTTCTTATTAAATGGAAACACTGCAATTACAAAATTGTGTTTCATTCGACATTAGCAAAATGCTAACGAAGTTTTGCGCACATTTGTAACGGAAACGCAGCTAATGAGGCAGAATTTTGTGTTATGCTCACAAATGGCAGCGAACGTGAAAACATGTGAAACCTTCTGTGCTTTCCTCAAAACCCAGCGACAGAGAGAACAATCTGATCCTCCTGCCGTTTACAGTCTTGTTTGCTCTATTTTACATATTTACATTTCCTTTTCTCATTTAGGATGAAGTTTGGACAACGCTGCCTGCATCACATTCATATCTGCAAACATTCATTCACCCCCTGATGCTGTATGGAGCACAATAGAGCACAAAAACACTGCTGCAAGTATTTCCGACTGACCTATTTTTACATCGCGTGTTAAAAAACTCTATTTTTTTATATATATAATGGAAGTTTACAAAGCTACAAGTCGTCGCACTCTCAACCAGCCAGACACATTGATGTGAAGCTGAGGTTAGAGGAACAAACATGTCGTGGAGGCCTCTGTGGTGAAACAAAACATGAACGTTACATCAGTGCAAACCCACAGTGCAGCAAATTATCACAAACTAGCTGAGGAAAAACTCTCGCTATGTTGGCAAAGCAGGAGGGAAAAAACTTAATTAAACCCCAAAGAAATGGGAACACTGATTGTTCTGGTGACAAATCAGACTTCATTTACATCTCGTACTTCCTTCATCTGATTTCTATTAAAGTATGTTTCTTTTTCACATTTTGTCACATCAGAAGCACAAACTTTAAATTAAAACAAGTGGGATTTTATATGATCAACACAAATGAATGGATACAAAACAGAATCTGACCGATTTAATTTGGTCTAGTTTCCTGTACAAATATGGAATAAGACTAAACTAACTTAGACGTTACTTTTCAGCGAGATATAGGAGCTCGTTTTAAGGAAATAAAACAAACATGACTTCACTTGTAACATGGGGGAAATATTATAAGTGAAATATTCTGCTAGTGCAGCTGGAATTGGGTTGCTAGGTAACGGGTTGGGCTTGGCTGGCGTTGCTAGGTAACGGCACAAGGCCTGTGGATTGTGAAATAAGCGAAACAATCTGTTAGTGGAACTAGAACTTTTTAAAATCAACATCTAGAAATTATTGACTTTCTGTTTCTTGCTGAAAAGTTACTGGTTAGTTTAGTTTTATTTCAAGTGTACTGAGACAGGTCAAGATTACTTCTTAAATCACCAGATTTTCTGTTTTTGTGGAGTGGAATAAATAAAAATCATGTTTAAATGATTGTATTTGATGTCAGTACAAATGCCAACTGTTGTGCGACGGTGTCTGGGAACGTTAGTGAACAAAAAGCACCAGGAAGACAGAAACACGGCAGACCGGTCAGGAAATAACAGAGAGGTTACAGAGGACACATCAGGGAAAAACTCAAATAAAAACAATCAGACACACTGGAGACGGAGAGCAGAGAAGTTAAAACAGAAATATTATGAAAAAAAGAAAAAGTTTGAGACTTTAGAAGACATTAGACTGGGATGGAGGTTCACCTTTAGCACCCAAAGCAACAATAAGATGGATCAAAGCATATAGATGTGTTAGAATGGCCTAGCCAAAGTCTAGACTTGCATCCAATTGAGGATCTTTTTTGGAGACCATTCAAAGTGAGCTGGAGTTATTTTGTAAAGAATGTGCAAAAATTAGGTTTTGAAAACTAATACATGTCCATATGAAGTAGCACAAATCTGATGTTTTTTTGTTTGTGGATGAAACGATTGCAATTGTACGGAATAACATTAGGGCGACTGAAAAATAATGTAATAAAAAAATTCATAATTTTTTTTACTTTTTTCTCCGAATCAGAATCTTTTAAATTGTTGATGCAGCAAATCTCGTCTTAAAACTCAAATGTACCAATTAAATTTTTGTGAGGACAAAGAGCAGGTTTACAATACAGTTACAAGAAATAAACAATGTGATTATTTTCATAAGCTCACCACATAATTAACCTAAGAGTATTTGGTTATTTGGAATTTGACGCAGATTGACACAGAATCATCTTTTAATTATGAGTTAAAAGTCAAACTTGTATTTACATTTTTTTTTACAGTGGCTCTAATCCTCTTCCATACATTTGGGCCGTTCACACTGCTGTGGAAAAGGTCGGATATGAATCACATTTTGCTGTGTGAACGCAGCCTCATCGTTTCCATATGTAAACTGGAATTATGCCGCAATTAATTTGTGTTGATCTTTCATTAAATCCTAATAAAAACAGGTTGAAGTTTGTGACAGGAAGTTGACAAATGTAAAAAAGAAAAAGTATGAGTGTGAATACTTCTCAAGGCACTGTACACAGGGATAACTACTGATGGTCTGCTATACTGTAGTTGAGAAATGATGACTATAATCTTTGCACAGAGCCCTGATATGCACCAAAGCAGCTTAAACATACCTGTTTAGCAAATAACCCTCAAACTACAGCGCCATGCTGCTCTGTGCAGGTCATAACAAGCTCTACGGGTATCTGCAGAACAATCCGACAGCTCTGTTCAGGACTAACATGCACAGAGCTGAGACAGACAAAAACAAGACAGATTTTAAACATGAAAAAAAAAGATCAATAATAATCCTTGTTTTTGTAGGTAGTTTAACTGTAGGATGTGGCGTTTCTCACACAGGAAGACGGCTCTGATGCTTTCAGAGGATCTAAAGTGAAACCCTGTCACCACCTCTGTGGGAAAATGAATTGGGTTGAGATGGGATTTCATGCTCCAGTTTGGTTTTACAGTGCATGCAGAACATTTACAGAAAGAAAAACAAACACGTGCTCGTATTCAGAAGGCCTCATGTGTGTGGATACAATCTGACCCCAGAGGATGTGGTTAAAACTTGTATAAGAATCAGTAAAAATCACATTCCTGGACTAAAACTAGATAGCAGTACACTGCAAAAACACAAAATCTTACCAAGTATTCCTAATGGAAACTTTTTAGTACATTTAAAATAAGATAAAAATGACTTACAAGTAACTTTTCAGCAATATATAGGAGCTGGTTTTAAGTAAATAATTAAATGTTAATGAAAAAGTGCTAGTTTCCCTGGCAGAGGATTTCACTTCTTGAAAATATGTATTGTTACACATGAAATAATCTGCTAGTGGAAGTCGAACTCGGTTGCTAGGCGACGGGCTATGCTTGACTGGCGTTGCTAGGTAACGGCACAGAGCCAGAACTCAGTGGAACTACAACTTTTTCTTTAATATTAAGGAATTGTTAACTTAAAACAAGTTCCTATATCTTTCTAAAAAGTTACCTCTAAGTTAGTTTTGTCTTATTTTTAAGTGTATTAATATATTTACACTAGAAACTAAACCAAAAGTATCGTGATTTTGCAGTGTAGGTCGTCAGATTAATCTGCTTTTATCTTGTTAGCTGGGGACAAACAGGAAGTTAAGTGCGAACACGCCCGTCTGGTAGCTGTGCTGAAGGCGTCGGATCACCAGCTACCTTAAAGGCATCACTTAATCAAATCAAATCAAAAGCGCGCGCTTCACTTGTAGAGTACATGCAACACAGTCTGTGTGTCCTGCATTGCGTTTGCTACAGAAACAATATAGAAAACAATAGGCCTTTGCAGCGCTTTTGCTAAATATATCATTTTAAATAAGCTTGTTGTTTCTACACATGCACCCGACTGCATCAAGACGAATGTTTGGTTAAAAAACAAAACAAGGCAATACTGAAGCGGTGTCTGAAACGTTACGATTACACAGAGGTGTAGCAGCTTTAACATTCCCCTAAGAAACAACAACACTGAATTTATGGTGATTTCAAATAACCAAAAAACAACAACAAAACAGAAGCAAAATTAGACCAGTTCCAGCAGGGGTCGCTAACGTTACAGATGGTTAAAGGGCAAATATCATCATATTGAAGAGGCAGAAAGCTTAATATTCAAAGTATCTCACATTCTGTTTGTTTTCAAAGTAAATAAGAAACTTTAAAAGATAATTTTCTGAAACAAAACGAGGCTTTCAAGCCACGCTCCCTAAAACTGGAAGGTACGACCATATGTGGATAATGTATTTTAGTTACTGTAGATGTTTCCTGCACATAAATTTTTTGTTTTCTTGACAAAAAAAATTACATTTTAAGGCACAGGTCTTAAACTCACGGTCCGTGGGCCAAATCCGGCCACCGTGACTATTTATGTGGCCCTCTAGAGCGTAGAGAGCCACATAAACTGAACTTTAAGATACCGTTTGTGTACTTAAACATTATTTAATCAAAAACAAATCAGTTTTCATTTGTATAGGACCAAATTACATTGGTGTGAAAAGAAGTTAAAAAATGTTACATTTTAAGAAGTACTAATTAAACGTAGATAAGTTTCAACAATTTAATGTTTAGTTTTATTAATACATTCTGTAACAGCTGGCCCTTCGGAGACATTCATGCCAAAAATTTAAATGTTGGGCTTCCCTGTTTTAAGGCAAATATATGGAAAGAGGATGAAGTTAGCATGTTTACTACAAAGACATTCTAGAAAATAATAGAAAAATAATTTAAAGTTGACACACAGCTACAGCTGCTAGCAGAGTCGACAGCCAGACCACAGAGTTCATCAGGCTGGAACACAGTAACAGCCTGTGACGATGTTTTTTCTTCATCAGTGTCTGAAGCCACTTGATGGAGTCTTGTTGTGTGTGCAGGAGGTTCCACTTCTGCTTTTCAAAGTATGGTTGTAAAATGACGCATCTGTTTGCAGCAGTAAGTGTAAATGTTGATTTGTTGGGGGGGTGACCAGCTGCAGCTTATATGGATTTAAAGTGACAGAGCCCTAAAACAGCTCATTCTGAAGCTGACTACAATCTCATCATCTAAGAAAGATTTGTCCAAAAAATGTCATGAACATGTTTAGTTTCGGCCTCAGACCTTCCATAACCTGTTCAAGGAAGCACTATAGATCATCTTTAATAATAATGATATGTGCCCTTTAAACTCAAAATGATTGTTTTCTTCAATCAGAATTAAAGGGGAAAAGTCTGTTTGACAGACAAAATTTCACATCTGGGAAGTAAATTTGATATTTTTAAATTAAGAAGATCCATGATTGATGATTCACACCTCTGATCCCGAAAGGTGGCTCCACAAAAAACGACATTGTTCCCTCCTCCAAAGTCCTTCTTCGGTAATAAGATCCACTGTGATGTGGCGATCTAGACCAGGTGCTACATAAACACACGGACGTACTGGAAGCTATAATCTGTGCAACACCAGCTAATTCGAGTGACGTAATCCCCACATGTTGGAGACGGATGGATTCTGCCCAGAAGTGAGTAACGTGCGACGGCGGTTTGGGCGGAGGGAGAGCGCCGTCCTTCCACATCCCCCCGGCCGCACTGATCACTTCCCCAGACAAATGTATTTGCCTGGCCAGATGACTATTCTACCCAGCAGCCATGCGCAGTAGTAATAACTTCCCCAAGCTTGACAGGCAACCGTGTGTTACAGGCAGATTAGATATGGTTACAGTTTCACTTCCTTCACGTAATTCCCAGGGAAAGTCCCAAACTGTTTTGTCCTCCTTGACGTGCCTGTGGAGGAAAACGGGAAAACGGGAGTAAGTGATGGGATTCTGCTGTCATCCATTAGAAACTCTATATGGAGCAATGTGACCCAGTGACGCATGGCTCTCCCTCTGCAGGAGGCTTCATGCAATGCCGTATGGCAGGCCATTTTAACATAAAATCAATTTCACTACACTTACATTCCAGATATCTGAAACTGGTTAATGACTAGATGTAATAGTAAATTAAGATATCTCTTTATTACATTCTGGCTAGTATAAATGAGGTTAAATTTACCATTAAAGGCGACCAATTATCCAAAACTCACATTTTGCACGTTTTCTACTTCTATTTCTGTTTCTACTGGTTCTGAAAAAATAGCCAGCTTTTTGGGAAGAGGTTATTGTTTCTAAAACCTTTTTGAATGTAACATCACAAGTCAGTAGGCGCAGCAGTGGGCTTTACTTAGCAGCCTTAGCAGAGTTCCAGCATATTTGGTCAGCTGGTTTCACTGCTTTATGTCCCGTACAATGGCTACTGGAAAAGATGGGTGTTTTATTGTTGACTTACCATCCAGAAAACACTTGTTGCATTCTTATTGGTTGATTTCTAAGCTTGTTTTATTTTTGATTTTTAAAATTAGTGTTTTATTACTAAAGTAAAGTTTATTGGTCAACTTTGCATTAATACGCCCTTATTAATATGTTACTTGAAAATGGTTTGAAACCACAATAGTAATCACAATAACTATTAATTACTGATCTTTAGATTTGTAGAAGGTAATTACACATAAGCCTGTCACATTTTGCTGGATGATAAATCGTCCCAGAAGTTATTGCGATAAATGATGACATGATTGTTTTGAGATAACTTTGAAGGAATATAATGGTTATCTGGTGCACATTTTCAAAAATCAATAAAATTTAAATTCTAATGAATATTTATCACTGAAACAGGAAGGCTTTATTCAAAATAAAAACATAAACAATAAATAAATTAGTTATAAAGTTTCTCTAATCAAAATTGTCCTTCAAAAAATGTCTAGTTGAGACCAAAACACCAGACTGAAGACTTTTATCATCCAGTTTTTGGTAGAAAAAGAGAAAAACAATAAATCGTGTCAATGGAAATTTCATTTATTGCGACAGACTGATTTTATGTTAAAAGGGCTTGCCATATGCTACAGCGTCTGCTGTCATTGTGCAGAAACCCTGTATGGATTAATGTCCTGCAGGACGTACCGACAAACCAGCCGTCATCGCATTTTTCCATGACACTGACGAGATCTCCCTCCTGCAGCTCCAGCTCGTCGTCATTCTGAGGCACATAACTGTACAAAGCCTGGAAACTGGAGCGGCGACACAAAGAGCACGTGTTAAAACCAGCAAACCGGCTAGCTCCAGTCAAAGGAGGGGGCAGGGGCTTCAGCTGAAACATGCGAAAATAAACAATAAAAAATTGAAACTGTAAATAAATGTCACTCACATTCCACAGCTGAGACGGTTCGGCTCCGGGCTGCTGCTGTGGGACTGGGGTTGCTGGGAAATGATGAGACATTGTTTACTGGGGTGGGGGTGCAGTCTATGAAGAGAGTCATTATGGTGGTGGGACAGGGTGCTGCAGTACCTCACTGAGGTCTCAGCAATATTCAAGATCTCATTACACACTGCCTCCTGGTGGGAGCAGGAGTCGCCAGAGAGACATACAAAAGTCCCGGAGGAGGCCGAGGTCAGGGGAGGTTTAAGGAGTTAGAAAGAGGTGGGGGAGGGGGGTCCATTACGAAGCAAAGGCAGGAAAAAAAACGGGGAATACGGCAGTAATCCATTCAAAGCCAGAAGGAAAAGTAGAGATGTTGGTGAAGCCCAGGAGGAGAGGAATGAAACACCAGAGTGGGAGCATGGAGACAGGAAACATGAGACCGTTAGTTCATCGTTACAGGATATTAGTCAGTGTGAGCATGCAGATGGTGGCCACAGACACACGTTTAAAGGGACAGTGTTATGTTTTCCAGGCACGTAATACGAGCACAATCAAAGTAACCTTCAGTTTTCATAAAAGATTTTATTCAAAATCTGACTTAAAAACTCCTGGTCTCTTGGGAAGTTATCACACTATTAACGCTTTAACAACCTTTTTACCAGCATTTCACTGAGAGGTATCTCCTATAATGAGCTCAGCAGGTGTCTGCTAATTGCTGCTGGCTAGACTGAAGGAGCTGACTGGGGGAAGAACTGCTCTGTAAGGTGGAAGCTTGAAAACCGCAATTATAAGCTAGAAAGAAATAATTTTAACTTTCAAAATCATAATTTTAGCTTTCAAAGTCATAATTATGAGATATAAAGGATAATTAATGAAATATAAACTAATAATTTTGACTTTTTAATTGAAAAAAGTCAATTTTACATAATGCTGCCCCTTTAAGACAATTAATTTTCTTCCTAAGATAAAGCTGGTTTATATCAGATAGAAAGTTTATTTGTTCATTTATTAGCATCAACCACCAAAGTGGAATAAGCAATAATTCAATTGATCGCATAATGAATTAAAATGAACTCAATCACTTCCATTCTGATTATTAATATTTTTTGACGGGCAATTTTGTCTGCTGCTCCCCTGAGTTTCATAACCTTAAAATTATACACATAAAAACTTATTGTTTGATCATCCAGAAGCCTCCAGGTTAATATAATGGACACAGTCATGTACAGGAAGCAGCATAAAGATGCAAAGTCATAATTACGAGCCAGAAAGAAATACTTGTAACTTTTAAACTTATAATTTAGGCTTTAAAAGTCATAATTATAAGATATAAATCATAATTATGACTTGCAAAGTCATAATTATGGCACATAAAATTATAATTATGTCTTTTAAAGTCATTATTTTGTCTTTCAAAGTCAAAATTCAGACTTCCTTTTGGGCTTTTATTTTTTCTTTCATGGCAGAAATGGTCTTCCATACACTTTTATTTTTTACATTAATTAGCTAGGATATGCTTTATTGTGTGGCATTTCTTTAAAAACGTAAATTTGTTTAATTTTATTAGTCATCTGTTATCTGAAGGATGGTTTTTGATGCTTAGGAAGAAAACAAATCAAGATTTTCCCTAAATGTCAAACTTTTATGGATGAATTGTTTGTTGTCAAACATGAGGCGAAACTTTACACATAAAGGAAGTTAAAGTCGAAATGAGTTTAACGGTATTTTGGTCAAAGATCAGAGATTTTCTTACCGCAAATGAGTTAACGTTGTTGTTCTCCTGGATGTCGTACGGCATCACAGGGCTCCTGGAGATCCGTCCCAGATGGTCGGCCTCGTTCTTCACAAACTGCAACACAGACATCACCAGCGTCTTTTAATTAAAGTTTAGCTGACTGAGCTGAAACCTGTCCGAACCCCACAGCAACCTCACAGCAGATTTATTTACATGGGGATACAAGTTATCAATTATTGAGTTAATCTGAAGTTGATCAACTAACGATTAACAAATAATCTGTTTTCTCTTGTACCAAGATGGCCGACTGTATTTCCATAGTTACACATCCTCACCTTTGAAACGTATCAGTTTCTGAATGAAAAGTTGCAGCTCGGCTGAATATAAAGCGCTATTAATGCGAATCTTAAGCCACTTATCGTTTATATTTAAAAACAGAACCGCATCAAGCGCACCGGAGTCTGTATGGGCCGATACGCTTTTCCCCGTTCTTGTTCGGCTGCCATCTGAGCATCAACCTGCAGGAGGACCAACGGCGCCCTCTTCTGGATGAATGCCAAAGTGCAACACTAAAAGAAGGTCGAATCGATTGGAACTAATTTTGATCTAATAAACCATTAATACACAGCTAATCGTAAGTTCATTCATCCCCAATTAACACGCATAAAACCTATAAATGGTCACCAGAGTAAACTTCAAAAGTCCAGCTAAGCTGTTAGCTCGATGTTAGCATTTTGATAGCGTTTCCTGTTAGCGTCAGTCTCTCAGAACGTCTCTTGGCAAAATTATCTTTAACGATACAAACTGGTGGTAATTTTTATATCCTCATGCAAGGAGTTGAGCTGGGACTCTTCTTCTTCTCCTGAAAGTCTTTCACAGCCATGAAATGCAGGCACACACACACACACACACCGCAAAACCACTGAATGTTAGTGAACACACAACAGCATGCATTTCCCTACAGACTCGAGCTTCTGCAAAGACCAGCAGAACTCTGTGCAGCTACAGGTCAAACCTACAGTGCCTTGAAAAATTATGCACACCTCTAAAACTTTTTCACATTTTGTCACGTTAAAACCACCATATTCAGTGGTTTTTTTAGTGCATTTTTGAGGAATGGAAGGGAAAATGATCAACTGTTTTTTTAATAACGCAAACGGTGAAACAACTGCAATAAAAATGTTGCAAAAACCTACAATTACGAAAGAAAAGGGAATAATGCAAAAAGAACAGGAAGTATGGAACGCTGCAAACTCGCTCCACAATAGGAAGTCCTCCAAACCACTAGGGGGAGTCTGGAATCGGTAATACACACATAAAGATGCTCCTGTTCTATGATATTGTAAGTGACCGAAGTAAGATACTCTTTTTCTTCCCATCTCTAATTTCAGCTACTTTAGATTTGTCGTAATTAGGACTGCAACTAATAACTATTTTAATATTCAGTTAATCATATTAAATATTTAGCATGTTTTTGCAGATTTTTCTTTGACTCACTTAAGCTTTGTTTATGCAAAATTAGAAATACATTAAAAGATGCAAGTTAACAATTCAATTCCTTTTTTGAATAAGAAAATATATATTTAATGGCCTAAAATGCTATAACACACCATTCCTGTTGTAGCATGAATGATTTTGGTTCTCATGGCAACATATTTGGACACCACTGGGCTCAGAGGTTGTGAATACTTTTCCAAGGCGCTGCAAAAGTGATGAGCACACATCAGAACCACATCCACAGCTACTCTAGTGAGGTCAAAGGTCGTTCTGCAGTGAACACCACACACCATGCAGGTGGTACCTCTGCAGGGCTACTCTGTCTGCTGCCCCGGGCCGCCCGGCCCCGCTCCCCTTCCGCGCTCTCCCCCTCGCTCAGCCAGCCTTCCAGCACCGGCCCGCCGCTGGGGCTCACGCTGCGCGACAGGAAGTCCTCCCCCTGCGGCGGAGTGAAGGTGAGAAAGGGCGTGGCCGAGCCGGGCCTGGGCGGATGCGGCGGCGGCAGCGGGGAGGCGGCTGGAGACGCCACGGGGGAGACGTAGGGCACGGGGCTGGCAGAGTACGGCGGGGGCAGGTACTCGCCCCAGCGGTATGAGACGGTGGGCGGCGGCGGCAGGGGGGGTGTCGGGGCGGCGGGGGGGCTGCCACCACCCACGGTGAGAGAGATCCACTCGGAGGAGACGGCGTGGACCTCGGGCGAGACGGAGCGGCGCGGGGAGCGGGGCAGCGGCAGTGGGGAGGTGGTGAGGCGGTTACGATACAGCTTTTTACACAAGATGGAGGGAGCAGAGCGGGAAATAAAAGATGAGAAAAATTCACCAAAACAACAACAATAAAGAGAGATGAAGTGAACACAGAGAGGACAAAGGGACATAACGAGAGCTGGGCGATTTAAAAATTAAATCTTCATTTTCTTTGAAATGTTTTTCTGAAAATTAAATTGCAAAAAGTGAATTTTTGTTTTAAGTGTTTGATGTCTGTCTATCTGAGTTCTACAGTGGTAAGGCCAGGCTACAAGACTATGTGTTTATTTATAACAATAAAGTCATGATATTAATAGGGCTTGACGATATTACTGAAAAATGTATAAAAGTGTTTCATATCAGTCGATATCAATAATTATTGACCAGATTTTTAGTTTTAAATATCTGAAAACCTGCCAGACTGGAAGCGTTGCCTTTCCTGTTTGACCAGTTTTTATTTTTAACCAGTTATGAGTGTCGGAAACCTAAAACTGCTGCTGCGCAAGTTACTCAACAAACCGTTGCTAGGTAACCACAAGTTACTCAAAAGGTTGTTGCTAGGTAACCAAGAAGCGTGAGCTAGCTTCTCCAGTTGTGAGAGGCTGAGCGGCTGAAGCATTTCCTCTGCCTACATCTCCCAGAATGCTCAGTGAGGATTATATATATATCGAATATTCAATCAAACGTGTTATCTTTTGATATTGATCATGTGTCTGTGATATATACTGTTATTTATTTATTGTTCAAAGTCCTGCTACTGATAATAATCTGATGCTGATGTGTTAAAATATTTATTATTCCCAGTTCTGTAAAACTGATACCAAAGTATAACTTCACAAAATTCTTATCTTGGCCTGTCGCAACAACAAATCGTCCCAGAAATTGTTGCAATAAATTATAATATTGTTGTTTTGAGACAATTTTCAAGTAATAATAATTCAAGTTTATTTCTCAAAAACTAAGAAACCTTAATTTGGTGAAGAGTATTTAATACTGGAACAGGTAGGTTTTATTAATGTCCAAAATAAATAAATAAACAAAACAACCAAAAGTAATAAAGAAAATAGAAATGAAAGTCACACACAACTGAAGCTGTGAATTAAACAGATTAAGAAGTCTCTGTAAATAAAATTTCAGTTAAAAAAAATGCTAATCGCAGAGTGGAAATTACTGAGCTAATTTTAGTTTATCATGTGATTAATTGCTTATTGTGACAGGTTTACTCTCAAAATCGCCCATTTTATTTTTTTTGCTCTTTTCCTACTTCAATCTCCTAATATTCCAACTTTATTTTTGTAATAATATGACTTTATTTGCATAATAAAATAATTTTTTTTAGCTTGGCCGTTATATTTTGTTGTAAAATTTACTTGAGTCCAAATAAATAGAAGCTTTTAACACGCTTGTCAAACAAGATGGCCGCCCTGGACCATGGAAACCCACAGAGTGCATAGGTGGAAAAAGAAATCCACATTTTCCAAATATTAAAATGTATTTATGGCCCAGTCTTAACCCAGATGAGGCTGACCTGCGGTGAGGCGTTGGTGCTGCGCTGCGGTGAGTGGCTGACCGGCGGGTCCGGGTAGTCCACGCCGTTCTTCACGCGCGGCCGCTTGTGGACTTCCACGTAGGTGACGGGGAAGATGCCCTGCCGATTGGTGCCGGAGATTTTCCCCTCATACCAGTTCTCATCCACTCTGCGGATCAGCGTGATCCGCTCGCCCTGCAGAACCACCGGGTCGGGTCAGAACGGTTCTGCTTCAGTAATATTATCAGTGCCACAGACAGATGATTCACCTTCCTGAAGGACATCTCCACCACTGTGTCTCCCTTAAAGTTGAAGCGGGCGACCGCTTCTCCGTACTCCAGAACCTGAACCGGGGCGCTTTTCTTTGGCTGAGCTTTCTCTGTCGGAGGCAGGAGCTGAAACATGAAACCATTAAAGTTGATTTATTGTACGTTAGGATAGATCTGTGAGCGATACAAAACATGTTCATTACATTTTCTTGCACAAAATCATTCTTAAATAATAAGATTTTAATCTGCTCAGCTTCAGAATGTGCTGCTGCCACTTTAAATCCAAATAAAATGCACCAACTAATGCTGAAACTGGCTGCAAACAGATGCGCAATTATGCAACTGTACATCTTTGAAAAGCAGAAGTGGAGCCTTCTGCATAATCAGCAGTAATGCAGCAAACGGTTTCTGGTTTCTTAGCCGACTGAACCAACCTCAACGTAACTTCGTGGGAAAATGCCGACTCTTCCATGATGTTCCCCTTCATACCAGTTCTGATCGACTTGTCGAATTATGTACACGATATCCCCCTTTTGAAACGGTAATTCCCTGAAAAACACAACAGCACATTTTATTGGCTTAAAGTTTTGCACAACGACTGACTATTGTCTTTATTCTGATGATTTTCACCTACTTTAGGCTTTCTGCTCTGAAGTCAAAGCGTGCCATGGCTGGAGTTCTCTGTGTAGAAATGAAACTTTTCGGTTAGTTTAGCAATAAAATTCCAATATATTTTAATCGGATTGTTTTTTCTGGAATGTAGTAAAAGAAGATCTTCCTGAGTCATGTTGTGAGCTCAGTTTTGACTTAAAACAAAAAGTAAAGTGGAGTAAATTTCCATCAAAGCACTCAAAAATGTTTAGATTAACATAAAATACTTAGAAGAAAAAGCTCAGGTATTCTTTGCTATTCAAAAGTCTTAAAATTTGCGAGAAAAAAATGATAATTTTCATTAATTCAATTATTAAATATATGATATTAAAACTTATATATTCTCTGACATTATCGGAATCAAAATTCCTTTTATTTTGTTGCAAGAAAATAAATTATTTAAATATTTGTGTCATAAAATTTCAGAATCCTCTAAGATCTAAATGGTAAATTTATGAAATGTATGAAATATTATCTCCTGAATCAACTTAAACCTTACAGGACTTCTGGTAGTTTTTTTTGCAAATGTGTCATTTTACAGATTTTAAAATCATAAATGACGTCATTAATTATAGAGAAATATTTTCTTTTTTTTTTTTTTCAGAAAATTATGTTTTTCCTTGGATAAAATATTCTTCAATTGTTAAAATTGATGAGGAACAACAGAATTTAATGTCGGACCGGGCAATACATTGATTTTATTCAACTGTCCCTGTGCCGTTACCTAGCAACGGTAGGTAATTGATTTGATCAATTTATCAAATTTTTGAAGATTAAACTTTTGGAAAATCTGGATTTTTTTCAGCTGACATAAACTGCTTGTGTTGGGGGGAAATAAATAATTTCCCATCAGTTCAAAAGACAAATAGACAGATTCCATGAACACAAAAACAATTTTCAGTTACTTTTATAGATGCACAATGTGCTCCCAGTTAGTTATGGTTTCCGTCTGTCGTTTTCTCGATTTCAGTTTCTGTTATTTTGAAAAATTTCTTCAGTGAAATATTCTGGGTGGAACTAGAACTCGGTTGCTAGGTAACGGGCTGGGCTGGGCTGGCGTTGCTAGGTAACGGCGCAGGGACAGTTGAATAATCTGCCAGTGGAACTTTTAGTTTTTCGTCAATATTAAGGAATTATTGACTTAAAACAAACTTCTATCTTCCTGAAAAGTTACTCTTAAGTCAGTTTTGTCTTATTTCAGCAGCACTAAGATATTTTCACGAAACACTAGACAGAAATATTTATTTATCAGAGTGCAGAAAGTCCCCCTCCTCCGTCGGTGATAAGACTCGGCCCTGCGTTGTACCTCGATGCCTGATTTCCGTTTCTCTGCGTTATCTGTGATGTTGAGCAGGTCTCCGAAGCGCTCGTTGGTGATGAACTGGTGGTGCGTCGGGACAATCCCCGTGTGCCTCCGGGCCGCGATGTCGGCCTCCTCCTGTTCCCGCTTCAGCCGCCGCTGCTCCTCCAGGATTTTCTGTCAGGAAAACAAAACAGAAAGCTGCATTTCTGTTGCTAATTTCTAAAAAATCTGCACACATTTTAGCGATGAGTTCACCTCTTTGTCTCCATGACGCTTCCTCAACACTTCATCCTGGCTTTCCCCGTGAGCTGGGGACGAGTCTGACAGAAACAGCAAAACGATTTAATCGCTAACTTTACATCGCGTAACAACAATTTTAAACTAAAATTTTGCAGTCACCTCCTCAATTCCAGTTAACTGAATGAAAGAAAATACTATAATAAGCATTCGCACATCAAATGACCACAAAAAACAAAGTACACTACAAAACACAAACATCTGCATGCAGACAGGGATGAAAACAATGACCAAATGCTGGAAAAAATATATAAAATTACAGTAACCTCCAGTAAAAAACAAAAAATCAACATGAAATCATGAGAGTATTGATGGTGAGTGACCAATACTTTTTAAAAGTTTACATTTATTTCATTAATTTATCAATTCCCAAACAGGAAATATCTCATCTGTTTGGGAAGTAAAGATCGACGACGTGTCTAAGAGTAAAAAATGACGAAAAACCAAAATTAATATAGAAATGCATCAGTTACATAAGGTTATGATGGATATAAAAAGCCAGTAGATCTCTGCTAACATGCCCGTTTTCTATGACAAAGGAAAAAAAGTCATTTCAAAACTTAATTGTGACCTATGACCTGAACTGCTTTGTGTCTGCATGCGGTGAGCAGGTGGAACCAAAATTAAATTTTACTGTTTGTGCTTCAATCTTTGCCAAAAAGCTAATTTCTATTAGCTAAATGGGTTCTTTGTATCAGTGTTGTGCTGCAGCTTTCTAGCAGTAAAAGCCGCACCAAAGCATGATACTGCCACCACCATGCTTCACATGAGGTTCATTTGCAGCTATTGGTTACATTTTCAGCTGCTGTGGTTCTCCTTCACGCTGCCCTGAGTCAGATAATCCAAACTAATTGAAAAACCTCCTCACCTGTGGGGGCGCTGCACCAAGAACACCTGGAGAAAACGAAGAAGACGCGAAGCGCTATTTCCTCCTTCACCAAATGTAAAAAAATGGAATAGCGTCAGATTTTAGCTGCTTTAGGATTTCTCTTTTGTCTTTGGTAAAAAAACTACAGGTCATTCCTCCTGTTAGCGCTAAGCTAATGTGTTTGTTTTGGTTGTATTTACCCAGAATGCTCTGTGCTCTAGTCCACTTCCTGTTTTTGGAGCGGTCGCCGGTCTGCTTGGTGTTCACATAGCATTCAAATCAGATTTATACCTCCTGGTTCACACCTCCAGGTCAATAAATCAATATTAGTGATTAATCACATTTTTGGACGTTCTTCTCCAACAATGCTTTTCTGGATTAATGTCAGCCCAAGGCGGCCATCTTATTTCACAAGGCTAACAGTTTTCTTTCTTGGAATATTAGGCAGTAGAATTCATTTTTATTTTTGCAAAAAGAAAATCATAATCTTATAAGAAGACAATCGTAGTAATGCGAGAATAAAATATTAATATTACCAGAGTAAAGTTTAAACATTAGGAGAATGAAGCAGTAATTTTATGAGAAAATAACAAAAAATTCATTTACAAGCATTTTTTAAAAATTAAAACTAAATTCTCTCACAATTTTTAGACGTTCCTCTCATAATTTCACAACAATTCTCACAGCCGGGCCTCAGTCCCCCGATGTAAAACTCAGAACCAATGATTGAAGTAATAGCCACTTATTGAATTATTTCTGTCATTTATAATTTCTAATTTAGAAAAGAGAGCAAGAAAAAAAATCTATTGAAATTGGAAACTGAATTTGGTATGAAATAAACTGGAGATTTTATTTTGACGCCCTGTCGCCCAGCTCTATGCTCCGTTGAAGAGACTGAACTTTATAATGGGGTGCGTAGGCTGTGACAAAAAGCTACAACCCAAGTTGTTTTGGTATTTCATCCCTAAAAGATGCAGTTTGAGTCACAGTGAAAAGTTTCAAAATGATGTTTCATCATCTTTAATGTCACAAAAACCAGACGTTTTAGCAGCTTTCTCTTTATATTCTTAACTTTTGGCTTTTACTTTTCAGGTAAGCGTTTGCCAATCTTCAGCAGGCATTTAAGTGTAAACTGTAACTTGTAAAGATGTAATGCTTTCACAGCCTTCAGGACTCTAATCTGATTTCCAGAAGATATTTATGTATGTTACCAAAGGCTTCCTGAAGCTCCTGCTGTCAGTGAAGCGTTTGGATGAGTGAAGGCCACAGCGGCAGCATTTAGTGTTTAATAATCTTAAGAAAAAGCGGTCTAAGACGAATGCACAAAAAAGTCTTCATAAAGGAGAAAACTGGTTGTTTGCAATTTGCAGTGTGTAAAGAGTTCAATAATTTAAATTTTAAGTTAAATAGAGTTAGCATAATGGTGCTAAAAACAGAGTTGTATGCAGCTAAGCTATGTTAAGCTAAACAGGCTAATTGTGTGGATAGAAAAATTAATTAGTTTTCTCTGCTAAACTGATCAGTGTGTTTTCACACCTGACAATTCAGGGCCAAAATTGCAACATTTGTTAAATTTTCAGCTGCTGCTGTTCTCTTTTCCACTGCAAACGATCTAAGCCCTTTCTTGGTGCAGCGCCCCTACAGGTGAGGAGGAGAACTGCATATTCTAATTAGTTTGGTTTGTTTGACACAAAAGAGAACCACACCAGCTGAAAATGTAGCAAATGTTGCAACTTTGGTCCCCAATCAAACCGATTCTACAAGGCGGGTTATAGCGCAGGACATTCTGGGTAAATTGAACCAAAACAAACACACGTGTTTAAACTCGTGGTTTTGTTGCCAAAAACAAAGAGAAATCCTCTAACCACTAAAATTTGACACCGCTCCATTTTTGTTTACATTTCACGAAGAAGGAAGATGCGCTTAGTTTTTGTGTCGTTTCCTCCAGTGGTTCTTGGTGCAGCGCCCCCACAGGCGAGGAGGGGAACAGGTTTTTCAAAGGGTTTGGATTGTTTGCCAGTGCAGTGAGAAAGAGAACCACAGCAGCTGAAAATTATACAAATGTTGCAATTTTGATCCCCAATTAAACCAAGTCTACCAAAGTATCAGGTGTGAAAATACCTTTAGACAGCAGAGCATTTAGCGGAAATCGCAATTTTCTACGTAATCTAGACGCCTGGATGAGAGTTTTCATTCACAGTGAAAATGGAAGATGGACAGTTCCCTGTCACTTGAACACACCACACAGACTGGAAATGAGAGGACGGTGGCGTTGCTTTGTGAAGGAGGAAGGTGAAGATCAATGAGAGACCACAGAGCAGTGAAAGGGATGGAGTTAGCGACCTCTATGGTGAGCTGCCAGTAGGTTCCCGTTGGCGTCAAACACCTGGCCGTTACTCAGCCGCTCCGACCCGCCGCCCTCCAGCTTCTCCACGACCTCCAGGGAGGAGAGCCGCCGCGGGATGAGGGGCCTCTGGGCGCCTGCCGTCACCCTGGTGGCCAACAGCGTCCGGCGGGTTTGGTGCGCCTGTGGGTTCTTCCGTAACCTGAAGGGCGCCGGGCCCATGAGGAAGAGGTTTCCCGGCAGCATGGCCTTCCGCTCCGCAGCAGCCGGTGTGTCCTGCTGCCTCTCGTGGCGCAGGATGGTGGTAAAGCGAGTGTAGGAGGCCGGGCAGGCGCCTTTGCACTTGCTGGGTTTCAGGAGGAGCGGATGGTTCAAGTGGTGCAGGTGGTGGTGGTGGTGGTGAAGCGGAGGGGTTTTGGATCCGCTGAGGATCTGCTCCACTTCCTGTCCATCCCCCGATGACGAAGCCACCTCGTCCTCCGGAGATGAAACCCTGGAGTTCCCGCCCTCCGCCACAGCGCTAATATCCGTCGTTGTAGCTTCAGTCGTCAGGAGCGCCTCGGCGGACACGGCGGACGCCACGCGGTCGGGGCTGCGGTTCCGCCCGGAGTCCAGGGCGGGCAGTGACGACGAGCGGCTGGGGGTGGCGCTGGACCGCTGGATCAATGTTTCAAACTCGCTGACCCGTGACGACACGTTGTCCCGTCCAACAGTCCCGACCGACTTCTCTGTGTCGCTCTTGGCCGCCTCAAACAGCGAGGTGAGGCTGCGGACGCTGCCGTGCGGGCTGCAGCCGACCGAACTGGGCCGCTGGATGTGATGCATGGAGCGGTACAGGCTGGAGAACCCGGACGCGCTCCGCCTCACCGCAGGGGAGACGCCCCGGTCCTCCTCTTCACCAAAGCGCCCTGGGTAGATATCCTCGCAGCTGTGAGACTTGGGCTGTCTGGCGCCATCGCTCATGCAGTCCCGGTCGTCACCACCGGGTGGCAGCAGCTTGGGCTTGAACTTAGAGGGCAGGATCTGCGGTATGCAGGCTTTGGCAGCGGACAGGGGCTTCTTACTCTTACACTGGTCACCTATTGCAATACTGGCAAGAACCGTTCGACTATTTACAGAGGAGCAGGGTGAAATTAAATAGCCATTCCCACCTTTATAATCCACTGGCAAGCATGCAGGACAACAGAATAAACAACATATTAGATTACAACGTCACAAAGTTTACACACAAGAACAGTTTGAGTCTGAGCTAAAAACCTAATTCCATCAAAAGTGGATGAGAGGAAGCAGACTTGATGCTGTGAACATCAAGTAGACGTTTACTGCATGGTAAGAATGAAACCAGGAGGAATTCGCTCTCTGGCAGGAAACTACGGTGGCCCTGAAGGTCAAACCACATCAGCAAATCACTAAACACAACGGCAAATTGAATGTCACAATAAAATATTCAAAAACGCAATAACATTAGCACAACTACAAATTAAGAAAACAAAGTAAAAAACTAAAAATTAAGGGTTTTCTTAAGAAAATTAAGAAAACAACATTAACTAAGGACTGCAGTCAGAATAATATCCGGTTCTAAAGCCAAGCTCTTGGGTTTCCCACTCTTATTGTAATTGTGCTTAACACAATTAATGTTGTTGTGTTTTAGTGATTTGTTGATGTGGTTGGACCTTCAGGGCCACCGTAGGAGCCTGTATCATCGACACAACGAGGGAACAGACGGCGTTCAAACAGCGACATGCCATGAAATGTCATGTGATGTTGGAGGCTGTTTAAGCTAGCTAAAACTAAAGGCTGATCATGTTTGGTTGTTTGAGGGGATTTTAGGTGATCGATCAACGCAAAATAGAGAGTAATTGTGAAGTAGAAGGAAAAGGATTAAGGCTGAAACACAGCTTTGTTTGCAGGATCTGCAGGCGGAGCTGCTATCACGCTGCTTCCCTGAGTTTGTGAATTAAAAATACACCATGGTCCAACCGCCCCGCAGCTAAAAGCTGAAATCTGCTAGGAAAAGCTTGTGTCAGCGCCTGGTGACTCATGACTGCGATCCAGATGGTGCCTGGAAATGACACAACACTTTCACATGCTGCGAGGCTCCGCCGCGGGGCGAGCGACCGATCAAATCTGTCAGGAAAACACGCGCTGTGGAGGATGACTCTGCGTTTTATTCATGGCAGATGGAGAGAAAAGAGTCACTCCTGCTCATGAATGCAGCACAGCTACTCAGGGTATTGTTTTTTGTGAACAAAGACTTAGGGCTGAAACAATTAATCGGATTAATCGTGATTAATCAAATATTGAATTAACTCAATTCAAGCTTACTTCTATAGCACATGTGAGCAACAAGGCAGTTCAAAATGCTTTATGTCATAAAAACATCACAGAGTCACCAGTTGTGACTGTAACTCAGTAATCGATTAATCGCTAACTGGACCCAAAAACAGCCATTTGGTTGAAAAAAAACCCCAACATATTCAAAGCAGGCAAATAATTACTGATCAGAAGTAACTGCTACTTTAATTTTAACAACAATTAATCATGATTAGTTGATTATTGAAATAATCGTCAACTACTTTAGTAATCGGTTAATTGTTAACTGTACACATGGGAAAAAAGCTGATTTGCTGACAGAACAGAGTCAGAGGAGTACTTCAACCAAACATGTACAAAAATATCTAAAATTAGCATTTGGTCTGTAAATGTGTTTTTGTCAAAATTCCTTCAGCTGTAAAGTTTTAGCTCTAACTAAAAGGATGCTCGGTTATTGCATTTCCTATTTAAAAAAGGGATTGGATTACATGTTTATTTGTATATTTTAATGTATTTATAACATAGGATAAAAAAGAGAAATCTTTAGAATGTATATCCGATTAATCGCCAGAATAATCGATTACTAAATTAATCGTTAGCCCTTTAAATGTCATATTTTTTCTGAGCATCAGACTGAAACACATGATGGAGTGTTTGGTTTCTTCCTTTCTCTGCTTCATGAGCAGCGAGTGACTCAAACGACCCTCAGGCAGGAGCTGCATGTTAGTCAGTTGACTGGATGGGTAATTTTTCACACTGCGTAGCTCCACATCTGCTTGCAACAATCACTGTTTCCAGCATTGGGGTTATAATTATCCTGCAGTTCGGCTTTAAAAGTGGTAACTGTTGCGTGTTTACTCAGCTCGGTGCATCGGGTCAGAGTGTCCCCGCCTTGGATCTGCGCTCCCCTCCACCCCGGGCTCTGGCATTCCAGCTCCTGACCCCACACTGACAGCTGACTTCCTCATGCCCGCCCTCTGTTTATCTCACTGCTCTGTTTATCTGTCCTCATCCATACCCGCTCTGCCTGGAGACCGCTCCAGCTGGGCGGCAGCGGGGGGAAAAAATCCACAAGGTTTCCAGACAACCTCAGATCCAACATGAGTCAAAAAATAAACACGTGAAAAGATCCACAGGCGCATCGAAATAAATCAGAACGTTTGTTTATTTAGTTTTAGCTAGTTGTGGCAGAACGCAAAGTATTTTTTGGTCTAATTTCTACTGCAAATATCTTATAAAGTAAAACAAAACCAACTTCTCAGCAAAAACTAGGAGCTTGTTTTCAGTCAATAATTCCTTATTAATAGAAAAGTACCAGTTCTGCTGGCAAATGTCTTTCTATAAGCGAATAATCTGTCAGTGGAATTAGAACTCGGTTGCTAGGCAATGGGCTGTGCTTGGCTGGCGTTGCTAGGCAACGGCGCACGGCAGAAATAATCTGCCAGGGAAACTAGAACTTTTTCACCATTATTAAGGAATTATTGACTTAAAACCAGCTTCCATATATTCCTGAAACGTTATTTTTTGTCTCATTTCATATTTGCACTAAAAAGGCGACCAAAAACACTTTGAAATTGTTGTTTGTTTTGCAGGTGTATTGATGGTAGTTGAGTGGAAGGAAGAACTGCGGTAGAAGAATTGTAACAGGGATTCAAAATTTGTTCTGCTAAAGTTGTACTTGTGGATTTATAATAAATAAATCTTGTAATAAATAAAAACATAAATGTAAAACAACAACAACAACAAAAAAAAAACCTTGTGCATTTATAACAAGTCATTTGGGATGTTGATGTATTGAACTGGAAGCTTGGCCAACACGATGTGATAAAAGAAAAAATCACCTTTTCAAAGTAGCTTCTTGCCAAAATAAGCTTTCAGTCCCTGTTGGTTGTGTACCTTTTGACCACAGTTTTTCCTTTCACTCAACTTTCAATTAATATAGTTAGATGCAGCCAGTTTCTCTGGAATTGACCTTTAATTATTTATTTGTGGCAATTTGTGGACATAATGTGACCTTTCTGTACTGAAATCCATTTTATTTTTATCCTGTCTTTGTGTAAGTCTATTCGCTTTAAAATTTTCCAAAAAGCTTTTATTTCCTTTTCTTTTGCTACTGTTGCACAGAAATTTGCCCACTGCAGAGACAATAATAATCCCAAAATTATTGCAAGCAAAGAAAATATTTAAAAACTGGAAATTTGTGAAAAATGTATTTAAAAAATGAAACTCTGAAAAACTTCTCAATCAAAAAATATTTTTTGAGAGTTATTATTTTAACAAATAATTTATGCAGTTCCATATATTTTCAGATTAAATTTTGAATTTTGAAAAAGTCTAAAAAATGTGAATAAAAAAATGAGCAAACTGCATAAATATGTACAAGATTTTATGCTAAAATTTTGTTTTTTGATTGAGAAGTTTTTCAAATTTAAACTTTTGGAACATGTTCTTTGCTTGTGATAATGTTGGAACTAATTTCCCTCCATAAATGACAGAAATAAATAAACTTCTTTTGATTTCCTGGTTTATAGACGGTAATGAATGCTGCGACGTGATTGGCCGATAATGTGCACTGTGTGTAATCCAACAGAACGGTTCAGCGAATCACATGCATCTAGAAGTTTCAACATTTTCCAACATCTGCAGCTTTAAGAGCTGCTTACACTGCAAAAACACAAAATCTTATAAAGTATTTTTAGTCTAATTTCCAAATGTTTTAGTACAACTGAAATAAAGCAAAACTAAAGCAGGAGCTTGTTTTAAAGGTGCAGTATGTAACTTTTACAAAAATGTTTTTTTTTTTTATTCTAATCAGAGCCGGGAGGTGGGTCTGACCGCTGTCAATCAAATTTGTGTACACGCTGCTAAATGTTTTATTAGCACCGTCATAGGAAAACTGTTTATAAGCCATCATCAATGGCTCTGCTAACTAGCGTTAGCACTCACTGCTAGCTGCAGTGATTGACAGCGGTAAGACCCGCCTCCTGGCTCTGATTGGTTGTTTCTAGAAGCACTAGCAGATGGAGGAGGAACAAATTTAAAAAAAAAAGATTATCTATCTTACATTACGACAAAATGATAATGTCATGTAAAAAACATATTTTTCAGTCAATAAATTTAATTGAATATTGAGTACAGATTAAAAAGTTTTTTTACTTATAGTTTCTGTATTGGTTCCGATATTGAAAAAAAATCTTTTTCGGTTATTGGTGACTGTTCCTGATCTATTCGGTCTAATTCTATGCTTTACTATTCATTTTACATTGTATTGAGAATTTCCAATTGCTCTTTATGAACCGTTTTAAAGAATGTTTCAGTTTATTTTCAACATGTTTGACCAAAGTAGTCAACCTGAATTTCTTTGTAATTTATTTTACGTTGGCTGTTCTACTCCTAACTGCACTGACTGAACAAAAATTAAGTATTTTTACACGTTTGACCAAGTTTCTGAAGCAACTGGTGCATTTAACTTACCAAATAAATGTGTAATTCGGTTCATTTATTGTTATTATTTTGTGTTTTTGCAGTGAGCGGCCATGTTTGATGCTGAGCAAGCGTCCTACCTTTAGAGGAGGAGGAGCTGCCAAGACGCTTGTTTAAAGCCCGCAGGCCTTGCAGGGGAATGTCGCCGCCCTCCAGGACGCTCTTGTAAACGTGTCGGTCGCATTCTGGAGCGGCGGGGTCGCCAGACGACGACCCCCCGTCCTTCTCCACCTCGTTGTGTCCAGACTTGCTAGAAGAGCTGCGGCGCAAACGAGAGAGAAAGAAGTTAATTAAACACAGCCGGGCGGCGTCAATATTTATTTCAGAGATTTATGGAGAGAAATTTGTTCCAATATTGCTGAAGGCGAGGAGAAGGTTAAAAAAATTTACATATAAAAAAAATTAATTTACAAAAATAAAACTAAATCAAAGTCACATTTTGAGTGTAATTCACATTATGCTGAATTAAGCTGAAAATACATTTATGCAGTTTGTAATTTCTCATGTTTTGTAAATTACTTATTTTGCGAGTTTTATTTTTGCTAATTTTTAATAGTTTTTTTAGATTTTATTTTGAAAAATGGAAAAATTTAAAAACTAAAATGAGCAAAAATAACTTGCAGTTCAACATTTTCCAGATTTATTTCATTTTAATCATTTTCTCAGATTTTATTTTTGCTAATTTATTCATGTTTTTTAAATTTTGAAATTAACTTTAAATATGTTTTATTGTTTCAAAAAAATTGAAGCAAAAATAACTCAAAGCTCACAACTTTTCTTAGGTTTTTTCTATTTAATTTTTACTTTTTTCAAATTTATTTTTCCAAAACAGAAAAATAAATTGAAAAAGAAAAAAATTCGTTTTCAATTTTTTCAGATTTATACATTTTTAATTATTTTTCAGATTTAATTTTATTTATTACTTTTTTAGATTTTTGCTAATTGAAATATTTTTTTGAAAATAAATAAAATAAACATCTAGAACTAGCAAACTGCATAATTATGTACACATTGAAAATGGATCTTAGATCATATTCTTTTTGATTGAGAAGTTTTAAAAAAAAATTTAAAATGCATTTTTGTCACATTTAAATTTTTGAAACATGTTCCTTGGTTGCAATAATATTGGAACTAATTTCCTTCCATAGTTTATTATCTAAAAAAATAGAACGAGAAGCGGGTAATGCTCCGTCGTATGGGCCTCATTAAGGGGATTCTGGGTAAATATGTGAAATGCTTGTGGGATGTGATGTAATTAGAGCGGGAACAACGTGGATCCAGAGCGAAGGCAGAGAGATTTCCCTGCGTTGGAAATGATTTCTATAAATATTGGCTCCACTTCCCTCCATGCGCTGCTCACTCTGTCCTCATTCTGCCGAAAAGCTGCGACAGAGAAGCGTTTTTAAGTCGTTGAGCAGCAGGCGGCTCCTTCAGAGGTGGAAGGGGAAATATTCTGCCATGGCGTCTGGGTGTGCAACAGGAATTCACGTAAATGTTTCTGTGGCTGATTTACGATCAGATTTAAAATAATCTCCTGAGAAGCTTCTAGTAAAAGCAAACGCCAAGCGGCGCATGTTCTGCACTTCCATGCTGCGCATCCCTGCGTATCTCCAGTCTACAACCTTTCCTGATTGCTTTTCGTTAAACATGACGGTAGAAAATGTCAGATTTGTTCCATTTTTGCTCTTTTATCAAATCTAAATACTTAAACTCAATCAACACTTCAAAAACACAAAACTTTACCACATAATATTTGGTCTAGTTTCTACTGCAAATATATTATTACACTTTAAAAAAGACAAAACTAATTTATAAGTAAATTTTTAGCAGAAAAATAAAATTAGTTTTGTCTTATTAAGAAACTAGATAAAACTACTATTTTGTTTTTGCAGTGTACTGTAAACTGCACAGGACGTGTGATCCACTCTTCTTTGCAGAATTGCTGTAATTCAGCCACATTCGGTGGTTTTGAGCTAAAACAGCTTGTTCCATACTTTGACTAGGCCACTTCTGAATTTTTATGAACTCATTCAGAGTCAAACTTATTGCTGTGCTTTGGATTCTCGTCCAAAGCTAAAAAAAAATAAAATTTATTATTTCTTGAAGCACCAAAATGAGCCCAGACCATAATACTTCCACCACCATGTTGGACTGCTAGTGTGATGCTCTACTTACACTAGTTACTACTTACAAAAAACAACAAATAAAATCAACATTTTCTGTTTTCGAGAACCTGTTTGACAACATGAAGTAGGCTAAAAAACTTTTGCATGAGGAAAACCATTTACTTTCTGGTTTAAATATCTAATTAGACTTGAAAAATAAGACAAAATTAACTTAAAAGAAGCTTCTCAGTGAGAAACAAGAGCTTGTTTTAAGTCAATTATTCTTTAATATTAATAAAACTGAAGTTTTCCAGAGATTTTCTTCCACTTTTTATGAATGTTCAAGAATAATTTACTTAACATAAACTCTTACATTTTGCTAAAAAGTTACTTTTAAGTTAGTTTTGTTTCAGTTAAAGTGCACTAAGTTATTTACAGTAAAAACTAGACAAAAATACTTGTAAGATTTGGTGCTTTTATGCCAAACATGACAGTTTCCTTCAGGAACCTGCTTCATGTTGTCAGACAGGTTCTAGTAAACAGAACGTGTTTATGTTTGTAAACATTGTTGTGACGGTTTTATGTTGTTTACATCCGTTCTGCGGCATCATGACAGAACAAACGGGTCCGGATCGCTCCAGCCTCTCCGTGTCGAGCCTTTAAGTTCTGAAATGTGTCAGAACCAACGGCCGGGTCTGAGCTCTGCTGAGGCAGGAAAACAGCGAAGCAACCATAAATTTGCCCCTCAGAGGGAAGTCGGTTTGTGAGCAAAGCTTTCCGCCGCCAACGTTTTGAGTGGCTAAACTTCCATCGGTCTTTAATCAGGGGTTGCTTCCTGTCCAGCTCTCAAGCGACAGACGTATCAATGGAACAAAAAGCTGGTTTGGGGTTTATTTTAGACGCCCCCGCCCCCCCGGCGCCCCCTCCTGGTGACATAACGACTGCAGCAGATGGGAAGCAGAAACGAAGGTTTATTTTCTCTAGACAGTTACCGTGCCACGGCCACAAATTCCTGGCATTTTATTGCAGGACACAGAAATAGATGCTGTCAGTCTCCATCAAACACAAACAGAAGATCAAACGCAGCTTTTGATCTGCAATTAACAATTATTCCAGTTATCAATTGATCTATTGATTACTCTGATTAGTCGGATAAATAAAAGTCCCACATTCTGCAGATTCTTTTTAATTTAAGCTTTTTTTAAAATATGCAAATAAACTTTTTTCCCTTCTTTTATAGTTGCATGTGTAAAAGAAGGGAAATTCCCCGTTGGGACTCGAACAAATAATTTATTCCCTTTTTTTCTTGCTTAAAATGCAAAAACTCTGACGGTAATTTTTTGGGATTAACAGAATACACTGCAAAAACACAAAATTTTAACAAGTATTTATGTCTAGTTGCTTCTGCAAGTATCTTTTTGCACTTGAAATAAGGGAAAACTAACTTAGAAGTAACTTTTCAGGAAGATATAGAAGCTTTTTTAAGAGAATAATTCTTTAATATTCATGGAAAAGCAGATTAATTAATTTCCTTTTCCATCAAGACAGGAATTATTCACTTAAAAAAGCTCCTATATCTTCCTGAAAAGTTACTACTAAGTTAGTTTTGTCCTATTTAAAATCTAATAAGATATTTGCACTTTAAACTAAAGCAGCAGTGAAATATTTGGGTAGAAAAGTAGATTTTTTGTTACATAATTCGAACCAGGTGAAGCTGAAAATGCCACTTGTGGAGTTCTGGGTTGAACAAACAAAGACGGGTTTCATTTTTCTTAAATGCAAAATTTGTAATTTTTTGGGGTTAATTGCTGCCCCGATTGTGTAATTCTTTCATCAATTTGCCTTTTTTGAGTCTGTTTACTCCAGTTACTGATTAATCGCTCACTAAATACGTTGATTAATCTGATTAATCGCTCACGTTTCATGATCTGGTTATTCAGCACATTCAGGCGGCGGTAACAGTTTTTAAGTTATGCAGCAGCTGGGAGAGTTCCCTTTATCCCAGTGACATCCAGGTTCCTGTCTTTAAATAAACTCCCCCCCCCCCGACAGGAGCCATATCTACAACCTGAAGGGAAAACAACACAAAATCCAGCCAGGGGACACTCTGTTCTGCTGGCTTTTTGCCTCTTTTACTGGAAACTGGTGTTCATCCCTCTCTTAATCACATTAAGTCTGTAAGGATGAGGCGAGATTTTAAAGCTGGAAGAGCTGGGGAAAGGAAGAAGCGTTGACTTACTACTGCTGCAGGTCGGAGGCTGTTTCCAGAGGGCTGAAGGAGGGGGCACTCTGCAACAAACCAAACAAAGAAGTCATTGATAGATCCACAGGAAGATCTCCTCCCGCTGAAACACAGGCAGCAGCCTCCAGTCAGGCCAGATTCTGCCCTCCGTTCCTCTCGGTTGGCCGTGTGTTTCTGCGTCGAGCGTTTCCGAGCGTCTGTCGGCATGGACCGGGTGGGGGGGCGAAGCGTGTGTTTTGGCCTGCATGCAAGTTGGGAGAAAACAAGCGGCAGAAAGGAGAGTGGAAGGGAAGGGAGGGCTGGGCGTGCGTCGGTCAGGGGGCGCCATGCGGGGAGGGGAGGCTGTCATGGCTCAGCCTATAAGCTGCTGTCTCCCACTGAAGCCACTTCTTTTGTCTAACTGAGTCGCTCTCATTACCAACGGAGCAGACGGGGGCAATTAACCAGCTGGTGGGGCAAGGAGGCCGAATTACACGTCTCAATACGGACACAGGAGCTCACCAATATGCAAAAGATATGAGGGCTGAAACGATTAATCACGTAAACCACAATTAATCGATCAATGAAACAGTCGCAGGCTAATTTAGTAATCAATTAATCAATAACTGGAGCATACAAACACAAAAATAGGCAAATTACTAATAGAACAACACAATCAGAGCAGTAATTAACCCCAAACGGTACAAACTTAAAATGTTGTTTGCGCTAACTGGGTTGAGCTGAAAAGATTAATTGGATAAATCGGGATTAATCGATTAATGAAATAGCTCTCGACTAATTTAGCAATCGATTATTTGCTAACTTTTGTAAACAGACTCAAAAATAGGCAAATTGCTGAAAGAACAACACAGTCAGAGCAGTAAAGACATGTGCATTATGCTTTAACTTAGCTGGGCTGAAAAGATGAATCGGATTAATTGAGATTAATCAAATATTGAAGGAATTGACAATTAATTTAGTTATCGATTAATCATTAACAAGAACATACAGACTCAAAAAAGTAAGTCCGCTCTTACTAATACAAGAGCGGACTTATATGTAAAACATTTGGGCTGAAGCGATTAATCGGAATAAGTGCGATTAATCAATGATCACAATAGTCATAGATTGATTATTCGCTAAGTGGCGCGCACAGACTCAAAAAAGACCATTTTAAACATAATCAATGCATTATTTAAGCCAAGACTGAACAACATATATATACATTTTGCATTGGTTGTCGAATTGCACTCATCAGCTCACAGATATATAAAACTTATTCGGAATTAAACAATTAATCGGTTAATCACAATTAATTGATTATTCACGTCATCGTCAACTGATTTAGCAATCGACTAATCGTTAACTGGATCATACAGACTCAAACAAAGGCGGTTTGGTGGGAAAAATCATATTGAGAGCAGTAATTAAGTCAACATTGTACATAAAAGACAACACACTGCAAAAACATAAAATTTTATGAAATATTATTGATTTAGTCTCAAAACACTAACTTTTCAGCAAGAAATAGGAGTTTGTTTTAAGTCAATCATTTTTTAATATTGATGAAAAGTACTGTTTTTGTTGGGGGGTCACAGATGGAGCGTTTTAAAATGCTTTGGAGCTAAGCTAATTTAAGCCCACTGTTTCTGCTGCTTTCCGCTTTTCGGACGTCACAGCAGGTAAAAATAACCAGGCTCTATGAATAAGACCACAAGTGTTGTTTGCAAATACGATTGCACAATCTCCCCCCCTGTCTCTCACATTCCCACCATCCCAGGGTTGCCAGTTTGGGCAAGTTTCCTCCCAGTAAGACTGCTTTCAAACACAATTTTATAAAGCTGCACAAAACTTTTAATAAAATGCTGCGTTATTGCACTTATTAGTTAATTTATGTTGAAAATTCGAATGTGACAACATTAATTATTGGTTAAATTATTGGCAGGGGCGATTCTAGGATCTGACCTTTAGGGCTGCTTGGCCCCCAGAAGGGCAAAGGACCAAGAGAAGTTATTCGTTGGTGTGTTTTTCTAAACGTCACTGCTTATTTACATACATTCACATAAGAAATGTAATAGTTTTGTCCAACTAAAACTGTTAATAACTACATACAGGTCTGGAAAAAATGAAGAGACCTCTGCACTGAACCCATTGAAAACTTCCTGGTTATTCCACCAAATATTGATTTCTGACTCTTCCTGAGTTAAAACATTAGTTTTGTTGTTTCTAAATGAATATAAACTTGTTTTCTTTGCATTATTCAAGGTCTGAAAGCAGTGCATCTTTTTTTTATTATTTTGACCTTTTCTCATTTTCTGAAAATAAATTCTAAGTTTTTGCTTGGAATTTCAGAGACATGTTGTCAGTAGTTCAACAATCTTCATTTTACTTAAACATGTAGCTATAAAGAGTAAAATCAGAGGACTGATCACTTTTTCCAGATATATATATATATATATATATATATATATATATATATATATATATGAAACAGAATCAGACGACATCATACCGCCCAACATCTGCTAACATTAATGAGACACATGCAGTTGTGGAGTGACACAGTCCTAGTGGGGTCTGCTCCCCTGGAAATTAAAATACAACCTACTCAAAACTACGCATTTCCAGTCATTTGAAGAGCATTTTACTATTTTCATGGGATTAATAAACCTTACAACAGTTTATTCTCAAGGTAGAAGTTTAGGTTAAGGACTAGTTCTTATTCAAAATCAATATTGAATAAGAACTAGTTTTTGAATTTGGATTTCCTTTGGCCAGGATGGGGATTGAACCCATGACCCTGGCATTTTTAGCACCACACTCTGACCATCTGCGCTAACCAACCATACATTATGTTAAGCTTTCATTGATCTAAGAGAAACTTACATGATTTTAACAAAAGTGCTGATTTAAAAAAAAAAAATCATACTTTTTAATTTTCCAGCTATATTCTATTTTCATGTGTTGATTTCGGATTTCATTTGGCCAGAATGGGAATTGAACCCATGACCTTGGCATTATGAGCACCAACTTCAAACCAGCTGAGCTAACCGGCCATACATTGAATTCATGATTTAAGAAACACTTACATGATCTTAACACGATGAAATTGAACTTTAGATTTAAATGGGCCAGAATGAGAATTGAACCCATGATCTCAGCATTATTAGCTCTGACCATCTGTGTTGATTTTCCGAAGACTTTGCATTTTATTTGGCAAGTATGGGGATTAAACCCTTTTTCAGCCATTTTTAATTTTGAAGTGTTGATTATTTCAGAGCCATTTTTATTTTGAGGTTTTTATTTTATTTTCCATTGTTTTATTTTGAAGTGTTGATTGCGTGAAACACTTTAGATTTCAGTTAGTTAGAATGAGGGTTGAACCCGCAACCTCTGAGTTATAAGCACCATGCTCTGACCAGCTGAGCGAAACTAAGCTGGTCAGAGCATGAAGTTTTTATGCATTAAAAAAAATATATATATTTTTTTCAAAAGCAAGTGTTGATTTCATTTTCAAGCAATTCTTTTTTTTTTTTTTTATACAATTTTATTTTTGAGGGTTTTTATTTTTTTGAGGTTTTATTTTTTTACTATATTGAGGTTTTTTTTTAAGTGTTGATTGTGTGAAACACTTTAGATTTTGTTTGTTAGAACCAGAGTTGAACCTTGGAGTTAGTAGAACCAGGCTTTAGACTTCAGATGTCCAGCTGATATCCGACGTCCTCAGGATTTAGTAGTACGGTGCTCTTACCGGCTGAGCTAATCTACCGTACAGACTGATGGCGGTTCCTGATCCATTCTGTCTATTACACAGCAGCAAACTGCGCCATGACGGACATTGTTTTTGTCGATCGATGTACACCGTATCACTGAAATTGTTCAGCTGATAATGCGCGTCTTTTCACTCACGTCTGTACTTTTTAAAGCGTTTTTCTTCTAAGGACATGGAATCGGGTAGAGGAAGATTTAAAAAGACGCGGGTTGCTAGCAGCTCACCGCGGCTGCGTATTTTCCGTCTCTAGGCAACCGTGACGTTCAGTAGCGTTCAGGGGTCCTTCAGCTCCCGCCATGACAGTGTAGCTGACCTTAATATTGCCTGTGTTTTATTTTGGCCATTATTGTTAAACTTAGTGTTGATGTGTTTATTACAGGCGCGTCTATAGGACTGTTATGCATCGGTTCAATACGGGACGCATATTTAACGGCCAAATATGGGACGACCCCGTATTTTACTGGATAGGTGGCAATTCTACTCAGGGGTGCTGATATACAGTTTTAGCGTCCCTAAAACTGGGCTAGAAACGCCACTGATTATTGGTCAATGGTCAATCAAGGGTCACTCAGTTGTAGCAGGGCCGGTCCAAGCCTTTTTAGGGCTGAGCAGATGTTTGTAATTACATCATACCAGCGTTGTTTTAAACTTACAGGAGAAACAAACAAAAAATTATTTAGAATTGGAAATGCAGTGGGGTATTTAAGTGTGTAATATCATTGAACTATTTGAAAGCAAATCAACCATAAAATAAGAAAACACTAAATTGACAGTAAACAAGTTAGATATTTTATATTTGACCTTTTTTTTAGTGTAACAACTAAAAATATAATAGAAATAATTTTTCCTTTCATTTATATACAATATCAATAATTTCAAGATATAAAATATTTCTATTATTTATATACTAAGGTTGGAAGATGTGTCTGAAAAATATAAGTGTTTCATATCAGTCGATATCAATAATTGTCCAAATAAACAATTATTGATTAGTTTTTTTTTGTTGTTTAAATATTTGAAATATTACCAAACTGGTGTCACGACATTCCTGTTTATTTTTAAGCAGCTGTGAGGCAAAGTGGTGAAACTGTAAAGCACTGCTGCACCAGTTATTCAACAGGTTGTTGCTAGGTAACTGAGGAGTGAGAGAGTTGCTAGGTAACCAAAGAGCGAGTCAGTTAGATGGTTTCACCAACCCAGCTCAGAGTGTTTTTTTGGGTTTGGGTTGTTTTTGGCTGGAAATTGCCAGTCAGACATGGCAACCCAGCCCCAAGCCTCCCTGGCAGCCCTGCGGCGCGGCCGAGCCTCCACTTCCCACACCAATGACCAAACAGGGAACATTCTGCGCTGCTCATTTGCCACAACATGCCTCTGCGCCTCGTTGCCGGGGCAGATGATCATTAATAACCTCGGAGAATAAGAGCCTATCTTTGTAGGAGCCGAACACCAGGCTGGCAGGTCTATAGTCGCGTCTATTTATAAAGCTAAATGTTCCATGGCGACTTGGAGAACACACCGAGGGGTCACCGATTAATCTTCCACGTCTTCCACCCCACCACCTCCAACTCTCTTATCAGGGGCAATAAGAGAGCGTCCTCTGACACTCCCGGTTATTGGGCTCACACACAAACAGCGTCAGTGGAAAGTAAACAGGAAACAATTATGGAGGGCTTATCTGCAGTGAAGGACTGGAATTTTAATCTGGTTATTTACAAGATGACTGATTAGTGTCAGTTTATGAGGACTTTTCCTCGTCCAACGGGGGGAAAATGGATCAGTTTCAGACTAACCCGGCCGTGTTATCACAGCATCGTGATACTCTGGGACGTCCCGGGAAAAGACATAGCGCTGCAAATGGGAGATAATGGTTGGTGACACTATATACATCCTGCTGGGATGGAAAGTGCTCTGTTTGCTGTTTCATCCCCTCCTGCTTCCATTTTCTGCCCAAATCATCTGATCTCTCCTGGTGCTTCAAACAAACGGAGACATAAACAATCAGATGAGGCACGAAATGCCCCTCGTCACTTAATGGTGTTTTATTTTCTGAGGTTTTTATGGAAAACACTATTTTGTTCTAGTTTCTACTGCAAATATCTTGCTACACTTAAAACAAATCTAACAAGTAGCTTTCCAGTAAGATATTCAAGCTTGTTTTAAGTTTTAATCTTTAACATTAACAAAAAATGTTTTACTGCTAGATTATTTCATAACATAGAAAAATGTCTTGTTATAAGTAAAATAAATAAACGTTTTTATTAATATTACGTAATTATTGACTTTAGAAAAGCTCCTATATGTTGCTGAAAAGTTATTTCTAAGTCAGTCTTGTCTTATTTTAAGTGAGCTAAGATATAAGTTGAAACTAGATCAAAAATACTTGGAAAGATTTTGTGTTTTTGGAAAAGCATAAAAATTTGCCAAGTATTTTTGGTCTAGTTTTTAGTTCAAATATGTTATTACACTATACATAAGATTGATTAATTGATTTTATTTAAATAGGACAGTGCATATTAATGAATGTGCAATGTTGTCATAAATATACCAAGTTTAGCTAAATGCTAATTTTCATAAGACAAAACTAACTTCAAGTAACTTTTCAGCAAAAAACAAGAACTTGTTTCAAGTCAATAATTCCTTAATATCGATGAAAAAGTTATATTTCCACTGTCAGATTATTTCACTTATAACACTAGAAAAATGTCTTGTTGTGATTGAAATAATTGGCCAGTGAAACTAGAACGTTTTCATCAATATAAAAGAATTACTGACTCAAAAAAGGTTATTTTATCTTATTTCAAGCAAACTAAAATATTTCCACTGAAACGTGGACAAAAATACCTGGTAAACTATTTTTTACAGTGCAGAGAGCAGAAAGCAACTAAATGTCCAAATCTGTTCATGGTTTAGCTGTTTTACAGAAAACAAGAGGCTACGATCCAAAACGCAGCAGAAATCTCAAAACAGAAGTTTCTGACAGTAGTTTATCGAACATTTAAAATGAAAAATAATCTATTAATCTCAAAGGAAGAGAAATTAAATAAACTCTTATGGGATTTCTGACTTCAATTGCTATAGTTACGCGTCATCACAAAATAGTATTGGCAAAAATTAGTTCAGCTACACAGCATCCGAAACAATTTTTTTTAAAAGTTGTTAATTTTTTTACTCCAGAAATAATGAGAAATAAAATTTTTGTTGCTTGAAATTATTGATTTTTCAGAGAATCTCCGTTCAAAAATGAGCTAAACAACCGAAAACTGGACCAGTTTTCAGACAAACCTGCAAACTGAGGTATCTAAGCAACACAGGCGACAACAATTCATCAGAACCGCCACGTTTCCTAACAGCTGCTCAGACGGCACTCTGCTGCTTTCACAGTCAAAATAGAGCGGGCCGGTGTAACACGAAGCCCATTCTTTCCAGAACCTTATTCGTGTTGATGCGTTCTCATGAACACAAACATGTGTGACGGGAGCTCATCCTGCCGCCGCTAAATGCTTAAAGGTAAAGGTTAAGTGTGTAACAGAGGTCAAATGTGAGCGCACAATGAGCTGGCGGGCTTTTAGCGTCGCCCCGTTTGGAGAACGTCAGGCGGCAGCGGGGCGGCGCTGAGATGGAGTCGCCGTGGCGCTAGCAGGGGGCCGCAGTGATCTTCCTGAGCATTGATACGTGTGGAACTCCGGCTCCAGCTGGCTATGTATATCGATGACCCACCGCTTGACTGGAGCTGTCACTGCATGTATTTTCAGACGCAGCTTTAAACCCCCATGTGTTATTAAAGAGGACCATTACCAGCAATCTGCAGCCTCTCCACAAGCACTGAAAATAAACGATTCTTTCCCTAAAAGAATTTAGATGATTCCAGTCTTCAAGCTCAACTGTAAACTTCTTGAAGTCGATCAAAATGCCAAGAAGCTTTTAACTAATAAAAACTTATATTGCAAAAATGTTAAGTTTTGCAAAACTTTACTTAAAATTGTCTCAACTTGGGTTGAGTTCTGCAGACAAAAGCTGCACCAATTACAAGTTTCTGGCCGATAACGGATTTTTAAAGGGGATTTATTATGCGAAATTCAAATTTTGCACATTTCTAATGTTTTTTGGTGTCTGAAAAATGAGCTGTTTCAAAACCTTCAGAATGTAACGTCACCTGGAAACCCAAGCTGAGTTCCAGCACATTTGATCAGCTGGTTTTTTCGCTGTGTGGGCTGCACAATGGCTGCTGGAAAAGACAAGTATTTTGTTGTCGACTTGCCATTCGGAAACCACTTGCTGCATTCTCGATGGTTGTAAAGAAGGCTCCACTTCTGCTTTTCAAAGATGTAAGGTTGTGTAATTGCACATCTGTTTGCAAGTGTAAACGCTGAGTCAAAGTGTTTTTGAAATGACTCATTTTCCAGACACCAAAAAACATGATCGTTGCCACCCAATCGTTCTCCTCCACCTCCATCCTAGTACCGTCTGAAGAAATGCACCATTCCTAACCTAAAACTACCAATCAGAGCCAGGAGACGGCTCTTAGAGCTGTCAATCATTCACATGTATTCACTGCTAAATGTGCTAACAGCGGAGCAACAACTTACAATTCTGGAAAAACCATTTATCCCCCGTCATCAGTGGCCATGCTAACTAACCATAGCATTCACTGCTAGCTGCACTGGAGCAGAGAGGGTGATTGACGACGTTAATCCTGGCCCTGATTGGTTGTTTCTAGTTAGCAATGGGAGCACTGGGAGAAGGCAGAAGAGATACATTATCTGTCTCATACCGTCATTACATGGTGACAGTTTCAACAAATATGTAAGAAAAGACACATAACTTACATACTGTATGTACGGCATCATCAGCTCTTTATACCAGATCATAAAAAAAAAGCAGATATAAAAATGCATCTCCTTCTCCTTCGCTAATACCAAACAACTCCTGATTTGTCAATCAAGCCGCAATGAGCCATGGTGTCTGGCTGGCCTTAAGGTCAAATGCTGCACATACCAGGTGCAGCTTTAGAAGCAGCTTTAACATTAAACAGGAGCCAGTCATCAAGCCGAGCTCACGTGGCACCCGTCCAGACAGAAACCGAGTCTGGCAGCTGCCGCCGGTACTGAGCCTCCTGGACCTCCTGCTAACCCCAAACTGCAGCGTCTGAACGGCGCAGGAACATGAAGCCAGTGGTGCCGCCTCACCGGATCCGGGGCGGGAAATCAACATCTGTTTCTGGGCAGCGAGGACCACTTCTGTCCTGAGGCACGCGTGTGTCACGGCTCTGATTCAGACCTGAGCCACACGGATATTTTGGTAAATATTACAGGCACGGGTCAGCCTGGAGCCTGTTGCTTGTTGGGTGGACAACAACAGGGAAGAGACTTCTGGGCCAATCATCTGATCCAGACCTCATGCTCAGAAAACACCGCAGGCCAAAAGACGAGGGGCAAAATCCCAGTTTCACAAAGAAATTATTGGTGTAACTGAATGAACATGAATATTGTGCAAAAGTCACTTAACAAAATGTGGTTTTACTACAACAGCACAGGAAACATTTTGAAAAAAGATTTCTTTTAGGAGTAATTTTGGTTTTGCTTCAGTAATTTTATTTTGAAGCATCGCTACCATTGATTAAATGCTTTGGATCTTCTTCCCTCTCTGAGCACAACTGTCTTAAAAAACATTCACTAGAGACACACCTGTAGTTTTTATTAAAGTTTCACAATTTTTATACTGAAAGAAACCGATTTGGAAAAATGTTTCTTTAGTCTGATTTTGTTGTGTATATGAATTATTGTCATTTTGATCTTTAAAATGCCAAAATTTCCACATAATGTTATAGTTTGGCCTGTTTCATGATGTAATTTTTAAATATCAAATTGTGTTTTGATCAGTTACTCAGTACTTAACACTTTTTCACTCACACTTGAGTAATTTCTCTGATGGCTACTTTTTATTTCTACTTGAGTAAAAATATGTTGTAATTTATCTACAGCACTGAAATACGCTGTCGTAGTTTATCCATATATTTGCTTTGACATAATTCTCAATCAACACAGTTTTGTGTTTTAATAACTATGTATTCTAATGCGCAATTTATTTCAGTTCCCTCCATGTTTAATTGTAACAGGAAGTTACGGTTGTTTTGAAGCAATCTGATTGGCTAACATAGCGCTACACTGCCCTCAACAGGCCAGGCATATTTAAAACGGATTTGTGTGGGTTCTTGCTAGGCTACGTTAGCGGAACTCACTCACTTTCTGGTTACCTAGCAACTTACCCATTCTTTGGTTACCTAGCAACAACCTGTAGAGCAATCTGCGCAGCAGCGGTTTTAGGTTTTGCCACATAACTGCTTAAAAATAAACTATAGTAGGAAAGGCCGCTCCATCAGTCTGGTAGTTCAAACATTTAAAAATACAAAATTATCAATAATTGTTGATATTGATTGATAGGAAACGCTTATGTCGTCCAGCCCTAATGAAAACTTTTCTTAAACCCATGTGGACAATGTTATTATTATTATTATTATTTTACATATCTGTCTACAAAACCTAACAGTGTGGGTCTTGTACAGAAAATAACAGAAAATTCAAGAAAACAATACATTTTATGACTGATAATCAGTATTTAGCCTCAATGATCCATGCAATCAGACACTCAGAGGATCACAGTGGGGTGGGAGAGGAAACAAGCAGATCTCACAGACAGTTTGTTTAGACGTTCAACATGGATGTTACATGACATGCAGTACGTGACGATATGCTGTCGTCGTGAGAACAGCGACCACTTACCGCTTTGTCAAACTCCATCTCTGAAAAGAATTTATACCAAGGCTCATTCTCTAAATCTACATCTTCTGGACTTACATCCTGAGTAAAGGGGCATGGCGACAGGAGGAGAAAGACAAAGAGAAGACAGTTCAGACAGCACAGCTTATGCACACCAAGGCAAAGAGCCAATCAATGAAAGCAGATGTGATTTATGAAATGACTCTTCCTGAAATAGTTTGATATTTTCAATAAGATGCTGTTTTTGTTCCCTGCGAAAAGTGATGCAGCAGCAGCAGCTGATAAACATCACAAAGCATAAAGACTTGAAAACCGGAGCCAGGAGAAACCAAACCCGCCTGTTACTCTAATTAGTTTGTGACATCCAATCTGCCCTCTTCACACCACAACTGTCCAGCCTGAAAGTTTTGCTTTCATGCCGACTACAACATGGAGAAATTCAGGGGTTTTCAGGCTTTCTGCTGCTGCCTTTTGCTTCATATTTCAATGGATGTGAAGCTGATATCTCTGATCAAACCATAAAATAAAATCCAGGTTTTGATGCATAAGCCGAAGGACATTTGCATAAAGTGCCATGCAGAAAATATTCATATTAAAAACCATAAACTTTAATGTAAGTTTTGGGAAATTTTATGAGATAGACCAGAGGTCCTCGGTGGCACTGACTAACTCACTCATTCTTTGGTTACCTAGCAACTCACTCACTCTTTTGGGTTGCCTAGCAACCATAAAACTATTAAGTAACTTGCGCAGGAGCAGTTTCAGGTTTCAGGTTTCAATTTGAAGTGAAAACCGGATAAAACAGAAAAAGTAACCACTAGTTTGTCTTTAGTACAGATACATAAAACAAAAAATTAATCAATAATTATTGATATCGACTGAAATGAGAAGCTTAAATATTTTCCAGCCCTAAATAGTATGTAGTGTTTTACAATAAACATAAAACATGCCTTTCTACTGACTACAGACTCAATGGAAATGATTCACAGCTTCTTTATTTCATGTTTTTATTTAAACATAAGTTGACGGCCTAATAAAGCCACAGCTATGAACATATTGATCATTTTGATCAATATGTTGATCACTGAATGTTTGTGTTTCAGACTGAAATGTAATTTTAGATTCACGTTAATTTGTATTTAAAGACATAAATTTTAATAAAACAAGCAATTTAAATCTGCTTAGTTAATCACAACCCCCCAGCAGTACTTCCACAACATGAAGTGAAGTATTGAATTGGTATTAATTACCTTATTTATACTTTATACATACAGTTATGCATGACTGTATCTAAGATAAAATCCCGTTGAAATACATTGAAGTTTGTGGTTTTACAGAAAGAAAGAAAGAAAGAAAGAATGAAACTTTCTGCAAGGCTCTCTGTGGGTTTAAAGATACAGAGTAAAATCAGTGAACCAAACATAAAGAATGAATGACTGCGTTCATTATTTTACTGGTGAACTGGAGCGAACTGCAATGGGCAGAATGGTTGGCACTGGGATCGGGCCAGATCTCAACCAGCCTGGCAGTAATTACAAGAACACATCTCTGCTCTGCCACAATAAAGCATCTTTTCTAAATATCTGAGTGGAAAATGATTAAATAAAGACGACAAGACGAAATATTTAATTCACCGCAGACAATATGAACGTAACAGGGTTTTTAATTTAACGTTATTATAGATGCTAGTTTGTCAAAACTGCTTTATTTATTCTTCAAACTCATTTTGTTAAGTCAAAAGCCTTTCTTATTGTGACATAAGTTACATTATGATGCTCTTGGCAGTTGGTGGTTACCATAGCAACCGGTAACTGTCAGCTCCTCCCCCTTTTCCTTCTGTGGTGCGCATTAGCATCAGCTCTGTTTTCTTTAGCAGTATTACAGTCTTAACATTTATTCCAGACAAATGTACAGATACAAATAAACATGGTTTCATGTATAATTACTTCATATTTTAGAATAAAATAGAATGTACTTTAAGCAGAAATTGCGTTGTTGACAGGCTACTCCATCCAAAGTGTTAAATATTAGTTACCAATACAAATATATAAATTCTTTAAAAAATATATACATAAGTGTGATATCGTAAGTAACTAAAATATGACAAAATATCACAAAGAAGCATGCACATGGAAAAATTTTCATTTATAAATAAATCTATAGACACGTTGCATGTTGTAGTTTACATCCAGGAATTTCGCGCACAACGCTGGGGACCGTCTGCAGCCGCGCTCCATGGAGGTGTTACTAATTTAACGCTGAAAAACCGTTGAAGGACAACTCAAAGCCACCCGTATTCCTCTTTTTTCCTCCCTCTCTGTGTCAACAATGCTTCACGCAAACTCGTTGCCATAGCAACTGACTTACAACAACGCCACTAATGTATCAGCATTCAACACCAAAAAACACACAAACATTTACCACACATTCAGTCCATTCCAGTGCTACGGCTTTAGGCTTGATGTTTATTTTGCGTTTATGATTAAGTGATCGCTGTGGTAGATTAGCCAGCGCTGCTATTAGCTAAGCTAACACAGTGGTGGTTTATTAGCTAATCTAGTCTGATCTACTCAACTGATGATGTGTCAGCGTTTCTGTGTGGGTCGACTTTGTTTTAATTTTCAATTAAACCAAAACACAGAGTCAAGTTAACACAACTGACCTACTTCCCTCTCCTTCGCTATTTTACTTTAACTGAAACATCTTCAATAACTTTGAAGAATCTGAATTAATGAGCTACAAAAACATTTCGTTTCCCTGTGGGACTAGCACAGCATATTTGAATTTTAGTTTTTATTTATCTAGTTGTCAGAGTGGAGCAGAAGGTTCTGGGTTCGATTCCCGGCCTAGGGTCTTTCTGCACAGAGTTTGCATGTTCTCCCTGTGCATGCGTGGGTTCTCTCCCGGTTCTCCGGCTTCCTCCCACAGTCCAAAAACATGACTGTCAGGTTAATTGGTCTGTCCAAATTCTCCCTAGGTGCGAGTGTGTTTGTATGGTTGTTTGTCCTGTTTGTTTCTGTGTTGCCCTGCGACAGACTGGCGACCTGTCCAGGGTGACCCCGCCTCTCGCCCGGAATGTAGCTGGAGAGGCACCAGCAACTCCCGACCCCATTAGGGACAAGGGTGAAAGAAAATGGATGGATGGATGGATAGTTGTCAGAGTGTTGAAGATTGGTAGCAAAGCACTGCATCCCTGTTTCTTGAATATGTCGCATATAGATTTAAGATTTCGCGTGTCATGTTGACGGTAGCCATCGCGGCTGGCAGCTTTTTGTGACGTCATGCTGCAACGTGTCTGTTATAGTTTATACTGTTAGAGTTAAAGCTTCTGCAACTGTTAATTGTTCACTAAGAGCCATTGATCGGTAGTTGGAACTGATTAGCTTTATTTATTATATTGTTTTTATTGTATATTGGCAGAAGCTGCTGGACTGATGCTAACTTGATTTTTTCTTTGTAGGTTTTATTTGTTTTTCATACAAAGTAATGCTCCAGTTATTAAATGTGTGATAGTTTTGAATGTTATATGTGTGATTTTATTTCCTGTACTAAAAAAAATACATATTTACGTTAAAGACACGATTAGTTATGCAGATTAATGCGATCACAGTCTGTTGCCGTCGGTAACTGTGATGTTAACCACCGACTTGATTTGTTTTTCTCTCTATTGTAATAAATGCAGTAAACCTGAGTGTTGCTAACCGTTAGCAGATGCAGAGGTGGCAGAGGGAGATGATGAAGATGATGAAGGGGAGGATGCAGCTCAGACGACACACAGACACACACACACAGAGAGAGAGAGAGAGAGTGTGTGTTACCGTTTTCTCCAGCTTCAGGACGGATGATTTCCCCGGCTCGTAGTCGAAGATGCTCCTGGGCTCGGCACGGTACTTCCTGGTGTCCACCTTCTTATCCGGCGGCTCCCACTCGCTCCTGCGGAGGAAGGACAGTCAGAGAGAGAGAGACACCGAGAGCCAATCCTCATCCGGCGGTCGCCATGGCAACCGGCATGGGCTGAGACGATTTCTCATAAAAAAAAAAAAAAACGTGACGTTTCAACGCGGCTTCCTCCTCCCTGTAACGACAACACGGCAGAACAATCCAATCTGGGCAGTGATTGGATTATGGAGGCGAAGCCAGACCCGGTGAGAGAAAACAGCTTTTCCCAACGGACGAAAACAGAACATTAAATCAGAACATTAAATCAGGACATTAAATCAGGACATTAAATCAGGAATATACGGAACCAGAACACTGACAAAACAAAGAGAATCACCAATTTAATCTCAGGATTCTGAATTAAATATTCTAAATTTGATTTTAATATGAGAATTCTGACTTTTTCTCAGAATTCTTATTAAAATTGAAATTTTGACTTTATTCTTAGTCTTCAGATTTTTTTCTGACAGTATGAGAACTCTAACAATTCTGATCTAATTCTTTGAATTCTGATATTAACCTCAGAATTCTGGTCTTTTTCCTCATAATTTCAACCTTAAGTTTATAATTCTGAATTTTTCCAAAATTTCATAATTCTGAATTTTTCTTTGAATTTGGAGATTTAATCTTAGAATTTTGACTGAAATTTTAGAATTCTGATTTCACTCTCAGAGTTTTGATTTTAACCTTCTAATTTTGACTTACATTTTAAAACTCTGACTTTAATTTCAGAATTCTGACTTGTCTTCTCAGAATTTAGGTCTTTTACCCCAAAACCAAATCTTGTTGTGGTTTCTGGATCACCTTGAATCCAACTTTCCACCATCTGAGCCACTTTCTCCCTGAAGTGCCTGAAAACTGGTCAGGATGATGAGAAACAGCCCAGGAGCCAGCAGTAAACTGGAAGTGACTAAACAGCAGCAGAAGCTAGCGGTTCTAGTGGATCTACTTCCTGTCTGGAACCGGACCTTCTGGCAGACGGCTTGAGAGACGAGGACCGAGTTGGAACCGGCATCAGTCTCCCTCTGGAGTCCACCAGGTCGTCGCTTTTAGAGCGAGGAACAGTTCTTCCTGAAAAACAAATCAAACTGAACACAATTCTCTGAACAGTTCTCTGAACAGTTCTTCCTAAAAACAAACCAAACTGAACACATTCTCTGAACAGTTCTCTGAACAGTTCTTCCTGAAAACAAACCAAACTGAACACATTCTCTGAACAGTTCTCTGAACAGTTCTTCCTGAAAACAAATCAAACTGAACACATTCTCTGAACAGTTCTCTGAACAGTTCTTCCTAAAAACAAATCAAACTGAACATATTCTCTGAACAGTTCTTCCTAAAAACAAACCAAACTGAACATATTCTCTGAACAGTTCTTCCTAAAAACAAACCAAACTGAACACGATTCTCTGTCGCTTCAGACGGATGTTCAGAAAACTCACCATCTTCCAGGTAAACATACGGGGTGGGACCATCGTCTGAAAAAGAAGAAGAAGAAAAAAGGAGGAAGAAGAAGAAGGAATGTTAAGTTGCTTTTGATAAAACACTTAAATTTGGTCTCATATTAATATTTTCTCTTAATGTTTCATTAAATCGGTTCTTTCATCCGACTGGAATAAGTCTACGACAAGCATCTTAATGAGATCAGAGATTTAAACTACAGTGGACACAAAGCGACAGGAAAGCCGAGGGAATGCAGACGTCTTGATTTTAAGCAAGAAATACATTTAAAATCTCTAAATAATTCAAAACACATTAAGGTTTTTTTAGCTTTCCATTAGGTCCAGCATCACAGGATCGCCGACTCAATCAAAGAGCGTCAAATCGAAGCTTTTTACAGGAAGCGTCGCTCGGCTAAAACTGGGGTTTGAATTAATGATGAGGCACGAAGCCGAGGCAAAGAACTCAGAGCTATAAAATATACACAGATTTTTGTCAAATATTAGTTACAGGAGGATTAACAATTCATGTCCAGACCACTTAAACATCAAACTATCTTCTCCTCGTTTAAATCTTGGTTTACTCACTATAAATAAATATGCAAATTAACCACATTGAACTGTGATAATCTGGTGCTTCAGTCTGTACACTGTTAATGAAAAGTAAAGGAAATGTTCTGTGGAGCAGCAGTTCTCATCACAGGCCGGTAGCACCACCTACTGGTCACAACTCAGCACTACAACCAATGATGAACAATATTTTGAAACAATTAATAACAAAAAGGAAAATAAGTGAAATAAGGACCAAAAGAGAAAAGTTAGGATCAGTGAGGCAGCAGAATTTTAAAGGAGTGGAGCATCCTGGCCAACATCCTATCTGTGTTTGTGCTCATTATTTAGAGTCAAATAATTATCTAAACAACCAAATATGGAAAACCTTATAAATGGTGATAAATGTTTGACTGGAGCTTCAGATGGAAACGTCATCACGACTGCAATCATTTAAACAACTAAATGTGATTTTTCTCATATTATTTCCAATCGCTTTTCGAGTTTATTGTAATTCTTTAAATATCCAGACGATCATAGGAGCAAAGTTTGGGGAATAAATGCGTTTATTTACAAAAAAAAAGCTTTTATATGAATGAAGTATTTTAGATTGATCACAGACATTTTCTAGAAAAAACTTGGAAATTTTTGAATTTCAAAAGTTGAACATTTTCTAGAAAAAACCCAAAATGTTTTACAAAATTCTCAGAAATTTTTGAGAAGAAATTTCCATCAGAAATTTTGAGTGTCTTTTCTCAAAAAACTGATTTTTTTTAATTGAAAATTTCAAAGTTAAAAAAAAAATGTTTGTTTTTTTTAGATTTTTTTTTCTTTTTGCAAATTTTCAACTTTAGAAACTCAGTAATTTCTAAAATTTAAAAATGTATGAGTATTTTCTTGCAAATTTTTAATTTTTTGGCAGAAATTTATTCCTCTTCTTGTATTTTCTTCTACCTGCAAAAGCCCCAATATGCTGTCGTCAAAAAATATGAAGTTTTAACAAAAACACAAATATAAATGGAATATGAAGTTTATCTAATTCTGCAAAGAAATAATCTTGATTGTGCAGGGTTTAGGTTTGGGAAGCTCATTAAAGAGATTTTACTGATTAAAAAAAACGGTTCTTAAAGGAACAGTAACTGTTTGAAAATCTTCCTACTTGAAAAGGTCACAGAGGACGGTGAGAAAATAACAATAAAGGAGGAGTAAAACAATAATTTGAATTAGTCACTGCCGATGTTTTGAAATATTCAACAATGAAATCAAGTTTGTTTTTCTCGTTAATTTAAGCTATTTATTCTCATTTTGTGGTCAGGATGTCCCTCCAAACACTGGACGCTGCAGGCTGATTAGTTTTGATGAATTTAAATTAAATATTGTCATTTGGACGTTGCTGTGTTGTTCATGCTGCAAAGCATCCAAGGTAGATGAGGCATGCTACGTGCTGCACAGCTAGCTCCGGCCAGCCAGAACAGTAATTTCTGATCAGTGAAAAATATTCAGTCCTTTCAAGTTGAACCAGAAATTGAAATACAAATCAACACAGAAAAAACAAGCAGAAATGAAGATGATGAGAACCAAATGGAGGAAGAGGGGAAAGAAAATCTGGTGTTAGCTTGCTCCTGCTAACCAGCGTTAGCTCTTTCTTATGGTGTTAGCTCTCTCCTGCTAACCAGCGTTAGCTCCTGCTAATATAGTAAACAGTGGAGCAGAAGCTAATCATGTTTGTTTATCTTGTTTATAACAGGACATAAAAACTTATATTGTTCACATTATCTTATATTTTGAGCATTAACCTGATTTCACTATAACCTACCAACATGCATTGTGTTTATGAGAAATATAGTAAAAAATACCCAATTTTTAAAAAAGTAATTATGAATTCTTACATATCACAAACATTTGGGTTGATAGGAATATTACAAGATTAGCTTATGTTTATTGAAATTTTAACATTTTTGCCCAAATTTACCTGAAATAAAAAGAAAGTGTGGCTGCTCGTCCCCCAGCCGCATTGAATCAGTTTAGTGATTGTTTCCAAATGTGGCTGGAGGCTCTGAGGTTTGGACAAACACCAGGGAAGTTTTAGTTAAAGCGTTTCTGTGTTTCTGCTGGCTGGAGCTGAAGATGGCTGCAGATTAGTAACGAGAGCGCGGCTGCCGCCATCGGTACCTTTTGGGGTCATGCGAATGTCAAAGGTCTCGGGGAAAATGTAGGTGGGGCGGTAGGGGTTTTCCTCAAAAGGCTCTGAGTGAGACAGAGGACATGAGGGACAGGGACACCAAACGGACGACTGCGGCTCAGGAAAACGGACTTACCAGGTAATTTATGGATCTGTTTGAACATGGTCTTATACCAGTCCTTGGACTTTTCAGTGTTCTGAAATTAAAATGTGAGAAATTAGAAACAGATCATGTAGAGATTACAATGATAATCAGAACGCACTGCAAAAAATATTTCCACGTATATTCTGTAATTTCTAGTGAAAATATTTTTGGACACTTGAAATAAGACAAAACTAACTTACAAGCAACTTTACAGTTTAAGTTAATAAATCCTTAATGTTGATGGAAATAAGTACTAGCTCCATTATTTTACATATAACTAGGCCTGTCACGTAACATTTTATCATAATAAAATGATGATATTGTTGTTTTGCGGCCATTTTCAAGTAGTATAATTTTAATAGCATAAGAATACATTGTCAAAGATTAATTAACTTTAAATTCAAATGAACATTTAAGGAAGGCATTTTAAATATCAAAAATAAATAGAAACAACAAATAAAGCCAATTAAAACAATAAATTATGCAAATGGTTTAGAGTTAGTTTAATTTTTCATCTGATTAATTGATTTATTGCAATAAATTATTACAACATTTTAGAACTTTTTTTTAAATCAATATTCACTTAAAATAACCTAGTTTAAATTGATAAAAATGACTTTAAAGTTAGCTTTAAAGTAGATATTTACACTATAAAACAGACCAAAACTACTTGGTAAGATTTAGTGTTTTTGCAGTGTAGTCATCAATAACAGAAGATTAACTGCTAACCCTGATGGAAATAAGTCTGTCTTCCACAGAGGAGTAAAGAAAATGTGGTTTCTGTGAACAGAGCGGTCTTTATTAGACCATAGGGAGTAAATCTGTCTTCATCAGACCGGCTGTGATTGCTCACCCGCACAGGCACAATGGGTTTGCTTATGGGGCCGCCAACGGGGGAGTGCAGCGCCAGCCGCAGCCTCGACCCGTCCATGTCAGAGTCCGGACTCATAGAGTCCCTGCTGGGATCGGGGCCTTGGTCTGGGGCCGGATCCGAAAAGCACCGCAGACCGACGGACCGACATGAGGACAGAAATAGACACCAGGGGAAAAACATCAAGACAAACCGTGCAGATCAGAGACCGTTTCAGCAAACTGCTAGATTCATTTAAACGTTTTTTTTTTCTGTTAATTCAGATAATTTAACTCTAAATTTAGCCTCTAAATTTCTCTAAATTTCACCAATAAAAATAATTTTATATGCTTATATGGTATCACAATATGAGCGTTTCGTATCAGCCAATACTGATAACTGTTGATCTGATTTACTTATTTTTTTAAGCAAAGTGGCGAAACATTAAACTGCTGCTGCGCACGTTACTCAACAAGTCGTTGCTAAGCAACCAAAGAGTGAGTGAGTTGCTAGGGAACCAAAGAATGAGTGAGTTGCTAGGGAACCAAAGAGTGAGTGAGTTGCTAGGCAACCAAAGAGTGAATGAGTTGCTAGGCAACCAAAGAATGAGTGAGTTGCTAGGGAACCAAAGAGTGAGTGAGTTGCTAGGGAACCAAAGAGTGAGTGAGTTGCTAGGCAACCAAAGAGTGAGTGAGTTGCTAGGCAACCAAAGAGTGAGTGAGTTGATTCCACCAGCTTCCGTCTTCAAATCTATCAAATGTTTGTGATACGTTTGTGCTGCGATCGTGTTAAAGATGTTAATAAAAAAGCTTCCAGAGGTCATCAGAGGGCAGCTGACCTCTGGTGACCTCTCGAAACTTTTTTTAATCGTGTCTTTAAAATGATAGCGACACAAACAAACATTGGTACAAACGTACCACAAACATTTAGCAATTTTGTTGGATTGGACTAATGTTGGGCGGGGCTGGTTGACCTTTTAACCTTTAAACTTTCATTAATATTTTCAAAGCAAAAGCAGCACAAACAAAAAAAAAATGCTGCAAAAATGTAGTCAAGTTGATTGACACCAAAAATGTCTGATTTGAAGAAATATCAGACTACCTGTATATATGCTAGCAAATAATTAATCAATTACTAATTTGGTGCACCAATCGCAATAAAATTGCTGCTGGTTGACCTTTCATGACCTCCAGAAACATTTAGTAATACATTTAAAAGTTTTGATGCAAAATGTCTGACACAAATTTCGTTAGATTTGAAGAAAATGGGGGCAACAAATATCGTTACTGAGTTCATATGTCTATTTATTCAATAACTCAGCAGCAAAAAGGGCTTCAGGATAGAAAATGTTGCTAATTTTGTTTTTAATTTTCAGTTAAAACGTGATTAATTAATGACAGAACTTGCAGTTAAACTAAATATACAACTATAATTTGATGATTGTTGTCACAAGTCCAAACTGTTGCAATGAGGAGAATAAATGAAGCCTGACTGCAAAACTTTTAAAATATTTCACAGCTGTGCAGGAGTCTGTATGGCAGTAACTGTTACCATAGGAGTGTGAATGAGGCACATTATGGCGGTTTATTACGGTGGAGACGTGAGAAATGTTTCTGTGTTCATGTCCAACATGGACGCTACAATCAGAATGGCGAAGAGGTTCTGTGTGAAAGAAACAGAACCTCTCAGTTCTGGGCTTTCACATGTCAATAATCTCAGGGGAGATTCCACACTGACTGTTTATAAGACAAAAACCAAGAGAAAACGGAGGAAACAAACAAATATTCTATCGGTTATTCGGACAAATAATTGATTAATCGGATAAGAAAAAGCGTATGCCACACATTTTTCATTTTATACAACTAATTTAGCAATGTATTTCTAAAATTACATAAAAAGGATTAAAGGGTTAAATAAAACACCTGCAGAATGTGCCAATTTTTATCCAATTAATCAAATATTAATCGATTAATCGATTACTAAAGCAATCATTAGCTTCAGCCCTGCACACGTACATGTGTACTAAACCAATCTGTGGGGGATTATAAAAGTCCATCATCATCATCATCATCATCATCATCATCATCATCATCATCATCATCATCATCAGACTGTACAAATGTCCTCAGGCGCCTCTGACTCCAAGGATTGTTAAGTAGGCGGAGAATGTGGCCGGTTTCCAGCATCACTGCCTCTGTCAGCTGGTTTAATTCCCACAATGCATTCTGGCGCCAAATGTTCGCCAGGTGAGCTTCCTGTCTGGTCTGCTGCCTCAAATCCAACAAACTGTCCTCGAACCAACTCACTGAGGCTGAGCAACAAATGTTGAGTAGCTAGCAAATACCACTGGATCACACTAACATGAAGAGAAGGAATGTCTTTAGGAGAAAAATGAAACCAAATTCCTTGTTTATGTGGTGAATGGTGAATAAAACAGACTCTGATGTAAATGAACACATGAAACCTGATTGGTCTGCAGAGCCGTTAGATGTTTACATCATGTTGTTCACAGATTAGCGTTTCTGTAGCAGATGACAGAAACTCTCCTTTTCTTCGTTTACAACAAATCGATTAATCGCATCATAAATTTAAATAGTTTCTATTTGCATCATTTATTGTTTTTCTCTTTTCTCTCTTTTTATCAAAAACTGGATGATTGAATTATAAGTTGGTTTTTTTTCAATTAAAATAAAAAAGAAACATATTAGCATGTTATTATTATTTGATTAATCGTCAAAATAATCTAAAGGATAATCAGTTCCTAAAATAACCTTCACATCTGGATTTAAATTCAGATTAAATGACACTGGACTTTGTTCATTAATTAGGTAACAATTTTATTTATTATTAGAGTTATGTCTGCCTCATACTTCATTTTATTTGTTGTTTTTGTTTATTTGTTTTATTTAAGATGTTTTCAAGTTCCAGTGTCAAATGTTAATCAGAATTTAATGTTTATTAATCTTTGATGATGTGTTATTACCTTTATATTACATGAAAATTGCGATATTATTGTTTATTACAATAACTTCTGGGACAATTTATCGTCCAGCAAAATGTGTTACAGTGATAGGCCTTTCTACAGCAGGGATTTAAATATATATGTTTTTGTAAAAAATAGTTATTTTTAGTTATTGAACTGTTACTGTTTCGCTAACAGTTAACAGTAACAGTTAGCTATGCTAAGCTAAACAGGCTAATCACGCAGCTACAAAAATTAGCATGTCATAAACAGTTACAAACAAACCTAAACATGCTAAACAGATCCATGTGTTTTATTTGTGTTATTCCAGTTTTGTTCATTATTATCTAATACTGAAGTGAATTTAGAGGAAATTGCGATTTTAATCTGCCAAACACGAGAGCCAAAATCATTACATTGAAAGAACTTGGGGGGCCACAAAACTATTTTAAAAGAAACTTTTTGTGTCTTTTTTATCTGATCAATAAACTAAAGTGACACTTTCAATAATTGTAAATACAAATCATGGAAAAGGTTTTGCATGATTGCGTTGTAAGACATGTTTCTCACTTTTGGGGTTGATTATTTCCCTAATTGACCTGAATGCTTTGCATTTAGTAAAAGTGGCTCTAAATGTTTAGTTTCTCCAAAATCAAGATGAATGCAGAAACTTCTTGATATTTTTTTAAGAAGATGTTTTTCTCTCTAGAAAATTTTGCTCTACAAAAAAAGCTTGCATTGAGGTCTGGGGGCCGCACAAAATCCTTCAGAGGGACAGAAATGGCCCCCGGACCACACTTTGGACACCCCTGGCCTATAGCTTTTGCCCGTTTTCCCCCTAAGAAAACAACATATTGTCTCTGTGTGCAGAAGATCTAAATTTCTGCCCGATGAAAACGGTAAGTAAATGTGCTGCTGAGGCCTGAGCGCATACCTTCGACGTGAGGCGGATGCTTTTGCTGCTCTGTGGCGAGAGAGAGACAAACGGTGAAAAGTGACTCAGCAGCCAAAACTGAAGTGTGAAAGCATCAGTTTGGTTAGAGATGCAGAAGCAGAACGACAAACGTGCCTCACAAGTTGGTGATGGGTCAGAAACTGCAGGTGCTGCGGCGGCTCACCTCTGTTGTGCTGCAGCAGGACGATGGTGGGGTTGACTGAACTGGTGCGGGGATAAACACAACCGGGAGGCGAGGGGTTAACGTGCAGAGCATCTGGAGGAGAAGCAGCTTTGTTTTCTCTTACGCTTCTGGGTGAAAAGGCCTAAAAATCGCAGAAAAAACAGAAATGAACGGTGTGTTTCTGTAAACCGAGGTTAAACGAGGTGAAGTGATCCTACCTGGCACCAGGTGTTGCTCTCAGGAGGTAAATGAGACGCGTTGCTGCTGCCGCCATCGGACGCTCCTGCTTTGGATCCGTCTCCATTAATCTGGCCGGCCCAGCTGCCTGAAACGAGTCCAGAACGTTCTGAGCGCGGCAGCCGCTACTGCAGCAGAACAAACACTGGGGGAGGCACTGAAAGGTGTGGCATGTCAGTGAACCGCAGCAGATAAACACAGCAGAGGATCAGGGACACTTCACAAGAAAAACACAAGAAGATATCTGCCAAAAAAATCTGGACATTTATAGAAAAAAAAATGTTTAAGTTTAAAAGTGGAAAATTTGCCAGAAATAAATCAGCCATTTTTAGAAAATTTGTAGAAAAATCTTAGAAATTTCTGAAATTTTGCTAGAAAAAGCTCTAAACTTTTAAATTAATCTAAAAAAAAAATTCTAGAAAAAAATAGAAAATTTCAGATATTGAAAAGTCAAAAATATTTTAGAAAATTTTTTTTAGATTCACCCCACAAATTTTCCAGAGAAAACAAGGACACTTGAAAAGTGAAAAGCTTGAAAAGATAAAAAATTGCTAGAAATTTTTTTTCTAAATTAATCTCACAAATTTTCTAGAAACACACTGATGTTTCTGAGTTTGAAAAGTCAATAATTTTCTAAAGAAAACCCCCATTTTGAGATTAATCTAAAATTGTCTAGAGAAAGCATAAAAATTCTGAGTTTGGAAAGTGAAACATTTGCTAAAAAAAATAACATTTCTGATTAACTTAGATTAATCAAAAGATTTTTTCTGGAAAAAATAAGTACATTTCTAAATCTGAAAAGTAAAAAAAAAACTGCTAGAAAAAAATCTGATGTTTTGAGATTAATCTGAAATTGTAAATTTTAAAAGTAGGAAAAATTGTGTGGCATTTTCAAACTCAGAAAATTTCTGTGGTTTTTTTTCTATAAATTTCTGAGTTTTTGCTGTGATTTACTGCCGGTGTTTAAATCGCCGTTGCAGATAACTGCTGCTGCTTGTCCTCCGTGTTTTTTCCTTTGCTTCACGCACAGAAAAGTGGAAAAAAACCCAGATTCTTCCAGAATCTGTGAACTTTGTGGGGAGAACAAAAAGCCTTTTCAGACAGATGCAAAGATCGTTTGTTCCAGTGGCCTTTTTCATCCCGCTGCGCAACAATTAAAGCTTCTCCCTGTTCCCGGTCCGGTTCTGAAGGGTTCTGAGCAACAAACGAGCCCACAGTGGCGGCCCGGAGCGCAGCGTGGGCAGGAAGAACACTCTCTGACATTTGCATGAAAATATGAGCAATCGGTTCTGAAACAGTCTGGGTCAGAGCTTAACGAAGCCTCCTTACAACATGATGAAATGATTATTGCCCTGCGCTAAATATTATTCCATCATGCAGTGAAAAAACCCGACGTACTTGTAGCTGTGATGACATTCGGCTCGTCGCCGTCGTCATCGTCGTCGATGTGGACGAGGGTCGCCCTCAGGGTCACCACGCCTTTCCCTTTGCACACTCTGCTCGGGTCCAAATCTGAAAAAGGTTCATCCCGATGAAAATGAAGCGGCTTCAGAACCGGAATTGTTTCAAAGCTGCGGGGATTTCCTGGAATAGATCCGCCTCATCAGAACCAGGCCATCACATTAAAACGCTGTGAAGCTAATTAACAGAGTTCGCTGCTGAGCAGATGGAGGCTCAGGTAAGGATGAGTAAAACAACTTTTTTTACTCATGTCTGTTTTTAAAGCAGTAGGATGACCTCACACTGAAAAAACAACTGCATTTATTGAGTTTGGGGGAAAATAAAGAATACTGAAGAAGCACCTAACTAATAAATCAAAAGTGCAAATTAATCACTAATTTCACATATGAATTGATGTCACTGTATTACTAATATAAAGAGGGATAGTTCCTTTATTATCACTAGATCACAAAATCACAGCTTCTGTGAAACATGACCTCAGTTTGACCCCAGTTTGACCTCAGTTTGAACTGCTGTAGTGAGTCAGACTCAATAAAGATTCCTTTTAAATTTAGCTAGAAATGCTAGGGGAGAAAGTAGGCTACATTTCTGTCTTAGCTTTAGACGAAAGCTACATTAGCTAAGCTAACTGTGCAGCACAGTTAGCACTGCTATTTATCTTAGCACTTGTAATGTACTTATATTGTTTATGAGATCGGAAAGGGCGAGAGTTAGCAGTTAGCACTACGCTTGTGGTTTGGCTCTTGTTGTCATAGCAACTACGTGCAGAAGCGTCACATGAGACGCCGTTTCAGTGCTAACGGAGAAGCTAACATCTACAGTTTTTGTTATTTCTGCTCTTTGTGGTTCAGCCCAATAGAGCCAAAGGAAATAAACGGAAACGTAAAGTCACATGGCGTTTCGGTATGTCAGTTTATAAGGCTGCATTTTAATTAGAACGACTTAGATATGATGATCTATTAAAATCTCTGTTCCTAGAATAAATTATGCTGCTTTCATCTGCATGAGAATAAAACCTCTTACTTAAACAAATGTCGCTTTTTACAGTCTTTTCCACAATTATTATTTTAGTAATCAATTATTTTTACAATTAATCAGACAAAGGAATATTTTGCAGATTTTTTTTATTTAGGTACTTAAATACATTAATAGATAAAAAACCAAATAATTAAATGGTTTTTATAAATAAAAAAACAAACGTTTCTGTGTCTAAAATGTAATAATAATTACTTTAGTGAAAGCTTGATCTGCATCTGCAGCTGAAAAATACTTCTAAAATCAATGTGAGAAAAGCTCAGTTCGTTCTGCTGGACTTAAAATCAATGCAGTGCAACGACATGATGATTAAAATCTTAAATGCAAAACTAATATATTTACTACTGCTCTGAGGTTGCTGTTCTTTCAGGAAACGGCCTTGATTAGAGTCTGTATACTCCAGCTAAAGATTAATCGATCACTAAATAACCACAGAGTTTGCTAAACTCTACAAGCCTTCATTGGAAAGCATTAGACCAAGACAACACAGACAAGATTCTGACATTTCAATAAAATATTAAATAATTTTTTACATTTTTGCACACAATATCTTGAATTGAATATAAATGTTTCCAGTGTTAGAGTTTGGAGACAGTAAAGGGAAACATCACCTGCAGAGGGGATCAGATCAGGAGAACCTTTCATGGTTGTTAAAGGAGTAATCCTGACGGCGCTCACAGCTCTGGGACCCGATCCTCAACAATCAGACAGAAAACAACAAGAAGGCCACATTTAAATTAAGAAACATCACATAATTACAGTTGCAAACAGAAATCTGTATCAGGAATGGTGTTTTTAGAGAAATCAGGTGGACTTACTGCGAGTTGAGCTTGTGCTGCCCTCTGCTGGAGAGCTCTGGAAGAGAAACGGAGAAAACCAGTCAAACCATTAAAATAATGGTGCAGCTACATAAAACAAGCTCAGCTGCATGAAAATGACCACATCCAATTTATATTTCACTGCGGTTTAAAATATTTTTATAATTTACAGCTGGAGAAAAAAAATCATTGTTAAGTCTAAATTTGATAAAAATGGATTCTGTATCATATCCTCCCGAAACTGGCGAATAAAATCCAACACATCGACAGAGAAGCATCCAAAAATATTACACAGGTAAGAGTAGCACTACTTCAACATATTTTTACTCAAGTAAAAGTAAAAAGTAGCACAAAATTACTCAAGTAAGAGCAAAAAATTACCTAATCAGACGAACCAAAATCTAAAGTTAAGTGGATATTTTGGTATTTTAAGGACTAAAATGAAAATAATTTATATTAGTAACAAGAAATAAAAAAATCAGACAAAAGAACATTTTTCAAAATCAGTTTCTTTCAATAAAAAACCTACATAACTTTAACAAAAACTGCAGATGTGTGACTGTATCTGGTGAATGTTTGGTTAAAACATTGTTTGTCATTCAGTGGGTAGAAAATCCTGAGATTTTACTTAAGTAAGAGCAGAAATACTTTATAATAAAGTTTCTCAAAGTACAGCGTAGTAAATTTTTCAAAAACGTTACTCAATTAAAAGTAGTTGAGTAAATGTAACAAGACACTCTCCACAAACATTACAGATGCATGAAAAGTTTGAGACGTTTTTCCCCTGAATGTTGCACCATATTTTCTTTACATGCAGATTATTTTAAGAGCAGATCTTCCTCTGTGCCGTCTGAAAGTTAGCAGCACTAAAGTCTTGTTATGTTTGAATCCGTTCCTCCATGTTTAAATGTGAGACTGCAGTAAAAACAGGAACGTCGCAGTAAACATGCAGCGGCGCAGCAGCACCACGGCGGTCGCTCAGGAACACGCTGCCCTCCGCTTGTGTTCGGCTGATTTAGGAGTCGCTCTCTTTCACAAAGCCGAGAAACGGGCCAGTCGAGGTGCAGACTCAGGCATGGACACAAAAACACCAGCTGGGTTTTCTTCAGGAGAAAGGAACTAAAAACGGACAAAATTACCTGCTAGAATTAAAAAATAATCCATATTAAAGTAAGAGAGGGCAACTTGGTAATGAGCAATAATATGGAAATATTAGTAGCCATATAATAAATCAGTGGCATGGAAAGAATTTGGATGGAAAAACTTTGTTTATCACACCTTCTCAGAAATGCCATGATGGAAATCCGGAGAAAAAGCAGAAATCAAAATGAAAACCATTATCAAGTTTTTTGCGACTGTTTAATTGTAAAAGATTACTGCACTGCAAAAACACAAAATATTACCAAGTAATTTTGGTTGAGCTTCCAGTGAACGTATCTTAGTTCACTTCAAATGACACAAACCAACTTAAAAATATTTGTTTAGCAAGAAAAAACTTGTCTTCTTTATGTTGTTAAAACGTGTTTGTTGCTCTGGCAGATTCATTTGTTTCTATGCTATTAGAGAAATAATCTGCTAGTGGAACTAGACCTGGGTTGCTAGGCAACGGGCCGGGCTTGGCTGGCGTTGCTAGGTAACGGCGCAGGGCCAGTTGCCCTGCCAGTGGAACTAGAACTTTTCATTAATATTAAGGAGTTATTTTTTTAAAAACAAGTTCATATAACGTGCTGAAAAGTTACTTGTAAGTTTATCATAGTGAACTGATTTACTTTGCTTTTTTCTAAAGTACTGCGAGGTAAAATTCGCTTCCTTGGGAATCAATAAAGATGCATCTGCTTCAAACATTAACCCTTGTTGTTCCTGTGAGTGCGAGGCTGTGTTGTTCTGTCGAATAACCTGCAGGAGTGACGTTCCAGCTGGAAACCTCCAACAGGCCTGAATGGACCAGGGGAAAATGGGAGCGGCTCCAAAACGGCCTCCAGGGGAAAAACTCTCAGCCGTCCCTGAGAATCTGCAGCAGCGTATTTATTTTTCCTCCTTCTCATAAAATCAACTTGCTTCCTGACCCCCAGCAGCCCAGCGAGTCGATGCACCCCTGATCTCATGTCCTGCATAAATAATAAAACAGTAAGAGGCATTCCTTCCTTCGCTGCATCCTCACATGAACCCAGGGATGTTGGGTTTACAGCAGAGCGCCGTTCAACTTATGGAAGATAAAAAGACGATGACAGCTTGCAGAGTTTGGTTGGCCGTATAAACACAGGGCAGCAGAGATCCCGCAGGGCCTTTTTAGGAAGACGCTGGGGAGCAGAACGCCGAGCAGAACCGTCCTGCCTGGTTCTGCTCGGGACAGAACAAACAGCTGAATCCAGCCAACACGAAGCAAAGGTCACAAAATGTAATGTCAGTATTTATAAACAGAAAAGTTGATGGAGTCGATTTGTAGGATTTTACTCATCTGTGTGGAAAAATGTCACAATAAAGATGTAAAAGTCACAACCTTCAGAACCACTTCGGCTGTTTTCACACAGAATAACCCAGTAGATTTGGTTCAGTTGGGTCGATTTCACTCTGCACCCAACCAAACAAACCAACCAGGCTGTCACAATAACACATTGGGGTGGATAATAAATTGTCCCAGAAATTATTGCGATAAACAATAATATTTTTGAGACCATTTTCAGCCGATATAATGATAATGGCACAGTTATCAAAGTTTTCCCTCTCAAAGACGAATAAAATTGTAATTTTGTACAGAGCACTCTGCACTTGAACTGGAAAACATTTTAAATATCCAAAATAAAACACAATAAACACAAAGGAAATAAAAAACACACATAAGCAAAACCATACATGAAAATATTAATCATCAGAATGGAAATGATCATTTTAACATATCTTGTGAATAATTGAGTAATTCCCTTTTGCAACAGGCCTAAATCAAACCCTTTGGAAAAACATTTTCCTCTCCTTGCCAGTGGAGGGCGCTACACCAAGAACCACTGAAGGAAACGACACAAAAACCTTTGAAGAAGACTTCCTTCGTCACAAAATGTAAACAAAAATGGAGTAGCATCAGATTTTAGTGGTTGGAGGATTTCTATTTTGTTTTGATAGCTTCAGACCAGCGGGTTTGTTCTGCATGTTTTTACCCAGAACGTTTCACTGTAATGCGTCTCCGATCCACTTGACGTTCACATACAAGCGAAACACGCCAGAGTTCACCTCAACCGAACCGAACTGGTTTTTATATGGACCAGAGCTCTGAACATTCACCGTTCACCAAATGAACCAGATTTTCTGGGTAAACGGACTGGAGTTTGATTAAAGCACAGCTGAAGTGAACGCATCAAAGAAAGAGAACATATAATGTGTTTTATAATACAAATAATAACAATAATAACAATAATAATAATAATAATAATAATAATAATAATAAAGATGGGTTTAAAGGAACCTTTTTTAAAATATCCAAAATAGGGAGTCACCTATATAAAATTTGGGCTGATTTTGATGCCTGATATTAAAAATCATTCCTAGAGAATGATATTTTAAAACCAGCTGACCAAACGTCTGAGTTCCATTTGGGTTGCTAGGTGACGGGCTCACCTAGCAACGTCGCTGGGGTTGCTAGGTAACTGGCTGGACGTCACTGGGGTCAGCAGGGCAGTTTCTGCTGATATGTGACATTAAATTCAGAAGGTTTTCTTTAATATCGGCTCAATTTCCAGATATCAAAAAACATTTACACATTTATTGCCAAACATGGCAGATTATTTTGGTGTTTCAGCACTTGGGCTGTTTTTAGAAACAGTAGAAACCTAAAAGGAGGAACAAAAAGTGTTCAAAATGTGAATTTTCCATAATACACCACCTTTAATATTGCTGTTATGGCTGATAAACAATATTTACAAATATTCTGCATATTGTATATAGTTCACTAACCTAATCTTCACCACTGCTTCTCTGCTTCAGTTAAATTACCCACAATCACTTTCACTGTCACATGAAAAACATATCCCACATGACCAGCAACAAGGAAACAAATATCGGCTGTTCATACCAATATTTGTTGTTCATCGGATCAATACCGATATATATCGACCCGTACCGATGTTAGTGCTGATATATCATGCAATCCTGAACCAGAATTAAGGTTTACTCAAACTGAGCCAGAAAATGAAACTTCTCAGTTATTTGTTGCTGAATCTAACAGATCCTGGATGATTTGCTCTTCGTCTCATTTTCGCCATCTCTCCCAGACAAACAGAAACATCCTGCTGAAGCTTTCGGGTCCAACAGAAACGTCTTTCCAAAACAAACATCTCCCAAAAGGCAGCGTCGGGCCAGCAGACATTTCCTACCTGATGATGAGCACAGAAACTCCTCCGCCCCAGAACATCAGCTCCTTCTGGAGCTCCGGGGTGTTTTCTGTCCCGACTGGGCGGGACCGGCCCGGTTCCGACCTTGACCCTCGCTATCTTGGAGGTTCTGTTTGTTTTTCCCAGCAGACGCGTCCAGATAGACCTGTCACCACATGCCACCTGGGAATGTGGCACCCACTCACCAACTGCAGGGCATCATCTCACCGTGGGGGACAGACGACTGGACGTCCGTCTGGCTGCCAATGGACACTTTGGTGTGAGAAAAACGCCTTGCAGAGGTCAGAGGTCAGAGGGCGGACATTTACCTCCTGTACTTTTTCTTGATTGTCTTCTGAAGATAAGTTATTTCTCAATGGTTTTCACAAGATCTAATTTTCTAATGATTTTCTTGAGGTAACGAGATAATTTCATCTTAACGAGGAGCGTAGACTTTTCATTTCATCCACATAAATCTCTGCAGAAACTGTCTGCACATGTAAACATACTTTATATTAGGGCTGCAACTAAAAATTATTTTAGTAATCGATTATTTCATTTATTATTCTGACAGGTAAATAATTAATGAGATGCAGGAAAGAGCTAAAAAAACCTGTTAAAAATTTGTTTCTGTCTGAACATCAGTACAGTTTAGAGGTGTTGATTATTTTTTTTGTTTAACCGATAAATAATTTGATACAAAAAGGTTGTTAATATGACTTAATTTAAACCAGGTGAAGCTAAGACTGTGTTTAAAGTTTTCAGGGTTAGAGGTTGGAGTAGTTGTCTTGTAATCGAAAGGTTGTAGGTTTGATTCCAGCTCCAACCTGACACACGTCGACGGGACCGAGAGATTGACCAATCACATCATCATCAGCAGTTACTCCAATATTGCGACTTTCTTGTTATATTTAGCAAAGTTTCAGCCAAAAAAAACTTGGAATCAGTAATCGTATATATAAGTTTAGTCCATTTACCATTTCTGAGTGGAACATATTTACAATTTTTTTTTTATTTAATTGCAAAATGTTTATATTTTTGTACAGATTTGGGTTATTATTTAAACAACTGGCCTGTTTTGGAGTCTATATCCTCCAGTTAATGATTAATAAACTACTAAATTGATTGACGATTATTTCTAAAATCGATTAATCGTGATTAAATCGATTAATCGACGTGTCCCTACTTCATATGTCTGTCGGTAAAATGCCATCTTTTAAGAGCTGATACCTTCTAACAGCATTAAACGAAGCAAATCATCCTCCACATACCCGCTGTTTGCTCTGACAGCTAAACAAAGGCGAGGCTGTGATGTGTGTCATACGGGGGTCCCTGTGTCCAGCGGCTGCCCCACACCGCGCTGTCAACACAAAGCCGCTCTCATCGCACGCCGCACTAGAGAGAGGTCGTTGCATAAGCCCGTTTGACTTCTGCTTTGTCAACAAACGGCAGAGAGAGGAGAAGCTGCGCTCGGATCTCGCCACCAGAGCTCCAAACATGGCTCGAACGGGGCGCTGCAGAGCCGGAGACAAGACCCCACCGACGCTGAGCCTCTCTTCCATAAACAGCTTCCGCACTCGGCAGCAGGCTGGGATTCTGCACATTCCTGAGGCGAAGCTATTTGAAGTTCATTTCAAACAACTGCAGCATAAAAGGAAGTGAATGTAAGACGCAGGAAAGCACCTGTACAAACACACAGCCAGAACGTCGTTCCACGCCGAAATTCACACATCTTCTCACGTTTTATGGGTTAAACAATATTTTCTGAAAAATATTTTCTATCTCATCTGTCACAATCGCAACTTTTGCTGGGCGATAAAATCGTCCCAGAAGTTACAGCGATAAACGCTAATATTGTTTTGAAACCGTTTTCTAGTAATATAACAGTAATAATGACAAAACACATTAAAGTCCAGTAAGGAACAGGAACTGGTAGACATTTTTATTTAAATGAACACAACAACAAATAGAACAAATTATAAAATCGATTAATCACAATTAGAACAAGCTCAATAATTTATCTTTTTTCTCTCTGGGTGATAAAAGTCTTCAGTCTGGTGCTTTGGTGTCCAAAGCCATTTTTATTTTTTCATAAGTCATTTTATTTGTTGTTTTGTTTATTTTGGATATTAAAATATCCAAAATCTTATGTGTTCTTGAATTATTATTATTGCTCCATAATTATTACTTGAAAATCGTCTCAAAGCAACAATATTATCGTTTATCGCAATTATATCTGTATATTCAATCTTCAAGAATATCAGCAACACATTCATGAAGTCAGAACGTTTTTAATTAGCCAGTTACATCATATTTCAAGAAACGTCTACTACTCCAAGATAAAAGGTCCTATTTAAAGGAAAGGCAAACCCACCCACAGCTAACAAAGACGTGTCCCTGAGTGCTTGCAGAGGCTCAGAGGCTGATAAGCTCCACACAGAGAGATCACTTCGCCGGAGGCGAGGGAACGTCCTGCGGAGCGCCGCACTTGGCACATCAAACTTTCTCCTCCAGCCTGCTTGCAGCTTGCATGCTCTGCTTTTAGAGGCAACACCAAAAGAATCCCAATGAGCCGACAGTTTACAGAAAGTGATGAATCCTCCAGAGCAAATGCTCCAGGCTGCAGTCCAAGAGTGAGGATAAACACTGAGCTGAATGTCCAAGCAGCTCTCTGCTCGCTGTAGAGGGTTCACAGAGTGAAAAGTTCAAAATGAGAGAAAGTCAGGCAGCTTCAGAGGAGGCCAGAGCAGCCAGAAACTTTACTCAAGTAAAAGTAAAGAGTCCAAGAAATACTCAAGGAAGAGTAGAAAGTACTGAGTAACTCATCAAATTGTGATTTATGGACCAAATATTAAGTTCTGTGACAATTCCAGTTCTTAGGGACCAAAATAAAAATAAATTATAAACAACGAAATTACAGCATAAGGAAAAAGACACAAATTAACTTCTAAATATTAAACTTTAACAGAAACTGCAGGTGTGTTTCTGTCTGGTGAATTTTGCTTAAAACATGTTTGTTTTTCATTCAATGGGGAGAAAATCCAGAATTTCTCTGCAACTCTTACTGGAGCAAAAATATTGCTACTCTTATTTCACTGGAGCTCCTAAAAGTTTTGTTTTTAAAAAAAACTTTACTCCAGTAGATGTAACTGGGCCGATGCAACGAGTTATTCCAGAACCACTCTGGGCTCAGGAGTGGAAACAGTTAATCGATTTATAATTGTCGATTAATTAAAACGCCGCTCATCAATGGCGTCAAACTGCAAAACTTAGAGCTGAATAAAAGGGATGATGGACGAGTTGTCGGTTGCTGGTTGCTATGGTAACCGCCAACCGCCAAGAGCAGCAGGATAAGATAATAAATGTGAGGAGAAAATAACTTCCTGATGAAACAAAATGAATTTGAAGAATAAATAAAGCAATTTTGACAAACTTCACATATATAATAATGTTAAAATAAAATTATGTCTAAGTTTAATTTTCTGTTTTAGCCAGAATTTACAGCGGACACAAATTTGTGTAAAATGTTCTTTTTTTTTTAAATTTTTTATTCAGCATATTATGAAAAAATTAGGACTTCCTGTTACAGAAAGAGGGTTTGTAAAAAATAAATAAATAGCTGCATCATTGAATCGTTAGTCGATTTAAAAGGTCAATCAGTTTTAGATTATTTCTTTAATCGATAACTTGCCTCATCATTGCCAGGGTTTATTTAAAATGTGGAGCTTAATTTAGTAACATGAGAGACAAGAGATGCTGATGTCATGTCTCTGTAATGAGCTCAGCTGTGCAGCTTCAGTACATTAGCAGCACAGCAATGACAATTAAGATTACAGCCTAAGCAGGTGGCGACAGCATTTTTTCATCTCTGCTGGATGTTTTGGCTCCAACCAGAGCTGGAAGCTCTGACTGTGTTCCCTAATATAACCCTGGGTGACAGCCCACTTGATAATTGAGTCATAGGATATGGCGGCTGAGCGTGAAAACAAACGGCCGAGCGATAATCCAGCAATTTCGAGTGCGATGAAGATACTGTGTGCCGCAGGACTCTGGAGGGTCGCCATCATCCGGCTATTTGAAGAAAGCAGGCGCGGTCCGACTGGACCCCGGTTCCACCCAGAGACAGACAAATCAGACCTGTTGCCTTTAATTTCAAAAGCATGAATGGCTATGGAGCTAAATTGGTGTCACAAAGATTGTTGAAAAGGAAAAAAATGTAACTGAACATTGAATGTGAAAGGTAGTTTCAGTTTTTTCAGTTTCAAATTTTTATTTTTCAGTTTTAAATTTTTTAAGTTTAAGTTTTAAATTTTTATTTTCAGTTTCCAAACTTTTTTTCAGTTTTAAAATAATTTTTCAGCTTGAGATTTTTATTTTCAGCTTCACACTTTTCAGTTTCAAATATTTTTTTCGGTTTCAAACTTTATTTTCAGTTTCAAACTATTTCCATTTAAAAAAAATCAAATTATTATCTGCAGGACTTTGACACAATTGTGAATTGATTTTAAAAAAAGAATTACTAAATGTAGCTAATTCTATCTAAGCTATTTTCTGGTTGAAACGTTTTCTTATAATTTTACATGTTTCTTCTGATAATATTGTTCTGCTAATAATATGATCTTATTCCTGAAATATAGGTCTACATGTAGAAACTATCTATTACTTTTACCAGGTATTTTCTGATGAATGTTTGTGAAATACTTCTGCAAACATCCGCCATGACGCCTCTGTTTTCCCATGGTTTGTTGACGTCTAACACCTGGACAGGATGTAGAATCCATCACCAGGCAGTAAACTGTCCATTCAGCAGCTTGTTTACATGCAGCCATGATCAGACGGTGTCTTTCTGCGACTCGGACCTTGAAAAGTCAAAGCCCGACTCTTCCCTTCCCCTCTGGCTTCAGCCAATGGCTGCAGCCGACGGTCGGGCCGTTGCTAGGCAACATTAACAAGGAGGGAAAACAGAAACCATCCGGTCTGCACTCAAAGGAAACAATCATTGACTTACCATATATTTTTCTTTTAAACTGGCTCAATGTAAATGTGTTTTGTTAATTGAAAACAAAAATTATATAGTAATCTGAGTTTATGTTTAACTAGGATTAAATTAATCCCTTCGGATTGACAAGAGACGTCGGCTGAACTAACATAACTTTTTGGTGTTAGTCCGATCAAAACAAACACTCTAAGTTCTTTTTTTTTGTTGCAGTTTTTCACTAAACGAACGAATTATGTCACTTTAACAGAATTGGGTATAATAATTACATTTACATGAGTAACTTAAAAAAAAAACACTTTTAGCAACATTTTCACTTTTACTTGAGTCATTTTATTATGAAGTATTTCTACTTTTAGTTTAGTAAAATTTCTGGATTTTCTCCCCACTGAAAAACAAACATGTTTAACTAAAAACAGTTTCTGTTAAAGTTTCATACGTTTTTATATTGAAAATATATTTTTTTATTTTGCCTGATTTTGTTATTGTTTACTACTTGTATGAATTATTATCATTTCTGTCCTTAAAATACAAAAATCTCCACTTTATATTTTGGTCCATCTGATTATGTAATTTTTAAATATTAAATAATTGATAATTTGACTTTTTTTACTCTTGGCGGCTAGTTTTTACTTTTACTTGAGTAGAATATGCTGATGTAGTGCTAGCCCTACATGACTGCAGTTTTTGGTACTCTGTCCACCTTTGTACATTAATAACTTAACAATTTGCTTTCCATAAACTAATTTTTTCTAGTTATGTTAACTAAATTTGAGTTCCACAGAAATTAATTAGGTCTAAAGTAATTTTATCTTCTTCATTGTACACCAGAAATCTTAAACATAACATCCTTTAAGTCTACAGTCACAAGAACATCAACTGACAAACGATAGCAAACTTTCACTTTCAAATGTCGACTTCAAGCCTTGAAGAAATAGAAATTCTCAGAACAAACTTCAGTCGAATAGTAGAACAAGCAATTTGTGCGCTACTCTAACTGGAATAAAACACATGACCAACAAGCTTGAAACTGTTCAAAATGGCTGACCTCAGCTCGTCCCTCATCAGCAAATCCTTCAAATTCATCCCTGCTGAGAGCGGCGGCTGTTCTCCAATCCAAGACAGGAGGGAAATGTGACTCCGAAGAAGCTTCATGAAATATTAACGGGAGCTGGTCGACGCTGTCGGCTCTATGCACCGACAACACTCGAATGCAACACGCTCCCCTTGATTTACCCAGATCCACAAAGAAGACGAAAAACAAACTGTGGCTGAAAACTTCACTTTCTTTTGAGAAAAGTGAGCAAAAATCTTTCTTTATAGTTTTTACTTGTGGTAGCTAATCAAAAATAAACTGGCTGTGTGTGCAGAGTCTTAAAGCTGCGGTACATAACCGGCATAAAAATGATTATTTTACACATTTTCTGAAGAGAGATAATCTGTGAAAAAAACTGGTAGTCTATCATCTCCCAGTGCTAATTAGAAACAACCAATCAGAGCCAGGAGGCGGGTCCTAGCGCTGTCAATCACCTTCCCCCATTTCTCTCTGCAGAGTACAGTGTATTCCTGATAGCATAGCCTGTCTGAATGCTAAGGCTACATAGCATAGCCACCAATAACAGACAATAAACAGTTTTCTAGAAAAGTTGTTTCTTCACCATTTTCAGATTTAGCAGCAAATACATAAAGTTGATTGACAGCGCTAAGACCCTCCTCCTGGCTATGATTGGTTGCTTTTGCATTTCTTCAATAATCTAGGATTTAAAAACATTTAATCTGAGTAAAAAATTCACGTAAAAATATCCAACTTTTTGTCTAAAAAGTCCTAGAAAATAAATTTACACAATTTATTATTATTATTAACAGATTGTCGAGTATTTGTCTATAAATATAGTCAATTTCTCTTAAACTAAAGACGGATCCTGCCACTTTCTATGGAAATAAATGCACCCAAATTAAAAGTTGGATTAATCTATTTTCATTAGATTATGCTACTGCATGCCTAAACAAACTACAAAACATTTATTAGTGCCAGAATATAAACGTTTTTTCAACCTGAATAAATCTAATAATGTTCCAGTTTGATGCACATTAATGATATTAAATAAAGGATCACGGGACTCGGCTGAACAAACACAGCGGCTCATGTCTGATCCCTTCATTCGTTGTTAAACTGCTGTTTCCCCAGATTGGCTGAAACCCTGAAAAACATCCAGGACAACATAAATAACCTGCTATTTTATCATGAAAACATAAATCTGCAGCTCTGCTAGGAGCCGTGCATGAGACGGGCCAAACGGAGCAAACGAAAATCAATCTGACTGCTCCTCCTCTGTGTGATTAAATATTTGTGCATGGGTTAATATTTCAGCACGCCCGTTTAGTGTCATGTTGCGTCGAGCCTGGGGAGTAAAACCATGAATGAAAACACGGGACGAGACGTGCAACACGTGTTGGACCCACCAATTCAACTCTTTTCACTTCCGATACCGATCCAACACAGAAAAACGGCTCTGAGTCATCATGTTTTAAAACACGGGCAATTATTTGGTAACTCTGGGCCACTAAAATACACCAATAACTTCAAAACCTGAACACATCTCCATTCGGCTCCTTCAGACTAGCGGCAGCAGCAATTGGCAAACACATGTGTCTGCTGAGTTCATCATAAAAGTTACTTCTCAGTTGGTAAGAACAGTTGTAATCGGCATAATGGAGAAGCACTGTTTTAATGACAGAGTTTCGGAAAGACTACTAGCTTCTTAAAGAGACAGAGGCCAAATTCAAAGCATCAAATTGTTAAATCAAATTTCTGTTAAGGTTTGTTTGATACATGCAGCATGTTTATAACAACTGAAGGGAACATTGCTACGTTTTTGTGCTGTGAAACGATTCTGTGTGCCTGGAAAATAGAAAGTACCGCCCCTGTTTGAAGTAAGGAACCAACCAGTTGGACTGAAGAAAATAACCAAATACCAAAAGTTCAAGGTTTATTTGCAACTTTTAAAAATATATTTCACCAATATCAGTCAGGGTGTGAAAATATATCTGTGTAAATTCAGAAGTTGTCTTTTCAACCTGAAGTTATTCAAACTATAAACCTTTTTAAGAAAATCTCTACTTGAGTAAATTTTCTTTACATATTTGACAGCAGTGAGTTTAAAGCAGAAGCTAAGTGTTGAAGCGATAAATAGCCGGTTAAGCAGTGAAGCGCTCCGTTGTCTGTGTGGGTTTCCACTGCGCGGCGCAGCAGCTGTTCAGGACGAGACCCTTCGGTCAGTTAAACATTCATGCTGCTGTGTCAATAAGAGCAGAGAACGGAGGAGCGATTACGACTGTCCAGCAGCAGCGAGGCCACGCGCTGCCGACCAGAACCTGGTCAGGCTGCACAGATTCATGCATCAAAATCAGCTAAATTTACACTAATGTCCTGAATGAAATGCAAATTTACAGTTCTGTCAGATTGCACTTCATCTTTACTATATTAAATTCACTTACATACGGGCAACGTTATCGTTCAGGCTGGTGTCTCTACAGACATGCTGCACGTTGCAACTGTTCACACGCATGTGCACAGCGCAGGAGGGAAAAAAAGACCATTTTTCTACTTGCCGCTCACAGCCATGGTAAAACAATCCCGTTAACAAAATTAAACGGGGAAATGTAGGGACTAGTCCTTTAAGCCTGGAAATGTTGTAAGAAGTACTCCTCAATTAAAGCTAACCTTCAGCTCACTGATACGCTGGTGGCCATCTTTGTTGGAGCCAAGCAGAGTGTAACGCTAACCGACCAATAAGCAGAAGAGGAAGCCTTTAGGGACCGCCCTCCTCATTTGCATAATGAGGAAGAAATGCATAAAGAAATGTAAAAGTAAAAAAGATGAGAAGAGAAAATGGTAAAGGAGCAAACGCTTGTAAAAGGAAACCTCAAAAAACAAATTCTTGACAAAAACACATGTAACATATTAATAGTTGTGTATTTATACAAAATGTATTTTTCTGTTTATACCCGACTGTTCTTGTGTTCCTCTGTATCTATGTGCTAATGCTAATATCGCCCGCTTGTCAGGTTAAATAAACACAGACGGCAGAAGTCCACCGGTCACATAAAAGGAAAATCAATATAAATGTTTTCCTGCTTTTATTTTTAATTATGTCAGTCTTGGTTCTCCATACAGCAACTCATCAGTGGCACTGGGTGTGTATATATGAGGGCGCCATGCTAAAGGGGGCTCCACATTTTCTATATTTCTGTTTTTATTCATTGAACCCCCCCAGGGGGGCCTGTAGAGCAGCTAGCTGCGCCCCTGCTGCTTCCGTGCCGCATCGTGTGCATCCCATTAGGAGCAGCTGTCCCAGCCGAACCATCACATCAACAAACACCCGCACCGGAAACCACAATCAATACCGTCCAGCCTGACAGGCTCAGGGAGACTTCACCTCCAAGGTTAATCATTGGCGCTCCGGAGTGCGGCAGAGTGGGTCGCATTTCCACGGCGTGTGTGTGTGTGTGTGTGTGTGTGCACTGCAGCAGCTGGGCTGCTGTCCCACTGCCACTGAATAAAACACGCACCGACCTCCTAAAGTACACAAACTGGAACAAAACCACTGAAATGATGAGAAGGACTCACTTTAAATGACGACATTAAATTCAGCCAATAGAGAAGAAGAAATAATCCCGTTAATAATGAAATAAAATAATAAAAACCCGCATCAGGGCAGATTACCTCGGCGTGTTGGTAATCCAGTTTTAGACTCACTTCACCGAAGCGGCGTCCCGACTGTCAGCGTCCTGCGTGACCACCGTGGCGCATCACGGAGCCTCAGTCCCGGCCGGCCCCGGGGGGCACGGCCCTTCAAAATAAAAGCGGCCCATCATGTCTACTCTCGGCTTGCATTACAGTTGATAAAATAAAATTAAAGTTGGTAAAAATAAAAACAACTAATAATATAAGTAATTTTAATCAAAATAAAATCAATGATATGAATAATAAATGTTATTAAAGATGTTATTATTTAGTGGTTTAAAAATAAACATCAGTTTTTAGGGATTTTATGTCTACAATTATATTTTTGAAGACAATATTTAATAACTATGTTTCTAAAATGCTTATAATTAAAAAAAGAAATTATTGGATTGATCATCTATTTTTCAAGTTTGGGGTCAAAGGTTAGATTTAGATTGTGGGAATAAAATTATTATGATGATTTAAAACAATACATTTAATTAATTAAAACCCCTCACTGTAATATTTTTTGAAAGTACATTTTTAAACAGAAACTTTAATCAAACTGAATCAGTTTTATTTTGAAGGGTTCAGCCGGAAGTTCCTCCTGGAAACCTGAATTTGTATAAACCAGTAAGATAAATTATTATTTAAGCTTTGATTCAGCAGACAGCTGAGTTTGTGGATGAGAAGTTTAGATGGAAGGTTAGAGCGCCATCAAGTGGCCAAATTATAACACTGCAGCTCGGAGCAAAAAATGGGAATATTTCTACTTTCTTTTTTACTTTATTATAAATTATTGCCTAAAACCAAGGTGTTCAGGTGTTTCTTATTTCATGCTCCAGTATTTAGTACAACTGAAATATTTTTATTTTAGCATTCAGCATTCCTCTTAATTTTGCAGTTAACAGAATCACAAACATCAAGAACCTTTTTTTTTTGTACCAAAATATTTTTGATATTTTCCACTTTGGAAATACAATCATGTAACTATCTGAACAAGTTTTCTTTGTAGTTATTACATGACAGTAATTACTCTCTCTCATATCACAGAAATGAAAAACAAAGAAAAAAAGATGAGAAAAAAAATGACAGACAGGAACAAAAACAGCTTCTCATAAACAGGAACCATCCATCCATCCATTTTCTGTTCACCCTTATCCGGGGCCCCACAAAAGAAGCATTTAAACAAATTACAACCAGGTTAGAAATAATTGTACACGTCTATTTTTTTAAATTTGCAAGAAATTTCCTCGTTTGGTAAATTCAAAGCTTGAAAAGTTCAACATTTTGCTAGAAAAAAGCTGGAAATTTCTCAGTTCGAAAAGTCCAAAATTTGCAAGAAAAAAAACTCAAAATGTTTCTAGAAAAAAATGGGAAATTTTGGAATCTCCATGGAAAAATAACAATATTTCTGACCTGTAAAAGTCAAAGATTTGCTAGAAAAAAAAAGTCAGAAATGTTAACATTATTCCCAAGAATCTTTCAGAAAAAACCTTTGATATTTTCTGAAGTAAAAAAATGTCGACTTTGAAACTCAATTTCCAGGTTTGTCTAGAAATTTTCTGAGATTAATGCAAAAAGTTTTAATATTTTCTTCAGCAAATTTTCAAGCTCATAAATTGTCAAAGAGGAAAATTTCTTTCAAATTTTGAAAATTTGCAAGATTTCTGTCAAATTTCAAACACTTGAAAGAAAAGACAAATTTTGAGATTAATCTCGGAAATTCTTTTAAAAAAACGTATGAAAAAAATGCCAAAGCAACATTTTAGACTTTTCAAGCTCAGATATTTCCATTTTTTTCTAAAGAGTGTTTTGGCAGATATATCCTCCTTTTTGTCCTTTCTGCAGTTCCGTAGGTAACAACAACACGCCGTCGTGAAACTAATTTCTTCCAGCAGCAACAATCAGCCGACAGTCACTTTGGGAAAACGTTTATCAAGCACAACAATGTAAAGTTACACCATTTACACTCGACTGTGCAAACAACAGCAGGTCCGATAAAGTAAGCAACAGTAATACTCTGATATTTTACTGCAACACATCACACAATTTTTTACAGGCGTTTCTGTCGGAGACGGGTCCGACCCGACGCAGCTGAAGATTAAAACCGGCAACATTCACACCTAATTATCTGCCTGAACTCCATGTTGGAGTTTTTATGGACGCTGATGCTTCTATGTGCAATAAAACACATGAAAAGTGTCTTAAAGGAACAGAAAAAGAAAAATCTAAAGACATCCTGAGCTCTTGCTGGACTCAATAAATTAAATATCCTTCCTGTGATGCCGGAACATGGGCAATAGATTTATGTGTGAACTTTAATTAGACTAATTTGGGGGCTTAAACATTTAGTGTGACCCTAAATGGCACTTTTACAAAAAAATCTTATTTACATTAATTATAAGGTCAAAAAACATAATAATAGAAACAATTTGCACTATTTTTTTCAGATAATAAAAGAAATTCTCCAGAACATCACGATCAGTTGCAGGGAGCCACCGGTTCTCCCTCGGTACCGGTGGGTTCAGTCCGACCGGGCCGCAGGCGGCCGGCCATCACCGGCGGCGGGGAACCGGCGGCGCCGCCTGCATCTGTCTGGGCGCGGGTCGCTGAGGAGGAGCGCGCGTCGGGCAGGAAATGTAGCGCTCGTGCACCATCTCCGGCACCCTGCAGCACAGAAAAACACACAAAAACCCCACGAAAATCCTGAAATTAATCCCAGAAAATTTATAGAAAAAAAGTTATAGTTTTAAAAGTTTACATTTTCTAAAGTTTCTGAGAATAACGTAAAAGATTTATGATAAAATCTTTAGGACAAAATTTTTTGTTTGAAATTTTCTCCTTCCTGGCCACCGTAGTTTTGTTTTTCCTTTTTCTGTTTTTACCCGTCCGTTGCCATTTTTTAAAAAACAAACTGAATCACATCCTTTCTGAATTTGTTTAAATAAACGCTTTTCAAAGAAAGTTCTCGTTTTGCTGGGAACAAACTAGACCCAAAAAGCTCAGAAACTAAACAACTTCAATCTTTTAAGGCAAAAATCTGACGCTGCTTTGAGACTTTGTTGGAAAAAACTTTGTTTATTAGCATTATTACATGTTATCTACTAAGAATCAAGTTTTAGAATAAATGTGACATATTTGGTTGAGTTACAAATTCACATTAAAATAGTTACAATTTCAACACACAACAACTGTAATGTTGCTAATTATTATTGTTAAAATCCTAAATAGTAAATGTCTTGGTTCTGACTCTGGTCCATTAAAATAAAAATTAAACTGCATAACAGTTTTATTTTGCTGTTAGCTGGAAATTTGCATGTATTTAAACCTGCAAGGTCAACACAAGTTATTGTGATTAACAACAATCTTGTAGTTTTTTTCAAGTAACAAGAGTAAATTAAATTCAAAAATACTTTATTGATCCCAAAGGGAAATTAAATGTTATTGAAACTCATATTAATTCAAATTCTTCAATAATAAAACAAGAATTTATTCTTAAAAGTAAATTCTAATGTGCATTTAATGCTGGAAGACATTTTAAAAATCCAAAATAAATAAAGAAAACAACAATTAAAATGAATTATAAAGAGTAAACAAAATTACCCTCAAAACAAACTGAAGACTTTTACCTTCCAGTTTTTGGTAGAAAGAGAGAAAAGATAAATAAAGATAAATAATTGAGTTTGTTTTATCACGTAATTAGTGGATTTATTGGTTATTGTCGCGGACAGAATTAGACGTTTCTGAGCTGCATCGTTGTTTTCTTCTCTGTTGATCAGAGGCTGTAAATAAATCAAATGCGTTTTTCACCGAATGCTGCACTTTCCCATGTTACGGTTGCACATCTATCAAACCACACGGCCTACTTTCAAACATTTAGTCTTCTCGGATTAGAAAAAAAATGCAAAAGCGTCGCCTCATCGAACTAAAAACAGCGTCGCTGATAAGATCTTGCAGTTCCACGAAGCTCGGATGAATAAGCCCACCCAGATGAATCGCACCTCCATATCAGGCTTTCGGGTTAAAGCAGCAGAGATGTGACATTTAATTTCTGCCCGTCTTAATTTCTGTCGTTCTGATGAATAAAGTGTTGGGAAATTTAGCATCACGCTAATTAAAGGTCACACGAAATTTAATCAGTAGACTTTCATTTCACAGATGTTTTTATTCTGTAAATGACATGAATATTTACGTTTTTCAGCCTTTAAATTTGGTGGAAGGATGACATTTTCTGGACCTCAGTCTAAAACTGCTATCTAAATGTTTGTGAGAACGTGACTCTGCCCTGTAGATATTTATAGGTTTTATCACTTTCTTCCTTTCCAACTCACAGCTGCAGACTTGCTGAAGGGTGAAAGCTTCCTCTTTATCACCAACCGACTCTCTGGTTCAGCGGCGCTTTCTGCCCCTAATTACGCCTCCTTACCTTTCTGGGACCCGCGGAGGAAGCCTGGGTGGAGGAATGCCGGGCGCCGGGTCGGAGGGTCGCGGAGGCCGAGGAGGAGGAGGAGGAAGAGTTTCCACTGCGTCCTTTAAAGATGAAGGGGAAACATTAAATACATGAACCATTCGGGGAAAATAAAATCGTTTAACTTATCAGGAAGGATGAAAACTAAGAGTTTCCAGATTCCATCATTATTTTTAATCATTTTCATTGTTGCATAAGCATCTATGAATAAATCTGCAAATATGAAGAAAAATAAAAACTAAATGTCTTTTAAAGGTGACCTAATGCGTCCTTGAGTAGGTTCAGATCTGAGACAGTAAGGTTTTAGTTGGGCCTCTGTCACTTTAAATCCAAATAAGCTGCTACTGGCCACGGCCCCAAAACTCAACGTTTACACTCTCACCTCAAAATGGCTGCAAACAAATGTGCATACGGCCATTCATCTTTGAAAAGCATTCGTAGGGCCTCCTGTACAGCCAACAAGAATGCAGCAAGTGGTTTCTGGATGGTGAGTCAACAACAGAACTCTTGTCTTTTCCAGCAGCCATTGTACAGCGAATACAGTGGCCTTGGTGCTGGAGCTCAGCTTGCGTTGCTAGGTAACGGGTGGAACTCTGCTGGGGTTGCTAGGTAACGGGCTGGGACGTTACATTCAGGAGGTTTTTGAAACAGCTCAAAAAACACAAACTTATTGCCAAAAATCTGGCTGCATTGTTTTTAGAAGCAGTAGAAACCAAAATGGAAGAACAAAAACAAAAGTTTTGCATAATAGTTCCTCTTCTATTTGAGGTTGGCTTGAAATATTTGCACAACTGTCAAAGGTTCTGATCATTTCTATTGTTCCCTTATTAATATAAATAGAAACAATCAAACTTTGTTTTTCTTACGACTGGTTGGCGGCGCTTTAAAAATCCCGCTTTAAATTCCACAGATGGTTTTAGTGACACAGCTGATAACCAGGTTAACTGGACATTAACGCAGAGCTCAAACTTTGGGTCAGAACTTCCTCAAGCTGAGAGTCAAAGTTCCCAAAACACAAAACAGAACAAAGCATGAGAAAACGAAACTCCCTCCGTTAACAAGCAGCTCTATGCCTCATATGAGCCACATGTCTGAGCTGCAGCAAAGATAAAGTGTCAAACAAAGATTTCTCAGTCACGTTAAAAGCAGAAAGAATCAGTTTGTCTGAACCAGAACTTGTTCTCACTGCACGGTTTACACTGCAAAAACACAAAATCAGTTATTTTTGGTCTAGTTTCCATATAAAAACAGATATAATCTGTTAAAGGAGTTATGTGAATTTTTTTTACTGCATATATTAATCCTGACTTCACTCTGCACTGCAAAAACACAAAATTCTATTTTTGGTCTACTTTATAGTGAAAATATCTCAGCATACTTGAAATAAAACTGACTTAATTTACAAGTACAAGATATACAAGATACAAGATCTTGTTTTAAGTCAATAAATCCTTAATAAACACTGAAACTTTTCATCAATATTTAGGAATTACTGAATATTTATTGTTGAAACGTTACTAATAAGTTAGTTTTGTCTTATTTTCAGTTAACTCAAATATTCCACTAGAAACTAGACCAAAAATACTTGGTGAGATTTTGTGTTTTTGCAGTGCACCAACAGAAACTCCAGGTTCTGAGCTCACCTCGAAGTCCGGTTCTGTCCCACTGCTGAGACTAAAGTTGCTGTGAGTGCTGAGTCTGTTGCTCTCTGTGCCTGAAGCGAAAATAAAACAAGTTGGAGTAAAAAGGAAACACGTGATTTATAGTTTGTCTGAGGTGAGAAGCTGTGGTGTTAGGCCGCTCTGTACGGCTGCTGCTGTGCATTAAATACAACAGAGAGTAAAGTTACTGTCAACATGAACAACATGAACATGTCAGGAGCAAATGTCTGAAAGATTTTAACTCTGAAAACTAAATAAGCAACACCAGATTGAGCTTCTGCAAAGAAAACTCGTTTAACTGTGTTTTAAGGCCCAAAACGTCAGAATAAAACTGTTTCCTGAAGAACATATTTATCAAAAAATTATGTTCTTTTCTCTTTAAAACTAAAGTTGAGGTTATTGTTTGGAGCTTTTTGATTCATTGATGGAACATGTTACAGTGCAAATCGGTCAAAACGTTTTTGGAAACAGGAAAAACAGGTCAACAGATCTGTTTTTTTTTTATCTATCTTGAGTCATTTCATGAACTAAACGTGTTAAAATAAAACCATGTTCTGCTTTTCCTGATGACCCGATACTGAAAGTGTAAATCGAACGCATCGGTAACATCAAAAAGCCTTCAGAAAGTCTACTGTGTTCACAGAAAATACAGCAATAAAACCAGCAAACCGGGGTTGCTAGGTGACGGCAGGCACTCCGTTGGGGTTGCTAGGTAATGGGAGGGACTCCGCTGGGGTTTCTAGGTAACGGGAGGAACTCCGCTGGGGTTGCTAGGTAACACCGCAGAAACAACTAATTTCCCAGACACCAAAACACATTATGACCAAAAAACCAGCAGAGAGTCATTTTTACACTCTTGGCCTTTTTTTTAAAGCAATAAAAACCTGAATGGAAGAATAAAAAAATGCAAAATGTGAATTTTAACACCAGATATTTTTTCCTACTGCATTAAAATTAAAGTTTGTATTTTTATTGTATTATTTGTTTTTTATAAAAAATTAATAAAATGACCCAAATGGAAGTATAAAAACATGAAAAATGTGAATTTTAACGCTACATTTTTTCCCCACCGCATGCAAACAAAATATAGATTTTTATTTAATTATGCTTCTGCAATAAAAGATGAATTTACTTTATGGTGTTTCCACATCTTCACTAGATAAAAGCAATTACTGTTTCTCAAAATCATAAACAATACTTCATATTTACAGAAATTAGTATTTTGCAATCTAAATCTCCTCTTTTGGAGAGCATAAGCCTATAAATATAGAAATTATTCCTCATTTCTTTTTTTGGGAACTAGTTTCCATTTCTCCCATCCATATGGAGGCACCATGAACACACCGCTCGCTCGTCACAGGTGCAGCTCTTTTCTGAATGGGTTTCTCCATAAAAATAAAATAACCAAAGACTCACTTGATGTGCTGGACGTACTGCCAGTCTTCCAGCTCCCTCTTTTGATTGGCTGAGCCGCCGGAGGGGGCGGAGCCACCATTCTGGGTGTGGGTTCGTACACGCCGCACTCTAATGTCACATTGGATCCCCAGTAGAGGTTCCTCTGAAGCGGCGCACTTATTTCATAATCTGGCAAAAGCAGACCACATCAGACGCCAGGAGCTCAACAGGAAGTCACGTGAGCGCGGCGCATCAACAGAAACACAACAAGATGTCGACATGTCAACGCCAAAACACCTCACCGATTTCCTGCCCCGTCTTCTCCCTCTCTTTGTGACGCCTCGTGATGCTATCTCGTAGTTTCTTCAGGTTGTCCTTTAAGGAAGAAGAATTAAGTGTGAGGTTTATGGCGCCGCTGTCAGACGAGGATGTTTGTTCATCATCTACCTGCTGATAGCGCAGAGAGTTAGCGCGCCGCTCGTGGTCGAACTGCCACTCTTTGAACTCCTGGACGGCCTCGTCCACCGTTATCTCCCCCACTTTGACCCTCTCCTGCAGGCAGATGAGCTGCCGCTGCCCCGGGGTCTTCATCCCGCCGTAGGGGTCATAGGTCGAGGAGGGAGCCTCGCTCACAGGGCGAGCTGACAAAAAGAAAAGAGGGATGAATATTTTATTTTTACTCATATTTCACTGAAGTTTGGAGAAGAGCTGCTCTAATGTCTGAAGGAAGTCGTTTCATGGGGAGGAGATAAGGTTGTAAACTTTACCCTGACCACAGAGCTATCAGCAATGACTGATGGGTTTATTTGACCAACCTGGCATCACAGACACTCGCATGTCTCACAGCAGAAACACCACAAAGGTTTAGATACGTTTGCTCGGCTCTGCAGGCTCAGGCTGAGTTCACAGCCGCAAAAAATAAACCAACACCGTCTTTCATTTTCCTAAAAACAAATGTCAGAAAATGCTGCTAAAGTATGAGCCTCTTTTCAAGATCTGATCATTTACTCCAGGAAGAATTAGACTAAATTATGAAGTGAATAAATTAATTCATTGTACGATAAATTAAAATGCACTCAGTAATTTCCATTTGCGTGGTTTTTTTTTTTCTTTTCTCGCTTTCTACTAAATAAATTTTCTGCTTTGTAACATCAGATTCCAATCAACTCCATTTAAATGTTGCAAAAAGTGCTAAAATTAAAGCTGAATTACTACCTCTGTAGTCTTGGGACATATAATGATTTATAATATAAGCCAACAATAAAAGCACATTAAATATCATTTCAAAGCTACAAAAGTGGACATCTCAGCATTTTTCCTCAATGTTAAATTATGCAACTCTGAGAAAAGCCATAAAAGCTGCATTTTATTTTCCATGGTCTTAAATAAACTTGTTCAGTGTCAAAGTTCACACCAGGACTGAGTAAAGCCTGAAAAAGCTGAGACTGGTGGCCATAATGCAACACATCAGCAAAACACAAAACAAACAAAACCACATGTCATACTAGCTGCAAAATATCTAAAAATCTGAACTTTGAATTGTTCCTTCTGGAAAGGGGGAAATTCAAGGAGTCAAAGTCCAGAGATATTTATGATTAAAGTGCATAAATAAATACCTGAATTTGCAAAACTCACAAATTATTGTTGCTGAATTACATGCTGCCATGGAGAAATATAAAATGTGTTTTATTCACACTGTTTTATGTAAAGTGGAGACTTTTAAAAACTATTAAAAATCCCCAACTCTTGATAAAAGATAATCAGGTTATGTTTAGATATATTTAAAAAAAAACAACCAAAGATCGGACCGGACCTTTCTACGGCCAAGACTAACTTTATGTAAAGTCAGACAAGAGGAGTCAATAAAAAAGCTCTTTAAACTTTTATAAAGGGTTTAAAAGCATGTTGCTGCTTCTCACGAGACTAAAAATGTTCAATAGAAACCGTCTCACCTGCAGGACATTCACTGTCCACTGAGTTACGTTTGGACGCGTCTTTATCTGAAAACACTGTAAATAAAAAACAAATATTTAATGGAACGAATACTTTTAAATCAGAAGAAAGTATCTTAAAGGGTTTAGACAGGGCTGGCCAAAAGCTTTCTGAGGCCCTGGGCAGATTTTTATTTGTGGCCCCCATACCAACACCAGATGGTTTATCACTATGTGTGTAACATACCTGCTATCATTAGCATCATTTGCAATTAGCTTACATAATACCAATATTTTTATGGTTATAAGATATCCCATAAGATTTTAACCTTATGGGAGTAACAAACTAAAAAATATATTTTGAATTTGAAATCTCAAATTGTGGCAGTGGCAGCTGCCTCTGGTGTCCGCTGCCACGATTCCTGTTGTTTTCTTTCAGAATAAGCTTCATGTTCAATATTCAACCTGCCTCCAGTTTCTGGCAGCAAGAAGTGTCACGATTTGAGCTTGTTGTCTCTCCACAGGACGTGATTAACGGTTATTTGTATAACAGTTATAAAAACAATGTGGAAATGCTTTCTCCATGTGTAATAGCATTTAGTTTATATTAGTCAATGTTATTTTATCATGCAAGCTTGGTGCTCATAGGGGCCCCCTGGTGGTGTGGAGGCCCTAAGCAGCTGCTTAGCTTGCATATGCCTTGGGCCGGCCCTGTGTGTAACTTAACAGTGAATAGCAGACCTCTGGAAATGTAGGTTGCGGGTCGTTCAGGTTCGGGCTCAGCCTCGGGTCTGGGGATGGGGGCCGGAGGGCGGTTCTGAATTCCCGGGTTGTAGGTGCTGTTTGTATCCACTGTGTCATAAATGTCCTCTGGACAGATGTTGTATGGATCCTCCTCCTCGTCTATTTCATCAAAGTTGTTGTGTTCGCTCCTGTCATTAATTTCAGCTTGAGGCGGAGGGGCGCTCACTTGGTTCTTGGCGGCGTGAGGTTTCGCTGCCAGACGAGAAAATCAAATACATTCAGAAATAAGGTTATTATACTGAACAAAAACTAATAAAGTAATGAAAACTATTATGCCTTTTTATTCAATAAAGAATAAAAAAGTTGAATATTTGATCAATAATATTATTTTACTGCTTTTTAAATTTTACATTACATACAAAATTTCTACCAACTGAGATTGGTATTTTCTGATAAAACATTAGAAAATGAGTCCTTATTATTTTGACAAATTTTAAAAAACGTTTGATGCAGAATCAACAATCAAACTTTTCTCAATTATTTCAGAGTTTAATTTGCAGTTGACCCCAGATTTTATTTTATTCGTGCTTTAAGGTCTTCATTTTATTGTTTTTTTTTTTTTTCTGCCTACCGTATTTTTTCTGTTGTTAATAGTAGTTATTTAGTTGTTAATAGTAGTTTATTTGTTATACTTTGTTCAGACTACTTTTATATATATATATATATATATATATATATATATATATATATATATATATATTTATATATAATATATTTTAAATAATCCTCCTAAATTAGCTGTAAAGAATGTCAAATGTTTTTATGTTACATCTTTCTCCTCTTCTGTTAAACAAAGAAACAGCAAAAATTCCAGAACCAACATTAATTAAATAACTCAATAATAATTGAATACATTTTTGAAGATACCACAACAACACTTAAACTTTTTAATTTGTACCTAAAAATGACACAAAATATGAACAAACTAAGACTATTATTGTAACTATTAAAAACTAGACTAAAACTATACAATATTTAACTGATAATAACTAAGAAAAACTATCAAACACACTCTAAACACAAATTAAAAGTAACTGAATTGGACAAACAAAAAGTGACAACAAAATAAAAATAAACTATAACAAAATCGCCATAACTATTATCAGAAGTAATCATTAGTATTACTATATATGTAAATAATAGATATAAATACCCTGGAAGAACTTCCTGAGCATAGCTTCTTCTGGATTCTCATCTACTGCAGTCATAACTTCATCTGCAACAATTGTGTCACACCATCAGCCTCATTTTGTAAGAGCTTGGAGTATTTTATCACAGAGCTGATCTTACATAAGTCTTCTGCACACTCAGGGTCGAGGCCGAGCATCGACTCGTAAATATCCTCAGTGCAGCTGGAGTACTTCATCATGATGTCCTGAGATGAATTTGACATCTGCTCGTAGATCTCCGCCTCATTGTCCAAGTTCAAGTTGTCTTCCAGGTGAGACTGGAGCAGGTCTGCTGTTTCCTGAGAGAGTTGCAGCAAGACTTTTAAACTCCAACTATAAAAAAATTATATCTAAGGATGAAACCGATTAATAGACTTATTTCTTAAATTAAAATGAGTTCCAATCGCCCGCTTAAACCTTCTTTTATTGTTGTAGTTTGGCCGCCACCCAGCAGAGGGCGCCGCTGGGCAGCATTCCGCAGCGCATCCGGTAATACAGAATCTAAGATGGCGGTGGTATCCCTTAAAAAAGAAAAACGGTCTAAAGATAGTCTGGAGCGGGATGCTAAATAGATCCCATGCGGTTCTGTTTTGAAATATAAACACTTGATATGTTTAAATTCTTAATATATAAACAATATATTGCCTTAATAGCGCGGATTCAGCAGAGCTGCAAGACGGAGCAGCGCTACTTCTCAACTAAAAATGACGAGGTGCTACGAACGCGAGGAAGTGAGTAAACCACAATTTTCTGTTTATTTAGTCCGTATTTAATACAGCCGACATAAAATAAAGTTAGAATTGAATTATATTTTTGGTTAAATTCAGCATTTTAAGAAAAAATAACCGTTTATGTTATGTAAAGACGGTCAGCCCTGTAGATAAACGGGAAAAGTCGTGTTTTTAAGAAAATGGCCGCCTACAACTTCATCACTAATCGATCGATAAGCGCAATCAACTTCAGATGAACTCATTAATCGATTCATGAGTGAACTTGCCACAAATTCGTCCATAAAACGTCTGAGGTCCTGGAAGCCGCTCTTCTCTGCCAGTGTGTTTGGGTAGTCGCCATGTTTGTTCATCACACTGTAAGCCTGCAGAGCCCCGGGGCACCGCAGGAGGGAGCTCATGAGCTTCTTCAAGCCATATTTAGCAGCAAAATGGAGCAACGTGGGCAACTCTTCTGAGCGCTGATCTGAAACAAGCAGATTGTAAATCTTAATCCCAAACTAAGTGAGCATCATTTGGAAAGCAGAAGCAGGAGAGAGTTTACTCAGGGGTAAATGTTTGCATGTCTGATTGTGTCCAAAAAAAAGAGTCTGCACAACAGTTTTGTTCTCAATTCACTGCAAAACCACAAAGTCCTAAAAAGTACTTTTGGTCTAATTTCGACAAACACGTCAGTATACTGGAAATAAGACAAAACCAACTTACAAATAACTTTTCAGCAAGAAATTATAGAAACAAAGTCAGATTTTTTACCATGTTATTCATTATAAATATTGAGTTTAGCAGCTAAGTATTAAGTTTGGAATGAAATATTTAGCTCCAATCTAAATATTTAATTAGCAAGATACATTTTGTGGTTCCCAACTAAATATTAATATGTGCTTAACAAAGTCAACTGTTTGATTAGCATGCTAAATATTGAGTTAGCAAGCTAAATATGTAGATAACCAACAAAATATTTAGCTTAAAAAATAATTAGTTAGCAAACTAAATATTGACTTTATAGCTCAATATTTAGATCCAAATGAAATATTTAGGTAGCGAGCTGGATATTGAGTTTACCAACTAAATATTTACTTCCAAACTAAGGATCCAGTCAGACAGCTAAATATTTGGTTTTTTCGCTAATTGATTAGCATTTAACATGCCAATCAAACTAAATATTTGGTTAGTATGCCAATTAATTTACCACATAAATAAAGGTACTAGTTCCACTGGTAGATTATTTCTTTTGTAACATGGGTAAAAACAAATTGTGGTGAGTGAAATTATCTGCCTGCAGAATAATTTCATGTCTTGCTGAAAAGTTCTATGTGACCTAGTTTTGTCTTACTTCATGTCTACTGAGCTGTTTGTATCAGAGGTACTTGGTGAAAGTTTGTGAAACTGTTAGTAGATTTGTTCCTAAAATAGATCAACTAGTTTCTCACTGCATCACTTAAAAGTGTTACAATGACATTTACTGTCATTGTAATGCAGTGACATTACAATGATATGTAATGTCCTTGCATGAAATGTTAAAAAACATTGCATGAGGCTGCCTGTTTATTTTGTTGCCTTGCATCAAAAGGTCCTGGGTTCCAATCCCAACCTGGAGTCTTTCTACATGAACTTTGCATGTTCTCCCTGTGCATGCGCAGTTTCTATCTGGCTACTCCTCCAACTTCCTCTCACCGTCCAAAAACACGACTGCTTCTCTAAACTGACCTTATGTATCGATGTGCATATTTGTTTATTCTGTCTGTAAGGATAAGCAGGCAGAAGATGTACAGACGCATCATGCATGCATTTAGACCAACATCCGCTCACATGCATATGTAAATATAACTAGCTAAGCATTGATTTTGTTGCAGGAGTTAAAATGGGGAAGCTAGCTTTCACAAAAGGTTTTAAAATAATTTCTTTAAGCCAACAATAATTCAAACTGAGTTTAAATGCTGCAGGTCCTGTCACTGATCCCCCCTGCTGTTACATTCAGGGAGAGAGTCAACCTTGGGAATGGTGCGAGGAGGAAGTTCACAGCCAGATCTCTGTGATAGAAACTCGACACCGGTTCTCATTTATTAACCAAAAATAACAGGATGTATTCAAGGACAACTGTGTGTTGTATGTGTAATGATTCTATGATCTAACACAGCCTATCTCAGTCACTGTTTTATTATCTTCCCAATCTCTTCATCGACCGCAGCAATAAACTCCTGTCAGCCTGAATGTGATTCTTCTCTAAAACAGCCAGATAATGCCCACATGACTTCTGTCACTTCTCCACCGGTTGTAAATGTAGCTGTGAATCGCTGCATGCGCTTGATTCGATTCTTCATTTGCATAAAGTTTGAATGTTGCGCTTCTTGATTTGCAGTGCAGAAAGTAGGAAGACAAAAAGTTTTAAAAAATTGTGTAGAAAAACTGGAGGCAAGGTTATTTTAAGCTTTACCCACTCGTTTGTAATGTGCCAGTTTGACGCTTTAGTTTACCAGAAATTGGTTGCAGTGTTAACAACCATCTGCCACTGCAAAAAGAGAAGTGCTGATCCGAGCAAGATGGCTGCCAACGTTAGCTCAGAACCGTGACGCTGAATTAGGGTCATGGTAGATGGAGAAATAAAGGACTGAATTTCCACCAAAAATATTATTCTCAGAAATTTACTTTAAAAAGTAGAAATTTCTGAGTTTGAAAAGTCAAAAATTTGCAAGAAAAAATCTACAAAAACTTTGACGACTCAGAAATATTTTTAGACAAAAAACGTGGAAATTTCTGGGTTTGAAAAGTTAAAAAAAAAAGAAATTTTGAGATTAACCTTAGAAATTAAAGAAAAACTTGAATACGTGAAATTTAAAAGTTTCAAAAGTTGAATTTTTTTTTTTTTTAATTCAAATATTTCAAAGTAATTTCTTTAGAAAATTTCTGAGATTAATTTGAAAATTTATCAGTTTTTTTCTTGCAAACATTTGACTTTCAGAGCTCAGAAATTTGCTGGGTTTTTTCTAGAATATTTTGGCGGAAATGTACTCCTTTTTTTTTTATATACAATGACTTTAATACCTCATCGTACTGAACGGTTTCGTTCACATCCTTTGTTGCCATTGCTAAAACTACAATCCGAAATTATAAAACAGCACAGTAACAACTTCTCCTGTTGAAATTCTGGCGCAGAAATCCAGTTCAATGGGAGAAAGCCGAGACCAAGCAGTGAAGGAGGATTAAAATCAAGCTGTTTGCATAGGAACACTGCAAAATACAAAACCTTACTAAGTATTTTTTGGTTTAGTTTCTAGTGCAGATAAATTATCACACTTGTAATAAGACAAAGCTAACTCACAAGTAACATTTTAGCAAGATAATTAATAATTTTCTAATATTGATGAAAAAGTTCTAGTTTCTCTTGCGTATTTTTTAACTTATAACAAAACATTTTTCTCATATTGTCAGTGAAACTAGTACTATTTTATAAATCTTAAACACGTATTGACCTAAAACAAGCTCCTATATCTTGCAGAAAAGTGACTTGTAAATTATTTTTATTATTTTAAGTGTGCTAAGATATTTGCTCTAGAAAATAGACCAAAAATGTTTGGTGAGATTTTGTGTTTTTGCAGAATTGCTATTTTACTTATAAAAAATAGGAATCACCTTAGCTCAACATGAAATCAGAAAACTTTACTCACAAGCTGACATATTGTCTTCTTCAATCTGTTTGACTCCAAACAGCTGCAGACCGGATGGAGGCATCCTGGACTTGAACGAGTCCGTTAGCAATGTGTCCACTGATTCTGTTGCATTGGAGGTCAAGTTAAAGGCCTGGAAGCAAAAATCAGTAAAAAAAACAAAATCTCTGAGCATAAAAAAGCAAACAAACGGAGAAACCAGGACAGACAGGAGGAAGCAGAAGTGTCTCACCTGGCAGATGAAGTTCACGGGGTCAGTAGCCTGTTTTAGATACCGGCTAACTTCTCCCAAGCTGGTGTAAAATGTGACCGGACTCAGATCGACACGCGAGCCGTCGGCATGCAGAGTGAGCGAAGTCACTCCTGCAGGCATTTCTGCATAGAAAAAACACAAAGATAATGAGATAAAGTTTAGGAAATGCAGCAGAGCAACCGTCTTCCTGCTGATGCTCGCCTGGTGCGGAGACGCTGATGGTGAACTCGTTCTCCACCGAGGCCAGAACTCGTTTGGACTCTGCGCCTTCAGGTGAGAACTCCACCTCCACCGGCGACCCGAAACCCACTCTGCTTCTGAATACGATGAAAATCCTCTTTTGATCCTGAACAGAATAAATATTATCTATAATATTTGATGGATTAGTCATTCTTATCGATTAATCAAATATTTCTGTTTGATCATTCAGGTTTCTCAATCAAATATCTAACTTATTAATAAATCAAATATACTTATTTGATTAATTGTTCTTATCAACTTATTGATTAATCAAGTATGTATTTGATTAATCATTCTAATTGGTTCATCAAATGTTATCATGATTAATCAAATATCTATTTGATTAATCATTCTAATTGGTTAATCAAATATTGCTATTTGATTAATTAATCTCACGATTAATCAAATAACTATTTGATTAATCAATCTTACAGATTAATTAAATAGATGAATTTTCTCGTAATTGTAGTTTGGCTCTAATACACCACTTCTTAAAAATCTTTTTAGAAAAGAAAGCAAACATAAACATCCAGTAAAACTGGATATTTATGTTTTTTTGAGCCAGCATCGCCCAGCTCTAGTTTTTATGTCTTCATCCTCACCCCACACTGAACTCTGCTGGGCTGAACGGTCAGACATGTTGGTGAGCTGATGCGTTCTCCTGCTGGATCTTCGCCGCTCGCTCGCTCTTCCTCATTCAGGACCGTTTCGCTTTGCTCCTCTGGCTCCGCCTCTTCGCTGCCACCTGCCGTGGGATTTTCGGAGAGAGGAGAAGCCGCCGATGCGGCGGAGATGAGCGACTCTGCTGCAGGATATTCGCTCCGGTGCTCGGCCTCTGCTCGCCTGCCTTCGAACAAAACAGAAAAAAATAATAATAAAAACATTTTTATAGGCAAAGAAAGTTTAGATTTGGGCTGATCGATCCAAAACATTGATAATATGGCTAATAAGTTGGCATCAGATACAATGAGATCAATACTTAATTTTCCCTTTTGAAATGTTTTTTTTAGTTTAAATAATTTGTTTCGATTAATTCAACAGTTTGTTTCTATTTGCTCTAAATTTGTGTGGAAAAACACACAAGTTTTTTTTTTCTATTCCAGATTAATTTGTTTTTAAAGTTTTTCATAGGCAGCTATAAAATTTGTCCAAATTCTGTCCTTGTTTGGACAAAACATTTTAAAGGAAAAATAACAAAACACCAGGAGATTAGAAGCTTGTTGATAAATCAAACACAAAAAATAAAAAGTATCAGTATCGGAGATATGGGCCCGATATTTACTTGGTACCTAAATATAAATGAAACTGCGATAAAATAGGATTAAATAATGTTCACTTCATTTTACTCCATATCACGTTTTCTCTTGACCTTCTGATTACTTCTTTTCTTGTTTTTAAAAACCTGTTTGAAATAAATAAATGAACAATTTGTGAAATTAATTTAAAAAGATTTTGGTTTTATCCCTCTGTCCGCCTTAAAGAAACAGTACATTTGAAATTTCCAGATGTTTCAAATCAAAATGTGGATAAATGTTTAGCTCCGGTGAAGGATTTGTTGTTTGTTTTGGTGATGAAAGTCTGCATACTGTCAGCTATCGACTCCAAAACGGTAGAAACATAAACGCCCGGCTCGTCGTCGGCGTAGAGTTTCCTCCAGCTCGGCCAGTCCTCGAAGTACTCCACGTTCAGATCGGCCTCCGTCACGCCGCACAGCAGCGCCACCACCCTGTGTGGAGGATAGAGCAGTCTCTGCAGCGAGCGGTGCAGATCCGGGTCGTACAGGACGTCCAGGAAGAATCCCGTCAGCAGCACCACGATGCATTTGCAACGCTGGAAGTCCTCGAAGTTATATCCGTGGAGCTGATCGGCCGAGCTCACAGCGTAGAGCAACACGGAGCCCCGGCGGAAATGTTTGGAGGATTTTAGGATCTGCTGCAGGTACGCGGCCCACTCCTGGGCCTCCTCCGTGTGTAAAATCAGCAGCTCAAAGGCCGAGGAAAACTCAGAGATGGCTGCAAAACAAAGCATTGAAGCGTGTTTTTAAACTGCAACAAAGTGGAAAAAGAGACTTTCATCAGTTGGTTTAGCCTCAACCTCTTCTGATTCAAACTACACTGCAAAAACACAAAATGATACCAAGTTTTTGTGGTCTGGTTTCTAATGCAAATGTCTTAGTAAACTTAAAATGAGTTTACTAAGATTCATTCATCTAATGAATCTTAGATTCATTGGATGAATCTAAGATAGTTATTTTCAGCAATAAATAGATGAAAAAGTGTTTGCGAATTATTTATATTTAGTTTCTCAAGAGCTAAAAATGTAGCTGGGAGTGAAATAGTGAGCGATCTCCATTATTCAGAGCTAAATATGTAGCTTGCTAGATGCATTTTTAGCTTCCTAGATGCATTTTTAGCTTGCTAACTCAATATTTATTGTGCTAACCAAATATTTAGCTTCAAGGTAAATATTTAGTTGGTGAATTCAATGTTTATTTTATTAAATAAATATTTAGTTTGGAGATAAAATAAATATTTAGCATGTAGTCCACGTATTTAGTTTGGAGCTAAATATTTTAGTTATGAACTAAATATTTTGTTTGTAATGAAATATTTATAATAAGTAAATATTTATTTATATTTTGTTGCTTGTAAGTTAGCTTTTTTTTAAAATTTCAAATGTGTTAAGATATTTGCACCAGAAAGTAGACCAAAATTACTCTGTTGCATTTCGTGTTTTTGCAGTGTAACGGTACGTTATTTGCTGCAGCAGGTTGTGTAAAACGCGGCGCAGCATTCCAGCTGCTGAAAGTCAAGGTGACAGGCTGAGGGATGAATGTATGAACTGTGTGAGTCAATGGCGAGTTGAGCAAACACCGGTGTGTGTCAACACAGCTCTGAGTAATTCTGTTTGACTCATTACAGTCGCTAATCGGGCCGAGTTCAGCTCAGAAACCCAACGGAGCGCTCACCTTCATCAGCGGCCGAGCGCTGCTGGCATCTGCTGCTGAGACGGCCCAAAACTAACTGAATCAACGCTAAATGTGTGTGTGGTGGTCTCTATTAATTATCCGCTGCGTGCATTTAACCACACAGGATGCAGAGGTGTTTGGTTCCTCTTTTTGTCTTTTTTCAGCTAAGATGGTAATTCTCAATGAAAGGCTGACCAAATGCAAGTCAGCAAAAACGACGGCTAAAATAATCAAAAAAACGAGTAAATTCCGGTAATTTCCCAGAGAAGTAAGCAGGAAGTGCGAGGGCTTGTTCAGATATTTGGGTATAAAAGTCTTAGGGAACGGGTAACACTCACCTGACTCAGTAATGGATGGGAGTCCTTCCATGGTTTGGGCTCAGATCTGCACAAAATCATCCCAAAAGCGGCGCCATTCCTCCAAATATTTTCCTTTTTCTGTCTCCACCGAAGCTCTCTCTTTCGCTTGTCGGCTCACACTAACCCGGCGATCACCAGCTCTGGCCCTTTGCTCAGTCGTATAAATAGCAACACTTTAGTTTCCTGATTTTGGTAGCTCTGCCCCACTTCCTGAAACAGTTGACAGAAGTGAGAAAACGCACCCTTGTCTCATCAGAAACTGCAACAATCTGCCGTCACCACAGCCTCGAGCGAGCGCCTGCATGTTACTTACATGTTTATTTAAAACAGCAGAAACAGAGAGACGACACGTTAAATTTAGGAAACACACGAACAGAAGACACATCCTACATCTTAATAACAGGCAACATTTTAGGCCACAGTTTTTGTTTGTTCTCCATTAAAAAAAAAAAAAAGCTCCATTAACAAACAAACGTATCGATTCACCTGAGAACTTCTTCCTATTTTTCACTTCCTTAACAAGGTGCAGTCTGGCAGGAGACTTTCACTGTGAGATCAGAGTTCAAATTCACACTGATAACCATCAGGAAAAAAACGAGTGCTTTTCAGCACTTCAGAGACAGAGAAAAAACTGGGCAGTAAAAGCTGCATTAAACATGCAGCCATGTTGTTTCTGTGCTGCATGAGAAAGGAAGACATGTGGGAGAAACTGTGAAGAGTTTCACTGACAGGGGCTTTTTAATATACGCATATATATACACACTGCATAAATGTGCAGACTAGACCAGAAAAGTATTTTTGATTGACAAGTTAGCTAATTTCAGCTGATATTGATCATTTTAGCTTTAGAGCAAATTAAATCCAAAACGTATTTGTGTGGAGAATTTCATAAAACCTGTAAGAGTTAGCTTTTAATTTTTAAAATGTGATTTTGTGTCCAATTTCTGGTCTTCACAATCATAGGAAAATGTAATTGCTAAAACAATTCTGTGTCCAAGCATATTAATAGAAAGTTGGGTGGAAGGAAAACGTTTGGTAAAGGATTGTCTCAGCTCAGTTTTTTGTGACGCGTCATAATGCATTGAGTCAGAGCCACACAGACACGTGTAGTCATACTGTTTTTATTTAGCACTTTAGCCTTTACATCTATTAACTCACAAAGACAAGGTGAGTTTTTGTTTTAGAGGAAAAACAGACGACACACAAGTAGAGATAAAAACACTGCAGAGGTAGCAATAAAATAATATGGTCCAGAAATATTCTTCATATGGCCAATATCATGATTAATAAAGGCTCTGATAATGTATTAAACGCACCATACCAGCAGGTAACAACTAGGGATTGTAGATTGAAATTGGTTCCAATCCTTAGACCTTCTTTTGATGATGTAGTTTGGCCTCCACCCAGCAGAGGGCGCTGCTGGTCAGCCTGAAGCGGAGTCAGTTGTTATAGAAACAAAGGTGGCAGAGAGAAACGTCCAAACAGAGTTGGGTTTGGGAGGAAAGTTTACTTTATGTGGTTCTGTTTAGAAATATAAACACTCGTTAAAGTTCTTAAGTTTTCAACTTTAGTTTTATTCAGCCGAGCTGCAACAACTTCGCAACAAAACGTGAGGAAACCAAAAATGTTTTTGTTTATTCAGTCAGTTAACTAAGACGGCAGAGAAGGGCGGTTGTAGATTTAAAAAATATATATATACATATATATATATTCAAAAAACTCAAATGTCTATATTCAGAAATTGTCTAGATAAAACTTAAACATTTCAAATTTTGAGAAGTCTAAAATTTAATGGAAAGAAACTCATAAATTTTTATATTAATCCAAGAAATTTTGTATAAAAAAACTTGGAAACATCATAGTTTGAAAAGTCAAAAATTTACTAGAAAAAACTGAAAATTTGACATCAATCTCAGAAATTTTCCAGAATTGTTGTTGGTTTTTTTTTTTTTTTTTTTTTGACATTTATGAGTTTGAAAAGTCAGAATTTTTTGACTTTGGAAATACCCAACTTTTGAAACTCAGAAATCTCTTTTGTTCTTTTTCTAGAAAACTTTTGAGATTAATCTGAAAGTATGATTCTTTTTTTCTTTTTTTGTGCAATTTTTTTTTTAATTTTTCAAACTTTTTTTATTACTTTTTTTTAGAAAATGTCAGATTAAAACCAAATTTCAGAAATTTACGCTTTTTTTTCTATTGCACATTACAGGGGTGCAATGCAATGTGACACAACTGACAAAATAATGTTAAACTTATGTTTTTGCTAAATTCAGAATATTCTGAAAAATGAAACCGTTCATGTTGTGGAAAGGCTTGAAAAGCTCTGTGTGAAATCAGACGTTACAGATTTTTGCTTTAGCAAATTAATGAGAAATCAGTGGCACTCAGTCATCATTTGGTCCCAGAATCAGGAGGAAGAGCGACACTCACAGAATCCACGCTGCTTCAGGTCCAGTGGGACGTTTTCATAGATTTGGCGGTCCATGTCATCTCCTGGTTCCGGTCCAGATGAGTTTGATCAAATCTAAACGAGACCAGACGTCTACCTGGAAATTTCACACCACTTCCTGCTTCCTGCTGCTGACGAGCTTTATGGAAATGCTGGTTATGTTTCCCAGCAGGAGTGACAAAAGTCCAAATACCTTCTTTACGTCATCAACGGCTGCCTTCGAGCCGCAATGGATTCATGCAATAATTCATGCAATAATTCATGCGAATGAGCCCCAACCAGCAGCTGAATGTATCTGGAAAAGTACAGACATTTCTTTCTGCAGAGTAACTTTATTTTGAATTTATTAAGTTAACTGAGTTGCTGAAGTAAATTAAATTCTAATGAATTGAAATTCATTTTTATTATAGTTTAGAGTCAAATTGTCATTTTGCTGATTTCGTTTGGAGATAAAATAACAAAAGTAAACAAAGCATTAAAGTTCAACTTAGGTTTTAGTGTAATGCTAAAATTAAAGGGAAAAAAAAACATTAATTTGCACCACACCATAACAACCACTAGAGGTCAGGAGACTGTTTCTTCAGTAGCTCATTACACAGTTATGTCCATAAAGACACTTTGACTTTACTTTTATAACTGATTATTTAGGGAATTTTGCAGTTTTTTTGCAATTTGTTCTCATCTGGTTGAATTAAGTTCTGGATTATTTGGAGAACATAAGGTTCTCCAAATGTACTAATATCTCTGGGAAAGATGCAAAAACAAATTAATGAAAATGCAAATAAGATAAATCTTTATTTTTTTTTATTTTTTGCAGTGGGATAAACTTCCACAGGAAATAAAACCAGAAAATCCCAGGTGTTAATTTCAGTGAATTTATCTACTGTGAGAAAATGTCTCATGGTAAGGAATATTTGGTAACAAACTCAGAACAAACACTCCTAAAGCACCAGGTACCAAGGAAATATACTTTCCAATCAATGTTTCATTGATTTTAAATCAGCCACAAACACAAAGAACAAAAAGGGAAAAAACACCATTAAGATAAGAGATTAAAAAGAAAACAACTTTTTCTTTATTTCTCAAAGTTTATATTTAACATTTGGTATCAAATTTGGAGTAAACTAGTTATTAAACTCCTTAGAGATCTACAAATGTTTCCACATTTTCCCCCTGGCTCAGATTATAGCAAGTCATGAGATTAGCTACCAGATTAGCAGATGATACACCACTCTACGTGATGCCACCAGTCAATGAACAGCTTCAGTTATTTCAGCGGGAAACTAGAAATCAGACCTGAGTGTGAAGATGGACCTGAGCCATCTGAGACACATAAACACAGTTAACAAGTCAGATCTCCATCGCTCGAAGAACATTTCCAGGATTAAAGGACTAATCTCCCAGCAGGATCTAAAGCAGGAACGTAAACTCATTTTCATTTTGAAGTATCCAAAACCTGAATGTTCTTAAAGGGCCGGTTGTGCCAGAATGCATTGATTAAAACAATTGAAGTGTTAAAACATTAATAAACAGCTCTATAAGTTTCTTAAAATTAAAGAATACAGGATTTCGTGATTGTTTTCGTGTTTATTTGCATTCAAAATCACAGGTTTTGTGCTAATTTAGAAATGTTTGATGTTAAATTTGTCACTTTATTACGTCAGATTGATCACGGACAGGCAGCAGTCGCTTTAACCAATGTTTTTGACCACATTTGAGAAAATACGCAATGAAATCAGAGGATTTGTTGATTTTGTGTGAATTTTGCAGATTTGTGAAAAAACTGGAGGAGCTTACTGATGTAATTTGGAGTCTGGAGGACCACATAAAAACCTGTGGCGGGCCACATCTGGTCCCCAGGCCTTGAGTTTGACACATGTGAAGGGTTAGGGTAATATTACATGTAGCTAATTTCATAATGTTTTATTGTGAATAAGTGTTTTATGTTAAGTTTGTATGTTTTATAGCTTAATTGGCCATTTTATGTAAATGAGGTGGAGCGTTAACGAAGCATAGACAGCTCAGAGGAGCCACACTGTGTTTCTACCGTAGTTTGTTTTGTGGAAGTTATCTAGGATTTAATTGCTCTTGTAAAGGATAACGCAAAAAACTGTGGAATAAATTTTAGTTTTGCATTTTTTACATCAGAGAGGTGGAAGTTTATTTTTTTTCTCTTCAAACAGACGAGTAAAATCAGCTAAATTAACACACCCTGATAGGAATCTAAAGGAATCTTCTTTCTTCTTTAAATGTTTAAATTTGTTTGATAAAAGTTGGTAAAAATCTGAGTTTCGCTACCATTTTAAGGCTTCTCCATCTTTGAGTTCTGTCAGTTTCAGCCCATTTCTGCAAACAGACATCATCCGGTCTGCAGCCAACGTTCACTTTTTGACTTCTGAAGCCGCCTGTGAAGAACACGGTGATCCATGACCTGCCTTTAGGCACAATTTCCTGCAGAAAAAAGAATCCCCTAATTTCTTCTAAAGCTGCCATTAGCCATCATAAGCATGACCGGCCCGTTACCTTTAGTTTGGGCTCCCTTAAACCGCTGTCTATTAGGTGGCTCACTTCAAATCCCTGCTGCCTGGCTTTAATAAGAGCATATTTTTGCCCCTATAATTTGACCTTGTTATCCAATATCCTGTGTCTTTAGTCGTCTGTGTGTTTTGAACGGAGCGACTCGACCGGAGGCTCTGCACCAACCAATGACCGCTCAGAGTCAGGCCCAGACTGGGAGAGCTGCTGCTAGCGACAGTTAGCTGCTAGCGACAGTTAGCTGCTAGCGACAGTTAGCGCCACGCTACGAAAATGAAAATAATTAAAGCACAAGAATAAGGCCATCATATTGCAACTTTATTTTCATAAAATTATGACTTTATTCTAATATTAGTATAACTCCTTGTAATATTTTGACTTTATTTTTGTAAAGCAAACTTGATTCTTGTAATTACATGATGTTGAGATGAGTAACCATGTTATTACAACTTCTCATAATGTTTTGACTTCGTTCTTGTATTTGTTTTACTTTATTCTTGTAATTTTATCACTTTGATCTTGTTTTATTCTCATAATTTTATGACATTGTTGAAATATTGTTACTTTATTCTCTTGTTGCAGCTTGTCGTGTATTATTTTGACTTTTCTTGTAATATCATAACTTTATTGTCATATTATTACAATTTCTTGCATTATTTTAACTTTATTCTTGCAATTTTATGACAATGTTTAAATACTCCGATTTTATTTCTGTGTTTTTTAACATGTTTTCTTAGAATCTCATAATACTCCATCATACATACGACTCACATACTGAGCCAACGATTCGTTTTCATTTCAATCTGCTCGGCCCACAGCCTTCGGACAGCTCAGTAATTTCCTCCACATAACATCTTATTTTGCTCATTTAATTTCAGAGCGGAAATGTTTTTGCACCTTACATTATCTCATTGTTACCCAGAGTTATAGAATCTCTTTTGTAGCTGACGGAGACATAATTACTGCAGCTGGTTTGAGCAAATTGATTTGTGCCAATTTTACAAACTGCATTTCATTTTAGCTGCATCTCCAAGCCTCCTGGCTGCAAAAGGTAATTTTTAAGAAAACGCATTGATAGGGATGCGGTTTTACCCTCGGAAACTCTGAAAAATGTGCCGCTGTAAAAAAAAACATTAAAAAAAAATTATCCAAAGTGAAGTTATCAAGAGGAAGCGGTGATGGAGGGAAGAGGCGTCTAATATTCCCCGCATGGCGGTCGAGTTACCGTCTCGCTTACTGTACTTCCCCTCGCTGGAAAACCTCTACCCTCATATCTGACCCGCCGCGCCACTCGTTCGGGAGACTTTAAAAGTGGGAAACAAAGCGCGGTCCAAGGACACGGAGGGCAATCTTGAAACGGAAAACTAAAACGGGGAAAGCCTCTGGAGCTGAAATGTTATTTGGACGATAGCCCGCATAAGAAAGGCGCTGTGTTTGGTTTCTCATTGAGAGTCACCAGCAGGGGCTCATTGTGATAAGAAAATAAGTCTACTGTTACCTGATCTGGTATAATGTGGACCAATTACCACTCCATTGCACTTCATTACAGGGCCGTAATAGGGCCGGGGGTCAGCGCTTGAGATGGAGCGGCACAGGAAAATGGAGTCGTCATTGATAATATGATAAAAACTGACAGTGAGAGGCACTTCCAACAAATTATTGAAATTTACAGTTGATAGGGAAACACTATAACCTCATTTGGCAAGCAGCTGGCAAGTGCTTGTACAAAGCAGCTCCCTGCAGCACAATGAGAGGCTTATGGAGAGAAAGAAATCCAAAACTATCAGAGGATGGTTTCAGGCCCGTCGGGTTTGGGCCCGACTGGGATGGAACGCGTCTGCGGCTTTCAGATGGATCCAACGATCCCCTCCAGCCCACCCCCAAACCTGAGAGGAGTCGGCCCCTCCGCCTTCTTCTAACAAAACTATCAAATATTTGTGCAGCACCAATTTTTGTTTGTGCCGCTATTATTTTTAAGAGATTAATAAACGTGTCCAGAGGTCAGCTTTCCTGACCTCTGGACAGCTTTCCTGTCAACTCTAACAGAATTGGCATCAATTGTTTGTGCTACGTTTGTGCAGCAAAAATTTTAGTTTGTTAAAGATAGGTCGAGAGGTCATGAAAGGTCAACCGTCTCCACCTTCTTCAAATCAGACATAACTGGTATCAATCAACTTTGCTACGTTTGTGCAGAAAAATCAATTTGTTTGTGCTGCTTTTGCTTTAGATGTTAATGACAGTTTAAAGGTCCAAAGGTCAACCGTTCGCCTCCCTCCCACTTTACACACAATCAGACAAAGTTGATGTCAAATATTTGTGCTTTGTTTGTGCAGCAACAATTTTCATTTGTGCCGCTATCGTTTTAAATATATCAATATATCCAGAGGTCATGAAAGGTCAACCATCTCCCCACCTTCTTCAAATGAGATAAAACTGGTATCAGTCACATCGGCTGCGTTTGTGCTGGTCACTGAAGCAAAAATATAATAATTGTGCTGCTTTTTTGCTTGAATATATTTATATTTGAAAGTTTAAAGGTCAACCAGCCTTACATTATTCAAATCAAACGAAATTGCTGACAAATGTTTGTGCAGCAACAATTTTTGTTTGTGCTGCCACCATTTTAACGATACTAATAAATGTATCCAGGGGTCATGAAAGGTCAACCAAATTCCCCACTTTCTTCAAATCAGACAAAGCCGATGCCAATCAAATCGGCTAAGTTTGCGCAGACAAATGTTTTGTTTGTGCTGCTTTTGAACGACGATATTAATGAAACTTTACAGGTCAGCCGTCCCCCGACCTTCAAATCTAACAAAATTGGTGTCAAACGTTAGTGTTACGTTTTCGCAGCAAAAATATTTTTTGTGCTGCTTTTGCTAATAGACTGGATCCATCAAGTTCTAAGGCCTCTTATCATACATATGCTGATGATACACACCTTTACTCCTCCGCATCACTGTGCGACTGCAGTTTATTAGAGTCGAAATCGGGACGTTTCTATAAAGCAAATTTACTTTTGTAACTTTATTTTGCCCAGTTTTAAGGTCAAAGGAAATCTCAATGTCTTATGATGAACTTTAATGTCGCAGCGAAAGTATAAACATATCTCTGGCTTCTCCCAGTGCAAACTAGAAACAACCAATCAGAGCCAGGAGGCGGGTCTTAGCGCTGCCAATCACAGCCTTGCTCTAAAGAACAACTAACGTAGACAGTCGTGAATGCTAAAGCCTGTTAGCATAGCCTTTGATAAACAGTTTTGCTGTAACTGTAAGTTTTTTATCAGCTATCAGCACATTTAGCAGCAACTGAATGATGTTGATTGACAGCGTTAAGACCCTCCTCCACGCTCTGATTGTGGTGCATTTCTTCAGACAATAATAAGGAAGAGGTGGAGGAGATTGCGCTTTTCGCAGATATTCTGTCAGTTTGAACAAAAACATTCTTTATAAAAGCTGCGTTTGTTTTGTCTTTGACAAACATTTAAATTGGTTCTGAAAATGTGACAAAAATTAGACATCAAGAACGGGGCAAAAGCTTTTTCTCACCACTGTGCGTAGAATAATCTGTCAGGCCCGACAGAACCCAATAACTGCACAAACATATACTAATCCTTAAATACTTATTTACTTTAAAAACAATGTATGATCGTGTTATGCTTCATACTTTCAGTATCTTTCGGTGTTTTGGGTGATAAAAAGCCTGAGGGAATATTATTGGACAATTTAACATGTTTCTCAGTTATTAAAGGAATAAACTATTGGTTTCAATGACTGGCTGTAAATGTGTGCTGACCAAAAAAACCTCTTTTTTAAAAAAACAACCCAAAAACAAACCAAGTCTGGATGCTGGAAAGAGAAGCAAAGGAAATAAAACAAATCAGTATTTGGGTTTTTGTGTTCTGGTGGAAAACATATGGGAAGTGTTTGTTTGCCTACGTTTAAGCCGCCTCCATTTGAGGTCCCCCGAATAAATAAATCAAATAAACCACTGTCGAACAACATTTTCAATCCATCAGGATAATCAGATTCTGTTTACCCCAACAGGAACTATTCTAAAATGTTATTAAAAACTTAAATGGAGTTTAGGCGTGGAATAACTAGGTGCAGGAAATGATGAGCAAACAGCAGGATAAGATTCCAATTACCATTAAACAAGCATTGCTTTGACTAGTAAAGAGGGAAACAGCTTTGATATTTCCCACATACGGCTGACGAAGGACAGGAAACCAAATGCAATTTATAGACTTTTATAACAGAAGTAGGGAAAGCTTTGTCTTAATTTATTACCAGATTTATTACCTTCATATTTGATTATTTACGTTACCAAATAAACATCCTCCTGAAGTCGTTACCTTTGACGATAATTTGTTGAACACCACTCAAGTTTTATCCTGCACATCTAAATAGGCAACGCATGCTTCGCTGATCAAAACTGTTGTGGCGCAATTTATCGAGCGGCCATCATTAACGGCGGTTTAAAGATGGCGGCGCCTTCATCTGCAGGCGCCACTTCAGCACGATAAGACAGTCAATTTGGACTGCAGTAATCACCCGGCCAGCAGATAACTGACTTTATTTATTTATAATGAGCCCCGTGCGTGTCTAGTGGGAGATAATAGTTTCATTTTTGCAGAGAAAGTTTGCCGGCTGCCCTCATTGTGGAGTAAATGTGACAGATTGCTGCTTCATTTGAATTCATCAGGCTGACAGATGAACACACGATGAATAATAGCAAAGCGACGCCTGGTGAATGCCGTTGCCTCTTTATGTGTCTCCTGACGAGCTTCAGCACAAATCTAAAGGAGCAACAACTGGAAAGTGCAGCTGATGATTGCATGTTCTCTGAACAGGCCGATTTTAAAGTTTGTTTGTTGTTAGGAGGCCCTCCAAAAGTTACAGGGAAAATAAATGGATCTAAAGCTTGATATTAATTTAAAAACTTGGACATTTCTGATCTCCAAAAGTTGAAATTTCGGGAAAGGAAAAGTTCAGACATATTGAGGAAAAACTTGAAAAGCTCCAACAGTCGAAAATTTGCAAAAAAGAAAATTTTAGAGATTGAAATTTTTCAGAAAAACATGAAAATTTTGGAGTTCTAAAAGTCGGAAATCTGCCAGGAAAATCTCAGAAATTTCTAGGTTAATTTTATATTTAAAAAATGAATAAATTTCTGAGTTCAAAACAATGTAACATTTGGAAAAGAGGAAAGTCGGGATTTTTGTGATAAAACTCAGAAGATTTTCAGAAAAAATCATGGAAATTTCTGAGCTTCAAACCTCTAAAATTCGCCAGAAAATAACTTTTGAGATTAATCTCAGATCTACACAGAAATTTGGAAAAGTTGAAAATATGCAAGAAAAAACTTCAGAAATTTCCTTTTTAAAAGTTCATTTTACTTTTGAACTCTGAAAGTAAAATGTCTTGGGGAAAAAAAAAAGAAATTATTTTCTGACCTTGTAAAGTTTAAAATTTTCCGAGTTTCAAAAATAAAAAAACGTTTTAATAATCTGGTGAGTCTTTGGAGGTTGAATGTTTATACATTGAAAAGTTTATATATTGTATTTTGCACATTTCTAACAAAAATGACCGAATATAAGAATCAAAATCTTGACGTTTTGAACACTAACAAATTTGGAAATGTGTGTTTCTATCCCTAAATTTTCTGTTTTGTTTAGATGTTGATTATAAGTTACTTTGTAAATTGTATTCTTTATAATAGTACAATTTACACAAAGATTTCAACTTAAATGTTTTAATCAGATGATCAACTACAGACATTTTATTAAGTACTTTTTTACTCTTATTGTTTGAACAATTACTATTTTATTAATGTATCAAAGTAAAACTACTTTTATTTTTAATTACGTCACCCGACTCTGCAGTAATGTGACAGAAATGTGAACATTTTATGTTTCCTCTGTGACCGAGCGAGACGGGTCAACGAGACTACAGTTGAAACGATTAATCCGATTGATCGCGATTAATCGATTTTTATTAATCGTTAACTGGACTATATCAACTCAAAAAAACATTATTTGCTGAAAGAATAATTAAGATGCTCCCTTTGCTACAAATGATGAAGCGTTCACTAAAGGAATGCTGCTGATGCATTTTAGGGAATAAAATGTTTACTTTCTTATTTAAAAGTGAATTATTTGGGAGGGTTTTTTTTTTGTTGTTGTATATTTTAATGTATTTCTAATGTATAAAAACGGCTTACTGGTCAAATTAAATTATAGAAAATGGAAATGTTTTTATACAATTAATCGATTAATAATCAGAAAATTGATTAAGAGACAAAAGTCATTGTGAAACTGATTGTATAATGACTAGAGATAAGTGAGGTGTTTTCTGCATGTTCTTTTAAATCTGATTTTTTGCAATAGAAAAAGAAAAACAGCAAAAGTTTAGCAAACAGAAAACACCTGCAGTTCCTCAGTCAGACACAAGAGGGCAGAGTTCTCCTACTAATCCTGCCGATATCACGGCGGCCGGAAGATGCCTGCTGAAATAAGTTTGCCTAAAACATCATTACAAATCCAATTAATACTGTCATTAGACTAGATGAAAGGCGAGACAACATTGTGTGGAGGGAAAATCTTTTAAATTCCTGAAAGCTCGGTTGGAACAAGGTTGCAGTGTAATTTGTGACTGATGGTACGGAGATGCTATCATGAAAGGTGGTGCTGTGGGCTGTTTCCACTTACCACTGTTTAATAGGCTGAGGTCAAATAAATTACTTTATCTTTCCTTTTTCTACTTTTGCATGACAAATATATTTAAAATCAATACTTTTCTGCAAATTCGGTGAATTCAAACCAAGATATTTTTAATATATTTGATCAGATTCATGTTTAAAAATAGGAAGAACTGTCTCAACCTCAACAAGTATTTAAAACTACGCTGTTCCAACATTTTATTTTGTTTAAAATTATGAATTTTTAATTAAAATGACAAACTTTTGATGTTTCTAAATCAACTCTTACAGACATTCGTTTTATGGAATTTTTTTTTTTTTTTGCCCTATGCTGTGTTTTTATTTTTCTTTATGTTAGAATTATCATTATTTACTGTTTTTGTGTTCAGCACAAAACTCTAAACTGATTTGGTTTATAAAAAAAGAATAAGATTTAAACACATAATGGATTCAAGTGTGAAAATAAATAAGAAAAATAATAATAAAATGCCAATTCTTGTGCAAAATCCTATAATTTTATAAACTCAAGAATCCCAGGTAGCTTTTTTTTTTACACAAGTAGTTGAAATGTAAAATAAAAATACATTGTGTTTTTTATTATTCAGTCAGATTAAAGTGATTAATTTTGTAATTTATTACTTTTTCTATTAAAACTGACAGTTTTCCTGTTTTGCCTCTATTAAATTTAAAACATGAGAACTGATTTCTTTTCTTCCGCTCAGCCTGATTTACCTGTGAAAGCGATCCCATGTGATTTAAAATAAACTGATACATCTTATGAGCTTTTCCAGTATTTCTGACACAATTAGGTCAAACAAGAGAGAAAAATCTCTTCCGCTTCGTATCGCAATAAACAAAACGTTGTGCAACTTTAGCAACTTCTTGTTTCAATTTGCCGTCCGGGAAGTGGAGATCTCTTAACTTTCAGCGAATGGCGCGGGCCAAGAAGAGGCGACGCCTGCCGACCAGACAGACGGGCGTTCCACTCCCCGGCTTTTAACAACCATAGTAATACATCAGTCAAAAGCAATAATTTTACCATTAATGAAATTCCAATTTGCCTTCAGTGCATTTCACGTTGACATTTTCCACATTGCAACAGTGCTTTGATAAAGTTTTTAAAATGCAAAAACGCATCTAAGAGGCTAAAGACCAGCCCAAGTGTCAGCGTGCCTGGCAGAGGACTATGGTACTTAATTTTTATCTCCAAACGCCCGAGGCGTTGGAAGCCTGAATGTTAACATTGGCTCCATTTTCATTATCATCACATGATTATGGATTTTACTGCATTTAGCTGATAATACAACTAGCAGCTCACCTTAAAAGAAGTTGCTGGAAGGTTTCATTTCAGCCCAAATGAAATTTTCATTTGACAAACAAGTATAATTAGGCTGCACTTCTTGTTCGGTGTCAGTCTGTTTTCTGATTGAACTCCGACCAATTTGCAGCCACTAAATGAGTTTGAATAATTTCCATCCTGAATGTCTCGGGGACATTAGCTTTAGGAGTGCTAAGTGGCAGCATGCTTTTTGAAGTTGCTGATTATTTGATGCCACCCCTGTCTACCTTTACGTTTTTGAGCTTACTTCAAAGTTAACAAGAGGAAGACGGAGGGGGCGGGGGGCAAAAATTGCTCTACCTCCAAGTACAATGAGAATTTGAAAGTGTTTTTGGCCAGGTCTGGAAGGCAAAGTGAAAATGACTTTAATAAGTGTGTAATGCACTTCGTTAGCTTCAATGCGCTTTGCTTCTCCACTTTATTTCTTTCATGTGGCCACGTTTATGGAGCCGAATGAGCAGATTTGTTTCTGCTGAAACTGTGCAGCTAAAAACTAATACCGCCGTATCGCTTTCATTAAACCTGCTAATTGCAAATTAATAAATTACAAATTATGACAAATGCAGCAGTTTGCACTCATAAAACCTTTCAGTGTTTGGCATTAGAGTCCGCGCTGAACAGCTGGAATGAATTGGAAATGTTTGTTTCGGACAAAACGGCCAACGCAGCGACACTTTCCACATCAGAAAATCTGCAAATGTTCATCAAAATTGTTCTTGTTAAAATCTTTAGATCCCTTAGTGAGTGAACAACTGAAGGAATATCTGACTAGAAAATTATCCTGATGTATGAAACAGCTGAAAGTAACTTTTCTAGCTTCCTTTATGAATCCAAAGGCATTCCCCAGGGACCAGTTCTGGGACTGCTGTTATTCACTCTAAAAACCAACAATCTGCCTCGAAAGAGAACACTAATCTTCTTTCCTTTTCTTTTTTTTTTTACATTTGATGATGTCAGGTACTCTGTTGTGAGGCACTAACATGAGATAGATCAATGCTGACACCAACAACACAATTTAAACTGAAGGTGAAAGAGAAACTAAACCCCAAATTAACTTTTTTTGAAGATAAATTAAATTTTAAGGATGCTATCTTTATGTTTCTGAGCTCAGTGCTGCCCTCTTTGGGTTGAATTACTGCAGTTTAATTTTCCTGTTGTTTACAGCAGTACAGTTTGGTTGACGTCTATATCACACTGGTTCGGTTTCTCCCTCGGTTTCTGCAGAGCAATCGGTGATTCAAGTATTGTCTCCAGAAAAAATGGTGGCTAATCGCTTTTCTTTTTTCACAAAATAGTTACTAAAGGGTCTGAAAGTCCATAAATATATATAAAAAGTTGTGCTTCATCTGTTGCTTAACCTTGTCCACACATTAGGCCACGCCCCTCAGCGCCTCCTGGCTCCACCCACTTTGGTGAAACTTTCCCGAATTTGTCTGGGGGCGGAGTTATTATTTCAGTTACACTTAAGATATTGGAAAACACATAAACTTACACTGTGTGTTTAAAAACAACAACAACATTATAACGTTGGAGATAAATTGAGAGCATTTAACCTGTCAGTTTTTACAGTGTAGCCATTAGAAACATGTTTCCAAAAACATAAATTATACTAAATTTAAGTTTTTGAAGCTTTTATCTGGCTTTGGTGATTGATGGATTATTGTTGTTGTTTTTTTCTATCGAATCCTAAATCAAGATGTTTGTAAAGGTTTATAAAAATTCTGAGAAAATATAACGTAAACTTCAGAATTAGCAAATACGCAAAGACGTAGATGTTTTTAATTTATTAGTTTCCCCAACCTTCGTGTTTGTTTAGTGCACTCGTCTGAATAAGATCTTAAAAGTCTTTCCTGGTTAAATGAAGAGTTAATAATAAAATAAACTACTTTGTCAACAAATAAGAGTCACAAAAGAAGAAGACGAGAAAGACTGAAGCGAAAAGGCTGGCAGAGAGGCGAAGGGTTATTTGTACGTTCCTCCTAATGGATTTAGAAGATGGCCTAAAATGTCAGTAACAGCTATTTCAGTAGGAGTAATCCATCATCCTCAGAATAAATAAACATCAATGCAGAGCAAAACTGAATGAGAGAAATGGAGTGAGGGCAAAAAGACAGAGAGGATCACAAATAAAGCTCAGTGTGGGATTGATGAGAGGGAATGGGGATTTGGACAATGTGATTAAGTAATGGCTTCAAAATATGGAAAGTAAGGGTAAAAAGAGGAATAATTTTGTGGGTATAAAAAGTGCTGGGTGTCAGTGACGGGTGGAATTACATTTCATTATCATAAACGGAGAAAACGGCTGCAGCCTGGTTACGATTTCTAAATAAAATCATAATATATTTTACTTTCCCTGACGTAGAACAGAGCAGTTCGACAAAAACACTCATTTAATCACATTTTAATGTGTTCAAAAGGAGCAACACCTTTTATTTCACATTCAAATAGATGCAAAGCCAAATATCAATACTCTGTTCTTCCTCAGACAATGTTTACAAATCGCTTCATTCGACCGGATCCACATATTTTTACGATTTCTAACTTCATCTGAGTGGCTTCGATTAAAGTTAATTGGATTGACATGGACTAAATTGTACTCATATTCCTATAAAATTGGATATAAGTATGATTGCTTTGCCCACATATCACATGGGCACTGTAGAAAAAGATTAAGTTAATTAGATTTAATAAAATTAACAGTTTAATTGTATCCCTAAAACTTTACAGAACCTCAGACAAGTTTGTAGCGCGCCATTCGTAAACAGAAATCCAGCTTCGGAGGGCGTTCCTGTTGATTTTTCCGACTGGGAAGGTGGAATTTCCCAGTTCGGACAACAACTGAAACGCAGCATCAGTGTTTCAGCAGTTTTGCAGTTTTCTGGAAGTTTGTTCCAGATTAGAGGAGCTGGATCTGGAAGCTAACTGATTCATTTTTCTGGGCAGACCTGAGAAGACGCTGTTTTCAGTGCGACTAGCGATAAACGTGTGGATGAGTTTGGACCTTTAATCCTGGGGATGTTCTTCAGGGGTCAGAAGGCCGACTGTAACCGTCTTTATGTGATTCTGAAGGTTCGGGTCCAAACATACCCCCAGATTTCAGTTCTGATTATGAGTTTGCAGCTGTAATAACTCTTAGCTTAACTACATACACTGTTGCCAAATAATTCAGAATAATCAATGAATCCAGCGGCCATTTTTTTGAGTGTGGGAGGAATAAACAGCCAAGGCCCGGACTTGAACATATTAATAAAAAATAAATTATTGTTGTGGTAAAATGTCCCACCTGAACACCGATCTCTGCATTCACATTCAGGTTTCTAAACGTTTCTGAACGTTTTAAGCTAATAAACCGCCTCGCCGTGGTCTGCCAGGTGCAGAAACGTGTGGTGGATGTGAGTTTGTGCCTCAGACGGTGGCTCGGCTTCAGAGCTGTGATGTGTCACTCTGTCAGGGTGTTTTAGTTCTAGCTAAATGATGAGACCTGCTGCTGCAAAGAGCCGTAATCTACGCTGAGTCTGAGCTTTTCAACGCAACAGCATCTGAAAACCAGGCGGAGGAACGTGGCAGCAACGTCTCCTCTGAAACTTCCTGTGATCATTTGGTTTAATTTCCAGTGTAAATATCTTAGTACGATTGAAATAAGACAAACAAATTAAAAAATAACTTTTCAGCAACTATAGAGGCTTCTTTTAGGCAAATAATTCCTTAATATTGATGAAAAAGTTCCTGTTTTATTGGCAGATTGTTTCACTTAAGTCATTTTTTCCATAAGTTAATTTATCTGCCAATGAAACAAATAAATAAATGTTAAGGAAATATTTAATTAATAAGCCTCTAATTCTGGATAAAAAGCTACTTTTTATTTAGTTTGTGTTATTTTTAGTCAGATTTTTTTTTTCAGTCCCAATAACTTCAGAACATGACAATCTGAGTCAAAGTTGCAGAATATTTCACTGTAAATCATCCATTTTGTTGCTAAACGTTTAAATGTGCTTTAAATTGACACAGCTCTGTTGGTTTTACTGGATCTTGGTGCCACACACCGTCTGCGTTTCCAGTGCAAATGTAGCAAAGAAACACATTGCAGTTCTTTCCAAACTTTACTTGGATTCCTTTAATTTGATTACTTGTGACCAATTAACGCAATATCTTCAAGTTGGATCACCTGTTCTTTTTTTTTCAGTGTATTTGAAGGTTTTTTCCCACATCTATACCAAACATCCGACTGAATTTTCTTTTGTTCACAAACTGTACCAACAGAAAGTTCCAGAAGTCATTAGATATGATTGGTTTTCCCCTGTCGATGAGGATTTTTAACGACTCGAATCTCTCAAAAACCAACGGCAGCAAAGCCAAAATCAGATTTTGATATCTGCAGTCCAGTTTGTCTCCGATCTCCAGGGGAAAAGCAGCTTATTGGCAGCAGGCGAACGTGTGAATCCAGCGGCGCTAACTGACTGAATACTGAGAAAATCAGGTTAGCTATCCCTCCGTCTTTAATAGCCCATATTTGTTGTTACTGTTTGTGCCAGTTTGCTCAGTAAAACGCTGATCCTGCTGCTTTCAATGAAACAAAGTCTGCAGGAAGTTTCTAAAGTCGATCCCCCCTCATGACGTCACGCATTCACAGGCTACTGTAACAGAAATGGCAGCAAACTTGAGTATTCGCTTGGAGACCACGGACTTCAGACTTTATAAAAGTTGCATTTTTATATTGGTTTTGTTTTTTATTTACTTCCAGTAAACCCAGTTTTATGATCAATCATTTTCGCCATAATGTGGTGCACATTTTTTGCACTTGCTGCTCATTCAGCAGACGTTTTGTGGCCAGGTGGTGCTCGATCCTCAGATGTGCCACATTTCTAAAACGACCAATGAAAACAGTTTCTGTCGATGGTGGAGTGAGAGGCGCGGTGACGTTTGGGATTTTACTAGAAGTGTTTTCAGTGGATTCTTTGGACTAGAAATGTGTCCAAATGTGTCGAATGTCTGAGTGTGTGCAGACATTCGACCTTGGTTAAGGTCATGACCTGATCTGGGGTCAGGTTGCCTTACATTTGCATAAAAGACGCAGAACTCGTCATGAAATGTGGTTTCATGGTTGGACCAAAACTCGGACCAGGTTTGTGAATAAACATTCAGTCTGACCGATAAATCGGTTTATCGAATCTTTGGTTTGAAGATTTAATTTTCGAAAAATCTGGAATTTTTTTTAAATTTCACATCAGTTCCAAAGGCTAATAAATAGATGCATAAACACAAAAACAAAGGACATTATTTCTATAATTTTAGTATGTTTTAATTTTACATATATGGTTCCAGTTAGTTTATAGTTTCCCCCTGTTATTTACTGTTATTTGTTTCAGTTAAAATGTTTTCTCCTTTTTTTGTTAATTTGTCAGTTTTATCAGTTCAAAGTGTTTTACATCATAAAAACATAAAAATTGTCACAAACTCATCATAGAGTCAACAGTTAGTGATCAAAATCATTGATACGGATCAGACATGTTGATCAATGTTCCTCTTATTATGAGTCAAGATAGGAATGCACAGATTTACTTTTTTCACTTCCGATACCGATATCTGAGGTTTACCATTGGCCGATATCGATCCGATACAGATAAACATCTGAATTAATTTAAAATGTTTCTTGTTTAAGCAGATAAGTTAAATTTATTCTAACTTTGCATCAGTAGAGCAACTTTAATTAGACCAACAGCTTCACAGAGTTTGGTCAAACATGTGAAAACAATTGAAATGAAAATTTGGGCCGATACCGATATCTGATATAAATAACGGTGTCATGACTGATAACCAATATTTACCAGTATTACATATATTTTAGTATCTTTTCAACAACTTTGGGGGTAAAAAACAAACAGAAACAAATAAAAAATAAATATCATTTGTTCACATCGAACTGATACCGATACGTTAAAAAAAATTGCTATCAGCTGATACCGATGTTGGTGCTGATATATTTTTAAAAACAACTAAAATGGATTCAATCAGTGTAATTAGGAGAGTAAGAGCCGGTAATGGAGGAACTGAAACTGACAAAAATAAACTGCAACAAGGTCACACTGCAAAAACACAAAATCTCAGAGTATTTTTGTTTAATCTTAGTGCAAATATCTCAGTACGCTTGATAGACAAATTTAAATTACCAGTAACTTTAGATAATTCCTTAATATTGTTGAGAAAGTTCTAGTTTCATTGACAGATTATTTCAGTTGCAACAAATATTTTTCCCATGTTATAATTTAATTTTCTGACAATGGAACAAGTGGTTTTTCATCAATATTAACAAATTAAAACAATTAGTTTGTCTTATTTCAAGTGTACTAAGACATTTTCTCTAAAAATTTAGACTAAAACTACTTGGTAAGATTTTTTGTATTTGCAGTGTCCATTTCAAAAGATCAGATTTAGAACTTGGGTTGAATTGAAAAAAAATCTGATCTGTGTTGCTCAGACTGTCATGAGAAAAATGAGACGCATGAAGGTGATTTGAGTCACTTTGAGGTGTTAAACTGAGTAGATTTGATTTTATAGATCGGGAACATCGCCACCAATACATAATCTGGACCGATACAGATATTAATATTAGATCGGTTCATCTGCAGTTCTAATTGTCTGGATGCGGTTGAAGCCAGGTGAGTGGCAGGTGCCGCCGCCGCCGGCCCTCAGCAGGCAGCGTTTGTTGATATAAGCGTGTTTTCCTCTTTGAGCGACTGATCTGCAGAGCTGCACATAAAGGCCCTCGTTCAGCAGTGTACACACCGCACTTCGGGAGGAGTGCGTTTAAACACCTCCTGCAACATTAAACAGCGTGGAGGGTAGCTGGGAGCCATCATGGAGGACGGCGGCGGCGCTCAAACAAATGCTGGAGAGTGGCAAGTTTGCATTCGCCCATACCAACAAGCTCCTATCTCATTAACAAACCGCTGAAATAAAAGAGTGCTTTTTTGGCTCACAGCTATAAAAAAAATTATCATAGTGATGATGTTCCTCAGCCGTCAACAGAGCTGTGATAACGTTGTTTGATGATGACTTTCCCATGAATGTTAAGCAGCCGCCGCAGCAGAGGAAAGGAGCTTATCAGCGCCTAATGCCCATCTCTAATTCCTGCCCTTCTTGAACTAGCCATTTTCTAACAGCGTTAACTGTCAAATTTACATCCCGTCTTAATGCCACTAAAGAGTACGGGGGATGAAGAGTAAATGACAGCAGTGTAATGAGGAAGGGAAGGCATCGCACAGCCGACTTTCTCCCCCCCACCCGTCTCTGCCTCTGAGGGGAAGATGATTTCCACAATATGTGGGCTTCATTCCCTCCTTCTTTCACCAAGGTGTCAGGATGGAGAGCTTATACCTGTGAACTTACTGGATGAGTCTAATTAGCAGAGGAAGAGCACAGAGTTTATTGGGGTATGCCGCAATTACACAGTAAAATAAGGGGTGAATTCACAGCAGCCATGTTTGGTCCACTGTAATCAAACTCCAGTTGGTTTGACTGGAGGTGAGATCGCGCCATCGAACTCTGGTATGCTTAAAACGCCTGTTTTTGTGTTTCAGGGTGTTTTCACGTCTGATAGTCCAGTAGATTTGGTTCGATTAGGGACAAAGACAACATTTGTTACAATTTCAGCTGCTGTGGTTCCCCTTCTCGCCTGTGGGGGCGCTGCAAGAACCACTGAAGGAAACAGGAAAGAAGAAGACACTGAGCTCAACTTCCTTCTTCATGGAAGGTAAACAGAAATGGAGAGGTGACAGATTTTACCGCTTGAAGGAATGAGTCATTTCTACTGCTAGCGTTAGCACTAGAGTTAGCACTAGCGGTTTTGTTTTGGTTGTATTAATAAGTGAAACAAATCAAACTATTGATTTAAAAAAAATTTTTTTTAGCAATTTTAGCAGTTATTTGTCTTTGGTAAAATTCCACAAGCCATTTCTCCCTTTAGTGCTAAACTCTCATGTTTGTTTTGCTTACATTTACCCAGAATGCCCTGCGTTGTTGTCCACTTCCTGCTTTTGGAGCAGTTTTCAGTTCGCTTGGCATTCACACATACGTTCAAACCGCACCAGAGTTCACTTCCACCAAACCCAGACTGAGGTTTGTATCTGGTCGATTGCACATTCTCATCTTCCCAAGTGAATCAAACTTTCCAGACAGACGGACTGGAGTTGGATTAAACCGGATTAAACATGGCTGGTGTGAATTCACCATGGAGTTTGCATAAAATTACTATTTCATTCTCCTAATATTGCAACTTTATTCTGGTATTTGCTGTGTATTATAGCTGTATTCTTGTGATATTTTGACTTTATTTTGATTTTCATAACCTCGCCCTAATATTCCTTCATAGAATTGACAGTCCAAATTAACAGACGCTGTAAAACATGCTCGTCAATCAAGATGGCGGATTTGGACTTGCTGACATGGTAAAATAGGACAGTTTCCAAAAATTAAGCCTTCAAAAAAAAAAAAAATGTGTTAATTGCACAGCTTTCCGAGCTTCTAATTGGTATTCAATAACCAATCGATATGTAGATAATTATAATACTTACCAACTCCTACTATAGCTAATAAAAACTAAACATAGTAACTTGAAAAATCTAACTGAATTAGATCAGAACGAAATAAAACTAAACTACCATGAAAAACCCAAAGTTATTTCAACCCTGATCACAAAGAAATGTTTGGTTTTTAGCTTCAACATTTCCATTGTTTCTCAAAACCAAACTGTTTGTTTACAGTTTCAGTTGCATCTGATTGGTGTCACTTCATATTTAATGTTCCATGTTTCACTTTCATGCTACAAACCGCATGAGAATAAAAAAAACAAGAAGTGTTCGGCGGACACCGATGTAATGCAGGAGAAGCCATGAACATGTCGTCCATTTCCTCCGGGGCGTCGGACTCTGAGCTCTGATTGGTCCGTAGTTTCAAACTGGGATAATTTCATGCCAATCTGGTCGCCTCCAGTGAAAGGCGAGAGGCTTCGATGGTTTGGAAAGGAAACAGACAACAGATAAATGATCAAATTAACTCAAATCTTACCTTTGAGAAGAAATATTTAAACTTAAATGTTTCGTTTTATCGGGTTGAAGATCCTGCAGCTTTTCCAAATATGGTGAACTAACTGTAAATTAAGCTACATTTAAGCATAATGGACATTTATAACCACTATTTACACTTATTTAGACATTTATTGTTTGGAAAAGAGCTACAGTGATAAATATAGGAAATAAAACAGGATAATTTGTATGTTTATGGTACAATAAGTTGAATCACCGACATCAATATGTGAAATATTATCCCTGAAACTCTGCTGCTGCTTCCCATTTCAGTTGAAACAATCTAATAAAATCTGCATTTCATTTTAATTTTATGCATTCAAACACTAAAAACAACATCTTAGCAAACAGATGTTTTGTAGTGCGATCAGCTTAATGAGATAAAACCATCTGAAATTTAAACTTCTGCTACCTGAACCAAGTTTTCAGGGTTTCTCCTGTAGATGTGCGATTGGTATTGATCCCACGCCAAGAAAATATCACCGATACCGATACTGACAGCGATACTTTTAATATTTAAAATTGTTATATCAAGAAACGTCTGACAGTCAGGAGTTTTTGTGAATTATTTTGTTAAAATGTAGAATACAATTTGGATAAAATGAAAGTGCTAGTTTCCTTGTCTGCACTGCAAAAACACAAAATATTACCAAGTAATTTTAGTCCAGTTTCTAAAATCTCTTCATACACTTTAAATAAGACAAAATTAACTGATCAGTAACTTTTCAGTGAGATGGGAGCTTGTTTTAAGTCAGTAATTGATGTTCTAATAGATTATTTCACTTATATTGACATTTTTCCTTTAAGTGGAACTAGAAATATTTCATCATTCTTGATGAATCATTTACTTAAAATAAGCTTCTATGTTTCGCTGAAAAGTTAGTTTTAAAGTGTAATAAGATATTTGGAGTACAGACCAGAAACACTTTGTGTTTTTGCAGTGTGCAGCTCGCAGCAGCTGAGCTCCGCCTGTGGGCTCAATAGATTTGACACTAGAGTGCTGATGAATCTCATCAGTTTAATGTGTTTATGCTTGCTAATCCTTAGAAGCTTATTGCTGTTCAATGGAGTGCTAAAAAGTTACCTAATTTCCCCCTGGTCGCCCTGCGCTCCCTCTCTCCGGTTTTGGATCTTGTGGAAAACACGCAGGACACGCCGCGTCTCGCTGATTTGTGTTATAGGCCGCAGAATGGGCTTTGACGGGACCACAGTACGCGCTGATACTTCTGTTTTTGCCACCTTAAATTCGCCCCATGACTGTCTGATCCCTCTCTTCCCCAGTAAGTGCTTCAGTCTTATCTGCGGCGCCCCCACCTCGCCTGTCGCCCTCTACGGATGCCTATATGACAGCTAACACCCAGTATTAATTAAAATGTCATGCCTCTGAATCAATATTGTAAAACAGTTCAAACACAACTCGTCGCCACTGCTGTGATAAGTGCTTTTGGGTGACAGGTAAGTCCAGAGAAAGAGATGCAAGAGAATGGTGTGACGGATTTATCCAGAGAGAATATGTAACATTAAAATTTATGACCCTCTCACCCCCCCCCCCCCACACACACACACACACACCTCCCGGTTCACCATGTGTTCCTTCACTGCTCACAATTGAAAATTATCCACACTGTCATAAAGTGTGCTGCACTAAACTGACAGATCCACAAGTCAGCAGCAACAGGCCAGGAGGCTCGATGCAGAAAGTCTCCGCCGTCGGCCTGAGATGCGCTGAAACTGACTAATGCTCGTTTAGGAAGCAGCGGGGGAAACGCAGCGTTTATTACAAAACTACAGGCTTTTTTCTACTGCTTACGCATGCGCCCGACTGATTCTGTCGGGATTGGGATCTTACGTACGCTTGACATCACAATGCAACGTGTATAAACCTGATGTCCGGTTTCACCAGCTGCTCTTCCTTTCACCTTAAAATTGGGTAAGTAGGAATTACGAAAAAAATGTGCTTAACGGAGACGCACCAATTTGTATGTATTTTACAAAACTGCAACAGAAACACATTTTTGGCATCACATGAGTCAACAACTGGATGTTACTACTGGTTGAAACGACAAATGAGACAACAGGAAGTGGTAGGGGGATGGTGCCTCACCAGTCATGAAATCTGTCACTGTGTTAAAAAAACAAAATAAAAAATCCTTGTCCAGTTTTCACTTTCCTTCCATTTTGTAAAATCTGCCAGTCAAAGAGGAGAATGGTCTAAACCCTAAGGAAGTTCTAGAGGAGCAACATCTTCCCAATTTCACAAAGGGTCAAACAATAAGCAAGGTAGGAAACTATGATCAGTGCAACTGGAAAAATGTTCCCTGATTTCAAAACTTTGACTGAAGTGCTGCTTGCAATTCCGGTTTCCAGGGTGGAAGCAAAGTAAAGATTCATCCTGGTTACCGATCTATGACAGTGTATTATGGCCAGTGTAGATAGAAAAAAAAGGAGTAAAATTCTGCCAAATAAAATTTACAAAGAAATCTCCGAATCTCTGTTTCTGATATTTCTAGAATCTCAGAAACATTCTAGAAAAAAACATGGAGTTTTCTGAACTAGAAAAGTTGAAATTGCAAGAGAGAATTCAGAAAAATTGGGGGATAATCTGAGATATATTCAAGAAAAAATTGGAAATTTCTGAGTTTGAAAAGTCAAACATTTGTTCGACAAAATCCAGAAATCTTTAGATTAATCTCAGATATTATAGAGAAAAAACTTAAATTTATGAGTTTCAAAAGTCACAAATTTGCTAGAAAAAAATCAAAAATGTATGTATTGATTTTTTTCTACTCATTTTTAAGTTTTCAAACTCACAAATTAAAAAAAATTCTACAAAATTTCTGAGATTTTTGCAGCAAATTCTCAAACTTTTCAAGTGCAGAAGTTTTCATGTCTTCTCCAGAAAAATTTTGACTTTTTTTCTAGAAAATGTTTAACTTTCCAAATTAAGAAATATTAAACTTTTTTATTGAAAATTTCAGATTTTTTTTCTGGCAAAATTTTAACTTTTCATGCTCAAAAATTTCTAGAAGATTTTTGAGATTCATCAAAAAAAAAAATTAGAGCTTTTGTAGCAATTTTTAAAAAAAACTTCAAATTCTGAAGTTTTTGACTTTTGTAGAAAATTCCTGTATTTGTGTCGTATATTTTAAACTTAAAACTCAGCAACTTCTAGAAATTTTCTAGATAATTTTTCAGTTTGTTCTATCAAATTCACTCCTTGTTTTTTTTTAGATCAGACTATCTACAATGGTCTTATGGTACAAAATCGACAGTGTGACGATTTTGTAAGATTAATTACTTCTTAAAGTCAGATTTTCCTCCATTAAATAAAAGTGCTGAAGTTAAAGGCTGGACTTTTCTTAAGTTTTCACATGGAGATTATGTTGCTGCAATAAAGGATGAATTTATTTTAAGCTTTACAGTTTTCTACAATATTCCAACTATTTCAGGCGACACAATCCTTTAATTTGAGACTTTGTGAGCTTTGCAGGTTCCCACACTGAGAGAAAATGTTCAGACGTTCACAACATGGATAGAATGTAACAAATTCTGTCAGAGTAAATATGGTTTAATAAATGAATTAGCTTCATAAATAATGGCTGTAATGACATTTTAGGGGACAATAAGCCAAAGCGTTGTCAGGAAATAGTTGATGTATGAGTTTCATGCCTCAGTGGTTCCTCAAAATGAATAGGCTCTGGAAGATAGCAGGGGCCTGCAACCAGCCCATTTCCACGAATTATCTACTTGTTGTCAATTTGCACAGTGGAATTACACATGCAAATTGAACTGCCTGCACAAACACCACTTGGAGATGATAAAAACAAATTAACAAAGGCTATAGAAGGAGGATTTATTTCACCAGCTAACCCCGGTCAAGCAATACATGTATTTTACGATTGTGTGTACCCAATTTTGGTGTAATTATATCAGCAAATTATTCTTTGTAATCTTATTATTTTTCCCCCCAACCTTCTCCTTACACACATAATTAACTTCCGGCAGAAAAAACTGCGGCTTTTAATCTGATTCAGGTTTCGTTTTTGTTGCAGAAACTCAAAGGAAGGTGAGAGGTGAGCAGTTTAGCAACACCGTTTGGTTTAACTACTTGGTTTAAGTGCAGACAAATCCACATAACCGAAGCCACCACATTAAAAAATACATATAAATATATAAAATCACCTCTTAACATCATCCCTCATACTGGCGAGGAAATTAAGAGTCCCCAGACCTCCACGTTTGCTATTAGATATCTCATTTACTTTGTACACACAGCGCTAATCTCCACTAATGAATTCTGCCACACCAAGCCAGATCGAGATGACTTAAAATTATTACCACTTCCACAGATATGCCTTTCCTCATTTGAGGCTCAATTTGGCTGGCTCGCAAAAACAGTCTGTCACAGTAAGATACTAATAATTAGGGTTTTAAGATGATTAGTTTATCTCTGTGCTCTTACAGTCCTGCCTCTTATCCACCGTGGCCAAAAACTTAATAAGAGGCTCTAAGTTTTAAACAGCCAACTCCAAATTACCAAGAAATGACAGAAATAATGAACTGCAGCACATTGCCAGGGAGAGAGAGAGGGAGACGGATGGTGGGGAAACCGAGACATTAAATCAACTGTGAAATAGAACACAAAGCCTGTTAATCAATAAAAAAATGATTCAAACCTGGAAATCAAATTTCTTTAGCTTTAGCGTTGACTTTGTGCATTTCGTTTACCTTCAGTCTCTGATGTGTTGTCATGAATGTAATTAAAGTGGCGATAATGCAGAGTGAGTGATACCAGTTAGTGGCAGCCTATTTCAGAGGATGAAATGCATTTTACATGTTCAGGATGACATAAGCTTTATCACTCAACTTTAATATACGCAGCAGAAATAACCGGATAAATCTCTAAGATCACAGGAAGGTCAAGGACTTTTACATTATTTATTTATATTTAGGCAAAAACTCAAGTTGGTATGATAAGACTGAGTATTAGAGCTAGGCTAAGAGAAAAAGAGATTATGAAAAAAGTCATAATATTGTAAGAAAAACACCGTGCTAGAATAAAGTCATTCTAGTCGTAAAAACATAAGTTGAAATAATGAGAATAATATCTTAATAATGTTGAAATAAGTGGAAAAACTCAGAAGATTGTGAGAAAAAAGGAATAATGACGCAAGAATAAAGTCATATTACCAGAATAAAGGTGTAATAATCCAAAGAAAAGTCAAAGTAATACAAAAAAATTCATGATATTACCAGAACTGTCTTAATACATGAGAAAACTCAATGGCGCAAGAATAAAGTTGGAATAATACGAGTCAAAAGTAATAAAACACAAAACATCTCATTACCAGAATAAAGCTGGAATATTAGGAGAATAAAGTAGTAATATTATAATAACTCCAACAAAACATAGTAAAAACTTAAAAAGAGAAATGTTGCACATTGTTATACTTTGGTTTTACAAATAAGAGAATATTTCATCATTTAACAATCAAAGTCAAGTTATTATCACTTGAAATGATGATTAAACTATTTAATTTCTATTTAAAGAATACAGAGACTTCTTTATTCTGAAAAAAAAGGGAAAATAATTACTAATAAATATCTCCTGAAGTAGATTTGTTTTTAAAAAAGTAAGCATATTATTATTCCCATAAACTCAACATTATGTCAAATAAGCAAAAACAAAACTCACTGATAACAATATTTATATTCAGACACTATTACCGCTTTCCCATCAAATACAGTTTTAATAATATTGTTTGTTTGTATATGAGCTAGCTTTAGCATCAAGCTGGATTAAAAATAAAGCACTACTTTTTCAATCAACCTTTTTATATACATGGTCTGAAGTTATGGGTCTTTTACCCTTTATCCTGCATTTATGTGACACACAAAATACGGCTGTAATTTATGTATATTACGGTCCCAGCATTAAGATGCAACCAAAAGGGGGCCTAACGTGAATGAATGTGAAAGAGCAATTTAAGGGTAGATGCCTGTGCCAGTGCCAGGGGCTATACAAGATTTGCATGCTAATCATTCTAATAATAATGTCATGCCCAGAGCACTTTAAGCAAATTGCGAACCACTGGTCATAGAAGGAAGCTTATCTGAGCCAGAACATGACACAAATATAGGTTAACATCTGAATGACTCCTGGTAATTCACGGACCTGTTAGTCGCCTGGCTCACCTCAATTAGAAGTGGCTTTCACTCAAGTTTATTCAAGTTTTTACAACTACTGCCTTAACTCTTTAAAGACGTTTTCAGATTTTTATTTGGAGGTTCTTCTGTTATGGGCTGTTATTACTAAAGGATACTACTTCTACTTCACTTAATAGAATGAAAGAAATGTCAATTTGGGATTTTTTTTCTCCTCACAAAAACACAAAATTATGCTGTGCAAGCTAAAAGAGTGGCACAATAACTCCCAATGTTTCAAAACGACAAGCTGCCAACTGGAGGATGGCTATCTGAGCAGATAGCCCAACTAATTACCAGCTAATATCCAGTTGGTATTATTCTAAAAAGAACAGGAAGACGAAGACTAGTAATATTCCGTGGAATATGCACTTAAAAATCACAAGTCAATTAGTGGGTTGCTAATTGTTACAATAAATAGAGATTATTGATAACATTACAACTACAACAACAATATTTTTTCCAACAGTAGAAACAATAAGTTTTATTTTTATATTATTAAATAATGTAGAATTTGGATTAGAGCTATTATCTGGTAGTGGCAATACATTTATTTTTACTGACAGAACAGGAATGAATCAATCTACCTAACTAGCTAAGTATCCAGCCAGCTATCTACTTGCAATTTAGCACTATTTATAATGGAACAGCTGACAAAATAATAGAATTTAATGCATTCCACTTTTGAATAGCAATAAAAATCTAAACATAATAAAAAGGACTGGATTTGTATAACCGAAACATCCAAATACATGTTCAGTTTCATCCTCGTTCAGTCATTGGTGAATTTCCTCAACGTCATTCGCTATCAGCCAATGAGGGCGCTCACTGCACAAACGTCACAGTGTTTACCCGGAAACGAGTGCCTGTGTTAAACTGCTATGTAGTTTTAGGATTTCCCGGAGTTTTTCACCGAGTAAAGCTGAATATTTTGGATAATTCTAGTTTAAATGAGTGACTCGACATGTATAGCGGGCTGTTACCCAAAGATTTAACGGAAGACGACCTCAGTCCAGACGAGGAGGAGAAGGAAGAACCAGAAAGTGATGCTGTCGAGAATCTTTCTGCTGGAAGTTTAAGCCATGTTGCTGAAAACACAGGCTTTCCTGTGGATGGTGGATCCACTCAGACTGGGAACGATGTCCACGATGATTCCAGGACATGCAACTTGCCTGGAATATCCGAGGAAATGTGGCAGGTGGGTCCCTATGATGAGCTGCTCCCCTGTTTTTATTAAAGCTGCTGTGAATTAATTGTATTTCTGTGCTGCAGAAATTTCAGGAGCTCCGGAAAAAGAAAGATGAAATTAAGACAACAAAGATCCACGAAAGAAGAAAAAGGAGACGCAAAAAAGGTAAATAAACTCCATGATGACCTCAAGAAATTTAAAGACGGCTTTATTAATGACCTTATTTTGTAATTAACAGAAAGAAAATGCGAGGAACCGCCAGGGACAGGTAAAAATTGTGCTTGAAGAATGTTATACAGTCTGCAAATGAGTACTTTTTAATAAATTCTGCTTTAATTAATGGAGTGGATATAGAATATTTTATCTCCCCTTTTCTTAAAATGTCAGAGTTTTGTGATATAAAATTATTAGCTCATTACAAAATATTTATTTCTTCCTGAAGTCTGAACTGAAACAGTGAAGTTTGTAAGACGGAAATTCTTAATTGAAGCATCTTCAGCTTCAATTTCATTGTTCAGCATCATAACTTTTCATTCACTTAACTTTGCAAAAGTTCTCCAAATCTATCAGATTGTGAGTCTCCTCTTGTCCTGAACCATTTTGAGAATATTCCTACAGAGATTTTGAGGCAGATTTAGTTGTCAGCACTTCCTGGAACAATCCAAAACGTCAATTTTTCTTTGGGTTGGTCTGACTGGAATCAGTTTTCTAGCAGACATATGAAAGGCTTGTGGCAAAACTTACTGATATTAACAGCTGTTTATGGTATCACTTTAACTAAAATCCCAGCTATTTGTTATACAACTACAGTGTGTCTTCAGTCAGAGGCTTGAAGAAACTTTGATCATATGAGTTGCAACATTTAATTTCCTTTTGGTATGAATAAAGTATTTTTTTAATTGAAATGGTTTGAACAAAAGTAATCCCACAGCCCAATCCTGACACTACTAATGTCCTCTTTAAGTTTGGTATTGTTTCGGTGATGCTCAGTGTTGTCATTATGCTAAGCTCTGGGATCTACCAGTCCATTCAGAGAGACAATGAGATGGTACCAAAAACAGATCCTTGAGGGACTCCACGTGTAATCTTTCTTTGCTCAAATTTATATTTACCAAAGTTTTCCCAGAAAGTAGTGAAATATTCCTTTACACCCTTCTGAATCTAAATAAATCTTGAGCATTATCTTGTTTTGTGTTTGACTAATGAAATAATGATCCAAATGTCTTGAATGTTATGAAAATGCTGGAAAAAATGAGTCTGGAAAGGTGTGTTGGCCTTGACATCATGGCTAAAGAATGTATCACAAGTGTTTCATATCAGTCGATATTGATATTTACTGATTAGTTTTATGTGTTAAACATCTGAAATGCTTCCAAACTGGAGGCGTGACCTTTGCTCTTTTATCCAGTATTCACTCCATCGTTGTTTTTCATTTTTAAGCAGTTTTGTGGCTCGGTGTGGAAACTTGAAACTGCTGCTGCGGAAGTTACTCAACAGGTTGTTGCTAGGTAACCAAGGAATTAGTGAGTTGCTAGGTAACCAAAGAGTGAGCGAGTTAGTTGATTCCAACCACTTTGAGGTTCAGTGGTTCTGTTAATGTTATATATATTGAATATGTTATCTATTGATATTGATCACGTTTCTATCGCAATATATATTTTTGATTTGTTGTCAGGCCTTAGCATGACATTTTGTATTTATAAAATCTAGCTTGTGATATATTTTGTGTCCTTGTTGGTAATTCATTTGATATGCCAGAAGTGCCAAATATGTTTTGTTTTCTGGATTAAATAATGTTCCAGTAATTCTTTCATGTTCTCAGGAAGTTTTACTTTAAACGATCCAACCTGCAGTTTGCTTTGCATTGCTGTTTGGCCACATATATTTAAATGTAACTGAATGTTTTTGTTGTTGTCAGGGAGCGACAAGACGGCCAGGAGAAGCACTGGAAGGAGCTGCAGCAGTATTTCGGTGTGAACGATCGATTTCAACCCCCTGCCTGCTCCAAGCCGCCTCCGAAGGTAACGAAGCCTCCCAACCTGTCCTCTGAGCTTTAATTCTGTCTCTATAGCCGCTGTTAGTAACACCTTTACATCCTTTGTGTCTCTGTGCCGCTGTGTCTTCTGATTGTCTCATGCGATTTGACATGTGGATCCTTTGTAATGACTCAACCTGACACAGAGAAGAATATTAGGGATTATGTTCTGTGACGTTTTGTGATAAGATTAGCCTTTCTGTTGCGCTTGAGATGAAAGTGAGATTTTTTTCTCTAGAGAAGAAGAAGAAGTCTGAATGTTAGCAGACAAAAGAAGCAGCTGTAACTGATAATAATTTATTCAAACACTGGTTACTTCATCTTTCTAATATTACAGCTGTACTCTGGTAATATTGTGAATTTATTCACATATCATTACAACCTTTTTCTCATATTATTACGACTTTACTGTCAAATTATGACTTTTTGTTGTACAACTTTACTCTCTTTACATTTCTATTCTTCTAATATTAGTTTGTTCTCGTGTCATATTTTTGTCATATTGCAAATTTATTCTCAAAACATTCTGACTTTTCGTCACACGATTTTATTCTGGTATTTTTGTGACTTTATTCTCAAATTATTTTGACCTTTTTCCTCGTATTATTACGACTTCCCATATTATTTTGACTTACTTTATTCTTGTAACATTACTACTTTATTCTCATAATTTAATTAAATGTTGTTTCTTAGCCTGCCCCTAACGCTGACCCACAGGAAGCTAGGGTTTAATGGAATAAAACCAGCACAATGTAAAGTATTGAACAACATTTAGGAATAAAACAAAATAATGTTCATATGAATAAAATAAAAATCAACACATAAACATAATACAGCGCTTCACAAAGCACTTATTGTGATATGGGAGTTGACTCAAGATTTAGAAAATTCTTTACAAGCAAAAATCTGAAAAGTTAACTCACTCTTTGGTTGCCTAGCAACAGCCTGCTGGGTAAGAAGCCGTTTCAAATCCCCCCCCCCACGTTGGTTACCTAGCAACAACTTGTTGAGTAACTGGCACAGCAGCAGTTTAATGTTTCACTTCTGTCTTATGACTGCTTAAAATAAACAACATCGTGAGAGGAAACAGTGAATAAAAGAGAAAACGTCACATAAATAGTTTGGAAGTATTTAAAACAATAAACTAGTTAATAATAGTTATAAATAAATAAAGACATAAAAATACAAGAACAGTCATAAAATGGTAAAAATTGAAATAACACCAGAATAGTCTTGATGACTATTCTTGAGCTAAATCTGGTGCAAAGCATCTTTTATTTATGTTTTTTGTACATTGTCCCTGTTTTAACTCAACTACTTTTACTCCAAAGTGAAATAGTAGTTAGTAGTAAATGAAATATTACTACTAACTGGTTTTGAGCGTCTTTAATGTGGAAATATTAATATTTACGACCGCGTTCTGGTGTATTTTATTTACTTTGATGAAGATTTGGGCTCCTGGGGCCTGTCAGCGGCTCTGTGATGGAAATATGTAATTAAAGAATCACATTTATGATTGGTAATCTCCTGTAGCATTTCCAAGATTTCCTCACTAATATCCAATCAAAGAGGTTTTCATTTGTGAGGCGAAATCTACATATTTGTAGTAATGGCGATCATATTAAAAATACAGCCTTGGGGGAAATTTTCAAGTTACTTTGATTTTTTTTTTTCTTCTCTCTCGCTCTCTTTCTGCTCGTATTTCAAATAAAAAAGAAAAAAAAATCTGAATTTTTATCCGCAGTCCGGCCTGGAAAGGAGCATGGAGGAGGCCGTCGCTGAAGGGGACATTGCAAAGGCGGAGGAGATGAGCGACAGACTCGCCAGTCGAGAGGTACGTTCAGCAGATAGATAAGCCATCTTTGGGCTGCGCCCGCTGTGACAAATCAAGCTAATGGATCCGTGGCCATTTTCTGCTGCAAAGACAGAGAGGAACAAAAACACACGCAGACATCCGCCGCTCAGTCCCGCAGCCCTTTTCCTATTGAGTTAATGGAAAGCCCTCCCCTTAGTTTTGAAGTGCTGCAGTGTCTAAAGGACTTTTGGCTCTGCTTTTTAATGAACGGCTGCATTGCTTTCAAGCCAACTGTTAAATCATTCTGCAGGTAAGAGTTTCGTACCTTTGAAGTGTGCGTGTCCCTAAATGCACTGCCTGAAGTTTTACTGAGGCTGGCGTCGGCGATCGAGTGGCTTGGAAGTAATTTAGCATAAAATGTAACACACACACACGCACATGCATGCATATATACACACATGCATGTAATTTTGGTTTAAAAGACACAAAGCTGCAACAAACTTCTTTGTTTTATGTTTTGTGTCGCTTGCAGCATCAAATGAGCTTCAATCAATAAAAAAACTAAATGTTGGCTCTGGTTTTATTGTTGGGCCAGAATTTCAGCTAAATCATTTGAATAATACCCCAAATTTTTCCTTCATGAAAATGTAAGGAATATACTTCATATTTTCACCCTGTTTACTGCAAAAATGCAAAATCTTACTAAGTAATTTTGGTGTAGTTTCTAAAGAAAATATATTGGCTCACTTGAAATAAGGCAAACTAACTTAAAAGTTGCTTTTTAGCAAGATATAGGAGCTTATTTTAAATAAATATTTTCTTAATATTGATTAAAAAGTTGGCAGATAAATTAACTTATAAGATGGGAAAAATGTCTTGTAAAATAATTTGCCATTTTAGTCATCAATATTAAAAGATTATTCATTTAAAACAAGCTGCTGTATCTAAAAGTTAGTACAAGTTTGCACTAAAAACTAGACCAAAATACTTGGTAAGATTTTGTGTTTTTGCAGTTTGTTTATCTGATGGTTCCAGAAAGAATGAGGTAATGCCCCTACTCATTGTTTTTCCCTTATTTTCTTTTACAATAAATTGTAAGTCAGTGTATTTATTGCAATCCACAAAATAAATTGAAATACAGTTTACAGTAAACTATGAAATATATGAATAAATAACCACTGTAAACATGGCATTATTTATGGAGTATTCAGTGTCAAATATGATGAAACAGCAACAGTCAATTTCTGTTTCACTCATTGCTTAAGATGGAGAATTCAACTGACAAGTAAACCGTATTTATATTATTTTTGGGTTTGTCAACTTTAAAGTTGATTGAATTTAGACTTAAACAACTAAATGCAACAACTCAGTAGGCAAACATCTTGGAATGATTTATTTATTTTTTGTTGTCTTGGTGATCACTGAGATGTTTTTTGGGAAACGGGAAAAACTGACAGCAGACGTTTTTTTGCTGAACCGTGACCTCTGACCCAGGTTTGTAGGCGGACCAGAGTTTGATTAGTTTTCACACCTCCTCCTAAAAAATGGACTTTCCAGTCAAACTGACTAAAGCTTGACTGGAGCTTTAGTCCAGCATGGCTGGTGGGTTTTGTTTCTGTAGATTAGGGTTTGATGTGTCGTTTTTAGAGCCTACTTCATGTTGTCAGGCTGGTAATATGCTGGGACTGTTTTGCTGTTTCAGGACCTGGAAAACGGTCAGTAATTACTTGTAACTCCATTTCTTGGTCTATATTTGGTTAATGAAATTAAATGAAAATCACACATGAACAAGCTTGTTCACATGATAAGTCATTACAGCAAAAGATGTAAACGGTTACATGACAAGCCAGTCTTACCTGGAAGCGGCTACATCTGGGGCGTTTTGGGGAAGTTATAGTTTTACAGAGGAGCCATGGCTTCAACACATGTGAGAGAAAAACAACAAACCATCGTCCTCCAACTACTTCCTGTCGTCTTCTTTGTCATTTCTGCCAGTAGTAACATCCAGTTGTTGATCATGTGACTCATGTGATGTGATAGAAAATGTTTCTATTTTGATTTAAAAAACACCCACCAGGCACAAAAAGTTTTTATCGAAAACAAGTTTTTTCTAAATGTTTCCATTAATTTTTGTAATTTCAATTTGTGTAGTTTTATGGATAATGGAAACGCATCCATCTCTCATTTCTGCCCCAACGTTTACTCCAGTCGTATTAGAGTCGGGCCAAATAAAGCATTGAAGAGGCCTAGTCAAAACCTGGACTGATTAAGATTCATGCTTGAAAACAAACCTGTGTAGCAACTTATCTTTATTAGACATTAAAATTTATTAATGATCTCAAACATTAACATGTGACAGGAGGAAAAAAAGCAAAAAACATGAAAGCATTTAGATGTTTTGGGTCCCAGGGGTGCACTTTCTTTCTCCGGTTGTAACCGGACTCAGAGCGTTAAGCAGCAGCTCCTCCATCGTTTGGACCGGTGTTACCAACACGCTCCAGTTTTAATGGACATCGCTCCATTTTAACCAGCAGCAGATTGCTGGAGTTTAAAGGAAAGCTCTGCTGAGTGGCACCTGCGCTCTTCCCTCCTGAAAGCCTCTTACGGTGCTGCCGGGTTGGTTTTAGCCTGAGCTGAGGTTCTCCGCTCCACGCCGCCCGGCGCCAGAACCGTGATGGGGCCTGACAGCAGTTTGGCAGCAGACACCCTTTGCTGAGCAGTGATAACTTCATTTCAGGGGGAATTGACTGGATGGGAGTCACCAAAACCAAAAGTGATGCAAAGTTTTGCATGTTTACTTTTACAGTCATTACAGAAATGTCCAGAGTTCTTGGGCCAAAGTTGTCGAATCAAAAGTAATCGCAACATAAAATAAGCAAATAAAGTATCACGATTTAAATGTTATAGAAACTGATAATTATTGAAGATCCAAAAGTTGAAGCAGCTTTTAGGGCTGTTTAGATAAAATAAATGAAAGCAGTAAATTTCTGGCAGAAATCTTAAGATTGATTTCAGAAATGCATCAAAAAATTTTTCAAATATTTGACTTTTAAAAGTTTTTAAAAGTTAAACATTTTTAACTTTTGAAACTCAAAATTTTTCAAGTTAATTTCTAGAAAATTTCTCAGATTACGCTCAAAAGTTTGGTTTCTTCTCACAAAGTTTTGACTTTTCAAACTCAGAAATGTCCAAGTTTTTTCAAGAAAATGTCTTAGATTAATCTCAAAATTTCAGAGTTTTATTCTCAAATCTTTCAGAAATTTCAAAGTTAATATCTAGAAATCTTGTGAAATTAGTCTCAAAATTTTTGATTTTCAAATTTCTGACATTTGGAACTCAGAAATTTTCTTGCTTTATGTTGAAAATTTCCTAGATTAATCTAAAAAACAATTAGAGTTTGCATGTTTGCTGTTTTTAAAGAAAAGCTAGTTTTCAATTCCTTTTGAGATTGATTGAACAAAATTATTTTCAGTAATAAATTTTGAAGTTAACTTCAATAAAGTAAAAGTCTTTACACTTTATTGGTTTTATTGGTAATAATCTTACCCTTCTTAAAAATGGAAAGTGTTCACCTGCGTCTTGGGATTATATTTGGATCATTTTTGACCTGCAGTTGAGGGCCACACAAAAGCATCAGAAGGGCTACGAATGGCCCACATGCCACATTTTTTTTTATGTTCACCGGATCGATGATCTCGACTTCAGGGTTCAAACTGAGGCCTTCATTTAATCCACAGAGGCTTAGACGACATTTAATTTATGTTATTTTGTCAGGTTTTTTACTCTGAGAACAAGAAAAGGTTTTCTTTAAAATAAAACATGTAAAATTTTTCCGACAGCTGTGAAGAAGTAAAGAGGCCCGTTTGTCCCTTTCAGGCATCGCTTTGTAAGGGAAACGCTGGGCGACAATGTTTCAGCGTATTTACATCCTCAATCTAACGGATTCGCTCTTATCTCCTCTACGCAAAGGGAGAGCCGGCTGTCAGAACGGCGCGTTTACAGAAAGAAAACTGTTTGTTTCTGTTGTTTAGAGCTCCTGCAAATCGAATAATCACTTCCATTTGCTCCACTTCTCTGTTTTTCTATCTTAGCATGAAAATAATTTGATTGGAAGAAAATAAAACCTGTTGTGAACGCTGCAAACTAATTCTGAGATACGTGCTTCTCCGTCCGTCTTTGATGCGTCATTGTTGGGATTCGACATTCTTTTTTATTGTCATTTCAGCTTTTAAAGCCTCTTTGTTTTTGGATTAATTCCTGCTTGTTAAAAGTAAAATTATTAACAGCTCCAAAGATGCAACAACCTCTGTTTTTAAGGTAAATAAATAATAATAAACACATTTTGAACAAAGCTTTAGCTAAGCTATTTATGGCGTTTCTTTACAATCTGGAAATCCGGTTTTTCTTTTTCTACTTACCGGCTTTAGAGAAATGCTGCTTTTTTCATTCAAAGCAAAAGTACTTTTATTAAATCAGTTTTAGTCATTTTTGCTGAACTTTTTCAGGTACGAAACAGAGACTTTCAATATCGACTACAAGTCAGTTTTTACTGACTGAAGGAATCTGTTCATTTTGCTAATTTCTTCACTTTTTATTCAACAAAAAACATCAATAAATAAAAATAAACTCAGTTACTGTATGCAGGTTAGTGATGAAAATAAATGGCCTCTAGTGATAGGTGTCTTAAATAAGCCTGTTTCAAAATGTAAAGAGTATTTTATCACAATTTGTCATTACATTGGTCCCCAAACTATTCGGTAGTCACAGATTTTTCTGAAAATTAAGATGCAGTGCTACATGATACGTGATTGGCTGGCGTTGGCAAACCAGCCAATCCAGCAGCTGCATTCCATTTTGCTTGTTGCTGATTGGCTGAATCCCTAAGAGCAGAGATAAGAAAGACTGTAGTTGTTAGTACAGCTATAGTACTTACAGCTGTACTGTTAGTACTATAATGTTAATACAGTTTTGTTGTAATACGGTTTGTTGCAGTTTATTTTTACATGTTTGACCAAAATAGTCAAACTATCATTTTTGTCAGTTTCACACTCTAAAAACACTAAATGTTACCAAATACTTTTTATCCATTTCTTAGTAAAAATATCTTAGTAAAGTTAAAATAAGACAAAACTAACTAATGAGTGACTTTTAAGTAAGATATATAGGAGCCTGATTTAAAAGTTCTGGTTCCACTTGGAGATTGTTTCACTTATAATTTGGGAAAAATGTCTTGTTTTAAGAGACAAGTATTTTTTACCAAGTATTTTTTACCAAAAATACTTGGTAAGATTTTATGTTTTAAAGTTTACATTGGCTGTTTTACTCCTGATTTCACTGACTAAACAAATTAAAGCTGTTTTACATGTTTGATGAAGATAATGAAGCTATTTCAGTGCTCTGTACTGTGCAGAGTTACCAAATAATTTTCTAATTAAGTAAATTTATGTTTGTGTTTAAGCAAGAGGTTTTAAATCAGTTCAGCTCTTTTTTAAAAATTGGATCGGACAATGCCAAGCTTCAGATATTGTTATCAGAAGTGAAAGAAGTGGGTCGGTGGGTCTCTAGTTGTAAAAGTTCAAAAGGTCTGAAAACGTTTGATACGCAACAAAATCCCACAACATCCCCAAAAACCCAGTTTGGCCTTTTTCCTGGGTTCTGAATGGACCGTTTTCAGCCAGATTAGCCTGATTAGCCAAACCGTTTGAAAATTGCTCCCTTCCTAATAGGCTGCACAATAATTAGCCGTATGAATATGCATTAGCGGGAGCGGTTTCTGCGGCTGGTTATGGAGCGTCCCTCATTATGTCTGAGCTCATGTTTCAATAGGCGGCTGAAAGGAAAAGCCCCGCTGTCCTTGAAATCTACCCTTTGGAAAGCCTCGCCTAAACGCCGCCGAACAAAGGTGCTGCTGCGTTTTGTCAGAGGAGACATGGTGGCTTAGTTAAAACAAAGAGCTGAACTAAGAGGGTTTCATGATATTTATGTTATTTAACACCTTTTTTTCCTCACCACCTTCTGTTTGTAATAAAAAAAAATTAATGAGCGCAGCTTTTGTGGGAAGTGTTTTTTATCAGATTGAGCGTCTCCGCCCCGCGTCAGCGCGCTTCCTCCAGGCTACAGCGCAGAGTTTAGGCTAACTCTCCTTTTATTTATCACTGAATGAACTTATATTGTATCTCAGTATGACTCACATTAAATGTTCGCCCATTAATTTTGAAATGGATTTTTGAAACGGGTGCTAAGCTTTTATCAAATGCCTGGGAATCTCATTTGGATTATTGTATTTCATTAATTACTTGATAGACAAAGCGTACTTTTCAATGTAGATTTGTGTGCTGTTTAATTAATTAGCATGTTTTCTCTTTTAATTAAAGCATTTTTTTCAAATTAAAGCCCACAGCAAAACACATATATAATTTGTTTGTAATTAGGCCTTAATTGGTGGTAGTGGAAGCTTAGCACCCTCGGTTTCTTTTTTTATGATTGCCATTTTATTGCCAGTCACTCATTAATTAAACTGTTTTTTTTTTCTAATTAGCTTATAAAACTGTTGATGGCATATTATTCTAAGTGTGAGTTCAAAGCTGGCTAATAATCCTCCCTCCTCAGAAGGGGAGAGATAATGGAACGGCACAAAGCAGGGAAACTTTTGGAGATTTTTTTGGTTTCTGTTCCCTGAAGATGACATGACATAAAATCAGATTAACAGGAAGGATGTGGAGTTATGCTCTCAGTCCCAGAGTGGCGCCTTTTTCTTTTTTTTTGTCATGTAATTCTGTTTGTTAAAGTGAAGGCAAGATTACAAAAACCTCCCCCAAAGAGGAACGATAAACTTTTGTGGGAATACGGCAACATAGAGTTGCCTGATTCAGGATCTGAAGTTGAAATTGCTGCGATTTTTAGCTGCAATTATGAAATTATCATTAAGTTTTCAGGAGAATCTGTTTCAGTTTATCTATTGCTGCAGAAACTAGTTAGTTCAAATCAAAAGCAAGTCATTATTATTGAATTCGACCGGATGATAAATTGTCCCAGAAGTTGCCACAATAATCAATAATATTGCTGATTCGAGACCAATAATACAATGATAATAATGTAAGATCACATTCTCAAACTTTAAATTTAAATGAACATTTAGCTGGAACTGGAAAACATTTTAAATATCCAAAATAAACAACAAAAACAACAAATAAATTAAAACAGCTGAGACCTAACAAGCTGAAAGCTTTTATCATCCAAATTTTGGTAGAAAGAGAAAATAAATGAAGCAAATACAAATGATTAATATTAATATTGGTTTTTATCATTCAATTAATTGATTTATTTCTTATTGTGACAGGCTAATAGGTGATTGTTTCTATTTTATGCATTTTTGTTCCAAATCAAAAAATAAAACAAAAATATATAAAATTGAAAATGTATATTTCAAGAATAATAAAACCATCTACATAATAAAATAATAACGATGAATCTGTAAAATGTAAACATTAACATTGCGCTAACAAACACGCTAGTCTAGCGCTAGCAGTAGAAATGACTCAACTGGTAAAATCAGACGCCTCTTTTGTTCACATTTCATGGAAAAGGAAGCTGCACTCTGTGTCGTTTCCAGTGGTTTTTGGCGCAGCGCCCCCACAGGCCAGGAGGGGAACAGGCAGCAGATGTTGCAGCTTTAGTCCCCAGTCTCCACCGAGTCTATCAGGTGTGAAAACACCTACAGATTTCCAACATCCCAGCTTACTTTGCAACCCGATTTGGGTGGTATTGATTGACCTCTTGGCCTTTTGACCCCATCGTTGTTCCTGAAACACTGAAGCTTTCTCAGCTCAAGGCACTTTTTCCTTCTTCTCCTTCTTCCCTCCATTCATCGTCACTCCAAAGAAATCATCCTGAAATAGCACCCAGGCTGCCTAATCTGATATTCATTCCTCTCTTATATAGCCCTGCTTTCCCAAAGTTGACTAAGGCCACATTATTTAGGCATTAAGGTGGTGTGATAAAGGAATTAGGCTGGTCATTAATCGTTTACACGTCAAATGCAGCGGAGCAGCTCGGGGAGGTGATTTAGCGAGGCAAAGCCATATAGCCTCTGCTAATCCACCTCTCACACGTTTTAATTGGAAGAGGCTTCCTGGATAGGAAATTTATGAATGGGTTTAAGGCCATTTCTTCCTTAAAGCCATCATTTATTTCATATTGTTAATAGGAGCTTTAACACTTCATCCACACGGAGACGCATTTTTTCCTCCGGTTCAGCCATTGTCTTTGTGCGCTTTTAATTGCAGCATAATGACGCAATAAAGTGTTAGACTCTGTCTCTTCTACATTTAAGCAGCGGCATTTCTCTGTGGCTCCATGTTTGAGTCCTCGCTTGGATCTCCATGACGACCCCAACAGAAAACAGTGTTGACTTAACCCTCCTAGTGGCCTTAAGCCGCCGCTGCAGCGCCGCCATTGTGCATTGTTTTTTTTTTTTTTTCTTCAAATCTTCTAAAGGTCAGATAATTAATCCTCTGAATAATTTTTTTTTTTAAGGAGAGGCCACACAGGAGAGAAAGAGAAACAGCCGTGATGGACAATTAATTGTATGTTAATATGTGATGGAGTGGGAAGAATTGCCATTTAGGCGCCACGTAAACAAAGAGCGCAGGAGGTTTCCTGTCTCTTCCTGCTTTGTACTTCCAGTGCGATTTCTCACCAGCCTCTGATGTGAAAGGATTTGGCACTAAGATGCACGCAGGAGGAGGAGAAGGAGGGAGAGGAGGAAGAGGGGGAGGATAAAAAAAAAGAAAAAAAAAATCCTGAAAAGTGGATCAAAAAAGTAAATGAAAAATAATGTCATATTACTGAAAATATGAGAGGCTAATTTGTGCCGACTTTTTGCTAATTTCGTTCTCGGCGCAGAAAGAGGAGCCGTCACCTGCTCGGCGCCGCGGCGCTGACAGTGCCAGTGATCCATGAAATAAGCTGCCGCTGGCTTTGTTCAGATAAGAATGAACAAATCTGCACAATGTACTGCTCTCCGAATCTCATTTTCATACTTGCATGCAGGCTAAAAGAAATAAGCTGTTTGCAGGCTTGATTAATCAGACATTTGAGGGCTTTTTTTTTGTCTCTTTGATCTGCTCTGTCTCCTAGGTAACTTGGTTGACATTAATGTTGAGCCGCAGTAAAGACAATCAGGGAGTGTAGACTAAAACTGATAAAATTAAAGACCTTTAATGCTTTAAATATAGCAGAGGGTATGCTGGGAATCTGAAGGGAAGTGGGGGGTTTAGCGTTGCTGCAGGAATGTAGCAGGAGGCGTTTTCCAGACCTGCAGGAGAGCTGGTTAATGTGGGTAATCCTGTGTAAAAACTCTCCACGCAAATCTGCAAATAAAACCGTTTAGCATCACTTCTGTTTGATTTGCAGCCGAAATGAGCAAATATATTCTCATTTTTCACTTTATTTGTATTTTTTTCCAGTTAAAGTGAATGATTTTGAGTGTTTGTTGTGTTCTTTAATGCTGCAACCGTCCTGAAATCTGTAAATCATTAAAAAAGTTAGTTGTAAAAGGAGGAAGTTACTTTGTAAATATTTAATTTACATTACAACTAGAATAATATCAGTACCGTTCTGACGGAGCATTAACTGATAACCGGTAAATTCATTCATGTCATCACATTGTAGGAAAAAAATTAAGTTATTAAGAAATACGAAAAAGTATGACAGGAAGTAAAAATAAAAAAGATAAAAAATGCAATATTATATTGAATATCACAATTAATTGAAATATTATTTTAAAAATGTTTTTGGAAAAAAGGGGGGACAACAAAAAACAAAAAATTATTAAAAAAATTAAATAGGACAAAGAAAAATGTCAGTAAGTAAAATTTAAAAAGATTAAAGAACAAATATTACATTGAATATCACAATTAATTACAAAATTATGAGAAAAAAATCCCAAATGTTTATGGAAAAGAGTGAGAACAACAAATAAAAGAAAATTTAATTATAAAAAAATTTAAATACAACAGAAAAATGTCAGTAAGACGTGAAAGTAAAAATAAAAACAATTGAAAAACTAATATTACATTGAATATCTTAATTAATTGCATCAACATGGGAAATCTCACAGGAACACTATAAATTATAGTGGCTCAAATTTTTATCAATATTTTTTATTTGTATTTTTTTTAAATTTTCCTTTAAATTTACATCCTTATATCTTCTATAAAATGTTCTGTTTTTTCCCACATAATATCCTTTCATGTCAGCCCACAGGAAGCCAGGCGACCAAATTTGGTCACAACATGTTGGTCAGTCTGGATTTAATTTTTATGGTCATTTGTTTGTTTTTGTTTGATCCAGTAATCCTTCAGTTGCATTTTTTTCTAAATTAAGTGGGTTTGACACATTTAACTCCAACATTTAACCCCCATCAAGACGTTTTATCTGGAAATCTGCTGCACAGTGGAGCCTTCGTCCCTTACGGAGGAGAAAAACACGATTCTGGGAGTTTAAAACGTATAAAATGGCAGAGAAGTGCAGAACTGTCACAGCCTGTGTGCTCCAGGTTATTCAGAAATCTTCCAGTGACTGTATAGATGAATGCCTGCAGGGCCCAGCCGCAGCCCAGCACTCGCAGCCAGCCGAAGCCCTTATCTTAAATCCAAGCAAAGTACCATTAATCTTTTTGAAAGACCTTTATGGCTTTTAATGTATCCCAAATTAGAACATTTTACACCCTTGGTTCCTGAAATATGGTGATAAAAAGCCTTTAGAGTTTAATTTTTCCTGCCTGCTTGCTCTGACCTGCTTAATCCCAGCATGCATTAAGAGATATTTTAGTTTCAGTCTTTCTAATAAAGTTTATCCCACTTAATTATAATTGAAACATTTTTTTCCAGCAGGTCTTTTTTTTCCACAGTGGTGGCACATTTCTTCATTACCTTAAGACTTGCTCTCCCTGCTGATTGTGCTCTGAATATTACAGAGAATTACCCAAAGGTTTGGTGAAATTGTTCCAAGTTGTTTATCAAAGTTCGCCTTTGCTCGAATAATAAACCTATCTCAGGAGTGAAAGCAGCGGCAGGATTTTTCCCCTTTGTTTCGGGGCTTCTGTGTGTCTGGGGTTACTGGGATTACTGCGCTTCACAATGCGCGCTTGTCTTCCCTGGGATTTCAATGTTTGCCTCTTGCAGTCACGGTCATTCTCTTCATCTTCTGATTTCTGCTTCACTCCAAACACACAGTCGCAGACAAGAAAAAAAAAAAAAAGAAAGAAAAATGCCATTACGACTGGTGCAAAATCTCCAGAATGGTGGAGATTGTCTCTAATTATGGATTGTAGTTTTATTACATCATTTATTCCTGATTGATTGGGTTTGGAGTGGGATATGAGCTGCGTCTGAAAGTATAAAAATGGCTCTTTTTGTTTTTCTCATCACAATAGTTGAGCTCTATTGTGATGAGTAAGATTATTATAGTTGACTAAAACTGACAAAATAAATGTAATTGAGCAAACATTTTAACTGAAGTAAATAAAAATGATAGTTAACTAGGAAAAAATTAACTGCAGGCTGAGATCCTGCCCCCTGCTGGAGGGCAAAAAAACTCCTAGCTGACGATGACTAGCATTGGCTTTAGCTGCCAAGTTATCAACTTAATGCGTTAAATCTTAAATGTACACCTGATAAATGAAAAAAAAAAAAAAGGGACGTAGTGTTTTGCTACTAATCGTCAAAACTAGATAACAAGGTCAGGAAAAAATTTCAATTAAGAAACAAAGTAGCGGGGGAGAGGGAGCTATGCTAGCTTGACTTTGACATTAGTAACATGTAGATGTGCTGCAGAATTCAATGTGTTTCGTTTCAGTTAAAAAATTAAAAAATCAACCTAAACACCAACTCTGACAGATCATCAGTAGAGCAGGCGTTTAAACGAGCTAATCTAGTACCGCTGTGTTAGCTTAGCTATTAGCAGCGGCAGCTAATCTATCACAGCGATCACTTTTTAATAATCGCAAAATAAACATCAAGCCTACAACCATAAAACTGTAACGGACTGAATGTTCTCTGTTTGGGTGTTTTTTGGTGTCGAATCCTGAAACGCAAAGTGCCGTTGTTGTTGGTCGCTATGGCAACGAATCTGTCTGTAGCGTAGCCGGCATACAAAGCGAGAAATACGTGGTTTCGAGTTATTCTCCAACAGTTTCTCTGCGTTATTTTTAGGGCTGTTGTAAACAAATATTTTAGTAATCGAGGAATCTATCGATTATTCTTACGATTAATTGCGGAATCTATCGATTATTCGCTGAATCTATCGATTATTCGAATGGTTAATCGAGTAATCGGCTACGAACAGCAACTAAAGGAATCATGTTTTTGCTCTCCAATTGTTGTGCACACGCACAAAATTTGCAGATCTAAATAATATGAACGTATCACGCATTTATAAAACTAAAACATACTGAAATTCTAGATATGTTATCTTTCATTTTCATGTTCATGAATCAGTTTATTTATTAGCCTTTCAAACTGACGTGAAATTAATTTTTCCCCTGATTCAAGCATTTCACATCGAGCAATATTCCATAATTTTATGTCAAATTACAATCAGCAGTTAATAGAAAACAATGGAGTCAGTTGATTATTCAACATTAACTGAATAAAGGTTTTGAAAATACTGTTGAATATTAATAATAACCCAGTCAATGTATACATTTTCAATTTGCACCTAAAAATGAAGTATGGAAAACTAAAACTACTACTGGAACGAATTAAAACTAAAAAATATCTAATTAAAAACCAGCAAACACTCTAAAAACTAATTAACACTAAGTAAAAAAAAAAAGTCTTCTGCTCTGTTTCGATGTAAACAGCTTTTTGATTTTAGTTTAGTTTAACTGAACTTAATTGTATAATTAACATGTTTTACTGACAAACTTTATTGAAATAACATCCACTGCTTTGCAAAACTATTTCACATTACAGCCAAGATGAACACAAAGTAATGGTGAATAAAATTTTATTTTATTTGTTCATTTATACGGAAACCGATTCACAAACCAATCACACGTCCTGGTTACCAAACCGGCGAATCCGGTTCTGTTTATTATCACAGTTAGCTTAAAACTGCGTAAGTCGGCCTCCCGTCTTCAAATCCAATGAAACTGGCGTCAAACGTTTTCTGTCATTTTAAAGATGTTAGTAAAAATGTTTTCAGAGGTGTGCAGGTGCTTTCAAGGTTTGGAGAGTTCCTGATTTCTATATAAAGTCCTTGAAACTTTTGATATTCAGTGCAGTTTTATAATGAAATCTAGTATTTGATTAAAACAGACTAATTTCCATTTTCTTCTGTCCGTCTGTAATTAGATGGCTGTGCAAATCGCTCAGGCTGCTGATTGCCGTGACTTTGTGCATCGCAAGCAGGAAGAGGAAGCGTCAAGGGCAGCGAGGAAGAGGAAGAGGCAGATCGCCTGGGGGTAAGACGTCCGCCTCGTGTCCCTGTGTTCATGTCCGCCGTGACGCCCCTCCCGCGGGTGGCGCTCTGGGTGAAAACGGTGCAGCGGAGCCACTTCTTTGTGGGTTTTTGACGCTTTTTGTTTTTGCTTTGCAGGTTTGAGGCGAAGCAACGATGGGAAACCAAAAGCAATATGGGCTTCATGTGATGAAAATGGAGGAAGAGGAGTTAATTTGATTAAGAAAATGTTTTTTTCTTTTCCTTCTCTTGTATGTTTTGAAGGCATTGCAGCAGCTGAATGTGAGGGGGAAATGTCAGGCAGTCGGCTGAGAGAAAACCAATCCAGAGTGAAGCAGAGAGAAGAAAATAATGAAGAAGCATTCAAATTAATTCCCAAGGCGCCCACTGGTGTCTGCATTGTGTTATTTTTCATTACATTTCAGTGATTTCAGCCTTTTTTCCCTTCCCTCCCCTTCAAATTAAATCTGGTGTACATTACTGGATGATGCGTTTATTTATTGCTGTAAAGTGGGTTAATCATGAAGGCGCTTCTTTCTTCTGCGCAGGAAGAGAAAGGGAAGATTAGAGCGCTAATGCAATGTACAGGATAATGTGCGATCGGATTTGGGAGCAGAAAATGAAATTTGGCTGCTGTAAACAGTTTGAAGCGGTCGCAAACTGCAAGTTTGAAACAGAGACTGTGCTGCTGGCCCGAGCCCAGCTGGGAGACGAGGCTTTGTCTCTGCGCCCGAAACAAGAGGCACACGCGTTCGTTTCTTTTTTCCTGAAGCCTACACTTGCTGCTCATTGTGCGCTGAGCTCCTCTGCAGCGTCGCTTAAACATAAAAATCCAAATTCCAGTTTCTGCAGCTTTGATCCGCAGCAGAAACGTGCTGAAAGCTTCATTCAGGAAGTCTTAAGTCCAAACTACAACAACATATTAGAGACCTAAGAGACAGAAAAAAATTGAGGACATTTTTGCCCAAAAAACTTTCCTAGAAAAAAACATTGCATTTTGTCCATTTCAAAAGTTGAAAGTTTTGAAACTTTTTAAAAATTTCTAAAAAATAAATAAATAAATCAGAGAATCTCGATATTTCTGTTCTTTTTCTAGCTAATTTTCCACTTTGGGAGCCCTGAAAATTTGTTGTTTTGTCTAGAAAATGTCTTAAATAATTTAAATATTTTTTGCTATTTTGTTGCATTTTTTTTTACTTTTTAAAGGAGAAATTTTAGATTTTTCTCTAGAAAATTTCAGAGATTTACCTCTAAATATTTGAGTTTTGTCCAGCAAATTTCCACTTTTATAAATCAAATATTTCCTCATTCTATCGAGAAAGATTTTGGGATCTGAAAACCTTTTGAGAAAAATTCTGAAATTAATAAAAAAAAATTCTGAGGCATATTTTAGATTATTTTCCGCCTTGGGAGAAAACAAATGTTTTTTGTTTTTTCTAGAATTTTTAAAATTATTTTCTTGTAAATATTTGACTTTTCAAGCTCCTAAATTTCAGAGTATTTCTAGAAAATTTCAGAAATGAAAAATTTCTGAGATTTTTGGCGGAAATTAAAATTTTTCTATCTCTGTCCATAATATGCCATCATAACAAGCAGCAAAGGAAAATATGCAAGACATAATTACTTTATTTGTAATAATGGGCTTTTTCCCCTCAAACAGATGACTGCTTTGCTTCAAGGTAATGAGAATGAAATTAAATGGAGCCGAGTTGTTTACGTTGCTCATATTGAAGTGTTTCTCCTCTGGTGAGATGAGAAACCTAAAGAAAAGGTTTCGAACCGACCCGATCTCCAAAACCGAGCCGCTGCGTCACGTTTCTGTCTCTCTCCCGGTTGTTGAGAATTGCTGCTAATTAAACTGTTAATTATCTCAGTAATGAGAGGCGAGTTAAAACTGCGTTAGGCTCATCAAAGTGCGTTCTGGGATTTCCCTGCTTTGATGGTGGCTGTGAAGAATATCTAAGCTCAGGACGGGAAACATCAGCGATGCTTCATTAAATGAACCGAATGGGGGGAGGGGAGACGAGCGCTGACGTGTAATAAGTTTATTTCCATAAACTTGGGAGTCAAAAAGACTCCAATGGATTTTTGGGGTTTTTCTTTCAACAACTGAAACCCTTCATCAAAATATTTCACAAATTATGGAGACAAATGATCATTAGGTGCATTTTTTTATTATGATTTTGGTTCTGAAACCCATTTGGAGCAGCTGACCTTTGACCTCTGATCAAACTGAGACGTCGTTAAGCAGTATTTACTAGAATCTAATTTCCGGCCATACTGTGTACACACGAGAAGAGCTTCAAAATAATACGGGAGTAAAGTTGTTGAGAAAAAAATTGTAACATTTTGAGAAATGTTGGGAAAAGTTTAAATAACGGGAATGAAGAGAAACGAGCAAACGCTGTAATTAAAGTGAATTAGACAAACGAAATAAAACTAAACTATATAAAAACCCAGGACTATTTTTGTGTAAACGTTTGTGGGCGTGGCCAGCAGCAACTGACTTGGATTTAAAGTGACAGAACAGTAAAACAACTCAAAATACACCAGAACTGATCAGACTAACATCATTAACTATGAATGATTTTGTGCTAAAAATGTAGTTCCCATATTTTCTATATTCTGTCCCAACCTGTATAATAGTTCACCTTTAAGGTTTCGCTTCACGTTGGCCGTTTTTTTTCCCATTTGAACATTTTCTCAAACTTGAGGAAAACTCACCAGCTTCTTCTCTTATTGCCTCGTTTTGTAAAGCGAACCGACGCTCATGAGAGCGACGTTGGGTTCGTCTGAGCTGCGGCGAGTTTGAGGCGTTTCTCTGGGCGCTATCAGCAGCATCTGCTAATCCGCTGCTGGGCGGCGATGGCAGCGAGCGATAGGCCGGATGTCTCCTCACCGCCAACATGTGTTCTCCTTTCAACTTCCACCACCACCTAATGGGATTGTTACTGTTGTTTTTTTATAAACCTCCCCAAACACAACAAACACTTTTGCTAGAAGTGGTTCGACTTGTGCCCAAGGAATTTGTCGCAGGATTTCACAACAAATCGTCTGGGGTCAAAGGTTAATACTGGCCTCCAGGAACGGACTGCAGCTCTTTCACATGAGGGGAGAGAAAAGTGGATTTTCCAGCTTGAAAGCAGAATCATCTCTGCCCCCGGCCTTACGCTGAGTTCAAAGAGATTAATAACAAGATGCTATTGATACGCAGCTGAAGGCTTTAAACTCACTAATAACAGTACATTAAAAACATGCAACTCTGGGATTTACTGGAAAAACTGCAGGTCATAAAATAGAGACGTTGATGCTACTGTCAATATGACAGTAGCATTACTGTCATAATGCTACTGTCTGGGTTCTGGGTAAGTTCTGGGTTATAGTTTAATATTTATTTCAGTTAATGAAAATGTTTTCTCTGTTTCAGTTTTCTTTATTTAACTGTGATAACTTTGGTGAAAACGGCTGCAAGCAGATGCACAATTATACAACCTCACATCTCTGAAAAGCAGAAGTGGAGCCTCCTGCACAACCAACAAGAAAGCAGCAGACAGTTTCTGAATGCTAAGAAACAACAAAACACTTGTCTTTTCCAGCAGAAAAAGCCAGCTGACCAAATGTGCTGGAGCTCTGCTGGCGTTGCTAGGTAACTGGCGGAACTCTGCTGGCGTTGCTAGGTAACGGGCGGAACTCTGCTGGCGTTGCTAGGTAACGGGCGGAACTCTGCTGGCGTTGCTAGGTAACGGGCAGTGCCTGCTGATTTGTGATTTGCATACATGTGAACTTTTATTCAGAAAATACCTACAAAAATGGTTAAATACTAAATGAGCTGAACTTGTACAGCTTTTCACTCTGGCGACACATTCACCCACAAAACGCAGATCAGTTTGCAACTTGGGGAGAGAATAAAAAATAAAATTACTGCACTGCAAAAACACAAAATTTTACCAACCAATTTTGGTCTAGTTTCTGGAGAAAATATCTTAACACATTAGAAATAAGACAAAATAACTAAAACAACTTTGTAGCAAGATACAGGAGGTTCATCCGTCCATCGATCCATTTTCTAGCACCATTGTCCCGAGCGGGTCGGGAGATGTGCTGCTGCGGTTTGCAGAAATGTGTCGCTAAGTTTATTTATGTTGAACATTTCAGCAACAAAGCGGCTCAAAGTGCTTTAAGGCATAAAAACGTCTTCAGGTGACAGAAGGCCGACTTTCAGCTTTATGTGACTCCAAACGTTCCTGAAGCAGAAGAAAGTGGATTTTTAAAAGTTTTTAACAAGAATGTTAATAGTTGTGAAAAACACTGTAAGCTGACAACACTGAATATATGATTGAGGTTTTTCACCTTCTCATCAAGACTATTGCTGGACAGTTTAAACATAGAAAAATTGATGGCAAGAAAGAAAGTTTTGTGCTTTTTATTTGAAGATTATTCCTAAAGCCTTGATTTGAATAGACTGAGGGCAAAACGTAGTTCAGAGGGTTTTTCAGCGAGCAGATCCGTCTGAGGTGTTTTGTCATCAATTCTTGTCACGTCTCCAGTTGCTTTAATGTGTTTTCTTTATGTCTTGTGTTTGTCAACTCGAGGCCACTTTCTTCCCGCATATGAGACGATCTGCTGCATATTATCGCCTCCTTGCTCCGCGAGTATCTCGCTGCGGGAGCGACAGGCAGAGTGGATGTTGACATATTCCTCGGCTGATTTAATGACCTGTTTAATTCTGGCACGTCTGCAGCCCCCTCAGATGTTTAGCAGTTTTAATTAGCCTAATCGTCGCTCTTGAAAAAGGCCACAGGGTTGTTTAATGGGTCATGTTTGTCAAGATGCACAGAATTATAACACAAAAGACATGCCATTTATTCAGCGCTACAGTCTTCCAGTCATTATGGGTGTCACAATTGATAATTAGAGGAAGAATTGATTCATCTGAAAGCTAAATTGAACCTCTGCGGTGTGAGGGAATTAGTTTGACAGTGTTTGGACGAGCGAACGCTCAGTGTTGTTTACGAGAGCAGAAAACCAGCAGGAAACTCGCCGCTCCGTTTCGATTCACAGGGAATTAGGTCAGTTATAAATTAATAAAAACTTTTATAACGCACTACTGAATGTAGGTTTTCAAAACTGCTTGGAAAGCATCAATGTTATCACGCAGAATAACGCCAAAGAACAAAATAATTTAAATGAACTTTCAATTAATTTTGGCTTCCTTTGCTATCAGGGAATGAAAACATTCCCACACATAAATATGCTGAGCATGCACTCATTTCATATTCATCTTCATTCTACAAAGCACACATGGCCATTTCATCCGAATGAATTATTAACAGAGTTAATGAATATTTCAGTTTTCTTTATGGAGCCGTTTAACAGTCCCAGCGGAGGTAATGGCGCTTTAAGAGAACCTGAGGAGAACGGAGAGAAACGGAAGAAAACGTCGTTTAGTTGATAAAACAATGACTCCATCAAACTTCATCTCTACAAATTAGAGCAAAAACTCGACGGCTTTTCTGTCTGAAACGACAGACAGAGAATAATCGACAGCACAGGTGTCCAAACTGTGGCCAGGGGGCCTTTTCTGGCCCTTGGAACCATTTTCCGTGGCCCCTCACCTGCAATTCAAGATTGGTACAAATTTGGCCCTCCACTGAGAATTTAAATGACAAATTTAATTTAAAAATTCATAACAGAGGTTTCTTTTGATTTGATTTGTATGCTCAGTATAACATTAAACTGACTCAATTGTCTTATCAAACTTGGTTAATAGAAGAAGTTTTTTTGTTTTCACTGGGAACAGATAAAATATTTTTCAGATTAATGTTAATGTTTGTGAACGTTCATGTTTGTGAACGTTCATGTTTGTGAACGTTCATGTTTGTGAACGTTCATGTTTGACAACGTTAGTGTTTGTGAACGTTCATGTTTGTGAACGTTAATGTTTGTGAACGTTCATGTTTGGGAACGTTCATGTTTGTGAACGTTAATGTTTGTGAACGTTCATGTTTGTGAACGTTAATGTTTGTGAACGTTAATGTTTGACAACGTTAGTGTTTGTGAACGTTCATGTTTGGGAACGTTCATGTTTGGGAACGTTCATGTTTGTGAACGTTAATGTTTGTGAACGTTAATGTTTGTGAAAGTTAGTGTTTGTGAACGTTCATGTTTGTGACCGTTCATGTTTGGGAACGTTAATGTTTGTGAACGTTCATGTTTGGGAACGTTAGTGTTTGTGAACGTTCATGTTTGGGAACGTTAGTGTTTGTGAACGTTCATGTTTGGGAACGTTAATGTTTGTGAACGTTAGTGTTTGTGAACGTTCATGTTTGTGAACGTTAGTGTTTGTGAACGTTAGTGTTTGTGAACGTTAATGTTTGTGAACGTTAGTGTTTGGGAACGTTCATGTTTGGGAACGTTAGTGTTTGTGAACGTTCATGTTTGGGAACGTTAATGTTTGTGAACGTTAGTGTTTGTGAACGTTCATGTTTGTGAACGTTCATGTTTGTGAACGTTAGTGTTTGTGAACGTTAGTGTTTGTGAACGTTAATGTTTGTGAACGTTAGTGTTTGTGAACGTTCATGTTTGTGACCGTTCATGTTTGGGAACGTTAGTGTTTGTGAACGTTAATGTTTGTGAACGTTAGTGTTTGTGAACGTTCATGTTTGTGACCGTTCATGTTTGGGAACGTTAATGTTTGTGAACGTTCATGTTTGGGAACGTTAGTGTTTGTGAACGTTCATGTTTGGGAACGTTAATGTTTGTGAACGTTAGTGTTTGTGAACGTTCATGTTTGTGAACGTTAGTGTTTGTGAACGTTAGTGTTTGTGAACGTTCATGTTTGTGAACGTTCATGTTTGTGAACGTTAGTGTTTGTGAACGTTAATGTTTGTGAACGTTAGTGTTTGTGAACGTTCATGTTTGTGAACGTTAGTGTTTGTGAACGTTCACGCTGCCATGTTGGAGGTTTTGTCTGAAAGTTCATGCAGGCCTGATGAGCAGGAAGCCAATTTGTGTCCAAACCCCAAGGAACTCCGAACTCTCCCAGCTAATTCCCACCATTCCTGCTCCTCCACACAAACAATAGTGACACTTTGTTAAAAAAAAATAGAAAGACTTCAACATCTCTGCCAAGCATAATTCATTCATTTAGCATTTGAATGACAATAGACCACTTAGCGGAGCTTAAATTATTTCTGTGCTCTATCTGCTACTTGACTGCCTTTGTGTTGTAACTGCGGACGATCATTAACGCCACTAGGTGATGTGGAGCGCCCTTATCTCTGGCTCGGCCCTCAGAGTTAACTTTAGGGACCGACTGCACGGTCACGGCAGAAACTTCTTTTCCTCTCCTGTTCTCGGATGAATCTGAGTCGTGTCTTGTAAAATTTAGGTGCAGCACAAATGAAATTAAAGTTAAAGCCTACAGATGTGTTTCATGTTTACGTCTGGAAATGTCACACAAGCGCACAAACCTGGAGCGGAAAAAGGGCGATTTTTTCAGTTTTATGTTTTCAGGCTTGATATTTATTTTGTGATTATTAAGATTAGCCACCGTTGCTATTAGCTAGGCTAGCACAGCGGTGGCTGATTCACTAATTTAAACACCTGCTCTGTTGATGATCTGTCAGAGTTGGTGTTTAGGTTTTAACTGAATCAAAATACACCAAATTCTGCAGCACGTCTACATGTTAAGGTTGTCAAAGTCAAGCTAGCATAGCTAAACTACTCCCATTATTATTTGTAATTCAACTTTTTCCTTACCTTTTTATCTTGTTGTAATAGTGTTGACAATTAGTAGCAAAGCACTGAGTCACTTTTGTTTTTGTTTTGTTTTATATATCAGATGTATATTTAAGATTTAGTGCATTATGTTGACAATAGCTAAAAGTTAGCAGCTTTTTGCCCTCCTTGCTAGACCTTGCTAGCCTAAAGATTATGACTAGTTAGGCTAGCTTGCTAAGTAAATATTTAATTACCAAACTAAATATTAAGAGCTGAGCTAAATATTTAGTTTAGTTTAATATTTAGTTTGTAAAATACATGTTTAATTTGGAAAATTAATATTTACTTTGGAAGTAAATATTTAGATTACAAACTAAATGTTTAATTTGGAGCTAAATATTTAGTTTATGAATTAAATATTTAGTTTTGAACCTATATTTATAAATGTATGGATAACATGAAGAAAATGCAATGATGAAAACTTAACACCCATTTATTTTCTCTTATAAGAGACTAAATAAAACCCCAAAATATTGATGCTAATTGTTTACTGTGTAACTTTACAAACAGAACCCCAAACCAGTGAAATCTGTATGTTCAGTAAGTCCAGTTTAAAACCATTAACATCTAATGAAATCATTCCAAAGTGTAAAGGAACTAAATAATAAAAAATATGTTTCTTTTCAGGTGATTAATAAAAGACCTATGCAGATGTTCCCACCATAGCCTGAACCCACAGTGAGCATCCTGCTCCAGATCCGGCGCTGAGCGGCCCGTCGCTCCCGCGTTGCTCTCCGTTCAGTGATAACCACCATAATGAGATTTTGCCATTAAGGAAGAAAAGAATGAAAAAGAGCCCAGCCATCTGTACGGCTCACTGTGGTAAAAGGGCTGAATGCTATCAAGGCAGAATTAAATCTTTGAATTAGACCCTCTTTGTGCCAGTGAACACCTCATGACATATTAATTTAAAAAACCCTCAATTTAATCATAAATTTTTCTCTAACGTCCGCCGCTTCTTTTGGGCCAAAAAAACAAAAAAAAGAAACAACTGTTTATGTAAATAAGAGCGTGCATGTTTACTTGACGGGAGAAAGCAGAAGCCCTGAGCAGAGAGCGGAGCTTAGCGCGGCCCTGCCAAAGGGACCGCTCACCATCAACTTCAGTCTTATTAAACTGATTACCAACTCCAGCTAATTAATCAGAGACAGCGCCCTTTCTTGTTATGCGGGGAGGGAGCGCTGCGCTCCCATCTGCTCCCCCCTCGCCTCCCTTTTGCTTTTTCCCGCTTTGATTGAAGTAGGGGAATTGGTAATTTTCATGCATCATCTGGGCCGGCAGGATGGGAGGACAAGTAGTAATTACGTTAAACAAACAAAACCAAGATTGCTTGAGAAGCTACCTCTTTATTTAAGCTGCAGGAATCAGAAAGCAGGTTGAGAGCAAAACGGTTTCAAAACCGCCTGTTTGGTTCGCAAACGTCACGAAGTTCAACATGGATGAGGGAAACCAGAGAAAGGCTAAATATCCAGGAGAATGATTCAGAAAATAATCGATTATAGACAGAATCACAATTCCTGGTCCTGGGAATCAGTTCAAAATGCTCAAAAATCTGTATGAAAATGTGTTTAAGTTGTAAATCTGTTTTATGAAAATGCTAAGCTAACCTAATACTGGTAATTGAAATTACAACATTTTATTTACAAACCTATTTTTGTTTAAAATAAATTGATGCAGTCTTGAGATGTTTTGTGTTATTGCTTACATTTGGAAATTTTGAGCATGTGCACAACACTGGATGGCAGAAATCCGATTCTTGTTGACACGGAAGAACAACTACGTTAGCAAACCTGGAGATGAAGGTATTATGAATTTAGTGCAGTGCGCCACAGCAAAGGGAAAAACAACGCAGAAAAACTCCACTGCCTGTTCTGTATTTTTTAACCAAAACAACAAATTCTGCAGCTCATCTTCATGTTAAGATTGTCAAAGTCAAGCTAGCATAGCTGACCTACCTCCCTCTATTTGTTTTCTAATTAAAACTTTTTCCAGACCTTATTATCTAGCTGTAGTGTTGACCATTAGTAGCAAAGCACTGCATCTCTTTTTCTTTTAAATCAGGTGTATAGTTAAGATTTAGCACCTTATTTTGACAACTTGACAGCTAAAACCAATGCTAGCCATCGTCAGTGAGCAGCAGGGAGATGGGGGAATCGAACGTGTGACGTCACGTTGCAACAATTAAGGACAACCAAAAATATTGTGAATTGCCACGAGTGTATAAATACAGTCAGTGAAGCATGAGGTTGAGATCTGAACTGGAGTTTTTTGGAGTTGTTTGTTTTTTTGCCTTAAAACTGTCAGTCAGATCTGGCAACCCGACCCAAACCCTCCCATTTGCATCTGTTACGCTGAAATACGAAGGAGCCGCATCATGTTGGCGTCAGGAGAGGCTCAATCAGAGAAGACCTTTGTTCTGCTTGAGGACCGTCGCTGTTAAAACGGGTACATACTGGCTTTGTTTTGTTAGCTAGTAGTAAACACAGAGCCTCAAACAGACCTTAATTAGACATTCATTAAGTCAGTCCATGCATGTAGAGAGCCAAGGTGTTTAGTTCCTGCTCCGCGCTAAGCCGTTCTCCCTGAGTGCTAAACCGCGCCTCCAGTTAGCTTCTTCCTCAGTCTTTGCTGCTCAACACATTTTACAGGATTGTCTGTCAGTTTTTTCCCACTACTGTTTATTTTATTATGCTTCCTAACTGAGTCGAGCTGCATGAAGCTTGTACTTGTTCTGATCTTTGCTTCTGTCCTCTAGTTTTGAGATACTATATAAAACATCACATCCACACTAGTTGTGTTTCTCTTGACTATATAGTTTCACAATTTACCATTTTGACAGTACATTTGCTCATTGACAACACGCCTGTTTAGAAAAAACTTGTTTTTGTTAAAAGGGTTTAGATGAGGTTGTTTTTTTTTGGCCTTATTGAAATTGGTTTTCCTGACAAAACTGCAATGGAAACACTTTTTAAGTCACATGATCAACAACCGAATGTTACTGCAGGCGAAAATGACAAAGAAGACAACAGGAAGTAGTTGGAGGATGATGATTTTTATAACTTAAATCTATTTATGTGTGATTTTAATTGTGCATTCTATTTAATAGAAACACTGCGATTGTGAAATTATGTTTTCTTCGACATTATTGGAATATTGACATTTTGCAGACATGTTGCAAAATGTCTGCAAAACTCTAATTACTCTAAACCAAGTAACTAGAGACTTTAGATAAGTGAATTGATGCCCGCCCAGTGTCTTCCCCAGCCAGTGTTGCTCCATTTGTAATGGAAACGCAGCAACTGCCTGACAGGAAATCAGAACAAAAGTTTTCCACAGATAAAAAATAGAGCTCTTCTGCTTTCACCCAGATTTAAATAGAAACAACCAATTAGAGCTAGGAGGCGAGCTTAGCGCTGTCAATCATCCTTTGCTCTCTTCTCCTGCAGCTGGTTGTGAATGCTAAGGCTAGTTGGTAATTACAGCTTGAGTGTGTTTTTCTTTGAGAAAATCACCTGTTTTAGGTCTTTAGTTAACCGATTACTGAATTCGTTGGCAATTATTTCAGCAATCGATTAATCATGATTAAAGTCGTATTTGGACGTTTCTGGTGGAAAAAGAAAAATATTTAATCCAGGCTGGTGGATCTGGAGTTGTAGCTCAGCTGCTGCTGTTCTGTCTGATTGTTGCGTCTTTTGTTTTAGCCTTTCTAATGCAGACGTGTTTTTTTCCTCTCCAATCTCACCAGATGCCAAATGTAACCGCTGCCCTATTGCTCCTAATTACTGCGTGATTAAAGAGTGAAATACGGGATTCTACCAGCTATTTTTCTTTCTTTCTTTCCAAGGAGTCAGAAATTAATCCCCTTTGGATCTCACATAATCATTTAAGGATTCTCCTTGTTCTGTTTATCAAATAAACCAAGTAATTAGAGACTTTAGATAAGTCGGCTGAATTGATACCCGCCCAGTGTCTTCCCAGCTAGTGTTGCTCTGCTAATGTGCCGCATTATACTTGTCCAATAACAATGCCCTTTGTGTTTGCGAGGCGGGTAATTACGCCGGGGAGCCTCCTTGACCTTGGTAAGCGCGTCTATCTCGCCGCTGGATCAGCGAACGCCGTTTCTTAACCTACAGAGATCCATCACTGGGGGTTTACCCGCCTTCCCTTTGAGTAACTCACTGCTTTACTGGGAATGCATGACTGCAGCATGCAACAGTGCAGCTCTGAAACTGTGAGCGTAATCCTCCGCTCACTTATTGTAGTTCCACTGAATTTTTTGATTTTATGACTTTTTATGGCGACTCAAAGGGGGAATTTTATCTCTCTGCTTTATTTTCATGCCATTTTAAAAAAATTGGAACTGGAATCATCCCAGAAGTTATAACGATAAATGATAATATTGTTTTGAGACAATTTTTGAGCAATATAATGGTAACGCATTCTCAAAAATCAATCAATTTTAAGTTCTAATGAACATTTAACCTGTTAAATACACAAAATAAGCCTCATTTAAACAAAACAACATAAGCAACACATAAAACAAATGATGAAAAACAATCAAAAAGAGACCAAAACACCAGAATAAAGACTTTTATCATCCAGTTTTGAGTAGAAAGAGAGAAACAATAAATTATGCAAATAGAGATTATTGATGTCTTTTTAATTTATCGTATTATTATTTGTTTATTTTTTATTTTTTGCCTTTTTAATTAGTCATTTAATGTATGTAAAACAAACATTACAGAGCAACAAAAACACAATAAAAGAATAATAACAGCAACAAAAATTAAATAAAGAACCAAACAAGGAGGCGTGCATTAAAATGAACACATTCAGAGCACGAAACCAAATGGCGTCAAAACAAAAATAATGAAATTGTTTAACATATGTGGATGAAATATTCTGTTTTCCCTTTAATAATGGTAGTTATTTTCTGATTTGCTTTATTATTTTTGCTCTAATATTGTTTGACTAATAGAGCACAGATATTTTGGGTAGAAGTGGCAAAAAGAGGGAGAGAACAAAAATAAATGAAGTATATGCCAGAACAAAGAATAGCTAATTAATAAAGGATAACTAAAGAGCAGGTTACTGTTTGTTTCTAATCATGATATCATGTGATTAACAGATTTATTGCGACAGGCCTGGAAACACGAAGCGGCTTCGCTCTGCCCCCCCGCCCTCTGCAGCTGAACATTTCTGCTGTTGCATCAGAGTTTCCCACACTGCACCTGCAGCAAGCGTCCGGTCCGAGACCTCAAACGGGCGCTTTGAAGCCGAGCGGGAACCGGCGTTTTAACCGACTCCATCTTGTCCAGATGAAAGAGAGGAGAGCGTCAGGTTTTCACAAACACAGATCAGGCACGTGCGTCACGTCTTCGGGGCTCTTCGCAACACTCTGGGTTTTATTTTCAGTTCTTGCTGTATGAGTAATGGGGCCCGGAGCCTGCAGGGGTCCCAAATCCTACAACACAAATTAGAAGATGTTTAATGTTTTTCACAAATGTTCCTGAAACATTATTGACAAAAACGTAAACACAAGGAACTTCTTGATGCTTTAAAAGGCAAAAATCTCATTTATTTTACTCTACTTGTCATTAAAGCTGCAGTATGTAGCTTTTATTTTTAAAAATATGTTTGTTTTACATATTTGTTAAAATTATTTTTCAGGTCATGAGAGTATAACATAAGATGGATAAAATGTAAAAAAATTAACTACAAAGTGCAGAAAAGCAACATTCAGTCAGAAACAGCCAATCAGAGCCCAGAGGAGGGTCTTAGCGCTGTCAATCACTCTCATTCTCACCGCTTCCCACTTCACTCTGCTACGCATCAGCTGGTTCACCACTACATAGTCTGTAAGGCTAAGACTAGTTAGCTTTGGCATTTGTGTCAGTGGATAAAGGGCAGACAAAACAGTAAGTTGTTGCTCTGCCATTTGCACGTTTAGCAGTGCATTCATGAGATTGATTGACATCGCTAAGACACGTCTGATTGATTCATTTAAATATCTACATCTCCAGGTTTCATTTAGGTAACAGGATTGTTGTTCACTAAACTTTCCAACACATTAAAGGAAGAATAATAAGAAGGTCAAATTCGCCAAAGTTGGAAACATTTTCCCTCTCAGACATTGATCAGCAGCCATGTTTGTTTATCATCAGTATTTGCTTTTTCTGCCATTCTTTTCCTCCTTTCTGTTTTCTCTAATCAGATCAGGGGTTATGGGGTGGATTATGTGATGAAGGGCCTTTGCAGTCACTGTTTCTACTCATCATTTTCAAAGTTATGTGTTTAATACCTCGCTGCCCGTCTCTCCGCCTTGCATTACATTACACCACAGCAGGAAGAGAGAGAGACAAACAGAGTTAATCTCTTGTTTGTTGGCAGTCCATTACAAAGGAGTAAATCAGTTTTTTTCTTCTGCAGCACTGCAAACACTCAAAATTCAGCATTGTCCATTACCTCTTAAACACAGCTGATAACAGGCATCATTAATTAAACCGTGGGAGTAAGTGGGGTTACGTAAATTGAAATTAATAATCGGACCTAAACAGAAATAGAATGAGCGTTTCCCAATTGTTTCCTCACAAACTCCCAAAACGTAGATTAGAGGAGGTTTGGCTCCTTGCTTCCCTTGTGAGGTTTCCACCAATCCAAGCGAAAGGTTTAGTCATGGAGCGCTCCTTTAATTTGTTTGCCACGTTTTGTACGTGTTCTCAGAAAAAAAAAAAGATCAAGTAGGCATTTAATTACTTTAAGAAAATGAATCACTTCCCTTTGCTGCTGCCACGTTTGCTGCACATAAGCTGCAAGAGAAAAAGGAAAAACTCACCCACTGTCTCGGGACTTCAGGTTGAAGTTTATGTAGCGAAAAATAAATAAACAGAAACTTTATAAGAAAATCAAACAAATATGCAAGATATACAGATTATCCCAGTAAGTCAGAATATCATTAATAATTTATTTTAATAATTCATATTAGGAAGAAAATATTTGTTTGTTGTAACAGCAATAAAAGCCATATTTTTAGTACATGAATTTAATATTCTGATCTAAACAATCTTGGGAAAGACTTTTTGTCAAAAGCTGCGTTTCCAATGACCAAAGTACAAAATTTCAATTCAAATTCAACTCAGAAATACTTTATTGATCCCAAAAGGAAATTAAATAAAATGTAATTCACCCTGTTGCAATTTTAGAAAAAAAACTCTCTAAAGCGAATCAAAAACTCTAAATTAGCAAAAGCATCTCACTAGCTGTGAAAAATACGCAATTTGAAATTACAACAATAAATTTGCTTAATGGAAACGCCCCAATTTGAAAAGTTTTGGCCCTGCATGAGGTGTTTTGTTGTGTGTTTTTTTTAAAAAGTGGGGTTGAAAGAGCTGCAGAGACGACTGCAAAGCAAAGGGAAGCAACACCTGGAGATTCATGCAGAAGGAATGAGTGCACAGACTGAAATGAAGTGAAAAAATTATTTATTTCCAGCAAGTAAATATCAGAGAAAACATAAAATAATTAAGAGAACAACAAAAAAACTCAACTGTACAGTGGATATTAATGTATAAATTAAAAACCATAATCATTAAAACTGTCAGTAACAAACACTGAAAATAAATCACTTTGCGTAATTCATATTGATTTTTGCCTTGATTTGAATTAAAATGATTAAACTTCACTAACGTCATGTCTAATTACAGCGTGACAGGGGAATCCTGAGTAAATACAGAGCAGCAGGTAGAAATCAGAGCTAGCTTGTTGTGTTTTGTGCTGACATTGTGTGTCGTTCTCAGTGGATTTCCGTTCGCCTGACTGGAGCCGCCGCCGCCGTCGCCTGTAGCTCGGTTGTCAGGGAGAATCAAGTTCTGACATGCCCGTCGACATCTGACAGCTAAGAGGTTTCAGCATTTCCATTTCACAAACAACAAGATCATTTAATCACATTTAAAGCTTGTGTTTTATTGGTAAAGGAAAAATGTCAAATCAGCGAGCTTTAAGGGGGAAATTCACTGATTAGGCCTGATAATCAAAATCTGACGGGAATCCTCGAAGGTGACAGCGAGTCCCTAATGTGCCGATAATTGAGCATTGGGTTGGACAAACATCTGCCAGAAGTCACAGTTGAAATCCATATGGCTGGGAGATAATTGGCACGTGCAGGTCCGGGCTTGATGTGAGCAGATCCATAACAGCCTGTGGGTGGCGGCCATGATGGAGGGTCAGGGTCGCGCGCCGGCCACCGCCTCACTCCGCTGTCCAGGAGTTCACTGGGAGGATTTTATTATTCTGCTGCACTTCCTGGGTGTCGCTAGATAAACTCCTCATTGAAGCCGGTGACCTCTGCCTAATCCAGGGGCGTCCAAACCTTATTTTCTCACAGGTCAAGAAAATAGAAAAAATTTAAAACAAACAAAATGTCCAATTTTCTTTTTTATTTTGCTTTTGCTCATCTCTTGTAGGAAAATGATGTTATTCATCATACATCAAAAACTTAAAAATGATTTTTTTTTTTTTTGTATTTTCCAGATTAAAAGAAAGACATTTAGTTTTCTAATTATTTTGAGCTCAACTGAACAAATTTATGCTCAAAATTTCTTTCAAAAGGTTTTCTATATTCAGCCAAGTTTATAAATGAAGCTGTTTTGTGCAGTAAATTCAATTTCAGTCAAAGTCTCTGGATATTAAAGTTTTTTTTATAAACATACTAATAGTTTCTGTTTTACTTAACATTTTCCATTGCAAGAAAATTATGTTAGTTCTGGTTTTTACCCAGATTACAGATTAAAAAGTCTCAGTTTACATCATCCACCTGTGCAAGATACGCCAAATTTGTATCATTCTCAAACTGTAGTTGGGGGCCGACCAAATGCAATCCCAATGCCACAAATGGCCCCGGGCCACACTTTGGATACCCATGGCCTAATCTGTCATCCAAGTATGAGGTTCTGAAGCATGCATGATGATGTTTTCTTAAACCGAAGAGGCAGGTTTTAGGGAAAAGTATGTAATGTTTGCAAAAACTAAGGAATAAAGCTAACTGCTACGCAACAGACGAAATAATTAAAGATGATCTGTTAACTGATTAGGATATGTCTGCGCTATCAAAGTTATTGTTTAAATCCGGAGATTTTTGTGCATGCGCGCAACATTAGAGGGCAAAAAGATGATTCTGTTACTTGCCTCCATAGCCACACTGTTACAGTAGAACGATCCCATTAACTAAATAACAACTGGAGATGGAGGTTTTATTAATCTAGTGCAGTGTGTCACAGCAAAGGGAAAAAATGGCGCAGAAAAGGTGTTGAAGAGCTCAAAACCATTCATATGCTACGCTACACAAATACCCATCGCCATAGCAACTGACTGACTACTGCTCCACTAGCATATCAGGATTCAACACCAAAAAAACACTCAAACATTTTCCACACAAAGAACAGAACATTCAGTCCATTACAGTTTTATGTTTTTAGGACTGATGTTTATTTTGTGATTATTGATAAGTGATCGTATGAACTCAGCTCCGATCTGTTAGAGAGTTAGTGTGATGGTCGCCTTTGTTTTTTGTTTTTCTACTGAACCGAAAGACACAAAATTTTGCAAAGTCAAGCTAGCATAACTGACCTACTTCCTTCTCACTTGTTAATTTTACTTTTATGAAATTCCTGACTTTATTTAATTGTCATAGTGTTAGTACCAAAGCACTCCATCCTTTTTTCTTTTATATGTCACTCATACATTCAAGATTTAAGATTCAAAATCTTAAATCTGAGATTTATGTGACATAGTTTTAATAGTGTGTAAAATCAGCCATCTGATTCTCAGCCTTGAGCAACAAGGCTGAGACTCCTGAAGAAACAATATGTTGCAAACCCTCAACTGACCACAATTAAACACCTGCAGTAGGAATTTCAGTTTCCACAGTAAGCAAGTAAAATCTCTGAAGTCTAACGTGTTTACTATGACCAACCCAAGGAAAGTCGACTTCAATTTGTCCAAAAGTGAGATAAGATTCCTGCCAGAAGCCGGTGAGTGACGTTTAAGTTAATAAAGATGCTTGTTGTGAAGGAGTTGAATCACTTTGGTACAGCAGTAGTCATTACAAGTTGAGGTTTTTGTTTAATTTGAATTATAATGTAAAATGCTTCCGGTTGACTTGTCCATCCTAAACAGCTGCTGGTTGTATATTTAGGCAATGATATTGCATATTTTAAGATTCTATTGTAATTGGATGTAACAGAAGTAAAGGTTGATGTTTGGTGAGTTTGGCAGGTTTGTTGGAGTCTCTTTATTAAATAATCACAGTTTTTCCCCCCTCAGGTCTTTCCCACACCGGAGAGGCTTGATTCATTACGACAGCGCGTCTCTGGAGGGAAATCTCAAAGGGTCTGATGGTGAGAGTAACTGGGACAACACAGAAAAACACTCTCACTAAATAGGTTGTATATAAAAGGAAAGTTGAGTGGAAGGACAAGCTATAATAGAACCTTGCACAATCAAAAAGAATAGTGACTGATGTGAAAAGATTGTGAATTCATAGACTGTGGCAGTTGTATTAAGCAATTCCTGAACCAGAGACCTGTTCCCAAGGTTTAATTTTTACATATTTGTTATGTTGTGACAGCAGCATAATAACAGACAAATTATCAGTGAAAAGATTGATTTCCTCCACCTTCTCCCCACAAAAACAAACAATCAGAGCCAGGAGGATGGTCTTAGTGCTGTCAATCAATCCTGTGAATATGTTGCTAAATGTCCTAATGGTGGAGAAACAACTTATTACAGGAAACAAAAACTTCTGAAGAAGACACTGAACGCCACTTCCTGTTGCACAAAATGTGAAGTAAAATGGAATAGTGTCAGTTACTAGGAGTAATAAGATTTCTCTTTTGTCTTTGGCAAAAAAGAAATGAGCCATTTCTTCTGGTAGCGCTAAACTAGCATGCTTGTTTTGGTTGTATTTACCCAGAATTCCCTGCACTCCAGTCCACTTTCTGCTTTTCAAGCCATCTCTGGTCCGTGTGGTGGTCACATATGCATTCAAATGGTACCAGAGTTCACGGCAACCAAACAGAGACCGAGGTTTGTAGGTGGACCAGAGTTCACTCTTTTGGTCCATTACATGTTCACACCTCCCAAAGCGAACCAGAGTTCCTATACAAACGGACTATAGTTTGATTAGAGCAGATTTAAAAAGCCGTGTTGACTTGGCAGGACAATTACAACTTGCCCAATGGCAACACATTCCTGAAAACATCTCCATTTTCCTGAGATGCTAGCTTGATTCACGCTAGTTTTCACCCTCTACTTCATTCTTGCCTTATTCCAAATGGAAATACGGCATTTCTTTTTCTTTTATCTAATATTTTAAAAGTTCACTAAACTTCACATAAGTGTTTGTAGATGCAACCAATGAAGGACAATTCCTCCTTGCCCCTGCAGGCAAGGAGGGGAACAGGTGGCTCCAAGGGTTTGGTTGGTTTGACTCAGTTCAGTGTGAAAGCAAACCACAGCAGCTGAAAATGAAAATAAAACAAATGTGGTAATTTTAGTCCCTAATCAACTGGACTATCGGGTGAGAAAACAAACGACCTGGACTTTCTTGGCAGTTGGACTGGAGTTCGATTAAAGCGGACTAAACGGGGCCAGTGTGAATGACTCATTGTAAGTTTTAGTCTGCTGATGTTCATGGTGATTTTTGGAAGAAAGGGTTGATGTTTGGTGAGTTTGGCAGGTTTGTTGGAGTCTCTGTAATAAATAATCACAGTTTTTTCCCCCCTCAGGTCTTTCCCACATCGGAGAGGCTTGATTCATTACGACAGCGCGTCTCTGGAGGGAAATCTCAAGGGGTCGTCTAATGGTGTGAGTGACTGAAAAACACTCTGCAAGGAAAAAACCTGAAGAAAGACAACACTTCCGTTTTTTCCTCCCTCTTTCATTAAAAACAAATGAGCTCTCCCTGTCAACAAAGTACCATAAGCGCTCCACCAGCGCCACCAGCAGCACCAGCAGCAGCCTGGGGAATTCCCATTAAAGGCGTTTGAGGCCGAATCGGCGTACAAATAAATGCCGTGCTCCTGGGAAATCACGGCAACAAGCAGATACATGTTAAAACTCGGGAGAGGCTTCCCCAAAATCCAGATGTGGTTCTCCGGCCGCCCTCCCCGGTAATGAACCAATTAGACAGACAATTATGAACACCCGTGATGCTGATTGGCACGGTGCAGCCGCGTCTCCTTCCGCAGCGCTAAAGACGCACCGAATGTTGCTAAAGTTAACCTTTAACAAGGCCTGTAATGATGACGAGGGGCCAAACACACACAAACACACACACACACACACACACACTCACAGGAGGTTCACATTAGGAAGAGCAGCTCATCTCACTCAGCCGCTTATTGCGTCATGTATTATTGAAGGCAGCTCTTGTATAAACACAACTCCAATAAATTGGGGTCTCAGTTTTTCAGATTCATTAAGGTTAATGCAGTTTTAATTAGTGCTTGATTTGAAGCCTATTAGAGGCAATTTATAAGTCCTTCTCGTGGACCTGAGAAATGACGTTGCGTGGGATTAATATGATAAAAGGCACAAGTTGGAGCTGCGGTCCCTGCTGGGTTGAAGGGATTCCTCTCCTTTCGCTGTAACAGCTTGTTTATTTCCACAACTGCTTTCAGGCACATTAAAACAATCTAATGAATGAGCAGCTTTGGCTTCAGGGATCGCTTCATCCACCGCTTGGACAAATGAAATTGAAGTGATTAGTGCTGATTAGAAGAATGCAGAAGAAATGGATTGAAACAGACAAGATGTCCTTTAACCTTTCAGAGCAACTTTACTCTCCAGGCGCTCAGGTCAGGTTTTCTTACATTTAAATCTGAGGTTTTTAACTCTTATTAAAAAATATGTTTTTTTACATATTTGTTATGTTGTGACAGCAGCATAATAACAGACAAATTATCAGTGAAAAGATTGATTTCCTCCACCTTCTCCCCACAAAAACAAACAATCAGAGCCAGGAGGATGGTCTTAGTGCTGTCAATCAATCCTGTGAATATGTTGCTAAATGTCCTAATGGTGGAGAAACAACTTATTACAGGAAAATTGTTTATTCGCCATCGTCTGTGGCTATGCAATGAACCTGAGCATTGACAGTAGGCTACACTAGCTGAAGCATTGCAGGTAGCTACAGGCAGGGTGATTGACAGCGCTAAGACCCGCCTCCTGGCTCTGATCGGTTGTTTCTAGTTAGCATTGGAAGAAGGCAGGGGAACTAAAAACATTTTCATGGATCATCTGGGGATAGTTTCAACAAATGTATAAAAAAAAAAAAAACATATTCTTATAAAAATTACCGCAGTTTTAAGGCATTAGTGTCCAAACATTTCACCCTGAGGGCAAAAACTGACAACCTTGAACTGCCCCAAGTGGAGGAGTTCAAATATCTCGGGATCTTGTTCACGAATGAGAGAAGAAGTGAGCAGGAGATCGACAGGCGGATTGGCGCAGCGTCTGCTGTGAAGAGGGCGCTGTACCAGTCCGTCGTGGTGAAGAGAGCTGAGCCAAACAGCGAAGCTCTCAATTTACTGGTCGATCTACGTTCCTCCCCTCATCTATGGTCATGAGCTTTGGATACAAGCGCCCGAAAGAGGTTTTCTCCATAGGGTGGCTGGGCTCTCCCTTAGAGATAGGGTGAGAAGCTCAGTCATCCGGGAGGGACTCAGAGTGGAGCCGCTGCTCCTCCACATCGAGAGGAGCCAGTTGAGGTGGCTCGGGCATCTGGTCAGGATGCCTCCTGGACGCCTCCCTGTTTAAATTAAAGTCAAAATTCTGAAAAGGTAGATTTATTATTTTTTTCCCTTCATAAAGATTGTCATAACTGCTGCACATATTTTAAAAATTGAAGTTAAACAAAATTTTGCTTGCAAATAGAAATTATATTGTTTTTTGTTTTTTTTGATAGAAAAGTAGTAATTTTGGTTTTCATATTGTAACTGTACTCCACATCAAGCAGCTCAGTGTCATTGATGTAAAATAAACCAAATATTCTCTTGGGGTTTATTGAATGAAAGGTCCAGGGCTATTCAGAGTCTGGAAGCTGTAAAGTACAAGCAGAACATAAATACACCACAAAACAGTTTGATTGTCCTTTTCAGCAGGAGCATGTTTAGCCCAGCTGGGCCACATGGTGCTTTATTCTCTCAAAACATGGAGGTGTAGAACGAACTGTTCACTCTGAGCGAAGATGGCCTGAAATTACAGCAAGACGGAGCGGAGCCGGACTGCTGACAGCAGGAGTCACAATACATTAGCAGAGCCTCCAACTGGCACACACACACACACACGCACGCACGCAGTCATGTTTTTGTATTTTGTAGGGACTTTACATTGACTTCCATTCATTTTCTAGAGGTTACCACTTACCCTAAGCATCCCGTGATTAACCCCTAACCCTTGTCTAAACTCAATTCACACCTTAATCCTAAACTTAACCTCAACCCCCAAAACAGCGATTCCCCTCATGGAGACCAAGAAATGTCCCCACAAGAAGCAGTGTCCCCACCACCTCACATTTAGACAGCAGTAGGTCCCCACAAAGATATAAAAACCGGGTTCACACACACATTTGCGTAGTTATCTTTGTGGGGACCTTTCATTGACTTCCATTTATTTCTACAACCTAAACCTTATCCTTATCCTAAACCTATTACATACCTAATCCTAACCCAAACTCAACCAAGACCAAAACTCAATTATCTCCTTAGTCCTAAATCTAACCCCTGACCCGAAAACAGCCTTTCGGTCCCCACAGGGAGCAGTGGGTCCCCAAAACTTGGTATGTGTCAGGAAGATGGTCCCCACAAGGTATTACAAACAAACACACGCACACACACTCGGACACACACACCAGAATCTGGATGAATTGTTAACACGTTGTCTGACCCTCTCATTTCTCCTCTTTCAAGCGGGAAAGCGGCGCCCCTGAAAAAGTTAGCAGGCAGGTGGAAGTCCTGCGTTTGGCTCGCAGGTTGCCGTGGCGACCTCCCAGCTTTCCATGTTTGGAAATTGCCACCAGGAGCGACTAAAACGCTCCCATCTGCAAACTCGGGAGAGACCTGAGATCAATTTTGTTGCGTTTACTCCAGAGAGGCTCACAATGGGAGTTCTCTGAAGATCACTTTCCAGTTGGATGCGATGAGCGGAGGAGCAAGACGGCGACGCGTTCGCACGTCCCACAGCCTCATACCTGTGTAACGTGAGCAGCGCATCGCTTCAATCTCAACACTGTTCCCCTAAACAGGATTAAATTTACACATGCAAGACTTGCACTCCTTTATGGAGCATAATAAAGATGGTGTTCAAACATATCATCAAATTTAACCCAATTATGTCTGTTTTCTTTTCATTTTATAGCCATAAGCAGTGGAAGTTGACTTTTAATCAAAGGGAGAAAATAAATCTTTACACTGTGTTGCCGTTTTCTTTCAGGAGCAGGTAATTGATGCCGGCCTCCTCTGCCTCCTCTTCCTCGTCTAACCCTGTGCAGCCACTAGATGGAGCATGATAACCACAGAGAGGATCTCCCAGTGGGACCCTGGTCCCCGACCCCGCCCCGGATCCGGTGGGTGCTGCGGCTCCCGGCGGAGGTGAGATCGGGAAATTGTCTGCCAGCTTTATCACGGATTCCCATCGACTTCCCGTTTGTTTTTATTATTTCTTTTACCGTCCAGACGTTTGTCAGTGCAGGTCACTGGGAGTAAGAGGTCAGAAAAGTTCAAGCAAACAGACTTTTACCAGTGTAAAGGCTTCTGTTTTTATCATTTTGTCCTTTAATTTGCTTTCTATATCAAAATTATGCATAAAAAACATCAAGTAATTTAAATTTAGCTGATTTAGGAGACAAAATAATGACTTTTTGGTGGAAACAATAAATTAAACTTTAAGAATTTGAATTAATATAAATCTCAAGAACATTACATTTTCTTTTGGAATCAATAAAGTATTTAAGCAGTTTTATTTTTTTTTTTAGTTAATTTGTCGCTTTTTGACCAACAAAATAAAAAACAGGAGATCAACTAAAATTATTTAGTTTTTTACTCAATTTATCCACAATATGCTCATAAGTCATTTCAAACACATGCATATAGTGTTATATGTTTTTAAATTTTATAAATTTACTGCGACGTTTATGTGAAAAACTTTCTGTTCTCCATCAGCGAAGGCCCAAAATGCTGCTAATAAAGTCCAGAGGGTTTCACCTGAACCCCTTAATTTACTCTCAGGAGTTTACGGTGAGGTCAGACGGGACCGACGGGAGTTTCAGTCCAGAGAAAAAATCCAATATTTTCTCTTTATATGCTGGGAATCACTCCCCAGCATTCCTATTTTTCACTTGCACGACTTATGAGTATAATAAAGTCACAAAAAACCCAATAGTTTATACTAAAATACTAATAAATGTTCTAAGCTGCTAAATATTGGAAATATTTGCCATAATTACAAATTTTCAGTGGAAACTTGTGTGTTTGGTTCTTGAAATTGTGGATAAAATGACTGCATTACATAAACAAAGAAATATGTCCAAAAATACAAACAGCAATGTTATTTTTTTTTTTTTCAGTTTAAAAGTCCATGTTTGTGCCGTCAGTGATGCTGCCGTGCAGCAGAGCCTAAAGAGACGATAACTCTCATTTTCTAATAATCTGAGGCAGAGGAAATGTATTCTCCTTTATCTGCATTAATGCTTTTAAATGGTTCACAGAGATTTATTTTACTTGGGGCACTTATGTCAAGAGCAGTTACAGGAATTACTCTGGATGCAATCCCATTATAGGATGTCAAATATTTTGATGCTGTTGGTAAATGGCAGCACGGAGTGGAGGACAACAACCGGATGGCAATTCTGCAATTCCAGGATCAGAATAATAATAATGTAAAAAAAAAAAAAGAAGAAAAAAAGCCCATTCTGTCTGTATGCTCACCTTTTGCAGTCCCAGGGCTCACCCCGGCCGGCAATGTAATACCGAACAATGAATTTTAAATAAAGTCAAACATTTGCTTCATGCTCCTCTACAGTTTAAACAAGCCATTTCAGATGGAGACGTGTGGATTTATTGTAAGTAAGAGATATAAGAGATAACTTAATCCCCAATTGGATTGTAAACCCCACCTCCACTTCACATGGCTCCACCCTTCCTTGACCTTTTGTCTCATTTCTCGCCGGGTAATGAATGCTTTCGGACTGAAACGACGCGGCGCGCGGTCCGCAGCGTTGGAATGTCATATCGGTGGAAATCACCCAATCAGCATGCCGGCGTTGAGCGCAAATAGAGCGAGGCGGAGCGGTGCCGGACCGGGTCGTCTGGATGTCAATATAATAGACTGGCTTATGATGTGTAAATAACACAGCACTTAATGGTGCGCTCCGGCTCTGTGAGAGCAGCCGAAATCACAGCCACCAGCTTCACTCAGGTAGCGGGAGCGGAGCGCAGAGGCTGGGAAATCATGAAATGTAATAATTTACGCTTAATTTTTTCTACTTTAAGCACTTTTATCCCTTTACAGATGAAACAGCTGAATTAGTAGATCATAAGATAAAATATATCAGCTTTTACCATAATAATGCCAAATTAAGGAAACAGAAATGTATTTCACCTTTTATTAGGGACACACTAAGAAAATTAAAACTATAAATTACAAGAAGAAAGTAGAGAATAAATCACAGTATTACCAGACTAAGTTCATATTATGATTTTATTCTCAGATTACTGTTATTCTTGAGATACTATGACCTTATTCTCAAAATATTTTGACTTTATTCTGTTATCATTCTAACTTTATTCTCATACGACTTTATACATTTAGCATTATGACTTTATTCTTGAAATACTTACTGTATTCTCATATTACAACTTCATTCTTCCATTATTTTGACTTTATTCTCATACAACTTTATTCTTGTGAAATTGTGACTTTAGTCTCGTATTATTTTATTGTTGTAATTTTCTGACTATTTTTTGTTTTTCTAATACTCCACAGTATTTATCTGTGTGTGCATCCACATGCTTTGATACACCTGAGTGAAGTTGCCTCCTCCACCTTCTTCAGATTAAATGCAATTAGCATCAAATAATTGTGCAGAAAATTTTGTTTGTACTGTTATACTTTTTAAGATAAAAAAAAGAAACAATTTTACAGCTAAAATTTGTTGTTGCACAGTCGATTGACACAAAACTTGTTTAATCTGAAAATGTAGGCGAGCTGGTTGACCTTTGATGACCACAGGAAACATTTATTAATATTTTTAAAATGATAGCAGCACAAACAGTAAATTTTTGCAGTGCAAATGTTTGACACCAATTTTGTTTGATTTGAAGAAATTCAAGGCAACTTCATTCAGGTTTTGACTGGACCATCACTTTGCTAAAGGTAATTTATATTCTTTATATTGACATATACATTAATATTATTTTTATTTTTTATTTGACTTTCATTTATACGGCTGCTCTCTCACTCTATACATGTTTATTCTTGTATATTTCTATACAGAACAAGTCCATAAAATAGACAATTTTTGAAAAGTTAATTTACTTCAGAAACTTTGTCATAAAGTAAAACACATTAAACAGATCAATTACACACAGATTGATGTTTGAACGTGTTTATTTCTGTTAATTATGATAATTTTCAGATAATAGCTAATAAAAATATGACATTTAATATTACAAAACCAATAAAAAAAACAGTTTAAATGCAAAAAATCTACCTATCTATCTATCTATCTATCTATCTATCTATCTATCTATCTATCTATCTATCTATCTATCTATCTATCTATCTATCTATCTATCTATCTATCTATCTATTATTTCGCATAAAATACTAAATATATTTAATGTCTGCATGTTTAGAAACCTTTAAATGAATTTGAATAAAACCTTTTCAGATATATATCCAAATATTCCCTGCAGTCGTAATAAAGCACACAGGCTAATACTTTTAGTGATGTAATAATTAACACAGCTGACCGCGTGTGTGTGTGTATGTGTGTGTGTGCGTGGGTGTGTGTGTGTGCGGGTGTGCGTGCGGGTGTGAAGATGGTCCTCACTTTAAACTACAGAGAGCTTCGGCTCGCAGTGTGAAATCGGAGCAGAAAGGAATTTATTGTATTATTATGAAAAATTTTCACATTTAAAAACAAATAAAGCAAAAGCTCTCAGTTTGTCATTCACTCAGTGTTTTAATTTCAAGGCTGTTGTTGTAAACATTCGCTCTGCTCTCAACATCAAACACACACACCCACACACACACACACACACATAATGAGTGGGCTTTTTTTTTTTACCTTCACAAGGACTTCTTCTTCTTCTTCTTCTTCTTTTTCTTCTTCTTCTCCTTCTTATCGTTGGGGCCCCATAAGGAGCAGTCCGTCCTCACAATGTAATACTTATTGAAAAAAATGGGCTTCGCACTGCAAAAACAGAAAATCTTAACAACAATTTTTAGTCTAGTTTCCGGTGCGAATATCTTATCAACTGTAAATTAGACAAAACTAACTGAGAAGTAACTTTTTAGCAAGATAAGAGATTGCTGCAAATGTTGCAACAATCGCTTACATATGTCGTATGTAATACTTTGTAGATGTGTTTTTATTTTTTATTCTTTATATTGTATTTTATGACTTTATGACGAACTGATGGATTGTATCTTGGATTAAATATTTTTTCTACAGTCCTAATATAAGCCCATTAGGATTTTGACTCTTCTTGAATTATTATTGCTATAATTTTTAATACCTTTGATCTGTATTTAAATTGTTCAAAATGAACTAAATTAAATAAGAGTGGCTTTAAGTAAGCAATTCTTTAATATTGAAGAAAAAGTGCTAGTTATAAGTGAAATAATCTGCCAATGAAATAAGAACTAATTTAATCAATATTAAAGCATTATTGACTCTTATTTCTTACTGAATAGTTGCCTTTAGACTAATTTTGTTTTATTTAAAGTATACTCAGATATTTTCACTAGAAACTAAAAAGTGTTTTTGCAGTGAGAGATGAGATTCTTCAACTTCATTCTTATCCTATGATATAGAAATGAATCTTAATTTACTTGAAATATGATAAAACTAACTTACAAGTAACATTTTAGCAAGATATAAGAGCTTAATCTTGATGGAAAGAAGAGAAAATGTATTTTAAATTAAATAATAGGCCAATGGAACAAGACCATTTTTATCAATATTAACTAGTTCCTAGCTACTATATCTTACCCAGACAGATGTTGTGTTTTTGCAGTGTACACTACAAAAACACAACATCTTACCAAGTATTTTTGATCTAGTTTCTCTTAAAATCTTACTACACTTGGAAGAACACAACACAAACATAGAAGTAACTTTTCAACAAGATATAGAAGCTTTATTTAAGTGAATAATTCTTGAATATTAATAAAATTACTAGTTTCAGTTTATTTCACTTGTAAGATTTTTTTTCTCTCATTTTATTAAGCAGCTATTGACTTAAATCAAGCTTCTGTATCTTGCTGAAAACTTAATTGTAAGTTAATTGTGTCTTATTTCAAGTGTTCTAATATATTTACAGAAGAAACGAGACCAAACGTACTTGTGTACACTGCAAAAATACGTTTTACCAAGTAAGATATTCCTTAGCAGTGATAAAAAAAAATTCCTAGTTCCACTGACAGATTATTTCACTTATAACAAGAACCGAAAACCTTATCTCCTATTTCCTGCCTACAAGTCTATTTTTTTTTCTAATGTACTAAGATATTTGCACTAGAAATTAGATCAAAATACTTGGTAAGATTTTGTGTTTTTGTAGTGCACAGGGTGAGAATGCTAAACATAGACAGAGTAATGCAGCAGGTAAACACAGGGTTTCAGTCAGCTTTATAACGCTGTTTCCACTTAGAGAAAACTCATTTACACCTGCTGATGACACACATCAGGTGTCAACAGTATTCTGCAGCCGCTGCTCATGTGACGGTAATAAATAGCCGTGACCTCAGCGAACGCATCACTCATGAGCCGGCTTTGATTCGGTGGCTTTTTCCGTCGGACCCGGGAGACGGCGGCTGTTCCCACATCCACTGACCTTGGAGTCTCTTTAGAGCGCCGCCGCTCAAGGCCGCAGCCAATCTGTTGTTCCTAAAACGTCAACAAACCTCAACACTCAGTGAAAGCTAACACCTGAGCTCGAAGGTTGCCGTGGTGAGAGGTGCCGTGGGATCAAAAACAAAGCAAAAAAAACCTGATAAAAATATAATTTTACCTCTTCCCTCCCCATAATCCCAGGCTTCCAAGAGTGACCTTTGATCCCGCAGCATGTGTGGTATGCTGAGCCGCCCGCGCTCCGCTCTGATCCTGGGAAGCAATCACCGAGCGCCGCTATCAGAGGAAAAGGAGAAACACTCTATAAGCCCGAGTGTGGAGGTGAGCGCCGAGCGAAAAGCAAATGTGCAGGGATGGAAAAAATAACCAAGTGCAGCCAACCACGCAGAAAGCTGATGGGCCAGAGCGGCGCGTGATAAAGGTAAAGTGGATACTGTATCTACAACACAGCCTGGAGCCGACAGGGAGCCCAGAAAAAACAACATGGGAACAATCTGAGCGAGCCAACGCAGAACATTTCACTTTAATTTCACTCATTTGCTTTATTAACTCAAATTCTGATTATTTATACAACACAAATTCACCCCAAATCACCCCGTAACACAGAACCCAACCCATTTTATTTCAATAAAACCTCATTTTCAGGTCTAATTACAGGTCATGCACTGCAAAAACAAAATATTACCAAGTATTTCTGGTCTAATTTTTTGTGCAAATATCTTAGCACACTTGAAATAACACAAGTAACTTCTCAGAAAGATATTGGAGCTTGTTCTCAGTCACTAATTCATTAATATTGGTGAAAAGTTTTACTTCCACTAGCAGATTATTTCACTTACATCACGGAAAAATTGTGAAATAATCTGCCATCAATATTACGGAATTATTGTCTTAAAACAAGGTTTTATATCTCTCTGAAAAGTTATTTGTAAGTTAGTTTTGTCATTTAAAGTGTAGTAAGATGTTTCCTCTAGAAACTAGACCAAAAATACTTTTTTTCAATGTAGCTAATATTTCCTGCTATAGAAAATCATAAAGAACTTGAAGAAAACTTGAGTAATTAAACCTAAAAACACACAAGCTAAAGGAAGCAGCACCAGTGACGCAGTTTCAAATGTAATTCTACCAAAATCTGAGAAAATGTATTTATAAACTCTGTATTAATTGTTGTGGGATTTGGGAATTCTACCTGATCTAAAACCTGGAAAGGTTTAGCCTAACTACACTGCAAAACACAAAATCTTACCAAATATTTTTGTAAATTTGGTGTAAATATCTCATTATGTTTGAAATGAGTAACTTTTCAGATATAGGAGCTTGTTTAAGTAAATAATTCCTTAATGTTGATGAAAAATTACTATTTCCACTGGCAGATTATTTGATTTATAAGCTGGGAAAGATTTCTTCTTATAAACTGCCAGTGGGACTAAAACTTGGTTGCTAGGCGACGGACTTGGCTAGCATTGCTAGGTAACACATTGCTAGGTAACACTTATTTTACTTATTTACTTGTCAAATAAGTAAAATAATCTGCCAGTGGAACTTGCATTTTTTCTACTGTTTTGTAGTTTTCTGGAAATTTCAAATACTTTGTAGCCTGCAAAGTTTTAAATATTGACTTTAGAACCAAGTGTGTCATAAAGTAACTGCTGCTTTAGAGGTGAAGACAGGCGTTCCTCAGGGTCCGATCCTCGCCCCTCTTCTTTTTCTATACAAATAATCTTCAGATTGTTCAACTTTATGCAGATGATGTTTTTATTTATACATAAGTGTCATTTTTACAAGAAGTAACAGATTTCTCTCAGTTTGATTGACCTTTTTCAAAGTGCTTTGGCTAGGCTAATTGGCTAAATCAGTTTTCAGTGACTTCTAACCTGGCAGGTGACTTATTAGATGGCTCTCATCTAGAGAGTCTTGACCCTATAGTACATAATGATTACTATATGCTGAGTTTTTATTTAAGTTTGAACTGAATATGTTTTTATATTTCACTCATTTATTCATTGATTATTACTATTTTATCCACTATTTTATCAGTTTTAGAGTTATATTTTAGAAATACGGATCAAGCTTATCTGTGTTTTGTTTCAGGTGCTAATCACTTTGTAACAATTGCAGATTTTGAGTTGACCAGTTTATATTATTTTTAAAAAACTCATATTTGGTTGTTTTTAAGTGTATATATCAAATGTTTTATGTTTGAAAAACTGTGATTATTTTTTGGGTTTCTTTAGCTTTTTATTTCAAATCTTTACATTTATTAATGATATTGTTGCCAGTGAGTGGCAACCAACATTCCTGGATTAATTGGTTTAAAAACAATAAATCATAAATACAATTAAAATAATATTCCCATTTATGCTCCAATACGTCTTTAATATTTGCTGATTTTAATTAAATCAAAAAGTCCATCAAAATGGAAAATTCAAGCCAAAACCAGTACAAATAAGTTGACATTTTTTTAATATTACAAGGAAAATTGCCCAACTTTTTGGAGCATATATAAATATTTAAATAATATATTTAGAAATTAAATGGGGAAAGTTTGGGGGAAGGAAGAACTTTACATAGCAAACTGTTGCGTGTGAAAGCATTTTTCTCTGAACTAATAGGTTCGTCTCTTTGCGAATTCAGAGGTTTGAATTTGTAATAACCGCCTCTGAAGCTCCACTACCCACGATGCCTCGGGGCGCGGCGAATTCCCCGCATGTGCGTTTATTTGGTTGTTTAAGAGCGATTTCCGGAAAACCGAGTTTTTCGGACGGGCCGGGAGCTGCCTTGTAACAATTATGGGGTTAAATGGCAGTTGGCCACACAGAAGGGCATTTGCCTGCTGGCAGACCCTCCTTCCCGCTCTGCAGAGGTCAAAGGTCAGAGACTTTTCAGGAAAAGTCCATTTCTCAAGCTCCTCGAAACAGGTGGAGGCCGGAGCCGTGTGTTTACTGAAACAGCAGGAGAGGAATGGGAAACAAGGCACTGACCTGGAGGAACGCCGCCGCGTCCTTTACAGCAGGCAGAGCAGGGTGTACAAACTTCTGATCAAAACATTCATTTGGTTCTTTATTTGGAAAAAGGCTTCGCAGGTTTTCCTCATTAAAGGCATCTAGTTTCAGAGTGTTGATTGGGGAAAAAAGGAAAAAGATTTGGTAAATTCTGAGAGACAAAAACTAAATTTAGGTATTTTTTCCTTAGAAACTCTTCCTATATTTAACCAGTAGTTTTTTTAAGTAATGGGAAGCAGATTTGGATGCAGCAAATTTTGCTTTTGGGTAAAAGTCAAAGTAGATGTGTGTTTTTTTTTTAATTATGCAGTCCTGATGTCTTAAATTTTATTAATTAATTCATGTATTTATGAAGCGCTCTGAAAACCAAAGACAACAAAACAGGTCAGTCAGAAAAGACAAACAAATATAATTGTCAATAAAAAATGTAAATGTAAAAGAAACCAAAGGAGCACATTCCCGCCAAAAAGGTGAGAAATTTTGAGATTAATCACAAATCTTTTCTAGAAAAATCTAGATTTATCTCAACATCTCTGAGTATTTTATAGCCATTTTTTTATACTTTTCAAACTTTTCAAATGTACTTTTTTTCTGAAGAAATTCTGAAATTAATCTCAAAGTAGGAGTTTTTCTAGAAATTTTTTTCCTTTGCAAATCTAAAAATTTCCTTTTTCTTTTTTTTAAATTTTTTTTAGAAAATTTATGGGAATTTTCTTTTTTTGTTGTTGTTTTATTTGCACCGTTGTAGATTGACCCGGTTGGTCAAACATGTAAAAATGATAAATCATCAAGCCGTCTTTCAAACGGTTCATTCTAATCATAATATGAAGTTAATAAAAAAAGCACGATGCTGCTGAATCGATACCCGATCTGGATTTTTTTTAGATATCGGTATCGATGCAGGTTATCGGATCGGTGCGTCTCGGCTCAGATCTGTGGGAGCGTTTTGGGAAGCAGAGGGCAGCAGGCGGTCGATCCCTCGCTGCTCGCCGTGTTTGGATTGGCTGATCCGCCGGGACCCGGCGCTGAACCCGTCAGGAAGGGCTTAAGTGTTCAGGATTAGGGACCCAAAAGGCATTCGGGCCTCGGAGGAGCTCGGCACACCTGCAGGAAGGGGGTAGGAAGAGGCCGGCCGGTCCTGACAGCAGCTGGGGTCTCCGTTCGACGCCGTGGCCCAAGGGCAAGGTCGGCCCGGCCCGCCCGGTCGGGTCGGGAACAGCGGGCGGATTGTTTTCGGACACGCCGAATGCGTGCCAGCTGCGGCTGTGGATTCCTGACCTCACATTAGCACTACGAAGGGAAGCCGGACTGCTAATGAGCGCTGACCTCTGACCCCGGCTGAGAGGCTCCGCAGAACCCCGGACCCGGCGTGAGTCGCTCGTTTTCAGCTCCCGATCCCGACCAAAACCGGCTTTCTCTCCGTTCCGCGCAGGAAAACATGCTGATTAGGGTTTTAATAACCAGAAATGTTGGGAGCTGTGAATAAATTCAGGTTTAAACTTTGAGTGGGTCGACATGAAAGCGTCAGCGTTTCCCCGGGCCTAATTGGGCCGGACAGTTAACATCAAAGCTTCACATGTAATCTGTTCTGAAACGTTCTCATGGCTCCGCTCTCTTTCTCTCTCTGAAAATAATGTAATGAAGGTCATTCTTCATAAACTCACTTTGATCTGTAATTTTTAATAAAATTTCCTCATCTCTTCCTGCAGTCGCTTTGCTTGCACACTTTTCACCTTCGTTCCTTTATTTTTCCCTCGCAGTGTGTGGCAGCAGCTCAACTCGCCTGAACAAAAAAAACAACTTAAAAGCGTTTTTTTTACTGCTGACGTGCCCCAACACCTGCAACAGATGTATAATTAAGCTGTGATGCTTTATAATGAGGAGCTACTTTTATAGAGACGATTATGTGTAATGTAAAATAAAATGCATCGCCGTGGAAATCCCCACATAGCAGACTAAAAATTATAATTCGGCTCGTTAAATTGAAGGAAGGCTGGGCGACTTTTATTGCTAAGTCAGTGAAATTCAGCTGAAATTCCTGAACAAATAACACGTTTTACGCACCGAGGCGTGCGAAACCGCCGCCGCCCTCCAGTTCCTATCGGCACGATTTAATGAGGAATCAGCTGCACTGCAAAAACACAAAATCCATACAATGTCTGATTGGTTGTTTTTTATCTACAGTGGCTCCAGAGTTAAAGAAAATATGTAAAGTTTACACAGAATCCACATTTTAACACTCAATTAAGATTTTTTTATAATAAAAATGCATCAATTATGACAAAAATAAAACATCAAATGAGAAGAAATAGAATTTTTAAACATTGAGGTAGAAAATTTATTTTCTTTTATTCTAACTTTATTTTAAGATGAAAGTTTAAAAAGTGTTGCTTCAATACAATTTTATTTAATCTGAAGTGATTTTAGTCTTAAAATTAGGCAACTTCCTTTCTCACACTGCAAAAACACAAAATCTTACCAGGTTTTTAAGTTTAGTTTATGTTGCAAATATCTTAGTAGACTTGAAATAAGACAAAAGTATCTTAAACGTAACTTTTAAGGAAGATACATTTTTAAAATATCATTTGTCTAAAGGGATTTTAAGGATGTGCAAATATTAGTTTTTTAAAATATGAAATTATGCAAAAAGTGTCACTGCAATTTGAATTTACACTGCAAAAACACAAAATCTTACCAAGTATTTTTACTAGTTTCTGATGCAAATGTCTAAGTTAATTTGACATAAGAAAAAAATAACTCACAAGTAACTTTTCAGCAAGTTGTAGAAGCTGCTTTCAAGTCAATAATTATTTTGTATTAATGAAAAAATTCCAGTTCCACTGGAAAATTATTTCATTTATAAAATGGGAAAAATGTTTTGTTACAGGTAAAATTATTTTTGTGTTTTTGCAGTGCGAGATGTAAAGATGAAGTTCTGCAACAGTTCTCTCTCGTCCTCTGACATAAATGCTATTTTAGGACATTTAAAATAAGACAAAACTAACTTACAAGCAACACTTTAGTTAGTAATAGTTTGTTTTAAGTCAGTTATTTTGTAATATTGATTAAAAAAAGGGAAAAATCTTGTTATAAGTGGAAAAACTTGTGCACTTTATCATCATTCCAGAATTATTGACTTCAACAAGCTCCTACATGTTTCTGAAAACTTAGTTTTGTTTTATTTCGCCAGATCGGAAGCAGTTGGTTATGTTTTGTGTTTTTGCAGTGCAGATCAGCTGCAGTAACGAGCCGTGAGCGCTAATACTTGGGGATCAGTTGCACTGGATGAGGCGGCTTTATCCAGTTATTAGGGTAATGTAATGGAGTCTCTTAATCCAAACCCAGCAAACCCTCACACCGTAGGGGGCACAATAGTGAGGCAACATGTTATTCCAACACAAAGCGGACTTCCCCGCTAATGTAGCAGGACAGTGAGGTTCAAACAAGTCCTTCACAGTATCTCCTCTAAAATGATTTTCTCCCTTTTCTGCCTCCAACAGACGCTCTGCTGGCATATTCTACGCCCCTTAATGCCAAATTAAACCCAGGCCTCTTTTATTTTAAATGAGGGAAAAAGGCGAAAGAGAGCCACTGGTTAATCTAGGGAAAAAAAAATTTAAATGGTATTAAAAAGTATAGAACATTACATTAATGCCGTCCGGCACAATTGGTGGTAATTGGGAGATAATCCAGGAGCGGCGGGCCGGGTTGGAGCGTCTTCTGCCGCCGCGGAGTCCTACGAACCGCGGGACGGGGTCAGAGGAGGAGGAAGAGGAGGAGGAGGAAGAGGAGGAGGGATTAGCTCTGGCATTGTTGGCTCTTTCCACTGGAACATGACCTTGACGAGAGTTTGGTTCCTCTCTCTCCTTTCTTCCTCCATATATTCCAGCAGAATGAACTTTAATAGCAGCATAATGGGGCGATTGAACAAGGCCAAGAGAAACACGCCAAACATGGAGAGTAAAACCTCCGACACCTTCACGGCGTTTTGGGGAAAGACCTTCACCTACTGTATTTACACACCCCAACTCCAGACAGCAAATGCAGCTGAAACAAGAGGAAACAGCGTTTTATTAAAAACAATTTAAACCACAAATGAATGAAAACTGTTGGTGATTTTACTGTTTGGCTGAAGTTCGACAAATGCGACCAGATGACGGAGTTTTTATCACATGAACAAACTTTTCATTTTGATCATGTTTCTTAATTCATGGAAACAAAGCCATTCCCAAACTTTGTTTATGCAAAACAAAGTTTTGCATAAACAAATGCAGCAACTACCATCGGTAACTTTTATAAAAAATATTTCTGTTAATGTTAAAACTGAAAATCTGTGAAGAAACATCCATTTCCTCCCTGAAAAAACGCACTGCTCTCAGTCAAAAACAACCAATCAGAGCCAGGAGGCGGGTCTTAGCGCTGTCAATCATCCTCATGTATGCCGCTAAATTCAAATTCAAAATTATCTTATTGATCCCAAAGGGAAATTCTGCAGTTATTGTCGATAAAAGTGCTGAGGCAGAGAAACAACTTATCATTACAGAAAAACCGTTTGTTATCCACAGCCATTGGTGCCGATGCTAACTAGCATTAGCATTCACAGCGTCCTCTGTTGTGGGGAACAAGCTGTTACGAGGGGCTGAGCAGCTCACACACGAGCACAATTGACAGCAGTAATACTCTCCTCGCTCTGATTGGTTTTTGTTTTTGCAAAAAAAAAAAAAAATCCTAACAAGAAATTTTTATCTAGTTTCGAGTTCATGCATTTTATTACATTTGAAATAAGACAAATCTAAAAGTAACTTTTCAGCCAGATAAAGATTCTTGTTTTAAGTCAATAAATCCTTAAAATGAATGAAAAAGTTTTAGTTCTATTGTCAGATAAATTTACCCAGAACAATCTATTTTCCCAATGTTAAAAGTTAAACAATCTGCTAGTGGAATCAGAACTTCTTTATCAATATTAAGAAATTATTTACTTAAAAAAAGCTTCTGTCTTTTGCTGATAAGTTACTTCTGAGTTAGTTTTAATTCAAGTGAACTAAGATAGTTCACAAAAATACCTGGTAATATTTTGTGTTTTTGCAGTGCTGCAAATGGCAGGAGGACAGTTTTAACAAATATATAAAAAACACATTGTTAATAAAAGTTTGCAGCTTTAAAACCAGATTAAAAGCAACATGATCATCAAAAACAATTGGATTTTTATCCAAATTAGTTTAGTAGCACAAGTTGGATTTTTTAGGGTGAAAAGATCAGAATTGCGACGTTCAACCTGCAGGGAAAAAGTCGGATATTTGTTTCATACAGGCAGAAAAAAAGCTGATTTGTGTCGTATTTTCCTGCTGTGTGAATGTAGCCGAGGAGTCGCAGCCTTCCTCGCCGAAACAGCTGCTCCAGCTACAGCAACAAAGTTTAAGTGTGCCAAAATGAGACGGGCGATCCAGAGTGCTGTGGGAAAGCCTGTAAATGTTATGTGTTTTGAAAATGGCTCCGATAATCTCTCCCCTAATCCCTTAATTGGGAGTCAATGTAGTCTCCTGCGAGCGCACAAAGCCGGAGCCGGAGAGGATCTCTTGGAGCGAAGCGCCTACACCTGGGTGCCGAGGCCTTTCACTGCGCCGAGGACGCTTTCAGGAAAGTCCTTGGCTGTGAACGTTCCCATGTTAAAAGCACTACCTATTAAGGTACATCTGAGAGAGATGTATTTCCGCACGCTGTTTGAAGATTTCCCATTTGCATGAGAAAAAAAAAACGTGGGTCTGTGTAAAACTGTAACTTGTGAACTGATCAAAAGCCAGAGGCCGTTCTGGAGCTGAATGGCTTTCCCCCTTTGACACGAAAGAGGTTCTCTTGAGGCGCCTTCGCGGCGGTGGCCTTGGAGGTTAGCAAAATGTCGCCCCCCCACACCAAACGGGCTATTCTCTGGAGTCTGGACAGCACTTGAGGAGAAAAGAGACGGTTTGCCGCTGCGGATCAAGCCCCACTCACATTCCAGAAGAGGCTTTTCCTCGTCCTGCAGACGGCCTTTGAAAAGTGGATGTGCTGCAGCTAAACACGCCAAACAAGGCCGGTTTTCATATGCTAATATTATTGGTTAAAAGGGATTTTAAATGTATAAGAATGTTGTATTGTGGTTATCTTGTGCAAATTTTACACGGTTATCAATATTGCTGTTTTCTTTTAAATGAAAATATGCAAAAACATAAAATTTTACCAGGTGTTTCGGTCTAGTTTCTACAAGTGTCATGAAATAAGACAAAACTAGATTAAAAGTAACTTTTCAGCAAGAAATAGAAGCTTGTTTTAGGTCAAACGTTTCTTAATATGTATGAAAAGTTCCAGTTCAACTGTCAGATCATTTCACTAATAACATGAGAAAAATATCTTGTTATCAGTGAAACTTTAAGTGTATCGACCTGAGAGGTCTGGAAGGTTGATACAACAGCAGAATCACGTTCATGTGTTGCTCAGTGATGAACAGGCCGTTATAAAATGATCAGGTCCGATGCTTTTGAGTTTGAAATAATGTTTTTGCCACCAGATCTTTAGTCCAGTTTAATCAAACTGGTTTGTTTAGGGAGTATGAATGCGTAACAAACCTCAGTCTCGGCTCAGTTGAAGTGAATTCTGGTGTCGTTTGAATCCATATGTGAACACCAAGCAGAATGGAGACCGCTCCAAAAACAGAAAGTGGACAAATACGACGAAAACAAATGTGCTAAGCTAACGCTAGCAAGAGAAATGAATTGTGTTTTTTTTTAACCAAAGACAAAAGAAAAATCCTACAATCGCTAAAATTGGACCCTTCTCCATTTTTGTTTACATTCTGCAAAGAAGGAGGTTGTACTTAGTGTTTTCTTCAGAGGATTTCATGTTGCTTCCTGCAGTTTTTGGTGCAGCGCCTCCACAGGCAAGGAGGGGAAACAGTTCTTTCAGTTAATGTAATAAATGTTGCAATTTTGGTCAGTTGAAATTAACTCTGGCATAATTTGAATGCATATATGAATGCAAAGCAGGCTGGAATGCTCCAAAAGCAGGAAGCAGACTGGAGTGCAAAGCATTCTGGGTAAATACACCCAAACAAACAAGCTAAGTTAGAGCTAGTGTGAAAAATGGGTCGTGATCTTGAACCAAAAAGAAAAGAGAAATTCTACAACTGCTAAAATGTGACACTAATACATTTTTATTTACATTTTACGAAGAAGGAAGGTGCACTCAGTGATTTTCATGTGTTTCCCTTTAGTAGTTCTTGGTGCAGCGCCTCCACAGGCGAGGAGGGGAACAGGTTTTTCAACTAATGTAACAAATGTTCCAGTTTTAGTCCTAAATCTGCCGAACCATCAGGTGGGAAAACAGCTTTAATTGCGACTAGATGTTTGACTTGGGTAAACACTTGCTTGGATCCCCAACTCCGTAAATCTCAGTCCGTTTCCCACTCCCCCTCTGCCTTTCTCCCACTCTGTGACTCAGCTGGTTTCACTTAGAGAACATGGAGAGAGCGGGTCACGGGGTCGTACCATGACCTCATCAAATTAGCCCCAACCGAGTGAGGTGTTTAGCACGAGTTAAAACAAGTAATCTGAAGGGCATTAAATGCAAATGCGACGGCCATATGCCCACTTCAAAAGCGATAGCTTCCATCTCTCCCCTCCACACACACACACACACACACACACACACACCCCACACACACACGCAAACTATCCAAGGGTCTCACGTAGTGGGGGGGCCGTTAAGATGACAATGAGTTTCTGTCAAGCTGACCAGGTGCAACACATTTCAAGCGATGGTGGGGCTGTTTGATATCTGCAGGGAGAACGCTGCGAACCGTGAGTCCGAATGGCTCTTTGAAAGCAGATATCTCCCACACGTATGCATTATCTGCATCAAATCCCTTCCCAGCCTGACCTCAAACTCCGAGTATGGAAATAAAGGAGGAGATGCTTTTAGAGGTTATCCAGGAGTTTGCAGCAGAGGGAGGGAGAGAGGAGGGGGACGTCAGAGTAATACTTCATAAACGCTCCGCCATGTGCTCCTGTTAGTGAGAGTGAGGGCCCGGTCAGGCTGTGGAGATTACGGGCGAAGACTGATTTTGCCCCCTCGGGCGCTGGCCAGGCTGGGAACATGTGGCAGCTCATATGTGCTAATAAGCACCTGTGGAGAGGGAGGAGGAGGAAGGAGGAAAACCCCTGCAGGGCTCGACAGCCGTGCCACCTGCACAGACCTCCACTGTGCCTCTGACTCAGGCAGGAAAACCTGACAAACATAACGAGCAACCAGGCGAAGCAACCAGAAAGTTACAAATCCTCACCTCCGCCTGGCTGCAGATTTAAAAAACCTAAAAAAATATTACCTTTATTGCTGAGCGGTTTCGAAAATATAAGGTTTTGAGTATTAATAGGAGAATAATAGTGCAAAAACACAAAATCTTACCAAGTATTTTTGGTCTAGTTCTAGTGCCAATATTTTAGTTCACTTGAAATAAGACAAAACTAAATTATAAGCAACTTCTCAGCAAAGTTTCATTAATGTTGATACAAAAAGAACTAGTTCTATTGGCAGAAGACATTTTTCCTGTGTTATAAGGGAAATAATCTGCCAATAGAACTAGAACTTTTTCATCTATTCTAAGAAATTATTCACCTAAAAAAAGCTTTTATATCTTGCTGAAAAGTCACTTGTAAGTTAGTTTTGTCTTATTTCAAGTTAACTAATATTTCCACCAGAAACTAGAGAAAAATACTCAGTAAGATTTTGTGTTTTTGCAGTGCAGAAATAAATGTTTTTAGCTATTAAAGTTTAAAACCCATCTGGATTGCTTAATACTGAAAAGCTCAGTCTTGGTTTCGTCTGACCGATGGGAGTCCAAAGTGCGGCCCGGGGGCCATTTGCGGCCCTTGAAATGACTTTTTGTGATCCAAATTCAAGAACATTACAACACTAAAAAAAAGAACAGGTGATCCAACTTAAAAAAACTAAGTTAATTTATAACAAGTTATCAATTTAAATGTATTAAGTTGTCATGTTGAACAAACATAAAGTAAGTTTGACAAATTGAATTTGATTACATGCAACAAATTAACTTAATTTTTTGTAAGTTGGAACTGAAGTCTCCTGTCAGGCATGTTGTTTCTCCAGTTTATGTTTTGAATATTGAAATGAAACGTGACAAACACAACGAGGAACCAGGAACGAACATTTCCTCGCCTCTTCCTGCCTCATGACGCTTCGCCGTTTACTGAATGTACTGAAAATAATTGTGCTGCAACTGAAGGAAAAATTAAAGATGATTTCTAAATGATTCTTTTGTTTGTTTTATTTCTTACTGATAAATGCAAACCACAGGACTTCCTGTGGAGTTTTCAAAAAATGCACCAAGAACAGAAAGTCGAGTTTATTTATTTATCACATTTCAGCATTTTGAAGTGTTTCATCCAGTCATCAACTATAAAACAAGCTATAAACATTACATGTCATAATGTAAGCATCAAATAAATTGTCAAATGTTTTATTATTGTTCAAAGCAACTCTAAGCTGAGGCTTTTGGCCGGATTTAAAACGGTTTCCAGTTTTCAGGATGTTGTTCCAGATTTGTGGTGCATAGATGCTGAATGCTGCTTCTCCATGTTTGGTTCTGGGGATGCAGAGCAGAACCAGAACCAAAGACCTGAGGGGTCCAGGAGGATCTTTAAGCCGTTCAGTGATTTATAAGCTAACAACAGTATTTTAAAGTCTATTCTCTGAGCCAGTGTAGGGACGCAGAACTGATCTATCTGCTTGTTTTTAGTCAGGACTCCTGCAGCAGTGTCCTGGATCAGCTGCAATTGGAGGATTGATTTGTTGTGAAGACGGTGTTGCAGAAATCACTGATGAATGCATGGATGCATTTCTCTAGATCTCGCTGAGACATTAGTCCTCTAATCCTGGAAATGTTCTTCAGGTTCTTCAGCTCTGCTTTGATACTTTGTTGTATTTTTGGTACAAACATTTACAATTACAGATTAACAGTTTTGAAGAGAATTTGAGCAAAACATAAAAGTAAAGAGGAAAAAATTCAGGAAAATTATAAATGGATGTAGAGTAGTTTAGAATAAATCAAACAGGTGAATTTTCTGCCAACAATTTGGAGTTACGTTCCACAGAAAAATCTATGAATCCAACAATATCCAACAATATCTCATGCATTTTGGGAAGCTGAAATCCCAAAGCGATGCCACTTAATCTCCTATTGGCTGGCGTTTGCAAAGCAGCCAATCCTGAATCACCATTTATTTTCCTTGCTGCTGATTGGCTGAACCACCAAGAGCAGAAATAAGAAAGATGGTGGCTGTTAGCTTATCCTGTAGTGATAAGACTTTAAATTACAAACTAGCAAAACAAGAAGAAAATCTGATTTTATGGATCTATGTTGGATTTTACTGAAAGTCTGGTCAGCAGCTTGAACCTGCATCACTAAAAATAGAAAAATACATCACTAAATGTAAGAGCATCTGGTCAAGTCAAGTGAATTTAAGTAAAACTGTCTGAATGAGTTAAAGATCTGCAATGTTTTTGGTGCAAAAACCCAAACAGTAATTACGAGCGATGTAATATAGTTCCTTAAGTACACTAACCAAACGAATTAAACTCTCAGCGACGCAAAACAGCTTCTGAAATGTGTCATAAGTAACACATTGAGGCGTGCAGAGACTCGCATCAAAGTCTCACTTGTTCTGGTTTGATAGTGTGTGTGTGTGTGTGTGTGTGTGTGTGTGTGTAGCCTCATCGAAAACGGCACACAGCTGCTTACGAGGAACGGCAGAGTAAAAAGAAGACATTGTGGGGAAACGCTTTCCTGTCAGGCAAATTTGTCTGAGCTGTAAACGTATTAAAATAAACAGGAGAAGTAATGACTTCACGAGGTTCTTGTGACCACTGGTTGTCCTGAACAATAATCACAAACATTTTTTACTACAAATTATCATAAAAGCTGTTTATATCTTTCCATCACAGCCAAAATCCACATTAACTGTTTGGTTGTTTTTCCAGTTTGAGGATCTCTATGCATGTATTTGCTGATATTACTGGATGTTCTATCCCGCTATAAATGGGTTCTTCATATGCTGTCAGTTATGTATCTTAGCAGCACATGTTTGCATGTGTGAGAAATAGGCAAATACCGACGTGTTGACTTAAAGAATCGCCAGTTGGAGCCTTGCTTTGAGAGCCCAGTAAACCACATTAAAACCTGCCACTATTTAGAAAATATGCATGTCTGTAATCTTTAGAAATCTGCTTCAAGCCATGAGTGATGCACTTATGCATTTTTCAACGGCTAAACACAGAGAGTTAATCAGCCTGCGGTGATTTACGGCATTTCATATTTTTCACATCTGGAGCCCATATAAACAGGAATATTTAAAGGAGCACTTTACTGCTCTCCACATACTTCACTGACAATCGGACCGTCTCACCGCAGAGAGCATCCGCCGCACGAACCAGGAATCGATTCTCTCCATGCTTATTGGCACCTCTGGTGAAGATTTAAAAAGCATGAAAAAATGTAGCTCTTGTTGCTAATGGATATAAAAATGACGATTATCTTGAAGGATAAAAAAATTATAATGAATTTTAAAAAGTAAATCACATTTTTGTGTCCCATGTCTAACAAAAGCAAATGGTTCCAGGGGCAGTCCAGGTAGCATTTAGCAAATGCAACATGTTTATGTTTGTGGTGGTAGGACATGTTTTACAGGAACACTGCAAAATCAGAAAATTGTATTAAGTATTTTTGTCTAGTTTCTATTATAAATATGCTACACTTGGAGTAAGACAAAACTAAGTCATAAGCAACTTTTCACCAAGACATAAGAGCTTGTTTTAGTTAATTATGTAATATTTATGAAAACGTTCTTATAACATTGGAAAAATGTCTTATTATTATTATTATTATTTATTATTTACTTAAAACAGACTCCTATTTTGTGCTGAAAAGTTACATTTGTCTTATTTCAAGTGCACTAATATATTTACACTAGAAACTAAACCAAAATACTGAGCAGGATTTTTTGTTTTTGCAGTGTACACAGTATCTTGTAGTTGTTATGAAGATTTGGCTTCCGTAAGATGCTAACTCTACTGACATTTTCTATCAGTGAGGGGTTTTTACTTTTTTTAAATTGAACAAATAAACCTGGATTCTTGTTCTTATTAATTCAGATTGAGTTATATTAAAGTTTTAATGATCGCTCAAACTGTGAAGTTTAGGGCTGTATCGATTATTTTGGGGGGTTTTTATCCCGAAAATTCACGCAGTCAAATTATCTGGCTCAAGGTACCGGGCTGTGTTGAACCCGGACGATTATTCATGTTACACAGTGCTCTCATTTCCGCCAGCGATCCGTTGACGCATGCTAAAAGCTGTTAGCATCCAAGGAACGAGACCTGGATGGACAGAAAGAAGCGCCACCAGGAAAAAGGCAAAAAAGCGTAAACATTTTGGAATAATTTGAAACCAAATAGAAAAATAACCCAGCTCCATGTGGACTATAAAACTGAAATTGACACGTCCTGGACGCTCAACAGGAAACACCCACTACGTGCTTCCAGCTCCTTAATGGCGGCTAAAAGGTAACGTTTTTCTTATTAAATGTTTTTGTTAATAGAGAATATTCAGGCTAAAATTACATGTACCTGCTGATATAAAATAGTTTAACTATATTTAACTTATAACTAAACGTGAAGGCCGTGTTTATTAATGCTTTAATTCTAGTTTGCGTTGTAATTTTGTAATGTGAAATGTTTTATGTCTCTTTGTTTTTTGTGCTTTAGAAATGTTTTTCGCTCTTCAGATTTTGAGACTAAAAGTAGGAATTGTTTTGCATTTTGTTTTCTGTTTTTCATTTGATTTTTTTTTTTTTTTTTACATATTTATTTTTCTAGCCTAAGTAGCTAATACAGAATATTTGATCAAATTACTCAATTAACTGTGAGAATAATCAATAGATTGCACAATTACTGAAATTGCCTGTTGTGATTTTTGTGTTGCTATTTTCCGATTAAAGTAGATCAACACAAATCTTCCTTACTTTGTGGACATGTTCTCTTGTTTTTCCCATTCTGAAGAATGGCGTTGAAAAATTGGCCATATTTTTACCCCTGGAAGAAAAAAATCATAGCAAAATTATTGCAAAAATAAAAGTAAACAATACATTTAAAAATGTTTCAATTACACTTATCTTAAAGGGAATGTTATGAAGCCAAATAAATGTCGATAAATATTTTGTTTAAAGCATTAAAATCTTAACACACCATTATAATAACGTTTAGTTTTTTCTAAACAGTTCAGAGGAGGAAATGCTGCGTTTATTTTAATTTTATTTTACACATCTGTACCAGTAGAGCTAAGAAGAAGACAGGAGGGATGCAATCAGTAACTTCACGCTAACTTTAACCAAACACACTCGAAATGACTCTCAGCTCCTCAGGCAGTTTTAGATGCTCAACACAGGCAAATGGATAAAATATTTATATTAATTTCTTTTCAAAATTAGAATCATTTAAACTTTTATCCAGACTCTATGACATCCTTAATCAAAATTATCCTGCGCATAACTGTGCCAATGCGTATTTTTAAAAGTTTGTTGAAACTCTCGGTAATAAAATTTCCAATTTAAATTTTAATTGAACAACAGAACATTTGCGTTTTGAAGCTGATATTAATTTTCAATGCGGTTTGAGAAAATGAGTCTTTGTCAGCACAAGAGTTATCAAACACATTATAAGATACAGCGCGTTTCAGTGAACGTTTCGGCTGCGCAGAAACGTTACAAATGTACACACACTTCATTAATGAAATGGATTCACATCATCAGCAAATTATACAGTTTAGTTCTTCAGCGCGATTCCTTTTTAGGGAACCGTGAACTTAGCAACTTATCTAATAATTCATATTCCCTGCTAACCCTGTGTCTTCTGCGAGCGGATGCTGACTTTGTCTAACGGTTTACGCCGCTTCTGCGTTCTGCACCTGAGAGATACCGAAGCAATTAACTGCATGAACAAATGTTACCTTTAAACAGACGTGAGGAGGAAACATTAGGTGTGTTTTCCCCAGGTTTGCCCTTACGGACAGAAAGTCGAGTTGATGGAAATAATTTGCGACCTTAGATCATTTACTTTTATCTTAGTCTGACGACAAATGAGAAGTTTACACCGCAAAAACACAAAATATTACCAAGTATTTTCGTCTAGTTTCAAAGCAAAGATATAGTACATTTGAAATAAGACAAAATTTACTTACGTTACTTTTCAGCAAGATATAGGAGCTGGTTTTAAGTCAGTAATCCCTTAATATTGATGAAAACATATTAGTTGAACTTTTTTCCTGGATTAAATTAATCCAGGAAAACTTCCTGGATTAATCTGCCAGTGAAACTTTTTTTAAAAATCAATATTAAAGGATTATTGACATTAAACAGCCCCCTATATATTGCTGAAAAGTTACTTATAAGTTTGTTTTGTGATATTGCCTTAGAAACTAAACTAAAATACTTGGTAAGATTTTGTGTTTTTTGTCTAGTTTCTTCTGCAAATACTTTAATGACACTTAAAATACAACAAAACAATCTAAGAAGTACAAGCTCATATCTATCTGATGTTCTGAGTAATTAGTTCCTTAATATTGATAAAAACAACTAGCTCCACTGGCAGATTCTGTTACTTATTACCAGACAATTTCCCCATATTTTAAATACCGGTAAAATAATTCACCAGTGGAACTAGAATGTTTTCATTAATATTCAGAAGGTTTTGACTTAAGCTCCTATTTCTTGCTAAAAATATATTTGTAAATTAGTTAACTTAAAACACAAGATATTTGCAGTAGAAACTAGACAAAAGTACTTGTTCAGATTTTGTGTTTTTGCAGTAAATTTTCAGCAAAAGACCCAACAAAAGATAACCGGTCCTGTTGTGTTGCAGTGGGAGCTGCAGCGTTGACGCTGTGGATTGTATCTGCAGTTCGCTTCAGATGAAAATAATCCCCTCTCCCGGACCCGCCGGCTTTTGCCCCTTGAAGGAGCACAAGTCTTTGATAACGACGACATGTTTTAGAAGAGTGGCCCCCCATCCTCCCAACCTCCTCCAGCTCCTTCCTAAACTCCTAATAAATAGCTTCAAACATAAGAGATCCCAAATCAGCTCTTTGAGCGAAAAGGAAGCATTGCAAGAGCATGAGATCAACCCCTGGATTATTCTTCCCCCGGCTGAAAAGCAGCTCTCTCCAGCCCTCGCCCTGCTATAATACCCATTGGTTGCCACAAGGAACGCTATTCGGATTACGTGGTGCCCCTTTCATGCAAGCAACAAGTGACAAAGGGGGCGATTGGGCAACTAACCTGCTGTTTAGATAAATAAAGGTACTCTATCAGCTCTAATAATTGCTAACCCCCTCTCCTTTCGGCCCATTGTCCGCTGACAAGTGCTGCTTGGCCTCCGTCTAATTGCTGACAGATTTGATTTTTCAGCGACAGCGGGGGATCTGTTTGTGGCCTCCGCATTCCCCGCCTCCCTCTAACGCCACCTATTCTGTCCCGTCCTTTTTCTAAAAAAAAAAAAAAAATCCTCCTTTTCCTTTCTGAACTTCTAAGCGATTAGAAGTTTTTTGGTTACTTTTAAAGAAGTTTCCAGCCGGCATCAGATTCTCACAGCGATGGCGACTTTGAGTGAAAAACAGAAAATAAAAACAGAGAATCTGGTTATTTTGAACAGAAACAAAAAATGGCTTCTGTATAACTCAAAAATATTCAATAAGCAGACGCTGAATTTAGTTGTAGTTTTCAAGATTGACAGGATGTTATTCTGAATTTGCTTGTCTATTCTTTACTTATGAGTAATGTCACTGTGTAATTAGTCATTTCTGCTGCTTATCAGGAGACGTTTATAAAGTTACACAATCGATAATTTTGGTTATTTATCCCATTGTCAGAGAAGAAAATAGGGGTTAATTTTTCAAAGTCATATTTTCACAATTTTATTAATTTAGCTAAATGCAAGTTCTCTTGCCAGGAACCTGAAGTAGACTATCAAAATAAAAGTCAGGTCTCTCTACATAAATTCCCGCTCGTGATTTGGCGCATCCATTGTTACTGAAGATTCAATGGTAAATGTCTAAATTGCCGTTAAAATAGATTATAATCCGTTTCAATCTGAAACGTTGTAGAGTGGATGATGAAAAGTTCAAAGCGAGTCATTTGCATTTTTGGTAATCTGCAAAATAATCTGCATATTAGCTAAATATTTAGCACTGAGTTAAATATTTAGTGTGAGGCAAAATGTTTGCTAGATAAATATTTAGCTTGCCTACTAAATATTTAGTTTGGAGCTAAATTAGGAAGCTAAATGTTTAGCTTGATAACCTGGTATTTATTTTCAAGCTAAATTAGTAAGTTAAGTATATAGCTTACTAAATATTGAGCTTCAAACTTCAAACAATACTTATAAACAAATAATGTAATGAAAATATAACTTTGAAAAATGAACCCCCATTTTTTCCCCTAAATAACCCAAAACATTGACGGATTTCTGATTTCGCTGCTTTTCAAACGGCACCTCATATTTTTAAATCTAAGAGTCTAAGAGAGAAATATTTCCAAACAGTCAAGATGTTTTCTTGTTTTCTCCTTCACATCGATAAGAGGAGGATTTAAAAATTGCACTGCTGAGCTAATTTTAGCTGAAAAGACATAAAAGTTGAAAAGACGTCCAGGTGAAAATGTCTGCTGATGGGCTTAATGGCGGTTGTGGTCAACTAAACCTAAAATTCAACATCATTGCTTCAGCTAAAGTTGGATTGGATGTTTAAACCGAAAAGGTCAAAGAGCCATAATCGCCACATGTTTAATTTCCAGGAAGTGGTTGTAAAAATAATTTAAAAAAAAACTCCAACATCATAGATCAGCTCAGATCAAGTCTGAGTTTTTTTTTTTAAAAGATGAGCAAATTCAGATATTCATAAAACAGAACATGAAACTGATCGTAAATGAGTCTCTTTCAGCTTTTTACTCACATCTGGTGACCAGAACATCAAAATATGTGCTCAAATTATATATGGCTGTTATTAAAAAGCGAGGGGTAAATATGAAAAACGCGAAGCCTGACAGGGAGAAAGGAGTTTGACAGTTTTTATTTAAGGAAGCCGCTTTTTTGTGAGGTTATTATTCCATCCAGCCGCTGTAATTATAAAACTACACATACTTTCTGGGTAGTCAACAAACGATCATTATGATGTTGAGCGGAAACCGTGCATTCATTAAGGGAATTCGCTTAAAGGATAAATTTAAAAGGATTTTGTCCTTTACTTTAGTTTTAATCGGCTGTGTAACCTTGTTCCTTTTGCCTCAGCAACACGGTTTTTTTTTTTTTTTTTTTTTTTTTCAAACAGAAAGTGTTTCCTGGGTTGGCGGCCTTCGCTGCTCTCCTCTGGCCTGCAGGCTGCATGTAATGAGGCTGGCAGTACCCCAAAGCACAGCTAGAGGGCTCACTCCAAAACAGAGCCTCCACAATCAACCTCTAAACACTTAAAAAAGCTAATTATCCCACGAACAAAACTGCACTTCTGCTTTTTTTATTTTTTCCTTTCACTTAACACAATTAGTCATAAATTTCCTGAGTTTCTAAATCTACACAGGCTCCCTTTTCTGTGCGCAATTATTCATAGTTTCATGTTTGTATCACATTCAAGTTTCAAAGCAAACATATTTTCTGTGCTGGTGTCTGTGTTAATCATCCCACCCACACATTTCATGGATTAGTCATTCACATTGCATGAAACATGAACCAGAGTGCAGCTCTGCCAACTATATGCATACATATTATCCAGAATATTTCTATTGGGGAGTTTGAAAGGGTTAGGTAGGCACTATATATACACAGAGAGGAAGAGAGAGAGAATCAATGACTCCTAATCCACTCAACTACAGGCTCAGATAATTATGCATTTCATAAATGATTAGCAAAATACAGGAATATTTAATCCTGCTTTGCATTGATGTGCTTTAAACAACGCTTAGGTACAGCAGAGCACACAAGCAGCAAATTGGCCTTTCTGCTGGAAAATGGCATATTTGTGGCAAAAGCCGTGTTTGAATGTGACCTTTTTCACAAGCATTAGAGCAGTTTTAAACACATTTGTAATTGAAAATGGGGAACTATTTGCAAATAAATGGAAAGGCTTAGAATGTACAGCATCCGCATCCAAATCAATTAATTTTGGAGCGTTCAGCGGCTTTCAGGCAAAGCTGAATGAAAGACTGATGGCTCTACGTACACCTGACAGAGATGCTAACAAGTCACTTCATTCAAGTCCAAACCTTAAGGAGCTTGTCAAATCCAAGTCAGAAATATTTGACGAGCAAGCCCGAGTCTCTTTACACATTTTTGAGATTAAAGCAAGTCCGAGTCTTTCTGGGTCAAATTCAAAACGAGCACAAGTTTTTGTTTTTGAGGGGCTTGTCCATGTCTCAAGACTTGGAGAAGAAAAACCAAGACTTGGAAAAGATTTTTAAGGACATAGTCCAAGGGTGCACTCATACCAGCCCAGAATTCGTTTGTCTAGAAAGTCCGATTGGTTTGGGAGCTGAGAATACACATTTGAATTCCAAAACGGACTAATGAAGTGAACTCTGATTTGCCTAAAAACCAAATAATTACCATATTTAAGTCGTTATCGAACTGGAGCCAGCACATTAACAACTTCATTCTCATTGTCGTCCGCCACGGTGGTTGTGTTTCTTCCAGCTTGTGCGTATCAGGACACAGAATAGTGACGTTTGTAGAGTATCAATGACATTCAGGTCGGATGGATGCGACTCAGGTTTCATCGGACAAGATCTGATGCATATCGGATATTGAATATGGCCCGGGTCGCATTGGAAAAAATCTGGTCTTTGTTGTTCAGACTGACATAAAAAGATCATTCATGAAAGTTTTTATAAAGGAAATAAAACAGGATTGGGTCACTTCAGGCTGCAGTGTGAACGAAGCCTAAGTCAAGGCCCAAACACCGTAACGCCAAGCAGAACGGCATATTCTTACTTCAAACTCATCAGACAGAACCAGTTGTTTCTTGGTCCAAAACATCATCTTTCTGTTTATAAGATGAAAGCACCTTCAATAAAAATGGATTAAATTATAAGTGACATTGTTAATCCTTGTTAGTTTAAGAGTTTTTCTCGTTTCACACAGCATCATTGATGTTTCTCTTTCATTTCTCTCATTGTGTTGACAAGATGAATTAACAGAAAGAGCTTTTAAATCGACCCTAGTGCTTCATGAACACATCGGTACAGTACCAGGAAAGGTCAGGGGCCTCAAACTGCCAATCAGAAATGTCAGCTCCGCTTAATGTCATCAAAGTAACCTTTTGTGGTTGAAATGACACAAAAATGAGAATTGTTCAGCATTTCTCTGTCAGAGACCTTGACCTTTGATGTAACGTTGTACAATGTGACAATCATTACTACCAAATATGGAGAGTCACGTTCGATAAATTAAAGCTCTCAGATTTAAAGTACATTTTGGAAATAACTTTAAACAGGTATTAAACATTCTTTTCTGTAAGCCCAATTTTTTTCTATTAAAAATGTGTTTATTGGTTTGCTGTATTTAGTAATTGCATTTATGCCAATCCTAACCAGTCCTAGTCTATTCCTAACCATAAGAAACTAAAACATAACTCACACCTTACCTCTAAACCTGACCTCTGACCCTAAACAAGAGGGTCCTCTGTATTAGGATTGGACTTTGGTCCCGGATCGGTCTTCAGAAGTTTAGTAAATATGGCAGAAATGATCCAGAATAGGAAAGCCAAATAAGTACAGACCCACACACACACACACACAAGTTGGTACTTCGACCAGTATTAGTCTATTTCTAACCCTATCTTTAACCAAAACTTCCTTCACACCACACCTCTAATGGTGAAAATGGTCTTAAAACAACATTATCTTTTATCACAAAAACTTCTGGGACAATTTATTGTCCAGCAAAATTTTACCAAGATTAAATTCTTCAAACTCGTTTTCATTCAAAGTTTTAATGTCCACATGCGGCATGTTCATTCTAAACTTTAAATGAATGAAATAAATAAAAGCAAAAGCCCAACAGATGTAAACATCTGTAAGATAAATGAAGGGCACTGCAGGGGGTCCGCCATGTATGCGGAGGAAGACCATGATGAAGACGACTCAGACTCCCGTTTTCTGCTGAGAGGCAGAAGCAGCAACCAGTTTATTTCTGGAGCAGATTCCTTTCCTGTACCAGTAAAATGTCCTGCTGTTAGACGGCAGATCATGGCTGCCATCGCCTCGCCTGACAAATCATCCGCGCTGTAATCTGCGAAACGCGTCGCAGCTCCTCCCATCGTCCTGACCTTTCCCACGCCGAGCACAAAGGTCATCTGTTTAGGCATTTGCTTCCTGTTTCCCCAAAGATGGTGAGACGTTATCTTTTCTTTCTCGACCTTCTTGACATAACGCTTCCAACATTTTGATTTTAAGCATAATTTTGCATCTTTTGGTGATATTGTCCATCATCTGGATTCTTATTGCAAAAATAAACATCTGTTAGCTTATTTTTGCAAATATATTTTATTTTTCTATTCTAAATTTAGTGAAATGAAGCTGCAGTTTTTATCTCTCATTTTTAAACAATATGTGTGCATTTTACTCATGTTATATTCAGTAAATAATGCTAAAAGGACCTGGTATGTTTAAATGAAGTGGAAAAGTAACAAACACATTTTTTATGCATTTTTGTTTGAAAAACTAATATAATCCCCTGAAGATATTTAAAAAATATGATCATACTGATGAAACTGATTGCATTTTAATTTTGGAAAAAGATTTAGACAGCAAAAGTAATAAAAAAATAATAGTTAATGTGTTTCTATTACAAAAACAGGAAAAGTTCTCTAAATAAATACTATTTTTTTTTAGGTTTTCTTCTTTATGCGTCGTCCTCTCTGCCCAGTTAAGATCGTATTTAACACGGGACAGCACATTTTGTCACAGATTTATCCATATTTATGGAAAACAAATGTGGCACATAAATATGTGTGGAAAATATCTCAATTTAAGCGGCGATTCCTTTAAAAATATGCAGACTGCGCGGCTGTGTAGGATGATCATGCTTGTAGAATCTGGTAATAAGACGACTGCATTCTGCTGGGAGGACTGAGGAATGTTAAACACAACGATGCAACCCACACACTTTCTTTTTCCTCCGTATCGAAGGAAAAACTCCTGTTTTTGGATTTTTTTTATGCCCTTGATGTTCAATATGTGTTCCTTACGATGCTGTAAATTTATCAGTGTGACACTTGTGATGTTGTGCAAATGGGAGCGCGTTATATATCCTGTCTTCACAGGAAAAGACAAAATACCTTTTCGTCATTACTTTATAGCACACTAAAGTGTAAAATGCAGTTGCATTTTTTTCATTATTTTGTCAGTATAGCAGCTTGGTTTGGTAAATCAATTTGCCCATATTTTGATGTTTTCAGCTAAGAAAATGCAAATGCAGCACATTCCTGCAGCGTTTTAACGCATCCGACAACCTGTGTGCCTGCAGTGGCCTAACCTCTGTTCTGCCGCTCATTCAGACCTGAGAGGTTTCTGTTCCTCTCTGTGAGCATGCTCTTGTCATTAGCATGCCTCTGAACTTTGCCTCACAATGTCTGTCCTGAACGTTTCGGGTGAATTATTTCATCCTGTAAGGAGATGACTGCAGGGCATTCACATGGAGGGGCTTCCTCTGGTCTGGGGGAACCAGTAACTGCACACTGGTTATGGTGGACACCTGAAATGCATTTTAAATACCCAAACTAAACAACAGAAACGACAAATAAAATTAATTATGAAGACTCAGTAAACAAAAAAGGGCTAATTGAGACCAAAGCACCAGACTGAAGACTTTGGTCGTCCAGATTTTGGTAGAAAGAGAGAAACGATAAATCATGCAAAAGGAAATTATTGAGCTTCTTTTAATTTATGATGTGATTAATTGACATTATTATTTGCAAATATTTTGTTGGTTTTGCAGGAGGCTCCACTTCTGCTTTTCAAAGATGTGCAGTTGCATAATTGCGCATCTGATTGCAGCCATTTTTACGTGCGAGTGTAAACATTGAGTTTTGAGGGCGTGGCCATCAGCATTTATTTGGATTTAAAGTGACAAGACTTTAAAGAAACTGAGCAGAATGATTTTGTGCAAAAAATGTAATGAACATGTTTTGGATAGGCCACAGACGTATCCAAAACATGTTCAAGAAAGCATAACAAAATATTACGTGGTGCCTTGTAAAAGAATGCTTTTATGTGACAGACCAACACAAATTTATAAGAAACTTTGATTTAGAGAAAAATCCAGGGCTTTCATGAATAATAAAAAATAATCTATAAGAATCTGAAGAGTGTGGCTGCATTTGTTTTCAGACCTCTAAATATAAGACATATCAAGAAAATTAAGTTCAGACTCTGCTCATCTTCCAGCAAATAGTAGCTGTTCTAGGTAGTGCATAGCTAAAGGACTTCAAACCTCGAAGGCAGAAAGAATCTGAGTTCACCGATTCATAAATGAAATGAAACATGGAGGTGGCAGCATCATGCTGTGGGGATCGTTTTCCTCTGCAGTGATTGGGGAGCTGACCAGAGTTGCTGGAAAGATGATTTGAGTTGAATACCAGGAAGAAATCATTGTTCAGCAACTCTAAACATGCCTGTATCAGGATAGCCTAGTCAAAGTCCAGACATAAATCCAATTGAAAATCTGTGATTTTTGTTCTATTTTGCAAAAAAGAAGAAGCTAAAATCTCAGCTGTAATTTTAGCCAACAAGCTACTGACCTAACGATGATAAATCCAAATTCATGACACATTTCCAGCTCGGCCCAGACTCAATAACCAATACATCAATTCATTTCATGATAAATAAAAAAAAGCTAAATTCCCATTTGCATGTTTCCTGTTTCTCTCTTTTCTCTCTTTCTACCAAAAACTGTATGATAAAAGTTTTCAGTCAGTAGCTCTTATTGAAGGAAAATTTAACTTAATTCATTTTATCTTTTGTTTTTGTTGTTTTATTCATTTTGGATATCCAGAATATCCAAAATAAATAAACTGAACACTGGAACATTTGACAGTTGCAGTGTCAAATGTTCATTAGAATTTAAAGTTTATCAAAACGTGGGGATGTGAAAGCGACAATATTATTGTTTATCTCAATATCTTGAGGGAATTTATCTTCCAGTAGAGTCATCATCATGACAGGCCGAGTTCTAAGATCATATCTGGTTAATTAGTGGCCTAACTCAAGTAACGTGACAGTTGCAGCCCAGGCTTATCTCTGTGTGCTTACTGCGACTCTCCTCACGCCACTGAATGACATTAGCTTCACTGCAAAAACAAAATCTCACCAAGTGTTTTTGGTCAAGTTTCCACTGCAAATCTCTTAAAACACTTAAAATAAGATCAAACTAACTTAAAAGTAACTTTTCAGCAACATATACGAGTTTGTTTTAGATCAATAATTAATTATAATTGATAAAAATTACAAAATCTAGTGGTAGATTATTTCACTTATCAGAGGGATAATATTAAAAGTGAAATAGAACTAGAATTTTTTTATCAATATTAAGAAATTATTGATTTAATACGAGCTCCTGTTTTCAGAAAATTTACTTGTTAGTTGGTTTTGTCTAATTCACATGTGTCAAACTCAAGGCCCGTGGGCCACATGTGGCCCGTTGAGGGTGGCCAGTATGCTGAAGTGGCCCTTGGTGAAATTGAGTTTGACACCCCTGGTCTAACTTCAGGTGACTAAGATATTTGCAGTAGAAACTAGATTAAATATAAAATACTGGCAAGACTGTATGTTTTTGCAGTGTTCACAATCCTGTCAAAAAATACAGTTCCACTTTGTCTTGTGCACTTTTTTCTTCCACTCAACTTTCCTGAAGCAACTATTTCAGTTCTTATCGTCATATTTCCAAATATATATATATGTATATATATATATTTTTAAATCAGAAAACAAAACACACAAGCAGAAAACTGCTGCAGGGTTTTGTGCGTGTGTGTGTGTCTGTCTGTCTGTTTGACCCTTCTTAAGGTTATGATGCAGAAATTAAGAAACTTTAGGGAGTCGCCAGGCTCCGCGGCCCTTTTCAGCTCCGCTCGTCATGCTGCAGTCGCACATCTGCACCCATATATCAGCGCCACGCACAAAAACATTCCTGAGAGCCAAGCGGCGGTGATTTGTGTGCCGTTCTCCTCCTTTTTTGATTAAAATTCATCTGTGATCTGACTGTTCTCTCAGCTAAAAGCTGTACCTTTTAAATCAGTCATCTCAGACCTGCAGCGCATTAAGACCCGCAGTGACATCACAACTGTTTCCACTCGCCCCGCCGCGCCTCTTGCCTTCTCCTACGCGTTGTCCTGTCCTCAACAGATGGTCAACCTTGTGGCCTGCGGATTTTTAAGTGTTTAATAAATGTAAAACAACCTGAAGAGTGTTGGGGGTGAAAATCTAAACCTGAACCATGTGGCTAGCAGCCGTTAGGGGCCGTCAACATGTGGTTCAACATGTGGAGCGGGGGCCACGCAGGAAGGCCGGTTTATGGCCCCCAGGGCAGAGCTGGGGAGTAACTAGTTACATTTGTTCAATTACATTCACTTTAGTGAAAATATTTTGAAAAAATCTACTTTTAGAAGTATCTTTACTACCAAAGATAAAGTAGTATCTTTACTTTATCGTTAGTAGATAAAGTTTGAGTAATTTTTATAGTGAAGTATCTCGACTTTTACTTAAGTAAAATTTCTGCATTTTCTACCCACTGAATGAAAAACAAACATTTTTTAACCAGAAATTCACCAGACTCACTCCTGCAGTTTTTGTTAAAAGTCTATAAGTTTCACATTGAAAGAAACTGATTTGGAAAACCTTTTTTTTGTCTGATTTTGTTGTTTTTTGTTGTTTGTGTAAATTATTTTCATTTTAGATCTTAAAATTCCAAACTTTCCAGTTAACTTCACATTTTGTCCATCTGATGATGTACATTTTAGATATTAATTGATAAATTGATCAGTTACTGAGTAGACTTTTTACCAAATAATTTTTACTCTTACATAAAATATGTTGAAGTAGTTCCACTTTTACTTGAGTAAAAGTATTTTTGGGTACTCTGCCATTCTTTGAGGGTCGTGCATGAAGGGCCGTTTATGACCCTCAGCGAAGTTCTTTCAAGACCTACCGTAGAATCTGCGTTTATATTGCTGCTAGTTTATGATGCAATGTTCTGCTTTTAAACGCACAGATATATTCTGCTCAGATGCTACAGGTGATGTTGGAACGCAGCCGGCGGCGTTTTCATCTCAAACGCCAACATGTGCTCCGGCCTCGCGCCGTAATATATGAACGTGTTTGACTTATTGTCAAATTAAGGAAGAGTGTCACGACCTGGGTTGTTTATCTGCTCGTTATTCCACTCAACTCAACCTGACACCGCTAACCACAACAGATCATAAAGTATTCCCCAAAAAGGAATGCGCGCGCTGACGTGACGGGATAAATCATCGACGCCTGGAAGACGACCAGCAGCTAAACGCTCCGACTGAGGCCTTATCAGATCTCGTGCTGCCAAGCTGTAAACAATATTCAGCGGAGATCCCTGTGGCTTTCCCTGTCAGCCATTGACCCAAATAAATACTCTACATGCAATTTTTCTGTGTAAAAAAATCTGCGAAGGGAAGCTGTAGTTTGATAATAATGTTTTAAATCAGCTGTGTGGAGCTAAATTAAGGTCATGTTTGTTCTCAAAAAAAAAAAGTTTCAATTTGAAAAAAGACAAAATTGAAACGGCAAAATAATATTTGAAGCTAAACAAATGTTGAAAACTACTTTTCAGATTTGAGGTTTTTTGCAGTTTAAAAAAATGTAAACTGCCATATTGGCAGTGCCATATTGGGGCCAAACTATAGGCTAAACTATAGTTTAGCCTATAGTTTGGCCCCAATATGGCTATATTGGGGCCAATATATTATGGCCCCAATATAGCTCCATACAGTACATAAATCAGGAACACTTTATAATAACGACATCTTATTTATCTTATGTGATCATTTTAATAACCTTAGCATTTTTATATCTGGCTTGCGGTACATTATACATCTCCATGTCAAACTGCAGGAATTTTAAAGGGACAGAATCATGTCATTTTTAGCTTTTCGTCATGTTAAAAATTATTTTCTCACCAAAAACTAACCTGGAGTGGTGTCTTGATTCTTTCATGCATGTTTGAGAAATCCTTTAGTCTCCATGGCAACCACTCAGCTGTTCAAAATGCCTGGTTGGACCTTGCTCCGCCTTCGAGGTAGAGCTCCTACCCCACTCAGCTCCTTAAGACTAGCCAGCAGCAACTAGCAAACATCTCCTCAGCTCATTATAGGAGCTACTTTTCAGTGAAACTCTGGTAAAAACATTGTTAAAGGGTTAATAGAGGAGCCATGTTGTGATGACTCCCTGAAGGCAGAGTTTCAGAAAGAGCTTCTTAAAGAGACAGAGGCTCAATTTCAAGGCGTTAAATTATACAGCATTTTTATAACAACGTGACTGGAGAATACAGCTAAACGAAGAGGAGAATGAGCTCCATATGCAGCTTTTTTTTTGTAAGCTAAAGATAAAATAAAGAGTCTGTGATATACAGCCAACACTGTGGAACATCTGCCTCCTTTATAGCTACTTAAAAAGTGACATTGTACTCTAATATCCACGTCCACGTTAACTGTGGACGTTACACATGTGGGCCAAGAGCCGCAGAAGTATTAAATATTATCGCACACAGCCTAATATTTCACTAACCCTGAGCGTTTCATTCAGAGATGTACTTGAGATAAAAAGCAATAATCTGAGCCTGATGGATGGCCCAGGCAGAGCCGCGGGCCAGCGCTGTGTGCACAAACTGCAGCGGAACGATAAAACCAACATGGAGCAGGTGTGTTTGGTTAAGATGCACTTGTCAAGTGGGGTGACGAGCATGTCTGTGTTCATTCAGCCGAACCCTCTTATCTGCACCTCCATGTCCCACTCAAGAGACAAAAGGCACTTGGCCATGTTTGTATGATTTACCTCTCCTCATGTAGCTGCGCCCGCACACATGAAGCTGTTCCTCACAGGCTGCGTTTATTTATACACTTTTATAACTGCCTGTCTGTGAAACATAGAAGAGCTTCTCAATAAATTAGAATATCGCTGAAAAGTTAATTTATTTCAGTAATCCGGTTTGGAAAGTGAACATCATATCTTCTATAGGTTCATTACACACAGAGTGATATATCTGAGATGAAGATTAACTAGTTACATTTAATTAAATTTACTGGAGTAACTTTTTTTGCAAAAATGTACTTTTACTTGAGTAAGTTTATTATGAAATGTTGCTAATGGAGTGAGATTTCAGGACAGTCTTTGGAAATATATATATATTTTTCCTGATTTTATTGTTTACATTAATTATTTCAAGATTTCAACATAGTTTTATATTTTGGTCCATCTATTGATGTGACTTTTGAATACTAGCATTTTCAATGATCAGCCACTATGTACCTGAGTCGCCATTTTAACCAAATACTTTTTTACTCATGCATAATTTCTTGGATAGCTACTTTTTACTTTTGCTTGAGTAATTTTATTATGAAGTATCTCTACTCTTACTAGAGTAAAATTTCTGAATTTTCTACTGACCAAATGAAAAACAAACATGTTTTAACCAGACTTTCACCGGAATTACGCCTCCATTGTTTAAAGTTTCACAAGTTTTATATTGAAAAAAAAACTAGATTTCATAAAATCTTTTGTCTGATTTTATTTTTTGTTACTTATATGAATCCTATGTAGTATTTCATCTTTCTGACAAAATTAATTTGGGAGTTTTATTAGCTGTAAAGAATATTTAAAAAACTACAAATAAATACTCATGATGGCGTATTAGGACATTATAGACAACAAGATTTCTGCCAAAAGTCTCAGAAATTTTGTAGAAAATTCTTGGAAATTTCTGACTTTGAAATAATAAAATATTACTAGAAAAATATTCTAGTAATATCAGAAATTTTCTAGCAAAAAATATGTAACTTTCTGACTGTCAAAAGTTGAAAATGTGCTTGAGAAAATATGAGATTAAGATCTTAATATTACCAAGAAAAAGCTTGGAAATTTCTCAGTCCAAAGTCAAAAGTATATATTTTTATTTTTCAGAGAATTTCCAAAGGTCTAAAATAGGCTAAATAAATTAATTTTTGTAACCTAAAAATGTTCTTGTTTTGTTTGCAGAATTTTTTCCATCTGTTTTATTACAATGGCTGCCGTCGTATTATCTGTGTTTAATAAAAAATAAAACAAAATGTTAAAAAAATTCAGCCACTAAAATAGCTGAATTTTAGTAAAACTCGACAGTATTATGTTGTAAAGTATTTATTTTTAAGCTAAATGACCCGACTGACCTTTTCACCGGCTTGAAAAGGAAGTGACGTCAGAGCAGGAAGTGAAGCCCGTCTCCGTCCCGACAGCAACGCGCTGCTCCTGCTACAACAACAACTGACATTTGCGGCCGTCTGAGCCGCAGGGAGCAGCGGGTGAATGTATCTGCGGACGGGTCGTGTGTGTGCTGAAGCCCCGGATGTGTGTGTGGCGTCGGCGGAAATGACCGCGAGGTAAGCGGCTTGCTGTTGGGCTGAGCGCGGCTGTGATGCTCGGTTCTCATTAGCAACAAGCTAACGTTACCCTGCTGCTGGCCAGCGACATCTAACCACAATAAATCTGGGTTAAACTTCCTAATTTTGGGATTTGTAAGTTACTTTTAGATGTTTTACTGTCGCAGGAGTTTGTTTAAAAAGCTTTGTTGAGACAGTTGTTTTTTAAAGAGATAGTACTCATTTAAAGGGATTATCTGGTTTGTTAGTTATTACAAAACGGCTGTAATTCAGATCATGTTTCATTATAAATCGCAGTATTATCTGACAGGAATCCTCAAGCTTCGGAATAAAATCCTAAATCTGGATGAAAGGAAAGATTCATAATAGTGAGGAGAAAATCTCTCTTATTGAAGGGATTTATGCAACTTCAACTGAAATGAGTTAATAGAAATCACAGTAAATCGTAATGAAGTGTCTGGTTGTTTAAAAGTAATAACCAGTTGAAAAAAATTACAATTCCTAAGCAAATTAGGGATCATTATTTATTCAGAACTAAACTTGAAGTGCGACAAAGAAATGTGTCATCACAACAAATGAGATTAAAGTCAACTATTCCATCCCATATCTGAAGTTCATAATTTAAAAAGTAAATGTAGTTTTAGATGTAAAAACAATGAAATGGCATTATTGTAAAATCCTGAAAACATGTAAAACTGTATGCTGTGATGGCTTGATTAATGTTTCTTTGTAAACTTAAATGTGGTAATAACCTCGACCCAGAGATTAACAGTCAGATGATCTCAAAGCATGAGTCAGAACAATAAAACAGAAGTTAAATATCATTTAGGTCTTTATGTTTCTCATTTATAGGACACCACATTTGGCAGAATTGTCAAACAATTGATCAGAGTCAATTGTTTGACAATTGATTCTTCATCCAATTATTTCTTCATCCTTAGATCAATCGATTAGACATTTATAAAATTTGTGTTCATAGTCAATTAAGTTTGTGCTGAATTAACACACATTTTGCTTTGTAGCTCAAGTTGTGTTATGTGTGTCATCATCAAAATTAAAATTGAAAAACCTTTTTATTGTGTATAAAGTATCAACATACAGCATATTCTTTGGTAAATATCAGAATGTTTTACGTATAAAGTGTGATAATCTCACAATCCCTTTCAGTCCGATTCAAAGCTACTGTCTCTCAAGAAGAATAGCATTTTATTTGATTTCAAAGATTTGATTGGCAGAAGTTCAGAAAAACGTGTCTATTTTTAGGCTTAAATATTTGCTACTGCTATAAATTAAATTTTTGAAGGCTTTAATTTTTGGAAAATCAGGATTCAACACCAAAAGACACTCAAACATTTTACACAAATAAAAAACAGAACATTCGGTCTGTTACAGTTTTATGCTTTCAGGCTTGATGTTTATTTTGGGATTATTAAGAAGTGATCGCTGTGGTGGATTAGCTACCGCTGCTATTAGCTAAGCTAACACAGAGGTGGTTGATTAGCTAATTTAAACACCTGCTCTACTGATGATCAGTCAGAGTTTGTGTTTATTCTGAACCAAAACTCACCGAATTCCACATCATATCTACTTGTTACGGTTGTCATAGTCAAGCTAGCACAGCTGAACTACTTCCCTCTCCCTCACCATTTCTTTCTTAATTAAAACTTTCCTCACCTTATCTAGTTGTTGTAGTGTTGACAATTGGTAGTGAAGCACTGTGTCCCTTTTTCTTTTACAAGTCAGGCATACATTTAAAATTTTATGCGTTTATTTTGACAGCTTAATAGCTAAAATCAATGCTAGTTATCAACCTGCAGCTTTTTGCCTTCAGCAGGAAGCTGGGGGTGGGATGTTACCCGTATGACGCCGTGCTGCTTCGGTTTTATACATTGCAGCCTTAGAAGTTTTTAAATTTAGCTAAAATAATTAACAGACCTATTAGGTGATGTTTTCCTGAGTCATGTTTTGGTTCTGGGAAATGTTCTGATGCTACTCTGCTTTTATCTGTGGCAGATGACTCAGCAGTGGCTTGGACATCGATGATTCAACAGAAGATGAGGCGTGCTCTGTTTGTCCGACTTGTCATCGCTTGTTACCATAGCTACATAAACCACTCTGACATGGACACTACCCTATAGGAAATCATGCTTTTTGCAAACTGAAGTCACTAAAATACGTTTTTGTCTAAATTATTATTATTATTTTGAATGGGTTTTTACTAATTTTCTGTGATAAAATGTCCCTGGCTGAGCAGTCTCAGAAGTGGTTTCCAACCCATGTCCAAGCCACCGTTCTTCAGGCGTCCGGTTTACAGCATAAAGGCAAAAATGGCACCAACGATGCCTACACCATCATCCAGCTGGGGAAGGAGAAGTACTCCACGTCGGTGGCGGAGAAGACGGCCGACCCCGTCTGGAGGGAGGAGGCGTCCTTCGAGCTGCCCGGTCTGCTTCTGGAGGGGAACCCCGAAGTGTACGTGCTGTCGCTCACAGTGATGCACCGCTCGTTAGTTGGGATGGACAAATTCCTGGGCCAGAAGACGATCAACCTCAACGAAATGTTTGATAACAAGCAACGAAAGAAAACCGAGTGAGTACACGACCTCTGATGTTGAAATGTTCGCTTCTCTTTAGCTGCTGGAGGATTCAGGCAAAACTAAGTGATGCAAGACTTTTTTAAGTGATCAGTAACAGAATTAACTCAGCTGTACCGTCCGGGGTCGTCGTGTCTTCTGAAGCCCCAGAGTGCCAGTTTATAAAAATTACAGGTTATTTTTATTTTTTGAACACAGTTTGTAAAAACGTATAAAACCCTTAAGGGGGTGGTATTTTGTGTTTTTCAATCAATCATCCCAGAAAATTTGCACTTGACTCATCCTGCTTTACAAAACGGAGCTGAAAGAGGCCAAAGGAAGCTGGGAGAAGTTACGCTGCTTATTCAAACGGTTCTCTAAAAACAAAGCAGTAAAATCTTCATTAAATACGTCGGGTTAAAGCTCGAACCTCTAATTAACGTTAATCAGTCGGGTTGGATCGGGCTCAGACTCAGTGGTCTCGGCCCGGGTGGGTTGGATTTTTTAGCTCCGATCTAAACTTTAGTGCAGATTTTCCGTCTAGATGTGAACCAGGAGGAAGTTGAAAAGCTTCAGACCAGAGCAGGTGAAGCCGATTAATTTTATCTTTCTGTCAGAGGTTTTTATCACTGCAGAGAAAAAGTTTAATAAATTCATCTGCTTCATTAGTGTGTGATGATCTCGATTGTTTGTTGAACTTTGAATGTTAATTAACTTACATAAAAACTAAATGTAACAGATGTTATTGTCATTTAAAGATTGATAGATAAAAATATGACGGAATATTTTTGACGCCATCAGTCAAAATGATGGACAACAAAAAAAGGTCTGGAGCGACCTCTGCTTGGATCTTCTCCTACTTTCTGGTTTCTGATGTTTTTAGTTTATTTTATCCAGTGAGAGGAAACGCGCCGATGTTTCTCCTCCAGTCACAAGGCCTCAGCCTGAACTAAATCAGTTTTTGAGTCACATTCGCCGCATGTGTTAAAGCTATTTCAGACTTCCCCGCCTGTTTTATTCCATCCTTTAATAAGTTCATGACCCCGCTTCTTTTCACCATGTGGCATAAACACAGTCACTTTGCCTTTTATATTCGTCACACACTTGTTTTACAGCTTCGTCTTATTTTAAACATCTGTTTAAAGTCGTTTATAGCTCAGCATGTTTTTAGCAGCAGTTGGTGGTTTTAACTTCTGTTCCACCTCCCTGACAGTTGATTGCCCATTGTTTAGAGATTATATGTTGCCTAATAAGTGACAAATGTCAGTGATTCACTTGGAGGCCCAATTGAAACAAGTGGAGCTGGACAAACATGTTTAGGTAGTCATTCTCAGTGGAGCCATTTTTTTTTTGTTTGTATGTGAAAAAATGCAGCCGTGTTTGTTCTCTGCAGCCTGAAGCGATGCCGTTTGTTGGATTTCAGCTTTCTGAGTCTAAATGTCCTCTGGGTTTTTCTGCTGCCGGTTGAGAAATATTTTGATTAGCAGGTCAAAAACTGTTTTTTAAACATTTTTTAGCCACCGTATAGTTTTATGTTCTGTTAAAAACTAAAACAGTTTAACAACAGATGTTTTGATGCAGATTCTGTTTCTTTTTCTTTTTCTGTCTATTTTGTTTTAATCTTTCTTTTTATCTTTCTTTCTGTTTGTCTCTTTTTGTCTTTGTTTTTATTATTTCTGTCTCTCGTGTTGTCCCTTATTTCTTTTCTGTTTCGTTTGTCTTTATGCTGTTATTAATCTTTATTCTTTATTCCTCTTTATTTCGTTACAGAGAAACAGCGGCTCTGATTCTCTCCAGGATGTTAGCGCTAGCGTAGCGCGTTTGTTTTGCTTGTATTTACCCAGAATGTCCCGGGCTGTAGTTCACTTCCTGCTTTTGGACCTGTCTCCAATCCGTTTGGCGTTCACATACGCAAACCAGAGTTCATTTCAGCCAAACCCAGACTGAGGTCAGAGTTCAGTTTTTTGGTCCAAATGAATCGGACTTTCTTGACAAATTTGACTTCTCAAGGAATTTTTGAATTTAAACGAAAGTTTAATCCAACAGAATGAACGTCTTCAGGGCAGAACTTGATGAGTTAATCTGTGCTCACCAACCAGAGGACGAAGGTCTGACATCATCTTCCTCGCTCTGCGGGACTGGATCTGGTGTTAATTAGATCACCGCCTGTCCCATCATGGAAAGACATTAGCACACTTCCTCCCCGTCCATCAGTAGCCAGAATCACGATATGTTACAATCAGCGATCCTGGCTGGTATTTATTTAGGTGTCTGTAGTGATGCACCTCCAGGCTCTGCAGCTTTTCAGCAGCGGTTCTGTAATGATCCCCCGGTACCACGGCTCCACACGGTGGGCCTGTGGTCGGCCCAGCCGCCTCGGACCCGACATGCTGAGGAAGAAAAACGTGGCTTGGTATTCGTTAATTATCGCGCGCCTGTGTTTGTTGTCTGTGACGAGTTTGGAGATCTGAGACCCTGAGGCGGTGGCAGCAGCATGCTGCGGGTCGGGACCAATCAAGGTTTTAACAGTTTATGGGTTTGTTATAGGCTAGTTGGCATCACTTTACAATGATTCTCCCCTTATAGATGACTAATAAATAATTTATCCATTCATCTATGAACACTTTATAAATCATTAATAACTGTTTATTACGCATTAATAAAGGCTGAGAAGAAAAACATAAGCATGTTTACAAATGCTTATTGAATGAAATGTTTTGTAGAACAACTCTAGATAAGATTTATAGGTGAACAGTAGATTTTGCCTCCTTCTCACCACTAATTAATGCATAATAAACAGTTAATAATTTATAAAGTGTTTATATGTGAATGAGTAACATATCTATAAACTATTAGTCATCTATAAGGGCAGCCTTGTTGTACCATTTAGTTTTATTTAGTTGTGACTTTTTGTTTGTCTAATTCAGTCAGTTTTAATTAGTTTTTAGAGTGTGTTTGCTGGTTATTGTCAGTTAAATATTGTCTAATTTTAGCCCCGTCAGACCGTCAGTTCCCAAAACGACACACACAAAAATACTAACCTAGCCAGACCAAGCACAGATAAAAAAAATATCTCTTAGGATCGGCAGATGGTTTAAAAAGGAATTTAATTATTTGTTTTAATTTACTTATAAAATGGTAGAAAATAAGCTTTAGTGCCTGCATAATGTGCCCATTTTTTAATTTTATTATCAAAATGATTGATTACTTGAATAATCTTGTAGACTTGATATAAAAAATATGATTATTTTTCTTTGAAACGAGTTAAAAGGCCATTTGTTATTAATTTATCTCTTTACACCTTCAAGATTTTTAGTTTTTCTTGCTCTATGAAAAGGTGGGAAAATATTAAATTGTGAATTTATTGAATATTGAGGATTAACTCACGTTTTCTCACTTTTTTTCATCCTAACATTGCATCCAGGACTGTAATGTTGCACACATTTAAACTGCGATGACATTTACGGCTTTAAATATTAGCTCTACTGTAAAATGTGACACATTCATATAGAAAACAGACAGAAAACCTTTCTAAACGGCGGTTTCGTCCTGAGGCGTGCTAATGAACACGGATACGTCTCATTAGCATGGATGAACTCCTGTGCTGCCCTGTCATGTGGCTTTGCAGTTTCCCACTTGCTTGTCGTTGCATTTCTGAACAAAGGCCAGATTTGTGCAAATGCCACACTTTTTCCCCTCCCAGTGAAGGCAAAAAAAAAAAAAAATCCCATTATTTCCAGTTGAAAAAGCAGAAGGGTTAAACAAATAGGAGCCTGGAATGGCCTTTTATTATTCTTCAGGAGGCAATGTCTTCTGTTCGAATTTCAAAGAATAATGTTTATCCTTTTAAAAGATAAATGGCGCCTCTCGGTTGTGTCAAAAAAAAAAAAAGTTGAAGTGATTTAACCTTTTGGATTATTCAGCTCAAATTAGGCTTTTCATTTGTGTCTATTAAGGAGTAGGGGAAGCGTATTATTCCATTTATTGTGTTGTTTGGTCGCATAAAGACTTGTACCACATTCTTATTTTGTCTGCACGTCTCCGTGAATTATGTGTGATCAACTGAAAGGATTTGTTGTTGGAGCTGCACTGCGTTAATCCCGCGCCTTTTCTGTAAATTCTGTCACCGAATTTGCTGAGCTTAAGCTTCTCGCTCTCTCACTGCAGCTGGTTCTCCTTGGAGTCCAAGCCGGGGAAGAAGAAGAAGGACCGGGGTCGGATTGAGGTCAGCATCCAGTTCATGAGGAACAACATGACGGCCAGCATGTTCGACCTCTCCATGAAGGAGAAGCCGCGCTCGCCCTTCTCCAAGCTGAAGAACAAGGTGAAAGGTCGCAAAAATGACGGTGGGGGCGGCTACGGCGACACGTCTTCGGCTATCTTGCCTCGCTCTGTCGTTTGCGACCTGGAGCCGAGCGGCCGGCCGGCGGCGACGGAGACGAAGCCGGAGATGAAGGCGAAGCGGGCGCTGCTGTCCGGGGGCCAGAAGCTGTCAGCGGCCCACTCCATGTCCGACCTCATCGGGAACCACTTCCGACCCAAACTGGACTCCATGAACTCCATCGAAGAGAGCGGTGAGCAGCCTGGGGTCAACAATTAGCACTGCAGTGCATAAATGCTAACATATCTGGAAAAATGCTGCTGGGGAAGATTAAATTTACATCATGTTAACACTACATTACATTGATGTTTGGGAAACAACCAATCCTGAAGCAACGTTCATTTTGCTGCCTGCTGATTGGCTGAAATGAGACTGTAAATGTTAGCTTCTGCGGTAAAGCCAAGATGGCTTCTTTGATTGATTACACTTTATTGATCCATAAAGGGAAATTGCTTCTCAGTATTAATGCACAATGAGGCACACTTTGGATGGATGGATGGGTGGATCGATCACTAAGGGGAAATTGCTTCTTAGTTGAAAAACTACTCTATCCAAGATGTTAATTATTAATAAAACATATAAACTTTCAGTATAAATTCAAATATAGTGTGATGTATCTTACTTACTTCACACTATAATTCAGTGTGATGCAAGTAATTTAACTACGACTGAATATAAATAACATCTACCAAGCATCTATAAATGATCTATAAATGAATCCAGAACTAGATATTCAGAGTTGGGCATTGTAGAGTGATGGCTTCTGAACTATTAAATATGCAGTTATTTGTGTTTTTAGAGGGGTCTCTGAGGTCTCTAATAATTCATTTTATTTAATTCTCAACAGATTTCATCCTTATGTACTTCTTTTGCAAAGTGTTTATGTAAAAGTTTTTATTCGCTAATTTCAGTTAAGTAATTACAGAAATTTTAACATTTTAACACAATAAATCGCTTTTCTTTCTTTTTTTCCTTTTACTTCATACATACTTCACAGCCGGAACCTTTGTATTGTGTTTCTTGTACGCCTGTAAATCTGACGCACGAGAAACATCCGCTAACACAGAGCCTTCATTTCTAAATGATTTATTTTTAACAAGTTTCATGAAAACTCAATGAGTAAAATAGTGTTTTGCACCAAAATGAAAACAATAAATATCTTTGTTGTTGCGCTCATACGTTTATTTATTCATTAATTTAGCAACAACAAGGTTTTTTTGTTTAATGGGAAATGTTCATTATTTTTGATTAAAGTAGGATTAATTACAAGCCCTGTAAAAAATGTAATCAAGGACAACCACGAATATATATTTTTCTGTATATAATGTGACAAATCTATTGTAAAATTCAAGAACAGCACAGAAAAAATGGAAAATTTGTTACTAAAGGCCTATAAAGAAAAAGTTACTGTAGCCTAAATGTGAACTCACTAATATTTTGAGGCACCTTTTGAGTCGCACCTGCTGTCCAGTGCACAGGTGGCCATTTTAGTTACAGTTTCCATTAAATCTAACCACTGAAGTGGTTTAGATATATTTCCTCCAGTATTAATAACTGGAGAAAATCTAGAACAAGAAACTCAACATTTATCCAAAACTACTGAGAAACAGGTTGGAGGCTGGGAAAAGTAACCATGAAGGCCTTTGGGTTCGAGGTCCAACATCTGGACTGGGCTGAAAAATCTCCCACAACCTGCTAGGAGGACGTGTTCCAGTCTAACCAAACCAAACTGGAACTTTTTGGGCCACCTTATCACAACACACGGTGGACACAAAAACAGAGAGAACGGCATGTCCTGAGAGAAAGACGCCTCATCTGGAACAAACATTCAAACATGGAGGATCCATGAGGGGAATGTAGAGCTTTGTATCGGCGTTGGCTGATTGGAAAGGAGATTTCCTCACAATCTGGTCGCTTTGGAGAACGTTTGCAGGCACAATATGGGAAACTAGCAGCAAACACTGAGTTATGAATATGAATCAAAAGGAGCTTCAACATAGTTTAAGGTTGTAGAGACTGGATTATAAGTATGGGTTGAAAAAAGGATAATAACTGTTTCAATTTGCTTACATCAGCAAAACTTGACGTTATAACAGAGGTTTAAACGATTGAGATCTTTATGGACAGCTGCGTTTAACAAGGGCTGAAACCAACAATTATTTTAGTAATTGATACATTTATTGACTTTTTTTCCCCCAGATAATTAATCGAATAAAAGATTTTTCTTTTAACCACCTTGTAAAAGAAAGTCATTTTTAACAATATTAAAACTAAATAAAAGATGCAAATAAACAAAAAAAATCTATGAGAAAATAAACATTTTATTGTCTAGAATGCAACATAGTATTCCTTCAGTAAATATGAACAATAATTGATTGATTACATTTAATCCAATTAATTTCTTCAGCCCTACACTTACATCTTTCTTGTGCATTAGAAAAGCATCTAAAGATGCAAATAAACAAATCAATTACTTTTTTTAGATAAGAAAATATTTTACTACCTAAATTAGTTAATGATTATTTCAATAATTGATGATTAATGATTAATCTGAGTAATCGTTTCAACCCAACACTTAAACCTTTCTTGTATGTTAGAAAAGCATCTAAAAATAAAAATAAACAATTAAATTCCTTTCTTGAAAGACAAAAAATATGATTGGTTAAATTAGTGAACAATTGTTTCCATCATTGATTAATCCGATTAATCGTTTCAGCCCTATGCCTTTTTTGTACATTTCAATAGATTTAACGGCGCAAATAAACTACATTCTTTTGTTAAATAAGGAAATAAACATTTTATTGCCTAAAATGCAACAACGTAGCATTCCTTTAGTACATCTGAACAATAATCAATTAATCCGATTCATAATTTCAGCATTATTTTATTATTAAACTGTGCTGTTTAAAAAGTTATGTTTTCTTGCAGCTGGCCTCTCAACACAGTGAGGCAGCAGCAGTTTGTGTTTCCTAACGAGGCGTTGGGCTGTTTGTCCCGTTTAACTTGTTTTTCCTCCTCTTGCAGGAGGTACAGGTGGCCCTCACCGGCGTTCCCAGAGCGAGGTGCCTGGATACCAGGACGGAGAAGCACACAGTGACCCTTTCACTGATATCAGTGACACCCTGCCACAGAAGTATGCCACGCTCCCACGCAACCGCAACCCGTTTGAGGGCGAGCAGGGGCAGCAGCCGTGGGAGCGGGCGGAGCGGAGGGAGAAAAAGGAGAAGGTCAGCCTGCTGGAACGCGTGACGGGGAAGAAGGAGGGCCGCAGGGCCGGCAACGGGGGCCGATCGGGGAGCTCCGGAGACCTGCGCTCTCCAAACCCGTTCAGCGCCGACGCCGCGGCCGACACCAACCCGTTCAGCTTCAGCTACAAAACCAGGTAGTTGGGCTTCGTCGGAGAGTTGTGGTTTATCTGAGTGGAAGGTGTCATTAGCGGCTCTTTAGAGTAGCAAAGCCCTTTGAGCCGCAGTAATGAGATCCTCTGCTGAGATACAGCGTCCAATTAACCACTTATCTCCGCTGGTCCATCGTCTTCTGCTGCCGCCGCTGCCAGGCACCGGTCACAGCTGTGCACAAACCTCACAGATGTTTAATTACTTCATCTAAGAAACCTTCTGGCACGGCTCAAGTTTATCGATTCGATCAAATTTTTGGAGATTTAGGTTTTGGAAAATCTAGATTTTTGTTTTTCTTACCATTGATCTCCTTTGGTTTCCGTAGTTCAGATTGAAGTCAACACACACAGGGAAAGGAAGAGGATTACACTGGAAAAAAATAAAAAACTTTGACATTTTTTCTCAGAATTTGACTTTAATCTCAGGATTCTGACTTTAATCCAGTTCCGAGATCAAAAGTCAGAATTCTTCCTTTTTCTCATAGGGCGGCCATCTTGACTGACAGGTGTGTTTTTGAATTTAGGTCAACAATATGACGAAGTATTAAGGCCAGACTATGATTTTTTTTTTTATTGCAATAATAAATTCATGACATTAGGACAATAAAGTTGTAATTATATGAGAACAAATGAAAATTAGGAATGTTAGTAACTTGTGAAGCTGTGCCTTGGTATAAGTTTTACAAATAAATGTTAATGCTTAATCTTTTATCACATTTGTATTAAATTGTTGCCAATAGCAGGACTTTGAAACAGTCATGCACAATTATTCAGAAGGATTGTTCTTTAAATGAAGAGCAAAACAAATTAATACAAACAAATCTGAAAAAAAAAAAAACAACTTTAATAATGAGACCTTTCAGTTCCAGTTCAATAAACAAACAAAAACCCAAAATGTTCAAAATCTATTGACTATTTTTGGATTATTTAATTAATAATTGGACAACAAAAGGTGTTTCAGATTCTAGGTAGAACATATTTACAGACAAAATATTTTTCATCTGAAAAGAATCAAAATGTTTATATGAATTGTACAGTTTTAGGTTAAATGCTGCTCTAAATATGTTATTTCTGTTAGCTGATTAATAAACTGCAGTTACAAAAACAACAATAAAACTTTTTTTCCCATTTGATTATTAACGTTCCTCTTCGGTATTTCAGTGACAACAAGCAGACAGGAAACGTGGACGGCCTCTTTGGGCAGAAGAAGAAGAAGAAGGACATTTTTGGCAAAAAAAATGTAAGAACAACAACTTCTTCATCGGTTTCCAGTGACATTATTGCTAAATTGTCAGCTTCACCTGACAGCAGCTGTCATAAATGATCCCAGTGAATGTGAACTCGTGAGTTTCGCTCAACGCCGCAGCAGCTGACACAGATCAACTCGGCCTCCGAACGCTCAGCCGCGCCGTTTGGCTAATTAGCAGCTGCACCCGTCGGTCAGCGCGTCCGATCGGATCGTCAATGGAAGTGGTGTTAAATTTCAGGGCCGGGCGGTCATTTTCATTCTCTAATTGCGCCATTTTTGTTGTGACAGTGAATGGAAATGACGTGTGCATCCCTTTAAATAGTTACTACATTTGAAGATCAAGCTAGTTCTTAGGTCTTAAAGTGTCTAGCAGGAAATAACAGAGTACTACACAGCAGAAGAGTCGGGTTGAGGGTTGTGGGGGGGGCAGCAGCTAAAGTGATGCCTAAATGAGAAGGAGAATGCTGATAATGGCTTTCCTCACCTTGCTTTGTGGGTGTTGAGGGCTGTCGTTATCCACACATGCGTCCCCCGTGCGTGCCGCTGCCAGAAATGGCAGCTCCCATTTCCTCTGCTTCAAGGCCCTAATTAACCACACACAGGATGGGAGAGGGGGGGCAGTGAGAGATTTCAAAGAGCTCAGCTTTTAGATTCTCAAAGCTGAGCTCATTAGAAACTGTAATGACACAACTGGAGAATGCCAAGTGTGCGCCTTATCTCCTCCTCACTACTGATCGGAGGGAAAAACGGCCATCATTACTTCGCCAGTTCATGGTCATTCCCAGGCCTTTTGTCAGCAGCCAGATTATTACGCTGCGCGTGTGTTTAAAGAAAAAAAGATATTCTCCGTCTCTGCTGCCTTCAACACTGCAAAAAGGCAAAATCTTAACAAGTATCTTTATTGTACTTTGAGTGTAAATATCTTACTACTGCTGCAATAACAAAAAATAACTCGCAAGTAACTTTTCTTCAAGAAATGTGAGCTTGTTTTAACTAAACAATTTATTAATATTGATTATTTAGTACTAGCTATCAGCAGAGATGCACCGATCTAATATCAATATCTGCATTGGTCACAATATTGCAGTAATGCTTGGTTCTCTGAGTGACGCCATTCTTTATTATTTAATTTACATTATATTTAAAGCTCCTAATTTCACTTTCAGATACTGCATGTAACAGTATCTGACGTCTTCTGTTCTCGAAACCTTCCTCATTTAATTTCAATGGCGGATATTTAATTTTGGTCATCGTGGCAACGCGGCAGCATTGTTCTGCTATTGGAGGCGATAAGACACAGGTGAGCGCTCCAGCTCCAGGTCGCTCTGTGCGTTGTCTTTGGAGGCTGGTGGGGAGTGCAGGCTGATAAGTGAGGTATTTTAAACAGGGTGGAGGTTTTCGCTGCTCGGTCCGTCTGTGGGAGGAAGATCAGCGCCGAGGCGATAAAGTAGTCCCTCATTAAAAACCATTACGCCAGAGCATGAGCTGCTCCCCTCAACATTTCATTGGCTGTTTATTAACCAGAACTTTAACAGTCTGGCTGCGTTTATCTCCTCATGAAGGCTTTGTGTAGTTTTGGCAGCAGTTTCACTGAAAACTCTGGTCAGTTGGTTTGATTCCTTTAGAAACACCAAACATTTTGAAATGTGTCTGACATTAAATGCATTGCCTCAAGCCTGATGTCTGCATCCATCAGTCAGAAAGGCCACGACATGAATCTACTCATTACAGAAGAAACGTTTTCTAAACTGAAAGTCTGCAGATTATTTTGGCCCAATTTTTTAAAAACCATCAAAGTTTATTGAGGATTTACAGAAGACCTTTCTACAGTATGCATGGATGGCCAATAGATGGATTGGTTGATTGATTGGTCCAATGGAAGAATAGAACAGACCTGAGACATTCGTCTCGTATCTTGAACGTTTCGTTGTAATTATGTAGAACCATTTTTTTAAAAACTCGTTTCTTGTTTTCCTTCAGGTGGCACCGCCGGACACGGCAGCCAACTACAGCAACCTGACCTTTGACGAGGTCGTCCAGGAACTCATCAAGCAGAAGGAAGTGGTCCGGAAGAAAGACGCGCACATCCGGGAGCTGGAAGACTACATCGACAACCTGCTGGTCCGCGTCATGGAGGAGACGCCCAGCATCCTACGGACTCCCTACGAGCCCAAAAAGAAAGCCGGTAAACTCTCAAAAAAGAAGAGCTAAAAACGAAAACAGTGGATGAAAAGTCGTTAATAAAAGTTCAGAAGGAGATCGGGGGTCAAGGGTCGATCAAATTCAAGCAGCAGCTTTACTTTAACTTCCTCTTTTAATTGAAATGTTGGGGTTGCTTTTATATTTGTTGGTGTACTGAAAGACAAACGATTCATTGATGTTTCAAGTCAAGATGTGAGTTGAGCAGGTTTTGGTCTGGATTATTTTAAGCTCTGTAGTAATTTATTGCACATACATTTGCCATAATCGGCTGCGATGCTTCCAGACTTGTTTACCGGACGCGTTAGCTGCAGTTACGTTACAAATGAAGCTGTTTACAATCGATTTCAAACATTTTAGACCGGCAGGTCTGTCCTCTACAGATATTCCTAGACTGACTGGAAGATGTTTCCCAAGAACAAATGTTTGTGTTTTTTAATGTTATGAGTTGGAGGGGTTAAAACTTCACTTGCAATAAGTGCAATATAATCACTACGGAAACATGTTGCTTTACAACCTGCTGGTATTTCTCTTGTTTACATTTGAATCGTATGTTTGAGTTAAACTTGCCTCTTCCTGTTGATCTGATTGGTCGTTTCCTTCAAAGCTCTGCTGACGATTGTATTAATGGTACACATGTGGATCTATGCTGCACATATCTTTATTTATGCTGCACAATCCTTTATTTATTAGTGTTTTATAGCTCATGAATGTTACTCTAATCACTGAAACGTACTGTTGGTGCAAATCAAATATAATTTTTCCCAAGGTGTTAAAAATGTTCTTTTCTTTCAAGTGTCTTGAAAGAAAACACTTAGTTGGTTGCATCTTTATGATCACTCCTGATTTTGAAATGTTTGCTTCATTTTCTGGATGTTGGTTTCTAAAACGGAGACAGAAGATCTCGCAAAACTTCTGTAAGATAAACTGAAGACAAACCGATATTGGAGCTTTAAGTATCGGCTGATACAGAGATTGATCCATCAAGACAGCAGCACAAATCACACATATAGGGTTCAAACTGGTGCTTGAAATTCATGAAATGCTTGAATTTCTATTCTGTGTTGTCAGGGTTTGGAAAGTCCTTGATTACTTTGTAAAATTCTTCAAAGTCTTTGGTCTGGTGCCGAAGTTATTCAAACTCCACAGTTTTGCATTAAACATCATTTACAGTTGAAACCAGATTGTCAAAGATAATAAAATGACAGATACACATTTTTCCTCGATGTCTGAAGTTAAAACAGACTAAACTGTTCTTGTTTTAGGTCAGTTGGAATCATCAAAATCATTTCTATTTGCTAAATGCCAGAAAACTTAGCAAGAACATTTTCTGGAGATTTTTTTGCAACTTTCTCAGGTGTATAAGGTAATGTGAGACATTTCAAAACATAAAATTTTGTTTCATTTTAGTTTACCTTGACCCACACATATAGGGAGGATATGTAAAAAATTTTTGGATGATAAATTGTCCCAGAAGCCATTGCAAAAAACAATAATATTGATATTTTGAAGCCTATTTCAGGTAACATAATAGTATAATAATACAATAAAACATTCTCAAAGATCATTAAACAAATATCTAAAATAAGCAAAACAACAAATAAAATGAAATAATGAAGTCTGTAAACAAAATTGAAGGGCAATTTTGTTTACACGGACAGAGACAAAAGCACTGGACTGAAGACTTTTATCACCCAATATTTCATAGAAAGAGAGAAAAACGATAAAATCATTCCAATGGAAATTAGTGAGTTCATTTTAATTTATCATGCAGCTTATTGCGAAAGGCCTAGTTTGAATAGAAATTCCTTGTTCAGAGACTGTCAGGAAAATGACAGTAAGGAGGTGGTTGTTTTGAAGCAACAGATCGAATTTCTCTTTGCCAGCCACATGGAGAGACATCAGTACGTTGATTAAGTGTCTGACAACTATATAAACTTGTGTGGACAACACAGTGAGAGGCTTCTCTGGTCATAAACCCTGTGAGCTAACAGAACCGTTAAACAACTAAAAAAGAACCTATTAATTGAATTTGAATTTGTTTACATAACATGCGCCTATCAGTTTGATTCGTTATCAAACTGATATCAAACTGATTTATTGACCCTGGAGACACATGGACTCATAACCATAATGTATGGGAGCCAAACGCTTTATATTTATCTAACTGACACACAAGTTACAATTTAACACTTGTTTGTTTCTTCTGGTTTAAACGTTAAATTAAAGTCACCATTAAAACACAGAGCAAACTTACAAAATCAGAGTGAATTATTCTGAAGCTGGAAATCTGGTTGCTAGTGTTGCAGGTGGATCTGGCCCTAATGGGTTAACTCTGCCTTTACTGTGCCTCCGTATTAATCTGCTTTTTCTCTTAACATTCCTCAGACTTTTACACTTTCTGAGTCCTAACGGCTCATTTGTTCATAATTGTTAAGGGTAGAAACACTTTTAGATGTCATTTAGTTCAGATATAACACTGTTCACTCATATTTTGATGTTTTATCAGCTTTTTCTTACCTCTGTGATGCTAAATAACATGGTTTATGTTATTTAAAGAAACTCTTTCTAACTCTGTTTCTAATCGAGAAGTGTTAAATATGTGGCTGTTCAGCGAGTGGAGCTGAAACGGACGGACATTTTATTTTTTTTTAAAGATAAGGGTCTCAATGACAGATTTACATCTGCAATTGAAATGTGCAGTGCATCTATCATTTTTATTTTACTAGCCATGTTTTTCTTTTTCTTTCATTTTAAACATTCAGCAACCTCTTACTCTAAAACCGATCGGACCATTTCCACTCAAATAAAGTAAGTTACTAGAGAAAATCCTTGTTTTTGCTGGAGGGAAAAGACTAAAAGTAGAACGGATTCGACCCAAATGTTGAGAAGCTGTTCATTTCGTTTTTATTAAGGTTAAGGTCTTTTCTGAGCTACAGAAACAACATTCTTCATCAAGACGTTAAAGCACATTAAATTTATTAGTGAGCAAGTAAAAAGAAAAGGACTCAAAATGAAGTTATTTTGCATTTTTAATTGGGGAAAAAACAAAAAATGTCCGTTGAATACTTTTAACCTGACAATTTTGGCTTTATTTTGTTGTAAAATGTTTGGACACCCCTGGTGTATATAGTTAATGTGCTTTATCTACATTATAACTACAATTCACTGTGTCCAGTTTTATCAATTTATCAATAATCTGCAGTACTTTCCAAAAGTATTAACACCTGTTGAACTTTTCCACGGTTTCTTCGATTTAAACCACAAAACTTATTAGTATTTAGTGGGATTTTATATTGGGGTCCACTGATAAATCGTCGCAGTGTGATCAACAATAGTCACCCCACTGTTGCCAACTTTGGCACTTTGTTGCTATATTCTGCAACTTTTTAGATAAAAGAAAATCAGAATCAGCAGATCAGACTTTTTAAAGATTGGCCTGAAAACTGCATTCAGCGCAGAGATTAATTTTAAAATGATAATTGTGCAAATGAAACTCTTTCTTAGACGGTTGTGTTTGTATTTAATCCTCTAATTTAATACTATATAGAGCAGGTTTTTGTGTTTTGAACAGCTTAACATACAGTTGAAACCAGATATTTACACACACTGAATAAAAAGAGACATTTTTTCCTCACTGTATTGAAGTTAAATTTGACCAAACTTCTCTCTTTTTAGCTTAGTTAGAAACACCAAAATTATTTCCATTTACTAAATGGCAGAAAACATGGCAAGTATTTATTTATTTTTTACATTTACAGAAGTCCTGACTTTCACAAGACAGACTTTTTAACCCTGATATTGACCAAATTTGACAAAAGTTACAAAGAAATTTCTAAAAATTTTCTGGCATTTAGCAAATACAGATAATTTAGTAATTCTAACTAAGTTAAAACAAACGGTTAGTCAGATTAATATTTCAGAGTGAGGGGAAAAAAATCAAAAAATCAAACACACAATGAACTGAAACTTGGATTAAATTAATGGTCTGCAATCGGTGGCTCTTATAAAAACAAACAGGAAATGTTGCTACAAAAATGTTTGTAGCTTATATAAAAGCTACAAAAACTTTAGTACTTTTTATATAAGTTCTTAAGCAAAATCTACTTTTAACTAAAACAAGCTTTTAAGAGTAACTGACTTCAAATATCCAACCATCTTTCTTTATTTTCCATATTTATAGAAAAAAGTTCACCTCATTTTGTAATGTGTTTTTTATTTCATAATAGAGGATTCTGTTCTAAAATTTGAAAATATATAAATGTTATGTTCATTTGTTTTGTAGGGACATATTTAATAAATCGTCATTTGTGATGAGTTTTATTTTTTTAGAAAAAGCTGCCAACTTTTTCTAAAAAGTTTTTTGTTTGTTTGTTTTTCTTGTACTTTCATCTATTTCTTGTTGGTTTAAAGTGAACTGGTTGAAATGTTGGACCTTTACACTGTCAGCACAGCAAAAACGCAAAACTTTACAGAGTATTTTTGGTTTAGCTTCTAGTGTAAATATCTTAGTACACGTGAAGTACAAGAAAACAAACTAACGAGTAACGAATATTGATTAAAAGTACTGGTTAAATTGGCAGATTACTTCAGTTTATAGCACTTAAAAATAATTTGCCAGTTGGTCTAGAACTGGGTTGCTAGGCAACGGGCTGGGCTTGGCTGGCGTTGCCAGGTAACGGCACATGGCCAGTTGTTTGTGAATTGTTTGTTGTGAAAATAATCTGCATTAAACAATACTAGGAATTATTCCCTTAAAATTTTGCTGAAATGTTACCTGTTAGCTGTTTTTATTTCAAGTTTACTATGATATTTACTTTGATATTTGCTATGATATTTTCACTACCAAAATGACCAAAAATACTTGGTAAGATTTTGTGTTTTTGCAGTGTGACGCCTCCTCACTGGTCAGATTATCCTCCAGTTCAAACATTTGACTGGTTTCCATTCACATATTACTTTCTGCTGCTGTGAAATCGTCGTTTTGCTGCTCTGCGATCGTTTTCTCCGACTAGACGCCAAAATCTCCCTGTACTGAATGTATTCTGCTCTTCTTTTGTAAAGTGGAAACACTATGAAGGCCGTTGACACGCTTGCCTTTAAAGTATTGGGTTCATCCTGTTCTCTCGCTAATGTCACACCCTTCATTCAGGATTGTAAATGAATGAGCTTCTGCTGGAACTGATTTGTTTTGTTTTTTCTGATGCCAAAAATGTCGGAGTTGGTGTGAGTATGATGTGATGCTATTTTGCCTGCACACTCTAGCTAAAACTGTAATTTTATTTAGTTCTCTTGTTTTTTTGCGTGTTCTTGGGCCTTTCTGAACTCTTGGTACTTCCAATGTACATATTGTGTAGATGATTTGTGACTTTCAGTCATTATTGGGGATTTTTCTGCCTACTTGAGGACCACATTTCAAAATATGGGGGATGAAACTGGCTTATAAGCGAAATGAATGCCTGTATGAATTTTTGTCAGACTAAACGTCGTGGTGATTGTGGAACAGGTTGTTTACCCGCACAATCTCCCCCAAAGCCTGATTGCTTTGCTTTAATGACAGAATGTAAAAGAAAAGGTCTGACGACGTTTTAATGTAGAATAAATGTGGACCCTGAGGTTATTTAGTTCAAATGAAAGCTGAAGGAGGGGGGCGGCGGGGTGACTAGTTCAAATTAATTAATTTTGCCTGTCATTTCTTTGTTTTCTTTTAGCTTGATTATTGCATTTGCTTTATGCTTCTGCATAATTGTCTGCTTTTGTAGACGTCAAACTAAAACACAAATCTAAATGTCACTCATTTTGCACAGCGAATGTAGAGGATCCACTCTGCAGGGAGTCTGAGCTGCATCATGATTTGTTTATTTATTTTATTCATTAAATGTTTATTAGCACCACTAGTAGAGATGTGTAAAAAGCCTTAAAATAAATCAAAAACTCTAGCTGGATGATAAATTGACCCAGAAGTTATTAAAGTATAACAATTATATTGTTATTTTGAGACAATTTTAGTACAATATAATGCAAGTTTGCCCTTTCAAAGACTAATAAACTTTAATTTCCTAAAGAACAGTTAACACTGGAGCTGGAAGATATTGCAAGTGTCTAAAGTAACACACAATAAAACAATAAAACAGAAATAGACACCTCACACAACCAAAACCACAAATAAAATGGATTTCGTCTTCCTTGTCAACAAAATTTCCCTTCAAAATTAATCAGCAGAATGTAAATTATCAAGCTCATTTTAATTTATCATGAAATTAATTGCTTATTTCAACAGGCTTAGCTGTTGCATAATCTCACAGATTAAAAAAAAAAAATCTAACTTTTAATCTGAGTTCAGTTATTCTTGGCAAAATTATCACATTTCCAGCATTCCTAACAATTCCTATGACATAAATGGAACTGACGCAGTTTTTTTTTTTGTTTTTACATTTTTTTGAGGTTGATGAAATTTGTGACTCCCTGCTTCTCTGGGTGTAAATAACTTTTACTCCCAGAGTCTTTTTACACACATTTCTAACAGGTGCCAATAAACATGAAGGACGCTGTAGCTTTCAAATACACTAAGCACTGAAAATGTTTGGATGTTTCTGCTTAAAGCTACCTTCTGTCATAAAAGATGAAAGTTAATCACAATACTTTGTGGTGTTTATTGTGGAAAATGTTGATGTTGATGACAAAACTGCCCAGTTTCCCATGAGTAAGTTCAGTATGCCAGTTACATTAAGGCGAGGTTAGGGGCTAACATCAGCTTTTTTTAATGGTACACTAGTAGAATATGGAGCTGAATGTCATTCCTGCATGTCTGTCACATGTTTTTGTATTTCACATCTGCCAGATTTTGTGGCTTTTCCTTTATTTCCTGCAAACTAGCTTCACTTTTATCAAATGTCATCCAACCCAGGTGTAGTTGGTGAAACTCTGCGAGCTGGTTGACAAGTTTGGAGGTAAATTAATCTTTTTTTTTTTTAAGAAAAACTTTTACTTTACAACCAGTATGCAAGAGTTTTATCTGTGAACGTTTGAGGACAAGAATGTATTCCTCTTTGTAGAAACACACAGAGCTGCTGGAAAACTCTGTATTGACAACCTTATCAGGCTGTTTCAGGTTATCTGTAAAGAATCAAAAGCATTCTTGAGAATCTGGTGATGTATTTCTTAATATTCACTATTTCTTCACGTGCTTTAGACCTCATCACCACCTGTGTTTCACAAGATTGTAAATGTTCTTTTCAATAAAGTCACTGGAAAATTTTTTTTTTGCCGTTTCCCATTGTATACAAGATATATATATATATATATATATATATATATATATATATATATATATATATATATATATATATATATATATATATATATATATATATATTTCTAGGCATGAAAATGAAAAGATTACAACTTGTTAATGTTTTTTGTACAAAATGATTGGTGTTGTTGTCTAATGTTAACTAGGAATGCAACTAATTAATTGTTACTTGATCGATAAGATCAATCAACTTTTGATTAACTCTTCTCGCACTCAAAAAGCATACATTTTGTAACATGACATATTTTCAGCATTTTAAGTGAAATAATCTGCCAGTGGAATTAGAACTGGGTTGCTAGGTGACGGGCTGGGCTTGGCCGGTGTTGCTAGGTAACTCAGAATTAGCACTTTCTCATCAGTGTTAAGGAACTATTGACCTAAAACAAGCTCCGATTTTATGCTGAAAAGTTGCTTGTAAGTTGGTTTTGCCTTATTTCAAGTGTAATAAGATATTTGTGGTAGAAACTAGAACTAAAGTACTTGGTAAATTAACTAATCGAATGCAGACAGCCATTTATTAATATTTTAACAGGTTAATGGGTTTTGTCTTTTAGATTCTGCTACAGCCGGCCCTTTGAGGACATTTAGAAACTTGAAATGAAAACGAGTTTGACCTCCAGTGTCTCCCTGACAGAGGCTGCTTGTAATTAGGGCTTTTATTTAGGTGTCACCTGTTGAACTTGGGAGTCATCCTCACACGTTGACCGATTGGATTTCACAGCACCCGTCTCCTTTGCGGCGGCGGCACGTGGCGCCTGAGGGCCTGCTGAGCTGATGCCCATTAGCTCATTGTCCATTATGTATCACCTTCCAGTAATCTGAGGAAATATCAAACAAACACGCTGTGTAAAATTGTGAGGGTACAAGACGCAACGCGTGCCAGAAGGGCCGCCCACAGGTCGGCGGCGTGGCCCTTTAAATATGGATGGGCGTCGGGACGGGGATCGGTGTCACACCGCACGCGTCTGCAGCATCATGGAGAAACTCAGCAGATGGATGAGGTGTTTGCAGGGAGGAAGGCAAACCTGCTGGATGATCGAGGGCCAGATGTCAAGGTTAACCCTTCAGACTCCCAGGAGGGGCGGACCCCGCCCTCATCTGTGGCTTTGTTGGCTCAGGTAAATCAGGTGTCACACACCAATGTTGTCTTTTATTGATGCTATTGTCTGACTTTGATAGGTGCCACACGTCTGGTGAACTAAAAGCCAGATGACAGCCAGTAAAAGGAGAATCTGTCAACAGATAAACAAAAAGGATAAAGACAGGGCTAAAGCTAACTTTTTTTCTTTCTCTTACATTTTTAAACATATAAATTAAACATTTTAAAAATTAAACATTTCTTACACTGAGATGCTTAACAATTTTTAACTGCTTATTGAATAAATAAAGTGATGTTTTTATGCACAGGTCATTATAGATAGAAAAAAATTTCTGTCAAAAAACTTTTGAAGATGAAGCTCTGAAAATCAACATTTTTTACTTTGAAACTCTGAAATTACAAAGTTTTTTTCTAGGAAAATTCTGACATTGATCTCAAAAATTTTAGTTGCTTTTCTTAACAACTGAATTTTTTTTCAAGCAAATTTTTGACTTTTGAAACTGAAATTTACAAGTTTGTTCTAGAATATCAGTGAAATTAATCTCTAAATATTTGTTTTATTTTCTAGCAGATTTTTAACTTTTGAAACTCAGAAACATAACATTTTTAAATGTGTGATTTTAATTTAATTTTGCCCGTTATCCCACATTTTATTTTGTTTTCAAACATTTTTATAGATATTAACTTTAGAGAGAAGAAACTGTTGCAAAACAATCTGTAAGCAGATATTAAACACTTTTGTATTAAAATTTTTATTTTGTATTGTTTTGATGTAATATTCTAATCTTAAATAGCTGTCAGCAGAAAAATTATAATTAAAAAAGGTTTGAAAGAATCAATTTGTGTTTAATTAATCTACTTTTTTTTTTTTTGTGAAATTAGTTGAAACATTCAATAGTTTTCTGATTTATTGAGATGCCTTTGTAGAGAAATCCTGGAGGGATTTCAGTTGATTTTACTTATTCAGTTTCATTTTTGCTACTAATTTGTCTTTTATTAATGCAGGTCAGATTTTTTTTGAGATCCCAAATTCATCTTTAAGAGAGATCTGTTCACACAAACACTGGATCACAGCTGATAAAATAAAACCAGTGATGAAGATGTGAACCATATGCACCATAAGCAACAGCAGATGTCCTCCTGCCACTTCCAAATAAAGGGAGAAGTATGAATTCACTGTTTAATTTGCTGTTTTAAACCAAAACAAGGACGTCTGATCATATAAATGAGTCTGACGAGACCTTAAACAGAAATAACGGTAATTTCAGTTGAAACAAACTCCCTCAGAAGTGTAAATCAGTGGTAAAAAGTTCCCGGATTTTCCCAGTCAGCTGGGTCTCAAATTATCAACATGTCCAAACCAAACGGGAACACGCAGTATAGATGAAGAAAAACATCAAACCAATCTGTTATGAAAATAGAAATTACACAACAAAAGAAATGGAAGACAGATGGACAGAAGCAGGAGTCGACCGCTAAACAGAGGAAAACAAAGATCCAGAGAGCTAAAGCAGCACAGTCATGATGATGGAACGAAAACTGGGATTTAGTGACGAATCCTTAGCCTGCATAGCCAAGGAGAAGATGCTGGAGCGTTTGGTTTTGGTGCCATTTAAAATAACTCAATGAGGAGATCACAGATGCACTAATAATTGATTGATTAATAATCCTATTTGGTGACGGTGAAATCATTTTTTTATGGGTCGTAACACTAAGAATGTTAAAAGTTTTCTTCAAGACAGGCAGATCAGCTCAGTGGCGTGGCCAGAAAACAGTCTGGATCTCAGTCCAGATGGAAATTTATGATGGAAACTAAAAAAAACAAAAACATGGTGCGTTTAAAAAGAGACTTTATCCTACAGAGCTGATCTGTCAACACCAACATGAGAATGTTGTTTTTTATTAGCAAAGTCCTCAACGAATCCAAGCCAGAGAAAGTGCAGCAGAGACTGGAATGGCTTTTTAGCCATCCCATATTTTTCCCTTAACTTTGAAAAAGATTTCAAAATGGTTATTTATGTTGTGTCTGCAATATTTTTTTATCGACAAAGTAAGACTGGCTGAAACTTCCATGTTTTAGCCAGTATAGTAGATTCCTGCCTACTTGAGACTCAGTATTCACAGAGGAGCGAAACGTAGCTCGGAAATCTGAAATGCCTACGAATAATACTTAATACTTTAAGGAGCAAACTTTAGTAATTTCGCCATGGGTAAATTTATTTGGCGTTTCAACCAAATACTTCCGGACAGGACATCGTCCATTAACCGTTATAGCAGGAACCTGCGGACGCCATTACTGGGATGCACTCAGTCACGTCAACAAAACCAAACTGTTCTGATGTGGGACAAGCGTGAATCCTTCACAAAAAAAGGTTTTATCGCCCTTATTTATTTATTTTTTCTATCATATTTATACGATACGAAGTCTTTAACGTTGATAGCTGCTCTAAAGTAACTTAAAAATGAATCAAACATGAACCGTAAGTGTTCTGGTTGACCGCAGTGACGGACGTTGAGAAGAAGTTGTTGCTGTCGATCCGTGAGGAAACGTCTGTGTCGCCGTTAAAACGTCACATAATGTGTTTTCAGCTAATCTGTTAGACATGCCAAGACGAAAAGAATTAATGGAAAAGAAAATTTTACTGGAAGGTCGACTGAAGCGATCCATTCTCGCCAGCAAAGCTTTTATTGTGATAGTCTACTTCCGCTAATTTTCACATTAGCAACTGTTTCAGCTAGGAACCTAAGTATTATGTTAGCAAGCTAAATATTTAGTTTGGAAAATAAATACTCAGTTTGAAAATTGTTTATTTTAAAAGTTCAATATTTAACTTAGCTTTAGCTTGGAAATAAATATCTGGTTAGTAGGTATTGTTACGGGTAAGGGTCAGTCGTAACAGGTATCCAAATTCCTAACTATTTATTTAGCGTTGCTTGAGGTCGCGTGTGAAGTTTCCACAGTCAGTGATGGTTGGTTCCGCATGTTATCTGCTTGTTCTGGTTCGCTGGGCTTCCTGAAGTCCACAGTAAACGTCTTGCTTCCAACGACTGACAAACTTTATGGAGTTGCTGATTTTATTTTCCAGGTACCAAAAGCTGGTTCAATGACTATGGCGCTCCTGTTCAGCGAACTCCCCTGACCTTTAACCCCAGAGAAAAGCTATGAGCTGTTGTCAAGATGAAGATGAGAGATCCAGACCCAAGAAGGCAGATGACCTGAAGGCTGCTATCAAAGCACCCTGGACTTCCTTTACACCCACGCAGAACCACAGGTCATGGTGTACTGATGCACTAATTCATGCAAGAGGAGCCCAACCAGGTAACATGGAAATGTACAGACTTTTCGGATGCCAGACATTTGTGCTCAAAACATCAGTTTTGGCTGGTCTAAATTTCTGAGACATTGAATTTTGGGTTTACTTGAAAGCCATAATCGTAAAAAATGCAAAAGATGACTGGCAAGAAATATAGCATATTTATGCAATATTCTAATGTTTTTAGATGTACTAGCACACACACATATATGTCTACATATATAGTTGTCTAAATGTTATGTTTGAAAGGTTTACTTTGCAGCCTTGATTTGCGGCGTTCCCAGCAGGCCAACCTAGAGGCATGCAGACGGCTCAGTGAACGGGCCATATTAAAACATCACTGCTATAGCTTGCTAAAGCCATGCTAAAACTGGAGTAATACAATCAATCAATCAGTCATCTCCTGACTTCACAGCGCAGGAGAGCTCTGCAGGAATGCTGCTAAGCTGCAGATGTACCAGCCAAATTACTCCAGAGGGGAATTACCAGGCCATAAATCCAGACGTCAGAGAAGATGGCTACAGCTTACTTCACGGTAAAGAAATCTGAGTTGTTTTTTATGGTTTTGGGATGTGCTGATTTTGTCTTCACTCTGGTGTGGTTTAAACCAAATATTAAATTGTATATATACCTTAAAATGCCACAGTTGGTTGATTAGAGGTGACCTATAATGCTTCCTTGAATATGTTACGGTTAGATCTATAGGATATATATACAAAATAACATCCTAGATAATGAGATGTTAGTGTGCTCAGTTTCAGAATAAACTGTCTTAGGGCATCTTGTCACTCTTACATCCAAATAAGCACAACAAAATGGCTGTAAACAGATGCACAATTATACAACCATTCATGTTTGAAAAGCAGAGGTTGTGCCTCCTGTACAACCAACAAGAATGCAGAGAGTGATTTCTGGATTGTAAGTCAACAACAAAACAGTTTTCTTTTCCAGTAGTCGTTATACAGCAGTAAAACCAGCGGATCAAACGCATTCAGAACTCTGCTGGGGTTGCTAGGTAACGGGTTGAATTTAATGGTTTTGCTAGGGGCTGTTTTGTGACATTACATTCAGGAGGTTTCTGAAACGATTCCTTTTTCAGACATCAAAAAATCAATATTATTGCCAAAAAAAAACCCTGGATGTTTTTATTTTAAGCGCTTTTAGAAGTTGTTTTTAGAAGCAGTAGAGACCCAAATGAAAGTGCAAAAACAAAATGCAAATTTTGCATAATAAGTTCTTTAATACTTTGTTGATGCGTTTTTTATTTGTATTTGTTTCTATATTTTGTAAGTTTATGATCAAATGATGGATTGCATTCTTGGATTATATTTTTAGGAGCAGCTGAGACCCAAACGGAAGTATAACAAAAATATGCGAAATGTGAATTTTGCATAATAGAGCCCCTTTAAAATCTGGTTATGATAAAGTTTGAAGCCAGCTCTTGTTCTGCCTCCTTATTCATAAATCGGAAGCATGCCGAGTTATAATTTGGAGTGGATTTCAGGAACATTCTTGCTGCTGCAAACAGTTTCAATTTGTAATGTAATTGTGCTGTAAGTAGCAGGCAAACAACAGACACACAGTCTAGTCAACACAACACAGTAACCACTGGCACCAGCTCGCTGGCAGGTGCTGGGAGTCATTATTGCTAATTAAGATGTATAAATATGCTGTCTGGCACTTGACTTCTCATTTGCAGAGGGATAGGTTTTTTTCCCCCCACCCATCAAACTCAGAAAGCGCCAAGGTAGACAAGGTGAGGGCATGCGGTTCTGGTCGCTGCAGTGTGTGCTCTGTGGGCACACTTCAGCTCAGCTGGCAAACATCTGACTGCTGCCGGCGGCTGCCAGCAGCTAAACAAGCCCAGGTTTGAGGGGAGAGAGTTGCACGTTTGGGCTGAGCTTTGCAAAGTCTGCCAGTGCGTTGGAGAGACTGGTTCCCCATTCACAGCCTCTCTTTGAACTGGTGGCTTCACAGACGATGACAACGGCCAGATAAGAGTCAGAGCTACAGGCTGATGTCTGTGCAACCTGTTGGCCCGCTTGTTAAACAATTCAAATGACTTACACCATCTTCAATTACAGTTTGACGCCTTCGGATCAGCTGATCTTCAAGTGTACCATGGAAGAGTAGAGATGTTGAATTGTGTGTTGTTAAGTGAAAACAAAGCCCTAAAAAACATATTTAATTTAGATCCTTTAGTAAAACAGCAAGAAAACAAAGTAATGCAGAATTTTCTGGACTTGTAGAAGAACTCTTGCTAGACGGGACTTTAATCTACCTCTGGTTTGTTTGTCTAGAAAGTCTGGTTTGTTTGGGAGGTGAATACGTAATCGACTAATAAAATTAGTCCACCTACAGACCTCGGTCTTACAGGTGCTTGCTATTGCGGCTGGCTAGTCTGAAGGAGTAGAAGTTTGTACAGTTGATTGATTGCCATGGGAGATTAAAGTATTTATAAAACATTCTTCACAGAATCAAGGCTACACTCCAGGTATGTTTTTGATGGGGGAATAACATTATAACATGATGTAAAACAAAAAAACAAGTTCATTTTACAGAACACTGCCCCTTTAAATCACAAATTCAAACTTGATATTTAAGCTGAATTGGCTGTGGAAAAACTTTTCCGATCCATTCAGCTACTCAGCCTATCAGCATATCAGAACTGTGCAGGCCCTTTCCCAGCCTCCTCTGTTTTTAAAGTGTCACACAGTGGCATGAAGACCCGTCAAACCTTAAAGCTGGTGAGACGCGGGCCTGCCTCTGTGGACTCCTTTGTGCGGGGTGTAAAACACTTCGAATTTGCAAGTGAGATGAGTTGTCAGGCTGCGCAGACATGCAGGTGGCTCAATTTGTCTCCCTGTTTTGTTATGGCTGAAGCTGAGATTCCTGGCAAAGCACTGGTGAAGTCCCAGCTGAGCCTGCAGCTCAGGGAAGTGCTGCAATTAATTATCTCGTCCAAGTTTTGACATGCTGTCACTCCCTCAGCGAGACGGTGCTGACGGCTTTATCCCCCTGAATGTAACAGTGAGGCCGCCGTTCAACTCCTCCACAACAAGAAAAGATGCTTTGACATTGTTGATAAAACTTTCTGAAGAGAAAAGAGAAGCAGCAGCGTTCAGATTGAGAGTGTCACTTAACTTTCATGTGATGTTTCTATTTAAATGTTGGTAAGACAAACAAATGAGACATTACGGTAATAGCTTGTGACATTTTGCAATAAATAAAAATGTGTTCTCCACCTCCCTGACAGAACAGCGATTGCCAAATCAAGAATCAACCTGGGGATGTAGTTTAGTTTCATTCTGCCTTAAATGAACTCCAGTTTGTTTGGCTAGAGAGTCTGGTTTGTTTGGGGAGGTGAGAATGTGTAATCGAACAAAAATACAAACGCTTGTCCAACCAAACTGAGACCCATGTTTGTAGGCGAAGTGGACCTTTGTGTGTTTTGAATGCAAATGTGGACCACAGAACGCTCCAAAAGCAGGAAGTGGACGACAGCGCAGGGCATTCTGGGTAAATACAACCAAAACAAACATGCTAGCCCATTTTGGTTTTGGAGCAGCGCCACCACAGGCCAGGAGGGGAACAGCTTTTTTTAATTAGTTTGGATTCCTTTATCCAATGCAGTGTGATAAACAACGGCACCAACATGAAATGATGTTTGTATGTTTCAACTCAAACTGAGTCAACCAGACTATCAGATAAGCTGCAGAAAAGTAGAAAAAGTGAAGTCTTTTTATTGTAAAAGCGGCTAAATGCATTTATTTCTTTGTGTTTAAGTTGTATGATACTGTAATTAAATACTAAAGGCAATGATTAAATAACTAGGAGTCATATTGTCATCCTGTATGATGAACAGGCTGTGATACAGCGTCCGTCACGAAGTTGTAAAGCTCGGCGCTGGTAGGTTTAGGGGGCATGAGTTTGGGACATGCAGTCCCCTCTCTTCGAGCGCTGAACCAGAACCAAGTGGAGTGAGGCTGACGGGCCACAAGAGCACCATTGTTCTTTGCATTAATCAAACTGAGGAAGGGCAGGTAGCATTTCTGCAGCCCACCCTACATGCAAACCCTGCCAACCTCCATGAATGGACTGCTTTTTTAGCTGGCAGCGATTGGCCATCGGAGCTCCGGGAGGATGTGTGTCTGTTTAATTAGTGTGATGAGCTCAGCGGAGTTTATGTGCAGTGTCGGACACCAGGTATTAACCCCTTGAGTTTGACCCCATCAGGGGGGTGGCCAACCTCATTCTTGACATCTCCTTCTTTCCACTGTTCTCGCTTTTCTCCTCTTCATTAAAAAACCGCAGATTAAATGGAAAGGAAGGGAAAAAAAAGCAGGCAGGAAAAGGACTGGCTCAACGGTTTTTGCCTTCCTCTTTCAAATGGAGTAAAATATTAATGGTGATACTTCCTATGATGGAGCAAATTGGATAAATTATAGAGATTTCCTCCACTTTTAAAAAGCATGACAAAGTAAACACAGGAGTAGACACTTGGCCTGGAGCAACAGTGTAGAAAAACTGTCCTACAAAACTCTAGTTAGCATGAATTTGTTTGGCTAAATTAGCTTGAAAAAGCTACTTTTAAATTTGTGGCAGCAGGTTGTGTTTGTATCAGACAAGAGAAGAAAGGTTGACTAGAAGAGTTACAGACTGTTGCTGTCTACCAACATGCCAAATAAAGTTTATTCGCTCATGCCAGCACAAGTTAGCAGCTTTAAAAACCCAGTTTCTCTTGCTGCACAGGCCTAAACATAAATGTTTTATACACTTTACAAATTCTTAAAACACAATATAATTTGCAATACACAAAAAGGAATTTTAACGGATGTTAGCATAGCTTAAGATTTGGTGCTAGCTAAGCTAAAAAGCAATTTCAGTGGAGTTTCTTTTTGTAAATACGTACTCTCATAATATCTAAACATATATGCTAACACACAGCTTGAAATCAATTTTTAAATGAGAAAAAATGACAATTTTAAAACTGCTTGTAGTTTGCGCCCACAGTGTCCAAGTTAGCTACACATTTTAGCTGAACTGAAGGAGTGTATCACAGCCTTTTAAGGAAAAAATATATTGAATAAACCTAGATGATCTTAAACAATTCTTCCGCTGTGACTGTTTATGAAAACCCAAAAGTACTTCTGTCTTTTACTTGAAATGAACATCTTCCAGTTTGGTGCAAACAAAGATAAACAGCTATTTTTTAAAGGAATATTTAAACTAAATAAAAACCAACTAACTTATTAGACACAGATTGTCATCAGTGACTATTTATGAATATACAAAAGAAGGATGATTTCTGCGCTTTGTCTTAAATTAAGAAAATATATTTATGTATATGCTCAATGCTAGTTTTGGCATTAGCATACACAGAATGTTAGCATTTATTGACAACTATTGCTCTCCAAAACAAGATGAGCATATTTACACTATTTTAACAGAAATATTTTAAGAAAATGAAAACTGTAACTATGGAATTTAATATTGTTTTTATTGTGGTAATTTGACTTGATAGTATTTGTGTGGAGATTGAAAATATGTCCAATGCTATAGTTAGCTTAGAGGGACTAATTAAAAATTTTTAAGGACTACTTCGACTGATAAAACACTGAAGATTTTATAATAAACATAAGTTTATTACAAAATATGTTTTTTTTAATTATGTGATACCTGGCTATTTTCATAAAATTCAGAAAGGAAGAATATTATTTTTTGATGTATGTGCTCTGTGATGACAATAGTTTTCCATCTACAGCTTCTGATTTGTGCTAAAATGATGTTTATTTTACTGCTTCTGAATATCAGTGGTTCCTGTTCTTTCATAAAGTTAGAAATCTTTTTATAGCTAAAGCTTAGAGCAGAGATTTATTAATACTGTTTATCTGCTAAACATTTGGTGATGAATCTAACGGCTGCCTTTCATCTAAACATTATTTGCAGCTCTTGCTGCCATCAACTTTGTGTTCTAAATGCAGCAGCAAATGAGGAAGGTGTGAAATGAAGCATCCCTAAAGTTATAAAGCAATTCCCTGAAAACACTGTTCTTATCTCACCACTAAACGGCACACTGAGAACCCTGATTTCCTCCTCTGTTTACCATAAACAGCCATTGAAATGATGCAGCGCTCATTCACAGGCGGCTGCCTTATATAAACGCTGCATGCGGGAGCGTTAGCATCACCCAGGGGCTTTGCTTTCTAATTCGTTTAACCGCAGCTGTGTTTTCCTAACAGCAGCAGCTCACAATTAAAAGGCATGAAAAGATACGAAAACATTCTTACCATGCCTGACACACTTTCCACAAAGGTGAAACAACCACTTTAGGCGCAATCACAGCTTAGGATCCTTCATCGGATTATGCACTTTATTAGTTCAGTGGAACAAACAAAAGCACTTCAGGGGCATCTACGTCGGGATTACGATGCCTCCTCTGCAGAGGATGGCATCTTTTTATTGACGGTAATTAATTATGAGAACAAAAAGGTCATGGTAGGTCTGTTGTTTGATGACTTGCAGAAAAATTCAGACCTCTTAACTGTAAACTTCACTCTGATAAACAAACATGAAGTAAAGGTTAACTGGGAAATAAATGGAAAATAATACAAATTTTTAACAAATAAAAATCTTAAAAAGGTGGTTAAACTTTTGCACATTTAGAAACTCTTTGAAGATTTGCCACAGATTATCCATTGGATCTAGGCCTTCACTTTGACTAGGCCATTCTAACATTTTGAAATTTTAACGACTACTTTGTGTAACTAGTGTCATAAAAAACATGAAAGTGTAAACTATGAGTTGGTAGTGGAAGTGTCAGAGCATGACACGTCCACTACCATGTTTCACAGTGGGGATGATGTGACTGTTAATTTTTTGCCACACAGAGTTTTGCATTTAGCTTTAACTTTATCCCACTTGATCAAATATTTTAGTACACCTGAAATAAGACAGTACTAACTAATAAGTAACTTTTTATCAAAGTATATGAGCTTGTTTTAAGTAAATAATTCCTTTATTGATGAAAAAGTTCCTGTTCTATTGGCAGATTGTTTCACTTATGACAAGATATTTTCCCATGTTATAAATGAAATAATCTGCCAGTGGAACTAGAACTTTTCATCAATATTAAGGAATTATTTACTTAAAACAAGCTCATATATCTTGATAAAATGTTACTTATTAGTTAGTTTTGTCTTATTTCAGGTGTACTAAGATACTTACACTAGAATGTTGACAAAAAGCACTATTAAAATTATTGACTCAAAATAAGCTCTGATATCTTACAGAAAAGTTAGTTTTGTCCAATTTTAGGTTTGCTGAAAACTAAACTAAAACTACTTGGTAAGATTTCGTGTTTTCACAATTACACTTCCCCGTGTTTAGAGAAATACCTCCGTTTGTTGAAGCTTGTTGTTTTCAGGTTGAAGGTATCGCAGTGATTTTTGACTTCCACTGATGACTTATGGTAATGATTCAGTAAGAAAACGTCTGCAGTAGTTCCAAAAATGTCTGATTTGTTAAACCGCCTGGCAAACCCTTAAAGGTTTGAGTGGATTTTCAGAGGATTACTCCAGGAGGGCATCTTATAAGAACATTAGACGGGCGGCTGTGTATCTGAGAGAAAGTTAAGGCAGCGATTTATCGGGATGACGATTCCAATCTGCGCCTTAAATCATTAAATTGTGCAGATGATCTAATTTTCGTCTGAGCAGAACAAGCCAGGACCGAGTCCCAGTTTCCTTCCAGAGAGTAAATCAGTTTCTGGGTTGTGTTTATTAATATCACCCTTGGTACTGAGGGAGTGGAGAACAAAGAGCCCGAGTCACAGCATGTCAACTCCGCAAAAGCCAGTGTTTGCTGCGCCCCCTCTGAAAACACTTTATTAATTGGATTTAGATATTTGCAAAATGATCTATTTAATGGGATTACCACTCGTATAATGATCTTATTTATGAGGGAAGCAATCCAAGCTTTGAGGCAGGGCTGATAATGCATTTCCAGCTCTTTGGCAGTTAATGTTGTGTTACAAGGGGAGATAAAGTTGAAGTCTGGTTGTAAGCGAATAGGTGAGCGAGCGGCGGTGAAATGGAGCCGGAGCGGTCGCACTCGCATTCCAGAGGGCCGTCTGGACCCGCGTCCCGCTGAACTCCTCACAAGTTCAAGGCAGATGCAGAGAGCGAAGGCGGAGGGATTGGAGACAGATAGCCTGCCTCTCACTCCCTCCTCTGCAGCATAATGGCCCTTTCTTACATCTTTATCCACCTCAGTATCTCGCCGCAGCTTTTACCGACCCGGCCGGAGGTAGAGTGTCCAGCGAAAGTTTGATTTAATCTCAGCGGCGGGAGTATTAATATCAGCGGGAATATTTGCTGTTGTTTACGGCCGCTCATGTTTGCCAAGATGTTTAAGCTGCTGGATGATTTCCCTCATGGAGGTTTTAGCTTCGATTTGCCATTAATGCAAAAAAAAAGAAAGTGTATATGTAAATGTACGTCTTTTCTGCAGACTTTCACATTTCCATTTCAATGTAACACTTGATTTATATGTGCTTAAAAAATAGGTTCTAATCTTTTACTTTAAAAGGATGTATTCTCAAATGAGATTATGTTAATAGACTGCAATTTGCATAAAACGGTTGAAAATATTAAACCAGATTAAAAATTCTGAATATTTAAGAGTTTTATCCGCGCTGTTAGTCAACAAATATATTCATTTTCCTGCAGAATATTAGAGCCTAAATGTGACACTGAAGAAAACGAGAAAGGAACACAAAGCTGTGCAGCAGCACTGAAAAAGTTAAAAATCTTATATTTTTGTGTAATCTTGTGTAAATATCTTACATATTTAAAGCTGCATCATGTAACTTACAAAAAATGTTTGTTTTTTTTAAATATTAGAACCGTAAAAACTTTTTTTTCTGGTCTTTATGATTTATTTATGGCTGCAGTTTGTAACTTTTATAAACAAAAAATGTTTTTTTAAATTTTTTTTTTACATATTTTTTTTAAACCGTCACCATGTGACAGTTTAATATAAGACAGATAATATGTGAAAAAATCGACTTCTTCCACCTCCTCCTTAAACTGCTATTACCAACCCGACCAAAAACAACCAATCAGAGCCATGAGGCGGATCTTATCGCTGTCAATCATTCTTGTTAACACGTTGCTAATGTCTGATCCAACTCAACGTTACAGGAAAACCGTTAATCAGCCATAATTGGTGGCTGTGCTAACTAGCCTTAGCATTCATGACAGGCTGTACTAGCTGCATCATAGCAGAGGGGTAAGCAGCATGGACGTGATTGACAGCACTAAACCCCGCCTCCTGGATCTGATTGGTTGTTTCTAGTCCGCACCGGGAGTTAAATTTTTTCAGAGATTATCTGTCTCATGTTACACTGGCACAACATGGTGACAGTTTAAATATATTTTTTATAAAAGTTGCAAACTGCTGCTTTAATATAAGATAAAAGTAACTTTTCAGCAAGATAAACCGACTTGTTTTGAATCTAACTCTTACAGAACTAGTTACAAATAAAAACATATTTCTATAAGCAAAAAAAAAATCTTACTTTTTTATCAATAAAAAAGTAAGAATTATTTACTGAAAACAAGCTTCTAAGTTTTGCTGAAAAGTTACTTGTTTGTTATTTTAATCTTGTTTTAAGTGTAATAAGATATTTGCAGGAGCTATTTGGTCAGCTCTCGTGTTTTTGCAGTGTTCTTGTTTTCTTAGCAACCCGTTTGTGCGGCTCGGCGCGCAGCGGTTCCAGGGTCTTTGCAGCATTAGTTTCAGATGAAGGCGGAGGCACAATGTGAGGCCGGCGACTAAGAGCGCCTAACAAGCCTCCATTCAGGACATTAATCTGCAGACAAGTGTCTTTTTTGTGTCTGAGTCTTATTTTCATCGCCATCAGTTCAGAACATAGATTGAAAGTGATTCAGGTTTTGCTCTCAGGTTCCTTCAGATCTGCAGCTTTTCCTCTCAGTAGACCAACTGGGGGATATACGCTCACATACGCCTCATTCTGAACTTTTAATTTCTTATTTAAAATGATCTGGTTCCAATGTTTCATAGTTACACAACATAAAACTCCAATTAATTCTTTTAACCTGGTTTTAGGATGGATTTAACCGTCTGGATCTGATAAAACTGTAACTTTTATAAACTTTTGTTGATTACAGAAAATGCATAATAGTTTTCATAAAAGTATTTAAAATGCTAAACTTCACATTTAATAACTTAATGAAGTGCAGCAGTTACTTTGTGTACAAAGAAATTTTAAACTTAATAGTTTTCCATAAAAGTGCGTGTAGCAGAGTACAAAAGTAAAATACTCAAGTAAACACTGGAAAAACACAAAATCCTTCCAAGTATTTTGGTAGTTTCTTGTGCAAATATCTTATTAGGCCCGAGCAGCTAAGCGCTGCGAAGGCCTATTGTTTTATGCTTGAAATTAGACAAAACTGACTTTTAAGTTACTTTTCAGTAAGATATAGGCACCAAAAATACCTTTTTAAAACTTTTTTATTGATATTTAAGAATTATTGACTTAAATTAGCTGCTATATCTTCCTGAAAAGTTATTTTTAAGTTAATTTTGTCTTATTTTAAGTGTAGTGAGACATTTGCACTGGAAACTAGACAAAATAAGGTTTTGTGTTTTTGCAGTGTGGCTAATCCTTTCTGTTAATATTAGCTATAATTTTAACATAATTTTTGAAAAAAGACTCAAAAGGACTTGAAATATCGAGTTTCAGGGACTTGACCTTGCAGATAAATACTTGGCAATATTTAGTGTTTTGTGTTTTTGCAGTTTAGCTAATGTCTCCTGCTAATATTAGCTCAGCACATAGACAAAGAACTACAGGAAAAGTTGAGTAATTAAACCTTAAAAACACACATTAATGTATAATCTCAGCATTAAATCACAGCTTTCATGCTTCAGTTTTACTGGTGCTTCACCTTTGAACACCTTCAGGTCCAGAACTGGACTCTGCTCAGTTGTTTCTGCGTGCCTGTGAGCGGTTAATCGTCCCGTTCGGATCTGATTCTGCTGCCCCTCGTGGCGCTCTGCTCTGCAAACCGAGACTTGGCAGAGAGGATCCCGTCTTCGCCTTGAGGCTCACACATTTAAACACTCATTTATTTATTGGTTTATTTGAATAGCTTCGCCTTTGTGAACTTTGAGACGTTTTTATTTCCGTTTTGTCTTGCTACAGATTCGATCTGATGTTTCTTCCATCTGGCAGCCACCGGTCGGGTGACAGCTTTACTGGTTTATGGTATGGAGCTGAGATTATCATCGCAGTGTGTCTGCGGATCGCTGGGTCAGGAAGACCCCGTGTTACATTAGGCCGAAGCCTGACATCCCGCCTTAAAGTTGTGAGGCTTTAATCGGCTACAGATGGCTCCTTTCTGCTTTATCGGCGAGTTATTGCTTTCTAAATAATTGCCCATCAGATTAGTCTGAATGTTTTTATGAACCCTGCCAATCTGACCTGCACTCACTTTCACATTAAGCGTATTTGCGATATTGCGTGTTTTTTGATGTTCCCGTATTGTTTATGTGGATTTACGACGTGCGGCGGACTGAGGTCACCGTCGTGGAAGAGATTTATGGGATGCCCACCAGGCTCCGCCGTTCGGAGTCCGTCAATCATGCCCGCCGTTTATATTGCGCTGTCGGATCAGACACGTCTCTCTGTGACAGGCAGTTGTTCGGGTTTGGCGGCTATCACCATATTTATCACAGTCTCCAGAAAAACTTGTGTTTCTGTAGCTTTAATGTTGACTGTAAATGTCCTCTGTGCTACAGCTGTTTGATTTCTTCACTAAATACTAAAGTCAGCTCATGTTTCTGGTCTCAAAAATACAATACAATATACAACCAAGTGTTTTTGTTTAGCTTATAGTGAAAATATCTGTTTCTTTTTCTTAAAATGTAAACAGAAAAGGAGTGGCATCAGATTTTAGCGTTTGGAGGATTTCTCTTTTGCTTTTGGTTAAAAATCACGAGCCATTTCTCCTGCTAGGGTTGGCACCAGCACTAGGCTGGCCCGTTTGACTCCGAACTCGTATGTCAGAAAAATCAAACACTTCAGACTCGACTTGTTTCCTCAATACTTGTTATTTGACTTGGACTTGTAATCTGAGACTCAAATCTTGATGACAGTTTTTTAAAAGTTACAGGAGGTACTAAGTATTTTTGATCAAGTTTCCAGTGCAGATATCTCTAGAATACTTTAAATAAGACAAAACTAACTTATAAGCAACATTTCACCAAGAAACAGGAGCTTGTTTTAAGTAAATAATTCCTTAATATTTATTGAAAAATCTTCTAGTTCCACCGACAGATTATTTTACTTATAATATGGGAAAAATGTCCTGTTATAAATTAAACAATCTGCCAGTAGAACTAGAACTTTTTCATTAATATTATGAAATTAACTTAAAGCAACCCCCTATGTTTTGCTGAAAAGTTAAATTAGTTTGTCTTATTTCAAGTGAACTAAGGTATTTGCACTAGACACGAGACCAAAAATACTTACGATTTTTGTTTTTGCAGTGGCTGCAGCTCAAATGCAGAGTTGGGTAGTAACTAGTTACAGTTACTAGAGCAGCTGTTTGGAAAAAAAATACTTTTATGAGTAGTTTTACTACAAGCTAATTAGCCACGTGTTTTGACAAACATGTTTTAACCAAAAAAAGGACAAACCTGCAGTTTGTGTCAAAGTGAGACCTCTTGTTTGTGCACAGTCTTTGTTGTTTTAACACTGTTTTTTATCTGCTGCAGCAGCAAACACTATGCACCGTTATTGGAAGTAATGTTCTACACTGCAAAACTACAAAATCTTCCCAAGTAGTTTTGGTCGAGTTTCTAGTGGAAATATCTTAGTAGACTTGAAATAAGAGAGTTAAAAGCAAGATACATCAGCTTGCTTTTAGTAAATAATTCCTTAATATTGATTAAAAAGTTCTAGTTCTATTGAGAGAGTTTTTGATTTTCCCATTTTATAAGTTAATGTTTCTGCTAATAAAACTAGCACTTCTTCATCAATAGAAATAAATTATTTACTTAAAATAAGCCTTCTTTTATTGCAAAAAAGTTATTTGTCTGTTTGTCTTATTTCAAGTATAGTAAGATATTTTATATAAACTACTAGACCAAAACTACTTGATAAGATTTCATTTTTGCAGTGAATTATGTGTTAGCACAAAAAAGTGCAGGGATCTGATGATTTTGATTGACTGATGTAACTTAGCAGTATACAGATAAAAACTGCTAACATAATAATCTCTCGGGCTGAATTTGGGGCTTCAGTTTGACACCTGTGATCTGAGCTGACTGAACTTCAGCAAAAATTCACTCAGTTTTTCTTCCAGTTCACAAATCTGCTCAAGTTGACGTTTATTTATCCCATAAAATCCTAATGAAAAAGTTAAAGTGGTGTGAATACTTGAGTGCAGCGTCTCATCCAGGTGAAGTCGTCTCCTTCAGCTCGCTGGCGGCGGCTCGCGTTGTCAGGTCGCTTTGTTTGTGAGCGGTAGGCGTTAAGCGTTGTGTTGTGGTGGGCAGAGACAGTCAGCGTCTCAGATCTACTGTATGAATAAAGTCATATTGTGAAGTGTGTGGGCTGATATGCTTGGCAGTCAACCCTGACAAGTAGATTAGCTCTTTACTGGGCCACCTCTGAATGGCGTTACACACACGACTCGCAGCGCGACATATCAAACATCTAACGCCCAGCGCCGCAGATGAAAGCACATCAAGACGTGAATAAAAAATAAATAAACTGCTCTATGTTATGTGGCTTCTCCACAGCTGCAGCGGTTAACAGGAGTCAGAAATTGGCATGTCTAAAAAGTGGGATAATGATTATAAATGTGACAGGCTGAAAACTAATTACAATTGTCTCACTGTGTTTTCCAATAATGCCTCGAACATTTCTATAAAACTCATTTAAATCTTCCACAAGTCCAAAATTCAGCTCTTGCTCTCAAGCCATTTGGCACATTTTTCTTCAGTTTACATTTAGAGAGGATTAGCTGAAGAGCTGAAAATAATCATGCCAGATGTCTGCTGCTGCTGCAGCGCGGAGACTGCCTCCCCGGTGGGCATTTCTTCCTTTTTTCTTGACTTTTTATCAAAAAAACCCACTCCGGGATCCTCGTAATGCAGCGCCTCATGTTGTGAAGCCGCGTACACAGACTGGATATCATGTCACATTTTACTATAACAATGAGGAGGGAAGAAAGTAAACCCACCCTTTCTGCTCGTGTGAATGTAGGAAGAGCTACAGTCTGTTTATAGCCAACTTAAACAGACAGAGCTCAGACTTATGGAGCAAACAGGTTCAAACACTCAAACCACATCTGTATGCTCAATAAAAGCCACTGTAAATGTGAAAAACATCAAGATTTCAGAGATCCTGATGATAGAAAACGTAAAACCGGATAATTAACGGAGCAGTTATTAGCGGGGGGACATTTCGCCGTGGTGTCCCTCGTTATTCCTGGGTTTTCTTTGACTGTGTGCAGTGTTTTGGGGTTTGTTTTGCAGCTTTAATGAGCTCCTCTGGAATGCCGCGTCTCCCACATGTCTCACAGAGGGCGGGTCCATGTTATTGCTGCCACATGTTGGGCTCCTATAGTGACTCTTCCAGGCCTGTGTGGTCAGCCAGTTCAAAGCGCCCAGCCTCATTTGTTATACAACTTCATGTAACAACAAGCCGATGCTTCGGTGTGTCTGCGGAGGCAACAAAAGAGCGCCGCCACTCTTTTCCCTTTGTCCCAACCGGCTCTGCCCTCGGAGTCTCTCAGATCATCTGTTTCTCTAATTAGCATGCGTGCCGGGCAGTATGGGGGCACTGCGCCGAGATGCGCTGCAGAAATCCTTCATTTGGGCTCCTTTCAGTGTTTGAACTCTGACAGTAATGTTTGTGGTGTGGTAGTAGTCGATCACTGTCACCGGCTGAGTGGTGCGCCGTGCCGCATATGGCAACAATCTGACATGCTGGTCCGGTCTGGAGGTTTTGAGGGACTAGGTGTTAGCTCCCTGGATCAGGCCGTCCCCATCAATTCTTCTGCAGATGATCCTGCAGACGACTTGGCTGCAGATGTGCAGTTTGGTGATGAGACTATCAGCATGGACACCTTAAATATCACTCAGCAGGTATTAATAGAAATATTTCTGCTTGGCAAGTAGTGGGTAGAGTAGCCAAACCAATTGATCAATCATTTAATATTTAAAAATTACATCATCAGATGAACCAAAATATAAAGTTAAGTGGAAATTTTGGTATTTTAAGGACCAAAATAATTCATATAAGTACAAAATATCAAAATCAGGAAAAAAAAGTGTTTCCAAATCAGTTTCTTTCAATGAAGAAAGAATTTAATTTAATTTAACAAAACTGCAGGTGTGTGTCTGGGTCTGGTGAATTTTTGTTCTTTATTCAGTGGGTAGAAAATCCAGAAAATTTACTCGAGTAAAAGTAGAAATACTTCAGAATAAAGTTACTTAAGAAAAAGTAAGAAGTAGCTATCCAAGAAAAGGTAAGAGTACTACTTATACTACTCATGTAGCACAATACTCGAGTAACAGAGCACTTCAAAAACACAAAATGTTACCAATATTTTTGTTTAATTTCTAGTTAAAATATTTTTGTACACTTTTAATACATCAAGACTAAATTAAAAGTAACTTTTAGACAAGATTAACCTTTTTTAAGTCAATAATTTTTCAATATAGATAGAAATGGTACATCTTTTCACTTAAAATAAGAAAAATGTCTTATCGATGGAAAAACTACGTGGCGCTAAATAGTTAGCTGAACCTTCAGAACCACATAAAGACAGTTGCAAAATCAGTCTTCTATCAGGACTAATGTTCCAGCAAGATCTAGAGAAACTCATCCATGAGTTTTATGTCTTATCTCCATTACAACTGAAGTTGCCGTTACCACGGCAACTGAAGGTAGCTGTTACTATAGCGATGGAAACACACAGGAGGACAGAGGCCCCAATAATTATACTGAAGAGTAGCACTACTTCAGTATATTTTTACTAAAGTAAAAGTAAAATGCTGCCTAGCTGTAGCACATAAAGCTATTTATAGCTTTTTGATGGCTATAAAAGATGGAGAGAAGACCGGTCTCTATCTTCCACTATAGACGGCTATAATTAACTCTGAGCTATAGCTAGAAAGCCAAATGCAAACTGCATTTGCTAGCAAGAGTCTTACAAAGTCTTTGAGTTGGTGACACCTGCATATACCCTCTTTAGTACGTTATAATTGACCCAGTAGCTTTAGCAGTTAAAATAATGTGCTATCTTGCACTAAAAACTAAAATAAATTGTTAAAGTGGGCTAAATTACCGGCAGGTCACGAGCCAACCAGCACCATCACTCTCTGCAAATAACCTGTTTATCTTTTTTTATTTTTTAACACATCAATTCTCCGGAGATGTTTCCAGCTCCACCAGATTGCCGAGTCTTCGGGGACGAGGTCCAGTGCATGTGCTGGCTAGTAGGCCATTTGCAATAATCTCCTTTTTACCGTTTAGAGGCTAATTATGTAACATTACACCTGCCTCCCTGAGCCGGGCCCTGGCGTGGGGCAGAATGAGTCGGGCTTTCTTCCCCCCCACCACTCAGAGGGGTGGTTAGAGTTTCTTAATGAGATTAGCCCAAAGCTGAAATCTGCTTTGTGTCCCTTGCTATATGGTGAGATAGTGGATAAGCAGAATCAAAGCTAACCGAGGAGGGGGGGTGGATCGCTGGAAGATGCAGGCAGTCGACCTCATTTCTGTCTCCCCTCCTCTTCCCCCCTGCGTGTGACTTGGACGGGATTCGCCGCTATCACACATGACATTGTGTGCGAGCTTTGCATAGGAAATATCTTTGTCTCACTCTGGTGTTTGCTAGCTTTGGCGTTTTCGTGCTTTTCCTTTATCTGGCTGTCCAGTTTCTATTTGCTGTTGGATCAAAACTTCTCCGAATTGAGGCCAGATGGGTTGAATATTGAATTAAAAAGGAATAAAAGAAGAAGATTTTTCTTACCAAGTCTGGGATATAAACTTGTCTAGTTGTGGTTACAGTACAGCTGTCTTTCTGTCTGCTATTTTCAAACACACTTCTAAGGCCAAGCCTAAATTCATATTAGTCGGTGACACCATAATGTGCGAGACAGAGCTATATAAAGTCAGGATTCCACCACCCACGGCTGCCCATCCACAATGGGAGCCTTTCTTCCTCCAAATTTATTGGGACCTTAATGACACTGCGACTGAAGATGAAAAACCAACAGAGGAGCCTGACCAGAATAACACACACACAGAAATGTATACAAGCTTGCAAACAACTTGAGCGGATAATTCCCAGAACGAGGGCAAATTCTCACTGAGCGATAACATGTAAATATTTTGCCCACTTGCTCCGAAATATGATGTTGATTAAGAGAGTAAAGGTGAAGGTTAGAGAAGGGCCGAGGATTAGCTGTATGGCTGCGTACGGGGTTAGCATAACAGCCCGGCTGCTGGGACTAGTAATAACAACAGAAGTAATAATAATCACAGACTAATTGTTTGAACCCCGTGGCTTCCTTGCAAGAGTCATATTTGTAAAGCTTAATGCCTCTTCTGGGCAAGAAGAAGATTCAGTCGCCAGTCCTCCTTTAAAGTCAGTTCTGCTTTCTGCCCAAATGTAACAAAAGAAACATGGAAATTTCATGTGAATTTTATCATCAGTTTGTTCTTAAGTGGACATTTTTTAAAAAAATTTGCATTTGAAATGTCTATCTTGGAATATAAAACCTATGTTATCTGTAAAATAGGAAATGTTTATGCTTTGTACAATAAATGTCAACACCAAGTTGGTTTCAATATTGAATTGATCCTAGCAAAACTCTTTCAGATTTGAATTTTTATTTTGTTTTTGTAGTTTCTCAACTCTACCTCAAAAAATTTGTTTTGATTTGCTCATATGTGAAAATTTACGTTTCACGTGTTTTACAAATCTAAAATGTGATTTTAACATTTCTTGAGATTAAATCTAATTGATTTTGCATATCAAATGTCTATCTTCTATTTCATGTTAAATAAGAAATGCCTATCGTGCTTTGTACAATAAATGTCAATACCAAGTTGGTTTCAGTATCAGATCGGCACGAGTGGATCTCGTTTCAGATTCTCACTTGAAATTTTACTTTTGTATTATAGTTTCTCAACTGTACCTCAAAGGTTTTGATTTTGATTTCCTTTGTGAAAGTTTTTGCTCTTTATTAAGGAAAAATGCAAATTTGTTTGTCATGTTAATATGTTCTGAAAGTATTTTGAACCTATAGATAGGCCCGTCACAATAACACATTTTACTACACAATAAGTTGTCCCAGAAGTGATTGCAATAAATGATAATGTTGTTTTTTTATTGTTGAGACAATATTCAAGTAATATAAGAAGATCATACTATTTAACACAGGAACTGGAAGACATTTTAAATATCCAAAATAAATAAACAAAACAACAGATATAACATGAACACGATGCTGGAGGGCAAAAAGACGTTTCTTTTACACGCTGTTTGTTGCCGCGCTGCTGTGGTAGAACAATAACGTTAACTAAATGAAACCCGAAGATGTAGGTATTATTCATTTAGTGCAGTGTGCCACAGCAGAGGGAGAAATATAGCAGAAAAATAAATGGCTACGCTACGTGCAGACCCGTTACCATAGCAACTGACAACAATGCCACTCTATAGTTCAGGATTCAACACCAAAAAACATTCCCCACACAAAGAACAGAAAGTTCAGTCTGTCACAGTTTTATGTTTTTATTCTTGGCGTTTATTTTGATCGTTGTGGTAGATTAGCTGGCCGTGCTATTAGCTAAGCTAACAGGTGTGGTTGATTAGCTAATTTAGACACCTGCTACTGATGGTCTGTCAGAGTTGGTGTTTAGATGTTTACGCCTTTATTTAAATTGTATAACTGAACATAAAGGCACAGAATTCTGCAGCACATCTTCATGTTTCGATTGTCAAAGTCAAGCTAGCGTAACTGATCTACTTCTCTGGCCCTCACAATTTGTTTTCTAATTATTACATTTTTCTAAAATGTTTATCTATTTGTCATAGTGTTGACAATTAGTAGCAAAGCACTGCATCCATTTTTCTTTTATTTGTCAGTCAAACATTTAAGATTTAGTGCATCATATTGACAACTTGTCAGCTAAAATCAAAGCTGCTCATCGTTAGCGAGCAGCTTTTTGCCTCCAGCAGGGGGCGGGATTGTACACGTGTGACATCACACACTACAGTGTGTCTATATTAATATCTGAACAGTTGTTTTCCACATGTGCTACATATTTACATATTAAATCATATTTTTAATATCTAGATATTATACCGTATATTAAAATGTAAGCAAATTTATATGTTTAGTTTATTTTGTGGCAATTTATTGTGTTTTTAAAAAGAAAAAACATCTCTTTTGTAAAATGTTATGCATCTGTCACAAATATTAACATATGAATCGTTTTGGAAAACCTTTTTTTTAACCATTCAGCTCATTTTACCACAACAACTGTCTAAAAGAACTCCAGATGAAAATTAGCTTGCGTTAGCTAGCTGGTGCACATGTTCATTGTATGATGCTGACTTATTCATATGTGTGACATGTAATCACATGTAAACTTCATGTTTTTTTGTTTTTTTCAAATTTTCCGTAGAATAACATGGAGTCCGTCTTCGCCTCTGCTGCATTTACTTATCTGTAGCCGTCTACTGCGCCATCCTGTCCTTTTCTACCAGATCTTATCACTATTTGGTCGTTTGTTGAATGTCTAAAAGAGAGCTAGGGGCCCTGCAGCCATATTCTGTAGCTACAGAGAGCTATTTGCTCTGCGTCAGCGGAGTATCCTGTCATGGAGAGAAAATCCCGTTTGAAGTATGGCCCCCGTCTTTCACAGTGACGATAATGCTCCTGGCTTTATCGTGTCCGCCGTGCAAAGCCCATGTCTTCTCTTTTGTCCGGCGCCGTCTCCCCCACTCCTGCGCACCCCCCGGCTCTCCTCTTTTGTGTCACTCTCTGTCACACTCACTGCAACGAGAACCCGTCCAAAACTCACCCCCACCCCATCCCTCACACACCTCCAAGGCATGCTGGGAAGTGTAGTCACAGCCTGGGGTTTGTTGGGTTTTGAGATTGGGACACATCAGTAATGTGGAGTTGCATATAAATGAAGTTAAACTCGAGTTTGATACTAAATGTTTACAGCAAACTTAAAGAAGAAGGCCTGTATCAATAAATCGATTAATCGCATAATAAACTAAAAGGAGCTGAATAATTTCCATTTGACTTATTTATTGTTTTTCTACCAAAAACTGAATGATAAAAGTCTTCAGTCTGCTGCTTTGGACAATTTTGTTTTCAGAGACGTCATTGTTCATTTTATTTGTTGTTTCTGTTGTTTTATTTATTTTGCATATTTAAACTGTCTTCCTGTTCCAGTGTTAAATGTTTATTACAATGTAAAGTTTGAGAATATAGCATTATCACCATTATATTTATTGAAAATTGTCTCAAAACATTGTCATTTATCGTGATAACTTCTGGGACGATTCATCGTCCACCAAAATTTGGATACCTTTCTTTGCCGTACTGAGTCTTTGAATAGGGTAGAACCAACCATACTGGTTTGTCAAATAGAACACAGTTTTGTTTTCTTTTTTGTAAAAGACCGTCTCAGTTTAGTTTTTGTAAAACATTAGTCCACATCTTTTAAAATTTACACAAACCATAATTTATTTACAGCAGAAAAAGTGTGTTTTGATCTTATTTACATGGTTTTTATTATTTCCAATTCTTAGCATTTTAAATGAGATGCAATATTAGTATTCATTCGGCTCTCGCTGCTCCTAAATCCACAGCTTAAATGCAAATGCAGCGCAGTCTCTTCCATCCGTGGCTTTGTTGGCCTCTCAGAAACCTTAAGCCTGGATCTCAAATAGAGGCCTCTCATGGCATATGCATGGCAGCGTCTTATCTGCCGCGTATCACAATGCGTCTCCTGGACATCAAATATTTAAACAGGCGCAGGAAGAAGGAGAAACAAGCCTTTTTGTGTTCCCCGCGAGAAAAACAATGAAAGTGCAAGCAGCCGCCTTTGGTGTTTTCACATCCAGCGACTGTATGATCCATATGATCCCGACATAAAGTGGGTCTCTGAACCCGCTCTCTTAAACTGTAGCAGGCATATATTACCAGGCTTAGAGCTTGGCGAGCTCCGTATCCCAAAATAGATTTCAACAATGCTCTATGAGGATGCATTAAATAAATCTGCGCTCGGCTAATCCGTGGAACAGTTCACATTTTCAAGAGAGACACTCCGGTAGGACAAAAGCGCCGCTCGGCTTGCCGCGCCTTCATCTGGGGACAGACGCACATAAAGAGAGATATTTAGACAGAAGGGAGGGGAGAGAAATTCCCCACTAATGTGACAGAAAACTCTCCAAAAAAAAAAAAGAAAAGAAGAAATCAGCATTGTGTGCTCTTGCACTGCAAAGCAGATTCTGTATCATTGCCGTTTTTTCCCTCCACCAAGCGCAATAACTTAATCTTAAAGGCAAAACGTGGACACGAGGGCCATTTCGAAACACGTTGTAGATAAATGTTAATCACATTAGCATTTCCCAGACTTCCGTAAATCTCCATAAATAGCATGCTGAGGTTGATCCCTCTTTTTTTGCCCATTGAGGCAAAATTACAGCTGATGAATTGCTTTTGCCATGCATGTAGGCTAATGAAAGCTTTGCTCCTGGGCCTTCTTCAACAAAGGCTCGTAATTTCTCCACTTTTCCACTAAAATAAGAACCTGTTCCACTTTTAATTAATAGTTTCACCCTCTCCCCATTCAGGACTGTACACATAGTTTCAAATTAATTTTTTTTTAGGTGAAGACTCGGTTATTAATACTGCAGAAACAGCCCCTCTTTTGTGTGAAAGTAACAGGGAGGTAATGCTAGCCGGCAGCTTCATAAAGAACTTCCTCTCATGTCACCAAACCGCTTAACACAACATGTGACACTGCTCTGAGACCAGAAACATCCAGCGACAGGCGGCCATTTAACTCAGAGTCATCACGTTTGTTCAGAGAGGAGCAGTGGAACTGAAGATACACCCACTTACCAAAAGCACCTGGGATTAACCTGCTGGGATTTCATCTGCCTTTACCGTCAAAACCACTTGCAGTGCTGGAGATGAAAACACGCATTTATTAAAGCTTGGTGCAGATCTGCATCAGTCCAACCTTTCGTTTTATTTAATTAAGCATTATGTAGAGGTTGCTGTCCGCATGAAGCCAGTTACAGCTTCTATTGGGATAATAAGCAGCAATTAGCACCAATTAAGGAGAAAGCCACACTTAATAGGCATTTCACTGCAAAAACCCAGAATATTAACAAGTAATTTGGTGCAAATGTCTCAGAAATAAGACAAACTAACTTAAAATTAACACTTTAGCAATACATGAGAGCTTCTTTTAAGTCAAATTTTTTTTAATGTTGATGAAAAGAAGGAAAAATGTTGCATAATTGAAATAATTTGCCAGTGGAACTAGTTCTTTTTCATAAATATTAAAGAATTATTGACTAGAAATAAGTTCCTATATCCTGCTGAAAGGTTACATATGAGTTATTTTTTGTCTTATTTCAAGTGTGCAAAGATATTTGCTCTAGAATCTAAACCAAAAATATGAGATCTTTCCTGTAACTTTTCATTACAGGAGATAGAAATTGTTACCAAAACATTTTTTACATAATATAAGTAAAATAACTTTCCAGTGGAACTGGGACTGCTCCAAAAGCAGGAAGTGGGCCACAGCGCAGGGCATTCTGGGTAAATAGAAACAACAAACTTGCTAGCTTGAGAAATGATTTGTGTGTTTTGTTTTTTTTTTACCAAAGACAAAATAAAAATCCTACAATTGCTAAAATCTGATTCTACTCCATTTTGTTTCCATTTCTTGAAGAAGGAAGTTGCGCTCAGTTTCTCCTGAAGACTTTTTTGTGTCATTTCCTTCAGTGGTTCTTGATGCAGCGCCCCCACAGGCGAGGAGGGGAACAGGTCTTCCAATTAATTTGGTAATTTTGAGTCAGTTTAGTGAGAAAGTGAACCACAGCAGCTGAAAATTAAACAAATGTTGCAATTTTCAGCCTGAATCAAACAGAGTCTACTGGACAATCAAGTGTGAGAACATCCTGCATCTAATCAGCTTCTGCATTTAGGTTAAGTTGCTTATTTTTGTGTGAACCTCTTTAAGACTTTGTTCAGCACAGCTTTGTACTCTCAGTTTTCCCAAGACTCCAAAGGAACCAGTTCTTTTAGGTTCAGTTCACCAAACTCCGCTGAAACGTTGGGCCTTCCTAGAAGAAGCTTCCTGCTGGTCATACAACTGTTTATTAAAATAATTCAGTCAACATTGGTTGGTATAGAACCGAACATCCTGAGTGTCTTCCACTTTGCTGTTGCTGGTAGTGTAATACAATACAGAAAGCTCTCACTGCAAAAACACAAAATCCTACCAAGTATTTTTACTAGTTTCTAGTGCAAATGTCTTTGTCCTCTTAAATTAAGACAAAAGTAACTTGGAGGTAACTTTTCAACAAGATGGAAGCTTCTTTTCAGTTAATAATTTCTTAATATTAATGAAAAAGTTCTTGTTTTATTGGCAGATTATTTCACTAAAAAAACATTAGTTTTTTTAGGAAAATTTCTTGTTATAAGTGAATTTATCTGGCCCTGGAAATAGACCTTTTCATCAATATTTTTCATCAATAGTTAAGGAATTATTGACTTAAAACGTTCTCCTGAGAAGCTAATTGTGAGTTTGTTTTTCTTATTTCAAGTGAATTTGGCGAGAGTTTGTGTTTTTGCAGTTTTGGGTTTGTACGTTTTTCTCTTTCTAAATTTCCTTGCAAACGTTAGTAAATGGTTTCCATGTTGGCTCTTCTAAAAGATATATTGAAAATATAACAAATCTCTTTGTGTCCGTAAGTAAGTCAGTAGAATTAATTATTTTGATTAAATTGAGTCTGATTTGAATTCTGAAAACAAACGAACTGAGTGGCAGAAATTCAGCTTTTTGAGTTCTTTAAAGAATAAATATATTTATATGTTTCTGATCTTTTTTCTTCTATATGTACATTTTGAATTAAGTTTAATGAGGAAACCATAAATTCCTTGCAAGTGTTCCTAACAGAGGACTACAAAATCGTTGAAAAGAAATCACAGAATCCTGGAATGTTTAAACATTCATACATAAACAATAAAACAACAATTAGCGATTTCATGCTGCAGGAAATTAGCAGATTTTCTGTGTTTCTTGACTCTGAGAGCAGCTAAGCCTTTGGATCTCTCCAGCTTTAGAGCGGCAGAGAATCGTTTCCAGTTAAAATCCATTCCGGTTTCGAACCCGGGACGTCTGCGCTGAGGTGGGCGGCCATCGGCGTGATTTCATGTTTGTGTTTCCAGGCTGTCAGAAGGAATCGCCGCTGACACAGAGCAGAGCGGTAGCTGCTCTCAGCCACCGTGGGCGATTTCATACCAATTAGTGCAAATCATGGAGTACTTAAGACTATTGCCTGGTGAGTTTAGCAACAGTTTGACACCTCGTGAAAGTGACCCATCTTACAGATGTGGGACTACTCTGAGGAGCTTAAAAGCCGTTATTTAGGTGGGAAGTTTTTATTTCTGATTCGCTGCCGGCTCACCGAAACGAGGTTTCCAAACAGAACTCACTGATTGGCTCGTTCCAATCAGCAATCTGTCAGAAACAAACAAAGTTTAACAAGAAAATAGGAGACTCAGGGTACTCAAGGCTAGTTTAGGTACCGTTATTTTCTTTTCAAATATGGATCTTTTATTGTTTTTTAAATACTTATGACAACTTCACGTTATTTCAGTCAGAAAAAAACATTTTATTTTTTAATGTAACAGCAAATTATCAACATTACTGTCCTATTATTATGACTTTATTCTCACTAAACCTAATTCTGGTAATTTTATATGTATTTATCTTCCTAACTTGACTCTAATACACCTCCGTATGGGAACAAACTAACATCCCCCCTTGTTTTTGTTTTTTTTTGTTTTTTGCTGCCCCTTCATCTTGTGGGTTTCTCCAGACCCACTCTGGCATGAAGCCCCCGCTGCTGTCTCCATGGTGACAAGTGGCTTCAAATCCTCCAGCTTTCCCCACGGCGACGGCCGAAGAAAACGAAACACAGAGAAGAAAATATAGCATTTCATTCCTGCCCCCATTATCCCGTCTGTTGGAAAACAAGCCGGCTGCGAACGCGAGCGGCGGCGGGAGAATCCGCGGCGAGCGGCGGCTCTGCTTGCGAGACGCTAATGGAGAGCGGCGTGGCAACGCGATGCGGCGCGGCGCCCCCAGAGGTGTGGATGGCGCTGCTGTGATAGTTGTGAACTCTTCCAGTGTTTATGTGTCAGCCAGCAGACATTCTCCACACCGCCTTCCCAGACGAGAAGCAGGGCCCCTCAATTAAACGAGTTAATTTGAAACCATAAGCTTGTCCTTAATTAAGAAGAGCTTAGACATCTCTTGAAATTAAATATCTGAAAAAACGAGAGAAAAACGCCACAGCGATGACACAGAATTCCCTTTTTTCCTCAGATGGTCCATGTGTTGAGATAAACGTAACCTCGGCGAAGTCGGCGCCGTTTGGAGGGAAGTTTCACTTTCAAAGCGGGTCCATTGTGGACTCCCGCCACGTTTTCCGTCCGCGGAGAGGACGTCAAGACGGGAGACAGATTCTGCCACTAAGTAAATAATTTGTATGATAATTCATTACAGCGCAGTCTTTTTCAACTTTAATTGGTCTAAATGAAGAGACATTTCACACCATTTAGATAAAAAAGAAAAAGGAGGCCAGCGTAATGAAAAGGGGCCTGCCTATCAGACTTCAGAGGTTTGCTCTAAATGAAAATGTAATTGCAGGCGGAATGGTACAAGAGGAGAGACCCCGCGCCGCAGATCCGGGGGTATCTTCAGACAGTCGAGCAAAAGCTAATGACTGAGCAATTTGGAACATTTACTCACCCCAAAGACTCTCATTAAGTCAATCACAGGCTTAGCCCGAGACCCACTCGCAGCGCCGGAGCCGGCCCCGCGTTTATTCCCACATCAATCAGAAGGGGCCGGTTTCTTCTTCTCTCAGAAGCCATGAAAAACGCCCAAGTAATTTATTCTGGGATCTTTGAGAGGATAATGGCCAATTATTTGTTTATAACACTGGTTAAATTTTCATTAGGCAGATTAATGGAATATCATGTACTGTCAACAGTGGACGGAGGGGTGGTGTGTCAGAGATAAACGGCCAAACAGATGATGTCGCTCCGTCCGTAAATTGGTTTTTCGACGGCCCCCCCCTCAACCCCCTGCTTCCTCCATATGAAAATTTTAAAGGTGGACACGGCGAGGATGGAGGCTGGGTGGGCGGGGGGGACCTCCAGCAGACGGGGATTGTGGGAAATAGATGACTGTCATCATTCGGCAGGTTTGAGATTAAAGTCAGAATTCTGAGCCAAAACTTGGGATTCTGAGATAAAACAAGTCGAAATTCTAAAATGTAAGTCAATTCTGAGAAACAAAACGGAATTGTGAGTTAGTGGTAATTCTTAGATATAAATGTCAGAATTCTGAGGAGAAGATTGGAATTTTGAGATTTAAATAAGTCAGAATTCTGATATTAAAGTTGGAAATCTGGGATACAAACAGTAGGAATCCTGAGATTAAAGTCAGATCTGAGAAAATAATCTGAAATCTTGAATGATTATCTGTATTATTATACAGATAACCAAGTTTATCTGTATGACACGTTACAGCAGCAAGGCGGTTCAGGGTGCTTTATAGTATGAGAAACAATTTTTATTACGAAAAATTACAAACAAAACAAAGTCAACAATTGAACAAACATTACATTTTGATTAACGCCATCACCAAAATCATAAATTAAAGTCGGATTTGTTTTTGCCGTATCAAAATGCATGTATTGAAAAAAAATTAAACTGTATTGAAACGCTTTTTTCATTGTTTTCATTGGCGTTGCATTTTAGGCAGTACAATTTATTTTATTGCCTAAAATGCTATTTTCTTATGTTTATCTAATATTGCATAAAATAAGCTGAACTGGTTCAATAAAATAATCAGTAAAATGTGCCATAATTTTACCTGATTAATCAAAATTGCTGTGAATTCATGTCACATTGTTTCAGTATTTCATGCAAAATGACTATAATAAATGCAAAATACTTTGGATTTTGTGGAAATTTTAAGTGCAAGTTTGACTTTTTTTATTACCTGTAATCATCAAACAATACATTACGATGTACGAGTTTCACTTTCTGAGTTGAATTATTATAACTGCTGAACCTTTTGATGATGTTCTCAGTTCCTGGACCTTTAAATGCCATATGTTGTGTAAAGTTTGACTCCATGCTGCTTTGCACATGTTTACTGCCTTTCTCTGGCTCCCCTCCCCTTCAGCTGCCTCTGCTATCAATCACAGCCAATCCATAACCAATCCTGCAGGAACATATTTCATACAGGAAGCATTTGAAATGATAATTCAGGCGAATTTGTCAGAAGCCAACTTTTTTTAATGAAGAGAAAAAGCCACTTTTAGCAGCCACTGCGGGTGATAGCTTAATCTCACATTATGCAGGCGACACTAGATACCTGTAAGTGGCAGTTAAGAGTAAAATGACAACTACAAGGCGGGCAGGCTGGTGATTTACTGACCCCATATGATGCTGGGAGTTGATATAAAGCAGCTTGAACCATGAGTCGTGCTTTCACAGACCTGCACCTGAAAGTGGTCTGGGAATTGTCACTTTGAGGGGAGCATATTACAGCTTCAAAAAGGGATCGCTCCCCTCCTCCCCATATGCCAGTTTTTTTGAGTGCAGAGATAAAATATGGCATATCAAATCTTAATATGCACGCTTAACCCACTAGTGTGCAAATGATGCATCGTGGGTTCACTTCTCCAGATGGATGAAACCTGAATTTTAATGAGTGAAAGATTCCTGTGACTTTTTCCCCAGAGGTGGAAAGAGTAGCCAAACATTTTACTCAAGTAAGAGTAGCACTACTTCAACATAGTTTACTCATAAAAAGTATCCATCGAAAGCATTACTCAAGTAAGAGTTTGTTTGCTTGTTTATTTGAAAATAAGACAAAACCCACTTAAAAGTTATTTTTCAGCATGATGAAGATAGTTTTAAGTCTGTAATTTCTTAAATTTGCTGAAAAAGTACTAGTTTCACGGCCACATTATTTCACTTACAAGACATTTTTATAGACAGCTTGCAGTTTGGTGTCACTCCTGCAAGATCCCGCTCCCATCTCTCTGCCTGAGGCAAAAAGCTGATTGTGAACGATGACTAGCATTGATTTTAGCTGTTAAGCTGTCAACATAATGCGCTAATTCTCAAACATACGCCTGCTATGTAAAAGAAAAATGGATGCAGTGCTTTGCTACTAATTGCCAACACTATGACAACTAGGTAACAAGGAAAAAATTTTAATTTACAAAAAAAATAGTGAGGGAGAGGTAAGTAGTTCAGTTATGCTAGCTTGACTATGAAAACCTTAAAATGTAGATATGATGTGGAATCCAGTGTGGTTCAGTTACAAAATAAAAAAAAGGCAACCTAAACACCAACTCCGACAGATTATGTTTAAATTAGCTAATCAACCACAGCGATCACTTATTAATAATCTCAAAACAAACATCGAGCTTGAAAGCATAAAACTGTAACAGACTGAATGTTCTGTTCTGTATGTGGGAAATGTTTGAGTGTTTTTTTGGTGTTGAATCCTGAAACATTAAGTGACGTTGTTGTCAGTTGCTGTGGCAACGAGTCTGTAGTTCGGTCAGCAGAGAGAGCGAGAAAAAAAGTGGTTTTGAGTTATTCCTAAGTTTTTCTGCATTATTTTTCTGTTTGCTATGGTTCACTGAACTAAAATAATATTTAGTTAATGGGATTGTTCTACGGATGCCCTCCAGTGTTGTGCACATGCGCGAAATTTCAGGATGTAAACAGTAACATGGCAGGGGTCCATAAGTGAAATAATCTGTCAATATCAAGAAATTATCAACTGAAAAGAAGTTCCTATATTTTGCTGAAAAGTTATTTGTAAGTTAGCTTGTCTTATTTCAAGGGCACTAACATATTGGCACTTGAATCAAGACCAAATATATTTTGTAATATTTTGTGTTTTTATAGTATTTTAGCCATTGCTGTGACAAGAGTCACTCTTCCCACATACTTTATGTAATATTAGCAGCAAAGCATAGTTTAGTTTAATAAGGATCAAGGATATAAGAAAATAACAGTGCAGGAAAAGGTTCATAAAATGCCTCCACTCAAATAGTATAGAAAAAATATTGTCCTTCTTTAGTTGATCACAAATTTATGGAATACAATCATATAGAAAGAATAAAAATGCACCTAATTTTTTTAGCAAACTTCACATTTTATACTTTCTTGTACTTTAATTTGGGTCTCAACTGCTTCTAAAAGCAGCATAAGTGGCAAAACCCCGCCCCAAAAAAACACCCAGACGATCTTGGGCAGTAACTTCAGTATTTTTTGGTGTCTGGAAAATGAATCATTTCAGAATCCTCCGGAATGCGACATCACAAATCCGCAGACACTGACACTGCCAGACACTGCCCTTCACCTAGTGACCAGTGAACCCCAACCCTAGCAACTTAGCAATCCCAACAGAGTTCTGCCTGTTACCTAGCAACCCGAGTTAAGCTCCAAAACATTTGGTCAGCTGGTTTTACCTCTGTATGCCTTGTACAATGGCTACTGGAAAAGACAAAGTGTTTTGTTGTTGACTTGCAACAACAAAACACGTAATTTATGACTTTGTTCCCATATTATTTGGAATTTATTCCATATATTTTGACTTTTTTTATTTTCTTTGCATGGCCCCAGTACTTGTTGTAACTGGTTACTACCCAACCTCCATTTTGCAGCACGGATCTCGTTTGGGTTCCCACTCCACATTACGTTCTGATTACATCCATTTGTCCATCATTTCTCCCCGTGAACCTTTGTGTCCAACATGTGAGTTAATTTCGGCTCCTGGATAGCGATCTGCCAACCTCGGGGCAGCCGAAACGCCGACGAGCTTCGCTATCAAAACAATCGCGGTCTGAAGGAGGTTATCGTTGCTCGGCGCTATCTGTCACGCGGCCACCGGCAACCAGTGGGACACAAGGGCCATTTAATTAGGCCCACTGCTCCTCTCTGGTGTGAAAGACTCTCAGGCCCCTTTGATTCCCCGCTGCTCTCCCAGCAGGAAGTGGTTGGTGATAATTGACACAGGATTTCCTTGTTAACCAGCGGCAGACTCTGTGGATTAAAGTGACAGAGATCTCCAGAAGAAAGTGGGGAGCAGATAAAGGCGGAGGGCGGAGGGAGCGGCGGGGGCAGCAGCTATTTACCGCTCTTGACAAACCAGGGAGGAAATAGCAATATCAGAGCGGCGCGCGGTCCTGCCGCGAGATGTAGCTCCCACTTATCTTAGCCATTTCAGCTTGGCTGATCAAAGATTGGCTTCCCTTAAAATAACCTGGGCCCAAGGTTGACTACATGCTTCACGTCCCCTCCATAGCTCCGTTTGTGGACGACTACAGAGACATAATCTCATTTCATTTGCACAATTATACACTATCATGGAATAAAAGCATATTTGCAAATGACGTAATATTGTACCAAGTGGGTCACAGAATTTCCATGCAGACAGGAGAGAGAGCTTTCTCTTCATTTATTTCTAGATTTCTTTCTTCTTATCTGGCTACTACGCAGCTTACCAACAGACATTTTACAAATGCGCCGTGGAAGGTTTTAGCAGAGCTTTCCGTGCAGATAAAAAACGCTCTCCTCACTTTCTACAACTTCTGCTGCCATAAATTAGGCCAATCTCTGGCCCATTGTTGCTCGAATGAACTTCAATTACTCAACGTATCCATGCACCTGACAAACACCACAGACTGCCCACAGTGACCCAAACGTGGCATAAATAGCGGTCCAGTCACAAACCGATGTGCTTGCTGATAACAGGATGAAGTGATGGCAAATTTCCAGCGGCAGAACTTGGGTCAAAAGCAGGTCCAACAAATAAATCACAGCAGGAATTCCAGTGTCTCCAATCCCCCTGCTGACACACACAGCTGTGGAGACGCAGGAGGGAAAGAGGCGGTTGCTTTATCATGACATGAGTTAGGTGACCACGGCAACGCTTTACCTTACTTTATAAAATGTAGAGTGGTTCAGATTTTAAGCTGCAGAATTGTCAGAGTTGGATATACAAGAAGTTTAATTACCGTCAGGCAAGGTTTATATGGAAGAGGATTAGGGCCACTGTAAAAAACAGAACGACAAAAAAGTAATTCTGACTCTCACCTCAGAATTTATTTATTTATTTAGAATTTAGACTGTTGTTCTCAGAATTGGGGCTATTTTTAATTCTAATGTTCTCAGAATTCTGAGGGAGGTTTTTAAATTCTGACTTTTTTCTAGAATTGTCCTTTTTCTCAAAATTTCCAGTTTTTTTTTTTTTCCATTCTGACTTTTTTCTCAGAGTTGAGGTTTTGTTTTAAGTTCTAACTTTATCAGAATTCAGTTTTTTATTGACTTTTGAGCTCTGAAGATTAAAGTCAGAATAAAAAAAATTCTCATATTTCTATGAAAAAAGTATATTCTGAGAAGAAAAAGCATCACGGCCAATATTAGCAATTGTGTCATTTATCATGCCTCCAAAAAACATGCAGTTAAAGTGTTTAAAGGGACAACAAGAGCTGGGAGCAGAAAGGACTGGACAGTAAATCATTAACAATATAAATAACGACACACCTGGTCTCTCTCTCTCTAAAAAAATAAATAAATAAATTCCCTTCTCACCCACCGCGGGTGGTTCTTATCCTCTGAGCTCGGGTCCTCTACCAGAGGCCCGGGAGCTTGAGGGTTCTGCAGTATCTTTGCTGTGCCTAGAACTGCACATTTCTGGACTGAGATGTCTGATGTTGTTCCTGGGATCTGTTGTAGCCACTGCTCCAGTTTGGGGGTGACTGCCCCGAGGGCCCCGATGACCACAGGCACCACTGTGGTCTTCACCTTCCAGGCCCTCTCCAGTTCCTCCCTGAGGCCCTGGTATTTCTCCAGTTTCTCCTTTTTCCTGATGTTGCAGTCACTCGGTATTGCTACATCCACCACGACGGCTTTCCTCTGTTGTTTATCCACTACAATGTCCGGTTGGTTGGACCTTACCATTTTGTCTGTCTGGATCTGGAAGTCCCACAGGATCTTAGCTCGGCCATTCTCCACCACCTTTGGGGGTGTTCCCCACTTTGATCTCGGGGCTTCCAGTCCATATTCTGCACAGATGTTTCTGTACACTATGCCTGCCACTTGGTTATGTCGTTCCATGTACTCTTTCCCTGCCAGTATCTTGCACCCTGTTGTTATGTGCTGGACTGTCTCAGGGTCCTCCTTGCACAACTTACACCTTGGGTCTTGTCTGGTGTGGTAGATCTGGGCCTCTATTGCTCTGGTGTTTATGGCCTGTTCCTGGGCGGTCAGGATGAGGGCCTCTGTGCTGTCCTTGAGTCCAGCTTTTTCCAGCCATTGGTAGGACTTTCTGATATCAGCCACTTCAGTTATTTGCCGGTGGTACATCCCATGTAGGGGTTTGTCCTCACATGATGGTACCTCCAGCACCTCAACTTCTGTTCCCCATTGTCTGAGACATTCACTGAGCACATTGTCTGATGAGGCTTTGTCCCTGACGTATCTATGGATCTTGGATGTTTCGTCCTGGACAGTGGTTCTCACACTCACTAGTCCTCTGCCTCCTTCCTTACGGCTCGTTTACAGTCTCAGGGTGCTGGATTTGGGGTGGAACCCTCCATGCATTGTTAGTAATTTTCGTGTCTTAACTATATCTATCTATCTATCTATCTATCTATCTATCTATCTATCTATCTATCTATCTATCTATCTATCTATCTATCTATCTATCTATCTATCTATCTATCTATCTATCTATCTATCTATCTATCTATCTATGTGTGTATATATGAATAGATCTAGATAAATAGATCATACCATATATATGTATGTGTGTATATATATCTATATAGATATATATATCTTTACATAGATATATATATCTATATAGATCTATATCTAGATAGATAGAGATATAATCTGAATGAATAGTCAATATATAGTATACTCACTCTTTGGTTGCCTAGCAACAATCTGTTGAGTAACGTAGACAGCAGCAGTTTAAAGTTTCTCCACTGTGTCTCCTAAATGCTTAAAAGTAAAAAAATAAAAAACAGTGTGGAATGAAAACCGGATGAAACCGGAAAGGTCACACCGCCAGTTTGGCAGTATTTCAGATATATAAGACAAAAAAAAGACTAATAATTATCTATAACAACTAATATATTTGAGCCTACTTGTATAATTTTGAAAGTATGATTACAGATTTGAATAAATTGAAATTTCTATGCCCAATTCCACATATAAGCTTTAATACCACTTAATCCTGTGAAGGCCTTACAGTTTTCTTCGTGTTTTTTTACTTTCATGACCAAAATTGAGAAGTTTTATCCAGATTACTTCCCATTGAGGCGCCTTTTATTTTGCCATGAGTTACGGCAACTTTAAAGTGTTTAGATGCAATATTACCCAAACATGCTTCCCAGAAACTTCGCATCACTGTCCACACCTTCTTATCTGCGCTGCCTCACAGGTACAGTATCTTAACCACGCTGTCAGGCTTCAATATGTGAGCATTAACACGCTTCAAGGTCCTTGATTTTTCCTCAGGAATTACTGTGTGGCAACCAGAAGGAGAAGCTGGAGATTTGTTCCCTCCAGTCTAAAATAAATAGGATAGACGGGGGGAAGCAATCACATAGCCGACAACATGCTCTGCTATCAAGAAAATACAGCAGTTTAGATTAAGATTTAAACAAAATCATTTCTGTTTAAGTTAATCTGTAAGCAGATAAGCTTCTACCAACATCCCACGAAGATTTTGGAATGATAAGGAAACATCAAAATGAAGAAAGTGTTGAACATGTCTGTCGTTATTTTTAAAAAAATAAATAAATAAAAAGCATGTCTGGAAATCATTTCATAAATGAGAGAGCTGAAGTGATACAGAAAGCTGTCTGCGTGATGTTGTCCAAACTTTTAGTCAAAACTAGCTAAATTAAACTTCTCACACAAAATTTGTTAAATTTTTCATGTAAAAATGTGTTTATTGTGATTTTTCTTCTTTTAGTTTCACCTGGTCGATGATAAACAAACTTTTTATGAAATATATACATTTTTAAAGATCCAAAACATAAAAAAGGATTCAGATGATTTTCTTATTATCCAAATGTTGCTGTTATCAGTTGTTTTTGACTGGACTTATGGTTGAGTCCGATCAAAATGATTTCAAGGGCCATAAGTGGACCCCGGGCCACACTTTGGACAACCCTGTTCTGTACAGAAGATCTGATAAACAGAACCACAACCAGCTTTATTCACCAGTTTGTGCTCAAAAACAAGAAATTCCACTTTGGTTTCCTATCAATGAAAACATTTTAAGTATGAATTTATAAAAAGGGGGAATAAAAGTAAAAGTTAGTTATAAGTATGTATGTTATATGGGTGTCCACAGTGTGGCTTGGGGGCCATTTGTGGACCTTGAAGTGATTTTGTGCGGCCCTCAACCACAAAGATTTTTAAAAAATTTTAAAAAAGAAAACCTTCTCGGTCTTATATTTCAGATCTACAATCATTTACAGCTCTTTCCTATAGAAATCAAACTTCTAGATGCATAAATTACCCTCACTGTGGACACCCCTGCTTATTGTGTTTGTTTTTGCTGATAGCATCATGAGATTATTAGAAATCAGAAAATTGATTTGCTGTCATTTTCACTTTGTGGAAAGAGGGAAAAATTAAAATTTCAACTTTTTATATTTTTTTCCAGCATTTTGAGGAAATCTCGGAGAGCAAGAGAGCTGCAGGGAGGAGAAAGCCGTGACCTCTCCCGGCCGCACCACCTTGGCCAAAGGATTAAGAAAACAGCGGCCACTGACAAACGTCCAGGAAATCAGAACCACATGCTGGAAGGGAGGCAGGCTGAGGTGATTATTTGTTTTCTGCTAAATTAATGGAGGCTAATTGATAATGTCATTACATCAGGAGGAGAGTGGGGGGGAAAATCAAGGAATGCTGCCTATCAATCCTCACAGATGCTGCTGGGTTTTCCCTGGAGATACAGATCTGTTCAGCTAACCAGAACCAGACTGGCTCATCTGAAACCAAATTTAAACACTTTTTAACGCCAAAGGAAAATCTAGTAAATAAAACAATCTGAAATCAGGGATTCATTTCTAATTCATTCTGGAGTTTTACATCTCGTTGAACCGGAAACCAGAGAACTGAATGAAAAAGGAACAATTTTTTTCTTAACACGACAAAAACACAAAATCTTACTAAGTATGTTAGGTTTAGTTTCCACTGCAAATTTCTCAGTGCACTTGAAATAAAACAAGACGAACTTGCAAGTAAGTTTTTAGCAACATAAAGGAGCTTATTTTAAACGAATAACTCAAAAAAAAAAAAAAAAAAGTTGTAGTTCTACTGGCGGATTATGTCATTTATTTCACAAATACAATATGTGCTGTTACCTAGCAATGCCAGCCAAGCCCTGCCCGTTGCCTAGCAACCCAGGACTAGTTTTAACTGGCAGATTATTTCACTTATAACAAGATATTTTTCCTATGTTATAGTCAAATAATTTGCCATTGGTTCTTGTTTTTTTTTTTTTTTAGATATATATAGATCTTGATTCACACTGCAAAGGCACTAAATCTTATCCAGTATTTGCAGCATATATTTACTGTACATATCTTAGTACACTTGAAAGAAAACAAGTTCAACTTATAAAGAACATTTTATCAAGAAATTGAGCTTGTTTTAAGTGAGTATTGATGAAATAATCTGCTAGTTTCACAAGCAGATTATTTCATTTATAACGTGGAAAAAATGTATTAGTAATGGAACTGGTTCTTCTTTCATTCACTTAAAACAAGTGCCTATATTTTGCTGAGAAGTTTCTTGTAAGCTAGTTTTTCTGTATTTCCAGTGTGCTAAGACATCAGCATTATAAACCAGATCAAAAATACTTTTTGCCTTTTTACCATTAGAAATACATTGCGTCGAGGAACATTTTCAAATTTTTAGCGTGAAAAAAGGCTCAGAAATGAATTGATTTGCTCCACATGGCCAATAATTCAGCAGTGGACAAGACAAAAGGTCAGTATCTGCTTAAAATCTTCACCACTTGGAGTATTTTAGATCTGCAGAGCCGCAGCAGCTGTGGGAGAGAAGATGGTGGCTGCGCCGGTGATTTAGGAGACAGCGAGGGGCTTTAAAGGAGGAAAACAAGTTCATTACACTTCCATACTTGCTTATCACTCCCCAAAGACCTGTCAGCAAAGGCAGAGGAGAAATTAGCTTTCCCCAAACCCCCAAAAAAGAAGTTATTAGGCAAACCCCTAGGGTGGACATGTCGTTTGCAATTCTTACCCCAAGACCTTTGACCTCAAACTCTCTGGGGTCACTACTTCCTTTCAAACAGTTTGTGTTGCTCTATTGCTCACCAAACCCAAGTTTAGTGCGCTTCCTCTGGAATAGCATAAGCCGGTTTGGTGCGTGTATCTGTGTAGGTTGCAGGGGTGGCGTGATGGCGAATGATTACAAATGTCTCCGTTCTAGTTTAATTGGATCAGGCTGACTCACAGCTTATGGAACAAGATCTCGGTTGTTTCAAAGCAGATGGATTAACAATTAAATTTGTTTGCTAATTCCGTGGCATACACCTTGAACAGAAAATAAGACGCATTAACTTGAATAAATTACACTCTACCCACAGGGAATATAATTAGGAGAATTCCTTCTCATAGCCTCCCAAAAGACTTTGTTTGACTTTTCATCTTGTAAATGTGGGAAATCATTTAAGAGTGAGACTCATCTTATTTTCTTTCTTTTTTTGCGCTTTGTGAGTCATAGTTGCTGCTTGCTTTGCACTAATAGATTTTACAGTATTCAGTCTGAGAGATCAGGTTCCTGTAAAGTAGCACAAATATAATATTGTTTTCCATTCAAATCAAAGGTGTTAAGTTCCTCCACATTTTCTCAAGTTACTGTCACAAACTTTGATTTTTTTACCCTCATAAGAGTAAAAAGTATATTTCTTTCAAAAACATGACTCACGTAAATGAAATTGAGTAAATGTAACTAATTATTACCCGACTCCGCATTTCAGATGAAAAAAATGACTAAAATCGGAATTGCCAGGTCACAATTTTTAAAGATTGGTAGTGGTGGATCGGCCAGAAAACTGCTATCAGTACACCGCTAAGATTGCTATTATTGATACCAGAATATGGCGCCTCTAACTCATAATACTGTGATAAAACATGAATTTATTTTAAGGCTTTTTACAGCTTTACCGACGTTAAGATGTTACAAATGTTTTATTTATCATAAAGTCAGAGTGACACCAACCTGTCATGATTACTTTTGTTCTGTTTTTTATTTTTCCCAGCTGATTGTTGCTCATATTGACAGAGAAACCAAAGCGATCGGCTGCCGTGGTTCTGAAGAACCGCTCACATTAATGTCAGCCGGCAGCTCATTAAAGCGGCGTGGCCTCGGCCTGAAACTCAGCGGCTCCACAGAGCCAGCTCCCCCCGCTCAATAAGGCCAAACCTGCAGCGAGGATATTAGTCTGACAGCAGAAGATAATTTGTCAAAACCTTATTTTAAAGCTCTATGAATGTCATCCTGTGTTGTGGCTCTTAATTGAAATGTAGTTTGCCAAGCAGGAAAATATATGAGTGCACATGGAGGGTGTTGGCAGGATGTTTTATGGGGACGCTAACCACACCTGGTTAGCGTTAGCATCCTCCTTACTGTGTACTTTGCATACCTTCGTGTCACTTTTACCTTAAATTACCCTGAAACGTTTATCTTTTATTCATGAGAATCTGAGATTTTCTGATAAATCTTAAAGTCAGAGCAGAGATAACCATTAGCTTTACAGTGATATGTTATTTTCCAAACGCTGAAATTTATATTAGTTTACCCTCCAATCTTCAATCTTCCCCTGTTATGAACCTCGCTGCCCCTCCCCCACTGGTTCCTGAACCCACTTGTACGTTCTCGGCCTCCGTAATAAACCAACATCTGCAGAACTTACAAGTGCTTTAGCTGCAGTTAATTGAGTAAATTGAAGCAAGCTGCAGCGCGGCGCTGATCTATGATCCCCCGTTGAGGGCCCAGAAGGGAGACAACAGATTTACTGCGAGGACAGTGGGCGGCCTTTTGTTCAGGCCCTGGTTCATGGGAAGTTTGAGGTCAGACGGGATTAAAATATTTTAGAGAACAAATGGAGCAATTTGAGTGCAATATTAGAAGCTCTATGCCAGTTCTTACCGGGAATCCAGGTGTGATTTATTTAATTTTAAGCTCCGTGTCCTTTTTTTCGCCCTTGTTTTTTACCTATATCTTGATATTTTGGGTTTATTTTTTAAATCGTTGATTAGTTCTTTTAAGTTTTAGCTCTTATGGGTCAAGAAAAAATAAAGTACATCCTCTGTTTCTGATTTATAGCTGCAGTTTGTAACTTTTCTAAAAGAAAAATTTTATTTTTTTTTTACATAGTTTTTAAGACCGTCACCATGTTGTGACAGTTTAATATGAGGCAGATAATTTGTGAAAAGATCGTTCTCCTCCATCTCCTCCTACTACAGCCGTCTAAAGTAATGCAACAAAAACAACCAATCAGAGCGAGGAGGCTTGGCTTAATGCTGTCATTCACCCTTATGTACGCGCTGCTAAATATGCTAATGGCAGAGAAATGGCGTACCGCTAGAGGAAAACTGTTTATTCGTCATCATTGCCAACCAGCCTAGCATTCGTGACAGGTTATGCTAGCTGGAGTGTAGCAGAGAGCTACACGGAGGGTGATTGACAGCGCTAAGACCCGCCTCTTGGCTCTGATTGTCTCACAGATTATCTGTTGCATATCACAGTTTCACAACATATTTACATTTTCAAGAAATGTGTAAAAAAATATTTTTGTGAAAGTTACTTACTGCAACTTTATTTATTAAACATGATTAAATTGTTCTGAAAAAAGTAAAAAAATTAAATGTCTGAAAAATTTAATGACATTTCAGGTATCACCAATACCATTTCCAATGCCGATACTTTTCTTGAAATATCATTATCCTCCAATTTTTTGTTGATTCAGTCAGTCGATCAGTTAAGCCCACATTTCACTCTCAAACCATATGGAAACATGGTGGTGGCAGCATGATCCTGCGGAAATCATTTTTCTTAAAGTATTTCTTAAGCTAAATTAAGATTAAGAAGTACTTGAACTTAATTTCCGAGGGTGTTTCCGCCCCTCTGCTAGTCTAGAGGAGCAGAATCCTGTTTCACACCTGAATGGTTGAAACAGGAGATTAACGGATTTCCTAAACATACATGAAAGAATCAAAACAACACTGCAGTTTTTGTTGAGGAAATAACATTATAACATGACATACACCTGAAAAAAAGCAAATTTTATGTGATATTTGAAATTGATCCATAGATGGCGACGGCTATGATTGCTTCGCTACTGTGCAGCGTTTGTTTTTCTTCTTCTTCTTGCGTTCGGATCGCTTTGGGGACGTGAACCGTTCACACAGAAGTCTGATTCAGTTGCCTTTAATTTGTATAAACGAACACTAAAAAATTGTATTGATTTCAGTAACAACAAAAAATATTGCAATTGTGAATGTAGCTTTTCACAATATTCTAATTTATTGAGATTTATATGTGGAAGTTGGTTGAGTTGAATTTAGCAAAAACTCTTCCCAAGTACCACCAGTGGCCCCTGTACCACGGTTTGAGAACCATGGTCTTAATAAATATTAAAAGGAAACGTCTCCAGATGAGCTTTCTGCTGTAATGTGAAGCACTTCATCACCAGAGTTAACTAATAAACAGGGAACTTTAGCCATGCAGTCATTTACTTCAGAGCTTCTCCTGATTAATTCCAACATTCAGTATTTCCATCTCCCTAAACCCAGATAAGAAACGCACAAAAAAGGCCAACAGATTTAATCTAATACATAATAATCACATTAGAGTGGTGACAGAATTACTCTAATTGCCTCTACACTCTCCCTTGGACACATACAGCATCACACACTCAGAGCCCCATCTGTCTAATGAGGACATTTACAAGCAAAAATAAAACCATATGCTATTATCACCGAAGATGATTAAAAATTAAGGCAATTTTGGCTCCGGATCCAAGTCAAATTTTCCACCGGAGGTTTGTTGGCGTTCGTTGTTTGCCAGTAAATTTGCTCACGATTGGACGCGAACGATAATTAGCCGTGTTTGTATCAAAGGGCTGTCAGCCGCGGAAACCTTTCACAGCCAAACGGGGCCAACGGCTGACACCATCATTCAGGAGCAGAGAGGGACTGCAAGAGGCGTTCACAGTGGGAAGGGAAGGGGAGTGACACACGCAGAGCGGAGAGGGAGGAATACTGGGCCAAACTCGTTTTCCGCTTGACGGGTTAGCTGCAGAGAATGCGCCTTTACTAGGTAAATGATTGGAGGGGGTGGGAGGGGGACCTGCGCTGCTCTGCTATTATGTACTTCAAAGGTCTCCAATGGCAGGTTAAATGAAAAGCAAATGTGTTGCACTGCTGCTCAGATGCCACAAATGTTTTAGCAGGTGCAAGCAATGAAGAGGTGGGCAGTGCTGCACCTTGCTTGGGAATTGTTGGATCTTCCAGTTTTGTTTGATCAGGTTTATTTGGAGTGTTTTCACTCCTGAAAACATTTGTTACATTTTTCAGCTGCTGTGGTTTCCTTTCTCATTGCACTGAGTCAAACAAACCGAACCAATTGGAAATCCTGTTCCCCTCCTCTCCTGTGGGGGCGCTGCAACAAGAACCACTGAAGGAAACGATGCAAAAACCTCAAGAAGACACGAATGCAACAAAAATGGAGTGCTGTCATATTTTAGCAGTTGTAAGATTTCTCTTTTGTCTGTGGTTAAAAAAAAAAAAAGCAAGAGTCATTTCTCCCGCTAGTGCTAAACTCACACTTTTGTTTTGGTTGCATTTACCCAGAATCCCCTGTTCTGTAGTCCACTTGGCAACATTTGTTACATTTTTCAGTTGCTGTGGTTCTCTTTCACACTTTGGTGTCAAACCAACCAACTGCCTGTTGTGGCGCTGGATCAAGAATCACTGAAGAAAACGAGACCAAAACTCATGAAGAAGACACTGAACACAACTTCCTTCTTTACAAAATGCAAACAAAATGTAGCGTCAATTTTTAGCGGTTGTTCTATTTCTCTTTTATCTCTGATAAAGAACCATGAGCTATTTCTAAGTCAGTAAATCATTTAATGTTGATGAAAAAGTTGAAGTTCCACTGGGAGATTATTTCCTTAAAAATGGGAAAAATATCTTGTTCCAAGTGAAATAATCTGCCAGTGGAATTAGAACTTTTTCTCCAATAATAAAGGAATTATTTACTTAAAACAAGTTCCTGTTTCTTGATAAAAAGTTATTTGTAAGTTAGTTTAGTCGTATGGCAGGTGCACCAATATATTTGCATTAGAAACTTTGCATTTTTGCATTGTGCAGACTGCAGCTGCTGGAATGAGGTTGATTATTAGCCAGTGTTGTTGGTAGATTATTATGGGATGTTAATGGTTCATAAAAATCTGTTTATACTGCCTGTAGCTTCGTAATACGATCACATTATTTAATAACCTCGGGTCCTTTTCAGGCAAAATGACCATAGCTTTCCTCTGACATTCTGCCACTGCTAAGCTAGCTGCTACATTCCAAGGATGTCAAAATAAAACCACTTCCTGTTCCGCTCATTCAGAAATGTACTTTCTTCACTCAGTTTTGTTTTATGCTTTAAATGTGGATCTAGAAAATAATTTCTCAGTATTATCAAAATTTTATTTACAACTAGGCGTCCAAACGTTTTGTCACAACTTTTTGTTGTGATTTCAAATGTTTATTTTTTTTGCTTATTCAACAATAAGCTAAATGTGCAAAAGATGTTATACTTTGCAGCTCTAGAAATTGAAAAAGAAATGTTTGTGAATATTTTGGGCTCAACTGCACAAATTTGCTTTCAGTTATAAGAACAGGATTTGGGTCTCTTTTTTTCATAATGTTTGCTATATTTAGCCAAGTTTAGTAAATCAGATAAAACTGATTTTGGGGAAAAAAAGTGTTTGCTTTTCAGTAAAAGTCTCTGGTTCCTAAAAGGTGGATACTTAGCATTGTTGGTGATAATTTACCCTTGTTACAAATAAAAATAAAAATCTCCATCTAAATTAATCAGCTGTGATCAACGAGCTAAATTTTTATTTTACTAGAACTGCAGTTGCGGGCTGCATAAATAATCCTGTCACAGTAACAAATTATGCAAGGTGAAAAATTGTCTCAGAGGTTATTGCGATAAATGATAATATCGTTTTGAGACCATTTAGTGGTAATAGTGCAAGAACACATTCTCAAAGATCAGTAAACTTGCAGTTCCAAGGAACATTTAACACTTTAAGTATCCAAAATAAAATCACTAATCAGGTACAACGAATAAAATGAAATATGAAATGCCTGTAAACAAGTTTGTTGCTGGTTGAGACCAAAACACCAGACTGAAAACTTTTATCATCCATTTTTTGGCAGAAACAAAGAAAAGAGAAATTATTAATTTTGTTTTAATTTATCACGCCATTATCTGATTCGTTGTTAATCGATACAGGCCTACTCACAAATTCAGTAAAAGGGCCACAAACGGCCCTTGAGCTTTTCATTTATATTTCACATTCTGTTCTGTAATCAACACGATTCTGATGAATTGAGTAATAGCTGAAAATTAAAATGTTGTTTTTCATCATTTTAAAAGCATTTTTGATCTTTATTGAAACTAAATTCCTCACTGCAGATTCTCCAAATGAACCAACTCCCTCAGTTCACCTGCTCCATATCAGCCAGCTTCATTACATAACAGCTGCGGTGATTGCGGCTCTCCTACGAGCAGAGCAATTACGCCGGCTTGGTCATTATCACCTCACAACATCGTCTGCTCGCTGCACAGACAACACAGCGCCATATTAGTTCGTGTTAGGTCACAGAGAGCATGCACCGCTCTAATGTAGTAAATTGTGTTTGTTATAATGAGTGTGAAAGTAATAGGTGTGAGCACTAATAAGCACATGTGATTGTGTGTGTGTGAGCACAAACACCAGGAAGATTGAACCAAGCTGACGGTTTGGTTCAATGTTCGAGAGGATTTCAAAAACACTGATGGATTTAAATCGTTTCGTTTAGGATTTGTTTCTGTTATGAACTATCAGAAACTTCCTTGCACTTCCTCTAAACTAGGGGTGTTCAGAGTGCGGCCAATATACTGAATTTATGCAGCATGCTGCAGTTCAACAATGACCAGAATTTTCCCCATACATCCCTGGTGTTTGATGCAGATGGAGATTTTTATCTTTATTTGTAAGCAGGGTAAAATTACCACCAACAATCTTAAGTATTTTTATTTTTATAACCAGATAACTGACAAGCCAACTCTTCTGCCCCAAAATCAGCTTCTATCTGATTTACGCAACTTGGCCAAATATAGCTAGGGTTTTGAAAGAAAGCGACCCAAATCCTGTCCTTATAATGACAATAAATTTGTTCAATTGAGGTGGAAAGAATTAGAAACTAGAAGCTTTCATTTTTGCCTGGTTAAAATTTTTAACATTTAGTTTAATGTTGAGTAATGAAAAAAAAAATCAAAATTATAGCAAAAAGTTGTGATTTTAGTTGTTTGTTTTTTTCTTGTCTCATTAGCCAATGATTTTGTCTCATGTGACAAAAAGTTTGGACACCCTGCTGTAAGATTTAGGTGAGGCTTCACCATGACTTTAAATTTAGCTAAACTAATATTCTCTCTGCAGAAAATCTTCAAAACACAAAGAGCGCTAAGCTAAACATACAAGAGAAACAGGCACTGGAGAATAAAATAAAATGGATATTCAAAGCAAAAGAAAACTAGAAACTATAAGTATTAAGTAAAAGATACAGTGTTGCGATAATAAATAAACTAATAGCAGTAATCCAGAAAAGAAGTTAGCTCTGCTAACACTAAAGCAATAAACTGACACTGTTTTTCGCTAAAGCTGATGCTAACAAGCTAACTTCAATGCAAATTATATCCACCTTTGAAAGAATGCAACAATAGAGCACCAATTTAATTTTAATATTATAATTTATGTGTTCTACAACACCCTTATATAATTATTTATGTTAATATCTTGTTCTCTGGTGTCCATTTTGTTTTGTTCCTGTATGTTTCGTTTTTGACTTTGGGGAAAAAAGAGTGGGAAAAAAGGAGAGGAAACCCACTTCAAAATAAGAGCATAACCGAAACAAAATTGTTTAAGTTTTGTTTGGTCTTTAATTAATTACCAGTTAAAATATATCAAGTTGATGAGTAATGCGGTATTTATTATTTATTTATTTATTATTTAAATGTATTTAATTCCTAACTATAATTTATAGTTGCAGCTCAAACATTGAATTTACCTTTAAGATTAAAGCTTCTTTTTTCAAACTCAGTGGTATATTTCATGAGAATGACAAGAAGCTTGATAAATATGAGAAAGTAACTTTTATCAGTGACTAGATAATAAATATACATAACATGCCAAAAAGTAAAAGAACTTTGATGTCACTGATTTGATTAGTTTGTTTAGTTTTTATACACCCCAACCTCAGAAATGTTAATTATGAATGAAATGCTGAAAATATTAGAAGAGCAAACAGTTTTCAATCCCTGCCCGTCTCTTTGTCTCGAGCCACTTCTGTGAAATTCACATCCGAGGTGTACAGGTGTTGATTAATCCCCTCGACATTTTCCTCAGACATTCTTTCATTTGTGTTGACATTCTGGTGGCGGGGAAATGAAATGCCCCGCCGTGGTATTTTGGAAACCCCTCAGAAGTCAGACTTATGCGGGCTAGCTGCGGCGATGGCCTACATTATGGAGTTTAAAGCCTCTGGGGCGCGTTCTGCTCTCACTCGCCCCACAGGACCGGAGCAAAACGTGCGACAGAATCCCTGCATGGCAGACCCCTCAGCTGGCATCTCTTCCAAGGAACAAGCTCACAAAATTTTATGCACACTTTTAAAAATGTTGAATTTATTCTGGATTTTAGGCTCAGAATTATTTAAATGCATGTAAAGTTGCAAACTCTCTTGGATATTTGATGACAGTTTGGGTGATTTTCAGGCATGAACTTGTATTTTAGGCGTAGTCCAATCCTTAGTTTTAGATGCATTTTTGTTAAAACACATCCGATTCAAAGGCAACATGTCTTCAAGTTCTCCAGAGGAAATGATCCAATCATTTGTTTCTGGTGACATCTGAAACATGAATCATTGCCACTCCAGAAGCCTAACATTAACCTGGTTTATCTAATTCAAAACAAATTTTCTTGTTTTTTGGGAGTACAGACAAACGGCAGGTTTTAGCTGTTGGATCAAATCTGTGTTTCCTAGGTTTTCTTTTATTTAAAGGTTTCCTATTATGCTTTCTTGAACATGTTAGGATAGATCTACTGGCTGTGCAAACATGTAAGCTACCTGTTTTGCACAAAATCATTCTCAGATAATGAGTTTTTTTGTTTGCTCAGTTTCAGAATGAGCTGTTTTAGGACCTCCTGTCACTTTAAATCCAAATAAGCTGCTGTTGGCCACCTCTCCGAAACTCAACTTTACACTCATACATGAAAATAGCTACAAGCAGATGCGTAATTATACAAAAGTAGCTCTTTGAAAAGCAGAAGTGTGGCCTCCTTCACAACCAAAAAGAATGCAGTAAGTGATTTCTAGATGGTAAGTCAACAACAAAACACTTGTTTTTTCCAGCAGCCATTGTTCAGCGGTGCAACCAGCTGTCCAAACATGCCGGAGTTCTGCTCAGGTTGCTAGGTAACGGGCAATGCCTGCTGATTTGTCGTTATATTCCTGGGGCTTTTGAAATGGCTCGTTTTCCAGACACCAAAAACATTAACTGTTTTTTTAAGTGCTTGAGCTGTTTTTAGAAGCAGTAGAAACCCAAATGGAAGTATAAAAAAAGTGAAAAATTTTAATTTTGAATAATGTCTGTTTTAATATCCGGCTACAAACTTAACCTTATTCTGGAGGGACTTTTTGGAGCTGCCCAATGTGGTGGAAAGTGCTGCTTTTCATGGGGTTAATGATCAATAACCAGGCTTTAATGAGTCACATCCATCTGACAAAGTGACTGACCTGGGAAGAAGTTAAGGTTGGCAGTTTGAACGCAGATGAAGACATTAAAACATTAAAATCAAATTTCTGAGACAGTTAGAAATTGATCGTATGCTTGTTTAAAGTCTGATCATTTACAGCAGATACGATACATCTATAATTGCTCATATTATGTTACTTTGAATCGTCTGCAGCTTTTTTTTTTTAAGTATTTTGATTGATGGATGTTTCTGCTCTCCTGTAAAAATTGCGTGCATTTCAGATGAATGGCTAAAGGTGGAAAATTATGCAAAGCAGCATCTCAAGCAAAAGGTTTTTCTTTTTTTTTCTTGAAAGGGTCAGGTTGAGCTCTTACTGATGGAGCAGCGAGAGGAATCTTGGCTTCTGCACTTATCTGGCGTGTGGAGTCTGGGGTGCTTTCCTCCCTCTTTCCTCCATTTCTCCTCTATCTCTGGCACCAAACTTATCAAAATAATGTGCAGTAAGATCATTTTTGGCTTTCGCCTGACAAACTGATATAAATTTCAATCTGAGTCTGACAGAAGTTTTTCATTTTGCCAAGAGTGCAGAAGAAGGTGTGTGTGTGTGGGTGCGCATATGTGTGTGTTGAGAATACTGGTTAAACTGTGACCATGTAAAGAGGAGCCGGCCAGCAAATGTTGTGTTTTCAAGCAACACCCAGGAAGAGCAAACACTTTCATCTGCGAGTCAATCAGTAAACCGAGATTCTTTCACGTCTTACGCGGGTCTGGAGCCAAAGCGCCGCCTCCGTTCGCCACTGGAGAATCATTTAATAACTCAATTATTATTATTCCTCTCGCTCATTATCGTTATTATCATCACCGCCTGTGGGGAATCCCTGCAGGATGCTGGAGAAGTTTTCATGAAACACCAGCTGGAGAAAATGAACAGCGACGTTCACGCCTCCTTAACCGGCTGCTTAGTGTCCCCACACCAGCAGGGGGCCCCCAAGAGCAAAGGGCAAGCGTGAGTAAATGTTTTTACACTTGGAAAAACAACAGTTAACATAGTTAGGAAAATAAGATATGAAATCTCTTAACTTGTTTGCTGTAAATTCAGTGTTTTTCTGCTGATGTTACTTTCAAATAGTTAAAATAATGTGGCACATTTAAATACCGCTCTCTGTATTTCAAAATCAAAATATTGTTTTTATGTTTGCCACTCCGGTTAAAATCTGCAGCTTTAGCAACACCATTACATTGTGAGCTAATCATAGACAATGCTAATAATACGTAGTTCCCACAAATCTGAATCGGAAGTGATCCGCGCCACTGATCCGCCATCTTGATAGGAAATCGCAGCGCAAAGCATAACTGAACAATGGCTTTGAGACCAATAGAGTGAAATTATATTGACACTCTTGACAAATGTGTGAAAATATATCAACCAAATTGCTGCTGTCATGATTGACCCATCAGAGACAGAGAATGTGGCTTGTTTATTGTTGTCATAGCAACTCCATGTCAACTCACAGCAGTTGTTTGCGGATACCTACCAAGAAGTTTCCAGCCTGTCACATGTTTAGGCCTGTCACAATAACATATATTACTGAATGATAAACTGTTCCAGACGTTTTTGTGATAAATGATAATATTGTTTTGAGACAATTTTCAAGTAATAATATGGTAATGAAATAATAATGCAAAAACACATTCTCAAAAATGGATTAAGTTTATATATATTATATTTATATTATATTTAAAGCCAGGAACTAGAAGACATTTATCTGCTTCCTTATATTAGGTCTGCTCTACTAGCTTCTTATTTTGTGATATTTAAGTTCTTGTGATTTATTGTAATATTAAGTTATTTCTTACAATATTACAATATTGTACAATATTAAACTAAATACACTAGTTTTATTGGAACTAGTGTATTTATTGATTTACGTACAACACATTGGTGCAACAATTTTAAAGGTACTTTATAAATACATTTGAGATATTAAATATTTAAAATAATTAAAACAACAGAAAGAACAAATAAAATGAATAATGAAGTCTATGTACACAAAGTTGTCCTGCAATAAAAAGCAATAGTTGAGACAAAAATACTAGACTTATTATTCAGTTTAATTGATTTATTACTTGTTACACATTTAGAGTAGTCTGATAAGGCATCTTTCATTTGGGGGCCCCAAACGAAAATCTGCTAAGGGCCCCTAAAAGGTTTGAGCCGGCTCTGCTCCAGTTTGGCAGCAGCTTCGGATGCAGGAATCTTGCACCCTCATTACATCTCTGCCACTCTAATTACAAGCTGCTGTAGAGCAGTTATCCTACACCAAACAGCGACAATGACGGCACCTTCCCCTCTGAGGCCGAAACCCAACACAGCGCCGCCGCGAATAAAAGACGCTGCCGCCAGAAAACAGCAAAACGTTGAAAAAAACTTTGGGTGTTAAGTAATTATACTCAGATTTATTAAATTGCACTCATTAAAATTGCACAACTTAATGTTACTCAATTTAATAAAAGACATGTTTGCATTTTTACTTTTTAAGTAAGGAGAACTAATTAGGTTTTACAGTAAAGTTACTCACAATGATCAAGTTAGTTGAGTTGTGTCAACTTAAGATGTACGATTTGCACATACTATCATTTTTATGTTTTAAAACTAGATTTTGCATAATTTTTAAAAGTAAACTCCTCTTACTGCGTTTTACAGTGAAAAATCTTAAAACCATTTAAATGTTGAAATCTTTTCAAGAATGTGCAAATGTGGACAAATTTGTCAGCACTATAAGAAACATTAAAGCAAATTCAGCTTTTATTGCAACAGATTAATCTCACAGTAACACATTTAGAACCTTTAATTTAATAACATTTGACAGTAAAAGAGGAAAAAAGTGTTTTAATTTATATCTAGTTTTTTAAAATCACTCCAGAAACTGTTAATTAGCAACACGTTACTTCCTGTTTCCCTCAAGTTCACATAGACGCTTATTTCTCTCAGCCACTCCTCAAATTGGGAAAAACAGGAGAACATGTCATTCAAGAAAGGAAGGTGTGGAATTAAAAAAGTTTAAAAGAATTGTAACTGTGAGAAATTAGGCAGGACAAGGTCCCAAGTTAATCTTTCCGTGACACAGAAAGCAGAAAACAAAGTCTCCAGAACACCATTAAAACGGCACCATGTTGATTTTCTGAGGTACAAAACATTTCCTGTCAGGTTTTCGAATTAATCATCAATTATCAGTGATCTATATAATACCTGTGAAGCTGATCTGTATTTTATGATCTGTTGTTACTATGAGAGCTTTCAGAAATGTTGATTTTATGTCTAGTGGATTTTTGTACTTCCATTTGGGTTTCTGCGGCTTCTAAAAACAGCCTGAGTGCTTAAAATCCCACCCAGCTGCTTTTGGAAATAACTTAATGTTTTTGGTGTTTAAAAAGCTTCATAATGTATCATCACAAATCACCAGGTACTGCCCGTTCCCTAGCAACCCAAACAGCATTCTGCCCGTTACCTAGCAACCCAAATACAGCTTCAGCACGTTTTGGACAGTTACTTTCACCACTTAATGTGCTGTACAATGGCTGCTGGAAAAGACAAGCATTTTATTTGTTGTGCAGGAGGCTCCACTTCTGCTTTTCAAAGGCATACATTTGCATAAATGCGCATCTGTTTGCAGTCTTTTTCACGAGCGAGTGGAAACGTTGAGTTGGGGAAGGCGTGGCCAGCAGCAGCTCATTATTTAAAGTGGCAAGACATCATAAAACAAACTAAAATCTCATTGTCTAAGAATGATTTTGTGCAAAAAATGTAATGATGTAATGAACAATGTTTTGTATGGTTCATAGACCCATCCTAACCTGTTCAAGGACTAATAATAGGCCACCTTTGAGCAAACTGAAAACACAGTTTTATCAATATTAGGATAATGTTGAGGATGTTATAGGATGATGTTAATGCCTTATTTCATAACATTTCACTCCTCCAAAAAAACAGAATGGATTAATTTTAAGGGATTTTCCCCCCACATCCTGTAAGTGGCGTTTTTTAAGATGAAAGTGAGAACGGTTGAATGCATTCGACTAAACGATGATGAAACCCGAACAGCATCCTTTTTCTGGCCCCCTCGCTCGGAATCATGGCGGATGAAATCCATTTACACAACAGCCGGCGAATTGGGCTGTGAATGTGCTCCGCGGTGTCCTATCGCACGCACATTATTGTTCGAGATCCTGTGTTATGCTGACAAATCCTCTGGTGGCAGCAGTCACCTAAGCGTCTTCCATGAAAGGGATGTACATTTTCCTCCACTTATTTCTGAATTTATTGTGTTCGTCGCTAATCCAGAGATGGGTTCCTCGTGTAATACCCACCATCTAATCATTCTTAGTAGCACGAGGGCTTGTTAGACAAGATCCTGTGGACTGTAATTGTTTTGCCGATTGACGACAGAGAAAAGCAAAAAATAGATTAAGGAGCACAAAGCGGGACGTCAGCGGTGTGTTTCAGTGCTGTAAAAATTCAAAAAGTGGCACAATGTGCATCTACCCAAACACCTTGCTGGTTCTCTTTTGAACATTATCATTGTCTTAATAACACAGCTGTGAAAGCTGAGTCCTCATATTACACAGCACAATGTTCACAAAAGTCCACACTGGGCTGCGCGCATCCTAAAAGGTTTATGACGACCATTTAGCATCGCGAGAGCGCGGCTTAACGCGGCCGTGTCAAGATAACATGCAAGCATCCGTGTTGTTTTCACTGGCTGTCAGCACAGATTTTACACCGGCTGCGGGGAGACGCGGGTATGTGCGCTTCAAGATGCTCCTGCTAGGGGCTGTCACAGCAGGGGAGCGGGGCCGGGGCTCTGGGAGGCGCAGAAAATAGAACAAGAGAGACGGAGAGCTCTGCTGTCCAAGGAGATGACGGGGAAGAAAGGAGCACAGTGGATAATTTGACTGGAGTAGGAGGATAATAGAGGAACGGTGTTTTATTTCCTCTCTCATCCAAGCCCTCATTTAGCTGCATGAGCAAGAGAGAGAAACAGAGAGAGAGAGGCGCTGCAGAAACTAGGTGGAGCTATTGCTTACATCTGCATGTGCTGGAGGCTTATCAGAGGCAGGAGAGGCCAGATCTGACTGACTGTTCCCAGATCAAACAACGCAGACAAACCCGCCCAAGTCCCAAAAATTATCCAAATATGTATGAATATAGGCAGAAAAGTCACCTTTTGCATGTTTTTGTTCTTTCATTTTCTGCTGTTTCTGTTTCTGCTGATTCTAAAAATCCTCCCAAGTGCTTTAAAAAAAAAAAACCTCAGCTCTATTTTTGGCAATAAATTAATGTTTTTTGGTGTCTGGAAAATGAGCCGTTACAAAAACATTAAGAATTTAACGTTACCTAGCAACCCCAGTGGAGCTCAGACGGTTTCCTAGTAACCTAAGCTCCAGCACGTTAGGTCAGGTGTTTTTAATGCTGTATGCTCTGTACAATGGCTGCTGGAAAAGATGTTTTGTTGGTTTGCAGGAAGCTCTACTTGTATGAATTATAACTTATATAATAATAAAAATATATTAGTAGAGTCTTATAATTTTCGATTTGTAGCCATTTAAAAATAAGAAATGAAGTTTTGAGATTAATCTCAGAAATTTTCTAGAAAAACTTCAAATTTGCAGAGTTTGAAAAGTCGAAAATGTTAAACTTTTGAAACTCAGAAATTTCCACTTTTTTTTTTCTTTGAAAGTTTTTGAAATTTTTTGGCAGAAATATTATTTATCTTCTACCTACAGTGGCCCTGACACACCGTTATAGTGATTACATTTGTTGTGAATTAGTGCTTTATAACTAAATTAAATCCCGGCCAGCCTGGAGTTTGATCTGAATCGAGGCGGCGCTCCGAACTTTGAACCTGTCATCCGGGGTCGGGCGCGAGTCTCGCTTCAGAGTTCAGCTTGTTGCTGAAGTTTAAGGAAGGGGGTCGTTCTTTATCAGGCCGGCACTCCTCTGTGCCCCCGAAAAGATGACACCCGACAGAAATTAATCTGCGGGGAGATTGTGTTGCTGCTGTAATGCTGAGTCGAAATTTGCAGACTAAATTACTCTTTGGCTCTATCTCCCCATCAGCCGTGCATCATAAAAGCCAGGGTTTAGTGTGAGATGAATAATCTCACTCCAGCAAGCGCCCACCCTCCACCTCCCCTTCCCACCATAATCGTCAGAAGGAGAGCCAGCTTAGTCAACCCTGTGCTACGGGCCAGGATAATAATTGCTGTATTAATTGGTGTTGTCCAGGCTAGACAGACTATAAGAGATCCCACTGGGGCTAATAATTAATGTTTTTTCCTCCTCCCTGCCTGCTTTTTGCCATTTCCATAAGCACCAATGAAAAACCCAAACAAGGTTGCTTCTTTTTTTTTTTTTTTTTTTTTTTGCAGGACTGTCTAGGCACATTTTATTAATTTATGGTGCTGTGAAAAAGTACAGATTTCTTATAAACCACAGTAAACAAAAAAAGCAGTTTTCAACTTATGATTTAATTTTGTGGTATGTTTGTTGTTGGGTTTTTTTTTTTACTCATGGCAGAGCCTATGAAATCCATTGTATTTTTTCCCATTTTAAACATATTTACTAACCCAAGAAATATGAAATTATGGAGTGAAATGGAAAATAAATGAACATCAACAGCCAGGGGCCAACATTTCTTTTATTCTCTATCAGAATGAATAGGTTTAATAAATTGTTAAAAAGTATTTCCCCCTCATTTTTATGAAGTACACAAATGTTATGTGCAAGGGGGACGCATGTTTTTATTCTTCCATTTTCGTCTCTACTTATAAAAAATAAATAAATCCCAAACACTTAAAAAAAAACCACTCAGTTGCTTTTTTTTAGTGATAAGTTAATATGATTTGCCATTTAAAATCCTTCAAATGCAACGTCACAAATCAGCAGGAACTGCTCCTCACATAAAAAGCCCAGCCCGTTGCCTAGCAACCCAACCACAGTTCTGCCTGTTACCTAGCAACTCAAGCTGAGCTCCAGTATGTTTGGTCAGCTTGTTTTATGCTGTATGTGCTGTTCAGTGCCTGGGAGGAGCTGGAAATGATGTGTTTTGTTGTGGACTTATCAGCAACAAGTCAGGTAATATTACGACTTTATTACCATATTATGACTTGTTCTCGTATTATTACAACTTTATTCTCGCACGACTTTATTTTCGTGCGAGATACATACCGAATATGTATGTTATTCTTGTAATATTATGACTTTATTCTTGTATTGAAGTTCAGCTATATTGTGTATTTGTTTTGTTGTTGACTTTCCATCCAGAAAACACTTCTTATATTCTTGTTGGTTGTGTAGGATGCTCTACTAATGCTTTTCAAAGATTGGTGGTCTAATTGCGTGGTTTGAGTTGGGCAGGTTGGCAGCAGTTTATTTGTATTTAACGTGATGAGAGGCTCTAAAACAACCCAAAATAGACAGAGATTTTTTTTTTTTTTTGCAAAAAATGCAGTACATAATTATAGACTTTATAAGTCACCTGTGAAACGAGTTTGATAAAAGCTTGTGTGGCCAGTAGCGACAGATTACAGCCTGGAGTTTGACGAAGCGCCTCCCAGGCAAAACGAGTGGGGAGTCTAGCAGCGGTTTGTGGAGAAAGCGTGTGCAGGTGCCCTTCATGTCGCCTTTGTCCTGCTAACCAGATGGCTGCTCCGAACCCGCTGAGCTTCCTGGTGGACGGACAGAATCGGAACATGTAGGTGAATCCCAACGAGAAGAAAAGCATTTTATGAAAGACGCACAAGCCACTCCACCTTCAGGAAGCAGATAATTACAGGCTGCATTATGAGCGGCGGTATCATGTCAGGAGGTATAGTGGCTGCTCAGGACTGCTGAATGCACGTTTACGGCGTGTGCTCCAATTGTAAAATGATGATTATACTCCATGATCCGTTTAATGACAGATATGGGGATTTTTTTGTTGCTCAGCTGGTATTTAGCGCATATCTCTGTGTGCTGCTGCTAAACACATCTCACAATTTTAGAGACAAGGAACATAAAATCGGAGGTGGCGAAGAGAAAAATGCCTCTAATAGGAATCTTGGTGGGTTATTTTTTAACAAGCCTGCAATTCACTGATCTGTCACAGCTTTATTTTTCTTTCTTCTGCAAGTTCTTTTGGGTCAAATCTGGCATGTATGTGGAGATTATTGCCTAAATGTCCACCCTGTAATCCTGAACCACTTGTACTGACGACACGGCTTCATTATAAGCGCCGCTTTAATAAGTTCACAGCTGAATAAAGAAGACAAGGACATTGCAGTGCAGGGAGAAGTCCCTACAGCACACGTTTTGAGATAAAGATGTTATTTATTGCCCCCATAAGGGGAAATATGACTTCTAACACAGTACTACTGCAGGCAGAGGCTCAGTTATGAACATACATGAATAAACTCAAACCACTGCCTTTTTCTGCCTTCAGTGGTACTCAGGAGAGATTTAAGTACAATTACTTACAAGGCAAATAAGCAGCTGACTGCGGCGTTAAGCTAATAAGAACAGAAACAAAAAGATCACTGGAAGCATGTTTGTTTTTACTTCACTGAAAAGTCTGGAGGAGAAATGTTGAAAACTCAGAGAAAAACGAAAGCAGACGACGGAGATCAATGAACATGCAGTGATAAACAGAAGACAAAATTCCTCACAAATGCTTGAGGCGACATTTTGTAGATTTCCTTTATCTATTTATTATTTCAAACACCAAATATACATTAAAATGCATTAAAGGGACAGTATTACATGTTTTACTGTCACATAGCCCCATTTTATAGCACGATCATTAACTATTACCTTTGATTATTAAATCTCACTTTGCATTTTATCACCTCTATCTCTTTAAAAACTCCTGCTGTTTCTTAAACAAGAAGTCATCACAACATGGCTCCTCTGTTAACCCTTTAATAACATTTTCCCCAGAGTTTTACTGAGAAGTAGCTCCTGTGATGAGCTTAGCGGTTCCATCAGGTGTTTGCTAATTGCTGCTGGCTAGTCTCAAGGAGCTGAGTGGGGGAGGAGCTATGTCTTGGAGGCGGAGCTAGGTCCAATCAAGCGTTTTACACACCTAAATGGTTGCTGTAGAGATTAAATGATTTCTCAAACATGCATGAAAGGATCAAAGCAGCACTCCAGGTCTGTTTTTGGTGTGGAAATAACATTATAACATGATGAAAAGCTCAAAAAAGTAGATTTTAAATGATTCTGCAGCTTTAAAGCTTTAAAATTTATAAATCACTGATTGGCTTAGTACCATGTAATGGTTCTGGTTCTGGTCTGCTCTGCATCCAGAACCAGAACCAACCATGGAGAAGCAGCATTCATGTCTTGTTATACATTAAATAATTTGTCAATAGAACTCAAACTTTTTCATCAATATTAAAGAATCATTTATTTAAAACAAGCTTCTATATCTTGATGAAAAAGACCAAAATTACTTGGCAAGACTTTGTGTTTTTGCAGTGTGTTTGTTTCATAGTTGGTGCTCCACCACAAAATACACACATTTTTCACAAATAATTGGAGTTTTGAAACATAGAAAAATCCATAAATCCTGAACCACAAAAAGGAAGACAGACAGGTAAATATAGATTTGTACATAATAAAATAATTTTATGGAAACATCTCACTCTGTGTCGCAGATCCTCATTAGCAGGAAATAAGCCGGGTTCGGACCTGCAGCTCCTGCTTTGTTAGCGTCCTAACAGGTTCTGTTGGACCATCTGCTTTAATTACAGGTACGCTCTCTCAAGTTAAGGCCCAGCTGACACCCGGGCCAAGGTGCAAATTAGTGTCCAGTTGAGGAGCCGGAGGCTTTGCTGCAAATGAAACTGACAACATTCATTTCTCAGAACAATAAAAATCCCTCCTGCTCCGGCTTTTATTTCAGCTGTAAAATCTGATTAGTAATGAAAATAACAACTCAGAAGCCATTTCTGTGGGGGATTTCACTCAGTTACATTTAATTTAAAAAAAAAAAAAACCTTTTAGGAGTATTTTTGCTTCTCTTTACTTTTTACTTCCACCTGAGTAAGTTTATTTGTGAAGTATCTCTGCTCTTACTTGAGTAAAATCTCTGGATTTAAACATGTTTTAGGCAAAATATAAACAGACTCAGACACCTGTAGTTTTTGCAGTTAGTAAGATTTTGTGTTTTTGCAGTAATTTTATACTTTGGTCCATCTGATGTAATTTTTAAATGTTTTCGAAAACATTTATAAAGTTGCCTTTTTACTTTTACTTGAGTAAACACATGTTGAAGTACTGCTGCTGTTACTTGAGTATAATTTCTGGGTGCTCTGCTGCCTCTGCATGTTTACACATGTAGTCTGGACCGCAGCATGCTGCTGCCATGGCTGGCATTTAGGTTTATGAAGCGTATCAAACAGCTGCATTCCCAGCATGCCTTGCTTCGCATCACGCTGGCAGTTTGATTAACGGGATTTTTATAGGGCGTGATCACTTTTCTGATTTCCGTCTAAAACCTTTCCCGCTCGGAAAACAACAGACGTGTTTCGACCCCAAACTGCACCTCCGCTCCCTCCTGCTGCAACATCTGCAGAGGGCACGACACTGGGGGAAACCTGCAGTATTACTTTTCACTTTTCACTCACACTCACCTCTGACTCATGGGTGTTACCGGAGCGAACTATCAACTAATCAGCTTTCCACACATATCTTCCCAATGTCGACAGTTTGCGTGTAATTCTGTTGCCGGGGACCGGATTGTAGCGCAGGGTGAACTTTGCAGCGCTGAAATCAAGGAGTCATTAGCCGAGGAACAGATTGTCTTTTCTTCCAGCGCTTGTCCTTCAGATAAACAGGCCTGAGTGGCGACACATGATCCGTTCGACTAACACAGTCCATCCTGACCGACTGATGGCAGGAATCGCAATCAGGCTGGAGGTCATGAGGACGACGCGCCGCACGACTCAGGGGAAACAAAGGAGCACCGGATAACTTTTCTGTGCAATATTGGAGGAAAAATTAATTTAAAATATTTTTATTTTTTTTTTTTCACAGTTTGTCAGGAAAACATGAACTTTAAGATCTTATATCAGGGTTTATGTGACAGATGACACAAAGTAGAGAATTAAAGTGAAATGGAACAAAATCTTACCAAGTATTTTTGTTGGTTCTGCAAAAATACTTGGTAAGATTTTGTTTCTGCAAATATTTCAGTACATTTGAAATAACATACAACAAACTTTACAGCAAGAAAAACTTGTTTTAAGTCAATAATTTCTTCATATCTATGAAAAGGTTCTAGTTCCACTGTTAGATTATTTACTTAAAACAAGATATTTTTGGAACTAGAACTTTTTCTTTACTTAAAACGGCTCCCATCTCTTGCTGAAAAGTCACTTGTAATTTAGTTTGTCGTATTTGAAGTGTACTAAGATATTTGCACTAGAAACCAAGCAAAGATACTTGATGAGATTTTGTGTTTTGGAGAGAGAGATAAAGATGAGATTCTGCAACTCTTGTCCTCTGACATTTAAATATTTGTTTAATACACTTGAATTAAGGCAAAACAAACTTAGAAGTAAGTTTTTAACAAGATATAGGATCAATAATTCATTAATATTGATAAACAGGGAAAATGTCTGGTTACAAGTGAAAACTCGGACATTGCAGTAATGTTAAGATGACTTAAAACAAGCTCTTATATCTAGCTGAAAAGTTACTGTAAGGTAATTTTGTCTTATTTAAATATTTTAAGATATTTGTAGTAGAAACTAGACCAAACATACAAAACTTGACACAACAAAAGTGGAAGGTGATATTTTTCCAATAAGCAAGTTATGCTAGCATAAAACATTCCCAGTTACTGTACGTTCTAATGCGCAGCTTCTTTGTTTCACGTTTTTGAAGTTTGAATACAAATGTGTTGGCCGACTGAAGCTGCTGTCTTGAGCAAACTGATATTTAGCACAAAATCCAAAACTTTTAACTTAACAGATTTTTGCTAATGTCTGAATTTCTCGCTGAAATAAAATATTTTATGCTTCATTTTATCAATTTGTTACATGTTGGATTCATGTTGGTGTGTATTCAGACATAATCTTCAATTTAAAAAAAATAATTAATCAGAAATCTTATGAACCTCACTTTGAACACGTCTAGTTCAGATCATTCTGTATGTTATAACGGCCTAGTTAAAGGCCATTATAAATAATGGTTGATATTATGTGACAGAACTTTAAAAATCTGTCCAATCGGACTTATCAATAATTGGCAGACATATCATATAAAACACCAAATATACTGAATTTATTTGTTTTTAATGGACACTTTTGTTGTAACATTTAATAATATCAGGTAAAAGCAGAACAATAATGTAAAACTGAGAATATTCTTCATGCTAACGTAAGAAAAATGTTTTTTGTGTGTGATCTCTTCCTGCTGGAACCCGGTGTTCCAACCCAGGCAATAACCGCCATTAATTAGTCTGATAAATTACGTGCAAAACAATGACATGTTTAAATGGTTCAATTTAGCTCAAATCCTAAATGAGATATTACATCAAAAGCCGTCGGTTTGTGTCTTTTAAAAAAGGCTCACCGCCTTCCTGAAAGCGTTTTAAAGGTTACGATTTCCTCAGATGATAAAGCGCTACCTTTTAATGAAATTCTAATTAGTAATTTCATGGACTTTGTTACCAACCATATCTGATTAGTGCACATTTTCACAGCCTACTTTAATTAAGAACACTTACAGCACAGTTTCATACATTTCCCACTTGAAGACGGAGCTCAGCTCCTCAGAAATAAAAAAAAAAAATCTTTCTTTGTAAACACTAATTTCCTTTTTTCAATTAGATTAAACAATTTTCCTTTTCCTGTGTGTTTATGAAAATATCTTTTCTCCCCAAGTCTGTACCAAATACCCTTGAACATGAAAAGTGTGCTGATGATAAGTTTCTAATCCAATTGAATTTTGCTTATTATTTAATTTGATGGCGACACAATTAGACCCCTGCTGTGTTTTCTCCTGTTGTATTTGGGAACTTTTCATTTACTGATTTTCCATTTGTTTACAACAGTGCTGGGAAAACTGTTTCCCGTCACAAATGTCTTCAGTTTGTTTTTTTTTTGTTGCTTCTTCTTTCTGATTTTAGGATCACTCAAAAATCACCTGAACAAAAACAAAATGCAGTTTCTGAACGATGGTTTTGTTTGAATAGTGCTGTGAATTTTGACCCACAGTTTAATTCAGCCATGTTGGAAAAACATTCAAGCATAAATTACCTTAATTAGTAGCAGCTAGTTAGACTTCCTTGAGTAACTTTTTGGAAAATAATTACTTTTGGGAATTGTTTACTTGAATTAAATGAACTATTGCTTATCTCAAGGTGTTTTCATATCTGATAATTCAGTAGATTTGGTTCGGTTGGGAACCAAAATAGCAACATTTATTAAATTTTCACCTAGTTTTCTTTCACGCTTTGTTGTGTCAAATAAACCAAACTAATTGAAATGCCTGTTCCCCTCCTTGCCTGTGGGGGCGCTGCACCAAGAACCACTGAAACATGAAAACCTCTGAAGGAGTCGCTAAGCGCAACAAAATCTAAATCTAAATAAAAATGGAGTAGTGGCAGATTATAGAGGTTATTTGTTCTTGGCAAAAGACCAGGAGCCGTTTCTCCAGCGAGCGCTAGACTCACATGTTTGTTTTGGTTGTATTTACCCAGAATGCTCTGGGCTGTAGTCCGCTTCCTTGTTTTGGAGCGGTCTCTGATCCGGTTGGCATTCACATATGCATTCAAACCACACCAGAGTACACTTCAACCAAACTCAGACCGAGGTTTTTAAGCAGACCAGTAACTTATTTTGTATTTAAGGATTTAATTTGAGTAGGAAAGTCTGTCCATTACCAATATGTGTTTGTATTGTTTTAAAGTATTGAATATTGATTATTCTTAATGACTCAATGACTTATTGATCTGTGTAGCTGAAATAACGGTTTGTTCATATTTTACATGTTAAACAATGTTAGTGTTTTGTTCTCAGTCCAGTCACGTGTATAAAATATTTCAAAATGTAAAATTTTATTAATTCTGTTTTACTTTGTCCCTTCTGTAGAATATTATTACAATATATTAATAATAACAGTAATAAATAATACATAATCGTCTTTCTTCAGTTAATTTCTATTATTTTTAATGACAAAAGTGTGGTGCTGGAAAAGGTTGAGATATTACCTTCAAAATGCTTGAAAAGTTAAATTTACGAACCCTGTTTCAAATTAAACTGCGCCCAGTCTAATTTTTTGTCACAACCAATTACGTGCTGCAGGCGTGCTGTTGGGCTTAAACAGTTTGGAATATAATCTGATTTAACTTTTATTCAAATGGTTTCCCACTTTAAGATCTAATCCTGGTGTCAGTGTGAACTTTGACCTTAAATATCAACCGGACTTCAGCTGGAGTTTGACGTGGCGGAAAGCGGCGTTCACCCAGCAGGCCTCCGACCACACCAGTGTTTCCACGGCGACGGAGCAGCTTCGTTCTGACTGACATCGGCTGCAGAGGGGGGAGAAGTTTCAGAAACGCACAAAGCGTGACAGACCACCTTGGGCCTGCCTCCGTCGCCCCATCTCTCATTTTAAACATGGAGTCCAGCCTGTCAAGTCACATGCTGGAGCTGTAATTTAGGCTAATAATTACCAGACATCACCACAATGAAACATCAGTGTCTGAACTTCTTTGGGCCAAACTGAATTTTAATACATTTGGAAAAGGTTGGCCGGAGGCGAGAACCCTGCACACTGGGAAAAGGCGAGCGCACATGTGGAAGCACTTTGGGAAGTGATAAATGATTTGAAATCCGCAGCGTCCCCGAAAATGGAAATTAGGCCGAACAGGTGTTAAATGGGAACCAGTGGTGCATGTTGAGCAGTGGGGGGGCGGTCGCTGGTCTTCAGGGCCAGATGTGACGGGTCCGGACTCAGATGGCCCGAGGTGTGTGATGTGTGGAGGCCCGGTGTGACCTCACCGCTAAGAAATACCAGAACGCTCCGTCAGCTGGTCCGGCGGTCAAGAGGCGCAGGAAAATTACGACTCTACAGAAAATCCCAATTCAACGACGGCGTATCAGAACCAAAATGGATTTAAAATAAAAACTGAAGCAGGTGGAGACACCTGACAAAAAATTTTAGTTTTTAAATTAATCTCTGAATTTCTTTTAGAAAAAAAACACAGAAAGTTCTAAGTTTCAAAAGTTGAAAATTTGCTAGAAAAACTTAAATTTAGTCATTTTCTAGAAAAAGTCAAACAGTATTCTAGAAAAACCTGAAAGTTTGACAATAATCTTAACAGCTTTTCTAGAAAACTAAAAAAAAGGAAATTTCAGAGTTTCAAAAGTTGAGCATTTTTGAGAGAAACATAAAATTTTGGAGATTCTCAGAAATTTTCTAGAAGAAACGTTAAAATTTCTGAGTTTCAAAAGTTGAAAATTGGAAAGAACTCAAACTTTCCAAAAAGTCAAAATTACGTTTGGAATTTTTAAAACGTTTCCTTAGAAAATTTCTGACAATCTCAAAATTTCTGAGTGGTTTCGGGAAAATTTTTTACTTTTCAAACTCGGAAATGTCCTTGTTTTTCTAAAAAAAAATAATAATAAAAAATTGTCCAATTTAATGTATCAAATTTTCAACTTTTCAATATCAGAAGTTTCCTTGTTCTTTCTAGAAAAAAAATGAAATTAATCTCAAAATTGATTTTGACACTAATCTACACATAATTTTCCTTCAAAAAGTGCACTAATGTGTTTGATAAAAATATTGTATGCTTAGTTTAATATTGAGCGAGTAAGAAAACATGACTTATATATAACGTGTGTAAAAATGTATTTGACCTGTTATCTGCTGTACTCCAGTTAAAAGGTTTGGTAAAATGTAATCCTGTGTTCAACATGGATAATTGCCATAAATTGGAGTTTTATTCACAAATTGTCAGTATAACAGCCATCTAGTGAGAAAGACACCTTTTCCCTCGCTCTGTCTGATGCCCTTAGCTGGTATTTCGCTCCAGAAGAAGTGGATCATCCCCCTTAATGCTGAGATTTCATGCACATCCTGGCTAGCTTCTCTCCACCTGAAGCCGGAACGTTAAACGTCTTCAGTTGTTGCTGGTAAAGAAAGAGAAACACAATGGAGGAGAAAATGAAAGTTACACCAACTGAATGTAACAAGAGAAAAAAAAAAAGACTCCACGAACTCAAATCTTTCATTTTTGACACACTGCCCAGGGCGGCACAGTTTGGGGGGCGCATGGATGACATCAATGACATAAAAATCTGTCTGATTATAAATTAGAAGAAGATTTAACAGATTTTTAAGGAGTTTGTATCTTATTATTCCATCTGCTGTTCAAAATATTAACACAGTGAACCCCAAACTACTCGCAGTTCAGTTTTCAGTAGAATGTAACGGCAAATTATTCATGGAAAATTAGCAAATTAGATTTTTTTACCAAAGGAATATCTAAAATATTAGAAAGGAAAAAGCAGTTTGAGAAGATGAAATATGGAGACATAATTATAGCTGAAGCTTTCAAAACAGAGCAGAGCTAGCGTCTGTTGTAGCTCAGAGGCGGTTTCCACGGTGCCTGTTAATGGATGTAAAGGGACATTTGGTGTTTGAAGTATGAAAATAAGTAAAAACATTTTTATTTACATATTTCAGCTATTTATAGGTGATTGTGTTCCCAAACTCACTGCATACAGATTATGCTTTTTTGATTTTACCTCAACCTCAGTGTGACATATCCATGAGAATTGTGATATATAATCAGGTTACACTTGGATTGAACCTGTCTGTCATGCTTGTGTATGTGCTGCTCACACCCTCTGCCTTTCTTTCTGCTACACTAAAGCTAGTTCCCAGATCCGGCCTTTAATGCTAAAGTTAGTTAGCATGACAGTGGATAAATGGTTTTCCTGGAACATTAAGTGTTTTCTCCACCATTTGCACATTGAGCAACATATACGCAAACATGATTGGCAGCGCTAAGACCCTCCTTCTGGCTCTGATTGGTTGTTTTGATCAGGACTGGTTCATTTCTTCAGATGGCAGTAGCAGCTCAGAGATTATCCGTCTTATATTACAAATATATAAAAAAACATTTTACAGAAGTTACATAGTGGAGCTTTTACTGTAGAAAAACATGGAAAAAACATGTTGGTGGTTTTGTACTTTAGTACTTTAGAGATGAAAATGTGATTTTCTTTCATCCTTTTTTCTTAGAGGTTTTATGAAACGCTCTATAATGGACGTTATGCTATAGTATTAAAGGCTTAATAAAACGGGTGGATAAGAAATAAGAGGCCAGGCTGTTCAGGTTTCTTGAGTTACAGAAAATACTAAAATTTGGCGGCGCTGTACTTTCTAATTCTGGACCACCTGAGCTCTGATGCAGCTGAAAACAGGAAAAAAAAATCAACTCCATCTTTTCATAACTGAACCCCCAACATTCATTTCTTTCAGGAAAACATAGCAACACATGATTCCTGATGATATTTCCTTCTTCTCTTTCCCGCCCGTCAATCACAGCCGCCTCTGCTGATTTCATGGAAAACGTTCTCAGACCGCCTCAATCGTCCACTTGTTTCGACTCGGATTGTTGCCTCAGCCAGCTGTCAAAGCACGGCGAGCCGAAACCGGGCACGTCTGCAGCGGCGGCCGATGTCACAGAACTCATCATTTCCACGAAGATTGCAGTACTTGTTGAGGAAACGGACAGCTGTTAGGACTCTGTGGTATTTCAAGAGCATAGACTTCGCACTAATGGAGTGGCACGCTGCCCAGATGGATCCTAATCCTATCTATACATCAGCATAAGTTAACCATTTCATTAACCCCCGCCGCTGCCAGCCGGCTGTTTAGCTGCATTGTTTAGCCGTGACACCGGCGTATCGGGGGGTTTAATTGGCTATTCCATTAATAACACAGACAAACTAATTTAGTAGAACCTGTCCTCTTTAAATCACGGGAACAAAGAGTAGGAGGGTGGAAATCAATCTCGGCTTTGTGCCTGAGCCACTGACCCGTTCATGCTTTGAAGATTGCTGCTGTTAAAAAAAAGAAGAAGAGAAAAGCATCTGAGAAGTTATTTAACTACAAACAGAGCCTACCTTCCCCATTCCAGCTGCATAATCAGGCATAATAAGTGACTGCAAAGGTCCACTTAATGTATTTCTAACACTGGAGACCTGCTAATCCTGTCAGGGGGAATGAAATAGGTGGGAGGGGGGATGTATGCAGACCCAGCCATGGAGCTGAGCATTTAACTCCATAACCATGCAGGCAAATGCCTGGGCGCCTTTCACACAAAAAGAGAAAGAGAGGGAGAATAAGCCCAGCTTCATGTTTCAGCCCAGAGAGCGGATCCATTTTTCCGCTTTAGTGGCCATCGAGGAACAGTGGGAATAACAACAACAGCAGCCGAGGCTGTAAAAGCCTTCCTTACTGGGCTGAGTCCTCATAAACCTGAGCCATTATCACTCTCTTTATGGGCAGTTAAATGAAGAGCCCTTCAGATCGGCTCTGTGTGCCGACTTGCTGCAGCCGTCGCTTCGAAGCAAAGCATGAACTCGCGTAGTTCAACATCGAATCACGGAGCAAAATGTAGACTGACAGTTTGATGTAGTTTGAGATCTCTTGAATTGTTGCTACTACTAGTCAGAATGAACATGAATATGTTATAATTTATTGTGATGGACTGGCGACCTGTTCAGGGCGAGCCCACCTATCGCCTGCTGTCTGCTGGAGGTGGGCGCCAGCAACCCTCGCTGCCCCATGATGGATGGATGGATGGATGGATGTCTAATTTACTATTCTGGAAAGTCAAAATACATTTTTAGACATCTACAATGTAATTACAGAAAGTCAGACCAAACAGATTTTATGTGAAAAAGGCCTGCCATAGACGTGGGGTGTTTTTGATTGCACAGACGCCCAGTAATAAAAAGCGAAATGAGTGCAACAAAGAGAAATGTTGCGCCTTCAAGCGCTGCTGCCCTGTGAATAATTTGGGCACAAAATCCAGAGGAAACAAACAAAAGAGTCCCCACATCCACAAACGCACCGAGGCTCATCAGATATCGCGTTTTCCCCAGCTCCGTTTGTCAAAACACCTTTTATGGTGGTCTTTGAAATTCAGGGGCCCCATTAACAGTTCAAGCATATAATCACATCCCCGTAATGAGGTATTAATTAAGCGAGGGGCATCTATTGGCCCGCTAAACAGCCTCATAAACAATCGACAGGAGATTTGTGATTTTTGACTCCCTGACACCATTAAACAAATCAATATTGGGTTTTGCAGAAATGCTCTCCGGCTGGCTCCCTCGCCAGTCTTTGCCAATCAGCTCTGTTGAATACTAATGAGGGAATTAGCTGCCTCGTATTCCGCATGTGTCCCATCAAACAGATCCTTATCAAGTGAGTCTCATTTGCATGGAAGAAGACTCTGCTTTGTAGGTAAAGATTTCACAATATGTCACTCATTATGCCAGCCCACCCCAACTCACTCTCCTCCACTTGTCCCTCATTTTCTGGTGGACTCTTGAAAACCGCCGTGACCATCGCAGCCACTCCATTCAATGGCTCTGTTTGGGTTTCTGGTCCTCCAGAATCATGAGGGCGAAACATAATAAACAGAGAAACACCTTTCGAGTGGCGTGTACATCTGGAATATATCAGCTATGGTGAAATTGTCGGATTTAAAAGTATAATTTGAGATTAAAATGGATTGGAAAAGGAAGTGAAAGAAAATATAACATGAAAAGAAACAAAAAATACCTGCAATTACCGTTTAGTATTCGTAGATATTTCAGTTTATCGTTATTTGGGGGATATATCTGTGTGTAAATCCACACATACTGGAATATTGAGGAAAAAAACAAACATATTTTAGCATTTTGGCCCTTCATCCACACAGAAACTCAGTTTAAAATCACTAAAAACGATTATCTAAAAAGGTGGAGATTTAAGAAACCTGTATTTTATTTGTGTCTACATGGGAAAATTGAGATTTAGGTTTTATTTGTGGCATTAGAGTATGTGACAAATAAAGCACTAATAAAGGGTGAAATATAAGCATTGCTGTAATTATTTTATATATCCAGCTCTGGGAAATATGAAGAGCCCACTGCACTGAACCCCATTGAAAACCTCCCGGTTATTCCACCAAGTACTGATTTCTGGACTTTTCCTGAGTTAAAACATCATTATTGTTGTTTTTAAACCAACATTAATTTGTTGTCTTTGCATTATTTGAGGTCTGAAAGAATCTTTACCCTTACTTTGGCCATTTCTCATTTTCCGCAAATAAATATAACATTTTTTGCTTGGAATTAGTAAAACCAGAGAAACTGATGATTTTAAGTGATTTCTTATTTTTTTTCCAGAGCTGTATATACTATAGTACATATATTTTTTATTCACTCTGTAACCTTTGCCTGTCTTTACAAACCTCTGTAGATAAAGTGAAAAACATTTATATTTATTTTAATTATATTTTTATGTTTGCCCTTTTTAGGATTTTAGGTGTTAATAATGTCTTCCAATAATTTAAAGTGATATTGTCAAATTCAATATCAAGTTAACATTTTTTAAAACAAAAACATGGTAATGTAAGTAAACCTCTGATTCTAAAGACTTTAACAAATAAAAATCTGACATTCTTTCTCATTATTGTGGCATTTAGCAAATAGAAATAATTTTCCAAGCTCTAACTGTCCTAAAAAAAAAAAAAAAGAAACTTTTGATCTGATGTAAGACAACAAGAAAAAAATATGCATAAACATAAACTTGTGGTTTCAATTGTTTAAACCAGTTTCTCCGTACAGAAGGAACTTTAAAGTTCTTATTAACAAAAAAGGCTTTTCCACAAAAGATTCAATAAATTTTACCCTTAATCTTATTCATAAACTAATTTTGATTTCTTTGTACCTATAGATTACTTTCTCTTTTGTGTCAAAAGAAATAATTTTAAACATATTTACAAAAAATGTTAGCTTTGATACTGAATCTGAAAAAAAATTATTCGTAAACTGTTGCAATATTTCCCTCAACAGTTCTGTGGACAACAGATCGGAGCACAGAAGCTCAGAGTGAAGAATCCTTTCTGTGGGAGAGAAAAACAAAGAGAGTTCACAAAGTTAATGACAGCGGTAATTGCAAATAATGCATGAATGAAGAGGAACAGGAGCAAATAGCAGAGTGAGGAAAAGGGGTCAACATGACCTGCAGCAGTGAAAGCGTGTAGCAGCAAAACTGGAAAACCTGAAGTTGACACGGGAGGAGTGGCAGAAACCTGACCTTTCAGGTCTGAATCGCAGTAAAACCTTTTTATCTGTTACTGCTTCAGCCGCACTGCAAAAGCACAAAATCTGACCAACTTTCTACTACAAATATCTCAGTACACTTGAAATAAGACAAAAAATGTATTTTTCAGCTTCATTTAAGTCTGTAATTCCTGAATATGGATTAAAACAATAGTATTAGTTCCACTGGCAGATGTTTTCACTTATAATAAGAAAAAATGTGTTATAAAGTGTATAAATCTGCCAGTGGAACTACAACTTTTCAAACCAATATTCAATATTCAAGAATTATTTACTACAAACAAGCTCCTATTTCTTCCTGGAAAGTGACTTGATATAGGACAAAAGTAAAGGTGCATTCATACCAGTCCTGTTTAATCCGGTTTAGTCCGACTCCAGTTCATTTGTCTGGATAATCTGGTTCGTTTGGGAAGGTGTGAATCCATAATTGACCAAAATCCCACAACCACTGAAGTCTGAAGCCTCTCCATTTATGTTTACATTTTGCAGAGAAGAAAGTTGTGTTCAGTGTCTTCAGAGGTTTTTGTGTCGTTTCCTTCGGTGCTTCTTGATGCAGCGCCCCCACAGGCCAGGAGGGGAACAAATTTTTCAAAGGATTTTGTGTTTTTTTCTTTTAACGAGAAAACGAATCGCAGGCGGAAAAATGTAACAAATGTTGCAACTTTGTCCTTGAATCGATCTGAGCCTGCCGGACTATCAGATGGGAAAACAACCTAAGATATTTGCCCTAGAAAAGAGACGAAAATACTTAGTAAGATGTTGTATTTTTTTGCAGTAATAATACTAAAAGTGTGTTTTCACTTATTCTCTGTGTATTCTTTGAGTCTTGTGTTCCAACAAATGCAATCATTTACCTGTATAAATACACATTTCTTGAAAAGGGGTTCATGTGATTCAATCTGTTTATTTTTTTATTATTTTGACTGTTTCATTCTTTGAAATGATCAAATATCAGCAGTTCCTTGTCCAAGTTTAGGTTTCAGCAGGTGAGCGTCTAATTTAATCTATGGTGGGAGAAATGAGTGACAGAGGACGGCCTGTTGTCTTTGTGCTGCGTGTGTGGCCGCGGGCCGGTGAGCTAATGCAGGAGATTGACTCTTAATTGCAGAGGGGAACGCTCATCTTTTCTCATTAATGAGACGCAGTCAGAGCCTGGAGATTTTCCTCGCCGCACAAACACACTCCTCCACCAGCCAGGTTAAGTGATGTTTGGATTTTTTCCCAAGCAATGTGGACACAATCAAGATGGGAGTGAGAGAGGAGTTGAAGGAAGACAGTTGTGTGTGTCTGTGAAGTGGAGCGGTCACATGTGTGATTCAAGCAGGTCTCAGTCAGGCCTCTCCACGGAGCCTAACGAGGCAGAAGAGAAGCCATTTATGGGATCGCGTTTCATTTGCATCCATCCAGCCTCCACATCAAAAGACGATGTTGATTCGAGAGCTGCACTGCAAAAACACAAGATCTCACCGAGCGTATTTGGTCCAGTTTCAGCTGCAAATGTCTCAGCACACTTGGAAATTATTTAAAAGTGACTTTTCAGGTGGACAGGAGCTTGTTGAATGTAAATAATTCCTTAATATTGATGAAAAAGTAATAGTGGTTCTAGTTCATCAATATTAAAGGGGCAGTATTATTTATTTCCCAGCCACATAGTGCTTTTTTACTGCATCATCAGTGTTAACTGCAGTTATTGTAATGCTACATATGACTCAAAAGAAATTTGACATCATAATTTAACCCCTTTAAATTATGAAGTCAATTTAAAGGTGTTAAATTGACTGACTCTGTGCCCAATTTGTGACACAGAGGCACAAATTGGGCTTCTGTCTCTTTAAGAAACTCCTGCTCTTTCTGAAGCTCCCCCTTCAGGAAGCATCACGACATGGCTCCTCTATTGACCCTTTAATAACGCTTTTACCAGAGTAAACACTCAGTAGGTGCTTGCTGATTGCTGCTGGCTAGTCTGTAGGAGCAGAGTGGGAGAGATGGAGGGGAAACTGCAGCTCTGAGGAGGAGCTGCGTGTCAAAGGCGGGGCTAGGTCCACCCAGGTGTTTTACATATCATGTTTTTATAACATGATGTGTAAATAAGTCGATTTTACACAATACTGCCCTCTAAGTTGCCTAAAAACAAGCTCCGATAAGTTGCTGAAAAGTTACAAATGAGTTAGTTTTGTGTTATTTTAAGTGTTTTCAGACATTTGGACTAGAAGCTGGTTGGTAAGGTTTTGTGTTTTTGCAGTGTGCGCCAGCGGAAAGTGTTCCCTGATGCTGCAGCTCCTCTCTGTCTGTCCGGGGGTTAACCTCCGCCTCAACAACGACCGGCGGCTCCCCATGATGCATAACCGTGAGGGATTAGAGCGCACAAAGCGGCGGACTGTTTGGTGCGGCTCTAAAGTGTGCTCCTCCGGGGCTCATTGAGAAATGATTGCCGATTAAGTGTTTGAAGTCCGCCAAAGACGAGTGTGCGTTTTCAGCGATGAAACTCTATCTCTCCTGCTTATGCAGGCAATTTTCCGTCTCTTTTTCCGCTAACTGTACCGCTATGTGTGTTCGCTCCTCGCCAAACTCATTCCACCTCCAGGACCCCAGCTTGACTGGAAGCCAGACGACCAAAAGTGATAAGAGTGAATTAAGATGTTACTCTCCAGCGGGAATGTTATTATACCGCCAGAGAGTGGCAGTGAGAACAACAGGTGAGCATGTGGAAAATAACTCTGTCTAAATAGCTGGTAATACAGAGTCAACGCAGAGAAAATTATGTTTATTGTGTCTTCAAGTCAATTCATGCATGGAAAATCAGGTCAAGTCCTCTGCATCCATTTTTAGAACAGAATTAGGGTGAAAATATCCTGCAGGAGCTTGAAAAATGACTTTCCCTCATTTTGTCACATTACAACTTTAGATTTTAATGTAGTTTATTGGAGTTTTACGAGATGCTCCAACATAAAGAAAAATCTCTCAACAGAAGTTGTTTCTTTTACTAATCTGGCCTTTATGGAACAAAATCATTGTTGAAGGAAACCCACAAGAAGTCAAACACATGAGAAAAAGTTCAACGTTTTTGTGTGAAACGATTGGCTATGTAAATAAAACTAACCTATAACAAAGATATAGGAGCACGTTTCACATTAATAATTTCTTAATATTGTTACAAAAAAAGTACTTGTTCCACTCAACATATTTCCAATTTTATGAGTGAAATAATCTGCCAATCGAACTAGAACTTTTTATCAATAAGAAAATATTGACTATGAACCCTAATATCTTACTTAAAAGTTACTTATAAGTTAGTTTTGTCTTATTTCAAGTGTGCAAAAATATTAGTTCTAGGAAATAGACCAATAATACTTGGTAAGATTTTATGTGTTTGCAGAGAAACTAATGATGCACATTGCTGTGAACACACCGTAGCAGTATTGAAGCATGGTGGTGGCAGCAATATGCTGTGGGATGCTTTTCAGAGTTGGGCAAGCCGGTTGCAGTGGTTGTGTTCATCTCAAAGAGTCAGTAGGATTTATCAGTTATTGTTCTCAATGGCCAGGCTAACAGCTGCTAGCTAGTAGCACTTCAGACACTCAAACAGGAACAGCTAGTCAATGTTTTTTGGTATCTGGAAATGAACTGGTTCAAAATCCTTCTCAATGTTGAGTCACTTTCAATGTGCATTGTGCTGTTGCCTAGCAACCCCAGCAGAGCTCCAGCGTGTTCGGTCAGCTGGTTTTACTGCTGTACAATGGCTGCTGGATAAGACAAGAGTTTTGTTGTTGACTCACCATTCAGGAACCACTTGATAAATTCTTCCTGGTTGTGCAGGAGGCTCCACTTCTGCTTTTCAAAGATGTTTGGTGATATAACTGAGCGTCCGTTTTCAGTCATTTTCATGTGCGAGTGTAAACGTTGAGTTGGAGGGCGCGGCCAGCAGAAGCTTATTTGGATTTAAAGTGACAAGGTGGCATAAAAAAGCTCATTCTGAAACTAAAATCTCATTAACTAAGAATGATTTTGTGCAAAAAAGAGGTCATGAACATGTTTGTTATCGTTCATTAACCTATCCTAACCTGTTCATGGGAGCATCGTATGTCACCTTTAAGTCATGTTTGATATGTACAACATTGTTATAACAATTGAAGGAAACACAGTTGCTTGATTGTGCTACTATGTCTAAAAAATATGTAATATTACACCTTTAAAATTTTGCATTGTTTTCTGTCTCCTAGTAGGAATACATTAATTTTTGTGTTTGTCACATGGCAAAATACGAGAAAGTTTAACGTCAATGAATACCCTTTTAAAGCTCCGTATTTTAAAACTATGCATTGCATTTTCTTTCTTTTTTTTTTTTGCATAGAAACATTAATTTTGAGGAAGAAAACTTCGGGAGCAGAACAGTGACGTATGGATGGAAACCCGCTGTGGGTCAGTCGCAGGCATATGGAACTGTGCTTCCTTTTGATTAATCGAACCCCTCAGAAGACCAATACTCTGAGCTGAACTGGAGGAAATAATTTGTACAAGAGACAATGTTGAGAGTGATGACAAACATAGCTTAGTGTTTCCCTGGTTGCACCTCAGCCCTCCCTTCCGCCCTCCGGTGTCGGCTTTGAAAGTGCGTCCCTCCTCAATAAATTATCGTGTTACACTCATTTGTTTTCATTACTCCATCAAAGCGAATCTGGTCAAGGAGCGGCCATTTTCCGCTGTAGAGAACAAATGTGACTCTGGAGTCACTTCGAGGTTAAGCAAACAGCGAGGAATCTGCAGTTTAATAAAGGGTTAGACTCACATTCTTATGTTACCACTAAAGAAAGCAGCAGCCACTGGACTTCAGGATGGAAACGGAGCGCGGTGGCGGTCGCCGCAGTCTCAGCTAATGTTTGAGTTGCTGTCAGGGTTGCCAGGTTTGACTGACAGTTTCCAGCCCAAACAGGACATAAAACCCGCCCAGATCTCAACCTCTTATGAAACTCAGTTAATAGTTTCAGATATAAATATATATATAATATAAAATATCATATTTCAATTCACAAATCAATTTCACATCAGAGTCAAAGGCTAATAGATTCATCAACACAAAAATGAAGGATGGTATCTAATTTCAGTATGTTTTAGTTTTATAAACACAATATAGTTCCAGTAAGTTGTAGTTTTTTCCAGTAATTATTGTTATTTATTTAAGTTAAAAATGTTTTCTCAATTTCAGTTTATTTTGTTAACTATAGACACCTTGCAGTTGAAGTCATGCACAAAACGCTGCACACCGATGTTGACTAGCATCGGTTTGGTTTAGCTGTTAAACTGTCAGCAGAAGGCACAAAATTTTAAATGTTTGCGTGATTTATGAAGAAAAAAGTGACACGGTGCTTTGCTACTAATTATCAACACTATGACAACTTTATGATAAGGTCAGGAAAAAGTTTGAACTAAAAATAAATAATAGCAAAGAAGAGGGAAGTAGGTCAGCTATGCTAGCTTGACTTTGACGACCGTAACATGTAGATGTGCTGCAGAATTTGGTTTGTTTTTTTGTTGAGTTAAAAATTGAGCCTGAAAACATAAAACTGTAATGACTGAATGTTCTGCTCTGTGAGTGTTTTTGTTGATGTTGAATCCTGATACACTAGTGAAGCTGTTGTTAGCCAGTTACTATGGCAACGAGTCTGCGTGTAGCGTAGTCAACAGAGAGCGACAAAATAGAATAACGCGAATGGCTTTGAGTTATTCTTGAAAGGTTTTTCTGCGTTATTGCTCCTTTGTGCTGCACTAAATTAATAGTACCTCCATTTCCAGGTTTCATTTTGTTGAATCATCTGTTTGTGCACATGCGCAAAATTTCCAGATCGAAACAATAAAATGTCTACAGTAACGTTGATCTGCTAGGTTATTGTACTTTAGACGTGCAGTCAAAGCCGTTTCATCCAAATCCAGTGATGAACAGTGTTTTCCCCTGTTTGGTGTTGGTAAACAAAAGTTGTAAAAGGAGCTGCGTGTCAGAGAGACCGGAGGGCGAGGGGTGAAGGGAGCCGGCGGCCCCAGCGGACAGGTGGACGTAAGCCGAGAGGCGCGCCACCCAGGGGGAGGATGAACTTGAGACGTGTCCCTCACCGTCCTGTGAAGGTGGAGGTCAGCAGACAGCCGCGCCGACGGGCAGAGATGCCCCAGCCAGGAGGCGGGACCGGACCCGGCTTCCCTCTGATGAAATGAAGCCACCAGGAGGCCAGGTCAGTCACAATTAGGACTCATAAAATATAATCAAAAGCTCAGAAGCGGGGCTCGGGTGGTCGGGGCCGAACAGAGCCCGGCTTTGTGCTGCCAGAGGAATTACTGGAGCGTGAAACAGACGCAGCTTGTTTGGTGACTGAGATGTATCTCTCAATCAACTTCTAAAGGTTAAAGCACTATTGTCCATCTCCTCTTAAAGAACGAGACAGTAGCTGCGTTTCCATTACAAATGTTCAGCGTCTGTCCTCCACAAGTCTGGAACAAACTTCCAAAAAACTGCAAAACAGCTGAAACACAGAGTTCCTGTGTAAAATCCCTCCTGGTTAAAGTTGCTCTGGAACCATAATAAATGAAACATTGACATCGTATTTGATGTGTGTCAATGATTTTTATGATGTCTGTTATTGGCCTCTTGATTAGTTTTAATGTTGTGATGTTTTTATGACTTTATTTTTACATTTTAAGCTCTTTGAACTGCCATGTTGCTGAAATTTGCTATACAAATAAATTTGATTGATTGAAATTTGTGCTAAATGTTGAAAAAATATAGTTTCACAAAGAGGTTCGAGTTTTTCTTAAGTTTACTTGTCCAGTGTATTTCAGCAACAAGGCAGTTCAAAGTGCTTTACATCATACAAACATTATTCAATAACCAATTATGAAACAAGCAATAATTCATATACTCAGCAATAATAGAAATTTTTGAGAATTTTATCTAGTTTTGACTTTATTACTCAATCGATATAAACATTATCACAATACTTTGACCTTCTTTCAATAATTAAACTAAAACTAAATATTTAGCTAATAATAGTTGATAAAAACTAGCAAACTTACTCTAAAAACCGACTGAAACTAACAGAATTGCACAAAAACTCTATGGAGGGAAATAACAGACAAATCATGAAATTAACAGTTGAAATAACAAATAATGCAAATTTAAAATTCTGGATTTAACATGCAGCCAAAGCAGAGAAGTTAAAATAGGAGGAATATGAAATATGATTTGTGTTTTTAATTTCCTAACCTTAGAGGTTGTTTGTTTTCCAGCAGCATCTCCATCTGGGCCGTTTTATTGTTTGTGTTTTTGAAAGCTGGTAATTAAAGCAGCTGCGAATTTGTATTTCTGTTGTCTGGGGCATTGGGGCAGGATTAACAGCATTTAGCATTTAGCATTGTGAGGCGCACCCCGCCCCCGAAGTAGGCCAGATTAAAAAAAAAGAAAAAAGGAAGTATGAGTTTATTATGGGAAAAAAATACAGTTTGTTTATGTAATCGCGGAAACTGAGTCAGTCTTTATGATCTTCACTCAAACATATGGAGGTCGCAGTTGTAACTGAAGCTTCTTTCACGCAAACTTTAGTTTTATTGATAATTTTGGGTCTTTAATTCAACAAACGTGACATCTTACCACAGGTTTGGTTTGCGGTTTTCACACCGAAGTGACGCCAAAAGGTATTTGGAATGGCGGTTTCTTTCTGACGCTCATTAACAGGTATTACAAGAACACGTCAAGCGTGAACATATTTCCAATCTCCGCAGAGCAACTCGAACAAAGGCCGACGTTATGGGCAAGGAATTCTCAGATGCTAACTCGGCATTATTCCCGCCTGCGGCTGCACCTGAGGGTGATATCTCAACTCCCCAGCTTATTACACCTGCCCGTCAAGCTGCGGCTCGGAGCGATCTGCCCGGCAACAAGCAGGATCTGAGCTGCCGTTTGGAATGACCTGCTGCACAGACTTGCTTGTTGGGAGGAAGTTTTCTGTTAGCGGCGGGACTTTTGAGGGCAGATCAGGATGATAAGCTGCTGAGAAGGTGATAAGTCATTTTCATTGATTCATTATTCAGCTACCTTAACATACCAATGTCCACACAGATAACATCTGCTACAAATTAGATATTGTACAGAGCCACTGATTTGACTCTGAAGTTTGTTTGCTTTTTCTCTACTGCAGGTGTGATTCAAGCAATACGCATGTTTTGTTGTTTAGTTGTGAAAATTTCCATATTTGTTTGTCTTTATACTTCCATTTGGGTCTCCACTGCTTCTAAAAGCAACCAAAGTTTAAAAAAAAAAAATACTCAGCCATTTTTTGGCAATAAGTTCATTATTTTGTGGTGTCTGGAAAGTGAGCCATTTCAAAAACCTTCTGAATGTAACGTGCCAAATCAGGAGGCACTGCCCGTTACCTAGCAACCCCAGGGGAACGCCGCCCGTTACCTAGCAACCCAAACTGAGTTCCAGAACATTTGGTTGGTTGGGCTTACGTTGTAGCTTTCTTGTCAACAAATCAGCTGAAGCTCTTAGACCGCTCTCTCGCTCAGAGACAGTAGACCATTTTGTTTGTTTGTTGTTTGGTGGTTCATCCAGAAACCACGTGCTGTGTTTTTGTTGGTTGTGCAGCAGGCTCCACTTCTGCTTTTCAAAGATGTTCGGTTGCATAGTCGGGCATTTGTTTGCATTTAAAGTGACGAGAGGCCCCAAAACAGCTCATTCTAAAACTGAACAGACTAAAATCTCATTACCTAAGAATGATTTTGTGCAAAAAAAAATGTTTTGTTTTGTAATAATAGCTCACATTTAAATTTAGTTAAAATTGTATTTCTTTTTTTGTTTAATAAATATGAACTCTATGTTTCAATTTATTTTGGATTCATCACAACAATTCAATAATTAATGAAGCTGATTAAATTGATGCTAATTATCAGTAATTAGCAACAAGAATTTCTTTAATTTTTTTTTGATTCCTCCTGGAATTGGATTAAATTCACAAAACTGAATGATAACAACCTGCCAAAACCTGAACTTTTACAGTTTTTAAATTTGCATCACTTCAGGGTGTAATCCAATGGAAACAATAAGGGTGTACTTAGTTTTATACAGTTTAGTTGCTTCTGTTTTAGTCTGATTTGTCTCATATTCATTGTTCATGTAAAGGAACCGTCTGAGGATGTCTGTCAGGAAACATTTCAGAGCTGCAGGTCTTGTAAATCTCAAACATTAAGGTGTCAGTCAGATGGGATTGGTATTTGCGTTTAGCATCTGAAGTGGCTTTACGGTATTTTTCTTCCCACAGTAAATAGCAGACTGGTTGTAAATGTACAGCAGGAGAGAAAAGTTTACTTTCCTCATACATTCCTCCACCTTAGCTCTGTCATAAGCTATTTTCTGCTCCACTGCAAATCCTAATTGATCGAGTTCAATCTTAGCTTTACATTACATGGGCAGATGACATCATTTGATACTGATAGTTCGCAGCGCTCTCCCAGGCTAATGTTGTTTTGCCAGCTTTTACGGGAACGCACCGTCTAGACAAAGGCATATGTACACAGGAACGGTGTGTACAAATGTTTAGACAATCATTATTTTAATTTAAAAATTTTAAGGTTGACTTACCTCTGGTGGATAGTGCCAGTCATTGTTGGATGAGTGTTATGCTAAGGCCTCCAGCGCTTTGGTTTTCCCTGCAGCTCACATGCTTCATGAGGCTGTGTCAAGAGCCAGGAGACAATGGAGCAATTTATGAGACAGCTGAAGATCAGGTTCTGCTGTCACTCACAGATTACACTGCAAACTGATGCATCTGCACAGCAACAGACGAAATATGTTTGTTAGGTTCAACTTCCTGTTTCTTAAATAGACGCATCAAAGACAGAAAGAAAACATTGCAGAAAACAAGGAACTTTTTGAGTTTGAAATGTGAAAATTTTGTTTGAAAAAATCAGAAATTTTGAGATTGAGCTCAGAAATATTCTGGGAAAAGAATTTTTTCTAACAAATGTTCCACTTTTGAAGCAGATTTCCAAGTTTGTTCTAGTTTCTGAGATTAATTTCAAAACTTTAAATTTAGAAGTATTTGCGCTGACATACGGCAGTAAATGTTACTTTTTGTTTCACTCCACATTGATCACGAACTGCAGAGACAGCGGTGTCGTAAAAGTAATAAATACTGCCACCTGCAGGTGGGAGTTTGCATCACTTAAACCCAATTTGTGCAGAAAATTATCAATTGTGGTTTAGGGCAAAAAATGTGGGAATGTGTTGACATTGATCGTGGAATCACAAAATCTGGAGGAACTGAGTCGCTGCGTTTACGTTACAAATGTGCACAAAACTTTGACAATATTCCGTTAACAAAACTTCGCAATTGCATTGTTTCAGTTAAATACGAAACATAATTAAAGTCACTCTTCAGTAGGTTTGTTCATGAGAAAAGTCATTCTGTCGTCGTCTTTGTGGTTTTCCACAGCGGTAATTTCCGGTTGTTGATCATGTGACTCGTTTGATGTGAATAAAGTGTTTCCATTGAAAAACAAGTTTTTTTCAACTTTTTCTTAAAGCTAATTTATTTTTGAAATGTCAAATTGTGCAGTTATCTGGTCAACAGAAACGCAGCAACTGCTGTAAATCGATCGATCAAATAAAAGTCTATAGGGCCGCATTGAAAGCTACGGCGGGCCAGGTTTGGCCCTTGGGCCTCCAGTTTGACATGTCATCATAACTTTTATTTTCAGAATAAATGCATAAATCTCTCAGATATTTCTCTGTTAAAATGTTTTGCCTTTATGTTAAATTCAGTCAAAGTTTTCTGCTGTAGCGTCACCAAAGCTTCACTGTTTGGTGTTTTTTTTTTTTTTTTCTCCAAATGTAAAAATCTTAAGCATCAAGAACCCATTTCCTTTCGACATACCATAGTCACTCTTTTTAACAAGATAATTAAGAGGCTGTGAAACATCAGTCACTTCAGCCTTTATTGGCATTCATTTCTTCAGGGTAGCACAGCAGCCTCCCAGAGGGGTTTCTAAATCAACCTTAAGACCCAAGACTAGTGCTTTAACCCTTTGACTACCCCGCTCTGACTCCGCCCCCTATTCAAAGCTTGTCCTTTGGACATTTACTAATAAACAACAGGTCAGCACCTGCAGTGGCAGGTGATTTATTTGACCCTGAGCAGCGGGGCGGGCGGAGAGGGAGAGACCCTGCATGGAGGAGCAGCTCCTCGGCCCTGGAGGCCTGGAAGTCGACGCCCCCTCTCTAAAGCACTTACCACTCACTTAGTTCTGCTTCTCATCTGGCCGCTTTGCTTTATTTCACTCGTAAAAGATGGCAGAATAATTCCAGTTTATCACAGTGAGCTCATAAAGACCCTGGAGGGAAGGTGTTATCGGTCCCTGTGGTCCCACAATGCCTTGCAACAGTTTTTAGTCACATGATGGACACAAACCTGTATGCGTTTTAACAAAGAGGGAAAAATATTTAGGCCTTTATGAATAGAAATCTAAAAGGTGTGGCATCTTTGACCATTTTTCTGAAAAGAATAACTCAATGTTTGTTGCGCTACATTCACACACCAGACAGATGCGACCAAACTAGACTTTTTTCCAGCAGTCTGAACGGCAAAATTCTGACCTTTTCACTCAAAAACATCCAATCTGGGCCACTTCCATATATGGAACTAAATCAGATCCATATTGGATCAGATCCATCAAGGTGTCTGCTGTCAGAGCAGTTGTGTTGCATTTAATCCGATTTTTACGTTGTTGGCGTTGACCTGATGAGGTAAATTCAGACGTAAATAATGGCTGAAAATTATAGTTACAAAATTCTGAAAGAAGTTTGTCAGCAAAGCGAATCGCTTCATCAGAGTTGGACGACTATCGGCCTGGACTACACAGAAGTCAGTCGAAACTCTGAAATTTAGGGGTTAATCTCACAAAATTTGTAGAAAAAACCAGAAATTTCTGAGTTTCAAAGGTGAAAATTTGTTTTCTGTTGAACTTCTTCAGAACTTTCTCCGTGTGTTCCCCGATCTTCATTGGAGGTTTTCAGATCAGTCCAATATCGCTGATATCAATACCAAGTCGGTATCAGTATCGGATCGTTACTAGCTTGCTAAGATTGATACTTTAGCTTCAGATTCCACCTTGAAATTTTGTTTCTCTACTGCAGTTTCTCAACACTACCTCGAAAAAAGTTTTTTTTGTTTTAATTTTCTCTCAAAATATTTTGCTCATTGTCTACATAGAAAAAAAAAACATTCAAATCATGCTAATTTTGTATTTACCTGAAAGCTTTGTCCACATTCTGTCCTAGGAGATCAGCTTGGGTTGCTTGGTAACGGGCGGAACTCCACTGGGGTTGCTAGGTAACTTGCTGGGGTTGCTTGGTAACGGGTGGAACTCCACTGGGGTTGCTAGGTAACGGGCAGCGCCAGCTGATTTGTGACTTTGCATTCTGAAAGTTTTTGAAACAGCTAAAAACCGTCTGGATGTTTTTTTTTGTTTGTTTGTTTTTTTTTTTGTTTTATATTTGAGCCGTTTTTAGAAGCAGTTGAGACTCAAATGAAAGTACAAAAAAAATGCAAAATGTGAATTTTAAATAAAACGTATCCAACAGCATTACAGGTCCTGTATTTAGTGAGTGTTGAACCGACTTGCAAAAACTGCAGTGTGACACACCGATAGTGTTCATGATCTCCTCTAACAATAAAACCTTACACACACGCTGAGTAAGTGTGTAACAATGTTTTGGGCTATCAAATAAACCCCATCAAAATCCACAGAGGTTTGTTATCGAATATGGAAAAGTTTAAGGGAATGAATATTTCTGAGTGGCGCTGAACGCGCCGTCTCGTTGGGAGGTGGAGGAACGAGATTAAAGGACGTTTCCACATCATCTGTCCACTGGAACGAGCTGATCAGACAAGGCAGCGCGCAGGATGTTGTACAACGACCTAACTACAGCAGAATTACAGAGTAACAGGAAATTAAAAAATTCTTGCAATGCCGATTCACCACTCAGAGTAATTCTTCTGCAGTCGGGCCTGACCCCTCCGTGAACCCCAGCCTGAAAAACGAGGAGAAAAAAAACAGTCGTGTGCATTATTATATAGCCCCAGACACAATATTTATACCCTTGTAAAGAAGTAAGACGAGTAAAAAAAATTAAAATAAAAAAACGCAGTGTGTCTGGTTCACCCAGTGGAGGATTTTTTTACTCAAGCCTTCATGCAAAACGCAGATAACTGCTGCAGTTAATTCCCTGCATAATACAGGATGAGGCCCTAAATGTTCCCTCAATAATTACACCAACATTTTATTCAGCACTTTTGCTTGTTGCAGACGGATTCTTTCCCAGTGACTAGTTACTATAGTTACTAAAACTAACAATATAACAAAACCTGAAATTCAGAAAACATGTTTGTTAACTGAAATAAATAAAACGGTAATTAATGGGGAAAAGTTTGGAAAAAAAACACCAGTCAGTTCACCATTCAACAAAATTAAACATGTTTTCTGAAAATCATATTTTCTGTTGAGCATTTATTATTTAATCATTGTATACATGATCAGTGCAATATTCTGTAGCTGAAAATATGAAAAAACTACAACTACTACTATGTTCAAACAGCAAAAACTCAAAATCTTAGGAAGTATTTGTGGTCCAGTTTCTAGTGCTGATATCTTAATACATTTGAAATGAGACAAAACTAACATAGATAAACGTTCAGAAAGTCACAGGAGCTTTTTTAAACTAAATAATTCCTTAACGTTTATGGAAAAGGCAGATTGTATCACTAATAACATGGGGAAAATGTCATTAAAAGTGAAATAAAACATTTTATTTAGTTTTAATAAAATGTTTTATTTATAAACATTTTATTTATATGTTTTAAATAAAATGTTAGAACTGCCAGTTCCAGTTTCTGCCATGAAACTGGAACTTTTTCGTCAATATCGAGGAATTATTTTTAGCTGTGTCTTGCTAAAAAGTTACTTATAAGTTAGTGAACTAAGAAATTTGCACAAGAAACGTGACCAAAAATAATTGGTAAAATTTTATGTTTTTGTAGTGTAATAGAAACTAAACAAAAAGTAAACAAGACCTAACTAACAACAACTAATAAAAACTAGCAATAAAAAACACTAGAGACTAATTAAAACTAAATGATTTAGACAACAAAAAGTCACAACAGAAACTGATATCTTGGTATCACTTAAAGCTTCGTCAGTGTTTGGACAGGAGGAAAATGCAGCAGAAAACAACAACACCAACACCTTCCCGTTTGTAATCAGCATTATTCTCTTTTTACGTAGCATAATCAGGCAGCGGCGAAGGTTTTACTCCGCTGAATGAGTCCTTAGTTAGACTGCATGCTTTTATGTGGGTGTTATTATGAATTATGGGAATACATTACACAATCACCCTGGGGTCACAGCTGACAGGCTCTGTCAAACTGTAAGCAAACGTGAATGAGTACAGCGCTTTGCTAAATCTTTAAGTTTCCATGTATAATATTAACAGTGCGAGGGGAGAAGCTGCAGATGTGTTGCTGTGGATTTGTGCTGCATGTGGGAACGGTTAATGCTGCACCTCGAACGCGGCTCCACTGACTGTTCTCATTAGCAAATGAGCTGGAGCGCCGGGTGATGAAGAGCGTCCACGAGTTTTCTGCACACACACACACACACACACACACACACACGATTCATGACTTCACCAAAAGTTTTGGTGAATTCACTTCTTTGTTTAAGGAAGCCTGTGCAGCTGCACACACACACACACACACACACACACACACACACACGCTAAAGAGGAGGGAGGGAGTCCGAACTGCGTCACAATGAAACATTAAACTGTTAATGTTTCATCTCTCTGACCTCAACAAAGTGCAGTAGCTGCAGTAAAAGTTTAATTCTAGACATAATTTCACCTCCCCTTTAGAGGTTTTGGCCTTTTTTCAGTGACTTTGATCAAGCTTGTGAAAGTTTCCATAAATTTCATCATTAAATTAAAATTTTCTCATGAAAGAAACCTCCTCATACTGTCTTGTTGTTCAGTTGAGATTAGGAAGATAAAGTTGAAGAAAAAAAGTTTTTTGTTCAGTTCCTTCTGACTGAACAAAAGGAAAATGTTTGCAAATTATCCAGAACTAAAAGAAAAAAAAAACAAAATGGTTAAAATTATTTCACCGTCACGTTCATCTGGTCCGCTGTGACAGATTCATAAAAAATATTGCAATAGATTCTTCATTTGTCCGAAAGCGTGGTGAAATAATTGTCACACTCACAGAGAGTCCTAAAAACTCCAGTAAAATAAATGCAACAAAATAACTTTTAGGATTTATTTGTTTTTTAAGGGGCTTAGTAGTAGCTGTGCTAACTGTGAAGCATTAAACATAAACATTAGTCCTGCTAGAGCTAACGCCCCACACCAATACGGCGCTATCAGAAGCTAATGCTAACGCGCTAACTTAATTCAAGTTATATCTGTCCTTGAAAGACGGCAACCCTTGACACAGGTTGTTTTTTAATGCTCATAGATTTGCTTTGTTTTTTAAATTTATTTTATTCATCCAGATAAAACCCGTTGAGATCTAGATCTGATATTCAAGACCTGAGCAGAAATCTGCAGCACACAGCAACCTGGTGACAAAGTAAAACTAATTAATACATATGTACAAGTGTAAAACAATAGAAAACAAGTTAAAAGCAGTGAAACTGTTTAATAAATCTCGTTGTCTGTTTTTAAGAACTGCTCAAAATAAAGCCAATGAAATCAGTTCTGACATCTTGAGTTCAGACTGGAGCCGATTCCAGTTTGCAGGAGCCAAAACAGCAAACGCCTGCTTTGCCTTTTCAGTTCGAATAAGAAAATGTTATTAGAGCGTAAAGAATCAGAAATAACAGATCTATGTAAAGAGGGAGCTTAAGTATGGAGCCAAGCCCAGTAGAGATTCAGGATCATCAGCCGTTTACTTCAAAATAAGAGCATGAATATAAACGGCTAACTACTCGAAGAGTTTTATCAGCCGGTAACGTAACTTCAGCTTCATCCAACTGAAAGTTTACAAAATAGCAAAGTAAATTAGCTAATCAGAATTTATCCAGAAGATTTAATTTAGGGGACGCTAAATGCGCTAAACATTTACAAAGCTAGCAGATGCGCTAAACAAATAGCTAGCGCTGCTACTAGCGTGTTAGCACCGCTTTGCTAATCAGTGACAATCTCCTACAGTGAGTTGTAAAGATGTCAAAGAGGTCCATTGCTTTTAGCCCTTCTTCAGAAATAAGTAAGACATGATTATGTTATAAATCATTTACTGGAAACTAATGACTTACTGTGTTTGTACTGAATGCCCCAGATCAGAACATTTGAAGCTGAAACATTTGAGACTAACTGACCTAGAAACGGTCAGAGATCCGTATTTCTGCCAGTAGAAAAATAATATGTCGATTTTTTTCCCTGCTGGAAACTTTTACTCACATTAAAGTGAACATTTTTCTGCATTTTTCCACTTTGAGATCATAAAACTGCAGAAAAAGATTCATTTATTTTCAGATTTTTATACATTTTTGTACCGGTTGAGCTAATAAAGATGAAGAGGGCACCTAAAGCTGACTGAGCGCACAACACACACATCCAGCAGACGGAGAAACATTTGTATTTATTTGGTGTAAATCCAAAAAATAACATCCCTGTTAGATCCGCAGGTAAATGATCCGCCGTACTCACCAGCTGGCTAACTCAGTCTGTCTGGTCCCTCCAACCGACCCGAACCTGCAGCAAAGCATAAATCATCCTGTTAAACTGAAGGCATGATTCTTTAATAAAAATTCACTTTTTGCACATTTTTATTCTTCTGTTTTCGTCTCTGCTGCTTCTAAAAACAACTCAAGCGCTTAAAACAGAAACCCAACAACTTAATGTTTTTTGGCGTCTGAAAAATGAGCAAAACTTTCCAAATGTAACGTCACCGATAAACAAGTTTAGTGAGAAACCACTGCTGTATTGAGTTATTGGGAAATAACTCAAAACAACTCAAATTATTACTTTTTCTCGCTCTCTATGTCGGCTGCGACAAAGAGAGCTGTGTGAAGCTCGTTGCCATAGCAACCGACAACAAACCCATTCTGTGTATCAGGATCCAACACCCAAAGAAACACGCAAACAGAACATTCAGTCCTTTACAGTTTTACGTTTTGATTTTTATTTTGTGATTATTAATAAGTGATCGATTAGCTGGAGTTGCTATTAACGAATCTATTAGCTGGTCCTGCAGTTAGACAACCTAACACAGCTGAGCTTCATGAGTTAATTTAAACAGCTGCTATACTGACGATCTGTCAGCGTTGATGTTTTTGTGTCTTTTTGTCTTTTACTGAATTCTGCAGCACATCTACATGCTACAGTTGTCAAAGTCAAGCTAGCATAGCCGACCTACTGCCCTCTCCCTCGTTTTTACTTTGAATTAAAACTTTTTCTTACCTTGTTATCTAGTTGTAGTGTTGACAATTAGTAGCAGGTGTGCATATAAGATCTTTGTTGATAACTTGGCAGCTAAAATCAGTGAAGGGAACTGGGGGCGGGGTCTTACGTGTGTGACGTCACACTGCAACATGTCTGGACACGTCCAAAAAACAGGAAATACTGACATCTTGATACATTTCTATGTCGATTAATTCTCGGTTTATGGCCCAGGCCTGCTAGCGCTTCATGTTTGTCATCACACTAGCATGATGCAACTCCAAATGTTTTGGTTTAATCTGTCCTAAATACGCTGGACCATAAAATAGCGTGCCACAAAACGAGGCATTCGTTTCTCCACATCAGCCTAATTCTCCTCTAACCAAACAATCATTTGGATTAATTGCCAGAGAAAATCCTGGGAACAGAAACACACCAGTGAACCCGGTGTGTGTTTGCAGATTCCTGCAGCAGCGCTCGGTTATTTATTCTCCCTGTCACAAACAGGAGGACTTAGGTGGAGTGTGAGTTGTGTTTGAAAGGTGGTAAACCTGCTGAGGCTCTTTAATTTCCCCCCTCTTCGCCTGCATGAGGGATGGTTCAAAGGGTGACTCTCTGACAGGGCATGTGATCGCTCCTCCGTCCTTTATCTGCCTCCCCACATTAGCACGTAAATGAGGCTGCACTTTGGGTTTTGGGAGCTGAAGCGCGCTCAGTGTAAACAGGAGTTGTACTGTTATCATTGTTGGACAGATTCCTGACATCCGAACACCTCCGTTTCATTAACATTCAAAAGGGCCGGGGATTTTGACACTGCCTCTGTTTATACAGATTTTTGAATACTTTGCAACGCGGATTGTTGACGATTTGTGCATCTGTGCTGTTGACCGGTTTGTGTGTTTCTGTATTTACAACCTGAGCGTTGAAGTGTCCAGAGAGGATAAATGCTGCAATTTAAGTGCAGAAATTATGTTGCTTCTGCAGCTTTGAAGGTATTAATATCCCCTGAATCAGGGGGTAGCCAAAGTGCAGCCATGGGGCCATTTGTGGCCCTTGGATTAGTTTTGGCTCCTGACTGCAATTCAAGAATTGCATGTTTTTTTAAAAGGACATTTTCTCTGGAAAGTTGTGAAAAATGTTCTTTAGTTAGTCTTTTTTTTCCATAAGTCATTCCAAAAACATCTAGCAAGTTTGTTTTTAGTCAAAAACAAACCTGGCCACAACCGTCCATTATACTTGGCTAAATATGTTAAAGTTTGTGGAGGAAAATGTATATTTTCTTTGCTGGGTGCTGCACCAGGAAACGACACGTCTCTTTGACATTGAACGCAACTTCCTCCTTCGCAAAATGTAAACAGAAATGGAGTAGCATCAGATTTTAAGAGGTTGTAGGACAAAAGACCACGAGCCATTTCTTCCGCTCCCACAAAGCTAATGTGTTTGTTTTGGTTGCATTTACCCAGAATGCCCTGTGATGTAGTCCACTTCCTGCTTTTAGAGCGGTCTCTGGCAATATGCATGCAATATGTGTTAGAGAGTTTTCTGTGCAGTTGTAATTGTGTATATTGTTGTGAACATATTAACCTAAAAAATTCAAACTCATTTTAAAAAACAAGAATTCAAACCTACGACCTTCTTGCTGCAAGGAAACAGAATAAACAGCCGTTTCACCTTTCAGCTCATCAGTCCCAATAAAACTACAGAACAGAAACCTTAATTAAAGGTTTCTGATCCCTAGATTTGATCATTAGCATTTATTGAGCGGTAGCTTGTGTGGCTGAGCGCGTTGTCAGGCCTGCAGTAGAGCGACTGCAGGTCCTGAAAGTCCATTGTGATGCGAGCCGAGCTTATCGCATGGGAGAGAACTGGCAGGCTCTTAAAAGGTATTATATGTGCTCTCGTTCTCCTTGCCTCTGTTTGACAGGAGCCCTCGGGATGAAAGGGAAGGCAGAGGAAAGAGAGACATCGCTTCCCGACATGGGGATGTCTTTGTTTCTATTCTCTCCATCCCAAGTCTCTCCAGGAATCCTAATTTCCAGCATTCACCTACCTATCTGCAGATAAAAGCTGGTCGGGGGACGAGGGGGAGTTTCTCAAATGAGACAGCTTGTAACCCGTCTGCATGCAGGGGGGCGAGTCGAGGCTGGAGCGCCGATTTCAAACCGCTTTTATTCAAACACTCAGAGTTTCTCCAAAGGACGTTTTCACGGCGGCTGGTTTGAAACCTGGATGAGAAACTCTGAGGATTCTCCCGCGAATCCTGCAAACTACAGGTGGAGAAAAAAACCTGGATCTGGGAATTCAGAGTCGCTTTAAAGTTGTACGTCGTCAATATCACTTTACCACTCAGACACTGAATCCATTTTTAAAATTGTTTGCTAAACTAACCCAGTATTAATAATTAAAGTTACAGATTTTTATGCACAAACCCGTTTGAGTTTATAAACTGAAGCGATTTGGTGCAGGATGATACGACGGTTTGGTGGGGACAGAGAAAGATAAAGGAGAATTCAGAAATTTTGTCTCCAAACTTTTCTAAAAAGAAAATTTCAAAGTTTGAAAAAAAAAAAAAAAAACACGGAAATGTTCTAAGTTTATAATTAATCTCAGAAATGTATTAGAAAAAACTAAAATTTTCAACTTTTAGTTATTTTTCAGTAATTTCCAAGATTTTTCTAGAACATTTTTGATCTTAATCTAAAAATGTTCTTGTTTTTTTTTTTTTTTCTAGTAAATTTTTTACTTTTCAAAATGGGACATTTTTAACATTTTTTTCTCTAACATTTCTAAGTTTTCAACTTTTTCAGCTCAGATATTTCCAGATTTACTCCTCCTTTATCTTTCAAATCTAAAACGGCCTTACCAGCCGTCATAGTTTGAAACCTTAAAAATTGTTTCATGTAAATGTTTTATTTGTTGTCGTAATTGAAACAGAATCTCTCCATCAATAGAGAAATAGTTTGTGAATCGAATCGCGACCCTAAAATCGGAATCGAGACTCGATGTCGCCGCGTTTCACCTCACGTTGCTTTCCTGAAACCGCTCTGATTAAGGCTGTTTACTTTTTCTGTTTTCCTGGCAAAGAAGCGGGTGATTAGATGGCGATGTTCGCGGACTGCCAGGGTTGGCAGCCGACGTCTCTAATTCGCCTGCTTGGCATTAAAATTAGGGAGGGGAAAGTGGATGCCAGTCTCTGGGGAGAGGGAGGTGTTAACTCCTAATGGCTTTCTCTGCCACAGCCCTGACATCTGCAGGGCTCCCAGCGAAGGAGAGTGGGGCCTTTTTGAAAAATTAATGGAGCTGAATGCATCTCGCAGCAAGGAGAGGGCCGGATTAATCAGCACATTAAGGGCTAGCCCCGGATTGGAAATAATTATTGGAGCTGACAAGGTGCAGAGGTGCCAGTGCCAGCTCCTTTCAGGAATGCATTTTAAAAAGCAGTTTAAAAAGCCTTCAGATGTTGGCATTATCTTGCGTGACCAAATTAGGAGCAAATGAGAAAAGTTTATCTGGCATTTTGGAGTATTGAAAGAGCTTAGGCTTTATAAATTATACAACGCGCGTGTGGAAGTGTGCAGATTTGTTTCTGCAAGTCGGAGGGGGGGAGGGGAGGGCTGCAATAATTATACGGAAATCCTTATTTTAAAGCAAAAATCTAAATTAAAATAGAAACATTATAGGTCTGAGATTTAATGTGGATGCAAGGAACTTTATGGTGAAAGAGGGATTAATTCAAATTGGTGCTTGAGAGAATCATACTGTTTGTGCGAATGAAAAGTGGATGTCTTAACACCCTGAAAGCGCCAGACGGTAAACTGATTACTGTTGACCACCCATGAAATGCACCAAGCAGGAGGTGGTGGAGAATGATTTAATAAGCGCCATGTTTTTCTGCCTTTCACCAATAATCCGCTATAATTTTCCCGGGGAAGTGATTGGCCATGGGTTAATATTCTGTACCTTTCATACATCGTTTGCTTCACAATCAGGCGAATTTGAAGATATTTCACAGTTTTTATGATATTTACACAAATTAAAATAGCACATTAAAGAGATGTGCCTGATTACCTGCCCCACCTTGGGATTCTTCAACATTTTTAGGCCCAAACGGTCAGTGATCTGAGCGTTTCTGTTGGCAGAGTAAGGCCATAATGGATTAGCAGTAATAATGTTTACATCTTCGTGCCGGAACAAGACAACACCTTTGAAGCGAGGCGGTGCGGCCATCAAAAGGAGAGGCAAATGTTTAGCTGGCTGTTTGATCTTTAAAGCCCGCCGATCAGATATGCAGCCTCGGATAGCGATCTCCATTATGACTCTTATTCTCTTTTAGCCGCAGCGGCTCTCCAGGTAATGGGGAAAGCACTCAGTGGCAAATTGGAGGGCCTGAGTGGCATCTATCACCTTCACCATCTCAATGAAAGAGCCGCAAACTTCCGGGCCGCCGAAGGAAAACCTGCAACGCTGCGAATGAGCGATTACTTCTGCCAACACGGATGTAATTCGGCAGCCTGCGATGTTGTCCCCGTTCCCCCGCCATGTAATTACAAAAGGCATGACGAAAAGTCTCACCCCAGAAAAATAGGTGGATGTGCAGATGCTATCGGGTTTGCTACAAAGCCGATTAGATTCTACCTGCTTTTAAAACGCAGGTAAATTGAAAAAATAAGTAGGAAACAGAACATCTTAACAACCTTGAAATTAGACTCGTTTTTATGGAGCTAATATCTGAAATTCTGTTGTTTATTCTCCATCCGCCTCGGTGATTCCTGTTTTCCTGTGATATGTCAGGAAAATGTTTCTGTTTTGAGATATCATTTTATAACAGTATGAAAAGCTGCTGCAGCTGGTTAGTTACTATCCCAGTTTTAAATCAAGTTTATTTGTGAAGCAGTTCAAAGAGCTTTACACTGTAAAAACATAAAGTTAGAAAACAAGTATAATTAGTCAAAATCATCAAGCAAATATACATTAAATATATTAATCTAACCAGGAGTTTCAGTCGGTGTTTCGGCTGTTTCACAGTTTTCTGGAAGTTTGTTCCAAATGAACTTAATATTTATTACTAATAGATGTTACAGTTACAGTCTGATGCTCATGTGAACACCTCTCATTAAAACAGTTAAAACACTCCCATGCTTCACATTTAACATCAACAAAAAGCTCAAGTAAAAGTATTGAAGTTACTACATGGTAAATATTCAAAAGAATATCATTTCTGCATGATTATACGTAGGAAATGTGAAATAAAAAAAAAACATTCTAGTTTTTCTCTGCATGTTTCACATATATCTACACATGGGCTATTTTCCACATGTGAAACACTTGTTGATTTTTTTTCCCACGTTATATAATATAATTTCAACATGTGAAACACATTTGTATTTAACGTTACAGATTTTCCCACACCTTTCATATCTTACCTACAACATAATATATTTTTTGTCATGTGAAACATGTGTTCACATGTAACTAATACATAATTTCCACTTGAAACATGTGTTTGGTTTTCCAGAATGTGTTTAACATCTTATGATGCAGTGTAACATGTGCTCATAGCTTGAAATATCATTTCACATGTGAAATTGTAATTTCCTACACATTACTGCGCAATATAAATATAAACTAAGATCTGTTTTTCACATCTGAAACATACATGGGAAAAATGTCACATGTACAGTGTTGTTTCACATGTTACTGTACAATATAAGTTCAATAATTTGACACATGGGAACATAATCCAGGTTTTCCCTCGTTTTTCACATCACACTAAACAGTATATTTTTCTACATGTGAAACACGTGTTCACATGTCACTGCAGAATATAATTTCCACATGAGAGAACATTTCGCGAGTATTTCACATGTTATGGCACAGTATTATTTAGTGAGCTACACAAGTTATAAATGGTCTTTTATCATCCGATGAGGGGAATTTCACATGTGCAATATGGTGACATATTTCACGTTACCACACATGTGTTTCACATTTGAGATGTGGAAAGTTTCCCCCTCATGTAACTACAGAAAATAATTTCCAGTTGTAAAACTAAATGTGTATCAGAGCCTGATTGTGTGTTGCGGATTCGTTCATAACCACACAACAAAAATGACATTTCTCATGTGATTTTAAAGGTTTCACATGGGAATTCACTTGCGTTTAAAAACGTCTCCCATTAGTTTTACATGTGAACTGAATCCCATTCCTGTTTGATCACAAATCTCCCAATGTTAGTCGTCACATTGTGATGTTCTAAATCTATAAAGGATCACATATTGCACATGTTCCTGCCGTGCAGCTGGAGGGTGCAGAGCTTAAGTCTCTACATTTGTAAAAATCCAGCAGGATATTTACCACCTGTAAACGCTCACATTTAAGTAAAACTCCAATTTCCCCAGATCTGCGTGCGTGTGATTATGCGTCTGAGCGCTCGACCTCGGCCCGCTGCCTCAGGGGGAAACAAAGGAAAATTCTCTCTTTTTCTTTCAGTAACATGGGAAAATGTTTCTGCTTTTGCTTTTGCCATAGACTGGTTGGTAAAGGAGAGAGCCCTGACCAACGTTCACACCAAATGGAAAAGTCATAGATTGGCAAATCCCGTAAACCCAGCAATTGACGGCAGATAGCTCCAAAATCATGCCAAACCTTGGAGTTAGGTGTGTGTTTGTCATTAGCTGCTGCAATGTGTAAATTAAAGTCCGTGCAAACACTAAAAACATCATGGAAAATTTCACAACTTGAGGTTAATTTGCAACAGATCGCTAACACAATGAGGAATTTAAAAAAGAGCATCCCACACTGAAACCATTGAATAGTTGTATGAGTAATAATTAGCGAATCGTCATCAGTCATCATCCATGTTGCACAAATTTTAAAGACAAATGTCATATTCATGGCAGATATCTGCAGTTTTTCCCACATAAATGGCATCCTGGAGAATTTGGTAAATTCAAACTTTTCCCTCAAGGTTTTATTACTCTTGGAAAACATGACTCACAGATAGTAATGAGACGTAAAGGGATGTGAGGTGTGTCCGTCAGCAGCACTTATAGCTTCATTACAACATAACGAGAGGTGCAGATGAAGCGACTTTATGTGCTGATATCAAACATGTGTGAATGTGTCCAGAGAACGAGGCAGCGAGGGAACTTCACGCAGAAAACCCGCTCAAGCTCTGCTTATTACCGACACGTTCTCTCTCCATTTATTGTTTTAAGCGATTATTGTGCAGATTTGAATCAAAAGCTACCACAATACCCCCAAATCCTCCCAAACTGCCTCTCATACCTACTAATTTCATATAATTTACACTTTTTTCTTTCTTGGTTGAGTTTCTCAGATGTTCTAATTACTAATCTTTGACTTTTGTTTTCCCGGGTGATAAATACGGCGTGACAGCGGCATTTTTCTCTAAACCACCAGCGACTAGTCTGAATGAGAACCCAGTTTCATTTTGCCACCATGCAGAGGGAGGCAGAAATGTGGGAGAAATGATTAAAAAAGTGGCATCTTTTGGTCTCCATAACAAACATTAGACACCATCGACATGTCAGCTGATCTGGGGGAGAGATGCAACAATTATTAAAAGAAAGTTTTTAGAGTTTAATCGGTTCTGATCGCAAATGACGTCACGGTTGCCCGGATGTTCAGACAAACAAAGCACAAACAAAACGTTGACATCTGAAAAGCGTGAAAGGTGGAAAAATGAGGAGAGGAGCTTCGTCTCAATCCTCCTCGACTCAGAAGCTCAGTGTGGAGAAACTGAAACGACGGTTGAACTGCAGAGGAAACAAAGGGAGCGGGATGAAGGTGGTGTTGGTTGGAAGGTGGGGTTTTTGTTTCTGGTTCCAGACAGTATGGCAGCTCGCGCTCACCAGCGCCAGGCTGTCTGGGCCCAAATGGGCCACTTGGAAATCACTGCAGGTTGAAATATTCCATTCACTTTTCTGCTTTAAATTGCACATGTTAAAAACCAAATATGTGTGCAGTTTTCATAAATTTAGTATCGTTTGCGATCAGAGCCGTGGGAACTTTAACTGGAACAAAGTGGAGGATCCATGATGCTGTGGGCCGAGAATCCTTGTTGTCGTGTTTATATTTTGAAGTCACTGAAATAGCAGGGCATTTGGATGACATTAAAAATGTGTCGGTGTCGGGTCAGTGGACGGTCCAAACCTAAAGGAGCACAGAAACGCCGCAACGTGGTCGCCTTGGTAACCAGACATAAACACATCCTGGTGAATAAAAGACAACAGAGGGAAAATGTGAAAAGACAAATTGGTCCAAAGTCCATTTCTCTGAGGTAAACTTGCTGGTGTGCCATATTTTACGTGATTAGTGGTCAGAGAGATTCTTTAGTTATGAGGTGGAGAGACGACAATATCCTTGAAATCCCACGATTCGACATTTTGAAAATAAATCCACCAAAACAAAACCTGTTTTTCATTAAAAAGTTTTGGTGCTTGGATGAGGTTGTTTTATCATCTGTATCAAAATTGGTTTATTTCCCAAAACTGCAGTGGAAACTTTATTCTCTTCACGTGAGTCACTTGATCAACAACCGGATGTTACTACTGGCAAAAACCACAAAGAAGAAGATGACAGGAAGTAGTTGGGGGATGATTTTTAATGACTAATTACATGATCAAGCATAGTTACATGTGATTTCAACTGCATTTATTATTTATTATTTAAACATCACCATTGCAAAATTAGCATAATATTTAGTTCTGCGCACAAAATGAAACTTTCATTCAGTCAGTTGGATCAAACCAACTATAAGTGCTGCTAGTGGGATTAAAATGTTGCATTTTGTGCAACATTTTACAAACGGCCCGTTTTCCAGACACACACAAAAAAAACGTATGGCCCAAAAAACATTCTGGGTGTTTTTTTTAAGTGCTAAATGACAAACCAACCCTGCAAGAACCCGATCTCCAAATACAATAATGACGCAGTGAGCAAAGTGAGCTCTGATTGGACGAATAACGGTCAGGAAGCTCCTCTGTGACGGAGCGTCAGGACGGGCAAAGCCCACCCAGATTGTTTTCTGCTTTTGGAAGAAGTTTCTTGCTGACTTTACATGTAAGCTCAGTAAATCCCAGAGGTTTCTGGCCGGGTTTAGGTGTGGAATTTTCTCAATTTGTTGGAAGATATTTCCACCCCCGCAGAGCCAGGTGTTGATCCCGAGTACCTCTCCAAATAACAAAGCTTCATATCTCTGCGCATAAAGAAATGCTTCATTAAGCGGAGGGTTAGTTTGCATTTTTGCAGTCGTATCAGCCCGCAGCTTTATCCCAAGGTTGCCTTAATCAGGTTTCTGAAGCATATTTCTAAAACAGTAGACGGGGAGTTGCTGCTGAGCTTTCCCACAGTGGCAGCGGCGGATTTTGTTGCAGGTTGGAATCAGTTGTGCAGGTGCACAGAGTGAATTTTCTGATCCTTATGAGCAGCGGTCACACATGGCCGACTCTGCCTGGTTCAGGCCTCAACAGCCTCAGCAGCGTTTCTGCAGACAAAGTCCTCATAGAACAACAAACATGTTTCGGTTTGTTTAGTTAGAATCTGAGACGATCGGAGTCTCTGTTCTTACACGTGGCTCAATCAGCTGTGACACAGCAAACGTTACGTCGATTTAAAGCAACGGAGCGGGCAGATGTTTGAAGTGGTCCGAGGGTCTCAGGAGTCACTTTGGGATTCGTTCTCATCCGTTTCGGGGGAAATGATAAGATGAAAGAGAGGGCGTTGTTGAACAAGGAAACCAATAGTTCTTCAGTTAAAGAAAAGTTTTTTACAGGTGACTGATTATGCTTCCTTGAACACATTAGGATAGATCTATGAGCAATACTGAACATGTTTACTACTTTTTTTTGGACAAAATAATTCTTAGAAAATGAGTCTGATCAGTTTCAGATTGAGCTGATTAAGGCGTCCTGTTACTTTAAATCCAAATAATGGCTGCTGGCCACGCCCCTGAACTCAACGTTTCATTCGCACGTAAAAATGGCTGCAAACAGATAAGCGTAATTATACAATCAAATATCTTTGAAAAGCAGAAGTGGAGCCTTCTGCACGACCAACAAACACACAGAAGGTGTTTTCTGGATGGTAAGTCAACAATAAAACACTTGTCTTATCCAGCAGCCATTGCTTATCATGCTGGAGCTCAGCTTGGGTTGCTAGGTAACGGACTGGGCTCTTTACCGTTGCTAGGTAACGGCACAGTGTCCAGTGGTTGTGACTTAACAATCAGGAGGTTTTTGAAACGGCCCGTTTTCCAGACACACAAAAAAAAAACTTATTGCCCAAAAAACATTCAGGGTGTTTTTTTTAAGTGCTGAAACTGAAATCGATAATTTTGAAGACAAGGACCCCTTTAAAATGCTCTAGGATTAATAAATATGAATACAAACAATGGTGGCCACACTTCAGCTAACGTGCTAACAGCAAAGCTAATTTTTCGTCTTGCGCTTTTGTGTTTTTGCTGATTTGTAAAACGTTTAGCGCACTTTGTCTGCTCTAAATTAATTTTTCCAGATAAATTCTCCTCGGCTGTTTTATGAACTTTTAATTGATTAAATTTCGACACCTGTGTTGAAGTCAGGGTTATTCTCTGTGTCTTGTCCTTTCCTTTGAAGAAATGATTCCGGTTGTTTTAGTTTTTTCTGTTACCACTGAGCAGCTGCACATCCCTTCCAGGTATTCCTATTAGAAAAGCTTTTCTACCATCTGCTTTCCGCTAACGCTAATAGGCAGCCGTGATCTCAAGAACGTTTCCGATTTCAACAGATGAAGCTCCAAATGCTTTAACCTCTTTAAGCTTTTTACAGGTTTCAGCCCTAAAAAGTGAAGATAATTAACATTTAATTGATCAATATTAGTCCCATCTTCCAGCAGTAAATTTATGGATGTAGAATAAACAATAAATCAATTAATTAATTGCAGGATCAATTAAAATGAGCTTGATCATTTCCATTTGCATTTTGTATTGTTTTTCTCTTTTTACCAAAAACTGAATGATAAAAATTATTTTCCTGTTTTTGAAGAACAATTCTGTTTTGATAAAACATTTACTTATTTTGAATATTTAAAATGTTTTCCAGTTCCAGAATTAAATGTTACTTTAGAATTTAAAGTTTATTAATATTTTAAAATTGTTCTTGCCTTTTTGCCATTATTACATTACTTGATAATATCGTTTATCGCAATAATTTCTGCGATAAATGGGCCTAAGCTTAACTTTTCACTTTGAAGTGTTTTCCTTTCTCAAAAGTTTTTGCAAAACTGCTATCAATACGCAAAAGAGAGAAAAATGAAAGACTTTTATTTGCACATTAAATTTGGGTAACATCCCAGACTGAATAATTATTACGTCTAACCAAGTGTTTTACCACCAAACTTTTCTTTTGTGAACAAAAAAAAGGATAAAAATAATGATCATTTATGTCAAACATGCAGCGAGGAAATTCAGAGCCAGTAATTAAACTTTCCTAAAGCCTCCAAAAGAGATTTTATGAAGGCCAAAGGTCGCAGGCTGCCACGGTGCCGCTGTGAGAGTGCTGATGGTACAGTGCAGCGGCTGTGATAAAGGGCAGCTGCCAGCGATTTAATGAGGGAGCAGGGGATGTGGCCCCCCCGCTGCAACTCATCGCCACTTAATGGCACCACTAATCCCTGCAGAGACGGTGCTGTACACACAATTGGTCCTCCCTTCATGTGGCGAAATATCCCGGCAACACTTTCTCACACCCGGCACTGCCAGTTAGCTGTTCGCAATCACTCTGCGGCGCTGCCTCCGCTCAAACGACGCTGACAGAGGGAGAAGACGAGGCGGCTGACTCGCGCAGGTGATTCGGACTGGAACAGGCTTGTTTCTCGCTAACACCGCAACTTCATCCACCGACGAACTTGTTTGCAGGTGTAAAGGGCTGGGAGGTGTAAAGATGTGCCCATTATTTTTCACTGCAGGGCTGACTGCTGTTGGCCCCATGCTGCTAAACTGCAGGTCAATGAGCGCTCAAGCCTCCACGGTTATTGTGGTGCTAAGGGTGAGGACAGATCCATCAGCTCTTGATGTTATTTAAAGCAGTCTTAATTGGCCCAAGGTGTGAAATGTGATCTATGGATTGCCGGTTCATTTCTTTTTCACAACACTACGCCATTATAAAGTGGGCATACCCCGACCTGTTAGCGCCGGGAGGAATTCTGTCCGACATTTTCCCTCCTAATCTATTCAGATTCAACTCGCATCAGGTCTCCTTTAGCCCTCCTATCAAACCCGACGACTTCAGTCCCTTTAGAGCGGCAGGACGAACTCGGCTTGCTGAGGCACTTCAGTCTGAGGCACTTCTAAAAGCACAGCTGCACATATGGCATATGACTCCCAAAAAGCATAAAATCCAAACCATACTCAGCAAAAGGAGGGGGGAAAAAAAACAACAAAAAAAAAAGAAAGACCCATTTCACAGCAGTTGTGGTGTCACAGATCGGAGAAGGTAATGCGTCTAGCAGCAATGTCAAAGCACAGCGGGGCTTGTAAAACATCCCAGGATGTTAACATGACTCATTTAAGGCAGAAGCATGTAGGACATAATCGATTTCATTCCCAACTGGGAGTTTGACTCACTTACGTGAAGAGAGATACTTATTTCTCTTGTCTGGATAATAATTTACAGATTTACTCTCCGTTTCTATTTTCCTAAGAGAGGCAACATGATTCTTTACTTTCACATCTGTTTTTGTTTACGACGACCTCGGCATGAAAATTCAGGGGGCATTTTGTTCGGCCCGGCACACACCTGCCCGACTCCGACTTTTTTTATGCAGAGACATTCGCTGGGCGCCGTCCGAAACGCCGGCAAAATAAGGCCAGATGAGACAGACGTGGGCTGCGTTTCCATTACAAATGTGTGAAAAACGTTGTCAGTACTCCGCTAATGACAATAAAACAACACGAAACACAATAAAAATCACGTGAATACGTTTTTTCACCAGATAAGTCAGTGGTTCCAAAACTTTACAGATTCTTTCCATCAATAATAGCTCCATTACAAAACGTCAATAATCCACTAATTTATTAAAAACTAACTTTTGCGATTGCTCTGTTTCTTTTAAATAAGAAATACAATAAAATTTAATTTAAATTTGTTTGTGCAATAATAATTTAAAAACATGCCACAAGTACTTCCTGTTTTCTTCTTTGTAGTTTTTGCCAGTAGTAACATCCGGCTGTTGATCATGTGACATTAACTGTCTAGAAGGACCAAAACCTCAAACTTGTTGAAAGTTTATCGCTAAATCTGTTTTCTGCGTCAGAAATCCTTCCAATTTAGATCGACTTTACCAAGAAGACCGCTCACATTTTGACAGGAAATGATGTCAGAAATTTGTGCAACTCACCAGATAATCAGCAGGTGTATAAATAGATCGGGAATATGGATGCATAATATCAAACATGTGACTCCTGATGCGAAAAATGTGTTTCCATTGCAGTTTTGTGTAATTAACCAATTTCAATTCAGCCAAAAAAATCCCAGCGGCAAAACAAAAGTTGTTTTTTTTTAATTTGTGTGTTTCCAGTAAGCGAATTTATTTTCAAAATGTCAAATCGTGTAATTATACGGTCAATAGAAACGCGGCTAGTGGAAACCTGGACTGATGCGTTCAGAACGACTTTGGGCCCAAAATGGATGGGTAGCCTGGATTCTTAATAAAGAACGCTGTCAGGATGCCATTCAGTTTCCTAAATTTATCTCCCACTTGCCCCGAGAGCAACATGTTCCCAACCTGGACAGCATCATTCATCTGCATCCGCTTGATTAAATCCTGCATTCAGTGGTGAATCATTGCCTGCGATAATTGTGATGCTCTGGATCTCAAGTGTTTTATGGTGCAAAGAGCGAAAGGCTCCTCAATCATTCTGGCTTTATAAGTTAATCAAAAGCTCTCGATGGCACAGATTCATCTTATAAAGCATCGCAGGAAGATGCAGGATGCAGAACCTCAAGGGGAAATTTTTCATATTTCTCTTCAAGATGGATTATTGGGGGATTTTGTCAACTTGAAAGCAACGAGATTAAACAATGAATTAAACAGTGGGAGGAAAATGTACATGTGTTTTTTACTCTTGCGGTACTCACTCACCGTGGGCATGAAAATTTGAGTTTTGGGGCGTATAAATAGTTTTCTGTGGGATGGACAACTTTTATGATTTCAAAAAGAAGTTTGATTTTTTTAGTAAACTGGGTTGAAATCATATTTATGCTTTTGCTGATGCTGCCAATATTCTGGAATCGTTTTCTATTAAAACTGGAGGACTCCTGTTTATATAAATTATTATGATTCCTGACAGAACCCAGGCTTAGTGATAACTTTTTGAGAAGTCTGTTATTGTTTTATTTTAGTTATTCCTAAAGACGCTTTTGATGCTTGTTTAGAAATATGTCAAGTTTTTAAAGAACTTGGAGGCGATCCTGTTTCATTATCATTATTGCTGCATTACTGGGGGTTGTGGATATTTTAACACATTCTTTATGTCGATTTGCTAAAATATTGCATTTCTGTGGTGCTGTCTTTATGTCACCAATCTGAATGTGTAGTTAAACCGATGTGAGAGCATATATTTCTGTAAACAAATCATAATTTTTGGTGTTGAGCGTTTAAATCTCACACTCGGTTGCTAAATTAGCACTTTGCCCTGACGTTCCTGCTCCTTATGTATGGAAGACCAGGAAGCTCAGAAAGGTGTGAATTTCATGTGTCTCATACATAAAGTGCGTCGTTAACAGCGACTGGAAGGCGAATGTAAATGAACAAACTTCCAGCGACGGACAGATTGGTTATTCATTGGATAAAAACACCAAACACAACCAACAAATCAAAATACTCCAGAAAGTGACAGAAACTACAAAATAAAACTGTAAGACAAACACAAGAAAACATAAATGTTTCCTAAAACATTTCAGGAAACGTCTCTACGCTTCTGAAATGCTTCCTGCACCGTTGGTCAGCATGATGCTAACACTGGTTTCATCACAACTGGTACAAGATTAGATACGCCTGCTCTCCTTGAATCGTTCTGAGACTGCTCCAAAAGCAGGAAATGGACTACAACACAGGGCATTCTGGGAAAATACAAACAAAACAAACATGCTAAACTAGCGCTAGCAGGAGAAATGGCTTGTGGTCTTTTGCTAAAGACAAAAGAGAAATCCTACAAGCGCTAAAATCTGATGCCATTCCATTTCTGTTTTCATTTTGTGACAAAGGAAGTTAGACATGTCATTTCCTACAGTGGTTCTTGGTGCAGCGCCCCCACAGGCAAGGAGGGGAACAGGGCTTTCAAAGGGTTTGGTTGGTTTGAAAATCTAATGTTGAAAGTTTGGGATCAAACCGAGTCGACTGCACTGTGAGGTGGGAAAACTCTAAAAGCACAGTCTGATTTTTCTGCAGCTCCTTTTGCAGGAAAATATTTGGCCTCATGATGGAAAAGGCTTGCAAGTGAAAGACAAATCTGTGTTGTCTTTATCCTGCAGAGCTGAGAGCACATGAACAGCCACCCTGGACCGAAGCCTCGCCGTTATTGCCCCATCATCCTTGACAAATAGAGCAGCAGCAGAGAGGCCCTCTGTGAGTGAGCTGTAACTTTCGGCAGCCCCTCGCAGGTGTGGGTGATCTTTCATGCTCCTCCACTGCTTTGGAGTCCCATCTCTGGCCTCCATCAAAAGTGAACGTGCCGCCCCAGGTTCAGATTAACTCCACACTGACAGACCAAAGGCCTTCCCCTCCTCCTGGGCCCTTTCCACCCCGACTCACACGTCTCCCACTGCGGGGGGAAATTAGGGCCAGTTTAGCAGATCTTACAGGGCCACTAAGCACCACCGCAGATCCCGCACTGATTGCCCCGCTCCGTCCTCTGTGTCCCTCCCACCGGCTCCACTCCCATTCGCTTATCTTCATCTGTGGCAGCTTTCCGATCTGCACACACCCACACACGCACACACACGCACACCAACACACACACACCACACACACACACACACCACACACACACACACACACACACACACACACACACACACCAACACACCTTCCTCCAACTTGTTCTGAGAAAATATATAACTAACTAAAACAGTCTCTTAGTCGGGTAAATAGATAATATCAGTTTAGTCACAATGTTTGTTTTGCTTTCTCATGGACAAAACACCAGAAAGACACATGATTACACATAAAAACTGATTATAGCAAAAATAAGTAACATATTGGTTCTGTGTTTTCTTTAAAATGGCTAAATTTCCTTATTGATTGACTGAATTAATTGAATTTATTGTTTGTCTCTGCAAACATGTACAATGGGAATAAAAGTCAAATATAAACATAAATATGATGATATTTACATTATTTACAATATTAATCAGTTAGATTTATATGTACAAACAGATATAACCTCCATATAATTAGTGCATATAATCGTTCAGGGTGTTAATTGATTTTATGGTTTTTCCATAAATTATTTAATTAAAATCTAGGATAGAATTTGGATTAAAATACTACAAGAAAAAATAACTTATGAGCAAAATAAACAGAATTAGAAAAACATTTGTGTGTGTTATTTTCTAAATATATATATATATAACTATAATTTGATCTTAAGTCAAAGGAAAATTCAATTCAAATTTCAAGAGGGCATTTGAAGCTAATGTATTGATTTTACCATGATAGTATTGATCCGATACGGATACCGATTTGGTATCAATATTATTGAATTTTAGATTGAGCCGCCATCTCTAATTTTTATGTGTGTAAAATACATTTCACAAACTTGTTTTACATGTTACTAGATAACATGTGAAACACTTGTTCACATGCTGCTGCACACACTAAATCCCATGTGAACCCCAGGCTTTCTTTATTTTTACACTGTCTAATGTGCACATGTGAAACACATGGGAAAACATTCTCGTTGTATTTCCACATGTGGAAAAAATTAAGGAAAAACATTCCAGGATATAAAAAGTATTTCATGTGTTTCCAGTATTATTACACAATGAAATTTGCACATGTGAAACATGGGAATGCATTAATGCTACAATGATACTATTTGCACATGTGATACACAATAATTTTTAACATATAAGACGTATTTCACATATGCTTCCATTATTACTACACTGTGAATTTGCCACATGTGAACACACATTGCAATAGTTACAAAGACACACATGTGAAACACTCCAGGAAAAACATTTAATATATTCCACATGTTTTTCTATATTAATAAACAAAAACTTGTTCTTGTGAAACTTTCCAACTGTTTAGATTATTACATGAACTTTACATGTAATAATCTAAACATGTGAAACAATTTTATGTGTTTCACATGTTACTACGTAATTACTACTTCGTTTGAGAGCCACATCTGAAACACATTCGACCAAATCAAAAGTGGAATCTAAAATGCAGAATTTAAAACATCTTAACATCATCACACTTTTTATTATCAAATTGCTCCATGTTTCTCATGTGCAGAAGACACGATTCGCATCTTTCACATGTGAAATTCCCATGTTTTATCCTCTGGGCTGGTTTTTCCAGAGTTAATGTTCTTCTGATCGAGGATCAGAAGAGCATGGTTTATGCTGGTTTATGAGGAACTGTAAGAGCTTCTTCACCAGTTATTATCCAGGTCGGATTCTGTCGTCACACATTTACCTGGCCTGTAGCGGCGCCGCTCAAACCCGGCGGTTCCAGTTTGAAATTAAAACACTCAGAGACACTTTAAGTATTACCCTCACCTCACAGCAATCGGCCGCTCTTTGGCAAACTGGTTAAACGCCCATGTTTGGGTGAGACCTATCATTTGTCTCTCTTGTCAGTTTCCTGTTTTCCTGAGCAACTCCCTTGACCCGGCTGGCAGGCCCGCCTGCCCTGAAGAGCACTTTCCCTTTCCTCACGGCGCTCCGAGAAGAAAGGAGGGAGGTTGGGATGGGAGGAGGCGGAGGAGTCGGTGGGGGTCTGACTTAATCTGACCCATTGCTCAGGTCAGTGAGCTGCTTACAGGGTCTATCCAAACATAGGAGCTTGTTTTGCTAAAGCTGTGGAGAGAAGAAGTACCCTTTTAAATCAATGCTTTCCTCAGAGCGGTGCACATGCAAGGTTGTTATGCGTGAAACCACAGGAGGCAGAGCTGGCACACAACCAGCGGCGCGCTCCTCTTCTCCACACTCCCCCGCCCCAAAGGGAAAAACTCGCCTCTTTACGCAGCCAGAAACTTCTCTCGAGTTGTTTTGCTGCATTTTTAAAAGCTCAAGTCTTTTGGAGCAATTTCCCCCACAATTGCTTCGGCTCGCTCAGACGCAACAGCATTTCCATCCGGGGCTTCGCTGCTCTTCCTATGACAGGAAAAGAAATGGGGGGAAGAACTGCTCTCTCTCTCTTTCTCTCTTTCTCTCTAAAATGCATCCAGCTGTGTGTACTTATCTTTTTCTCTTGACATATTTTCACCCAAAAAAGTTGGGGCCTGATCTAATCGCGGCCCGCGTGTGTTTGCAGCGGTTTGAGAGTTTCTCCTCCGCTGTTTGGGTATCACATGATCTAAAGAGGAATGTAGAAATCAGCCAGATTTATTGTTCCTGTGTGACTGAGCGCTCGCAAAGGCCAAAGACGGAGAGGTTTCCTCTGGCTTCAGGAGGCATTTAAGGTATCTTTTGAAGTGGCCGGGAGATTTTCGGGGCACTAAACCGCCTCCTCTGAGAAGACAAGACGCATTGCCCTCTTTAGAAGTGAATTGTCATCTAGATTGAATTTTTATGAGCGCCTGAAGGCAACACTGCAAAAACACAAACTCTTACCAAGGATTTTTGTTGTAGTTTCTAAATAAGACAGAACTAGAGTTGGGTAGTTACTGGTTACTCAGTTACATTCACTGGAGTTACTCTTTGGATCAAATGTATTTACTTGAGTAAGTATATATTGAAGTAGTGCTTCTCTTACCTGAATACAAGTTTCAAGTTCTCTACCCGCCTCTGGACTAAATTAGAACTTTTCAATATTCCTGATTACTATGTTAGTAGTACAATAATCTGCCAGTGGAAGTCGTTTTTATCAGCATTAAGGTAGTTTTATGTATATACACTGCTCAAAAAAATAAAGGGAACACTCAAATAACACATCCTAGATGGACAGTTTGATTTCACAGAAGTTTGATTTACTTGGAGTTATATTGTGTTGTTTAAGTGTTCCCTTTATTTTTTTGAGCAGTATATTATATTTTGTTCAAACATTACTTGTAAGTTAGTTTTGTCTTATTTCAAGTAAACTAATATATTTGAACTTGAAACTAGATGAAAATACTCAGTAATATTTAGTGTTTTTGCAGTGAACATTCCCAAACTGACGTGTTTCTTTCTGGATTTTTCTCCCTAAGCTGGAATGAAACCTGATGACACATTTTGCTTATAAACTTTGAGAAATATCAGAAGCTACTATGCGGAGACCAGCGGTTATTATCCAGCAGGTCTGACAAACATGGCCACTGGTAAAAGGCTCTGCTTCTGACTGTAAACAATGGCTCTAATTTACTTTAATGGCTGTGTAGGTCTAAAGCTCTGGGAGATGCAATGGCCAGTCTCAGTAGCTTAATTATCTTTCTAATTTGTATTAGCACTTGCTATCCTCTCAGGGATAATTATGTATCTTGTGTGTGCGAGCTTAATGAGGTTAACTCGAGTCTTTGGAATAGGAGTTCAGTCGCCTCAACGATGCAGAAAAGCTGCTGATTGCTGTGTTTTTCTCCCAACTAGATGATGACCATTAAGTTGTTTAAATCCCGCTGGAGTGCAGAGGTCCACAGGAAGTGACTCCCTGCGGCGGCCGCGGCCGCGGCCGCGGCATGTTAGCGTGAAGCTGCAGCCGCGTTATGACTGGCCCTGCAGAGGATAGTGAGGGGAACCAGAAGGGGCACAAACAGAGAGACCTTTTTCCAATTACACAAAATTGGTGTCAAACATTTCTGTGGGAAAATTTTTTATTTGTGCCGTTATCATTTTTAAGATTTTAAAAAATAAAAATAGTTTCCAGAGATAAAAAACAAGTGAAAGAAATTAATTGTGCTACGTTTGTGCAGCTAAAATTTTTCCTGCACATTTGATTAAATGTAACTCTGGGCTACAATATATAACATTTAATAAATATTTATCAAATATGACGTAAAACAAATTTGATTTCCTAATTTAACGCCTTGAAATTGGGCCTCTGTCTCTTTAAGAAGTAATCACATCATGGCTCCTCTATTAACCCTTTAACGTTTTTACCAGCGTTGCTCTGAGAAGTAGCTCCGATAATGAGCTCACCGGGTTTGCTAATAGCTGCTGACTAGTCTGAAGAAGCTGAGTGGGTGAATCACTGCAGCTCTGAGCAACTTTATCTAACAAAATAACTGAAAACATTTTCATTTAGTGAGATAAATAAACATTACTTAATACCACAACTAACTGGAACTATAATGTTTATAAAACTAACAAAACATACTGAAATTATAGACATAATAATTATCTATAAATTATAGTATTACCTTATCGATGTTTACATAATCACAATACTTTAACTTTTTTAATTCTGCACTTAAAGATTAACCAAAAGTATGAAACTAAACTAGAGCTATAACTAATAACTAAACTAAAACTAAACAATATTTAATAATAACCAGCAAACGGTAAAAACTAATACAAACTAACTGAATAATACGAACAAAAGTCACAACAAAATAAAGCTAAACTATAAAGAAAAACTATTCTGACCCAGCTGAGGAGGCGCTTCGTCTCGAGGGCGGGGCTAAGTCCACACAGGCGTTTAGCACGGCTGAATGGTTGCCATGGAGATTAAAGAATTTCTCAAACATGCACGAAAGAATCAAAGCAACACTACAAGTATGTTTTAGACGTGGGAATGACATTATAACATAATATGAAGCTTAGTTTTTCCATGACGCCGCCCCTTTAACGTGGCTTGTAAACATCCGAGCTTCCCCTTTAAGCAGCCGACAGACTCCAATGGCTGAGCCTCGTCTGCTGATAAGAATCAGAGAATGTCAGTATCAGATCGGTGTATCCTCGCTATCGTTCCCTCTGCTGCCTCGCAGGCCTCTGTTCAGAGACGTTTGCAGGAAATCAAGTCGCCGTGCGCTGAACTGAATCGTGTTTAGCAGGTATTGATAAAAGCCGATAAGAGTTTGCTTCCTGATATCATCTGAATTCCTCGAGTCCTGTGATCGTACACAGTTTCCCCTCTCAGGTCATATGTGATATATTGTTCAGCCTCGGCACAAAAGACTGTTTTTTTTCCCCGCAGTGTAATCCACAGCTGAATAGCTCTCATTTATTTGCTGCACTCCTCCCATCTTCTGCTTGCTCAATACCCAGCGCTGTTTTTTAACTGCAGGTTAGGGAAGGAAACCATCTTATCTGCAAAGAGGCGGATTTATTAGTGTGAAAAAGATAATTGCTATTCATAGGCCACTGGGGGCTGATTTACAACCGCTAATATTTAGGATTCCAAGAGCCGTTTTTCAGCTTTTTTTCCCTCCTGGTCTTTATCTGCAGCCCTGCCTGCAGCGCGGAGGAGAGCGAGGTCACGCTGGACGATGAGGGATGGGCCGGGCGAAGCCTCCACTCGGAGCCATTTGGCTGAAGACTGATGTGTGAGGAAGTCCGTGCAGGTCTGCCTGGAGCGGCAAACACCTGTTCTCCTCAACCTGTGACGAGTCTGAGGAGCCGTGAGTGGGTCAAACTCACTTTCATTTTGTTCTTAAATCTGAACGTTCTTAAAGGGCCAGAATGTATTGATAAAACTGTTAAAATATCAATAATTAGATTTTATGATTGTTGGGGTTTTTGCAATCAGTTCAGACATTTGTGAGGAATTTTGCACTAATGTTTGATGTTAAATGTGACTTTTTGTTACTTGCCGTATCAATAACTTGACGTTAAGTAAAGCTGAGGCAGCGGTGACTTCAACTCAACGTTTTCAACCAATTTGGAGAAAAATTAGCAAAACAAAATGTGGAGATTTGAGTGAATTTTACAGATTTGTGAGAAACTGGAGGGATTTATTGATGTAATCCGGAGTCTAGAGGGCTACATAAAAACCTACGGCGGGCCAGATTTGGCCCCCGGGCCTTGAGTTTGACACATGCTCTAAATGCTTTTTGTCTGTGAGGGGAATCCACAAGAAAACAGAAAAGCTAGTGATCAAATGGGAATGATCTGGATACCTGTGTCTGACCTTTTCCTGACCTCTGTGTTTGTTTATCATATTACCTGAAAACAGGTAGCATTTCTTCCCCAAAGATTGGAAATAGTTGGTTTAAGGCAAAACAGGAAATGAAAACTTGTGGGTCTGTCTGTCGGCGCTGATCCTGCAGGTGACCGCGAGGCTTCATCAGCAGCACTCGCAGTGAGGTCAAGGGTTCAAATCCCAGGTGCTGTGCCTCACAGCAGGACACATCCAGGTCCCACCTGCAAACAGGACAATAAAACACAACATGACAGAGGATAAAACACATTTTCTCAGGTCAAACATGTCTCCATCAAACCAAACTTAAAAACTGCAACTTTATATTTAGTGTAGTTTAAGTGACATTAAACTACAACATACTGAAAAAAGTACTAACTGATCAAAACATAATTTAATATTTAAAAATTAGACAATAGGAGGATGTGGACATGAGAATAACTCATATAAATGCAAAATATGAAAATGAGGCAAATTAATTTTTTTCCAAATCAGTTTCTTTCAATAAAAAACTTATGAAACTTTAACAAGAACTGCAGCAGTGAGTCTGGTGACATTTTGTTTTAACATGTTTGTTTTTCACTCAGTGGGTAGAAAATCCAGACATTTTACTGAAAAATAATAAAATTACTGATGTTATTAAAGTAAAACGTGCAGCGTAGTAAAAATATTCCTAAACGTGTTTCTGTCATAACTTAATTGATGGTTTCTTACATAAACTGTCAACTTTGATAAAGTGATTGATTATTTGTCATAATTTTTACTTTTACCCTTAAGAAAATTCAGATCTTCTGTTTTCTAAAGTTAGAATAAATATAGAAACTTATCGCAGTTTTATTTTGGATCATTTGTTGAAAGTTGGTTTAGTTTTTCTGATGCTTTCTGCACAAACTGGATTCAAACTGGAAAGCTTTCTTTCTTTCTTTCTTTCTTTCTTTCTTTCTTTCTTTCTTTCTTTCTTTCTTTCTTTCTTTCTTTCTTTCTTTCTTTCTTTCTTTCTTTCTCTCTTTCTTTCTTTCATTCTCTCTTTCTTTCATTCTTTCTTTCTCTCTTTCTTTCTTTCATTCTCTCTTTCTTTCTTTCTTTCTCTCTTTCTTTCTTTCTTTCTTTCTTTCTCTCTTTCTTTCTTTCTCTCTTTCTTCTTTCTTTCTCTCTTTCTTTCTTTCTTTCTTTCTTTCTTTCTTTCTTTCTTTCTTTCTTTCTTTTCTTTCTTTCTTCTTCTTTCTTTCTTCTTTCTTCTTTCTTTCTTTCTTTCTCTCTTTCTTTCTTTTCTTTCTTCTTCTTCTTTCTTTCTTCTCTTTCTTTCTTTCTTCTTTTCTTCTTTCTTTCTCTCTTTCTTCTTTCTTCTCTTTCTTTCTTTCTCTCTTTCTTTCTTTCTTCTTTCTTTCTTTCTCTCTTTCTTTCTTCCTCTCTTTCTTTCTTTCTTTCTCTCTTTCTTTCTTTCTTTCTTTCTGTTTAAAAAAAAACAATCTTTTTCCATCTTCGGCGGATTTATGGTTCCCTAAATCTGGTCTCTGGTTCTGACTTTAGGTTCCTAAACTGCTTGATTACTTGACTCAATTATTTATATAAGAACATTTTCTAAGCCACGAATCAACAAGACTGAATAATAAATGGGTCATATTTACTTTTAATGAAGCAAAACCAAAAGTAAAATCTAAATTTCCTTTGCGTTTCCCATCTTTCTTTTGTTATATTCTTACATTTATCTGTTTTTTTGCACTTTAATGAGTTTAATGTTTATTTTTCTAAATCAAGAAGCAATCAGGTAAGAACTGCTCTTTTCCAAAACATTACAAATAAAATTTACTGCTTCATCAACCTTTATTTCTACAAAAACAGAAGTAAAATAAAGTATGTTATGTTTATTTATAAACAGATAATACACAGAAACACTAGATACTGCAAAAACACAAAAAAGTATTTATTTCTAGTTTCTAATGAAAATATCTTCACTTGAAATAAAACAAAACTGGGATTGTTTCAAGTCAATAATTTCTTAATATTAACAAAAATGTATAATTATTTCACTTCTTTATAAGTGAAATATTTGGCAGATTATTTAACTTTTTTAACATTTTTCCCATGTTGTAAGTAAAATAATTTGCCACTTTTTCATCAATATAAAGGAATTATTGACTTAAAACATTCTCCTTTCTGAAAAGTTACTTGTGAGTTAGCTTTGCCTTATTTCAAGTAAAGATATTTGCACTAGAATCTAAAAATACGTTTTGAGTTTTTGCAGTGTATCTTTGATCTTCAGGCTCCTTTTTACTTTGGTGGCCACATTTAATAGTGGATTATTATCAGATTTAATTTTCAAATGAAAACACCTTGTTGGTGAAAGGAAAAAGTGATTTAAAAGCAGAAATGTGTGCAGCTAATAAGGCTTAAGACACATGCTACTTTCCTTTTTTTCTCCACCTTCGCTGATTTAATTTCTCCTCCTTATGAGCTGTCACTTTGTCTGGAAATGTATTCATCCTGCACATGCGACTCCTAATAATGCTAATCTTTTTTTTTCCTCTTTACCAGAGCTCAAATCTCATGGAGGGATAATCTCAGATAAATATAGTTAATTGAGGCCAGGTGAACTTTCTTTATCAGCCACACAGACAACCAATCTGAAATAAATGTGATAATTAGAACAGAGATGTCTTCGCTGAGCGCGGCGCGCGGTCCGGTCCTGCAGCCATTTGCTTCAGATTACATCTAAATTTCATAACGCATCAGAAATCTGTGCTGAATTAGTCATGTTGAAGATGCAGCCATGTTTCCTGTTAAGATGTATAAACATAATCTGAAAGAGACGAGCGAGATGGACATCTTAAACGGTTTTAACGTCGACCGCCATGTGTTTCTGATCTTTGACGACGCTGCAAATGTTCTGCATAAATTTCTCAGGGAAAATAAGAGCATTAAACAAGATGTACTGTCGAGGCTGGAGAGTCTGCGCGCCTGTTTATTTAGATTTACATGTGTGGGAATGCCTCTATGTGCAGATGAGAATAAAACTGCGCACAAGCATGTTTGGAATGTTAATTTTAAAATAAGGACAAAAGTCGGAGCTTTAAAACTGATTGTTCTTTTTATTTTTTTAATTTTCTTTGATGCTACAGCCATTTTATTTTTAGAAAATGTATTTCTGATGCAGCTGTTGGTATAAAAATTCACACCAGATATCAGTAAAACTAAATTAGTCCATAAATTTATTGATAAAATGAGAAGAAGGGATGAGGTGCAAAAGCTGAAATTTGCCTGTCAGTAATGATAAATATAATTTGTTTTATTCTAATTGATAATCTATATTGGGATTCTGCTTTTTGCAGATGATGTGGTTCTATTGGCTTTATTGGATCTCCAGCTTTTCCAGAACCAAAGATCAATGAAAATAGCGAATATTATACCTTTAAAGAAACCAATAAGTAATGAACATCAACCCTATGATATAAATTCACAGCAGAAGACTCCACTGCTGAAGAAAAACAACGCTAAAGCTCATTTAAAAGTTGCTGCAACGTTTTTAAAGACTGGGAGGAAAAAGGTTTTGTTAGATGAGACCAAATGTTAACTTTCTGGATGAGTTTCCTCCTTTTACAGAGGAGAAATGCCTCAAAACCGAGTCGGTCTTTAGCACATAATACTAGAACCAGAAGGTAGCAGGAATATATGAATATGCATTGGCAGATTATTTCATTTATAACATGGAAACATCTTGTTTGAAGTAAAGTTATCTGCCAGTGGAACAAGAATGTATTAAGAAATGACTTACTGAAACAAGCTGCTATGTCTGAGATAATTGCACTAGAAACTAAACCAAAAATACCTGGTAAGATTTTATGTTTTTGCAGGGATATAAATGCTAAAAACAGTTTTTCAGAAAATGATGGAAGATGGTTTTACTTTACTGGCTTTTGGACCCAAAACCTGAGATTAAATACAGTTAATTCATAATTTAGCAGGAGAGTTTTGTCACTGAGCAAACATTTTGTATCTACAAAAGTACCAATTATAATCTGCAAATGGAAAAGCTGTTATTATTAGGCTGCCGTTCAACCTATTTTATTTGTATTTGTGCTGATATTTCAGATACTTTTTACTGTTTTATCAATGCTGTGTGATTGTGTTTAAAGTTTCCCTAAGAGGACAATAATAAAGTTTCTATTTGAAATATGAACAAAATGTATTTTGCTCAAAAGACTAAATTTTCTTTTTGTTTTTTGGGGATTTTTTTTCTGCTTTTTAAAATCATTAAACACCTGCCTCATCAACCTCCATCTACTTCCTGTTTTCTTCTTCGTGGTTTGCGCCAGTGGCAACATCCGGGTATTGATCACGTGTTTGGACATAAACCAATTTACATATTGCCCCAAAAACACACACACCTCGTCACAGTAAAAAAAATTGGCTTGTTTCCATTAAGTGAATTTATTTTTGTCAAATTGTGCATTCATGCAGTCAGTGGTGAATGCAGCTGGTGATACTGATGTCAAAATGGGTTTAATCTTCCAGAAAAACTGTTAGGATTGGTGGATATTTTTTCAGACAAAGTCTTCAATCAAAAGAGGTTTAATTTAAGCAAAGAGTGACAAAAGCAGCTCCGTTTTATTGCATTTTCTGTCCTTGTGAGGTATGAAACTCTCCTTAGCTCCGCTGAGCCTGACCACCATTAACACCCCTGAGAAACCTCGTCCTAATTACTCAGTCAGCCTGACAGAATCTCCTTAATTACAAACTTCATTAGCCTGAAGGACTTTGTTTTCCTCCAAAAAAACGGAGCGAACCGGGGACAGCTCAGGCCAAGGAGCACAGGAGCCGAGGTGTGTGTGTGTGTGTGTGTGTGTGTGTGTGTGTGTGTGTGTGTGTGTGTGTGCGTGCTTTAGAACCGTACTACTTCTTTTTTTTAAAGGAGATGTTAAGACCTTCGTCAGAGATCTAATTAGATTCATGGTGAGAATCAGACACCTTTTAACTAGCCTCTGGAGTCGCTCTAAAAGGACAGCGAGATCCAGGAAAGAGAGGCAGAGAATTAAATTGACCTGCTGCTGCCTTTCATGTGTGAAGGCTCCGATTCGCCGCGTCTTCACCTCCAAACACTAAACAACCCGCAGCACTTCTGCCACCATTATACCTCGCTTATAAACACACGGGACAGCCGGCGGACGCCGCGGCGGCTGCGGCTTCAGCCTGAGCGGTAATTTGGCGGGAGAAGACACACATTACCTCGTTTATGTTTCCCACCCTGTTTTATTGGGGCTGCTGCTCCAGATTATTCATTTGAGGGGCGTGTGGACCATCACACATCGCGCTCGGCTTCAAAGCCGACTGCCACTCACTTTCTGTGGGTTTGCATGCATTTAGGGTTCATATGTTCACGCTGCATGCAATTATATGCTGGACTGGTGAGAGTTAGCACCAGTTAGAGCCAGGTGAAGCGCGGAGCTTTAATGCATAATGGAGTGCTGCACAAATGTCCATGTTGGAGAGGTTTTAACCATCTCCTGGTCAGACTTCAAAGCTCCAATCGCTCCAGATGCAGCACTGGCTGCAAACCGCCAGTAAAGATGTGTAAAATAAATTCACCTTTTATTACCAACTAGGTTTTCTGATTAGAAAGTGAGGGGAGGTTTATATTAGTCAATTTCCAACAGTAGCTTCCTAAGTATTTCACATTTACACTCTATTAATTGAAAATGGATGAAGGTTTGGTTGTGGAAATATTTTTGGTATTTTTGGCGCTGTCTACAACTATTGGTGTCCCTTCTGAAGATAAATGAAAAGCCTAAATTTTAATATAAGTTGTGCAATTTCGAAAAGTTAGGGGGAAAAAAATAAAATTTTTTGTCCTTCCTTACACTAATTAGGAGAATTTCCAGTGTTTTTGTTTTGTTTTTTAACCATATTGACTTAGAAGTGAGTTGTTTTAATATTCAGATTTTCTTTTCTTTCTTTGACCTGTGGGTAATTGTATTTATTGTGATGTGAATAAAAAGATCTTTCTTTATTAGAACCTTAAAGAATGTTGTAATCCATTGGCTTCTTGTTTTCCTTGGGTTATAAATAAGAAAATGAAAACAGGTTTAAAAACAGGAAACACATGAGAACATGCTGCTAAAGTCCAACATCAGTAAAAAGTTTAAATCAAGTGGAACTCGGATGAAGATCCGACACACGAAGCGTTTACTTTCTCATCTTAAACGTCCTAAAAAAAACTTTTTGCCCAAATTAAATCGTTTCAAAAACGATTCCTGCATTCGCCTTCTCCATTTCCTGCTGCTGGTGGTGCAATGCATTGTGGGATGCATCACTACAGCCTGTATAAAATAAAGATCATGTTCTGTCCTCCCATCTTTAACAGCAGCTGTGTTTTGGTCAGATTGTCTCTGATGGACGCTGTGTGAGCTTGGAGTAAAACAGAAATAGCATGTAAGCATGGCAGAGGACCCGTGATGCTGTGGGAATGCTGATCATTCAGGAAATTATTGGAATTCTGGGTAATTTTTGGGTGGAAAACTGAAAAAAACTGACATGTATTTGGGACTTTCAGCTGTAAAAGTCAACACAGAAATATTCCATCAGACAAATAAATTATTCGGCATCCTTCAGCAGCAGGGGTGTTCAACGTGAGGCTTGCGGGCCATTTGTGGCCCTCCAAGTGATTTTGTGCGACTTTTAATCAAAATACAAAACTGGCACAAACTTGTTTTCCAGCTCCAGGTTTAACGGCATTGATGAAGTTAAACAAATCTTACAGTGAAATTTTCAACTAAAGTCTCCTAAACACGGACGTTACAAGATAAAATACTAAATTAATTCAATTTAATTAGTAAACATTCAGAGACTTTTACTCAAGAGCTTTTGGCAAACTACACTAAATAAATGTTTGAAGAAAAAAACCAAGATGATAAAATGTTATTTGTACAGAACATTTCAGCAACAAGGCAGTTCAAAAAGCTTTACGTCATAAAATGTAACCATTTTTCAAACCAACACATCAAAATGTTGGTTTGTGTTTCATTAATTATGATGGAAAAGCAACTCTAATCAGGTGGGTTTTAGTCTCAGTGTTTCGGCTGTTGTACAGTTTTATGAAAATCTAGAGAAATCATCTAAATATTTTTTTGCTTTTTGACTTTTATTTATTAGAATGTTGTGTTAGTTGTGCATTTCAAATGAAACATTTCCCAATCTTTTTGCAATTTTTAATACAAAAATGTGTTAAAATTTGTCCAAAAGCACTTTGAACTCGATGGTTTTTGTCCCTGGAGGTAAAACGTTTGTCCCCCTGTGGTGTGGAGAGATTCTCTCTGGGAAAACAGATCACTGTCAAATGTGGCAGCGATTAACAAGATATTTATTTGAAGCTGAAAGCACTTCTTTTAAGATCGTTTCAGTGTGAGGTCATGCTAGTCCAATAAAAGATCAAATCATTTCGAGGCCTTTTCCTTCTCTTCTTATTAATAACGGCGAATCTCCACCTCACCAGCTTTTTGTCCTGCAATGTCTAAGCTTCGAGGTTCAGAGAAAGAACATTATGAGTGACCAATCAGCAGGTGTAATTTGGGTTAGTTTCTCTGTGGAGCTGCTAAGTTGTTCATTTGCCCATAATGAATGTCACAACCTGAATTACCTCCACCAATCATTGACGCGTCAACCAGCTGAACCTCCTGCTCTCAGTCATCAGGACGTTTCCTGCTGCTTCAGACACATGGCTGCTCCGTTTTTAAGACGTCTGATTCAGGAACATCTGTTTGCCGGCGGAAAAAGAGAAAGAAATCTCACTTCCTGCACATGAGCTTGGGCTGAGGTTACAGCTTCAAAGCTCACCATGTTAAACCGAGTCTGTAGTCGGCTGTTTGTGCTCAGCGTCCGCTTTAATGCTGCCGACCACAAGCAGGATAGTCGGTCTGCTGGAACAAACCCACAGATTGATCTGTTTTATCGCAGTTTCCTGCAGAAATACGAGAGAATGGGTTAATACCCTCCGTCACGCCGCCACAGAGCATCTGGTCGGACACAAACACACAGCAGAGGCTCACACAATCCCCTCTGAGGCTATTGTTTGAAAATTAGTCATGTCACCCTCAAGTTGAAGCTCCTGAAGTGAGAAACGACAGGTTCAATTTGAGCAATTTGGCATTTTGAAAATAAATTCATTTAACTGCAATTTCATAAAAATTCTCTTGTTCTGTTGCTAGGATGAGGTGGGGATTTTTGGGCCGAATCGAGATTTGTTTATTTTGCACAACTGCAATGGAAACTCATTTTTTATGTCAGACGAGTCACATGAGCAACAACAGGATGTTACTACTGAAGGAAACCACGAAGAAAAAGAAAATAGGAAGTGGTTGGAGGATCATGTTTTTTCACAACTTGCCACATAAACAAATTTATTTATGTGTGATTTTAATTTTGTTTCTTATTTAATGGAAACACCACAATAGTGAAATTGTGTGTTTTTTTATTTGCGAAATATTTACAAAGTTTCTAATAGAAACGCAGCTTGTGACAAAATAGTTCAGATTGTATTTATTTACCACTTGTCCCTTAAAGAGGCTATATTATCAATCAATTAATCAATTTTATTTGTGTAGCACATTTCAGTAACAAGGCAGCTTATAGTGTTCATAAAAGCACAAAATCATAAAATTGATAAAACGAGTAACAAACGTTACATTTGAAATCATAAAAACACATTGTTGTGCGTTTTCCAGGCACAGAGTGACATTTAATAGCACAGTCAAGTAACTATGTTAACTTAAGGAGTTATAAAGAATATACACGAACTATGACTTAAAGTAAATGTTACTGCGATTAGGCCTCTGTCTCTTTAAAACTGCAGAAATTCTGCCTTCAGGAAGTCGTCACAACATCTCTCCTCTATTAACCCTTTAACGTTTTTAGCGTTTGGTGTTTGTAACAGCTTACTGGTTGCTATGGAGATTAAAGGATTTCTCAGGATGAAAGAATAGCATTATAACATGATGTGAAGCTCATGTTATACACAACACAGCAAAAACATATTTATAAATTTTTAAATAACTGTTCAGTTTAAACATTGCTGTCAATCACCGGTTTGTTTGCAGCAGCATTATGTTTTGATTTTAACGCTAAAACAGCTGATTTTAATGTTTCTTTGGTTTAATAGGTACATTTTTAGTAAATTACTTCTGTTTGTTTCTTTTATGCTCATCGTTCGTCCCTTTAGATGCTACAGCCACAACGTGTTTAATGGGCACTTCCTGGTTTGGTGATGATGTCACTGATCGCGTCACTAGGCTAAACAAAATGGAGTTTTTTTGTTTTTGTATTGTATTATTTATTTTCTTTAAAGTAACCTTGTATTTTATTTCACAGACCATTTAACTGTGTAGATGAGTTTATAAACTAGATTAATGTTTTTTTCCTGCTTCTTTGTTTAGATTTTGCTGTTTAGTTTGACCTGTTTTCTAACGTTACAGGCTAATGAAGTGCAGGTGTGTCTCCAATTCTGTTTAAAACCAGGAAAACTTTTGGTTAATGGCTGGTCAAGATGTCAGAAAATAAAATTCACCAAGAAGAAACTTGAACTTTATGCCCACAGCTGTCAAAAACAAACAAAAAAGATAAATGTTTCTTGTTGCAGCTTTGCCTTCAGTGTTCCGGTCGGGTTTATAGAAGTACGCTAAAAGGTCAGAGGCCTCCAGAGTGAACCTAAATAAATAAAAACAGATTTTCAAATCGTAATCTATTGGCACAGAACATGTTTTAACATCTGGTGTATTATTTTGTTCTTGCTAAATTACGTCCACTTTAATTTATAAGGTGAAGTTAAAATGAAGTTTCCCTGAAGTCAGTGAATGTTTTTAGTTTATTCTGTTTTGTGATGCATTCAAGGAGTAATTGTTGTTCTTTTCTTTTACTGGTGCCACCTCAAAAAAATCCATCGATGATGAATGCAACTAAAACATTTTTGTTTTAGAGTTTATTGCTTGGGTTTGAAGTCTGTCCATGGAGTTTGTGTGTTTTCTCTGGGTACTCCAGCTTCCTCCCACAGTCCAAAAACAAAGAAACATGAGTTTCTCTCTAAATTCCCCTTTGGTGTGAGTGCGTGTGCATTGCTGTTTATTCTGTGTTTCTGTGCTGAACTGTAAAAACTCCTCAAAATGGGTAACACAACAGAGCATAAGTAAATAAGCCAGATAAATGTTGATCGTCAAACATTACTTAATGGCTTCTAGCATAAAACGCCACATATCTATGGACGGAACAATAATAAAAAGGTTAAAACGACTGTAACTGAGAGTAGCAAGGCTGAGAATAAATGCAGACCACCATCCACAGAGAGAATGGGTAGAAAAGGTCAAAGGTTAGAGAACGGCAGTCTCCTTGGCGTCCCTTCGACGGCACGCCAACTTGCTATTCAGATACACTAGGAAAAGAATTTCACTGTCCTACAATCACAAACATAAACATGGAGTTTAGAAAACCTGGAGTTTAACTGCTGCTGTAGTTAGATGAAAGAAAGGGAGTTTTACACCAAGAACTGCTGAAGGAAACGACATGAAAATGTCTGAAAACACTGAATGCAACTTCCATCTTCACAAAATGTTTAAAATGAAGTCAGATTTTTCTTTTACTTTTGGTAAATAACCACGAACCATTTCTCCTGCTAATTCTCGGCTCACACGTTGGTTGTAGTTTGTTTTTACCAGAATGCCCTGCTCTATAATTCACTTCCTGCTTTTGGAGCAGTTTCCGGTCCACTTTATGTTCACATAACCGTTTGAACGGCACTAGTTCACTTTAACTGAACTGAGACCGAGGTTTGTATTCAGACCAGAAAATCTGTGAAAAGTTCAATTTCCTCCCTGAGGAGCTCCACTCCCGTCCAAAACCAACCAATCAGAAACAGGAGGCGGGACTTACCGCTGTCAATCATCCTCATGTTCTCTCTGCTAAAAGTGCTAATGAAACAACTTACTGCTACAGAAAAAACATTTATCTTCCGTCATCAGTGGCTATGTTAGCATTCAGAACATGCTAAGCTAGCTGCAGCATAGCAGAGAGCAAGGTGGGAACAGCGCCACACGAGGTTGTAATTGACAGCGATAAGACCCGCCTCCTGGCTCTGATTGGTTGTTTCTAGTTAGCACATTGAGCAGGCAGAGGAGCTAACGAAGCACTTTATCTGAATGGGAGTGTAAAGATTGACATAAACACATGAACATCACAGGAGTCTTCATTTGTTTTTAACTGTTGCTATTCAGTAAATAATGAGTTTTAATGCTAAGTTGAAACTTTTAATGCAGCTTTGCATTAAATGTTATTATTTACAGAATGATAACATTCAAATATTCATGAAGACTCCTTTGTGTTCATGTTGGTCTTATGCACACCCTTCGAATTAAGCGTTAGTAAGTTTTTATCACACATTTTCTCTCATACCACATGATATAAGGACACTTTCAACAAACATATAAAACATATTTTTACATATTCAATGTTTTAAGAACTTGCAGGAACAGTTATTTCCTACATTTTTAACAGTTTGTAAATGTTTTTATCAATGTATTCTGACATTTAGAAACTTTATTTGGCCCAATATGAGAATAAGTTTCACTTATTTCAGATGCTTTTATATAGTTTATTTTTATGTATTTTTGATAACACACAAAAGTGTCATCCACACCAGAGAAGTCAACCGTGAGGGATCTGGTTCCTTTTATGCAAATTCATAGAAATCTTCACTGGAGTTTTTAATTTGCTCAACAGTGAGCAAAATGAGAGAGTGAGAAGTAAAATGTTTGGTTTGGGGTTTACAGCACTGCAGTTTTAATACATTAATCTGAATCTGTGATTGAAATCAGTTCATGAAATTCCAACATTTTGTTATTATTATTTGTTATCCACTGTCCAGTTGGTCGACCTCCAACTTGGGGGTCAGACTTTGCTGCCTTGCGGCCGCCAAGAGGGGGAGACACAGAGAAGTTCAGAGCAGAGGAGCAGGTGCCCATCGTTTCACCTGTCTGCTCAACAAAACCTCAACATGTTTACGTCACACCCAGCTCTGCTTTTACCCACCACGACATGAAGATCAGAGAACCAGGGAAAAGCAGCTCATGAACCCTCCTGTGCTGTCCTGCACTGATGACGACGAGGATGAGCAGCGAGGGGACCCAAAGGTCAAGAGACGCAAAAAATACTTCAGCCGACATGTGTTATATATTTAGCGAGGCCATTGTTTGTTTTATTTAGAGAGCGAATTGAGGATTTTCCAAACTGCAGAGCCCCTGAGGTATTTTATCAGGTGTACAGTCCGCCATGTGTTACACATTAGAGAGCAGAGGGGGGAATGCTGGTTGCAGATCCAACCTATGAAATGTTTGAAGGTTTGAGCTTCACAGGAGGAGCTGGTTGGCTCGCCTGGACAATTACTCTCTTCAGAGCTGGAATATACTGGGGGGGAAACACTTATATGCAAATGAGGCTGCAGCAAATTACAGCCCAAATTGCCCCGGTATCATTAAAGAAAATAAACACAAGGCAGGAATATTAATGCGGTGAGAGGAGATGTTTGCAGAAGGAAAGCAGCTAATGAGGACCTGAAGCTGTCTGGACAGTGTGGTCAGTGCAGGGAGCAGGTCCAGTTCAGACCCAGTTCAGCCACATACTATATGTGTCTGTAAGCAGTGAAGCTCCTAAACCTGCAGACCAAAAGTCTGCACGGCTGTGAAACAGTTAGTACACTGTAAAAACTCATTTCAGTCACTTTTAAAATATAGATATAATTTCAGCTCATCAAGGTTTGTTGTTCTAACTTTAAAACCAACTAGAAGTAAATATTGTACCATGTTACATCAAACTTTAGACAAGTATGTTTTATTTCTAAATTTAAAGGTGACCTATTTTGCCTCGTTGAACAACTTGGGTTCTGTCTATTGGCTGTACAAAACATGTTCATCACATATTTTGCACGAAGTCAGTTTTAGATAAGATTTTAGTCTGCTCAGTTCTGCATGAGTTGTTTTAGGGCCACTTGTTGCTTTAAATCCAAATAAGCTGCTGTATAAACTCAATGTTTACACCCACACCTGAAAATGGCTGTAAACAGATGCTGAAAAGCATTAGCAGGGCCTCCTGTACAACCAGCAAGAGGACCTGAAGCTGTCTGGACAATGTGGTCCAGACAGCTTCAATGGTTTCTGGACGGTAAGTCAAGAACCCAGCGCTTGTTGTTTCCAGCAGCCATTGCACAGCGGTAAAACCAGCTGACCAAACGTGCTGGAACTCAGATTGGGTTGCTAGGGAATGGGCTGGGCTTCACTAGAGTTGCTAGGTAACACCACAGTGCCCATCAAATGTGACTTAACAATCGGAAGGTTTTTGAAACGACTCATTTTCCAGACACCAAAAACATTTGACTCATTGCTAAAAAGCAACAGCTGGGTTATTTATAAAAACAATAGAAATAAAAATGAAAGTACAAAAAAATACAAAATGTGAATTTTAAACCAACTGTAAGTAAATATTTTACTATCTAAATTTTAGATTTTGTAAATTCAGTGTTTGGTAATTGGATGGTATATTTTTACATCAACTCCTTAATTTTGGTGACAAATCTGTGGAATCAGCAGAGTTTAAAATGATCCTGAAGGGTTCAGCTGTCTGGGGCACCAACGGGTCTCTGAAGAACAAGGCTACGTTCGCAATACAAATCTTGATGCTCGATTCCCATTTCTTTGCTAAAATCCCTTTTTTCATATTATTCATGCTACTAATTAAATGCAACCGCAGTCAGACTTCTGTGAGAACGATTTCCAACCAAAAAAGACCCGAAGAAGAACGAAGCCCTGACACAGCAGTGATCTGTTTATGGGAGTAATAACGGACGCCGCCATCTTTGGATTGATTTTAAAGTTACTCAGCGGTGGGGGTCAGCTGACAAGATCATAACAAGATGAAGGAAGCTCGTAAAGAGGAAACACAACTAATAGCAACAGCATGTTGTGGGGCATCGACTGCAACTTCTGCTGTGAAATCTGTTTGGATGTGGAGTCAGAACCAAGAGTGGTTTTGTTGTCAGTGACACAGACGTCTTTCATACGCTCATAATTATAATTTTCAGTCATTGTTTACATGCAGATTTACAGCGTCTGGCTTCTTCTGGTGCAGAATTATGACGTGTAATTCTGCACCATGATGGTTCAGTCTGCAAAAGCTCTGAAAATAATCCCACACGTATTTGATTTAGTTTCACATGTGGACGCGACACAATCAAGTTTTTTGAAGGTGAAAAGATTGAAATTGGTTCAGACTGCCATGAAAAAGCAGGTAAATGGGTCGCGTGTGCCTGCTGTGTGAAGTTTAGTTTTCAGTACAGCAGTGAGGTGAAAACAATAAACTCTCAGAAAAGTGCAAAACTAGCGAAACACAGATTTCCTTTGAACCCAGGCCAAATCCCCACATTTAAAGTTACCTTTGATTTATAATAAGTGGAGCATTGATCAATATATTTGATGTATATTTGACAAAATGTAATGTTTACTGCTTGTTTCATAATTGGCTATTGTGTTGGATTTTCATCTTGAACTGCCTTGTTGCTAAAATGTGCTAAATTAATAAACCTAATAAGACGTAAACTTAATTTTGTGACCTGTGTGGGAGATTTTTATTGTTGAGACTTGGAAAAAAAGTTAAGATTTCATAACAAATTCAGTTTGTAGCAGTTTTTCTGTTGTTTTGAGACTAATAGTCTTAATAAGTTGGAAATATCTTCTTTATCTTCAAAAATGAACATTATTAGAAAAAATGTATATGTTTAATCTTTGATAGAAATAAATTTGTGGTTTTTTCTGAAATTCCTAGAGTGGGTATTTTAAAAGTTGTGTAAAATTAGCAGCTTTGAATGAGTTTTATTTAGCTGGTCTGGGGGTAAAAATGTGTCTGGATGCAGACCGCCGGGGGACTGGTGAGGTCTGCCTGCTTGGCGTTTTTATTTTGCAGTTGGTGCAGATGATGAGGCTGGTTTGGTTGAATATCAAACTGTCCCGTCCTGGTCGTCTGTTTCTCCATAAATTACCCAGAAACCTGTGCAGTGGTCTCATTAAAACACCACAGAGGGATTTCCTGCAGCCGTAAAGTAAAAACACAGAAAAAGAGACGAACTCTGAGCACAGCAGGCATCCTCAGACGTCTTCACGTGAAACATTAAAACAAATTATTTTATTATTCGTTGGTTTATAGCAAACTATCAGAGGAAAACGTCCGAGCTAACCAACACTTTGGATTAGATTTTAAACATTTTAACTATTAAACTAGTTTATCTTAGATTGTAAATAACAAATGTACAATAATAAAAAATCCTTTTAAATATATTAAATATATTTTGTGCTGGAATCTGATTAAAATATATAAAGTTGGAAGAAATGCTAGATGTTTTGAAATTTTAATTCTAATATTAATTGATAGAAAAATTCAGCAAATTTTATTCAGTAATTTTTAAACTTCTTAATATTTTAATAATTAAAACTTGCATAATAATAATTTCCACTCAAACTTACTGATGAAAATCCATCCACATATTATGGTTAATTTCAGTTTTTTCACTGACAGTTTGTGCGCTAAGAATCATGGGTAATTAAAACAGTTTCATCTGATGTTATTTTATCCTTTCTCTCTTTCCTTCTTTCTTTTGTTTTGTATTTGATCATGTAATTTTTATTGACTTCCTGGTTGTAAATGATAGAAAACTAATTGATTGATTTTGGGCTTTAAATGCATTTATAAATTACATCTTTGACATGAACAATGGAGGAGAAAAATAAATAATAATAAAATAAAAAGAAGAGGGATTTCGTCCTCAACTCCCTGAAAACCTGAAATGTTCCAGAAGCTGCTTGTTAAAATTTAAAACCAGAACTGAAAACATAAAGATCAAGTCTTATTGAAATGTGACTATATTGTTCTTAACCCCCTATGAACGATAACGCCACATTTCAGGGTCATTGAACGCAGCAGGCCACCTAAACTTCGCGCATTTAAACAGGGGATGCCGACAAATCCGACATGAAATCAAACTAATCCCGCATCTCGTTGACTTTCTGTCAGGCTGAGTTGATCAGAAGTGCTGACTGCAGCCGATGTTAAAGTTGCTGCGTTTGGAGAACATAATCATGCGCGCATCGCGCAGCCTCCAGCGCCCCTCCCGCGCTGTTCATAATACAGAGAGAAACTGAATCCGAAGCTGCGATGTTTAATTCATTATTATGTAAGCTATTTGGAGAGTGATTGGACGGTAATTGCTCATTAGGCTTGTATATTTGTCGCTGCACCTTCTGTCAGGGCCAGCGGAGCTGTAGGGAGGATTCTCTCCTTTCATGGATCCATTTCAGAGGCAATTTGTGCAACAGGACAGATCAGGTTGGACCTGACGGGCTTTGTGATGGTGACAGGCCGGCCTGCAGGTGCCACCCTTCAATTGGATCCTCTAACTGATGGGATCAGTGGAATAAAACACGAATCGGCTCCACGCAGCGCATGTACACTGACGTTCCTGAAGCAGCCTTTGAAAAGCCACTTCTCCCATCTTAAAGAGATTTCACCTCGATCAATTATTGACTTCTCGCTCTGATAGGATCCCTGTCTTCCGCACATATTCCTCCCTCGGCTACTATTCACATTAGCGGTGTCAGCGGACGTAATTATACCTACTAATTGCAGATTAGAGGTTTTGGGTCAGCGGGGTCACCCGATAGGCCCCGGCTACTCGTTTCTGGGCCGGATAATCATTTCACGTGGCGGGATAAATGTTTAATGCAGCGGGCCTTGCAGGTCCAAAACGTCCAAACTTCAGTCCAGTGTTTTATTCGGTTTTATGGGCAGTTTAGCTGCTGGCGGCGGGTCACCAGAGGACTGACCCCCAGAACCCACAGCGCGAGCGCGTGGGAGGATCTGACGCGTCACTTCAGGCTCCGGTTTGAATTGACTCCATGATGTTTCTGTCTGAATTTTATTACTATTTTTTTTTTTTTTAAATTATTTTAAAACTTATGTTATATAATTTTTTATTCTGTTTATTTTAAAAAAAGTTATTTAATGTTTAGAAAATTACATTTTTTAAATAAGATTTTCAAAGTTTTTTTTTTATAGTATTTTGAAAGTAAAACTTATTGATGCTGAAAATAACTGTTTTCTGTTTCCCCCCATTAGTATTGTTTTAAAGATGTTTCATAGATTTAAACCAAATAAAGAAGAAAAATTAATTATTGTGCTCAATTTTTCACTTCATGATCGTAACGCGGTTCATTAATTTTTTTACATCTAAAATATTCAAAATGTCGAGCATAAAATGCAATTTAGTTTTTTTGTACGTTTTTTCATCTGTTTCTGTGGATTTGAGGTTTATTTGGCTTCCTGATTATTTTTTAAAAATAATTTAAAAACATTATATAGAATTTTAAAAGTTGTTTTAGAAATTTTGAATTATTGTTTCGAAGAAGTTGCGTGGTTTCATTTTATATATATATATATATATATATATATATATTATATATATATATATATATATATATATATATATATATATATATATATATATATATATATATTTACAACTTTTCAGAAAAAAAATTTCATCGCAGATTTAAAAAAACAAAAATTCGCCTAAAATTTGCTCTATTTTTTCGTGAACTTCCGCCTAATTAAAAAAGCGTCCAGGTGAGAATAAAACGTGTTTAATCAGGTTTTCTTAGCCTCTAATGAGGATCCCGTTCTGTCTCCTGTGTGTCCAAACAGGCGCACAAAGGCTGGTTTTGGGGGAGAGCTGTGCGCCAAATTTGTTTGCGGCGGATCAAGGCTCACCGCCTCCACTGCACTTTCTTTATCTTAATTCCAACTTGAAAAGATATAATTATCTAGTTTGAACAGGACTGCTATCAAATCCTTCTTTATAGGCAGGGTGGGGAAAAGCTCGAGTGGATTGTGCGGCTCTGAGCCGCTCCGTGTTGCCCGAGATAGGAGTAATGAAGTTGTGGAGTCCGGAGATACAAAGGGCATTAACCTCATTAGCATGAAACCTTTTCTTCTAACAATTGTGGGACCCTTTCAGTCCTCTAATCCCCCCTATTTCAAAGCTGGGTTTGTAATAAAGCTTTTAGTTTTTTCTCTCTAAAGCTGATGGTATTCTTCTCTCTCTCTCTCTCTCTCTCTCTTTCTCTCTCTCTCTCTCTAGATTTTATTGCTGTTATAATCTATTGGTCGATTATTAAGAATTCCCATTTATGTCTAAAACACTCGTAAAGCAATTTAACATAAAACTGTAGTTTTTCTGGAAAGTCAGGAAAAGTCTAACAATCCCTGTTGAATTTATTTTCTCATATTTTTGTGTTTCTGTTTGATTTTAATGAACAGTTCCTTCTCAGGCAGAAGACTTTTTCAGACAAAGATCCCATTTTGCGGCGCGTTGCAACCTTCCCTTATCGCGTCGTGAGGGGTAGTCAGATTGTACTAAATTATGTCCAAGCGACCCCCCCCCTCCCTCCTGTAGCCCCCCTCCTCCTCTTCGGATCCGTGGATTAAGAGATTAAAGTGGACCACTGGGCAATGCATCCCCTTTCCCCCCTCATATTACCCGCATGATAATTGCCCAAACTGATTTGCACTTCCACAAAAGCCTTGCACAGGGGGCCTCTTTGTAGCTGCAGCGCAGCAGACTCCGCAGCCGCCCCCCGAAAAATAAAACCAGCGCAGTCAGTCTGAAGACGCGCTGCAGCATCCCGCTTCCAAAATGGAAAAAAACCCAAAAAACTCTCGCTGCGCCAAATTATTGCGCATTTTTCCCCGATTTCCTCGTCAGAAGCCTCGTTTACTGCGGCTGCGCGGTTTTAATTAAAGGTCATCCAATTGTACTGCGCGCGACATACTGATAAAACTTTATTGACAAAATATTGACAATTACATACTTCTTGGAAGTATACTTTGTGTTAAAATTGTAGCAAACTTAACACAAACACAAAAATATTTACATTCTGTAAAAGGGGGTTTGAACAGAAACAGGAACTTTTTATCATTTCTGTACATGGAATACGTTCAGTGCCTGAAGTTTGTTTGTTTTTTCTCTTGTTTTTTTTTTTTTTTTTTAGTCCTTCACTGAGTCCTGACTGGAGGCTGCAGAGCGACTCGGTTCTGGTTCTGGTAAAGCTTTGGGTTGTCCTGATATCTTCCCTTTCACTGCTGCGCTATGATTCACCTTTTAGAAACAAAAATAATTCAAAAATGTTTTTCTTCTGCTTTAAAAAAAATCAAAACACCGCTACTTCATATGTTTTCACAATCACTTTTACACGAGAATCATCAAGGAAAGACTGACTGCACACTGGAGAAAGGAAGAAACACGACATCTCGCTGCTGCAAAATAAAATGAAAAAGAAATTGAATTTTCTTCTTTTTTCCCTCTTTAGTCAAATTAAAAGAACTACGGGGGAAAATATTAAACCATGCATTTCAAGTTTTACAAAAAAAAAAAAAAAAAAAAAAAAAAGTAGTTTGGTGTTTTGGTTTCTTGGGTGAAAAAAAATCTTCTGAAGTGCAAACGTCCAATAAGAATTGGAGAAAAATGTAAAATTCGGTGGAGGTGTGAGGGTTTAGTGGTGGAGCGGGGTGGTTCAGGTAGGCGGACCGAGGCGCAGCTTCCCGGTCCGGTGCAGCAGGACCAGCCTCGGCCTCCGGTTCTCCTCCAGCTGACCCTCCGACAGTCTCTGCCCCGCATCCTGTATCCTTATCCTCCTTCATTCAGACAACTCTGAGAAAGTCAGTCCCATTTTGGATTTTTCTTTTCTTTCTTTTTTTAATCGTCCGAAGTGACATCAATTTCCTCCGGGCTCGCCTGTTTGGTCGCCAGCCTCCAGCGGTTTATGTGATGCGAGCCTTTCTTTTTCTGCTGCGACTCCGAGCCCTCCTCCTCCAACTTCTGCCGCTTGAACTTCGTCCTTCGGTTCTGAAACCAGACTTTTACCTGAGAGGAGCGGGACAAAGGAGGGAGACAGAAAACAAGCCGGATCAGTATCAGGAGACAAACCTGCGATTGGTCGGTGCGTAAAAAGGAGAGAAGAAAAGAGGAGAAAAAATGCGCTTAAATTTCAAGGAAAGATTAAATTACCAATTTATAACAAAGAGCAAAATAAATATAAACACATCATGCATGATGATCCTCCTCACAGTTACATTTTTATTATCGGCAAAAAATTATCTAATGTCAACACACTCTTCTAAATGGATTTGTCAATAATCAATACCGACGTCTAAATCGATAAATTATCCGCTGCTTTGCTTTGAAACTCCTAAATGGCCGCTGAGGTGCGTTTAATAAACCTTCAGAGGGGCTAATTGAAGGAGGTGACGGTTCATTTCTCCCCTCGGCTCCAGCGGACAAAAGACGGCGGCCTGATGGGCTCAAACTGCGGCTTAAACACAGCAGCGCCTCGTTCTTTGTGTCCACTATCCCATAAAATGGTTAACTGCTTAATTTGCCCTCCATTTTGAAAGGCAACATTCTCTCATCCATCGCCCCTCCACCTCCCCAAAACAAAGTAATCCAAGCTCTTCTGAAATGAGGTTGGGGCCTAAACAATGACCGGCAGAAAGCCCCCAGCCACCCCCCACCGCCGCATGCAGGACCCCGCTCTGCAGAAACAGTTTGCGGGTTGATCGTTGGGAATTATTGTTTTGTAAATGTCAACAGCCATCTTTAGATCCGTGAGTAAATATGGAGTCCTGGTAAATTATAATAATAATAATAATGGCAATAAAAGGAATAACAATTAAAAACACCATGACGCACGGTGGAAATTTCTGAAAGTCACATGTGATTCTCGTCAGGAATCAGGTGAGACATGAGTAAATAAACGAGACATTAAGCAGCAGCTTCATGCGCACAAAAACAAAAAACAAAACCCAAAACGGAATAAAAGCAGAAACAGGCGCGACTTTCTGTCATTCACAAATAATAACAACAATAATAATAAAAAATAAAAATCCTAAAAATGTAAGAGTTTGTCTTTCTTACCTGAGTTTCTGTGAGGCTAAGGCTGTGGGCGAGCTGCTTCCTCTCCGCTCCCACAACATAATGGTTCTTCTCGAACGCGTGTTCGAGCCGCAGCAGCTGCGAGGGGGAAAAAGCGGTCCGGATTCTTTTGGGCTTTCTGGCCAGCGCGTTGTGCAAAAGGAAGCTCTCTGGACTCGTTTCGTTGCCTGAAAACGAGCAGAAAACGAGGATCCTTTTTTTTAAATGTCTGAATTCACATGTTTACATGAACAAAAGGCCAAACGAGCTCATCCGTAGAGAAACACTGGAAGTGTTGGATCATAGTTTATTATATGGAGATTATAGCGTAAAAGTATATAATTTAACTAAAATGTGTGTTTAAAACGTTTGTTTGTCCTTATGCAAGGATACAATTATGGTCTATTTATTTGAACAATCAGAAACAAAATCGGAATTTTCTACAGCGAATTTATTATACGTGTCAGCCGCAAATATAATGTAAAATGAAAATGAAATAGGTTCATGACCAGCTGAACGTGATCAAGTAAAAAGAAATAAAATAAATATAAACGAAAAAAATAAAAAATAAAAACGCCACCCGAGTCATCTGACTCAATGCAAAACACCATAAAGAAAAACCTAAATTATTTATTAATTATTATTTATTAATTATTAATTCTTAAATATTTTATATATATATATATTTATATATATATATATATATATATATATATATATATATATATATTAATAGTTTATAGTTTATTTTTGTAGCATTTATTTTTTTAACCTTTGAGTAAACTAAACACTGGAGGCTACAACATGTTATTTAGCTCTAGTTTCATTAAAACCGAAATAAGCCTTATTTCAGTTTTAATACATTTTTTAATACATTTTTTCTCTTTAGATAATTGTAAGTAAACAATATTTTTTATTTAATCTATTTCTCATATTTTTACACACTAGTTTATGTAGAAACTCAAGTTTTACTTGATCTTCTAACGCGTTTTTTGTGTAACCGATTTTCCAGGATTTCTCATATTTTTATGTACAAACTCGAAAGTTTTAGGAAACGTAAACCCCAAACGCGGCCGGTCAGCGCGCGTCACGCGTAAAAGCTGAGCCATAAGGAGAACTTACCCTGAAACCTGTGGCCCAGGTACCTATATCTGTGTAATAACCAGGGGTAGAAGGTGGACGGGTCCCGCTGCTGGCTGGCGAAAAGCGGATGCGGACTGTGCGACGAGGAGAGCGGGTGAGCGGCCAGCGCGTGCGGCGGGGCCACCGGGTGAACCGGGACGGCGGAGTTCGGTGGGTGAGAGACCGCCTCTGCAAACACCAAGTCCGGGTTCGAGTAGACGCCCCTGCCGCCGGAGTGGAAACCGTTCAGGAACGGGTTCATCTGGCCGGAGTTTGCATAGCTGAGAGCCGCCGGCCTGATGGGCTCCTCTGAGCGGGACGCCGGTACCGGATTATCCTTCGCCACTAACGATTCTATCGTGAAACACCTCTTGGGTGTGGGTTGAAACATGGTCTGATAGTCCAGATTCCCCAGTTTAGGTCGAAGTTGTCGAAGGCGCCGCTGCTTAAAATAATCCTCCACACCCAAAGAAAAGGGGGGAAAGTTTTCTTCGCTGCGAAATAAGTTGGGAAGCTTGTAGGAAAAAAGAAAAAGAGCTCAGCTACTCCCAGACTAATCCATGGATGCGCTGGGGTTTTTTTCCCCGGCCGGGTTGGTGCAAGCAGATTTGTTAGTTCATGAGCCTAATTAGCGCTGCAGCCCCATAAACAGCTTCCTCTGCAGGCTGTAATGGCATGGTGATTGGTCGCTGCTGCCGCCGCCGCCGCTGCTGCTCGCCTTGAGGTGGAGACGGGGAAGACGCTTAAAAAGTGCGTCAACGGGGAAGCAGGGGCGCGGAGAGGCGGACTCGAGCGCGCAACACGGAACGGATTCGTCCAGAGAGGAGGCCCCCCGCACACGCGCGCGCACTCTCTCTCACTCACGCGCGCGCACACATATCTCCGGGACATTTAACTCATTCATCCGAACCATGGAGAGCTGCAGGTTTGCAGCTTGTTTGCATGGAAGAATCATAAATGACTCATTGAAACTGATTTTAGGAGGGAGAGTGCGCGCGGCGCTCTGACTGCTTGGTCAATAATTATTTTTAATTAACCACAACAGCTCGCTCCAATTAAAGACCAGCATGAACATGTAACCCCGTTTATTTTACTGATTTCTTTTGGTTTCACATCGGGTATTTTGAAAAGAAAAACTTATTTTCCCTTGCAGTTATTTTGTTTTTCAGCAGAACAACCAATAAAAGTCTTGAACGAGTCCGAGCTGCTTTCACAGTTTTCTTTAAGAGTGTTCAACATATCTACACGCAAATAGGTTTCTGCGTGTCAGAATTAAGACAAAAACACGCTCAGGTGTTTGGAGCAGCCAACCTGTGCGTGGATCAGTTGACACGCGGGGCGACGGCCACGCATCATGCAGGCCTGCAGGGAAGCGGAGGCAGCTGGGAAATCATGCAAACATTTTTTAAATTTAAAATTATTATTATTATTATTATTATTACATAGTGTCGCATAAATATTATCATGCTAATATATTACTATAGAAAAGATTCTATGAAATGTTCTGTGAATTATTTTGTACATGAAGTTTCGTGGAATAAAAAATTGTGACATTAAAATTAAAAGAGCAAAAGCTTCAGAGCATATATATATATATATATATATATATATATATATATATATATATATATATATATATATATAAAACACGCACATCGCAGACGCAATTTGCTTAATATGTATATATAATAGATTAACTATATATATTTTAAGTGATTTGCGTCTCTAATGTGCGTGTTGTATAACCTTATATATATATATATATATATATATATATATATATATATATAATATACAAAATAATTTTCATGTTTTTTTAATGTTTTACAATTCTACTATTTTGATCAACTTCGTCGTTTTTCCTGCATGGTTGCCTATTTCGACTCCTAATAAATAACATTAACTTGTTATATTTTCTCCACCCTCCGATGGGTCACCGGGTCATGACCCCGGCCTGCTTGCTTGTTATTTCCTCCAAACTTTTGCCCGCTGCTGGTTGTCTGCTGAACACGGGCAGCAGGAACCGAAGCGCTGCGCCTTGGCGCACGTGGTCCGGCGGGTTGCTGGTGTTTTCTGCGAGGGTTTACTGACCTCTACTGGTCGCCAAGGGGACAGCGGAACAAAATCCAAAACAAAACTGCATCCGCAGCAAGAAGCTGCTGATTTAGTTGCTGTTGTGTCTCTGTAAGAATATTTGAATAAGTTTTATCTTGGCCTGTGGTCCATCTGAGTCTGACGGACCAAACATGTGCATCTATTGCTCAGTTCAATAACAGAGAAATGCATTTATCTTTTAAAAAAATACTTCACACTATTTTATGGTCCACTGCGACGTGCGTTGTAGATGAGAAAAATAGAGTAAATTTCCACTAATAAACTTAAAGAAGGAATTCTCTGAGCACCAAAAGTAAAAAAGAATTAGATTTTGAAATATCTCTGCTGCCCAGATATTGAGGCGTTAGCATGCTATGAGACGGTCATAGAGAAAGTTTTCAGTCAGAAGCCTCTTCAGTTTCAATGCAAGACTGACTGCTACTGGAAATCCTTCCTTCCCACATTATTATCCAGGACTCAGAAAGATATTGGATTTGAGTTACACTGCTTTAAAATTAAATAATCTTATTTTTAGATCTTTGAGTTTTAAGTGTTTTTTCCAGTTAAAACAGTAGAGCCAAAGTTAAAGTATATTTGGAAATACCCGAAAGGTTTTTCAGAAGTTCTACTTTTGCTAAAACAAAAAAATGTTTCGACAAAAATATATTTCTTAGTGTATTTAAAATATACATTTTATCAAATGCAGTGTATTTTAAGATGATTCTTAAAATAATTTTAATATTTAATTGTGAAATATATTTTTGAAAAATATAATTTAAAACATTAGCATTTAAAAAAATGCTGGATATATTCTTATGTCCAACTGATGACATATTTAAAATGTATTTCAGAAAAAAAAATAAACTTATTTAAAATATACTATGATTATTTTCACACAATTTTAAGTACAGAAGTTATAATTTATTATTTGTTGTGCTAAAGTTGAAATTTGTTTCATGTTTTTAAAATCTGAGTTGGAATCAAAACATTTTTAGAAGTCAAATTATTAAAATTTCTATTTTGCAAAACAAAATCTAAGTTTGTTTTTCTCCCCCTGGACAATGAGAAAGAGGCGGTGAGCTAACATTTTTATTACGTAAAGTTGTTCTGTTAACATGCATCCAGCGGCTGCAGCAGGACAGAAGCGCTGGATATTAAACCATCTGAATTTACTGAAACATGCAAATCAAGATGTGAAACCCATTGGCAGATTAAACTACAGGAGATGCTAATCTGAGTCAGATTATCGATGCAGTCTATGATTAAGAGGCAGTTGGTGATACATAGTTTGCATTGAACGTCAGACCATTTTTAGATTATTGTTAATGAGGCCACACAAGCTCATTGGTTACTGATATTAGAGGAACCAGTCAAAAAAAATAACCACAAAAAGATAAAATAAATTCCCACGAAACTAAAGTCTACAAATATTTCATCCAGTATTAGAAGCTAGAAGTTGTGACCCACTGGCTGAGTATTTTTCTCTTATTATTATAGTAATTCTTGTCATGTTTGTCTGGAGCGTTTTGTCCCAGGAGGCGGAGCAGCCGCTCAGCGCCGGACGGTGGTCCAACCGTCGTCGTCCGTCTCGTTCTTGGTGCGGCGAGGGTTTTCCTTGTCGGTACGCCAAGCCTTTTCCCCGTCAGCGTCGCGCTCTCGCTCCTTCTCTCTCTCCCGCTCTCTGGGGCGTTCCCGCTCACGCTCCTCCCGTTTGTCGTCGCCGCCGCGGCGCCAGGAACTTCCTGAGGTCAACGCAAAAACAAGTGTTTAAGTTAAAATAAGTTTTTTTTTAATTAAAGGAAGGATACATAAAAAAAAAACATTTTCAAAACAGGAAGTTTGTGTGTTAAGAAACCTCTAGTAGCTGTTTTTATATTTGTAAACAGTGACCTCTGCTGGCTGAATGTCATACTTCGTCCTATAAAATATGCAGTTGAAGGGTTTGTTTCTGCATTTAGGAGATGCACTGATCTGATATTATTTGTATCGTTCTTGATATTGTAAAAAAATTCTAGATTGGCATCGGTGACAATGTTCCTGATCCATAAGGTCAGATCTACTCAGTCTGGTTCTTTGCTTCATGCACAGAGTGACATCATGCTTTATTTATGTACTTTATAATGTACTAAACCTCAGGAAGTGAAAACAGTGGATTGATGCATCCCTACTTAAAAGTTAAAAACTTGTCAAAAAAACAAAAATTAGTTTCTGAAACAGAAAAGTGTGAAGTTTGCAGATGTTTTTCTTAAATCAAACTGTGACGAAGCTGATGGGTCCGAACCTTCCTCACCTTCATCAGTATCTCTAGGTGGAGGAGGTTTGTGTTCTCGATCGTCCCGTCTGTCTCTGTCTCGCCGGTCGCTACGGCGCTCGTCCTGGTCGCTACGGCGCTCATCCTGGTCGCTACGGCGCTCGTCCCGGTCGCTACGGCGCTCGTCCCGGTCGCTACGGCGCTCTTCCCGGTCGCTACGGCGCTCGTCTCTGTTGGTCTCTTCTCTGCGGGAATCCCTCCAGCTTCCTTCCTCGTTGCCTCCTCTCCTCCAGGGATTCTCTTCTCTGAAAACGGTTTCGGATTACAGGTTAATTAAATACGAGGAAACGGGAAATCTGTGACCATTTGAGCATTTTTTTCATCCCCACCTCTGTGGACGACGGTCTCTGAAGCGGTCGCTGGATCGCTCGTCTCCATCGCCTTCTTCTTCGTCGTCGTGGGCGCCGCCACGGGGCGGCCCCCAGCTCTCCTCTCGGGCTTTTTCCCGCTCACGCCAACCACCTGGAACACAAATATTCACTCATCAGTAACATTTCAACTCAGATCTCACTTTTTGACATCTGATGGACAGTTTGTTTTCTTTTCATGAGCCAAACTTTTCATTTAAGTTTCTGCAGGTATTGCCAACTAACGTTTAAGGCTTTTTATGATTTTTATGACCATTATTAATGAAATTTAAGACCTGTATCATAAGAGAAAATAACTTTGTTAGCACAGAATGCACGTATCGCCAAACTGGTTACAAAGAGGAGTTAGCCGGTTGCAAAGATGAACGTCGTTCAGCCAACTGGCAATAAATTTACGCTTTCCTACAACAGACGCAAAAAAGTGAGCTAGCTAGCTAGCAAGGTTATATTAGTAGCCAGTTAGCGGTAGCCTCAACCACATTGGGCCACAGAACGAATGAAAACGTCTGTTTGACTGAAATATTTGCCTGACAGAAAAGTCCAGTGAGAAAAATAAATTACCCAGAAAGTACGAGAGTAAAGAATCCTGCCTCAACAAGATTCGAGACCTGTGGTTACTGTGTTTAAGGCCAACTTAAATTTTCAAATAAATCTAAGACATTCATATCAGATACATGAATTTTAGTTTTTTTTATCCCCCCTGCGGTCTTATAAGACAGGGTCAATTTTACCCGATGCTCTTTTATGAGTTTTTATTTCTTTGTTGTTTCGTTAACTGACGGTCTGATGGGACACCATCCCCCAGTTCTGCAGCGCTCCTCCTGAGCGTCATGCTAAGACCGCAGGAAGGTTAAGTATTAGGACAGCCTGAACATGGCTAAATTAAATTCACCCTGAAACGTTTCAGATGATTTTGTTAGAACCGTACCGGGTCTGCCGAGGGGTTTCCATGGCTTGGCGTCCTCGCCGCGGCGCGGGCCATCATCCATGTCTCTTCTGGGGCCCCAGTCGTCATCAGCCCCACGTCTGAAACTCCTGGAGTCATCAAGCCCCCTGCGAGGACCCCTGTCATCATCAAAGCCACGTCTGGATCCACGGTCATCGTCGAAGCCGCGTCGGGGACCGCGGTCGTCATCGAAACCGCGTCGGGGACCACGGTCATCATCGAATCCTCGTCTGGGTCCGCGGTCGTCGTCCCCGCCCCTCCTGGGACCTCTGTCGTCGTCGAAGCCTCGGCGAGGCCCACGGTCGTCATCCATCCCCCTGCGAGGCGGACGCTCGTCGTCTCCTCCGCGACGCGGACCTCGTTCGTCGTCAAAGCCTCGGCGAGGCCCGCGGTCCTCCCCGTCACGGCGAGGGCCCTCCCCACGCCTGAAGGAGCCGTCCCGCTCCTCTCGGTTGTCTTCTCGGCCCTCCTGTCTCCAGTCCCTGCAGAGGAAACACTTCCCGTTAAAACCCGACACTGAAAACGGAGGCTGCAATGTGTCCACATGTGAAGCTACACACTTGTCAGGAACAGGGCGGCGCCATTCCGAGTCGCCATCAGTTTTCCTTCTCCAGCCTCCCTCGTCCTTCTCCTCCTGTGACAAGATGTTAGTCCAGAATCACCGTCCCCAGAAGCAACAGCAACCAGTTATTCTACTTATTTTACCAGTTTTTACTGTAAAGCAGCAAAAACTGTTATTTGGCCTTTACTATTAAAAACGGGTTCTTACTGGTTTTTACTGAGTTTTATAAAAATTTTATCACATTATAAGAACAAATGAGTCAATATGTAATTCTGTGGTTACATGTTGAGAAAATCTGCCTTTTTATTACAAACTGCTGGATAGTTGAATTTCGGAAGTGAGAAAGTTTGTAGGTAAGGAACCTACTGGACCTCTCAGTACTGCGGTTCTGTCATTCCTACCTTGGGTTTCTTGTCCTGTGGGCTGATGGTCTTCTGCCGGATGCGCTCCTCTATCTCCTGCTGTCGCGCGCGCTGCTTGCGCTCCTGCTCCTCCAGTTTGCGCAGACGCTCCTGGTACTCCCGCTCCTCCTCCTCCCGGCGCTCCTGCTCCAGGCGCTCTCGCTCCTCACGCTCTGTTTGAAAACAAAAATCATCATTTTGCACCAACAGGTGAACAGAAGCAGCTTAATTTAAGTTTTATTCGTCTGCAGTAAACTAAATTGATCATTGGACCCGAACCTTTCTTGAGCTGCTCCTCGTGGATCCGCTGAGCCTCCTCCTCCTTCTGGCGGTAGAAGGCGTTACGCCGGTCCTCTTTGCGCTGTCTCTTCCTTTCTTCCATGCGCTTTTTTCTCTCCTCCACCAAACGCTCCTCGAACGCTTTTAGTTTTTCCTTTAAAGACCAAATAAAGACACTGAATTTCTGCTGCAAACTCATGGGGTTCTGCTTCACCCTTCAGCTGCTGCAGACCTCGTAGATGAAGCTGCGCGCCGCCGTGATCTTGGCCAAGAAGCCTTCCTTATCCTCCATCATCCTGGACATCCGCTTCTTATGCTCCAGAGCTTTTTCCCGCTCGATCTTCAGGTTGTTGATCTAAAACAGGAAACATGCTTTTAGACTCAGTGGATTAGTGCCACTGAAAAATACATTTTTGGCTTTAATCTGGGAATTCAGACTTTAACTTTATGAGAGCAAAAGTCAAAATATTTAGAGAAAAAAAAAAAAAAAACAGTAAAAATGTTGACACTCTGCTTGGAATCAGAGTCAAAGTTTCCTCACACACCCTCTCCTCCTCTTGAAGCTCCCACAGCTCCATGTCTTTGACTCTCTGTTCCTCATAAGCCTTCTTGATCAGAGGAATCTCCTCGAGGCGCTTTGCCCTCTCAAAGTAATCAATCTGTAGAAAAACAACCATCAGAATTTAACTTCCATCTAGTTTTCTTTTATCTTGACAGATTTCTGCTGCAGATTAGAGACTAACCTTCTTCTCCTGATTCTTCAGACGCTCCTGAAGTTCCTTCTTCTCCTTCTCCAGCTGCTCCACCTGTTTGGCCATGATGAAGTCAGGATCCAGCTCCTCCAGGTCCTGTTTCAGAGTAAAAATCAAAATTTTTTTGAGTCTGTATGTATTAGTTGATGATTATCTAAATAAATGATAAATCAGATTAATCATTTCAGCCCTTTAAATTAGCGTTTATGTCATTAAACGTCACCTCAATGTCAATATCCTTGAAAGCTTTGGCTCCCAGCTCCGTTTTCTTGATCTGCTCCAGTCGCTCGCGGACCGTCTTCTTCTTGATTTGCTCGTGTTCCTGCATGATGCGCTCCTTCTCCCGCTCCTTGGCCTCCTGCCGCAGACGCTCCTCCTCGGCTTTGCGGACCTTCTGCATCTCGGCTTCTCGCTGCTCCAGCTCCTCCTTCTCCCGCTGGATGTTCAGGCTCTCCAGGCGCTCCTTACGCTCCTCGATGGTCTGCCTGCGGGCCAGGATGCGCTGGTGGTCCTTGCGGGCGTTTTTCAGATACGCAGCGATGGCCTGCTGGTTATGTTCATCGCGCTCTTGCTGGAAAGGAGTAAAAAACAGTTTTGTTCAGACAAAAATCCACCTCAGCTGCTGTAGTAAGAACCGATCGCTTGATAAAAAACACTTTGTTCTGATGGTTTAATTTCCATCAGAACAAAGAAAGACTATAGAGCAGGGCATTCTGGGTAAATGCAATCAAAATCAATGTGCTAGAAAAATGGATGTGAAAAATGTCACGTGATAAGTAAAATAATCTGCCAATGGAACTAGAACTTTATCAATATAAAAAAAAAACAAAAAACAAAATTACTTGTAAAAAGCTCCTATATCTTCCTAAAAAGTTACTTTTAAATGAGTTTGTCTTATTCCAAGTGTACAAAGACATTTGCATGAGAAACTAGACCAAAATTACTTTGTAAGATTTTGTGTTTTTGCAGTAAACTCCAACTCTTCCTGCATTTGACTCATTATGTTAATATAAATTTTATATTTCCATCATTTTCTTTCCCATAACAAATGATCTCTACATCCTGTTTGTTAGAAACTCTTTTGTATCTCATTGAGTTTTTGACATTTTTAGTAAAATAAAAAAAATAAATAATCCAAATTGTTGCAAAAATATCGTGTTGAACATAAAAACAGACGATGACGGATTACTAACACGGACTGGCCATGAGGGCAAAGGTCACAGCAAGCGGTGAGGAAACTCACCAGGTTAGAGGCAGGTTTGATGACCTGGATGGCTTTAGCCAGGGAAGCAGACATGGCGGTCAGCTGGTTCCTGATCTGCTCCGACGGCATGTTCTGCAGGAACGGACCGACCGGAGAGTCCTCTTTGGTCGAGTAGTTCAGGTCGGAGCCAAAGCTCAGCGTTCGAGACGTGTGGTCGATCCGGACCTACAGGAAGCATCAGGAAGTCGAGACACGTTGTGTAAAAAACCTTCAGAGCAGCTGGACTCTGTCGTCCAATCGGATGCTTACCTGGAGATCGCAGTGGCGAGCAGCGTCCACGATTGAGCGCTCCAGCTGGAAGGCGTCCACGAAAGGAACCAGGGAGGCCAGACGGCTGAACTCGATGCTCTGGTAGATCTGAGCCACCTTAAAACAACAGAAAAAAAAGACAAATTAAACCTTTATCAAGTTTTATTAAAGTTGCGGTTAGCAGGAAGAGGATTTACCTGCTGCAGGAGTCTAAGGATGGTGTTGCTCTGCAGGTGAGGGACATACTGCTGCAGGTCTGCCTCCTTCTCAGCCTGATCTCTCACCCAATTCAACACCTGAGACCAAAGTCACCAAACAGGACAAAAAATGACCCAGATGAGATATTCTAAACACACGTAAATTAACTTTAAGGGTATTAATTGTCACATAATGAGGAGTTGTCTACCTTCGTCACTCTCCCACTCAGCTTGAGCGGATGAAAGTCGACCTCCAGCCAGTTGTAGAGCTCCTTCACTTCAGGGACGACGTACTGCAGCAGGTTAAATCTCACCTACAGCAGAAACATTCAAGATTTTATGAGAATAAACTCAAACATTTCACAGTAGCCCAGAGAAAAAAACTGTTTAAAATCTGAATCAAGCTTCAGAAAGCCAAATTTAAGACTTTAAGATGTTTTTAATCCCACTTTGAATTAGCATCTAGCCTTGTGTGGGTTGGCAACAGAAGTGACTCAGTGGCGAAGACAAACATCTTCCAGCCAAGGGCATCTGATTAGCTGTAGCTTCAAACATAATCAAACAAAATCATATATATATATTTATATATATATATATATAAACTATCATCTTGAAATTCTGTTTCTGTGACTCTAGATTCTGGAGGACCACAGAAAAAGTTATGGCGAGCCTGATTTGGCCCGCGAGCCTCCAGTTTGACACATATGCTCTAAGCTACAGCGTACCATGTCGTTGATGAGGCTCAGGCGGGTCGGTGGGGACTGGAGGCCCAGCAGGGTGGCCAGCCGGCGGTGCTTCTCCACGATGATGCCGTCCATGTCCAGCAGCCGAGCGATGTCGGTGCGTTCAGGGGTAATGGGAATAGACAGAGTGGCCAGGAGGACTCTGGTGGACATCCTGGAGATCAAAATAAACCGTTTCACTGCATGTTCTCACTTCACCACACCGCTCTGTGAAACAACAGCGATACCTCTGCATCTCGTCCTGGGTCAGATTCTTGCGCATCTCCCTGGACAGATGGTAGAGGCGGTGGAGAGTGCAGGCGTGGAAGAGAGCGTTCCCAGACTTCCAGAAGACTGTGGAAACCTTGTTGTAGTAGTTGGCCATGAGCTGTGGCTTGGGGGGCTTCTTGGAGAGGGCGAAGAGGCCGTGGATGTCTTCGACGGCCTTAAACGCTTCCTAAAGGACAAAAACAAGGAGAAAAGGCATCAGTGGAATGTTTTGGTTGTGGAGCTGAATTTAAACATCAGATTACATTTTTATGTTTTCCAATGAAAGCTTATTTTTATTGTCAAAATTCACATGACATATTAAATGAGTCTAAATTTTCATTTGCATCCAACAAATAACGTGATTAAAACTTTTAACAAAGTCCCAGCACTAATATTAAATAAAATAGATCGGATGCAGCTCAGAACAAACAGCCGTTTATTGTTGGAGAGGTTCTGACCGACCTGCCAGAGCTCCATGCTGATGGCGCTGTCCAGCTGCACCAGCCGCGTCTCCAGGTGCATGGACTGGCTCTCGGGGTTGTTCAGGTTGATGGCGGTGCTCTGGTTATGGTGCCGCTGGATCTGACCCAGATGCATGCGCAGGTTGTCGCACAGTTTGCGAAATTCTGCTTTTCGGGTGTACTGCAGGCAGAACTTGAAAGCTGCAGGAGAAAAAGGAACAAGAATGGGATTTCTGGGAGTTTTTTTTACTTGTGTCAAAATCTTGAAATCAAATAACAGGAAGTAGCAGAAACTTTTAAGCACTTTTGTAGCCATTCATCTCCCAAAGTCATTCCTGCAGAGCTTGCTACCTTGCTGGGCGATGTCGTGATACAGACGCTCCACCTTGGAGTTGTTTCTCAGTAGATCCAGGCACTGGCGGTACGACTCCCACAGGAACTTCACCCACGGCGTGAGCAGCAGGCGGTCGGTACGATCCTGGGTGTCCTCCCCGCTCACAGCGCTCAGCAGCACGCTGCAATGTCACGAAGGATATTAAATATCGGAAAGGTTGCTTAATTACAGTGTTTCCTTTAGGAAACACCGATCATCTAATTTTGGATGATCGTTGATAGTTACATGTGAAACTGACATTTTCCACCAATACATTGATGTTGTCTTTTCTTAGAGAAGGCTACGTTCTACTGTTGCCAACTTTGCTCATTTTTTTGCAACATTTCGTACAGAAACTAACTGGCATAAGCTGAAATTAGTCAGGCTTTTTAAATATCGGAGATCAGTAAACTTAATTTCTTTTAACAACAGTAATGACAGCTACTCCTGATGATACCTTCAGGTCTGCAAGCTGCTGCCATTAAAACTTTGAACCCTGCAGAGGTCTTTAGAGACTGAGTCATTTGGATCCCACGACTTTTTGTCAACTTTGGGGTTGGTTCTTTTGAAAATTTGTGCTGAGCTCACTCAAGCGGTGCACACACCATTGCGCTCAGTTCAACAAGTCAAACAGACAATCGGCCATACAGGGACAGAAATCACTCACAACGTGATCTGCTGTTACCAGAAAGGCTGACAAAAGGAACAGCATCAACTGAGAACACCAACAATTACTACAAGTCATTATTTTCTTTAGGTAAGTGTTGGATTAGATTGTTTATCTTCTGGTTAAACCGTAAGTTCACCTTTCTGGAGTCTGGATGTTGTCCAGGTCCTCGATGTCCAGAACCATCTGCTGCGACTCCTCTTTAGCCGTCTCCGTCTTTTCCTCTGCCAGCTTCAGGTAAGCCCTGACAACATCCTCCAAAGATTTGATGTTCACCTGAGAGGAAAGACAAAGGCTTTAATTTACCATGATGTGAACAGACATCTCAGATGTAGCCGCTGTTATTGGTTCCTCCCAACCTGCTGGCAGATGTTCTTGTACTGGTAGAGACCCTCTTTGGCCAGGTGGCTCTTGCGCAGATCCACACACAGCTCCAGGTACTTGAGCATAATGGGCTCGTGGATCTTCTGCCATGTTCGATGTTTTTTACTCTTGATAACATCGTACAAAACATCCAAGGCTGGCTGCTTCTTGCCGACCTCAAGAAATTCTGTTTAAAAACAAGTCAGAGAAATTCCTTAAAAAACAAATAAAACTTTATTTAACCAGAACAGTAAATATAGTACTTATTTATACTGTTGTACAGGCAATTATGGCAGTAAACACCTATTTTAAACAGGCTTCTGTAGAAAACCAGTTATACTGTGTTTCTAACCAATTGTTATGAAAATGTTGAGTAGACTTTTAAAATGCAAATTAGCTGTTTTTCTGGTAAATCAACCACGGCATGCAAAGTGTAACTTTGTAAGATGGTAATAAGCAGGAAGTAGAAGTTGCAAACTAACAAGTTTTGTGCTTCTGGTAAGGCACAGACCCACCAATGGATGGGAGCATTCGCTACGTTAGAACTTATTCTGCAAATGTGTTTCTGTCTCTCTTAGCTTTCCAAATAAATAAATAAAAAACAACTAAAAACCAACTCAAGCGATGCAAAATTGAGGACAATGTTTTGAATTTTTGCCATTTTTGCCAACCTTTTTTTAAAGAGATTCACTATAAAGTGATGTTTTTCATCAGATTGCACAATGTAAACAAATTTAGTTATATTTTCTAAGCTATTTAAAACTTAAATCGCTTCACTGATATTCTAATGGCAAAAACAGGAGAAAATGGTTTCTATTTAAAAATTTAACAGGTCAGGATTTATTACTATGATCATTTGTAAAATGAAATTGAACAATAAAGACATCTGCTATTAATTTTAGTAAATATTTATATAATTGTGGCACTCGGTTTGGTCCAAGTTTTCAATTTTCCCACAAAGTTTTACATCCTGGATTTACAGGCAACCGAAACATCTAATTTACCTAAAATCAAGTTTAGAAACAATCCTATCCAATGTCATTAGCAGAGCTCAATCTGCATAAAAACATAACTGGTAATATTAACGGTATCCACAAAAATGTGGAAAAACGCCGAAAACCGTTAAACACAGCTGTATCTACCGACTGTAGCAACTAGGCCCAAAGTACAACCATATAAACGCTAACAACGTTGGTTTATTTTATATAAATATGGACACGTGCAACAAAACGTTGTCAACAATGTATTTTTGTTTGTCAAATAATGTTAACACTGATATGGTACAATGTTACCATTTACTAACCACTGTGGCAGGTATAAATGTGGCCTACATCTCGCTACTACTAGCTTACCGACTAGCATTAGCAGTTAGCATCTCTAAGGTGACGCGGCTGGAGTCAGCATTAAATCCAGGAGCAGCTCAAACTCACCGTTCGCTCGCTTGAGAGCGTTTTCTGGCCGCTGGAAATACGCCGGCATCTTGGCGATGTGCTAGTGCAACTCAAAAGTGACTGACTTGGTTAAACCTGCAGTAATTTCACCAGTCCATCCAGGCCACGCATCCACTCAGGGCGACGGCGCTGGCTGAAAGGATGAACCGCGTGAGCGACCGGAGAGAGGTTGCCAGGTGCGAAGCACACTCCCCCTTTAGGAAACGTCAAAGACAGGGTGAAAAACATGTAATGAACTTTTTGTTTTATCAATTGGGTTGGTTGAAATTATTTTTTTTATCACCTGTGCTAGATATTTAATATGAGTATGAACACATTACTCGATGATTAGTATTTGAAAAGAGTAACATTCCTTTTAATTTGCAGGGGCGCCACCGAAAAGCTTTGCCAGAGTGGGTAATACTAATATCCTGGAGATGGCACACCTACACCAAAAGTCATATATTAATAATCTGGTCTATTTTGTCCAATAATGTTAGTGTGTGTTGTAGCTGTTTTGAAGATTGCGTCTTTATAATACCATTATTCCTAAACGGGGATTTTTAACTAACCTGGCAGCGGTGGATAAGCAAAGCTCCCGGATGTGCTCCCTTATAATGCGTTCAAGGTTTACTGAAAATCCTAGACACTGGCAATGACCACCCTTAGAATTATGCTGTCAGAAGAAAGAACAAGATTTATTTATTTATTTAGTTAGTTAGTTAGTTAGTGAGTTTGTTAGTTATAAACTTTCCTTCGGGTGTCACTACTATTGATTAAAATGCAAAAAATAGGCATTTCAAACACAAAATTTTTTAAAGGGTGGAATTAAACCCCTTTGTGCTTCTTTCTCTACCTTTCATGTGTGACTGAATTCACACATCAATTATTCTGTTAATTTCTTCCTTAATATGAGTCATTATTACATATAACACTAAGAAAAATTATTCCCACTAATAATGTCTTAAATATAACCTATATTTTTCATTTTCAGCATTAGAAATAATCACAAAGAAATAATACAATACAACATATCGTTTTCTTTTGGAAGAAGCTCTATTATTTAACTGCCTTGAACGCAGCAACAGAGTTTCCGAATGGACAGCTGTGATTGGCTGAGAGCACCGAGGTTCCGCCCTATCAGACGTTCAGTCCCGGAAGAGGGAAGAGGTTCTGCAAAGAGATGGGGAAAGTCTGTTGACAGCTGGACTGTCTCAAACCCAGTAACCAGACTTTCTATTTCCGCTTTTTCTGAATCTATCCAGATTCGTTTTCAGACATTTAACCATTTGAGGCAGTCTGGAGGTTCTTTCGGGATAAATTCTTTTCCAAAACGAGGAAATTTCTTGTGTTTTGGCTGTGGTTTAACTTGTGTCTCCTACTGGAATGGAACATGGCAACGACTGAGACTCAGCTGATGTTGAGCGTCGGATTAATTGGTACGTTTGTATTGATCGGGTCATTTCTTCCTGTTATTAAAGTGTATAGTAATTTAAACAGCTTCAGTCGGCGCTTCAGGACTTTATGGAGATCACATGACACCAGTGTGACCCAGATATGCTTCATCAGCAGGAGCAGGGCGCTGCAGGATCCTGCAGGATGGAGCTCAAAGCATCAATAATTTGGTGGTGAAACATTCAATAACTCAGACTCATCATGATCCATTCTTTACTTTATCTAGACACTAAAAAGCTTCAGTGAATCTTCTCAAATTTCTCACTTAACTGCAAGTTGTTTTATTAAGATTTATTTGATAGACAGAAAGCAACACATGATGGCCTAGTCAAAGTCCAGATCTAAATTTGAATGGGAAAAGGGGACACAACTTTAAACTTGGAGATCTTAGACGCTCCCCTTTAAAACTAACTGAGCTTGAGCTATTTTGGTCAGAAGAACCAACAGAAATGTTGTGATCACATTAGATTTTTACGTGGCCCTCTAGACTCTAGAAGGCCGCATGAATAAGTTATTTTGTTAAATATTGTTTTATAAATAAAATCAAAGCACTTTTTCTCAACATGCTGTCAAATTACATCATTGTGAGATTTAAATAAGTATTCATCGAATGCATAGAATGTAATTTAGTCCTATTTTACCAGTTTTATTTTTATCAACACATTCCACCTCAAACGACTCATAGAGGATGTTTGTCATATTGATATGGTCCTAAATGAAACTAAGTTTGACACTCTGGGTGGAGATAACAGACCTGCAGCTGTTGGTTTAGATAATCTGCTCCTCACTATTTGTCCGGAGTCGTTACTGAATCTTGTCTTTCATGTTTCCACCGTTAGAGAAAGATGTGAATGGAGACACGTTGTGGGTGTGGTGTTATCCCTCCGTCAGCACTGAGCTGAGGCAGCTGCTGCTCAGGAAGTGCTGCCTGACGCAGGATGGACGGGATTTCCACACCTTCGTGTTCGGCCAGTTCAGCCGGACCTGGTACTACATCACAACGCTGGAGGTCCAGGAGCCGACGGCGCTGAACAAGGTGCTAACTCGGCTGCCTGTCTCTGGATCAGAACGCCTCTAAATAAGGCTGAATGATACGGCTTAAAAATAAAATCAAATAGTTTCCAATTTAATTGCTTTTTTTTTTTTTTCTAAAATAGAAATTAGAATTGACAGAAAATATTTCCTAAAAGTGTCTTGTAGGCTACAACATTTGTTTAATTATAAGAATACAGTCTTAATAATATCTTAATAATATCAGAACAAAGATGCAACTTTATATATATATATATACACATATATATATATACACACACACACACACATATATATATATATATATATATATATATATATATATATATATATATATATATGAAACGTCTTAAATGACTTAAAAAGTTGTTTTAATGAGAAAAAAGCCTGGATAAAGTTATCAGAATCTGATGTATGATGGTATATTAGGGCCATTGTAAAGAGAGAAAAAAGGAATAAATTTGTGAGAAAAACTCTGACATTTTGATGTTAATTTCTGAAATATTCTAGAAAAATGTGAGAATTTCTGAGCTCCATAAGTAAAAACTTAGTGAGAAAAAAATTCTTTAGATTAACCCCAGATATATTTTAGAAATAAATATGGATATTTTTGAGCTCCAAAAAGTTGAAAGTTGGATAGAAAAAAACCCTCCAGAATCTCAAAAATATTCTAGAAAAACAAGAAAATTGTTGAATTTCAAAAGATTTTGTTGTTTTCTTTCTCCCATGGCCCTAATACTCTCAGATCTGATGTGATTGCCTCAGTCTGTCATTTGAAGGATTGTTTCAAAGACCTACTGACAGTTTGATGCTGATGTGTTTAAATATTAAGTTATAAAACTTGTGCCACAATAGAACTTCACATGTTGATCAAAATTGCTCATGGTAATTTTGATATTTTTTGTGTTTGAGTTCTCATAAAATTACCATTTTATTCTTGTTATTAACTTTTTTTTTTAATTGTAGCTTGGCTCTAGTATTCCCACACAGAGTGGAGTTGAATTCAAAGTCTAAATAAATACAAGATGTCTGTAAAACATGGTTGTCAAGAAAGATGGCCGCCTTGTTTTGTGCTGACATCACTCTATGGAAACCAATTGGTGGGAAAAAATCCAGATTTTCCACAAATTTAATCTTCAAAAACCAAAATATTTAATTAATCGATCAAATCAACTTATCACCCAGCCTAGTATAAATTATACGATGTTTTGTCTTCTGCTTGTAGGTCACCCATTTTTCGATCGCTGTCACAGCAAAAGACTTCAACCCTGAGAAATACGCTGCTCTCAGTCGAATACTCTGCAGGTAACGATCTTTCTGAAGTTCATTTCCACCGTTCCAACGCTCGCAATTTGTTCTTATCAGTGCGGGTGGTTTGTTTTTCAGGATGTACGTCAAACACGGCAGTCCGGTGAAGATGATGGAGGCTTACATCACCGTCCTGACCAAAGGAGTCTGTCAGAATGATGAAAACGGCTCGTTTCTCATCAAGGATTATGATGTCCGAAAGGCATACCTGGCAGGTTCAATCAAAGGTAAAACTGTCCACCTGTAACGGTTTTCCTTCACATCAATTATTAAACTACCAGATCAGAATCATCATTATTGATTTAGTATTGATAAAAGTAGCAAAACTCTTTTACTGGTTTGGAAACACTCAGCTTAACACAACATCGTTGTGGTGGAAAGTAAAATAAATGTTTTCTTTTTTCAAGCCAAATCCGATTTGTGATTTTATTGTATTTCTTTTTAGCTTTCTTTTCTAAAAACAAAATTAAAAATGACAGAAAATGGTTTTTTTAAAGGGGTTTTTATTTCAGTTTTAGTTTTTGTGAGTTCTACAACAAAGCATAAGGGCCAAGCTACAATAAATTTTATTTAATTAGTACTAAATTGTTGAAGAAGTTATCACGATAAATGATAATATTGTTGTTTTGAGATCATTTTCACATAATGTAATGGTGATAATAGAATAATAATGCATAATCACTTAACCAAATATAAAGTTAAGTGTATTTTAAGGTCCAAAATTACAATAATTTACATAATAAACAAAAAATAACAAAATCAGAGAAACATTTTGCAAATCAGTTTCTTTCAATAAAAAAACTTTAACGAAAACTGCAGCTGTGTGTCTGTGGTTAAAACATGTTTGTTTTTCATTCAGTGGGTAGAAAATCCAGAAATTTTACTGAAGTAAGAGTAAAAATAGTTCAAAATAAAATCACTGAAGTAAAAGTAAAAAGTATATTGTAGTAAAAATAATAAAAAAAAGTTACTCAACTAAATGTAATTGAGTAAATGTAACCAGTTTCCACCAAACTCTGACTAAACGCCTAATGTCTCAGCATATTTGATGGATCTTGATGATTCTGATGAATTTGTTCAAATGTTTCTTATTTCTCAGTTGGTGATTATTAAGGTGTTTTATGATGTTTATGATATTTTATGATGAAGCACTCTGAACTGAACCTGAACTTGTTGTTTTTCCTTCCTCTTCTGCCTCAGATGTTGTGTCTCAGTTCGGCATGGAGACCATCATCCTGTACACCGCCCTGATGCTGAAGAAGAGGATTGTGGTCCATCATCCTCGGATCGAAGCGCTCCTGGAGTTCACCAGGTGAAACTCGGACGTTTCCTCTCGTTTTGCTGTTGGGAATGAGTCTGAGTCTCCGTCCTCTTTCTGAGCAGAGTGCTGCCGGCTCTGGCCTGGCACAGGAAGGACTGGTCCGTCCTGCATCCCTACGTTCACCTGACCGCAGCGGAGCTGGACGACCTGAAGAAATGCCCCGGTGAGGTCGCCTGCAGATCCGACCAATTAAAGGGGCGGTATCATGTAAAATTGACTTTTTTCGGCTTTACATCATGTTATTAAGTTATTCCCAGATCAAAAACAAACCTGGATTGTTGCCTTGATTCTTTTATGCAGAAATAATTTAATCTCCATGGCAACCATTGAGCTGTGCTAACCACCTGGGTGGACCTAGCTCCGCCTTTCAGGCACAGCTCCTCCCCCACTCAGCCCCTTCAGACTAGCCAGCAGCTATTAGCAAACCATTATAGGAGGTTATTCTCAGTGAAACTCTGGTAAAAAAAAAAAAAGGTTGTTTAATAAAGGAGCCATGTTGGGATGATATTCTGAAGGCGGAGTTTCAGAAAGAGCAGGCGTTTTTAAAGAGACATCGGCCTAATTTAAAAAAAATTTTTGAGTCATATTTGATATGTAGCATATCAAATATGCTACATATTTGATATGCTAATAACAGAAAATTCTGCTCCTTTCTAAGGAAACATCTGTGATCGATGTCTGAATGTTTCTGTTTTCTGCTCAGGTTACATCGCCGGGTTTGTGGATCCAGAAGTGAGCAACAGGTCGGAGCTTTTTGACGTGTTTGTGAGCCTCCCAGACAGTGTGATCACCGTGTCCCAGGGCGCCAAAGGTATGTTCACTGAAAAAAACACAAAATACAGTTGGTTTTTAATTAATAAGAATGTCAACAAAGAGGATGTTTTCTTTAGTGATTCATTAAATAATCTGTATTAACTTGGATAATGAACTAAAACCCAAATGTTCAATAGAAGAGGAATTTTATTTTTTTAATTCAAAACCATGGTGGATTTGAGAAAGTGCTGTATCCTAGTATATTAACGGAAAGTTTAGTGGAAGGAAAATGTGTAGTGGAAGAAACAAAAGATGCACAGCAAGAATCAGAACTTCCAGGTCCGACACGCTCAGCCGTATCCAGGACTTTGACTACACCAGTCCCGTTCCTTGAATTAAACCAGACTTGAACCAGAGACAGAACCGACTTCCAAAGCAGAACCAGAACTGGGCCGGTGCTCAGTGGTGCAGAGTAAAGTTATTTATAATTAACTGAAAGAAATAAAAACTGTAATTAATGAGGAATAAATACATCTAACTGGAACTATATTGTTCCAGTTTATAAACTGTTTTAGTTTATAAAACTAAAACATACTAAAACTATAGATTTAATCATTTTTGGGGTTATGTATCTATTTATTAGCGTTTCAAACTGATTTCTCCAGAGTTTTGAAACTGTTTGAAAAATGAATCTTCTGTTGAGTATTTATTACCCAAAACTTTGACCTTCTGAATTCTGAACCTAAAAATTACCAAAGTATGAAAAAACAACAACTAATAAAAACTCAACTAAAATTGAACAATATTTAATCAATGATAACTAATAATAATAAAAAGAAAAACTAGAAAATAACACGGTATATTTAGTAATTTTATTTAGACAAGAAAAAATGGTCAGAATTTGTTTTTAAAGTGCAGTTGGTGCAACTGTATAAATTAAGACTAAAAATCTATTATTTTATTGGTTTAGTTTTTCAGATGAATTGAAATAAAGGTTTTCATTGATACAGTGAATCTTATGATACAAATGTAACTCCTTCTTTTGGATTGACTGACTGAAATGCTGCGTCGCGCCTGCATGTCGCCGCAGACGCCATGGCGATGGGGAAGTTGCACAAGGACGTGGCTCAAGTCATCGTCCAGTCAGCGGAGGACGCCGAGCGATCCGACAGTCAGGTCATCAAGGTGAGAACCGACACAGAGCCGCTTCCCTCCCCGCCTCCCTTCCACTCTGAACACCAAACTTTAATCATCAGGATATTTCCATCAAGACAAAGGAAATCCTCACCAACCTGTTCGCCCTGGCCGACGCCTGCGAAGACTCCAAGCTCACGCTGGAGGTTTTGAAGCAGCATCACTTCCCCCCGGCCACCGAGAACTTCCTGTTTCACCTGGCAGCTGCAGAGCAACTCTTACGGATATAAACTGCAGCTTGTGCCGCGTAATCTCGGACACTTCCTGTCTCCTCAATGGCCTTTTTTCCCTGCTGAAGGTGAGGAAAATGAGGAAGACTCCAGGTTGTTGATAATTAACGTTTTATTAAGTTTTAAATGCTGAATGCGATTAAAACTTGAAAGGTTTTATTTCTTAATGCGTCTGTTCGATTTACAGTAAGAATCTACAGAAATCAGAGACATGAATGTCACGTTATTATGGGATTTTAATATGCAACTTCATTGAATTTATTGTTTTCTTTAAAACAATAAAAATTTTTTTTATCTACAGATGAAATTAAACAAAACTAACTTATAAGTAACTTTTCAGAAAGATATAGGAGCTTTTTTTTAAAGTAAATAATTTCTTAGTTTTGATGAAAACGTTCAAGTTCCACTGACAGATTTTTCACGTTATAAATAAAATAATTTTCATCTTTTTCTCAATCCAAGGAGTCTAAAAAAATCACTTTTATGTTGCCACAGAGTAATAATGAGCTTCGTTCAATCGTCATATCAAACCAGAAGTTTATAAGTTTTGCTCTTGTCGAGTGAAATAAACGTCGTCTGCAGTCTTTATAATCAGAAGAGCCATTTTACGCTCAGCCCAGATAAAAAAAGATTTTGGGTTGCAAATTTTAAAGGATTTTTTTGAAGAAAAAAAAGTGGCCTTGTGTTTGAAGAATCATACTTTTATTTTTATGTTTGGGTTTTAATGCAACATTTTTGCAATGACATTGGTAGATATTGATCTTTGTGGAAAATCCTACAGTTTATATATTTAAACCTAATATCTGTACATTGTGATGTTTGAAACTCTTGTTTGGGCTGATGATGCTGATTCTTAGTCTGAAAGAATTGCATATTTTCCAAACTCGTGAGAAAATGCCATGAATGCATGCATGCAGCTCAGCCTGTATGTGTAATTTTGGAAAAACAAAATGTGGATGAAAAACAAAATCCACAATTCAAACTTTATCACCAAATTGTTTGCTTTACCATCATCAAAAGAGCTGTTTAAATAATCAAAAAGTAAAGGTGAATCTTAAATTTGAAGCTCTGAGCTGATTGCTGCAGTCAGATTATCAATATATCCTTTTTTATTTTATTTTTTAAAAGGAGTCTCTGTGCTTCTGATTACATTTCCTACATTCTAGCTTCTTGTTCAAACGGAGATTGAGTGAAAATGATCCTCATGTGACGAGATGTTATTACAAAATTGAGTTAGTAAAAAGAACCACGCCTGGTTTTTCCCTCTTAATCAGTTTAACGTTCTGTTTTTTACTAGCAGGATCAGTGCTGTGGGTAAAAAGATGCACCAGAGATCAGAACCGGCTGATTTTTACCTCCATCCTCTGGTCACATACTGAAATACACCAACATTCATTTCCCGTTCAGTGAAAACTGGGAATTTCCACCATTTATCAGCCTTTAAACGCATCAGCCGACAGGCTCAAAAGTTAAGATCCAAGATGGCTGAGACTTTGAAATTATTACCAAACTTTTTCTGTTAACTTGACATTTATCGTGTAAATATCAACAAATAAATCCATTACGATAAACTGGATTAAAAAGTTTATAAACTGGATTAAAGCAATTGGTAATATGAACCCTCCTAATTCTGGAAAAGTTCTCCAAATCTAACAAATATCTGGAAAATCTCAGGTCAAAACTGACCAGAATTTGGACATTTTTACTTTTTCAACAGTACTAGTCTTGCTAATGTACTCTATGTGTAACATGCCTGCATTCATTAGCATTATTTGCAATTAACTTATATCATTCCAGTGTTATTGTGGTTATTACTGCAGTAATCAACTAAAAAAAGTGGATCTTTTAAATGCAGTGGTATAAGTGTACCATATTATTTGACTGTAACATCAGCTGATAAACACTAAATTTACAGCAAACAGGTTTGATATATTTTTCCAAAAGTAACAGCAGCCGTCAACAGGAAGAGATTAACAATTATTTATGTAACAATTATAACAATAGAGAGGTTGTTTTTCCATGCCGTTTAGTTTTTTTAAACTAAATGACATTTATTTTTTATTATTCAGTGTTATTTTATGTATATATACATGTGTTGTCATTCTGCTTTAAGCAGTTGCTTATCTGACAGCGTGACAGATTTAATTTGATTTAAAAGCAAATGTATTTTAATGATTTAATAAAATGTTTGGTATAAAAGACCTGATATAACAACTGAATAAAGTTAATATCTAAATGACTTGGTTTAATAAGTAAATTTTGAGACGTTTCCTGAGGTTTTGCTCCTCAGAGTCCTCTGTGGTAGAACAACGTTTGGCCCGACGCTCCGGCCTGCAGCTCCTCCTCCACGCTGTCCCGGTTTATCTGTGAAACGAAGCCGGAGTCAGTTTGGAAAACCTCAGAGCCGACGGGAAGCAGAAAAGGCCGAACCTCACCGTTCCCGCCGGCGAGAAGAGGCTGAAGGAGACGGGGATCATGGATCCGAGGACGAGCGCCACGCTGATGTGGCGACACGGTGCCATCAGCAGAGAGTTCCTCTGGAAAAATCTTCTCCTGCAAAAAGAAAACAGATTATATTTCTGTCCAAATGTGGTTGAAAATACTAGCCAGCCGAATATTTCCACAGGATTTAAACTAAGGCTGAAACAATTTATCTGATTAGTTAATTGAAATTTAACTAATTTAGTAATTAATTAATTAACTGGAGTATACAAACTCAAAGGCTATTTGCTAGAAAAAAACATTCAGAGCAATAATTAAGCAAAAACTGTACAAAACAAATATAAATTTTACATTTGAAATTAAAAACATTTATCTGTAAATGTGTTCTTCACAACAGTTGTACAGATAAAATAATTTTAAAAAATTACTTTTAAGCACCTTTTGGTATCCAATTATTAAGTTACTCCTGCACCATATTAATGTTTTTAGCTGCAGATTCATCCTTTGCTACAAATGATCAAACGTAAACTAAAGAAATTCTGCTATTGCATTTTAGACAATAAAATGTTTATTTTCTTATATTTGTCTATTTGCATATTTTAAATGCATCTCTAATATTGCATGAAGAAGTGATTACATAAAAAAATCTGCAAAATGTGCCAATTTTTTTCTATCAACATGTCATAATCAATAGAATAATCTATTGATTACAAGTTGCAGCCCAAATTCACACTGTAAAATTTCACAAACTATTTTTAAAGACCCAAAACAAAGAAACTGTGAGTTCTGCTTTGTCTTTACTGTACTTTTTTGATGACATTACAAAAGACACAAAAATTGAAAGATCCCAAAAAAGAGAAAAGAAATGCTGCTGTAGCTGCACAGCCCAGTTTTAACTGTAAAATAATGTGGAAAGCTTTACAGTAAAATAGAGAAACTGAACCTGAGATGATGTTCTCCCTCAGATAAACTCTATAAAGTGATTTTCAAAGAAAAACTAGTAATAATGATATAGTAATAATAAAAATCAAACTCACCTTTGCAAGAATAAAACCAGCAGGTTAGGAACGGCAGCAGTCGTCCCAAACAGCACCGCTCTCGACAGCGCAGTTTCCCACACGGCCTAATTAAAACAAACTTTTAATTCTGAAACTGTTACATTAAAATGTTTTTCTCCATTTATTTTGCTGCTTTTTTTACTTTTGACGCTGCAGCTTTGGAGATGCCAGCAGGGTTTCCGTTACAATCGAACACTTGGATCCCCGTTTCTGTTTCCTGCGTTCTGACAGTGAGAACGTTGAAGAACGCCAGAGCAGCTGAGGGAGGTGAAGGAAAAGATCATGAATCCACAGCAGGGAAGAGTCAGGAACACAGAAAAACAAACAAAAGATCAAAAACGTGGCCACACAAGATTCACAATACTTTGACCTTTTTGAATTCTGCATCTAAAAATTAAAGTATGAAAAAATAAAACTACTACTGTAACTAATAACTAGCAAACAAACACACTCTATAAAAACTAACTGAATTTAGACAAACAAAGAGTCACTGAAATAAAACTGAAACTACAATAAAACTATTCTAATTCTGGTTAAAACGAAAAACAATTTGCACTTGTGAAAAACATGCAGAAAACTTTTTACATGTGAGATTCTCCCTTCTTGTTTGTTCTTCATGTTACTTCACATTATTATTAATTTATTATTGTAACTTCTCATATTTACTCCTTAATTTTTAAAATGTGACGTCTCATGCGAGATGCAATTCTAGACATAACAAGTTCAGATGTTTTTATGCGACTGAAGCCGAATTTGAGGACAGCAGCTTCACCTGACAGCGGAATGGGGAGAATGGACCTGCAGAACGTCTGCAACAAAGAGCTTCTTATGTGGAGTTTGTCGATAAAAATCTGAGGAAGAGCCTAAAATAAACACAGAACATCCAATCAGCAACTCCTCAAACTGCTTAGCTTTCGGTGACAAACTCTGCAGTGAAAAGCCGCACACACCCCAGCACACGTCGTGTAGGAAACGGTTCCCGCGATGAGCAGAAGCTGCTTTAGTGACGTCTTCTTCTCCTGGAGACAAAGAGACGGTGCAACTGAAAAGCCTGCTACTTTTGCTACTTTTGAGTTGTTGTCGGGTTTTACACACTTTACCTTCTCTGTTGAAGAGTTTCTGTGCACGTAGCTGAACCCGGCGTTGTAACTCTGCAGCAAGAACTGAACAGCAAAATGAATGACTTCAGTTTGTCAGCATCAACAAACTCAACAAATGCGAGGCGACGCGCATCATTACCTGCCAGCACAGCGCCACTTTGACTCCGCTGTGAGGCAAGAGACTCGCAACGACCTGGAAACAGGAAGAGGTCGCTCTTTAACAGCTGAGGAAATTAATATAGGCTTCTTTAGGTTTATTTTAATGTGAAGAGAAAGAATATTGACGAAAAAAACAAGCATGTTGCATGTATATACAGCACAAAACTATATGTAAAATGTATAGTAATAAATTAATTGTATAGATATAATTTAAAAAGTACAAATTGTGACATGAGTAAAAATTAGATGTGTAAATATGTATAACGTTGGACATATTTGGATGAGATTTGGGTAGGATTAATAAGCCTTTTTGAACTGGACATGAAATTTAGGTATTTTTATGTTTGATTATTAAGATAAATTTTTTGTTTCCTTTTTAATTATTTAATGTTTTTCTCTGACATCTTACTTGTTCAAATTAAATAAAGATTTAATTTCATAATTCTAATAATATTGATACCAAGTCTATATCACTATTTTATTGATACTTTAGTTTCATATTCTCTCTTGAAATTTTATTTTTGTATTGTAGTTCCTCCACTCTACTGTTAAAATTTATTTTGTTTTAATTTGCCTTCAAAATTATGTATTTTTTTCACTTTTATTTAGAAAACAACCCACAAATGTTTTTATTTTTCTACTATTCACAAAGCACTTTGTGAACACTCTATGCTAGGTTTAAACAAAAAATAATTCGAAGAAAAAACACAAAAACACCTAAAAGTCGTAAGTTTTATGTTATATTAACCAGAAACAATAAGTAACAGGGGTACAGGTGTTTTATTTGGTATCAGCAGTTCGAACTTTATCGGTCTTTTCAAACAAAAAATGTTATAAAATGATTATTTCACTCACTAAGATGTAAATCTGTTTTTAATGTTTTCTAACAAAGGAATATCATGGACTGTTACTGTGCTGGCAAACAGACTTCTGGTAATAAACACACTTACCAAAGGTCCTGATATTGGTAGATATGCTGGAAAGAATGAGAAAAATAAAAGTCACAATTTTTTCAAACTGTACAGGAAACAAAATGTGTTTCAGAAATTTACTTCATGTAACTAAGTGGAGGTGTGAGGGTGGAGCAGTGAGACAGTGGTGAGGTGTACGGCAGAGAGGGGAGTGACTGGGTTTAAAATATAAATACTGCAGTACATTAACTCTTTCATTGCAGATTAATTTATTGAAACATCTCCACTTTGTATGCCAGTTTAATTCTGGAACTGTTCCTAGTTCACACTTGATCAAAATGTTTTTCGTTGTGTTTAGTTTTTGTTGGACAATTGTTCCCTCTGGAATGTTGAGTAACCGTGGCAACGAGATATTGTTTTTCCAACAAAGAGAGGCTGATTAACATCTTGAAAGCATATTATCCTTCCTTGACTAAGTTAGGATAAGTCTATGGGGCATCACGAACATGTTTATTAACTTTTTTTTAACTTAAGCATTCTTAAATAATGAGATTTTAGCTGTTTTAGGGTCCATTGTCACTTTAAATCCAAATAAGCCGCTGCTGGCCACGCCCTCCCCAACTCAACATTTACACTCACACGTGAAAATGGCTGCAAACAGATGCGCAATTATGCATTCATACATCTTTGAAAAGCAGAAGTGGAGCCTCCTGCACAACCAACAAGAATGCAGAAAGCAGTTTCTGGATGATAAGTCAACACAACAGCCATTGTGCAGCGCATACAGCGGTAAAACCACTCACTTCCCTAACCCTTACACCACTAAAACATTATTTTTTGTCCTTTAAAATTTTTACTGTAATCAAATATAACATCAGTTGGCATTAAATTGTTACAGCATGCCTGAGAAACTGAGAGGTGAATTTTGAATGTTTTGAGACAAAAATGCAAATTTTCATTTTATACCTGGAGGGCGGAAAAGAAGTGGAAGAACAGCACCAGTACCAGGGTGGGAAGAAGACTGTAAACACAAGATATAATAAATATCATATGCAAAAAATCACTTTCATAAAAGTTGAGATTTGTATTAGAGAAAATATTATTAAACTTACAAGTGAGAGGTTCACTGACACTTCATCCTGTCAGAAATGCAGATACTAAAGTTTTTATTTGTTTTTAACCACTTTATGTACTAAAAACACTAAAACGCACTCTGACCTTTTCATCCAGCTTCTCTGTACTTCCAATAAGAAAATGGGCTTTCAGTATTTCAGCCTGAGGAGAGCAGAGAGAGCAGATTATTATGACCAGGCCAACATCAGAGCAGAACTCCACAGTTACTGTGAAATCTCACATCAGAGGAGAGCAGCAGGGATGGATCCAGGAGGCAAACCCAAGTCCTCAACCTACTGAGAAAAGACTAAAAAATAAAACAGGTTCAGTGTAACAATGATGAATGATCTGCGTGTTTAATCACTGCGGTGTAAAGTTACCTGGCCTCGGTTTTTCCACTGCAACAGATTAGCATCCATCACTAATAAAAAATACAAGTTTACAGGAATTAAAGTAAAACAAGCCACTGAAAACTAATCCTATAAGGGTGCCTTTCTCATGCTTCTGAGGTCAAGATGTTTAAAATGAGACTTCCGTTTTAGTCACGTGATCAGCGTTCAAGATGCATTCAAAAAATAGAAAATAACAGAGATATGAAATGTTTTACTTTTAAATCACACACTCCAGTTCAGTACATCACTCAGTAGTTAGGTAATAATGCGAAACTGATATAATTTAAATAAATCTGGAAAAATGTTACATATATTAGATAAATTAAGACGTTACAACATTTCAATTATTTATGAGATATATAATAAAACCAGAAAATAATAATTCATCAATATTTGTTTCTTGCATAGTCCTGTTTGGCAGTAAATCACAAATTAATTTAATATCCATCATAGTCAGTGTTAACAATATGATTAGTCCTGATTTCAATATAAATCAACATAAACGCCCCTCTCAATATGGCGTCGGCGTTGACGTACGACGTTCTGAAGAGCACCTGAAGGCAACATGACCTTTTTTTATTCTTCTGGAAATACTTATTTTGTGTTAAATCCTTTACTGCAATATAATTTTTTCAAAATGTAACAAAATATATCTGTTTATTTTATTTTATTTATTTTAATGACTGATTCGTGTCCCGCACGTGGCTCAAACCGCCTCCTGTTGTGTCATAATCCAACATGGCGGCCACCGTTGTCAGACAGCTCAGGACCTCTGTGAGTAAAACTCTTAATTTCTGTCAGCTTACCTCGGTTTGCAGCTCAGGAAGCAGGAATAAACTCACGACAGGAAAAGTTTTTCATTAATTTGTTCAGAAACGCCTTAATGCGCTGCGTGTATGTCCTAATTTGACACCGTGTTTCCAACCTCTGGTTCGCGGGCAGCTCCAGGCGAACATAAAAAAACAATTCTTGTTCAATTTTTTTGAACAAGAATGAACAAATAATGAACAAATAATTTGTTAATTATTTTAAATGTGCGCTATAATTATGTATTTTGGCTAAACTTTTTGTGACTTCATTTGAGCAGCAACTGAAATAGTTTTAAAAACGAAGCCAAGAAAAAGATGAAGGTTAAAATAAGGTCAAAAACACTGGAGTTATTTATATTACTTTGGCACAGGTTTTCCATTTGTTAAAATATCACAACAAAGTCAATAGAATGAAGACAATTTGTCCTTCAATTTACATTGAAACTCATGAAAATGTGTTAATTAAATCACAAAAAATCATAGTTGTGGTTTCTTTATTTGTATACGTTGTTATTAAAATGTCAAATGCTATTAATTGATTTATAATTAAGTTAAGAAGTAAAAGAAGAAGAAGGAAGTAAATAGTTGGCAGCATAAATCCTTTGTAATCCGACTTACTTTTTTTCTTGTAAGAAAAAATGCATCCAATGCATCCAAACTAAGAACCTTTTTTGTTCCAGTTCTTCAGTAATTTATATTTTCAATTATTTCTTATTTTCTTGTAGGTTCGGGTTGCAGCTGAAGGGCTGAAAGTTGCAGCTGCTGGCCAGCTTGGAGTTGGCGGTGCTGCCAGGGTCCTTTCTGCTCCTGTTGCCCAGAAATCCTTTTTCTCCACCGGTAGGTATCGCATCACTAACAATGTCCAACAGTCAATATTATTCTTTCTACTGCTGATGATTATTAACCAGATTAATTGTTTTAGTCCTACAGATGAGATTAAACCAGTACTGTTTGTTTAAACCAAACACAGCTCTGTTAGGCACGGTGGTGGCAGGGTGATGATTTGGGATAGTTTTGCAACAGTTTTTCTTATTTTAGCTTTTAAAGCAACCAAAAGCAGGAACTTCCAGCCAAATTGTGCTCTTTATTTCTCAACTGGTATCAAACCACAGATTAAATTGTATTTTTCTTCCTGTTAAAGTTTATTTTTCAGTTTTCTAAAACCAAAACATAAATTAGCAAAAACCTGACAGAACTGTGCATCTGCTGAATTCTTGCTAAAATAAATCTATAGCAAGATTTTACTAACTGTGTAAGATTTATTTTTCTCTGCTTCAAAAAGATTTATTAAATTAAAACTTTTAGTGTTGGGGGAAAATTTTCTCTTTTCATATCAAATAGTTGCTGATTTCTGGTTTACAGATCACAGAGAGAGCTGTTGGCCGAATCTCCAGATAACAGAGTAAGAATCGTTTGACGTTTTGTTTATCAGGCTCCTGCAGATGGGCGGCCGCCGTCACTCAGCCGGCGCCCGGCTTTAAGGCCACAGCTGTCCACAACGGGGAGTTCAAGGACCTGAGTCTAGCTGACTTCAAGGGAAAATACCTCGTCCTTTTCTTCTACCCTCTGGACTTGTGAGTATTTGTGAAAAAAGCCCAGCTGGGTTTTCAAATGTGAAGATGAAGAAATGGAGAGAACTAAAACAATTTACTATAATTGGCATTGGGTTGAAAAGATTAATCGTGATTAATTGATAAAATCAATTTATCGTCCAGGTCTAGTTGAGCTCCAAAAGGATGTGAGCTGTTAATTAACAGAGTCAAATTTTTAAAATCATATTTGATATTTACAGCCTTTTTATAACAACTTAAATTAACATAGTTACTTGATTGTGCTATAAAATTATACTATGTGCCTGGAAAACATAAATTGTACCTTTAATTTGTATGACACTGAATGAGGAATGACTTCTTGCTTAAAATTTCTAGTTTTTTTGGAGTAGTTTGTTTGCTCCATCAGAGCAAAATCTGGAAAACTTTGAGCTGCTCTTGTATTTATTTGTTGCACATATACAACAAGCTATCATCTTTATGTAGTTAGCTGAGTTAGCTTAGCACATAAAACCTGCAAAACTCAAAATATATACACATTCGCTTTTTATTGGATTGTTCAATCAGATATAATAATAATAATATAATAAAGAAAGATTAAAGTTTTTCCTGTTAGCATCATGTTAAACTGAGCTAAGCTATGCTAAAATAAGCTAAGCTAACTTTCAGCCAGTTGTTAGCTTAAACAAAATGTTGTTGTATTTTATATGGCATTTTGTAACAACTTAAGTTAACATAGTTTCCTAATCGTACTTCCCCTTTAATTCCTGCGTTTTGGCTGTTTTCAGTACGTTCGTGTGTCCGACGGAGATCATTTCGTTCAGCGACAAGGCCAAGGAGTTTCACGACGTCAACTGTGAGGTGGTGGGCGTGTCTGTGGATTCTCACTTCACCCACCTGGCCTGGATCAACACGCCACGAAAGGTGCAAATGACTGAGAATACGCAGAGGCTGTAGCGCGTATGTAGATGAATATGTGTGTTAGCGGCTTTTATTGACGTTCCAGGCTGGAGGTTTAGGAAACATCCACATCCCTCTGCTGTCGGACCTCAACAAGCAGATCTCCAGAGACTACGGGGTTCTGCTGGACGGCCCGGGAATCGCACTGAGGTGAGCTCAGGAGTTATACCTGTAAACATCTTTAACTTATTTTGTTATTAGTCTTTTGTTATTAATTTAATGGTGTAAATAAAAATCCAGATTTTACAAAAATTACATCTTCAAAAACAGCAAATTTGAGGTTAAATTATTGAAAATGGGCCTGATATCAATGAGGGCCCTCTGGAAGAAACTGCCGCAGTAGCACCGACTTGAACGTTAAAGTCTAAACAGTTCATGTCCAGCATGTGTGGGGTCTGCAGAGTTGCTGTGTTGGTCTAAAATACATTGAAATATGTGGCAAGTACCTCTCTTGCCCATAGAAACATCAGATAATCTTCTATTACATTGTTTTAGGGGGTTATTCATCATCGATCCAAACGGTGTGGTGAAGCACATGAGCGTCAACGACCTGCCAGTGGGTCGGAGCGTAGAGGAAACGCTTCGCCTGGTGAAGGCCTTCCAGTTTGTCGAGACGCACGGAGAGGTTTGTCCAGCCAGCTGGACGCCGAAGTCGCCCACAGTGAGTACCTCTGTGAAAACTGCAGAGCCCTACAGCACCTAGACATCCCTGATGCTGTCAGTAGGAGGAGTATGGCAGGCCGTTTTAACATAAAATCAGTTTCACCACCCTTACAAACCAGATATTTTAAATTGGCTTATGAGTAGACGTATTAGAAAATTAAGATATCTCTAAGGATGCTTCACAACATCACAGGTAGATAAACAATAAAACATTAAATAAAATTTAATTTAATTAAAAGTAATAAAAAATGATAAATTTGGCAGTAAAATATAAAAAATATGAATAGAAACAAGACATTCTTAATTTTAGATGCATCAATTTCCCCAAAACTCAAATTAATTACTTATTTCCCCTTTTTTTTCTAATCAAAATTCCTGTAAGATATCTCCAAATTAATTAGATATCTAAAACTAGATTGCTTTATGATTTGAAATATGTTGATTTATCATTCCATCTAGTCAAAATATCATAGATTTATGAAGCAGTTTGAAATTTCAATAAAATTATATGTTTTTTGAAGATGCACCATTTTCAGTTGGGAAATGGGTCGGCAGCGACTCTCTTAGCTTTTCAATGCATTTTGTTCGTCGGAAGTAAATAAGAAGGAAATGTTTTGCAGACTTCTAAAGCAGTCTTCAAATTCTACATTGTGGCTTTTTCTGACAATTTTGTGCAGAAAACCCAAACTTGGACAGATCAGTAACAACACAGGGGCTCACGCACAATTCTTAATTCAGATTTCTAAAATTGTAATTTTGATTAGTCACATTTAGATTCATGTTATCTTATGTTGTAATTATGGAAATGACAAATCCGGTAATTTGAGTCATAATTATTATTCTTACTAGTCAGAATGTTAATGTGGAGATCTTAAATTCAGATTCCTGAAAGTCAAAATGTTTTTTTTTAGATATCTAGAATGTCATTTTACTAGTAGGCAGACAAAAGTGATTTTATGTTAAAATGGCCTGCCATCAATTGAAAACCTATAAAGTAGTTTCTTTTCCTCTTTTGGATTAGATTAGCTTTGAGTCAAGGTCAGAGGTCAATCAGCCCGTCTGCTTCATGTTTGGATGGAGACCTGAACAACCTAAAAGCTGTTTGACTAATCTCATTACTTAACCTGAGCAAAGGTTACAGATCTGCTTGGCTACAGTGTGACCTTCATGTTGACCTTCTGCTGGAAGGAGCTAAAAGTTAAATTAGGAGTCCTGCTGAATTATTTTTTTCTTTTTTGCAATCAAAATCACTGATTTGTGTGGGGTTACTTTACAAATATATTCTCGAAATTTTGAAGTATTTGTTCCCGGTGAACAGCTTCCAAATTCCATATATAGAAGAAAAAAAGACAAGCAGATTTTATTCCTTCAGGAACTTAAATGGCTCAAATTATACAATTTTCACAGAAGATAACTTTTATCAAGTAAGGCAACAGTGTTCTGGAAGAAACACTGCCACCTGCTGGTGGGAGCTTATGGCCACCGTTATAAAATAACAGGAAAAAAATTAGCAGTCAGAGAAAAAAAATGTAAAAAAAATGACACTCAATATTTTTGACTATTTGTGTAAAATTCAATTACGCTTCAGTGTTTAAAAAAAGCAGCTATTTATATGTGAATTTCTGGGATCCAGAACTGAATTAGGTTTCTGCACATTGCATATCTATACAGACATGTCATAATAATTAGGAAATGAAAATTCATCCATATTTCTGCTCTTGTACTATAGAAAGTTCATAACACATTTTAAGAGTTTTGATCTCTTTAATTATGGTTTCCATGGAAACCTGAATGTCATGTGATCAAATCCAAATCAGATTTTCTCATGTTGTAGCAAAGCAGAAAAATCTTCTTGTTGGCAAATTTTCAAAATAATTGGCACATCAAACATAAAACACCTTTTCTGGTTATTTTTTATAGTAAAATTCTTGTTATCATTTATAATGAGCTGCAGTGTTGCCTTGCAACAAGAAGGTCCTGGGTTTGAATCCCCAGCTGGATTTTGTTTCTACTCGTATTAAATGTTCAGTGAGAGCAGCATAATGTTGTCTAATTCTCATTCCTTTTCAGATCAAACCAACCCCTGAAGGATCCAAGGAGTACTTTGAGAAAATCAACTAACCGTTGGGTGAAAATTACAGAAAATATTAAAAATCTTCTTAGTTTACTGATAAATCTGTTCAACAAAATCCCGGCTTTGATTCGTCTGGATCAGTTTGTGTTTCTGTTTATTAACTCGCATCTCTACTGTATGAAGGTAATAAAAATCACGCTGAGTAACCCCTGTACATAAACATGTTTATTTTCTTTTTACAGCAAGTTAATATGCAGGTTCAAAATGTCTGACATTGGTACACAACATGAAGTGCCAAAAATCAACCGAAGTGGGAGAGAACTGGAAATTAGAAAAAAAGGCATTTGCCACTTCTCATACAAGTAGGGTACATACTGTATTTACACAAAATAGGGAGAACACTCTGCAGCACAGTGTGGTGATGAAAACATCTAGTTTTAGGTGTACATAAACTTTACTTTGTACAGCAGCAGAAACGAAGCACCGCCTCGTTCCTGCAGATAAACAATGTTTTTCTTTTTACCGAAGCTTCGCTTACCGAAAGACGTGGGCCCTCTTTAAAGCTTTGAAATCCAAAAAAAAAAACGTCCCCCAAATGAAGAAAAGTGGGTCAAAATGTGACTTTAAGAGTTTGAAACAGAAAAAAATGGAGGCAAAATTTGATGAAGATGGTTAATGTGGAAAAAACTTCATGCAGTTTCAGGCAAGCTGTAACAGCGCCCACCCCAAGCACCGAACTAAGAGAAAAACAAATCAATGCAACTAAAGGATTCATTAAAAAGAAAAAAAAAAAGACCCTGTAGTAAACTGTACAACGAAAATACATTTGGGATCTACATCTAAAGGTACATTATTAAGGTTATATACACGCCACCCCATCCATATATTATCTTTACATGTAGACTTCATTCAACCCAAACATTTAGAAAACAAGACTAACTTGGAGATGGGATCACATCAAATGGCCATTAAAAAAACAAACAGAAAAAATCAGTTCTTCCTGCACCTCAGCTGCTGATCCGTTTCTGTCCAGTGCAGAAACCTGACAGCAGGGCCAGAACCTCACCGATTGGATGGACTGCTTCTGGAGAATTAAGCCGCCAAACGGAGGTTTTTGTCGTTTTCAGTGAAAGCAAAAGAACAAACTACGGTACGGCGGAGATACGACAACACTTCGAGTGACTTCCAGGTGTACAAAATGGAAACGAACCCGGCTCCCGAATAATCCCGACGCAACAGAACCAAGGCTTTCCGAACGCTCCGGCCTCTTCACTGAAGAGAGCTACGCTACTCCGTCAACGTGTCGTCTCGTTTGGGACTGGCTCGGGGGAAAAAGAGAAAAAATTCGGCTTTAAACATTCAACCCTCCCAACCGTTTCCTAAAGCAACTGATTAAAAAATAAAAACCTTGAGTTTTTCATCTCCTCCACAGATTTCTTAAAGTCACGATGTTGAAATTTATTCAGAAAAAACAAAACAAAAACAAAACAATGTTGAACAAAGTGAGATTCTCACAATCTCTCTGCAAGAGGGAAAGGAATAAATGACTTGTGCCTGCCGTCTTCCAGAACACGAAGGTGGATCAGTCAAATCCCCGTGTTGCTGCTACGCTGCTTAGTCGATTTTCACGTTTGTGTAGATCTTCCTCACAAAGGCACTTGTTCCCATGTAGCCGACGGCGCCTGGAAACAGATTGAATGAAGCGGATCAGTTCTGCAGAGAAGGTCTAGTAAAAGTCTGAGCAACAGTTGGACCCGGGGAGCCCAGAAGGCAAAAAGGAAAAAAATAAAAACCTGATCAACTTCAAACACTTTTTAAAACGGGGTTGTGTGGAGTACGTCTGAGTAGGCATTAGGCGGAGATATTTAAAAAGTTTGAGATCCAAAATCAAACCTGTCACACCATTAAAGAGCAGAAGAAGAATTTGTTCTGAATGTATGGAGTGCAGACTAAAACAGTGCTGACCCTCTCCCACCTGTTGCTGCATACTGCTGGTCAGCTGGCTTAAAGCAGGCTTCTTGAGTTTTTCACGAGAAATATTTACCATTTCAAAAACAGTGATGCAGTAACTAAGGCTGAAACAATCTGATTAATTGCGATGAATCGATTATTGAAATAATCAACTAATTTAGTCATAAATTGCTAGCCAGAGTGCACCAACTGAAAATAGTTTTGAAAAATATAAAAAATACAATCAGAGCAATAATTAGGGTAAAACTGCACAAAAATACACACATTTTGCATTTAAGGTGAAAACAAAAAATCAGTGTGTAAAAATGCTTTTTTTTTTTACCAAAACTTCTCATGTTGCAGTTTTAGCCTCAACTGGTTCAAATTGTGTAAAAAAATCAGGTGAGCACCTTTTGCTATCTAATTATTAGTTGGATAAACACAAAAATAACCAGAATTACAAAATGGAATGAGGTTTTTGCATCTTTTAATATATTTCTACTATAAAATCAGTGGAATGTATCACTTTTTATCTGGTTAATCATCAGAAAAATAGATTTCTAGAATAACTGTTAGTTGCAGTCCTGGTGGTAATTTATCACTTAAACATTTAACAAGAAAGCAGAGAAAGTCCTAATTGGAAGCTGCATGTTCTCAACTTTAAATCAGAGTAGCCATGTTACTTCAGTTTGTGACATTTTGGTGTTTAAATCAGAGAAGAAGAGCAGAAACTCACCACACATGATTCCCAGAGCAGTGCTGAACACGGCCATGTAGCCAAAGTAGAAGGATGTTTGAAATAACCCGTACATCCTGAAATACACCGGAAAAGGTTTTAGAATCCACTACATATCTTTGAATTTTATTTGAATTTTCTATCAATTATTGTAACTACAGCCATCACTCACTTAGTTTTGAAGAAATAGTAGTAAAAGGAGTACATGTAAACATAAACCGCAGTAGATGCAGCAGACAGGAAGCTCGTCCACTGCCTGGGAAAACATCAAACATTACATTTACTTGAGTTACTCTTTGTAAATATTGTACTGTTAGGAATATTTAACACACACCTGCAGTTTTTATTAAAGTTTCATAAGTATTTTATTGAAAATAAATGATTCGGAAACATTTTTTCTTTGGCCTGATTTTGTTACTTATATGAATTATTGTCATTTTGGTCCTTAAAATACCAAAGTTTTCACTTGACTTTATATTTTGGTCCATCTTATGATGTAATAGTTGAGTAAAATTTCTGGATTCTCTGTACAATCTTGGTTACTCTGCCACCTCTGTAGCATAAACACATAAAGGAAAGAATAAAACCCTGATGTGTGTTTAAAGAAACCCCCAAAACGCTCACCATCTGTAGTCCTCGGCGTTGAGCAGGAAGTATGTGCACACGATGGTGACGCACACCGTGACGATGCAGAGGATCACCAGGACCAGCATCATGAAGCCGTACACGTAGTAGATTTTGTAGGCCCAAAAGGAGGTGAAGATGAAGTACCTGACAGGAGAGGAGAGAGCATGTCGTTGCAGCGCGTTGTCTAACGGAGAACCGGATTATTTCCTCAGGAAACACTTACATTTCTATGAAGATGGAGCCAAAGGGCAGGATTCCCCCGAGGCACACGATGACAGCCGGCTCCATGAACCTGAGGCAGGACGCGGTTCAACACAATCAGAGCGTTTATATTTCCCTTCAGGGAGACTAAACATGTTTTATCACTTAAAGAAAGATAAGTCAGACTTTTTTTTTCCTTCTATTTTACAGCTGATGTTTCCATGAAAAGCAGCAGTTTGTCCTCAGAGTTGGCAGGTCAGACTTACAGAACAGAAATAACTTCAGCTGTTTCAGCAGCAAAGACACAGGTTCAAACAAAAGGTAAAATATAACAGCAAAAATAAGAATACAAGACTACAAGTGAGGGCAGATTTACAGCATAAGAAAAGAATCCTGTGCATACTTAAAATACTCAAATGTGCAGTTTCTGCTGGCTAGTCTGAAGGAGCTGAGTGGGGCTGCTCACTCCCCACGCTGAGTGGGGACGGTCAGTAGGTGGTCAGTTAGGTGGACGGTCAGTAGCTTGGAAACTGCAGCTCACAGGAGGAGCTGCACCAACCAGGCGTCTTGCCATGGAGACTAAAGGATTTCTCAAACATTCATTAATGAGTTAAGGCAACAATCCAGGTTTTATTTGGATGCGGGAATATTATAACCTGATACAAAGCTGAAAAAAGTTGATTTGATATGATACCGTCCCTTTAAATAAATGTACAAGATGTGTGTTTAAAATAATAATAAAAATTGTGCAAACAATAGCAGGGATTTGTTGGTTATAAAGTCTACGACTGAAACAATAATTATTTAAATAATTGTCAACTAATTTAATAATCAATCAATTGTTAACTTGTGCAGATTCCAGACTAAAAAAAGACCATATGATAGAGATAAAACATTCAGAGCATTAATTAGGTCAAAATTGAACAAAAATCTTTTCATTTCGCAAATGAGAAACTATTTAAAAACCTTTTTCTTTTCTCAAGTGGACGTTCAATAATAAGGAGTTATTTTCTTAAAACAAGCTTCTATATTTTGCTGAAAAGTTACTTGTAAGTTAGTTTTGTTTTATTTCATGTGAGATAAGATATTTACACTAAAATCTAGACAGAAATACTTGGTAAGATTTTGTGTTTTTGCAAGACAATTACTCCATCTGTACATTTAATTTGCTGTAATGTATGTGATGCTGTGCCTCCGTTCTCTACTCTACAATCATCCACCCACCATTTCTTCTCGGGGATCGGCCGCGGCACGGCGTTCACTCTGCAGGGGAAGTTGGGCTGACCAGACAGGTTTCTCCCCAAAATGGTTCCCACGAGATTCAGAGGCAGAATGACAAAGAAGCAAATGCAACAGACGGCCACCTGGAGCGGAAAGAGAAAATATATTTATGTTTACATTTGCTGTGCTGTGTCATTTCATCCCACTGTGGTTGTTGCAAAGAGAAATCAGCACAGATGATCAGCAGATGGACTGATTAGTCCATCGGTTAGTTTATTTTTCCCCATTTATCTCGAATAAAAGGAAAGGCTTCTTCGTGAAACCAGATGGGAGATAAAACCACATAGACTAAACGGAGTAAACTGAGTGTGAATCGTTTCTGGTGATTTCATGCTCAGCTGCACAAGAGCATAAATACATAAATATATGAAGAATGAAGAGTTTCAGACATTTTGGCAAGTAAAGAATGTTTAAAATGTAACCAAGACTTGTCCTTTTGTAGCTCAAAAGTTTAGTTAAGTGGATAAAAAACTCGTATTTAATAGTAAAAGTACCTGCAGAAATTGTTAAAAGAAAAACATGATCTATTCTGTATCTTGAGAACAGGATTTGGGTCACTGTTGAACCAAGTTTAATTATGTTAATGTAAAACAGATTTGGGTGCTTTAAAGTCTGTTTCTGAGTAAAAAATAAAAGTCACTGGATAGATGTTGTTATTTAAACCAAATGTGTTGTGTTAAACCCAACATTTTGCACTGGAAGAAGATTTTAATTCATTGTTAATAATTCTGCCTGTATTTAAAAAGTCTCATTCCATTGAAATGGAGTCAGTGGCTGAAAAACAACAACCATCCAGCCACATATTGGTCAGAGATGTGAGATTTTGTAAGTAGTGCTTAAAGTACAACAATTGTGTTAGATTTCATTCAGTGGTATCAGAGTAAAGGGGGCTAAAGACACATTTTTATGTTGAATTTATGAGGTTTCATACACTTTCTTTTGTTCTAATACACAAACTTCCACTAAAGTACATTCAGGTTTATGGTTTAATGTGAAACAGAGGGTGTGAATGCTGACTCTGCTTATTTACTGGTTACTGAGCAGCAATTCAGGCCTTCAAGCAGCTGTTTCTAGTTAAGAACATAGTTGTTGGTGAATTGATAAAGTCAGGAAACGTTGTGTGAAATGCATTTAATTCAGTTGAACTCTTTAGTTTCATTACTTCTGCTGTTCACCACCACCAAACGTTTTATTCTCACCGGTCAAATCGGGTCGCAGCAGATTGCCGACACCCCAAGCTGTTGACTCAGATTCCTTTTGTGTGTTGCAATGTGAAGCAACGACTCACCATGGTCCCAAAGGGGATGGCTCTGGAGGCGTGGTAGTAGATGGCGATGAAGTTGATGAAAAAGGCCGTCCCGCACACCATGGCTGGGATCATGAAGGCCCCGATGAACATCTGCTTGATCCATCGCCTGCCTGAAATAACAGATTCACACCATTTTAAAGGGGTTTTCTTTTTAATGAGATATGATTTGGATGCTTTATTACCTCCTTGTTTTGCATACAAACTTCCACCGAAGTAGCCATTGACAGGAGAGGTTGCAGCGTAAACAAAAATGGCTGTGCTCAGCATGGAGCCTCTCCTGCAGAAAACACAGAAGGGTTGAGTTCAGACCAGTGGACAGTTTCCCCTAAAGATGTCTCAGTTTTATTCCACATAAAATGTATTTGATTTTTAAATTTTTTTTTCTGTGAGCACCCTTTAAATCCTGACGTCCCACATGACATTTCTAACATCTAAAGCACCAACGATGTTTATTGGCACCCCAAGTAAAGATGGTTGAAAAGCCTGAAACTGCTCTCATTTAATTATTTAACCTGTCAAAAACATACAATGCTGAACAATTTGATGAAAGCAGAAACTAATACAGAAATAAATATAAAACATTTAAATTACTTTTGATGGCAAGAACACGAAGTTGTGTGAAATAAGCTTATTACACATTGAGCATTATGTTTTTCTAAGACGTCTCCAAATTTCAATTCTAATTGAGTTTGTAGACAAACTCATAAAAGAAAACAAAAAAACATAATCAAGCCTTGTTGAGTTTGCTTAGCAAATTATTTTTATACTTTTTTTTCTAATTTAAAGAGTGAAAAAGTTTTAACTCCTTGCAGCAAATATTTCACACAGGAATCCCTCTAACTTAATATTTGTCCCAGCCTTAAGTTTGTTAAACAAACCCTTCATTCATTCAATTTAAGTCTTTAATTTCGAACTACATCCGAAATTAATTCCTCAATACGCACTTGAGGAATTTTGAACTATCATAAGAAATCTGTTTTCTTTTTTTTTTTTTTTTTTTTAAGTAATTGAAGTTTTGTTGATCATAATTGATTTGTTAAGCAACAAAAAAAGGGTACAACATCCAAGGAGGTGAAATATTTTAAAGACACTAATTTGTTTTTAGCTAAGGACCTAAAACATAAACAAAGCCTGAGAGAAAATACAGTAAAGTGGTCAAACGTAGAAAAATAACCTACACAAGGTCAAGAGTTGACTTGTAAATAGCAACACATTCTGTCAAATTTCAAAACTATGTTTCTGGGTTGCAAAAGCCATAAAATGAAATTGATAATGGATACTTCTGGGACAAAACTGCAGCGGCTGGAAAAAAAACACAATTACAAAAGAAGATAGTATAGACAGAGCAAATAGGTTGATTATGGTGGTTAAACATAAAAATAAACTGCAGCAAATCGTTTTCCAAATGGCTCAGAAAGTCCTCTTAGCTATAATGTACAATAAATAATGCAAGTTGTGAAGCACAGAATTAGACTGAATAGATCTTCCCCAATGGAGCTTCATCACCGATACCCGATCTAGAATTTTTCTCAATTTTGGAAATAGTGCATCTCTAGTATTTATTTAATTTACCATAAAAAATGGAAATAAAAAGTAAAAACAACACAATGTTCAGAGTTCAGTTACTCACTCTGTGTATAGATCCTCTACCATCGCAACTATGATGACGATGAAGGAAACGGAGAAGATCTGGCAGCCGGAGCCGATGAGCGAGGAGAAGATGAGCGGATGGCTGGACGGCCTGAACACGTCGCCATGCACCTGCTTCCAGCCGTACTCATCCCCCAGATCCCTGTCCTGTCGACACACAGCGACAGGAAGCAGATCGGAGCAGCATCAGCGACGAAGAGGAGTTTAAAACCAGCATGATGAAACCAAAGTTCCCGCAGGTCGCTCACCATGTCGTCCATTTCTTCTTCTTTGCTGTATCTGGCGTAATCCTTCCTCAGGGTTCTCATTAGGATCATGGACACCAGGCCCACCAGGAATATGACCATCATGAAGGAGTTAAAGATGGAGAACCAGTGAATCTAAAGGCAGGAAAAAAGGGTTAAATGAATATAATGACAGTTCATTTTATCTCCAGACACCCAGTAACACTTTACAAAAATCAAAAAACTATACAACACGTTCAGTAGAAATGAAAACAGGAGATTAGAATGAAAAGGGAAACTTGAACAGAAGCATTTTGATTTGTTTTGTACAGGCTTGTTCTGATAACAAATTATACTAGATGATAAACTGTCCCTGAAATTATCTCAATAAATGATCATATTGTTCTTTTGAAACACGATGGCATAATAATGCAAGTAAACCCCTAAAAAAATCTAACTTTAATTTCCAGCAAACATTTACCAATGGAACTGGAAGATATTTTAAATATCCAAAAATAAATAAATAAAAAAACAAATAAAATTGATACTCAAGTCTCTGTAAATAAAGCTATCCTTCAAACATGGGACTAGTTGAAACCAAAGCACCAGATTTAACATTTTTATCATCCAGTTTTTGGTAGAAAGAGAAACAAAACAATCATGCCAATAGAAATGATCAAGACTGTTTTAATTTATTGTGCAGTTGATTGGTTTATTGCAACAGGCTTAGTTGTTGTGGCTTTGAATGTGTCCAACAGTATTTTTAATAAATTCTGTAAATGACTGGAAGTCGGTGAATCTGCTGTGAAACTGGGGTGATTTGAGAAAATGTTGGGGTTTTAGTGTGAATCATCTGAAGTTCCCAAAGAGAGTTACAGAAATGAAACTGAGAAATGACAAACACTGTGGATCAGGATGGAGGCAGAATATGAGCAAAGTGAAGCACAGAGGTAGAAGAGGAGGAACATAAGTCCTCTAAAGCAGGAAAAAATGTTTTGGCTTTTGAGAAAAAAAAAAAAAAAAAAGAAAAAGAAAAACAGTCAGCAGTTTTATTTGCACATCCTGAACAGCAGCATCTGTTCCAGCCTGAAACCTGAGGAACATTTCACTCACCCGGTGCTGAAAGAAAGATGGGTCCAGGTACTTGTCAAACCTGTCCTCAAACTTCACATCCGACTTCTTCCATTTCACCTGGGTGGGAACAAATGTGCAGGATTTCAGGTCAAATCCTGTAACCCATGGTTACCGTAGAGCCCAGCGACACGCCCCACTTCCCTTAGCAGCTAATCAGAAAGTGATTCAAACATTTCCTAGAAGTGATTCTCAATCACTTTCTATCATGCCGCCACTAGAGATTGTACATTTTTTAATTATTATTGTCAATCTGATCATATTTAATAATTTATTTGTAAATCCACTGGCATCAGCATTCTATGATCTGATTGACTGGTAGTACATTTTGTTTTAAGTCTGCCAACAAGTTTCAGTTCAGTTTATTAATCAGTAAAATTTAATCAGGACTGTTCAGTCTGCGGGATTCCCAACCGAGGAAAAAATGCAAATGATTCACAGTGATTTGCTTTTTTTTTGCCTAATCATGTTAGGCAATGTTTAAAAAAACTTTTTAAAACTGTAAGAAGTGGTTACTTGTCAGCTTCTTGTGCTTTTTTTTTTCTTGAAAACATGTAAAGCTGTTAAAATTTTTTTGTAGGAATTTAACAATATGAAAATTTTGGCCAATAGGTATTAATATTGCTGTTCTGACCGATAACCACTATCATATATATTTCACTACTGTGAATACATTTGAAAAAAAAAAACAAAAACAAAAAAACCCCATGTAAATTAATGCTGGAATAATATTGGCCCAGTTTTGTTTATCAGATGATACCGATATTAGTGCAGATGCGTCTCTAAGGCTTAGTAAAAACATTTGCAACAAAATTGTGTCTCAGAAGAGATGAAAAGCTCGTAACATTTTAGATTCACCGCAAATAGGCTTCGTCCATTTCCTGGACTTTTTCTGTGATCTACAGAGTTGGGGCAAGAACAACTGTTTTGTTTTAAATACAAAAATAAAGTTTTAAGAACAAACAATTACAAATCCAGTAGAAGACTTTGTATTTATTTTGATTCAAATGATTTAAAAAGACTTTTAGAGTTTTATGTTAATGTTTTATTGCAATTTATTAGATTTTTTTCAAATTGTATTAAAAGTCTCTGCCCCATAGCATTTTCTTTTTACATATTTAAAAAAGTCATCATAATGTCTTTAAATACACATTCGTATAAATCTTACATATGAATGTGTATTTATATTTCTGCACTCAATCATGGAGAAAAAAAAAAGTTCTGCTTTTTATGCAAAACAACAGTTTTCATGGCAGTGGCTTTGCTACGTCCTCAACTTTGTATTCAAATGTATAACAAACATATATGCGTTGTTCAAAGTAGCAAATGTCAGGCAAACTAATCTTCACTTCGAGTATCCTGATGATTAGTCTGACTGCAAGTATATTTAATTATATCAAAGCATTCAATAGATTGTAAGTTAGACTGTAAGTTAACAAGGGTTATGTATCGAACCCTAACCGTCTGAACTTTTTAATCAAATTGTTAAAAACAGGGAGATTCATAGATTAGTTCAGTTCTGGTGAACTCAGTGCGGCGGCGTCTCATAAGCTGAATATATTTCACAGATCAAACAAACGTATTTGCATTTCCCAGAGTTTAATGAAATCACGAAACAGAGGCCTAATATTTGCATACTATGTACAAAGAGCTCTCAGTACTCACAGAATAGGACATGGCGATTCTGGTGTTTGGCATGAGCTTCACTTTGCCTTCGCTTGTCAGGTTGACGTCAACGATCCTGTTGCCGTTGTAGCCGATCTCCAGCTTTTTGTACGTCCAGAGGTAATGCTCCTCTCCGTTTTCATCCGCCTCGCCGACGATGCCTTAATAAAAACAACATGGATGGAATCACTACATTTGCACTATAAACATATAAATAGATACAAACTATTTTATCTAGTTTTAATGAAAACTAGATAAGCTTCTTTAGGATACCAGTCACATATAAAAGTGGGATTTATGTCACTAAGATGCACATAGTGGCAGGAATAGATCTTTCTTTAAAATTTATTGACATTTATTGATAGTCTTATTGAAATAATAGAGAAAATGTGAAGCAACCCCAACAATACGGATAGTTTTGGAAGATCTTAAATATTAATTGAAATTTATTAGGACAACTGAAAAACTAAATTTATCATCATAAATGATAACTGGATAAATGTCCATCCCTACCAGAACCTTCTGCTGCAAGGCAACAGTGTACCATATACCTTTATTCTGTTTTGCGGTATACAGTCAGTATAAAAAATTACCAAAAATGTTAGCTTTTTAAAATAGTAATTTAGTTTTTTATATTGCACCAATTCACCACAAATATTTACAAAAATGCTGGGAAGCAAAAGTAACACTTTCTGTAATACTTTCAGAAGCAAAGTAACAATTCTGCTTCTGTGCAGAAACTGTTACTTTGCTTTAAGTAATATAATCATTAAAAAGGAACAAGAAAATACTTTCATGCTACAAATATTGACCATTTAGAAGCAAATATAGCAGCCAGTGTTTTTCCCATCCACATAATATCCCGGTTTGAACTCAATCAAATTTAGAACACTGTCAGAAGTGTTTCTCCAAGGTCATAAAGTAATAAAGTCGAGGTCTGCTGTGTTTGAGCTTGTGCATACAGTTCACCGTCATGTTTGCTGCAAAGTCAATGACTCAATGCAATCGCCTGGGCTTATCAACCCACACTGAATTTTATTAAGTTATCTTAAAACTTAAAACATGAATTCATGTGTTTGGATTGTTGGCATGTTTCAAGATACAAATTTCAGATGTTTGATCTAAATATCTAAGCATCTCAGAAGTGATGAATCATGTTTTAATTCCTTAAATGCAGCAGAGTAAATATCAGAGCCCCACCCACTGCATGCAACATCCGCAAGCAGACGGGTGGATGTTTAATCAGCCGGAGGAGTGGTAGCCACGATTGCGAAAAAAAATAAATACGTGACAAGTTTAGCGTGAAGAGGAAGAGACCTAAGAAGGGTCTTTAATATCCCTCTAATAGTACAGGTTGTGTGATATCAAAGCTCTTTTGCACAGGTGAATACACTACTGGCACGTTGCTGTGGGTCGTTTGCATCTGAGCCTGTAAAACAGCAGTCAGAACTGGGTTGAGCCCTTTGACTTTTTGGTGGGAAAAACATAGCAATATTAAAAAGCCCCAAAACTTTTCAGTATCAACCAAAACCTCAGAGGTTGAAATTAGCGTCACTTACCCCAGATCGGCAGGTCATCGATGTACATCTGATACCAGTAGTGGTTCTTTATGGCATAAACAAAGGCATCCTGTTTGGGTTTGTCTAAGTCAATTTCACAGTATGTGTTCTGCATAACTTCCTCTGCAGAGATAATGGGACAAGACATTTTGAATTAGGTGCCATAAAATCTGAAACATATATACATTAACTGTTTTACTCATGCGTTTGGGCCAAACAAAGCAGAAAACCTTTGAACTTGATGTCCAGGCCACTGAACTCCAGCTCCACCCCCTGCAGAGCCTCTCCGAGGGTCTCATGGTAATGACTGATGGTCTTCTTGGAACCCGCGCAAAAGGGCAAGGAGAAATACTTGTACGTCTCCTGCCGATTGTGGTAAGGCCCCACTGTGTTCATCCATAAAACGACCTCCTCCTTATCTGTGTACTACAAAGGGAAAAATAAAGGGATTTATTCAGAGCAGTTCAAGAATGCTGCACTTGTTCTGCAAGTCCATCGGGTTTCTGAATATACAGTCCTGAGCCATAATTACCTTTAGGTACAGTTTCATATCAGTGGCAACTCAGCAGACTGTGATAGTGAGGTTTAAATTAAAATAAATTTTAATTAAAGCGTAAAGTATGCATCAGTCCGTTACCGACATCAAGGCATGACGGGGTTTTTAAAAGTGTTTCAAAATTGCACAAAAGTGAAATCTTTTTATTGAGATGCCAACCTGATAGATCTGTCACAATAACAAATTTTGCTGAACAATAAATTGCCCCAGAAGTTATTGCAATAAACAATAATATTGTTGGTTTGAGACCATTTTCAAGTAATATAAAGCAAATGGTATAATAATACAAGAACATATTCTCAAAGGTCAATAAACTGTAAATTCTAATGAACATTTAACACTAGAACCGGAAGACATTTTAAATATCCAAAATAAATCCAACAGACCTACAGCCTGCTTTTCCATACATTGCAGATCAGCTATCCGAAAGAAGGCTACTATACTTTTCCTTTCCTTACACGAAAGGTTAATTTGGTTATTTGAAAAAAATGATGGTGTAGAAACTAAAATACTTGGCTGCACTGACTGCCAACGTAACTTAAGCACATAGTCCAATTAATTCACCAGTTATTACTACATTGGTTTACTGATGTTAACATATAAAGAGCATATATTTTGCATAAAAATGCACTTAAGCGATTGAATGTTGTGAGTTTTTTTTGTTTTAGCTTAAGTTATGTACCAAGATAACAATAAACATCATGCATAAAACTATAAGAAAGATAAACAATGTTTATTATTATTTTTTCAGAAGCAGGAATGGGTATATTATTAACAGCGAGTTGCTGATGTCTCCAAAAATAAACACCTTTTACCTACTATTGAAAGTTATAGATATAATATTTTCTAATGCAAATTCAACACACAAAAATTTGCATTTATTTTTCTCAATAACTACTACAAAACAGCCAAAGTTAATTGCTAAACTATGTTTAATTTTCTTGAAGATGAGAATACATCTTCAAACCCAACTTTTCTAGAATCTCTGTTCTCAAATACTCGCCCAGGTCAGGTTCATATTCCATCCAAAATGGAAAATAATTTATAGATTCATTTCAGGGTTTAAAAATGTTTCATTTCAAAATGAATCTAAGCTGAATGATTTTTTGTTTTTATTACTTAAGGCAGAAATACTCGTTTTTAATTACGTTTTAATTACATAACATTTGGACTCAAAGTAGGATTATTACATGTCAATTAACTTATGTTTCCCCTCGTACTCTAGTAGAAATACAAAACGTTAATTTAAATAACGTGATATTTTTTGGATTGATTCTAAAACAGATGTATTCAAATTTGAATGCAAACTAATGAAAATATACCAGTTATCACTTTCAGGTACACCTAGAAAGCGATATGCCTCGACTGTGTTTGCTTACGTTCAAGGAAGTGAACTTCCACGTTGTATCAGTCTACTCATCCGACTGCTTTCACACCTACAAGTTTTTTTAATTCAGGCTGATCGATGAGTCCAAGACCTGCTCAACACTTCTAGATAGTATCTGACTGCAATCAAACGTATAACAGAGTGAATACCAAGAGGCCTCAACGTTTCCCCGGTGTTCTAGCTTAGCCTATTTACGGTTCTACTTCTGTTTTAAGGCTAAATGTACTTTTAATTTACTCAACTGACTAATGGAAGCCTCTTGGTGCTATACGAACAGATTCCACCGGTGCTAAAGGAAAGCTAGTGTGGAGCCGTTGTGAAAAGCTAACAGTTAGCATGAGTGGTTAGGCCGATTAAGGGTTGCATGTTAGCTGGCTAATTGAATGCTTATCTGTTCAATAGCACAGCAAGTATGGATTTATTACTCAACAGACTAAAGTTATACACCCTGGTATGTGTGTGATCATGTTTCTCAAACCGCAGCTAGCAGCTTACCCACAGCACAAACGTCCATTATTTTTCAACGATCCCCCCCTTTCTCAGTCGGCCTCATTTAAACGCTGTCTTACCGTGTGCTCATGCTCATCCGCGTCAACAGGTAATAAAGAGCCCACTACTGCAAGGAAAGCCGCCACTGCCAACTTCCACCGGGAAGAACCCATTATTTTTTGGTGAAAGTATGCAGAAAGATTGGGGTTGTTAGCTACGTTGGGCTAATATCCCACCTTCTTCCTGGTTGTATGACAGAGGCAGTTTTCAGGGATGCTCTCTGTACGCTCTCACCGAACCGACACTGGATTGGTTGAGAGGTGTCACGTGGTGCTCGGCGTCCAATCAGCGTAGAAAGCGATGGCTCCAGCGGTGGTTGGAGGAACTCTGTCGGCGCATCTTCCGCAGGCTTCAGCCACGTCATCCCGACTGCCAAGAACCAGAGCTTCACCTTTGAAGACCCGGCCACGCGTGGACGGTTTATCAGAAAATAAAACTTTTAAATTGTTCTCAAAGGCCTAAAGCTGTCACCCTGTTTGCTATTCTTAAATTGACATATTTGTGGAGTATACCTAAAAGTACGGAAGAGGATTAGGGCCATTAAAAAAAAAAAGATTGACTTTAATCACAGAATTTTGGCATTAAAGTCAAAATATTGAGGAACAAAGTAATCATTCTGAGATTAAGGTTAAAATTCTGAGATTAAAATCAAAATTTTGAGATTAAAGTCAGAATTCTAACTCTTTTTTTAAAAAACTTTATTTCAAACAAATAATATGAACATACATACAGCTGTTAACCCAAGATACAAATATTAAAATATTATAATAAAAAAACAAATAAAGAATAATGACAGACATTGAGGGTGTTCCCCTAGTTTACTGAACAGATGATTTGGGAAAATATTCCACATGGAATTTGGATTTTTTTAGAAATCTTTTAATCCAATTAATTTTTAACATTTGATTAAAGATAGTAAAATATCTATCTTTAGTAGATAGATATTAATTAATCCTCCTTCAACTAAAGAGTTTGACAGAACAGATTTTTTTATTTTATGAGCCTTATTTTTCCATATAAACTTGAAGATAATTTTATCCAGATTAGAACAGAACGATTTATTAACATCTAATGATGCGAAAAGATATGACGCCCTTGACATTCCTTCTGCTTTGGTTAGTAGTACTCCCTCCATAAATAGTTAAATCCCTAGCTAACAACTGTTAAATTTCTTTTTAATAGATTCACAAACAGGAGTAAAATTAATACCCATGTTATTGTAGTGGAGATTTTAACTCCTCGGTAAGTTACAGTGTTTTTACAGGGATATTACACATTTCAGTAATAGCAGTTGTATATAAAGGAAGGATTACACATTTTTTGAGATTGAGTTACAACCCTTAAATCCCTGAGAATTTAGCTATAACAGACAGAGCTACAGGAATTTCATTAGAATTTCTTAAAAATATCACAGTATCATCAGCAAGTTATGAAATTTTAAGTTCTTGATCAAATATTTTAATTCCCTCAAATGAGCTCTGCCTGATTAAATAATTTAGAATTTGGCCATCAAGCAGAAAAATGTAAGGGGAGGCTGGACATCCTTTACAAACCCCTTTATTGATATGAAATCGGCTAGATGTGCCATATAGAAGTTTTATAGAACTGTTATTATCTCTATAAAGTGTCTTAAAGGCTTTAATGAAAAAAAATAAAGTTGTGACTAACTGTATCAAAGGCCTTTTGATAGTCATTATTTAATAGAGTGATGCCACGCCAATTATCTATTATTAAATGGTCTTTATTTGGTCTAGGAATCAGAGCGATAAGACCCTGTTTTATTGACGGGGCAGTTTTTTTTCTTAATGGATTCATTAAAAACTGCAGGAAGAAATTCTAAAGTTTCAGTTGAGAATTTGTGATAAAGTTCTGATGTGAAACCATCATCCTGGTGACTTGTTAGATTTAAGGTTTCTGATGCCCCATTTTACCTTCCCAATACAGAGTATTTAATCACAATCCTCTTTTAAAGAGTCATTAGCTTTGTTCACTTCTACAAAAGAGTTTAATACATCCGTGCAGTTATCATTTTTATAAAGATGTCTATAAAAAATTTATATATATTTTGACATTACTGAATAATCTTTTGTTACAGAATTATTTATATTTAATTTGGATAATGATTTGCTTTCAAAGTTTCTTTTTTCCATGTTAAAAAAGCATTAGCCATTTTTTTCACCCTCAATCCATTTTAATCTAGACTGAATAAAAGCACCACATGCTTTTTCTTTATATATTTAAAAAATTATTGTCAGATGTAACATCTAAAACTTTACCTTTGAAGTTATTTTTTTTAACAGAGACATTTGGAGGGGCGGGGGCTCAAAGTTAAAAAGGGGCACATTGAACAAGACCTTAAAACAATTGTTAAAATGACAATGACACTTTGTTTAACTGCAATAGAGGAAAATATTTCTACTATCATTTTTATGTTAAATTTGTGGCAACCAGAAGCTACCACTAATTAGTTTTACCTGTTTTTGAATATTTTCTTAAAACTTTATGTGATTTCTGTTTCATTATTTTTGTGCACAGCTCTTTGGTCTTGGAGTTAAAGTTCTCTAGAACTAAATCAGAAATACCAATTCCAGAGCTGCAGAGTTTATAGGCTGCATGATCATTTCTGATGTAAAATAAAGACAAAAACTGAATAACTAAATTACTTCTGGTGTTCCTCTTCATGCGATTTAAAACTCATGTCACATTTTTAGACTCAGTTCAGGGAAAATACTAACTGCACCATAAATGTAAAAACGATCATACAGGAAATGTTTCTTTTTCATTCATTTATTGATTCATTTCTGAAGCAGAGAATGTTCCATTAGGGAGGTCAAGATCAGGTGAGCAAAAACAAAACTATTCATTTATCCTAATTCTACAAACTACAAAGTGATAAAGATACAACTATAAAATTACATCTGAGAGGAAATTTGATGAGAATTTTATTTCATGATCGTTTATGTTTTATTTAAGCCCAGTTGTTTGTTTTATCCAATCCACGTATTCACAAACATCCATGATTGTGGATGGTATCAGACATGCAAAACCTTCTCCACATTCAGCAATCACACCATAAATCATGCCATTGAACTCCACTGCTGAACCAGAGTAGCTCTGGAGAAAAATGTATATCAATATATTTATCTATGTTGTAAAACAGAAATGTTCTAATCACTGCAGAGAGATATTGATGAAAAACTTACAAGACATGCATCCTTGCTTCAGTAAGAAATACATTCCCACATGTCGGTGTAAAGTGGGCATCCTGAACAACATTAAGGTTAACACCCTGAAGATGTGTTGGAATAAGAGCATTGGGGTCTGTAGAGAAACATGAAAATCATAAATATGTTCTTCACTCCACCTTCTCTATAGCGACAGAAACAAAGATATTACTCTCATAACTTCAATATTTCTCTCACCTCGCTCATAATTGGGGCCGATTCTCGTTCCTCCCTCTCCTGCCATCTGAACTGTATCGCCTCTGTAACACAATAAGAATAAAATGTAAAAATACAAGATAACGTAGAAATTGAATTGTGATGAAGAGCAATGAAAGAACAAAAAATAAATCCATGAAGGATTTCATCCTCTGATACAGGAGTGTCCATGTCCAGTCCTCAGTGACGATGTCCTGTGTCCTTTACATGTGTCTCTGGTCCAACACACCTGAGCTAAATGGGTTCTGGTTTTGCTGGTGGCCTGATTACCTGACTCAGGTATGTTGAAGTAGAGGCAGCAGGACTGGAGGAGCGGAGACAGAAAACCTGAAGTCATGTTTTTGATCAGAGAAAGTCTTACATTTTAGGATGATTCTGGCAATTTGGTAGGCGAGCAAGTGGAACATGTTTTACTGGTCTCCGAAGCTTCAGCAACATGATGTCATGCTTCTGGCCCTGGTCAGCATAAATCACCGGATTACATGGTTGTGCTGTTTAGTTCTCTTTGGATGAACTTTTAACATTTCTACGATAATCCTGCAGAAAAGGTTAGATTATAATAAACACACAGAAAACCTGATTATCTGCAGATAAAACTGCCATAATGTTTCTTTCCTGCCATGAATTCTCCGACTGCCAGCAGTGAACTGCAGACAGGATCCACTCAGTGTGGATCAGAGATCCTCCACACAAGTGCGTCGTAGTATAATTGTTGCTCATAATCCGAATATGATAAAGACGCTTCTCATCATCACAGTCATGGCCTCCAATGATTCTCTTCTGCAGAGAAACATTTGAGTTCACTGAAACACCTGAAGAAGAAAAAGGAGGACTTTACTCAGAAATCAGGTGTAAACATGGCTGCCGGAACAGAAAAAGAATAAACAGTTAAAGATTAAAACGCATCACAGTTTATATGCAAAGAAGTTTCAGTCTGAAACAGAATCAGAGGGAAGTTTGAGAGTCACAGAGAGCAAAAAGTCTCCCTGGAACCAGTGGAAGAGTCTCCAGTCTTTCCAGTGTCTCCAGTTTGTGTGACTCACCCAGCAGCAGCGGAACCTTCAGCAGAGCCATTGCTGGTCCAGCTTCCTGTGAACGACTGCAGTCCTGCAGCAGCTTTTAAACTCTGTTCACAACTTCCTGCAGAAAGACACTGATCTGTCCAATCACAGCACAGACACTGATCTGTCCAATCACAGCACAGACACTGATCTGCACTGTCATCTGCACACAGACAAACTTAAACTCATTCGAAAATAAACTTGAAAAAAGTTCTTGTTACTTTGACAGGTTATTTCACTAATAAAACATTTCTCCCTCATATAACTTAAATAATCAGCCAATGAAACAAGAACTTTTTCATCAATATTGACTTAAAACAAGCAGCTCCTAGGTTTTGCTTCAAAGTTACTTGTAAGTAAGTTTTGCCTTAACTCAAGTGAACTGAGAGGTTTGCAGTAGAAACGAGAAACACTCTCGGCTAGTGTCTGGGTGAGAAAGAACAGGTAATTTCTGTTTGGTTGCCATAAACGATGGAGTTTGGACTGCTTGAATAACGTCTGTGTTAATTGTCTTCAGAAAGGGTGAGAGAAACATGTCCAGATGTTCATATATCTGCAGGAGGTTTTCTACTGCTGAGATGGTGGAAAATGAGTGGATCTCAGATCCTTTCAGCTGGTCAAAGCAATCAGAAACAATTGTAATCTGAAACAGTAAACATGGAACATGCAGTGACTTAAGCTTCCTGAACTTACACATTTTGTCTGACAAAATCTCACAGGAACTAAGTTCACTCTGTGACCCAAATGCAGCATGCAGGAGATGTAAAAATTCTGCTGTAAATTTATTTAAAAATAAAACTTATAAAAAACATAGTCCAAGGAATAAAAATAAACCCAAACCAGAGACACAAAGAGAACATGAGGAAACCGGGGAGAAGGGACAAGGAGCAACAAGATAAACCGGCGAGTAACAGTCTGTTATTTGACTAATTAGAGAGGTGGTTACATATTCATCTGCTACTCAGAAATATCCCATCTGCTTTATGTGGCTAAAAGTTAGTTTGGTGTAAAGTGGAGCTAATGTTCTAACAAACATAAAGTTAAGGACAAACATAAAAAGAAGAAATAGAAAAAGAAAAGAAATAGAAAAAAACCTGTGATGCAACATTGTGAAAAACAAAAAGTTTATTTTCGTAAAAGAAACTTTGAATCTTATGATTTTATAGACAAGAATTGTTACATGAAATTCATAAGGAACACTTTCTTATGGATAAAAGAACTTTTTGTCTTTTCGCAATCTGTTTTATCTGCTCACAGGCACACGGCTGCATGCTGGCATAACCATAACATTTAAGGCTGGTGACAGTGACACAAAATTTAAAACTGATGAAGGCAGGCTGACCGTATGCAAACGGCGAGGGATTGACATTTTCCATTTGGCTACACCCATAAACTCTTAGGTCTTAGCGCCTTGTTGTTTTGTTGTCATCAGACACAGGTTTAAATCTCTATGAATGAAAATTTGGAAGAAGACATCCAGATTGAAGTTTTTATAAAGATCTTCCTTTAAATTGCTTGGTTACTTACAGTAACCTCAAACATTTTAGGCATAAAGATCCATTATTGCAAAGAAATAGCTTGGAGCTTCCAATTATTTAACAATTACCAGTACAATCCCAATAAAAGGTTTTTCAGTTTCTGGAATATGAAACAAACACCTGACAGTCAGAGAGGTCAATGTTTATTTATTTGCTCAGCTGCTGTTTGACCTGGAGATTGACTGTGTGTAGGTCGGCTCCTGCGACTGCCTGCTGCCATGCTGGTCTGTTTTATCCAGGAGTTTAGATCCTCATCTCGAACATCAGTTCTTCTGACTCGCATTTCAAAACACTTGTTCTTAGTAGTGTGAGTACGTGGGAAATTAGAAGGGGAAACAAAAATATTAAATACTCATGGATACCAACTGGTAACATAAAGAGCATATTGATGAATTATTTGTTCAGAAATATTGTCTATAATGAGAACTGTGTAGTACCACACCTATTTGGGTCTTTTCAGGAGATTGATGTATGATCTTAAGAAGCCTGGAAGAAATTATAGAGGGGTCAGAATAATTGTTGCATTTCATGATAAGAAACAAGAACCAGCTCCTGTGTTAGGAGTGAGAGGCTCTCTAGGTTGCAGACAATCTACAAAAATATTTTTACTCTTAAAAAGTCCAAGTACTACATCTGGAAAGTATTTACAGCAATCCACTGTTTTCTTACTCTGCAAATTGTATTTGCAGAGTAAATACAAATTAATCTCTTACCTCAAAATTCTACACACGTTTGCCATTATGACAATGCTGAAAAAAAATGCTTTTGAGTGTTTTGTAAAATTATTAAATTAGAAAACAAATTAACCATATTTAAACAAATATTAACAGCCTTTGTTTAATTAGCACAACCACCAGATGGCACTCATTGGTCGCCATCTCTAAAAGCCGGTAAAACATGATTTATTAACAAATGTTTTATGATTTTAGAACAATCTAAAGAGGTCAGGACATTTAGAGAAGCAGCAGTTGGAAATAATTTGTTGTTTTATACTATATAACGTACTGCATCTACATAGTCTTACAGTCTGGAGGAGAAGTCTGTTTGATTTACCATTCTGGTTACAGAATAAGCATAAAGCATTGTTTCATTGTTAGTTTTGTGTTATAATTCACTTTTAGATGTAACTTCATTTTTCATTTTGATTAAGTCAGGTTTAGTCTTCAGCACAGGTCTGGATTAATAATCACAGATTTTTAAATTGATTATTGTTATTTTGCACATTTGTTGACAGTTTTTCTTCTTTCTTCCAATAAAAGGATAAAGCTATTTTTTCAGTCCCACTTTGCTGCAGTTATTTTCAAGGTGTGAATTTTAAAATCTGAGGATATTCCTGGGTCCTCTCTATAGAACTCATTAGATTTTGAACTGTTAAAGGGGAAAACAGATGGTTTGGTGGGTTTTTTGTTTGTTTTAGCATAATCTTGTTAATAATGTGGTATTTGTGGGCAGAGTTTTTAGGAAAAAGATTAACTGCAGTGCTGGGAATAGTTTATGGATGCACAAACTCACATTCTCATACTCACCACATGACGATTTTGATCAGGCAGCCAAGCAAAATAACTCCTAACGCTGCCACAAGTGAAGTCTTAACTGGATTACTCATGATTCCTGGGAATATAAGATGTGGAAAAAAACCGGACATGCAAGATATTTTTAGAGTTCATATATTTCATACCCCATCACTTTATAGCCACAGACTTATAAAATAAAGTAGGGCATGACTGAAAAAATTGAGGTAACAGAAAAATTTTCAGTGAAATAGTACCGCTTCTTTCAGAAAGTCCATCCAGGTCCCCTGAAAGGAAAAACAAACAAAGACTGAATCAGTCAGACTGTTTAAGTCTGCTTTTACTGTAGCATTCAGGCACACTAACCACCTTTCATGTGTCTCTGATTACCTTTTCGTTGACCAGACAGAAAAACATCTGGAGATTTCTGATTACCAAGATCGCTGGTGGCCACGCAGAAATAAATCCCTTTCTCAGTGATATTGAGTCTGTAAACTTTTCCTTCAGCTACTTGCATGCTTCCATTTCTGCTGTTCTTGAACCAGGTGAAGAGGCTGACAGGAGGCTTGGCTCTGCTGGAGCATATCATTTTCAACAGACCATCTTCTGTCAAACTGACGGAAGCTGAAGTGTTTTTGGGAGCATCTGTGGAAAATGTGACACACGTTCAGTTTACTGATGAGAACCAGCTGATGTTCTGACCGGGTCACTTACAGGAAACACTGAGGGTCACTTCTGCCTTTGCGAACTTGTGTTTCCCTCCATTCACAGGATATTTGACAAAGCATTTGAAGTTGAATCCATCATGTGTGTCTGACAGTATGAGGTTCTTCTGCATTTTAGCTGTAAGCGTTCCGTCCATGTCCTTCTCCATCAGGACAAGGCCACGTCTGAGATTCCAGATGATTTTAGGAGGTGATTGTGGACAGGGAGTGGGAGCTGAGCACGTTACATTGATGGAGTTCATCTCCTTCATGTCACCTGAGATTTCAATCCTGGGTCTCCAAGCAAAATCTGTATTTTCACATCACAGACACACACATTTCTCAAAGTGAGATACAATTGATTTACTCGACATCTGGAGGATGAGGAAAAGATGGAGGATGAGGAAAAATGAAGAACACATTGAAAAATTAAGTTTGGTAAAACGTTCACTTTGTGTTGACAAACTGCTGCCTTTAACTCTGGACTCTGATCCTGTTGATGATCCTACATCAGATTTTTAACTTTACATTATATACATTTCCATTGAGCATACAACTGTGCAATTTGACATTTTGAAAATAAATGTGCTTAATGGAAACACAACAATTTAAAATAAACTTAAATTTATTGATAAAAAGCTTTGGGGCTAAGTTGAGGTGGATTGTTTGATCATATCATCATGTGTTTATTTCGAACAATGGTGTATTAGGACTGTTATAAACAAAGAAACAAATTTCAGCCAAAAAACTCAGACATTTTTAAATTAATCTCAAACATCTTCTAGAAAAAAACTTGTACATTTCTGAGTTTCAAAAGGTGACTTTTTTTTCTTACGAAACTCAGAAATTTTTAAAAAGTCAAAGAGTTTTAACTTTCAAAACTCAAAAGAAATGTTCCAGTTAGATATTAATCTGACAATGTGTGAGGTTTTTGGTGGAAATTTATTCCCTTCTACAATGGCTCTAATACGAAATTGTAATTTCACAAAACTGCGACGGAAGAACTTTTTTCGCACCACATGACCAACGATGTTGCCGCTGGCACAAGTGACAAATTAGAAGACGACAGGAAGCAGTAGAAAGGTGATGGCCCTGCAAGATTGTTAATGAAATATCGCGGGAACAAATTTAAATTTAATTTCTTATTTCATAAAAACACTGCAGAATATTGACAAAATTTTTTTACCATATTTGTAATTGAAACTCCTTAAGACTTAGTAATGGAGTTTGTTGTTTTACACCAAAAAATGCTTCATAATTAATTTTGTCTTCAACATTAATATTAGAGATAAAAAAAAAACAAATGCTCTCACCTCTAACGCTTACATTAACAGCCTTACAAAGAGCGCTTATTTTGAACGGCCCGTTCTCAATCCTGAAGAAGTATTTGTCTGCTTGCTCTGAGTTTATGTTATAAAACACAGTGGTGCAGTTCTTCTCCTTCAGGTTTCCAGTAATGTCCATGTTATACTTGTTTTCCAGCTGACTGCTGTTGTAAACAACGTTTTTCGGACTGTTGGGATTTGGGGATCCAGATTTTAACCAAACTCCAAATGTTTTTCTCCGAGAATCGAACTTATAAAATGGTTTCACTGTAAAGCTACAAGGGATTTGCAAACAGGCTCCACTCAGTGCCTCGATCTGTCTCGGTGCAGTAAAGATGAGGCCTTTGTCCTCTTCACATACAGTCGATCTTCCTGTAAAAGCAACATAAATATGAGGACAATGCAGAGCAAAATGTGCCTGAAGCAAACCTTCCTGATCCATAAACTCCATCAGAGCTGCAGAGTCTTTAATCAAGAACAGGATCCGTTACTTGAGGCTTCATGGTTCAACATGAGAAAACAAACAGCTCACCTGAAAGAAAGGAGACACTCAGTAATAAGTTGACTGTCAGCACTGCCAGCATGTTCTCAGACAGGGCGGCCATGACACTTCTACGTCCCTCCATCAGCTCAGAGAGACAACATGAAGGAAAAGTTAGAATTCTGCTTAAATAACGGCCAATAACTAATTAAAATGTCAAATTACATCAAAGAAATACAGCATAATACTGAAGCCAAAAACAGGAGTAAATTTCCACCACAACTGAGATTAATCTCAGAAAGTTTCTAAAAATAAAATTGGAAATTTCTGAGTTTCGAAAGTCAAAAACTTTTGACTTTTGGAAATTTTGTTTGAAAAATTAACATTTTAATCTTTTCAAACCATGATTTTTTTTCTCCAGTGAGATTTTGAGATCAATCTACATATTTGAGGGTTTTCTGTAGAATTTCTTTGACATTTCAAACCCAGAGATTATTATTAATTACTTATTTAAATTTTTTTAGAACATTTTTAGAGATGTTTTTTTAAAAAAGAAAATACACTTTTTTCTACCCTAATACACCATCATGTCACATTTAAATTTCCTAACTAAAATGTATGAAAGAAAGAAAAATAAAAACATCAAAGTTCTGGCATTAACAATACATTAACAAACTTAGCAGAATAACAGTTAATCTTACTAAGGCTACGATCTTCATCTGCTCATCAGCAAACCAAACTCACAACTGCTCTGGTTAAAAGAGCTTCACTTCCTGCTCGGTTTGTTCAAAACAGGAAGTCATTGTTCTGTCGGATCTTGAGTTTGTCTCCAGTCCAGTAGATCACAACAGGCACATTAAGGCTCACAGTATTTATTCTAACAAGAGAAAATTCAAACTGGCGGTTAACATCAGTCCAGCAGCTTCTGCTCTACAGTTACAAACAGCAACACAACTGAATCTGATCGTATTGTATTTGACAGAAATGTAAATCCACACAACTAATCTTATCTTTGACATAAATATCAATTACTATATATATGTATTTTTTGTACAGAAAATATAATCACACATTTAACAGTCCAAGACCATCACACAATCTGTAACTTAAACATTCTTTTGCATCAAATATTAAAACATACCTAACAAGAGAAAAAGTGAAGTTTAAAGTCAGTCCAGCAGCTTCTGCCCCTACAAAATAAATAACAATACAATCAATAACCCCAGACAGCTCCTACTGCAGATCAATGCTTACAAATGAACAGTTAGCAGCTGGCAGGTGTAAAATTAAACACAGCTAAAATGCACAACATTAGTTACGGAAACAGTTAAAAACAGTTTCCATAATTAACACTTTTTAAACTGTGTGATCTAATTAAATATGTCTAAAACATATGTTAAAAAAATTATATTTGTAAAGAAAACACAGCGCTGGTCCTAATACATACCACAGCTGGAGATGGCAACAGAAAACGGGCTGACGGTTGGTGGTTGCTATGGTAACCAGCAATCCCTACCAAAACATAACATAACCACAGATGTCTGGAGAAAATAGCTTTTTAACGAACCAAAATTAATTTGAACCAATTTTGACAAACTCCAGATCTATAAATAAAACCCAGTTACACATAACACTCCTGGATTTGTCAAAATTACAAAACAATCTGGATGCAACAATAAAACATATAGAACATTTATAATGTGCAGTTTCTTCTTTTATTATTATTTTTTTGTTGTTGTTGCAACGTGCAGCTTAATTTTCAGCTGATGTCTGACGGCCTATTAGGGATTTTAAAATGGGAGTAGATTTAAGCAAAAATAACGTCGAAAATGGCTCCAGTCCCAGGATGTCACGGTATGTTTTTAAACCGTCTCATTTTTCATTTTAAAATAACTCGACACATCCGGTTAGTCTCCTTAGGCCTCACAGAGTAGGAGCTTTTCACAGCATTAAAGTCAATCACATTTTAAAACATCAGAAATTAGGAAACAAATTTCACTACAAGACTTCCCCCCCATCATGAATGATTATTATCTCTATGTTCGAAGCTTTTAATTTGAAAAGAACATGGATCCATTGCAGTTAAATAAAGTCCAAACACACATGAAATAAAAATTTAAAACAAGAAAAAAGCAACTTTTTTCCTCCGCAAGCAAACTGACGACCCACTTCCTGGATAGTCACGTGGTTCGGCCCGTTTAGGGAACTAAACGGCTCCATCCAAATCTAAAAATCTGCTTGGATTACCTGACAGAAACAATCACTACTGCACGTCCACAGAGTGAAGAAAATGGTAAGAAAGAATATTTTTCTGTTTTCTCAGTTTTACTTATTTTCTCAGAACGTGAAGCAGATCTGATATTTTAACTCCAAATTTTGCGCGCTCATTGTTAGTCAGTTTAACTACTATCACATGATCTCGTTGTTTTGAAGACTGTGGCAGAACATTTCTTCAAAAAAAAATAAAAAAATGTACACACACGAGAATCCACACAGTAGAGAAACCTTTCTGTTGTGATCTCTACCGACAGATTTAGCCATAAATCTAGTGTACAAAACAGCTACACGAGAATCCACACAAGACAAAAATCTGCTTTTTCAGTTGAGTAACTGCAGTTTTTAACCTTTTCTTAGGCGTCTTTTTTTCACCATATGTAATCTACAGTAGCCTCTGGGATTTACCCCTCACTAACAGGTGCTGCATTTTGTATTTTCTGTATTCTATTTTAACTTATAAATGTATTTTTGTTTGAAAGTGACTTACTAAAGGTTTTGTTCTGTTCATTCTCACCTTCTGTGAGAGGTTACCTGAGGCCTCAGGTATAAAGCATGTGTACGCACAAAAATGTGCTGCACCATATTTTACGCACAATGTGGCATGAAAGTTTGCATAAATATATGAAAACTTTCTGTAGGCAATAACAAATTACAAGGTGTGAAAGCTCACCTAAATACACTGAAATCTGACTCCATTCAGTGTTTGTTAGACCAAGAAGCATCAAACCCAATGTTTTTCATGATTTTAATATTTTATTGTTTAAACCTAAACCATGAAACTGAACCACATTTATCAACATAGCGTTGTTGTCTGGGGACAACATAGCGTTGTCAGACGACATAGCGACGACACAAACTAAAGAAAATAAAAATAAAAGCATGTGAAAATTTAACTCCAATGTAAATAATAAATTTCCCCAGTTTTTGTCTCATAAAGATGTAACGCATTGTTCTATGCTCTAAAACGCATGACATGCATCTATAGTGTAATTTCATTCTCACTAAACAAAGACGTTGTCTGTGGTTGGCTAAATTTTACCATATAAATTCTGTAAAATTAAACTAATCTTTATTTATCTTAAGAAAAAATAATTCTAAGGAATGTGATGGTTATGGACAATAGGTTTTGATTAAGCACTTTCAATACACACGTATAGGAGAAAGAAAGAGAATTTTAGGAACAGAATGGAAAAAGAAAGAAATCAAGATTTTAAAAAAGTGTTATTTTTACATATTATACCATTAAAACATAGAACACAGTGGGTGAAGGTTATGTAGTCACACACTGGTGTACTGTAGGGGGCGGTATGCACCTCTGAAGTTGTAATCTACCAAGAAGAAGAAGAAGAGAAACTCCAGTAAGTCGAGGCATTCATAAATTTCTGCCTTTTCATCGCACATCTTTAAGACAAAGAAAATGGTAAGAATACTTTCTTCTGTTTTCTCAGGTCGACTTTTTTCAGAACGTTAATCGGAAACAGCTGATATTTTAACTCTCCAAATTTTGCGCACTTTTTTTGAACATAAAGTTAATACCGATTTTTGACTAAACGGGTTAAATATATCGCCTGTTAGTCAATAACTACTTTAAAAATAACGATGATGTTGTTGGTTACTATTAAATAAACAGTGAAAGATCTGTAATAAGGTGGCTGCGTTTATTTGTGATGGAAAGTAGCAGTTATGTTAGCAACGGAGATATTCACAACCGATAGGTGGCTGTGTCGATGCCTGATTAATAATAATAATGCCGTTGTAACATAACCATTCTATTTCCAATTTAAGGAACATGTTTCTGGGGTTACCAACTGCACAGTTGGTAGTACTGTTGCCTTGCAGCAAGAAAGTGCTGGGTTTGATTCCCGGCCCGATTCCCTGTGCATGCGTGGGTTCTCTCCGGGTTCTCCGGCTTCCTCTCTCAGTCCAAAAACATGACTGTTAATTGGTCTTTCCAAATTCTCCCTAGGTGTGAGTGTGTGTGTGCATGGTTGTTTTTGTCCTGTTTGTTTCTGTGTTGCCCTGCGACAGGCAGGAGATAGGCACCGGCAACTCCCGACCCCATTAGGGACAAGGGTGAACAGATGACGGATGGAATATGTTTCTGTTGTCTCAGATGATAATTGTATTTCACATCTCTGATATGACAGCATTCAGTGCTACCATCAACCGTTCATCTTGATACGTTAACATCTAAAGTACAACACACTAAAATAATGGAATTCATTCATTTTTTGTCTCTGTGCGACACCCAGGTTTATTAACTAGTTCCATAAACATGGTTATTTAAGCTGCAGCGTGTAAGCAGATAAAAGACAGAAAAACATAGAATCCATAATAGAGGCTGCAAGTATGCAAATTGCAGCAATGTGAACTGAAGCGGACAATTTAGGCTTTCTTATTTAGGAAAATATCATCACTGGCCCTCATTTGGCTGCTGAGCAGCTATTAGGTGCTGTTTCTAGCCTGGACTTGAAGTCACAGGAGTAGACAAAGCTGAAGTCAGTTTCTGATGGCAGCTTCCGATTCGGGAAATTCCACCTAATTTTTCACTAACTTCAGCATCTTTATTCTATTCTAGTTAATAAACTACTACATCTTCAAACCTGATCTGGATTATTTAGATACAGCCATATGTTTAGCAAAGGTAAGTTTTTTTTAAAATTCAGCTTAGCTGATTTTATTGGCTATGTGTTGATTACAAGATGTCTCTATAGTAATTATTTTTTACGTTGCCTTTTCTGTATCCAGAAAGGCATTATATATGCTTGGCTATATAATGGTTTAGTTTCCCACTTTGATGCCAAATAACATGTTTATTGGTGTTCAGACTGAAACTGGTTGTTGGGAGATGGATCGCATCCAGTCGGACTTATTGATGCCTCTAGGCAAGACCTCTGGAAGAGAAGATGATTCCTCCAACACCTTCTTCATCGAGACCGTTTTTGGAGAGCACGCCCCTCAGACTGTCTGTGTGAACCCTGAGCCCACCATCATTGGTAAGTCTCAATACACTCTGACTACCTTCATGAAGTGCCCAGTGGATGTGTCTGCAAAGTGCCTCTTTTATATCATCATATCAGTCAGAAATGTGACTGAGGTCTCCACTATACTCCAATATAATGTGGTGATACCCTGAGTTAACTGTGATTCCTTACAGACATCCAGTAGTGCCCCATTAGTGCCACAATGTTTGTCTCTCCCAAGATCCAGTTATATATCTTGGGATACTGCAGAGGTTTTCGATGGTACTTGATGGGTGTGGTCATTGGAGGCTTGACATATTATTTCAAGTAGACCCACATCCTCCACAATATTAATCAGTTTTTAATGCATAGCCACCCTCTTAGCTATTGCTGTTGGAACTTTGTTTCTAGTTGAGTTATCTAGATGTCTCAGTCCTGTTAAGACAACCGTCTGACAGAAATCTGTAGAATTTAGAAACACAAATCTAAGTTTTATCATTTGTACGTAATGTTTTGCAACATTTTTTGTGATGGTCTCTTGTTTGATCAGTCGTATCACTGTGCATAACTTTCGTCAAGAAAATCCTTCCTATATTCCAAGAGTTAATCAAAAACTAGCTGATGCTTCCTGTGCAGTTTCTTGAGTTACTTAAAGTGCAGGAAAAATATTTTCTCATATGCATAATGTGTTTTAGTGTGTCCTGCAGATGTTAAGCAGATACTGATGGTTAAAGAAGAAACCACAAAAGACCAAAAACCTAATGTGGACCTGCATGACCCAAAGCCCCACCACATAAAGGAGGAAGAGGAGAGAGTCTGCATCAGTCAGGGGGTAGAGCTGCGAAATGTAAAGGAGGAGATAGAAAGTGCCATAAAGAGTGAGGATGATAAACAGTCCCCTCTGCTCTCACATCTTTATCAAGACCAGATTAAAGACAGAGAACCTCCAGAAGAAAACAATGGACAAGAATCCATCAAGACAGAAGATTATGGAGATGGTTGCAACTCCTCAGAGTGTGAAGGCACCAAGAAGGATGAAGAGGACGATGATGTAGAGCTGAAACCCTTGTCAGACTATGGACTGAAAACTAAAGACATAGACAGAGATCCTAAGTTAGATGGAGAACTTAACAAACCAAATTCAGAAATAGGGTCTCCAAGGCTGATAGTTATTAAGAAATGTTTTACACAGAACAGAAACGGTAGCTCACAAAGGAAGATCAAAACAGGAGAGAAGTTTAGTTGTGAAGACTGTGGCAAAACATTTATTAAAAAACACAATTTAAACATACACATGAGAATCCACACAAGACAGAAACCTTTCTGTTGTGATCTCTGTGGATGTAGATTTACTGACGAATCAAGATTAAACAAACATACAAGAATCCACACACGACAGAAGCGTTTATGTTGTGAAATCTGTGGACATAGATTTAACCAAAAACAACATTTAAACACACACATGAGAATCCACACAGGAGAGAAACCCTTCAGTTGTGATATTTGTGGACGCAAATTTAGTGACAAATCAAATCGAAATAAACACAGGAAAATCCACACGAGACAGAAAATCTCATTTTGTGATCTTAAACAGGACAGAAGCCTTTCTGTTGTGAACTCTGTGGACACAAATGTACTGGAGATAGAAAGTGCCATAAAGAGTGGGGATGATAAAGTGTCCCCTCTGCTCTCACAGTTTTATCAAGATCAAAATAAAGACGGAGAACTTCCAGAAAGAAACAATGGAGGAGAATCCATCAAGACGGAATATAATCAATGTGGTTCCAGGTCCTTAGAGTGTGAAGACATCAAGAAAGATGAAGAGGACGATGATGTAGACCTGAAACCCTTGTCAGACTCTGGACTGAAAACTAAAGGCATGGACAGAGATCCTAAGTCAGAGGGAGAACTTAACAAACCAAATTCAGAAATAGGGTCTCCAGGGCTGATGGATATGAAGGAATGTTTAACAGAGAGCAAAAATTTTAACTCACGAAGGAAGGTCAAAACAGGAAACAAGTTTAGCTGTGAAGTCTGTGGCAAAACACTTACGAAAAAACACAATTTAAGCATACACATGAGAATCCACACAGGAGAGAAACCTTTCTGTTGTGATCTCTGTGGACATAGATTTAACCAAAAATCAAATTTAAACACACACATGAGAATCCACACAGATGAGAAATCTTTCTGCTGTCACCTCTGTGGGCGTCGATTTACTGATGAATCGAGATTAAACAATCACACAAGAATCCACACAGGACAAAAACCCTTCTGTTGTGATCTGTGTGGAGATAGATTTAATGAAAAATCAAGTTTAAGCAAACACACAAAAATCCACACACGACAGAAGCCTTTCTGTTGGGACGTATGTGGTAATAAACTTTGCCGAAAAGCACATTTAGACTCACACGTGAGAATCCACACAAGACAGAAACCCTTCTGTTGTGACCTCTGTGGACATAGATTTACTGAAAAATCAAGTTTAAAGAGACACATGAGACGCCACACAGAACAGAAAACTCTCTGTTGTGTCCTCTGTGGACATAGGTTTAACCAAAAACAACATTTAAAAACACACATGAGAATCCACACAAGTCAGAGACCTTTCTGTTGTGATATTTGTGGACGCAAATTTAGTGACAAATCAAATCGAAATAAACACATGAAAATCCACACGAGACAGAAAATCTCATTTTGTGATCTTAAACAGGACAGAAGCCTTTCTGTTGTGAACTCTGTGGACACAAATGTACTGGAGATAGAAAGTGCCATAAAGAGTGGGGATGATAAAGTGTCCCCTCTGCTCTCACAGTTTTATCAAGATCAAAATAAAGACGAAGAACTTCCAGAAAAAAACAATGGAGGAGAATCCGTCAAGACAGAATATAATCAATGTGGTTCCAGGTCCTTAGAGTGTGAAGACATCAAGAAAGATGAAGAGGACGATGATGTAGACCTGAAACCCTTGTCAGACTCTGGACTGAAAACTAAAGGCATGGACAGAGATCCTAAGTCAGAGGGAGAACTTAACAAACCAAATTCAGAAATGGGGTCTCCAGGGCTGATGGATATGAAGGAATGTTTAACAGAGAGCAAAAGTTTTAACTCACGAAGGAAGGTCAAAACAGGAAACAAGTTTAGCTGTGAAGTCTGTGGCAAAACACTTACGAAAAAACACAATTTAAACACACACATGAGAATCCACACAGGAGAGAAACCTTTCTGTTGTGATATTTGTGGATGCAAATTTAGTGACAAATCAAATCGAAATAAACACATGAAAATCCACACGAGACAGAAAATCTCATTTTGTGATCTTAAACAGGACAGAAGCCTTTCTGTTGTGAACTCTGTGGACATAGATTTAACCAAAAATCAGATTTAAACAGACACAGGATAATCCACACAGTGGTTTGCAAAAGTATTCACACACCCCTTGAACTTTTCCACTGTAACTGGCTGTGAAGTATTTATGCTGGCCTACCTCATTCTTTATTTTAGCCAGGTTGAAGGGGAGTTAGTGTTATTGTCCATTTGTTCTCATGATATTGATTTTTGTTCTGTGATGTTTTTAAGTGACTGTTTTTGTGTTGAAGGAGTTTGAAATGGAACGGTGCCCGTTGGCGTACAGCCACCGAATTAACATTCCCCCCAACATTTGGGGGGAATGTTAATGGTTGAATTTTCCATAAGAAACAAATTTTGTCTTTGTTGTTTTTCTAATACACATCTATGAATAAATTGGAATGACCTTAAATCTGTTGAGTAAGAATGTAATTTCTCTATCTCTTTTAATCTCATTAGATCAACTCTGAAAAGTGTTGGAAAAGTTATTCTGGGATGTTAACAGGGAGCTGCTTTAATACCTTGTCGTGTTTACATGGTGATTGGGTAATGGTTAAATTATTCCACAAAATAAAGTCTATTGTTGGGGCTATTTATTCTTTAATTACCTTCTATTTTTAATTTAGTTAAAACGTATTTTTGGTTTATATTATATTTTGGGGATTATTTACACAATAACTTTATTTAAAATTTTTGTTTCTTTGTTTGTTGTTATTTCCCTTTCGAAGTTAGACAAGAACTGTCAAGAACGGTCAATTTTCTTGGTTTAACAAACAATCCCCACTGCAGTTAATGTGTCCAAAGCTTTTTATTACCAGATATCAAAATGTTGCCAGGGAAATCTGGATCCATTGCAAAACACGGCACACAAATGACCTACAAATGCATACCAAGTAATATCCTAAAACAAGAAAATATAACCGGGGTACAAATAACTTTTCCCTATTCTTTATTTTGATTCTCAAGCAAAATGACGATCCTCTTCCTGGATAGTCACGTGATTCGGCCCGTTTAAGGGACTTTGCTTAAGACAGCGACAGGGTGGTGATAGCGGTAGTCTATGGTGATAGCGGTAGTCTATGTTTTAAATATACAACTGAAAGAGGATGAAGGAAAAACTAAAGGCGATAAGGGAAGAAAGCAGAGTCTAAAATCAAGTTTATGAACAAAAGGGAAAGAAGAGGAAATCATAATAATAAAGTATTATTATTATTATTATTATTTATGCACAATACAAAGCCCACCTGAATGTAGCAGGTAGAGGATATGAAGTTACACCCTGGTGTACGGTAGGTGGCGGTAATGCACCTCTGAAGTGGTCAGCAAGCTTCCAACAAGGAGAAGAAGAAGAAGACGAAGGAAAAAAGAAGAAATAGAAATCTGTACAGCTACACATTTATAAATATTCGCCTCCTCTTCGTGCGTCCACAAAATAAAATGGTAAGAATGTGTCTTGTGTTTTCAGTGTGACATGTCTCAGATGGTGACTCGGACACAGATTATATTTAACTCCCTTAATTCGCGCGCTCGTTTTGAACAAAAAGATAACGCCGATTTTCGGCAGAACGGGTTAGTTATATTGCCTGTTAGTCAGTAACTACTTTAAAATGACGACATTAATAGTTAACATTTAATAAACAGTGTAAGATGTGTAATACGGTGACTGCACGTACTTGTGATGGAAGGTAGCAGTTCTGCAACGGAATGTTTACAAAGGATAGGCAGCTGTGTCGGTGCCCGATTAAAAATACTGCCAACATTACACAACCTTTTGCATACTGCTGTTGTATTTCCAGTTTAAAGAATATATTTTTTATGACAATTATTTTTTACGTCTCTGAGCAGCAATTAGTGCCTTGCATCTCGTTGGAAGAACACCGACGATCATAACCAGTTCAACTTGCTACACGCCATTTCCCTTTGTATTTTTCCTCAATGCTCGTAAGTTACAGTTGGAATCAGCAGACCTTTTTGATCATGGAACCAAAAGATAAAGCGAGTAGCTATAAACTGAACTCGACATTTTAGGCTTTCTGCGAGCAGCATGTTTCAGGGAAAACTCCTCACAGACCTTCATTTGGCTGTTAATGTAATCAGGCATCACTGCAAAGATCCCAACACGTGTTGTTCACAAAGTACCAGAAGAAACAAATCACCAGCCTGTAAGAGCTGAACTCTTATTAGCTGCACTGTTCTGTCAGTGTTTGGAGTCAGCATATGTTTTTGATCATGGAACAGAAAGAGAAGAGAACGTCTCAGATGCAGCTGTGATTTCTAGAGAAAAAGATTAAAAGGAACAACAATTATGGTGTTAATTAACATTAATGAACAACAATAACTTGTTAAGACTCTAACTATAGTTCATCTCACATGTAGTGCAGTTTCTTACTAATTCCATCCCAATTCTTACAAATTAATGTTTCCCTTATGGCTGCTATAAGATGAAAATAGATGAGTTAGAGGAAACCAAACAGGTAGAGAGAACAACTAAAATGCAACTATGAAGTCAGAGAGACAAATTAGAGCAGCGTGTCAAGCTTCCTATCTACTGCTTTGTACATTAATCTCTAAATACAGAGACAAAGAAGAAAAAATCATTGTATGATTTAAGTGTGAAAAAATAAATTAACACTGATTAAAAAAAAGAATAAAAATAATTAATTAAGATGTTTGTATCATAATTATTTGCTGTTGCCTTTTCTTTAATCATTCATTTGGCTATAAAATAGTTTATCTCTTTGTTGCCTAATAACATGTTTAATTGGTGTTCAGACTGACGCTGGTTGTTGGGAGCTGGCTCGCATCCAGTCGGACTTATTGATGCCTCTAGACAAGACCTCTGGAAGAGAAAATGATTCCTCAAACACCTTCTTTATCAAGACTAGTTCTGAAAATCACGTCCCTCTGTCTGTCTGTGTGAACCTGGAGCCCGCTGTCATGGGTAAGACTCAACACATGTCGTAAAGATACTGAATAAAGTAAATGTAATCAACGATTTGAATTTGTTTATTAAAGTCAATATTATGTGTGGCTATTTGTTCTCCATCCCTTGCAAGATGAGGTGTAATAGTCCAGGCTGCAGTTTAGATTCTTTCTAAAATGCATAATGTGTTTCAATGTTTCCTGCAGATGTTAAGCAGATGCTGATGGTTAAAGAAGAAGACACAGAAGACCAAAAACCTAATGCAGACCTGCATGACCCAAAACCCCAACACATAAAGGAGGAAGACGAGGAGGTCTGCATCAGTCTGAGGGGAGAGCTGTTCAAAGTGAAGGAGGAGATAGAAAGTGGCATGAAGAGTGAGGATGATAAACACTCCCCTCTGCTCTCACAGCTTTATCAAGACCAGATTAAAGACAGAGAACCTCCAGAAGTAAAGAATGAAGGAGAATCCATCAAGATAGAAGATTTTGAAGGTGGTTCCAGGTCCTTCAAGCATGAAGACACTGTGAAGGATGAAGAGGACGACAATGATGTAAAGTATCCCGTCCCTGAGATGAAACACTTGTCAGACTCTGCCCCACCTCCAATCACAGTCCATGTCCTTAGTTTTCAGTACAGAGCTCCTGAGTCAAATGGAGACCTTGTTAGCAAACTAGATGCAGAAGTAGGTTTTACAGAGAACAAAAATGTTGGCTCACGAAGGAAGGCCCAGAAAGGACGGAAGATGAACTGTGAAGTCTGTGGAAAAACATTTTTTGGAAAACGGAATTTAACCACTCACATGAGAATCCACACAGGGGAGAAACCTTTCTGTTGTAAAGTATGTGGACATAGATCATGTCAAAAATCAAGTTTAAACAGACATATGATAATCCATACGGGACAGAAGCCTTTCTGTTGTGACCTCTGTGGACATAGATTTACCCTTAAGTCGAGCTTAAACAGACACATGGGAGTTCACATGGGACAGAAACCTTTTTCTTGTGAACTCTGTGGACACAAATGTAGCCAAAAAGTAAATTTAAACTCACACATGAGAATCCACACAGGACAGAAACCTTTCTGCTGTGATCTCTGTGGACATACATTTAGGCGCAAGTCACATTTAAACGCACACATGAAAATCCACAATAGACAAAAAATAACTGCTTTATGATGACTCACTGCAAAGCATCGCTGTGAAATATTCATGTTGTCGTTTAAGGCAACAGTCTTCACTTTTAATATCATTTACAGATTTGCTAAGAAACATGACTGATAATGTCTTAGCAAGGCATGTTTTTAAAAAAAAATCATATATAATATAATATCCAGACTGACTGTAGCAAAGGTGTGTTCTTAGCTCATGTGTTTCTTCACAGTACAAAAGGTAAAATGTTTGTGTGATGCACAAGATGTCAACATTGAGTTAAAGGGAACCTATCTTCAGAATCCACTTTTTTATGTACATCGAGTGTCTGGGACTGCAAAATGTTCAAATTGATTCTTTCCCTGTGCTGCATAGATATCTTTAAATTATTTTTGGATCATGTTTTTCAGTCTGTTAATCTTTTTTTCTATTCCCTATCATGTTTTCTTGTCTATTGCATCACAGTATTTGCTGTGGAACTGCTAAACATCCAGCTAACCATTTTTGTTAGTCTGCCATATTTTTTGCATTATTTTTGTAGTGCAAGTTCTGCTGTGCTGAAGCTGCAAATAGAGAAGTCGAAATGTTTGGTTCTAGCTTGTATGAACTCAGAAAATGTCTTGTGGGTTAATACACGCTCCCCAGCATCATTCGTAAAATGTTTCATTCACAGAACTGGGCTAAATGAGGGGCCTGTGGATGAAGAATAATGAGGAATTCAGATATAACTGACTGTGAAGTATTTATGCTCTCACGTTCTTTCTTTTTGAGGGGGCGATGTTGGTATTATCGTCCATTTATTGTTATCGAAGTGAACTGCTCAATTATGTTGATTTTTGTTTTGTGTCTATTCTGATGATTTTAACTAGATGTTTTAGCCTTGAAGGAGTTTGAAATCCTGGCAGCCAAATTTGATTGAATGTTTATGGTTTGGAAATGGGGCTGCGCAGTTCGTAGCACTGTTGCCTTGCAGCAAGAAGGTCCTGGGTTCGATTCCTGGCCCAGGCTCTTTCTGCACGGAGTTTGCATGTTCTCCCTGTGCATGCGTGGGTTCTCTGGCTTCCTCCCACAGTCCAAAAACATGGCTGTCAGGTTAATTGGTCTTTCCAAATTCTCCCTAGGTGTTAGTGTGTGGTTGTTTGTCCCGTTTGTCTCTGTGTTGCCCTGCGACAGACTGGCGACCAGTCCAGGGTGTACCCCGCCTCTCACCCGGAACACAGCTGGAGATCGGCACCAGCAACTCCCGACCCCATTAGGGACAAGGGTGAAAGAAAATGGATGGATGGATGGGTTTGGAAATGATTCTTTGCATTTGTACTTTGCTTTTTTTGTGTGTTAAAAAACCCATTTTGTCTTTTTTATTTTTTATCCAATCCATGTATATGAATGAATATGAAAATATCTTAAATCTGTTAAAGAATGTAAATTCTCTGTCTCTCTTTATTTGATTAGATAACTGGAAAATGTTGGAAACCTTGTCCTGTGCCTTTAACAGGGAGCTGCTTTAATCCTCTGTCATGTTTATATGGTGATTCGGGTTGGTTGGCATTATTCAATAATAAAAACTAAAAACCAGTGTTAGAATTGGCTTCCTTCATTTGCTCTTTCACGAACTGGGCAGATTAAATATAAATATTAAAATACCCTGGGTCGTCCCAACACAGGAAATTTTAAATTTATGCTCAGAAAAAAAAATAGAAATGAGGAGTTTTGGTTGGATAATTAAAAAGAAAAGAAAAGATTTTCAACTGAATAACCTAGAAATTAGACAAACCACCAATATTAGTAATACAATCCTGGATTTTACCAGAAGCAACAGATGTATATTAAAAAGAAAAAAGATCAATCTTACATTATAATCATTAAATACAAAAGTATAATATCGGTAAATGTGATCACTATGTGAAATATGAAACAAAAGAGCATGTTATATTAGAATGCCATAAATATGAAAATGAGAAGCTAGATGAGGAGAGAGTTTGAAAATATTAAGGAAAAGGTGAGTATTGTTGATACATTGAAAAATAACTTAGGTAACTAACATATGCAAGTCATTATTATATTTAAAGAAAAATAAATTGTTTCATAGAATTAGACTGTATATAGTAGTTATAATTACGTGTAAATGTGTGGATATATTTTAACGATCGATAGAAATTAAATTCTCATGAACCGTATTCCGTACCAGTAGGTGGCAGTAATGCATTCTTACCGTTACTTGCCAACAACCAATAAGACACTCGAGGACAAAGGAGGAGGTCTTATAAATCTACGTATTTACAAATTTTTGCCTCCTTTTTGCAGGACCACGAAATAAGGAAAATGGTAAGAACATTTATGGTTTCTCAAAAGGCGAATTGAAACAAAGCTAATACTTTAACTCCAAATGTTTTCGTTCATTTTGAATATAAAGCCATTTTCGGCAAATATTTTAAGCTATATTTTCTGTTGGTCAATAATTACTTTAATATGACAATAATGTTATTGATTAATATTTAATAAACCGTGTAAGACGTGTGATAAGATGTTTGCTATTGTGACGGAAAGTAGCTGCTCGATGTGCAAATAAATGTTTACAAAGGATAGGTGGCTAAGTCGATGCCTGAATAAAAATACTGCGAACGTAACAAATCAGTTTTCTGAATTCCTTCATATTTCCAATTCAAAGAGTATATTCTGTAGCTACAGATGACAATTAAGTTTAACATCTCTGATGTCTACAGAGCAGCATTCAGTGCCAAGCATCTCCCTGCAAGAACACTATCGACCGTAGTTGAAGTTGCTCCAGGCTATTTCCAGTTCACTTATGGGTATAAAGAATAACATAACTAAAACGGCAAAGATGCATAAACGGCAGAAATAATGTAAGCAAAAGTATATATTTTAGGTTTTCTGCGATCGCAATATTTTAGGAAAAAAAATAATCTAATCTAATATCCCGAGGATACCACGAGATCCACCAGTAATGTGAGCTGCATAGTCAGAACAAATCACACCAGTCTGTAATAGCTCAACTGTGATTAGCTTTCTCGTAATGTTTATGTTGCTGTTGGAATCAGCATGTCTTTTTGATCATGGAACCAAAAGAGAAGAGAGAATCAAAGATTAACAGCAGCAGTAATTAATATCTTCAGCTAAAGGACAATATCTACAATTAATATCACACCATTTCTTACTGAATATCTTCAGAACCAAGCAGGCAGAGAGATCAGCTAAAATTACAATTAGAAAGTCAGAGAGCAACAAAATACAGATGTGTGTCAACCTCTCGCAATCAATCTCCTCTCCTATTTATTTGTCTGTAAACAAATGGACAGGAGAAAAAGTTCAAATAAAAAATATTAGACAAAATAAATGCATCATTTAAAACTATTAACAAGTAAAATAAATGCAATAGAGGTAATGGCTAAAAAATAAAATAATAAAACAATAATATTGGAAATGAAATAGTAAAGTAAATTAGTTATATTGGTAAATGCTGTTGAAAATGACAAACAAATACAACTGGAATTTGTTTGGATGGTTTATAGCATTAATTATTTTATCAAGCCATTTATTTATTTTCATTACCAATTTTGGCAAAAGGTACATTTCCACTTCACGCTGCATCTTCTCATCCTCAGTGGCTTTACATATCACATTTCTTGCTTCTTCAATTTATTGGCTAAGGATTGATTACAATGCCTCTACAGTAATTATGTGATACGTTGCTTTTTCTGTATCCCTTTTTGATGCTAAATGACATGTTTTATTGGTGCTCAGACTGACGCTGGCTATGATTGCCGGGAAAACAGCATCCAGTCAGATGGATTGACGCCCAGAGACAAAATGTCTGGAAGAGAAAATTTCTCCATTGAAACCGGTTCTGGAAATCGCATCCCTCAGGCCGTCTGTATGAAGCTGGAGCCCAGCATCATGGGTAAGTCTCACCACATGTGGTAAAGTACCAATTATAGCAAAAGTAATCAAGTATTTCAATTTGTTTATCAAAGTCAATATTATGTGTGGCTATTTGTTCTCCATCCCTTGCAACATGAATTGCACACTAGACACTACCATCACTTGCACTATTATGTTATCTCCTTATGTACAAGCATAAATGTCCCCACATAAATCCTTGATTTGGAATAACAAATCCAAGCAGTCAGAGATGTGACTGAAGTTTCCACTCTGGTCCAAAAATAACTTTTGAAAACGCTTTTGATTACTTGTTTCAATGTTGCCTGCAGATGTTAAGCCGATCCTGGTAGTTAAAGAAGAAGACGCAGAAGATGAAAAGCCTACCTCTGATCTGCATGACCCAAAACTCTGCCACATAAAGAAGGAAAATGAGGATGTCTGCATCAGCCTGGGGGCAGAGCTGCACAAAGTGAAGGAGGAGTTTGAAAATGGCATGAAGAGTGAGGATGGTGAACAGTCCCCTCTGCTGTCACAGCTTTATCAAGACCAAATTAAAGACGGAGAACTTCCAGAAAAAAACAGAGGAGAATCCATCAGGATAGAAGATCATGGAGATGATTCCAACTCCTTAGAGCCTGAAGACACCAAAAGCGATGAAGAGGATGATGATGGAAAGCACCCTGTCTCTGAAATGAAAGAGTTGTCAGACTCCAGACTGGAAACTAAGGATATGGACAATGACTGGAAGGAGAGCAGAACTCCTGAGTCAGATGGAAACCAGGTTAACAAACAAGATTCAGAAATGGTCTCTCCAAGCTCACTGGATATTAAGACATGTTTTACAAAGAACAAAAATGTTAACCCACGAAGGAAGATACAGACAGGAGGGGAGTTTAACTGTGAAAACTGTGGCAAAACCTTTTTTGGAAAATGGAATTTAAATGCACACATGAGAATTCACACAGGAGAAAAACCTTTCTGTTGTGATGTTTGTGGAGACAGATTTAGCCATAGTTCACATTTAAACACACACATGAGAATCCATACAGGAGAAAAACCTTTCTGTTGTGATGTTTGTGGACACAGATTTAGACAAAAATCACTTTTAACCACACACATGAGAATCCACACAGGACAGAAACCGTTCTGTTGTGATTTTTGTGGACACAGATTTAGCCATAAATCTAGTTTAATCACACACATGAGAATCCACACAGGCCAAAAGCCGTTCTGTTGTGAGCTCTGTGGAAATAGATTTAGCCGTAAAACTACCTTAAACAAACACATGAGAATCCACACAGGCCAGAAACCTTTCTGTTGTGATCTCTGTGGACACAGATTTAGCTGCAAGTCACATTTAAGCAGACACACCAGAATCCACACAGGACAGAAAATAACTGTGGTATGATGACTCAAACTGAACAGCTCCAGTTGGTTGTGAAATATTTATTTGTTGGCATTCAATTCAGCAGTCTTGAGTTTTAATCTTAAAACATTTTATTTAGGTAACATATTTGTTTAGTTGTATGATTGGTAGTCTATTAGCTAATTAATTGTTGTGTAGATTGAACTGTAGCACAGGTACGTTCTGAGAAAATGTGTGTCTCCACGGCACAATAATCTAATTTTTTGTGATGCCCCAAGATGTCAATGCTACCATTGCTAACATCAAAATTGAGCAACCCATCCAGTTTGAGGACTGGTGACCAACTGGTTTTAAATGAATTATGAAGATGAAAATGGGCTGATAGACAATACATGTCTATTGATGCATAGGAAAAAATACTTAAATTTGTTCAGTATGGATGTAAATGCACTCCTGCTTTATTTGACTATATTAACTGTGTACAGTGTTTATAGTGTAATTATTTAAAAGTTATCTTGTGCTTGTTAACAAGGCCCTGCTTTAATCCTTTGCAATGTTTATATGGTCATTTAGAAATATTTGACGTTTTATTCAACAATTTAAAAACCAAAAAATGAGTATTCAATTATGAACTGAGCAGATTAATATGATTGAAATCTAAACTAAGAGAAAATGTTTCAAAGTTTTCTGTACAAAGTAAATACGAGGAAACAATGGGACCTGGTCTTATGGGCTGGTTCTCACTTATTGATGAAATATGTATTCGGTTTTGGTAACTTTAAGATTTGTACAAAGTGAACCAGCTGACCTTAAAATCAACAGAACAAAATCACTTGTGAGTTCTTGTATTCTTTCTTTTTTCAGGTAAAACTACAAGTGTGACTCTTTCCACAGACATTAATATCAGTTTAATGTAAATATTGGGGATCCAGGAGGCCTGAGGGCTGCAGGCTGTTCTGTTTTACCTGGATGAGACGTTGGAGGTCTTTGCTTTCCTGATGGGAACTGGGCCGTGCCTTTGCTGCTGATGGTTAGATGTCAGTAAGAGGATAGTGAAATAGATGAGTCACACCAAACTCTCACCACAGAATAATAGTTTGTTGTTGCTTATTATATTATTTTAAAGAAATATTCTCATGAAAACACCTGAATGTCTAAAACAATATTTAGTATTCGTTTTTCTAAAGTAGTAAATTGAAAAGCCTAACTTTTAGCACCTTGTTATAAGTGATGATTGTTGACATAAACATTTGCATTATAGCAAATTGTAATTAATACTGCCCCCTTGTGGTGATGGTCAATGTGTTAAAAAATTATCAATTTTTCATGGAAAATTTAGAAAATGCCATCAAAGATACATCTGAACAAATATACAAAAAATAAAATAGTACACAAAATATGTCTCTGGGTTTCTTAGATATATTTTCATCTAAAGTGGAAATTCAACCATTTGAGTTTTTCTCAAGATTGTTTTCTGGGTGATCTAAATTCTCCATTGGTTAGTTGGTGTGCCACAGCCACATAAAAACATATACAATGAAAGAGTTATCATTTAGGCTACATTTCCTCCCATTTATGTCTAAAAGGATCAACAAAGTAGCTAAAAGATGGATCCAAAATGCAAGCAATTGATAAGGAAATCATTTTATTTGTTCTGGTGTAATTTCCAGGGCTCATTGATGTTTTGTCTTGTATTTAATTGATCTCAGAGGTTGTTACACTCATCATAGTGTAATTACTCATTAAAATACTTTAGGTTCATGTTGCATTCAGGTTACTCTTTGTCCAAGTTCCCAGTGCTGTTTCCAATGCTACAACGACTTCACAAACTCCCTGTAGACATGAAAGAAAACATTGTTCATGTTATGGAAATTAAACATCAGATCAATTTCAAAATGCAGTACACTTTCTTTCTAGTTTTATAACAACTTCTAACTTTTCTGGTGACTAAATGGTTGTAAAATTACATAAAACCACAAGCGTTTAAAAAGACATGATAAATGTTTGCAATTCACTCTGTGTGAAAACAGTAGAGCTCAGAGAAAATTACAGAACATCATCATGAAGATCAATGAATTCAGCAGGCAGTTCAGGGAGGAAATTGTAGAGACTTTAAAAACATTGTTAGGTTCTAAAACAATATCTCAAGGTTTGAACATGTCTCAGAGCTCTGATCAATCCATTGTCTGAACATGGAGAGAGGATGGATGAACTACATGGATGTTTTCCAAAACTGAAACCGGAAAAGAAAAACTATTATGATCCTGGTGACTCAGTTTGGCATTTATGTTCCCTTTGCTACACTGATAATATGGCCTGTTCATACAAAGTGGGGGCTCGTCCAGGATTTTAGAACAATCGGCTGCTCTTTGCTTTTGTAGTATGGTAACAATTGGGGGCTCGTCCGGGAAGCATAGATCAGAAAAGCAGTCAGGAGGTAATTGTAACTCTAAAGTTGCTGATGGGAATCTGACAACACCTGGTAAAAATCTGACCATTTTACTATGTCCTGTTATGAAACCAGGTACTTAAAGAGTGATTTCTGTTTAAAATAAAGTATTCACACTAAACAGTGTCTGACAAAGGTTTTCTCACTTTAAGATGCCAGGCAGCTTTGGATCCCGATATAGGCCGTTGTGTAGATACCCCAGAGAACCGTCAAATGTCACAAGCTTGACTCTGTCTTTACTTTGGGCCTTTGCAGCAACCACATAGGTCTGAAAACAACAAAACAACTCCATTATAGTCATTACTGCAAATATTGCTTCATGCTAGAGTAATAAGAAGCAGTACCTGACGAGCAATCTCAATGGGAACTAAGTGATCATCCTCTGAATGAAGGAACAATATCGGACTTTTCATTTTCTTCAAACTGTGGAATATAATTAAGAACAGTATTAACAGAAAATCCTCTTCTTGTGATATTTGCCAATATTAACTAACTCACTTGTGTTCTATGGGAAAGACGGGCATTTTTCCTCCCCATAGGAAACTGAACAAGCGCTTAATGCCTGGAATTCTCCAGTAATACTTTAAATACAGAAATAAACATTGCAAAGTTGTTAGCAACAAAACAGCACATGCGTCAAACGTGAAAAAATGCTTGGCTAGCGTAGCGTACCCAGGTGAAAAAATGATATGGGATATGCTGGGAATTGAATGTCCCCTCCAGAATCACACCATCACAAACAACGCCTAAACAGGAAAGAAGAAATTAGCATTCAGACTGCACCATCATGCCCTCAGATTCTGCATTTTCTGGAGGTCAGAGGTGGTAAAACGTACCTTCCTCAAGCAGTTTGACAGCAGTGTTAGAGGCCACCCTACACAGAAACACAGGCTTCAGTTTGTCCAGGTTTCACCTCCTTACCAAGCGAATTTGAGTCAAGCTTAAACCTTTATCTGGTATGTGATACAACTGAAATCATATATAGCCACACATGGTTTGAAAGACGACGCATATGAACCTTATTCTCTCAATGTCTGGCCTTAAATCAGTATAGTAATAATAATATTCTAATTTATCGAATGGGTCTGTGATCTAACATTACTAAATTAGTTACAAAGTAGGTCAGGGACAAAAAATCTGAAAGGTTTTGGAGTGACCATGACAAATACCATCACAAACCAAGGCAGCCTACAAACCACAAATCTGACTCTTTTTCTCAGTTTCTGAGGAAATGGCTGAAATCGCAGGAAACTGAGGTTAGAAGCTAAAAGTTTAAACTGAAAATCTACCAAATACAAAATGAGTGAAAACTTTTGAAATGGAAAGAAAATCCCTTAAGGCGATGGTGTTCAAACATTTTGCCCAGGAGCCAAAACTGGGAAATTTAAACTAATATATGAAAAAAATAGTTTTTTGAGTTTTCTTTTTTTTTTTTTTCTTTTTTTTTTTACCTTTCCCTGTTCAACAATAAGCCATTTTAAAAATTAAATCTGTATATTGTTAAAAACACAAAGCATTAAAAGAACAGACAATTTTTTAGTGTCATCAGTTGTTGTAAATAATTTTGGTATCCTGACTGTTCAAAATGGTGGATATAAAATGCTAATAGTTTGTTTAAGTGCCAGTGTGTTTTTTAGCTGACCCAGTGCCAAGAGAGTGTCCCCAGATGACCACCGGACTGTCCCCGCTGCGTGCTTTGACCCAGTTGTACACATGCACAGCGTCTGTAGTCAGGCCGGATTCAGTGGGCTCACCGGTGGAATCTCCAAAACCTGCCAAGGGTTTTCACATCAGCTCCTGCTCACGCACACAACCACAGAGACACTGTGTTTCCCTGCCACTAGATGGCAGTACTGTCATTCAGACGGAGACCTGACCTGAGGTTCAACTGCTGTCTTTTTGACTGCTTCACAGCAAACAACTCATTAAGAACAACTGCACTGGTCTACAGGGATCATATGGCTTCAGAGAGGGAACAATTAAAGCAAAATGCTGTGGATCTGGGTGGAGAGAAGGGAACAGAGACGTGAATCCGTAAAAAGTTCCTACCTCTGTAGTCAGGCACCACCACATGGTAACCCAGCGCACTCAGTAACTGTTGACACACAGTGTAAATTATTATTATCTAGAATCACACTGTCATCTCTCCAGCTAAAAGATTAATTCATTAGTATTGGTGATTACTCACTTTTGCCACTCCAACTCGGTGTGGATCCGCCCTGTGGAAATTAATTAGCAAATAAATGAATAAAAACAGGAGCAAACATGTGTGGCAGTGCGGGTATATTTCTCTCTTCACGTGTTAAATATTATAAAGCGCTGCATCAATAGAACATTGAAAAGTAAAAATCAGCTAAATTTAAAGAGATTTGTAACCCTTTTCTTGCATTTTAAATAACTGAAAAATTAAAGAAACTTCTGTATCGTTGAGATTATATATCTGTTGATTATTATGTAATATTACATAACAGATTTAAAACGTGAAACTGTTTTATATCTGTTATGTGGAATTCTTTTACTTTATTTGTTCCTCATTGGGTTGAGGGTGGAAGATCTGAGTTAATTGCATTAAAATCTAGTATTTGCTTTTGTTTAAAGCATTTTACTGCACACTGGTAAAAACTGATAAAGACATGTTTAAAAAAAGTTAACTTATTTTAATTATTGACTTTCATGTGTCATGTAGATGGATTACATGAATCTACAAGATTTCCTCGAATATTTGAGGGCAGCTGACAGCTTAACAGGAGTGTTGTTTTCAAGCATATAAATTAAAAGTATAGTGGAAGGAAAACCTGTGGTAAAAACAAACTGTGTGTAAGTTACAGGGATCAAATGCCTTAACTGTAACCTCTGTGTTATGTGACAGCCAATAGCCAATATTTAACAGCTGCTTCTCTGCTTCTGTTAAACTACCCACAATCCTTTGCTGCATCACTATTGCTGTCACACGACCAAAGGTGGGCAGAGTACCCAAAAACTGTACTGACGTAAAATTAGCACCACTTCAATGTGTTTTACTCAAGAAAAAGTAAAAGTATCAAATACTCAGTAAAAAAAGTCAATGTTAATCATAATATTAAATTACACATGGATCAATAAGCTAAGTGAAATTAATATTAATACAAATTTACAAAATCACAAAAGAAATTTTCAAATCAATTTCTTTCTATAAAAAACTTATGAAACTAAGAAAAAAATTGCAAATATATTTTGCATCCCTAGTCTGAATTATATGAGCCTCACATTTTAGCTTGAATTATGAATATACATTAATATAATAAAACATTGTGAATCACATGTAAATGTATAAATGATCCTACCTTGATCCTGTGTTTCCGTGCAGATATATAAAAACCGGATTTCCATCATTTAATGTGTTCTGGTACCACAACAGGTCTTTCCCCTGAGCTTCTTTCCACCGACTTTCAGGAACTGTATGCCTGGAAAAAACACATCTTCATCAGCAAACACTCATTTTTCCCCAGAGCTGCAAGTTTTTGATCTGAAAGGAAAAGCTTCTGCTCACCATACGCCCAGGGAAATGCCCTCCTCTGACGTTAAATACATGTTGATGGTGTGATTGAGGGAGAAATCAGCAGGCCGGCCCAGATCCTCAAAGAACGGGACGCTGACTGCACACAGAGAGGAGGGACCCGTTGTTCTAGAGCTGGAAGATGGAAGATACTCGATAACGCAGACAGGATCCTTACTCACGTCTGTAGGTGTGAATAATGTCCTGAATCAATGTAGGGATTATTTTATATGTGATTGGCACCAGGATGCAGACAGCAACAGCAGCCAGTAATCCCCGTTTTAACCACCAGGGGGACCTGTAATCAGAAGACACTTAATTTACTCATGCAGTCATTAGAAAACTTTATTACTGTTAGTGGAAAATATTGTAAATTTCAAAAAATAAATAAAACAAAACAACAAATAAAATAAATACTGAAGTCTCTGTAAATAAAAACAATGAGGCTGGTTGACACAGAAGCACCAAACTGGAGCCTTTGTCACAAAATATTTGGTAAAAAAGAGAGAGAAATAATTATGGATATGGAAATTATCAAGCTCGTTTTAATTTATAACGAAATTTATTGATTTATTGCAATAGGCTTAATAACCTTAATTGTTTTACTTTCCAGCCACTTTGTTGTAGGTTTCTGCTGCAGCTTTGTGGACTTTGAAATGTAAATAAATATACTGCTCAAAAAAATAAAGGGAACACTCAAATAACACAATATAACTCCAAGTAAATAAAACTTCTGTAACATCAAACTGTCCATCTATGTGTTATTTGAGTGTTCCCTTTATTTTTTTGAGCAGTGTACATTTTAAATGCATTGTTGCCTGTCTAAGGTCACTGCTGGTAACTGGTTGACTTGGTTTTGTGGTGTTGTATTAACACACACCTGTTTGCTCCAGAACAGCAAACTGCTGCCCTGAAGCAGCCTGAGAACACTACACAGTACATCACCACCCATTCATTACTGACTAGAAAGTCAGTAAAGAGAGTTGTTCTCTGCCAGTTGTATCTTGAAAAATAGTCAAACAAAACTGGAAACAGTCCAGAGACGTTAACCCACCAAAGCTGCCGCCTGTCTGAGGAGCGCTGAGGGACTCTGACGCATGTTCGGATGCAGACTCCGAGCTGCTCCACACCAGTTGTAGCGGTTTGCAGCGATCAGAAGAGACGAGCGGCTGTGACTGAAGAGAGTCCTGACTCCCCACAGGCTCCAGACTACAGCCAATTAATGGACAATACATCCCTTCAATCCCTCTATTAACGCACTAATCAGCCAGCAGAGCCCTCTTAGCTGAAGAACGATCTCTTTACCGTGCTCAAGGGAAACACCGGCGGCCATTCATTCCAAAATCCAATAGGCTGCCATGAGTTAACGCCGTGCTTCATTATTAATGTCTATATCTTTGTTAAATAAGTCCAAAAGCTTTGTCGGAGATTTTTAATAAACATAAAAAGTGCAATAGGGTTCGGTGAAAAATAGTCTTCATTTGACGTCTCTGCAGTTTTTCTGAAGTCACTTTCAGGCTGTGTGACTAAAGGCGAATTCATCACATGGAGCTGGATCATGAAAATGAACCGACTGCAAAGATACTCAGGCTCCAGTTTTGGTTCATTTAAACTGGACAAAGTTACTTTATTCACTTCTAATACCGATTCAGATGTGTGAGGTTTAGTGTCAGTCCACTGATATGTTACAAAAAAACAATGCTGAACTGACTTAAAACGTTTCTCTTGCTAAACACAGACATAAATGTACTGAATTACACATTTATTTGATAACTCTTCACTAAAATACACCAGTAGCTTCACAAGCTTGGTCAAACATGAAATAACAACTTTAATTTGCTCAGTCAGCGCTATTACGAGTCAACATCCAGTGTAAAATAAATAAATAAAACTGACAAAAACAATGGAAAAAGAAATGGCAATAAACCTTGTGACCTGGATTGTAGCTGTGGCTAAAGGTTAGAGGAGGAATTAGTTCAGAGTTGAGATAAAGAACTCGGATACAAAGGGCAGGATAATGCATCATGTCAGTAAGTAACTACATAGTAAATATGTGTGTGAATGTGTGTGTTAGAACGACCTCAGTGACTCATTATCCAGCAGGAATGAAAACAATGAAAACAATGAAAATAATTTCCACTGGGCAGATTGTGGATCTGCCCAGTGAAAATTAATTAGTAAAAAAATTTAAAAAATATAAAAACAGTAGCAAATACGTGTGGCAGTGCGGGTATTTTTCTCTCTTCACATGCTAAATATTATAAAGCGCTGCATCAATAGAACATTGAAAAGTAAAAATCAACTAAATTTTAAGAGATTTGTAACCCTTTTCTTGCATTTTTAAATAACTGAAAAATTAAAGAAAATTCTGCATCGTTGAGATTATATATCTGTTGATTATTATGTGTGAGACACTAAATTGTTTTAAATCTGTTATGTGGGATTTTTTACTTTATTTGTTCCTCATTGGGTTGAGGGTGGAAGATCTGAGTTAATTGCATTAAAATCTAGTATTTACTTTTGTTTAAAGCATTTTACTGCACACTGGTAGAAACTGATAAAGACATGTTTAAAAAAAGTTAACTTATTTTAATTATTGACTTTCATGTGTCATGTAGATGGATTACATGAATCTACAAGATTTCCTCGAATATTTGAGGGCAGCTGACAGCTTAACAGGAGTGTTGTTTTCAAGCATATAAATTAAAAGTATAGTGGAAGGAAAACCTGTGGTAAAAAACCCCAAACTGTGTGTAAGTTACAGGGACCAAATACACATTTAATGATGTAATGTAACAGTTATTCATTTAGTTTTTCTCCACAGTGTGATGATTCAGGAAATAATGTGTTGGCCCTCCAGCTGGTCTCTCGTGACCCTCTGGGGAGTCCGGACCCCCACTTTGGGAACCTCTAGTTTACATGACTGAGGACAAACTGCAAATAGGAATTCCTATGTCTTGTTAACTATAACTGGAGGATTTGGTGGAGTGCATGGATAGCAGACAGATTCTCCAACTGAGCGGTGAATCTCTGCTGCTCCTCCAGAGTAGCAGAGATTCACTATGTGTTGCATAATGAAAACATGGACTCTGGTCAAAAAGGTGCCAACTTTGGTCGCACTGGACATGCTCACTTGTGAGGGTTTTATTTGAAGACATTTTCCATCCAGTTCACATTTAAGCGCTAATTTTGAGTCAATTTATCCCATAAAAAGAGGAAAAATAGCGCTTTGAAGAAGTTTTAGCGTCTGCAGAGCTTCATATCACTCCGCAGACAGACAAACTGGATCTGAAAACCTAAACAAAGTAACTTTGTTGCAGTTACTCACTGACTGCCCTCTTTCCTCCGGCCGCCAGCCCTCCTGTCCTTCCTGTCGGGGGAAGAATCGTCGCGTTTCACGTTTCTCCTTTTCATCGTTTAAGTGCAGTGATTCTTCCCCTCTGAGTGTTTTTAACAGTCTGGTCTGGCCATTGCACTTTGACTGACTCCAGATTTGATTAAACACTGGGAAAAGGGAGGGGTCTTGGTTTTTAAGGTGGCACCGCTGCTAAATGTGCAGAACACATTACTAATGTAGTGTGTCTAATGGCTACCTTAACTAAATTACACCATCTGAAAAGTTACATGAAATAGAGCATTTCTTTGAGGAAAACTAATCACATGTGTTTTCTTCTAATATTTTTTAAAATATTAGCAAATACATTGACATATTTTCCTTTATCCCTATTTAATAATCCTCAGAGAACCATGCAAGGACAAGACCTTATGCGCTCCAACCTCGTATGAACCTCCCCGGGGCGTTTTGAGCCTCCATGTACAAATCCTTTACAAGACACTGCTACATAAAGAAGGAAGATGAGGATGTCTGCATCAGCCTGGGGGCAGAGCTGCACAAAGTGAAGGAGGAGTTTGAAAATGGCATGAAGAGTGAGGATGGTGAACGCCCCCGGTCCAGCTTTATCAAGACCAAATTAAAGACGGAGAACTTCCAGAAAAAAACAGAGGAGAATCCATCAGGATAAAGATCATGGAGATGATTCCAACTCCTTAGGCCTGAAGACACCAAAAGCGATGAAGAGGATGATGATGGAAAGCACCCGTCTCTGAAATGAAAGAGTTGTCAGACTCCAGACTGGAAACTAAGGATATGGACAATGACTGGAAGGAGAGCAGAACTCCTGAGTCAGATGGAAACCAGGTTAACAACAAGATTCAGAAATGGTCTCTCCAAGCTCACTGGATATTAAGACATGTTTACAAAGAACAAAATGTTAACCCACGAAGGAAGATACTGACAGGAGGGGAGTTTAACTGTGAATACTGTGGCAAAACATTTTTTGGAAAATGGAATTTAAATGCACAAAGAATTCACACAGGAGAAAAACCTTTCTGTTGTGATGTTTGTGGAGACAGATTTAGCCATAGTTCACATTTAAACACACACATGAGAATCCATACAGGAAAAACCTTTCTGTTGGATGTTTGTGGACACAGATTTAGACAAAAATCACTTTTAACCACACACATGAGAATCCACACAGGACAGAAACCGTTCTGTTGTGATTTTTGTGGACACAGATTTAGCCATAAATCTAGTTTAATCACACACACGAGAATCCACACAGGCCAAAAGCCGTTCTGTTGTGAGCTCTGTGGAAATAGATTTAGCCGTAAAACTACCTTAAACAAACACATGAGAAGTTATCTTGTGCTTGTTAACAAGGACCTGCTTTAATCCTCTGCAATGTTTATATGGTTATTTAGAAATATTTGATGTTTTATTCAACAATTTAAAAACCAAGAAATGAGTATTCAATTATGAACTGAGCAGATTAATATGACTGACATCTTCACAAATAGAAAATGTTGTTTCAATGTTTTCTGCACAAAGTAAACACTTAAAAGGAACTCTCACCACAGAATAATAGTTTGTTGTTGCTTATTATATTATTTTAAAGAAATATTCTCATGAAAACACCTGAATGTCTGAAAAAATATTTAGTATTCGTTTTTCTAAAGTAGTAAATTGAAAAGCCTAACTTTTAGCACCTTGTTATAAGTGATGATTGTTGACATAAACATTTGCATTATAGCAAATTGTAATTAATACTGCCCCCTTGTGGTGATGGTCAATGTGTTAAAAAATTATCAATTTTTCATGGAAAATTTAGAAAATGCCATCAAAGATACATCTGAACAAATATACAAAAAATAAAATAGTACACAAAATATGTTCTGGGTTTCTTAGAATATTTTCATCTAAAGTGGAAATTCAACCATTTGAGTTTTTCTCAAGATTGTTTTCTGGGTGATCTAAATTCTCCATTGGTTAGTTGGTGTGCCACAGCCACATAAAAACATATACAATGAAAGAGTTATCATTTAGGCTACATTTCCTCCCATTTATGTCTAAAAGGATCAACAAAGTAGCTAAAAGATGGATCCAAAATGCAAGCAATTGATAAGGAAATCATTTTATTTGTTCTGGTGTAATTTCCAGGGCTCATTGATGTTTTGTCTTGTATTTAATTGATCTCAGAGGTTGTTACACTCATCATAGTGTAATTACTCATTAAAATACTTTAGGTTCATGTTGCATTCAGGTTACTCTTTGTCCAAGTTCCCAGTGCTGTTTCCAATGCTACAACGACTTCACAAACTCCCTGTAGACATGAAAGAAAACATTGCTCATGTTATGGAAATTAAACATCAGATCAATTTCAAAATGCAGTACACTTTCTTTCTAGTTTTATAACAACTTCTAACTTTTCTGGTGACTAAATGGTTGTAAAATTACATAAAACCACAAGCGTTTAAAAAGACATGATAAATGTTTGCAATTCACTCTGTGTGAAAACAGTAGAGCTCAGAGAAAATTACAGAACATCATCATGAAGATCAATGAATTCAGCAGGCAGTTCAGGGGAAATTGTAGAGACTTTAAAAACATTGTTAGGTTCTAAAACAATATCTCAAGGTTTGAACATGTCTCAGAGCTCTGATCAATCCATTGTCTGAACATGGAGAGAGGATGGATGAACTACATGGATGTTTTCCAAAACTGAAACCGGAAAAGAAAAACTATTATGATCCTGGTGACTCGGTTTGGCATTTATGTTCCCTTTGCTACACTGATAATATGGCCTGTTCATACAAAGTGGGGGCTCGTCCAGGATTTTAGAACAATCGGCTGCTCTTTGCTTTTGTAGTATGGTAACAATTGGGGGCTCGTCCGGGAAGCATAGATCAGAAAAGCAGTCAGGAGGTAATTGTAACTCTAAAGTTGCTGATGGGAATCTGAAAACACCTGGTAAAAATGGATGGATGGAGCTAAATACAGGACAATCCTAGTACAAAACCTGCTAGGGACTGCAGAAAGACTTGAAATCCGAAATGCAGATGTTGTGATGACAGATGAATGCTTCTGCAAAGACGAATGGACAACATTTTAGTCTCCAGATGTGCATAGCTAGCAGAGATATAGGGTACTCCACGCTTGGCCAACATGAAGTGATCAACTGACAATGATCCTAACAATCAGTGGCAAATCTGCAACAAATTGAACAAAAAAGAAAGAAATATTGTGTTTCAATGGCTCATTCAAAGCCCAGCTCTGAGCCTGAACTGCTTCATGTTATTGCTCCTTAAGATGATTCTACAAATTGCAAGAACATGGGGTATACTTAGTTTTTACACATAGTAATTTCATTTCTGGCTTCATTTGTATGCAAAACAATCATGTTGTGGGACTCCTGTCAGGTTAGTACACTTGAAATTAGAATCTGGTAAAAGTCTAACCATTTTACTATGTCCTGCTATGAAACCAGGAACTTAAAGAGTGATTTCTGTTTAAAATAAAGTATTCACACTAAACAGTGTCTGACAAATGTATTCTCACTTTAAGATGCCAGGCAGCTTTGGATCCCGAAACAAACCGCTGTGTAGATACCCCAGAGAACCATCAAATGTCACAAGCTTGACTCTGTCTTTACTTTGGGCCTTTGCAGCAACCTCATAGGTCTGAAAACAACAAAACAACTCCATTATAGTCATTACTGCAAATATTGCTTCATGCTAGAGTAATAAGAAGCAGTACCTGACGAGCAATCTCAATGGGAACTAAGTGATCATCCTCTGAATGAAGGAACAATATCGGACTTTTCATTTTCTTCAAACTGTGGAATATGATTAAGAACAGTATTAACAGAAAATCCTCTTCTTGTGATATTTGCCAATATTAACTAACTCACTTGTGTTCTATGGGAAAGACGGGCATTTTTCCTCCCCATAGGAAACTGAACAAGCGCTTAATGCCTGGAATTCTCCAGTAATACTTTAAATACAGAAATAAACATTGCAAAGTTGTTAGCAACAAAACAGCACATGCGTCAAACGTGAAAAAATGCTTTGCTAGCGTAGCGTACCCAGGTGAAAAAATGATATGGGATATGCTGCTGATCAGAATTGAATGTCCCCTCCAGAATCACACCATCACAAACAACGCCTAAACAGGAAAGAAGAAATTAGCATTCAGACTGCACCATCATGCCCTCAGATTCTGCATTTTCTGGAGGTCAGAGGTGGTAAAACGTACCTTCCTCAAGCAGTTTGACAGCAGTGTTAGAGGCCACCCTACACAGAAACACAGGCTTCAGTTTGTCCAGGTTTCACCTCCTTACCAAGCAAATTTGAGTCAAGCTTAAACCTTTATCTGGTATGTGATACAACTGAAATCATATATAGCCACACATGGTTTGAAAGATGACGCATATGAACCTTATTCTCTCAATTATCTGGCCTTAAATGAGACAAAAAAGCCAAGACCAATCTGGTTTACCTATGGGTCCGATTTCTAGCTGTCTGAAGGTGCCAGGATCAGCTGTGTTAACAGCTTGGAAATGAAATCATACTGCTTCAGAAAGAAACAAGCATCAGGTAAAATGAATATTTTACATCTTTGACTTTTTTTTTTTAAACGTTGATGAAAAAATGTGAGGCCATCAATCATTTTGACAGATTATAATTCAAAGACTTGGCCAGCTGGTGCAGATGTGAAGACATTTTCAGCTTTACACATAGAGATAACCAAATCAATCAAAAAGAGATTCCCATTAGAGCATTAATCGCAGACCTGGACACCGTTTGATGTGTCTCGCTATCTGGGAACTGACAATGTGTTGAAAGTAATGGAGGTCATAAACCAGCGCAGCATGAATTAGCTTTTCAATAATATTCTAATTCATTGAATAGATCTAACATTAATAAATTAGTTACAAAGTAGGTCAAGGACAAATCTGACAGGCTTTGGAGTGACCATAACAAACTGTTAAAATATTTAGTATATATATTATCTTAGTATTTGCTATGCTCTTATGTTCACTGTGTTTGATGTGTGAAGTTGTTGTGCTGTTTCTTCCATTGTTCTGAGAGTTTTTCAGTTCCTGCCTTCTCGCTGTCGCTTTCCTGTTGGAAAGGAAACAACAGGGAGACAAACAGGAAATGATCGCAACCCTCGGCCCGAAGGTGCATCGTGCCTGGACTCAAGATAACCGAAGAAATAACCGAAGAAATAACCGAAGAAACGGCAACGCTATGTAACTGACTTGAGATAACAAAAACAAGCTTTTTAACTAGGGACAATAATGTAACATTAATGTCCATAATTGTACGTAAACTTCTGTACAGAATCATATTAATGTCTGTGTGTATGAGAGCTATTTTAAGTTGTCATATGCCAACTTACAGGGTTGGTGAATGACAATCCTTTAAGTTGGTTGTCATCCGCCAATAAAAAACAAAAGAAGAAGAAGGGACTGCTCCTAAGGAAATAAAAAGGGAGAGTACAGCAGAACGTGCTTAAGAGAAGCAAGAAATTGTAACTTAAGCACATTTCTGTCTGTCTCTCCTTGTGAGTAAAATCTAAACTCATTCTCCTTTTTGTGTGGCGTTTACATGTTTTAGGTTGTTTGAACCTGACACAAATACCATCACAAACCAAGGCAGCCTACAAACCACAAATCTGAGGAATGGGGTGAAATCCCAGAAAATTGAGGTTAGAAGCTAAAGGTTTGAACAGAAACTGTGCTGTTACGGCCCCTGGCCTCTTGAGGCTGTGCAGGCTTCTTTCTGTTATGCAGGTTCAGCTGTGACAGAACACCTTCCTGATTGGCTGCTTGGAGGCTGCAGAGTGGCAATTGTTGTGAAAACTGGCATAAAAAGGTGAGATCTTTCCAGGTAAACGCAGATAACAGATCATGAAGGCCAAAATCTTGCATTTTGCTTTACTGATAATTATAAAACAAGCTATTTTGTATATTTAGCTGCTGATGTGATTTACTGATGATTATAAAGCAAGTGATTTTGTATTTTGATTCATTGATGATTATAAAGAGTCTGATGTAATAAAACTCTTGAAATTAACAACATAATGAAAAATGGTGAATTAAAAGTTGATGATATAATAAACCTCAGATGATTATTAAAAGAAGTTATGGTTGAAGAAATAATTTAAAAGATGATTGTGTTTATTGATTTATGATGATTATACGGCATATAAAGAATTGTAATTGAAATAATCATACGGTGTGCGAAGCATAGGGACATGTTGGGACATGTAGAGTGTTGGGAGTATAAGTTTGGTTATATTAATTTTAGGAACAGTTAACCTTTGTGCATATGAAATATTAGCTGTATAGCATGAATATTTCGAGTAGATTTTAAGTTAGGTAGATTTGGGTAAAGATTCAAACTAAAACAACTACTGACTTTCTGAATTTACATAAATTACTAAAGAGTGCCTTCAGAAAGGGAGTGTGTTGTACCAGCGGACAGAAAGCAGAGGCTGAGGGTCTGCCTGTTCACAAGATGAGTCACATTCTTTGGTGTTTGTTTAGGAATTCAGTAAAACACTAAAACCTTTAGAAAACAATTCTTCTAGAAGTGTAATCAAATGTATTAAAATATTTCTTTTAAGTATTAACAGCATGTTCTGAACTAGTTAGTGTCTAACCATACTAATTTGGATGCATCTTAGATTACTAAAATAGAGTAGGATTATGAAACTAAAGTTTTAGAAGTAAAATATTTCAGGCATTCTAAAAGAGTTTTTTTCTAAAAGAAGATAATCCTGTGAAGCATAAATCTTGGTCAGGAATGTTTAAAGCAGGAGACTGGTACGGGAAGACCCTGTTTGAGAATTACCTTTGTTCTCTCCATATATTTGCTTTTGGGTTTGAACAGGTCTCAAAGAAGGTAATAAAATTAACTTTAAACAGCCCTACAAGGGGAGGACACACCTTCAAATGCATGTATTTAAATTAATGGATACACCTCCTTGTAAAAGTGTTTGTTTTACAGCAGAAGAACGAATTGCTTTGTTTGCAGCCGTGAGAGCAATTCCCAAGAACGCATTCTTGTGTCTCTCCTATTGTGTTTCCTTTTCCAACTCGTCGCAGGTAATTTGATGTCTTGTTATGTGTTTTGGACTTCTTGATAATCTGGGTGTAATGCTGATGTGTCTTTCTCTATATGCATTGAATTCTCTGAATAAAAACTCTAGATATGTCTGAAGTTTGATGGTGAATGGTTGTTCTCTGTGTTTTCCACTGTGCATGCAGAGTCCCTGGATCCGGGGGACGAGAGGAAAATCAACCAGCCAAGTAAATTTTATTCCTCAAGTTCAACAAGAGACATATAGAGACATGTAATTCTTGGACTGTGTTGTAACTGGAGCAAAGTTTGGGGCCAGTAAAGGGTCTGAGTTGAGCAGGAAGAAAAGGGAAATCCAAAAAAGGAAGTGGATCCAGATGGTCAGTAGAAAAACAACTTTCCATGAAGTAATCGAATGTTTGAGAAGTCACGTACGCCCTCTCCCCATACACAACTATGGGGTGAGAAAGTATATAAACCCAATAAAAAGAGGGATAAGGATTCTTAGTCTCCGGTGCAGAAGTCTCCGCACTGCTAAAAGGGGGAAAGACCCACTGACCCTCAACCCTGGTTCCTGATTCAACTGCCACTCTGCACTCAACCCAAAGATCTCAAGGTTGCTGCAACAGACTTGGGGATTAGACAAAGGTCACAGGGGTGATGAAGATCTGAGTGTTTGGAAGACAACAACCAGCTCTGCTTTGTTTATACTCAAAAGAGGATTTGCCGTACAAAGACAAGACTCTGGCCGAGGACACCGAAGCCTTCTGTTGCCGAGATCATCCATCATCTGGGTACGAGTTGAACTGCACCCCAAAGTCTCACTCAGTAAATTAGTGACACAGTTTAGGGAAAGAAGTTAGTAAAGAATTAAGGTGATTTTACTTAATTAGATTTTTATTCTGAAATTGTAATCATTGATAATTAATCTGTTTGTCATTTAGCCCTGCTAAACACTTGCTTAATAAAGATGCATTCAATTCTAATGAGATTTGTGGACAGTGAAATTAACTGAGTTATCTATTGATTCTGGTTCCTCTAATTAGTGTAAAACCCATGAACATGATTCTAGAACTGTGGTGGCTTCGGACTTTCCTTTAGTGTTTGTAAAATAATGACCGTGGGGTTTATGTTGAGCCACTAAAAATAGTCTAGCCAGCAATCTAGTCTAGCCAAGAGCTCGTTGTTGATAGAGAGAAAGCTACAGTTAACAAGAGTGGTTATTGGAGTTATGCAGCTGTGAGGGCTTCTCAACTGATTGCTTCTTACCTGAAAAGGATCATAACTTTTGGATTGTAGGTAGTTAGAAGCTAGATGAGTCTCTCTCGACACTAGCTTACACAGATTATCTGCTTTAGACCTGTCTTATGGTAAGACTCGAGGGCTTAATGATTTTCCGGACCTGTTAGACGGAGAGCTGGTCAGTATTGAGCCCCTGGCAGTTGTGAGGTTTAGGGCGGGGCTGGCTATTGCGCAATAACACAATAAATGGTTATGCACCAAAAACAAAATGTGAGTGGAATCCTCTTTGCCACACACCAGTGCTAACTGGTGTCAGTTAGCCACACACCACACAAGCTTGTGTTTGGCAGGTTTAGTGTTCCCGTTGTCTCCTTTCTTTTGGGTTGTTTTGAGTTTACTTTAGATTGATTTGTTTGAATATTTTGTAATTTAATTTGCACTTAATTCTTGAATTTGTTCATCTTTTTGTTTTAATTGGGTTAAGTTGTATTGTGTTTTGGTTTTGTGCAACTATCTATCGTCATAAAAATCTTTTACATTCCACTTGTTTTCTTTGGACACATATTTATGTTGCACAAATGGCCCATGGACCACACTTGGGACACCCCTGTTTTAAGATGTGGCCATTTAACAAATATAAGTAATCTTGGTAATCCTGACCGGTGGATATAAAATGCTAATAGTTTGTTTAAGTGCCAGTGTGTTTTTTAGCTGACCCACTGCCAAGAGAGAGTCCCCAGATGACCACCGGACTGTCCCCGCTGCGTGCTTTGACCCAGTTGTACACATGCACAGCGTCTGTAGTCAGGCCGGATTCAGTGGGCTCACCGGTGGAATCTCCAAAACCTGCCAAGGGTTTTCACATCAGCTCCTGCTCACGCACACAACCACAGAGACACTGTGTTTCCCTGCCACTAGATGGCAGTACTGTCATTCAGACGGAGACCTGACCTGAGGTTCAACTGCTGTCTATTTGACTGCTTCACAGCAAACAACTCATTAAGAACAACTGCACTGGTCTACAGGGATCATATGGCTTCAGAGAGGGAACAATTAAAGCAAAATGCTGTGGATCTGGGTGGAGAGAAGGGAACAGAGACGTGAATCCGTAAAAAGTTCCTACCTCTGTAGTCAGGCACCACCACATGGTAACCCAGCGCACTCAGTAACTGTTGACACACAGTGTAAATTATTATTATCTAGAATCACACTGTCATCTCTCCAGCTAAAAGATTAATTCATTAGTATTGGTGATTACTCACTTTTGCCACTTTAATTCGGTGTGGATCCGCCCTGTGGAAATTAATTAGCAAATAAATTAATAAAAATATAAAAACAGTAACAAATACATTTTTTCCTTATTGGGTTGATTATTATGTGTGTGACGCTAAATTGTTTTAAATCTGTTTTTTACTTTATTTGTTCCTCATTGGGTTGAGGGTGGAAGATCTGAGTTAATTGCATTAAAATCTAGTATTTGCTTTTGTTTAAAGCATTTTACTGCACACTGGTAGAAACTGATAAAGACATGTTTAAAAAAAGTTAACTTATTTTAATTATTGACTTTCATGTGTCATGTAGATGGATTACATGAATCTACAAGATTTCCTCGAATATTTGAGGGCAGCTGACAGCTTAACAGGAGTGTTGTTTTCAAGCATATAAATTAAAAGTATAGTGGAAGGAAAACCTGTGGTAAAAAAAACCCAAATTGCGTGTAAGTTACAGGGATCAAATACATGAGCTATAGCGGTTACATTTTCTGAGTTAAGTCGCTCTGGAAGCAGAGGCTGCCGAGTTAAATGTTAGCCACTCTGTGTTTTATCGAGTTCCCTTTGAGCGCCGTCATCCAACAAGAGCATTTAGAGAAATTCATGCCGACAGGCTTTATGTAGATGCTGGTTTTATGTCCCAGCAGGACTTGCCAAAGGTAGTAAAAGCCAGATAAATGATTGATGGTGTTGCTGTGCTTGACTGAACCCAACAGAAAATTTATGGAGGATTGCACTGCCACAAATTTCTGTTTTCATCATGACCTCCTGTAGAATTATATTTATTGTTTTATAGATACATAATGTGGTTATTACTTAATAACATTGAGAGAAACTGAACTCTTCCATTCACTGTAATACATGATAATAAAAGTGAACAGGGATCAAATGCCTTAACTGTAACCTCTGTGTTATGTGACAGCCAATAGCCAATACTTAACAGCTGCTTCTCTGCTTCAGTTAAACTACCCACAATCCTTTGCTGCATCACTATTGCTGTCACATGACCAAAGGTGGGCAGAGTACCCAAAAACTGTACTGACGTAAAATTAGCACCACTTCAATGTGTTTTTACTCAAGAAAAAGTAAAAGTAGCCTTTCAAAATATTACTCAAGTAAGAATAAAAAACTGATCAAATGATTAATCATTTAATATTTAAAAATTACACCATGGATCAAAATATGAAGCTAAGTGAAAATTTAGATATTGATATAAATGACAATAATTCATCTTAGTAACAAAAATCAGGCAAAAGAAACTTTTCAAAATCAATTTCTTTCTATAAAAAAACTTATGAAACTTAGAAAAAAATTGCAAATATATTTTGCATCCCTAGTCTGAATTATATGAGCCTCACATTTTAGCCTGAATTATGAATATACATTAATATAATAAAACATTGTGAATCACATGTAAATGTATAAATGATCCTACCTTGATCCTGTGTTTCCGTGCAGATATATAAAAACCGGATTTCCATCATTTAATGTGTTCTGGTACCACAACAGATCTTTCCCCTGAGCTTCTTTCCACCGACTTTCAGGAACTGTATGCCTGGAAAAAACACATCTTCATCAGCAAACACTCATTTTTCCCCAGAGCTGCAAGTTTTGATCTGAAAGGAAAAGCTTCTGCTCACCATACGCCCAGGGAAATGCCCTCCTCTGACGTTAAATACATGTTGATGGTGTGATTGAGGGAGAAATCAGCAGGCCGGCCCAGATCCTCAAAGAACGGGACGCTGACTGCACACAGAGAGGAGGGACCCGTTGTTCTAGAGCTGGAAGATGGAAGATACTCGATAACGCAGACAGGATCCTTACTCACGTCTGTAGGTGTGAATAATGTCCTGAATCAATGTAGGGATTATTTTATATGTGATTGGCACCAGGATGCAGACAGCAACAGCAGCCAGTAATCCCCGTTTTAACCACCAGGGGGACCTGTAATCAGAAGACACTTAATTTACTCATGCAGTCATTAGAAAACTTTATTAATCTCATATTTTTCTGCTTCTTCAGTTTGTTAATGTACAAACATCAGTTTTAACACAGCTCTGCTGGGATTTATAGCATTTTAATCTGGTTTCAGGCTGGGCTTTTTCTGGACCATCGGAACCCGGCACTGTTACAACGATTAATGTTTCTAAATTAAAAATATCGTCCCAGAAGTTATTGTGATAAACAATAATATTGTGTTGAGGTCATTTTTAAGAAATGTGATAATCGTAATGGTATTGTTAGGAAAATTATCTAAGTTTATTTACTTATGAGTTTATTTGACATGTTGTTTTCATATTATTATTTTGTGTGTTGTTTTCTTGACTCCTTTCTGTTGTGGTATACTCTTAACTGTTCTTTCAGATGTTTGCTTGGGGGTTAGAAATGTTTACACATGCTTGTGTTACCAGCTGCTTTGATCATTAGCTGTCTGTGAAACGGATTTATAACGGTCATTCTTGTGTCCTGCTAAGGGCATGTCCACAGAAGATTCCAGAACGTTATTTGGTAAAGGTTATTGATCAATTGTTTGTGTGACTGTGTGAAAAAGCTCAACCTCTTTCCTTGTAAACATAATAAAAGGCAGTTGGGGACTGAGAGCCGGCGGAGTTGATCCCAGTCAGTGTTTGACGGCGGTTCTCCACGTCTGGCTCTGCTCCCCTCTTCTGCAGAAAAGTAATTTGTGTTTCTGGTTGATTCTTTGCAGGTTGGGAACCAAAATAGACCCAACAGGCATAATTTAAGAAATATTTTGCCCTGGAACTGGAAGATATTGTAAATGTACAAAAATAAATAAACAAGATAACGCTGGTTTGTACAGCATCAATACACAACGCTACTTACCTCACGGCACTTTCAATCCAACACGTTGCTATTGATCCTAGTTCTTAAACGATTGTTCTGTTTATTATTCAAATGAGCTTAAAAATAATCTATATAAGAAACTTCAGCAGATCGAATCGAGTCATTGACCTTCAGCTTTCACTCCTCCTTCATGTAGCGACATTAGACAATCACTTGCTGGTTATAAAGCCCATAAAAACTCAGCCGATGGCTTTATCTATTTCACTGCTTTCCAACGTGTGGAGGGTGCCTCCTTTAGGGGGCGCCAGAGGTCTTCAGGTGGGGTGCAACATCAGAAAAGAAATGAACCAGTAAAAATAACTGTGGACATTTAGTGAACTTCACCAAAACTGTGCCGAAGACAAAATGTATAGATTTTTAGTTCCTGAAAAAGAAGGAGAGAATCTGGGCCAAGCAAAGTAAAAAACTAAGAAAAGAAAAAGAAGAAGAAAGTATGACCAGGAAGATTCAAAGTTGGGGTTTTCATAGATTGGATCTGAAGATGCTCCAGTGCCACAGAGATGTTTGCAAAGACCCAGAACGTTTTTGAAGGAGGACTGGCTCACCTCGGAAACTCCTGGTGTGAAACAGAGACGGAGTCAAACACTGAACGACAGGACCGAGCGCATGATCAGACCAGGTGAGAACACAAAGTTAAAATCTGAAAGGAGTCTTTGGGTTAATTTACAAACACCTGGTTGGTTTTTAAAATCCATATAGGACGTCTGACTGCAGCTTTGTGGACTTTGAAATGTAAATAAATACATTCTAAATGCATTGTTGCCTGTCTAAGGTCACTGCTGGTAACTGGTTGACTTGGTTTTGTGGTGTTGTATTAACACACACCTGTTTGCTCCAGAACAGCAAACTGCTGCCCTGAAGCAGCCTGAGAACACTACACAGTACATCACCACCCATTCATTACTGACTAGAAAGTCAGTAAAGAGAGTTGTTCTCTGCCAGTTGTATCTTGAAAAATAGTCAAACAAAACTGGAAACAGTCCAGAGACGTTAACCCACCAAAGCTGCCGCCTGTCTGAGGAGCGCTGAGGGACTCTGACGCATGTTCGGATGCAGACTCCGAGCTGCTCCACACCAGTTGTAGCGGTTTGCAGCGATCAGAAGAGACGAGCGGCTGTGACTGAAGAGAGTCCTGACTCCCCACAGGCTCCAGACTACAGCCAATTAATGGACAATACATCCCTTCAATCCCTCTATTAACGCACTAATCAGCCAGCAGAGCCCTCTTAGCTGAAGAACGATCTCTTTACCGTGCTCAAGGGAAACACCGGCGGCCATTCATTCCAAAATCCAATAGGCTGCCATGAGTTAACGCCGTGCTTCATTATTAATGTCTACATCTTTGTTAAATAAGTCCAAAAGCTTTGTCGGAGATTTTTAATAAACATAAAAAGTGCAATAGGGTTCGGTGAAAAATAGTCTTCATTTGACGTCCCTGCAGTTTTTCTGAAGTCACTTTCAGGCTGTGTGACTAAAGGCGAATTCATCACATGGAGCTGGATCATGAAAATGAACCGACTGCAAAGATACTCAGGCTCCAGTTTTGGTTCATTTAAACTGGACAAAGTTACTTTATTCACTTCTAATACCGATCCAGATGTGTGAGGTTTAGTGTCAGTCCACTGATATGTTACAAAAAACCAATGCTGAACTGACTTAAAACGTTTCTCTTGCTAAACACAGACATAAATGTACTGAATTACACATTTATTTGATAACTCTTCACTAAAATACACCAGTAGCTTCACAAGCTTAGTCAAACATGAAATAACAACTTTAATTTGCTCAGTCAGCGCTATTACGAGTCAACATCCAGTGTAAAATAAATAAATAAAACTGACAAAAACAATGGAAAAAGAAATGGCAATAAACCTTATTTTAAATGGATAAGAAAAAGGAATCAGAAATTCTAAATATAAAGAATTATAACACAGATTGGAAGAGGATGATGATGATCTACAATAGATCCAAACTGGATCTAAAACGGCTGAATCAAGCTAACATTAAGCCTCTGGCACGGTACCAACCCAATAAACTCAACATTGGTTGTTTGATCTGGCCACAGAAAAATAAAACAAAATAAATCACTAAAATTAAAACGACATTCACCCCAGTGATTTGAAGATATAAACTTCTGACCTGGATTGTAGCTGTGGCTAAAGGTTAGAGGAGGAATTAGAGTTGAGATAAAGAACTCGGATGCAAAGGGCAGGATAATGCATCATGTCAGTGAGTAACTACATATAAGTAGGGGTGTGTGTGAATGTGTGTTAGAACGACCTCAGTGACTCTGAATACTCATTATCCAGCAGGAATGAAAACAACGCCATGGTTTTGTAGTAATATTTATCATTACAAGCCAAGCCTCCAGTTTCTTCATTAGTTGATGCTCATTAAGAACATTTTATTGTGCTGACACAAGCTCACAACTTCCTGTTTGCTAAAAGAATTGAATGAGCCCAATGGGCTTAACAACAACAAACTTAGAATATTAAGAAAAATTACTGCTGCTACTTGCTAATTTAATTTATTAGAAAAAGTTTGTTTTTTTGGCTGAATTGAATATAGTTTATCTTGACCCCACTAGAAAATGGATAGAGGGATGGAAATAGTTGAAACAAAAATTCTGAATGTCTGCTTTTACTGCCCTACAGTGATTAATAATTGTGTAAGAAATATTATGCATGATTTTACAATTCTTTTACAATAAAAATTTAAATAGGTAGGCAAATAATCTGGGGAAGAAAAACAAAAATATTGTGGTCCTACTGCCATGTGCAGAAATGGCAGTAAATTAGCACCACTGGCCAAATGCAGGTAAAAGTATGAAGTAGAAACAAACTAGTACAAACTGGATCTGAAAACCTAAACAAAGTAACTTTGTTGCAGTTACTCACTGACTGCCCTCTTTCCTCTGGCCGCCAGCCCTCCTGTCCTTCCTGTCGGGGGAAGAATCGTCGCGTTTCACGTTTCTCCTTTTCATCGTTTAAGTGCAGTGATTCTTCCCCTCTGAGTGTTTTTAACAGTCTGGTCTGGCCATTGCACTTTGACTGACTCCAGATTTGATTAAACACTGGGAAAAGGGAGGGGTCTTGGTTTTTAAGGTGGCACCGCTGCTAAATGTGCAGAACACATTACTAATGTAGTGTGTCTAATGGCTACCTTAACTAAATTACACCATCTGAAAAGTTACATGAAATAGAGCATTTCTTTGAGGAAAACTAATCACATGTGTTTTCTTCTAATATTTTTTAAAATATTAGCAAATACATTGACATATTTTCCTTTATTCCTATTTTATTTCCTTCAAAGTTTATATTTGTTGTTTTTACATATGAGATCCTCAATGTGTAAATCAATGACACTAAACTGATTTATTTAATAGAAAATCCAGCAGAGCTTCATTATGATACCAGGAACTGAGAGGGACAACAAACAGTAGGACAATCTGCAGGATAAGAGGCCTTTAGGGGCCTGCACTGCAAAAAATTCATCTACCCAAGTATTTTTGGTCTAGTTTCTCGCAAATATTTTAGTATTTTTTTATCTTCTTTCAAGTGTGCTGAGATACTTCAACTAGAAAGTCGACAGAAAATTCTTTGTAGGATTTTGTGTTTTTGCAGTGTGGAATAAACAGAGGCTGTTACAGATAATCAGTTCAATAACTGGATGAGAGACCCAACAGAGAGGATGTTAGCTCCGGCAGAGCCGTCAGGATCCTGGTGACTCAGATACACACCAAAGGTCACCTGCAATCCACAAAAATAAACTTATGAGACAATATTTTCAAGCACTTGCTCAATAAAACCAACAAACAGCACGGAGGTGACTGTGACGGTTTCGAACCCACCTTCCCAGTCCGGTAGGCAGACAGGCTGAGGAGCGGCTCTTTGGTTTTGGTCCCTGTGTCCTGGTCTACTCCAATCATCTGGCACCTCCCACAGCGACCTGCGACCTTTTGGTTGACCACACAGAGAAGTTAATTTCACTCCTGCTTCCACCAGGTGTTGTGGAAAATGTCCCCTCTGCTCACCGTGAACCGTGTGTCGCCAATAATCAAGTGTGACCAATTATCCTCCTCAAAGGGTTCTGCTCCAGCGATGACTAAATTGGCGCGGAAGCGGCTGATGACGCTCTGCATGTCGAGGAGCTGATGCCCCTCACAGCCGTCCTGCCTGCAGAGGGGAGCGTGTGTGGAAATTACATGCTATTTTTCCCTGCGCTGCATCAAAAGAGCCACTGTAATGTAAATGTGCAGACGTCAACGCGTCCCGGAGCGATGAATAAAGTGTTGTGTGTTCCAACCTGCTGCTCATTAGATCCTGAATGAGCGCCACGCTGGCACGGTTGATCATGAGATACTGAGCTTCGTTCACCAGGGAGAGGAGCGGGGAGTCTGCAGCTAGAGAAGAAAGACTTTATATCACCCCGAAGATTTGTTTCATTTCAGGAAAAACATTCTCATTTACAGTTTCTGCAAACTCCTTCCACAGAGAAATCATAAAAATTAAGCCCTATGCTGATTAGTGGATAAAAAAGTGATTTGAGTAAATTCATCAATTCTGATCAAATGTTTACTGGGAAAATATAATATGAAAGGCAATTATGAATGAGACAGAAACATGAATATGTTTCCCTTTCAGCAATAAAGAGTGGTATTTTTCCACATTTTGTCACATTACAACCAACAAAGATAATGCATAATTTCCAGGATTTTGAGGTTGTTTTTGTGATCAAAATCACAGACTTTGACTTTGGTTCTACTTTAGAAATATTTGCTATATTTTACCCCTTCCAAAATCTCCATGCAAAAAATAAAAAAATAAAATAGAGAAAAAAAAATAAGCACAGAAACAACTTGGTTCTTTAAAGCTGATTTATGTAACAAAATATTTTTTTTGTGTATTTGTTAAAATTTGTTATGAGACAGATCTGTGAAAAGATGAATCTCCTTCACTTCCTCCGAGCTGCTGCTGCTGTCTGAAGAAATTTACCACGCTGTCAATAAACCTCATGTACTTGCTGCTAAATGTGCGTAAGGCATAGAAACAACAACAGGAAAAGCATTAATCCATCATCACTGGTGGCCATGCTAACTAGCCTTAGCATACACAACAGGCTGCAGTGTAACATAGCGCAAAGGAGTGCAACACAACAAAGTCCAAACATGCAGCCAGAGCTAGAGCCATTCAGACAAAAGCATATTAGAATGGCCCAGTCAAAGCCCAGATATTGACCTAATTGAGAGTTTGTGGCAAGATTAACACAATTTATGACACTCTCTGTTCAGTCTTTTAGTCAAGAAGAACCTGCAGCACAAGGTGGGTCTGGAACTGTGACGTACTCGGCACAGGAAGGCTGGCTGCAAATGCCTGCCACACTTTTCAGATTTTGTAATTTGTAAAACATTTCAAAAATTATGTTTCCACTTCCTATTGAGATAAATAACAATAAATACATAAAAGTTTGTAAATATGAGGTGACTAAATGTGAACAAGATCCGAGGGTAAAAAACACTTTTTCAAGAAACCATGAAAGGACAATTCAGGTCCTTTAAATGTGTTTCAAATTAATAACTAAGGCGAAAACAATCTCTTTAATGTGCAGCCATATTTCTTAATCTCCAACATCCCAAACAGCGGCCCAATGCAGACACAAATGTTGAGGATTTTCCTCCTGCGGGATGAACGTCTGAACTTGTGAAAACAGGAAAGTTTGGTGAGTTAAAGCAGAGCGGATCGCCCAGATGACGCCATCCCGACTATCTCATCCCGACTATTTCAGTGTTTTGAAGACAAAACACTGAAAAGAGAGCCTGGATTACAAATGACGAAAGACACGGGTCTGTACCAGTAATGGAGGATCAGCGAAAAGGATGTATCTATTGCACTGTGGGTAAATGAAGGGTGGAGGAGATATTCGATTTCTTTTAGCTTAAGCTGGAAAAAGACTTACGGCAGAGGCAATGATTTCAGAATATACGCTCTCTACTCTCTATAAGCTCCTGAAGAAAAACTCTCAGGGTTCAATTCATTAGCTCTTGATGGGAAAAAAAACCCATCTTACATTTATTTCTTTTAGGTTTTTCACACATTTAGGGTGTAAAAAGTTTCAAACAGAATCAAAAAATGTAAGAAGTTATAAAACTCTTCCACAATTCTACCATTTTCCCTCAAATGTTCAAACTACAGGTTTTGCAAACTATAATAAATAGATAATTTTCTGTACAATTCAACTGAAAAATAAACAAACCTGTCTCTGTTTCTAAATTAATCGACGATTATTTCAATAATTGATGCATCACAATTACAAATTAAACAAACAAATATTATGTGGCAAACAGCAACAAGATGTAAATAATCATTGGTGTTTAGTTTCAACTATCGCAGCGATACCAGTATGTTTAAAAAAATCATCTGATACCGATGATAAAGCCGATATATCGTGCAAACCTAGAAATGATTTATCATGGTGAATTTCCAAAGTCTTAAAAATCTGTAATTTTATCAGCAGCCAAAATATCCATTATTCACCTGGTGATTATTTTATTTTGTTGACATGTAAATTGAAAATGTTTTGTCTTTGTGTATTTGACTCTATGTCTGAGGCATAACGGAGTCAATCAGGCTGAAACGCGCTGCAGAGAGGCGGTTCACGCAGGTCAGGAGCTTCCTGTGGAGAACTGCAGCTTTTAGCATCGATTTTTTTCTCTCCTTTGTAGCCTTGAAGAAGTTTTACATAAAACAAGAAGCATTTAATCCACCAAATGAAAGCTCCTAACCCAAAAGGATAGCATGACCTCTAATTCTCACTATGTATCCTTTTGTTCGACTAATTTCTTTCAGAGTTATTATCTCTTAATAGTAACAATCAGAGAAGGCGAGAGACCTTGAAAATATTTTACTTTAGTGGATCCTTGACGATAATCGTAACGCTCCACAGGGGGCGGGAAAACGGAGAGAAATTAAAATGTGGTGTTTCCAGACAAAAGGATGATAATCAATAGAATGGGTATAATCTATCAACGTTTGAAGACAAGGGATCAACAGAAGTCTTGTTTATTTGTGGAACAGTGGTGGGTTTAATAGTCACAGAGGAACACAGATAAAGTTATGAGGCAATAAAAAAAAAAACACCTTTTATATTCATGGCTGGTATTGTTATTCAATCCATCAACACAAGATCTGAAATTATAAAGCTGGAGCAGCGAAGGACTCAAAGAAAAACTACTGATCTCTAAAGAAGCATTTAAATCTACAGAAACACCAGATTCTTTTGTAATTGAAAACATGGAGGTATTGATTTTATCATCTAGGTTTGTTTGATTGCACCTCCAAGCTACTGAGCAATTTATGCTATAAATCCCACAAATATCCCAAAGTTTAAGCAGTTTCAATTTCAGTAAAGCTTTAGAGTTATGAAGAGTTGCAACAATACATGAATGCAAACCAGTGTGCTACAGTGTGACCATGGCAGGTAATAAATGTATTATTATTATTAATAAATGTGCGTAATATTTAAACTTAACTCGTGTTTTGTAATATCAAGGGTTTTCATTTTATAATTTTTGTTTGTTTCATGTGAAGTATCTGAGTTCCTTGAAAAATTGCAATACAAATAAAAAAATATATTCTTTTTATTTTAAGGATGTATCATTTTACATAAATGCATAAATTCTAGCCAAAGATGACAATTGTCAGGATTGTTAGTTTTATTATTTTCTCCATAAGAGCAAAAATAAATATCAGTAAACTTGAAAATGTGATTTAATGTTGATCCTATTTGCGGTTTTATGGTAAAAATGTAACTTCTTTATGAAGTTGGCATCCTGAACATATCATTTTTAACAATCTCTATTTGAGCCTAAGTTAAACGTTTTATTGTCACCTTCATTTTTTCCTCTTCACTTGATTTGTGACTTTATTTTATTTTACTAAGGGAAAATGCGTCAGTGACGCCACAGCAGTTCACACCAAACCAATGCAAAGTGGAGAAGGACTTTAACTATTTTTATATCAGGTATCTGAGAAAAATTTATCCAAAACTCAACTAATATCACAAAGTTACTCTTACATTTAGCAATTTTTCAGACATAAGAATCGGCCAGAAAAATGCAATCGATGAACTCCTAATGATTATTTGGAATAAAGGTTGAAACGCTCCTTTCCACATTACAGTTATGCACGACTTTGTTCTGGTTTTGCTCATAAAATCTCAGTCCAGTTTGTGTTTGTAACAAGACAAAATGTGAAAAAAATCGCAGACTTTCAAACGCGTGAGAAAACTGAAAACTGAAGGAAAACTTACAAATGAAGTTGATCGTGTATTTTTTGTGACAAATTATTAAATTACTGAGCTGTGTTACATCTAGTTTGACTCGAATAAATAAAATAGCGTTAAATAATTCAACACTTAAAAAGAATTCCAGTATTACTTTTATAGTTTTACACAATTAATATGTTAATACCTTCCTGTTGATGGCTGCTGCCACTGTTGAGAAATATAAAATATCAAACTTGTTAACCGTAAATTTATCAGCTGATTTTAAAACAACATGGTACTTTTAAATACCAGTCTGCCTTTCAAATTCACAATATATTTTTTCAAGTTTGCTGTTTTTCTAAGGTGAAAATCAACAGCCTTAATTACACTGGTATGATGTAAGCTAATTTAAAATGATGCTAATGATAGCAGGTATGTTGCACACATAAAGTAGCTTATAAACGGTGATGACATGTTGGTTTGGGAGAGGCGGTGGGGGGGAGGAGTCATAATGAAAACCTGCTTGAGGACCCAAAGAGGCTTGGACCGGCCCTGTCCCCATGTGTGCATGGTTTCTTTTCATACATGATTGTTGGCTTGTCTGGTCTGCCTAAGCTGCTCTATCTGAGTGTGTGCTGGTAGTTTGTCCTGTGTGTCTCCATGTGGTTCTGTGATGGACCTGGACAAAGAAACCAGCCCCCCCGGTACAGATACTGAATGGATATTTTTGCTGTAGCTACCGTCGGCGGGCTTCTTCTTCATTTCTCGTGTGTAATCAGGACGTTGCCTTATCAGGCGGCACGGCTGTCCCAGGAAGTCTGAAAGCCACGATGCAGCCTCGTCTCCGCAGTCCATCGTCTCCACCCTGGGAGACAGAAGAGGATTATTTTCAGGAGGGCCAGGAGGCATTTCTTCAGAGCTTCATGCTTCCTGCTATTTGCTGCGACATCTAATCCAAGAATCAGTGAACAAATGGCGTTTCTTCTTCTTCTTTTTTATGGTGACATGTCATGTGGGGATATGTCAGCAGAGATTAATATCTCCTTCCTATTGTTTGTTTGGCTATAAAAAGTCTTGGGCAATAAGACTTTTCTAAGAAGCAGAGAGAAGGAGGCCGAGACAAGAAAAAAAACAAAAAAGTAAGTTAGCACTGAGAGAAGAGAAAAATGTGGACGTGTTTTCACCTGTCACCGCAAACTTTACTGCGACACACACAAGAGTCTGCGTGCCGTGGAACATCGTCTTCCAGGGGGACCGACACGGTCTCCATCCCTGCAGGGCAGAGAGGGAGAAGAGGGAAAATCCTTTTACAGGAAAATTCTCCTGATTGAGACTTTCCTTGTTAGGAAGTGAATTATTTTCAGTGAGACGTGCAGAGACTCTCTGACCCGACGCCTGCAGGAACAATTTATTTGCAGCAAGGTTGACTTGTGGGCGAATGAGGCATAAACGCGTCTCTCTCTTCTGACTCAGACACACGCCGTTGTGGTTTACCACCATCCAGCCTCTGTCGTGCAGCAGACCCAGCGGCCCCACTGGCCAGTTCTGCACCTGCACGAAGAACAGCACAGAGTCCAATCACACTCAGAGAACCACACAAAGACAAGAGGGGATGCACTGAGTTATGCGTTCCAACCTCGTATGCGCCGCAGGATTTGACGGGGTATATATAGATGTTGGTCAGAATGTTGGCCTCCCCGGGGCGTTTTGAGCCTCCATGTCCAAATCCTTTACAAGACATTTCTGCGGATTTCTTCTCAGCTCCTTTGTGGGTTAGTCCATTAGAAATTTCAACTGAAGGGTGTTGATTGGATTCCTCTGATGGCGGCCCAGCTGTTTTCAGCTTCTGCAGCCTGACTTGGTCTACCATGACGGGTTTCTCCACAAAGCACTCGACAACAAACTTCAGGAACTTTTGACAGTCTTCGAAGGTGGACATGTAGCCGAAGGACACGCGGACGGATCCGGTCGGCTGGCCGTCCACCAAGTCCATGTTGTCCCCGCAGACATGACCTGCCTTGTAGAGTAAAATAAAATAAAAAAATGCTTCATTTCAGCAAACATTCACCTTTTGTCCTTTTCATGCAACAAAAGAACTTCTACCCTTCAAACTTTTTCACATTTGGTTTTGTTGAAACCAAATGTGAAATCTGCTTGAGGAGATTAAACGTTAAACGTTTTTATTGGGGTTTTATGTGAGAAAGCAACACAAAGCGGTGCATAATCATAAAGTTCTTCTCAAGAAATACCACCAGACTGCAACAAACAATCAGGTCTGCAGACGCCACACATGCTGGACACAAACTAATTGTCTCAGAGCAGGGTGTCGCACTCATTTATGTAACGTATTTTGGGCCAAGATCAGGATCAAGATCAGAAATGTTCTCAAGGGTTGTTTGTGGCAGAATGTATTGATAAAACCTGTTAACAAACTTTTAAAATATTAATAAAGTACTTCTTAAAGTTAAATAATAATGAACATCTTTTCACATTGATCAGTCCTTCAAGCATTTTTTTGTGGCTTTTTGCAATCAAAATCACAAATTTTGTGGAGCCAATTTAGAAATAAATGAAGAAATGATGTGATATTTGCCACTTATGTATGGCTGTAAATGTGACTTTTTTTTGTTATTGGCTGTGTTGATCACAAACTGTAGCTGGACATGGAGAAAGGCTGAGGCAGCAGTAGTAGAAGTAAGAAATACTGCCACCTGCAGGTGGGAGTTAGTCATTAAAACAAATCTTTGTTATCTTCTGTGCTGTAATAAAGATATTTGCATTATTTTAAAAAATGTTGGTTGTAGATAATATCTGTATTTAGTGTTCGTTAGTGTTTTTTTTTAATGTATGTATTTGTATTTGATGTCCACACTGTGAGCAAACTCAAAGTCTCATTAATTGTTTACAGACATAAAGTTGGCCATTAAATTTGCTTTTCAACAACAGAGTTGTTTTTATTCATTAAACCTCCTTCATTTCTGAATAAAATTGAGCTCCAACCCACTGGAGCTCAGGTTGGGCATTTAAATTTAACAGCTTAAAAATGCTTAACTGGGGTGAAAATGACTAACATGGAGGCAGTAATTTTCCAGTAACTATTTGATGGAGTGTTGAGGTTAAAGTGTGCTAAACTCTTTGAATAAGTTACATTTTTCAGCTTTACCATATCTTATTATCAGGTTAAAGTAGTTCACAGCCTGGCTTTTTATTCAAAGTGATATTTTAGGGCTTTAACCAGATTATTTTCTGAGATAAAAATATAAACAAGCCCAATCCCAGTGGATTGTTAACAGATTTTGAGGTTAGTTTCTGTTCTTTGGGGCACATCCCTCAGGATTTAATTATGAAATACCTTAAAGCTTCACAAACTATGTGTAACACTGAAATGATTTTATTTCTATTTGAAAGAGTTAATACTTGTGAATATAAAGCACTTTCTCATCCTTTCTCTCCTCAAAAGAGAGAAAAATAGGAAGTCAGAGTTGTTTTTACAGCTTTTCATGGATTTTATAAAGACTTTGTATGAGGTGTCGATCAATATCTTGCAGATTTAAAGTCTCCGGGTTTCAATGTGTTGGAACCCAGGAGCAGAAACAAACAGGAAATCACCAGAGTTAGTCCAAGAGGACTAACATTATGGCTCTATCTTAGAACAAGCCGGTTTCCAGGTGTTAGAGTGGCCCAGTCAAAGAGTCATTTGATTTGTATTGGGTGGGAAACGTATTGTTTTCTTCTAGTTCACAATTCTGTGCTACTTTGTCTTATCATAAATTAGCATTTTCAGTAAAATGCTAAAATATAAAAGAGCTGATGGGATGTGAAAACGTTTGTGCTTCCTACCTGCAGGTTTCTCTTCATCTGCTGGTTGGAGATGCCGAGGAAGGCCTGGCAGGCCCCGGTGTTGCAGAAGCAACCAGTTCTCACATGAATATTGTACAGACTGGCCATTCTGTCCACCTAGCAGCAAAGAGAGAGAGAGAGGACTGCTGTAGTATTTCCCAGAGCTTACTATGCATAAACACGCATTAATTAAGCAATTAAAATATGAAATGAATCCCTTCAATCAAATGTACCTGTGAGTACCCAATTATCTGTCCACTTGAATCCAGGAGGTTAAAGTTCAGGATCGCTCCCTGAGTGATTGGACTCTCAAACTGGCTCTCGGTGTATATCTGCGCCACCGGTGTACCGTTGCCATGGCAAAGACTTGAGAGCAGCATGTAAGTGTAGCGTGCCAAGCCAAAAGTGTGCTGCTGGATGTTGTGCATGCTCCCTGCAGGCGAAAACAGATAAAGACAATAACATCAGGAATAAATTGGATGCATTATGATTCTGATATTAAAAAGTAACAAGTCTAACCTGTTATCCTGTAAAGAGATTCAAACGCATGGTTTAAAGCGATGATGTCCAAGAAGGAGACAGTGCCATCTTCAAATCTTTGTCAGAGAAATGAAACGTATTACAATTAGGCCTGGCATGGTAACAAATGTTACTGGATGATTATTGCATTTATTATTGCGATAAATTATAATATTGTTGTTTTTATAACATTTTCAGGTCATCTAACAATGCAAGAACACATTCTCACACTCCAAAGAATATTTAACTCTGACTCTGTAAGACATTCCACATTAAAACAAAGTTGTCCTACAAAAAGGACCAGACTGAAGACTTTTCTTATCCAGTTTAGTGGAAAGATATAAAAGAGAAAATCAATAAATCATGCAAATAGAAATTACTGAGCTTGTTTTAATTTATTATGTGATTAAGTGATTTGTTGAATATTACGACAGGCCTAACTACAGTTCAGAATAAAAACGAAGGATCCAGAGGGTTTTACTGCAGCACTTCACCTGTCAGAAATGTTTTCCACCTGCACATAATAATCCTCTCCAGAAAGGTAAGCTGCTGCTGTGCCTCCTCCAAAATAAGACTTTTTTAGTATGCCTGCTGCGTCGTTACGGACAAGAAGAGCCCCCAAACCCGTTGGGAAGCCGAATATCTTGTAGAAGGAAATGGGAATGAAATCAGCGGGGCAGTCCTGAAGGCTTAGAGGGGAACAGCCGACATGCGAAGCTGCATCGAGCAGCACGAACCAGCGGCCTGGCAGGTCGCACGCCGGGTAGAGGCGTCTCGCCTGGATGCCTCTCACATGGCTGAGAGGATACTTCCTCCCTGAGAAGTTGCTCTGCGACGGGTAGCAGAAAAGGTGCGGCGTTTGGCAGGAAGCATCTTCTCCCTGAACTCTGTCCTTTGCCCTGGTTGTCAGCTCCTGCGGGGCAACGGGAAGGGCAACGACCCCCAGGGCCGCAGTCCGTCCTCTCATACCAACAACAGACGTGTGGCTGTCGGTGAGATAGCAGAAGAAACTGCCAGCTTCCCTCTTAGCACCGCAGCTCCAGAAAAAGCTCTCAGCCACCAACTTGAGAGAAGCCGTGCAGCCAGAAGTGAAGATCACCGAGTATTCTTTGGAGGTGGTGTTGAAATGCTGCAACACTCTGCAAGAAGACAGTCAGTTTTTAGTGTTTTGGACCGGAGTATCCCAGAGCTCCTGCGTTACACGGCGAGGCGCTACCTGTCTCTGACCCGCTCCACAGTGTCGTGTGTCAAGCTGCTGCTGGGACTGTGGCTGTGGGGGTTTCCTGAAGGAAAAAAGACCAAAAAACCTTTCAAGAGTTATGCTGGTAAGCGAGCAGTGCATACATAGGCTTGATTGACAGCGCTAAGACCCACCTCCTGGCTCTGATTGGTTGTTTTTATTTAGCAATGGAATAAGGCAGCAAAGCTTGATATTTTCACAGATTATCTGTGTCACACCATACTTTCACAACATAGTGACAGTTTCAACAAATATGTAAAAAAAAAAAAAAAGTTTTTTTTTAAAAATTGTTACATGCTATAGCATTAAATGAGAGGGTGGAGTTTTCTCTGTGAAGTGGGTTGAAGTGTCACAAATTAAATATTGTTATAAAATAAACAAATGACAAAAATGATAAATTATAGGACATAAAGAAATCCTGAAATGAATAAAGTAAATGTGATTGACAGGAAAAGTTCCCAATTAAACTTTCTAAATATATTTTTGTTTTTATTTCATTAGAATGATTATTTATTGGAGTGTTTATTAGTCGTTTGTAAATAGTATTTATTTGTTTATTTATTTATTGTTGAATGAAACAGTTCTTCACAAATGAAGGGACAATGAAAAAAGTCAGATTTCAGACTTTCATGTCAAAACACTGAAAAAGTCAAATTTTTAAGAATTCTGGGATTAAAATTTGAATTCCGACTTTTTTGGTCCTAATTGTCTTCCGTAGGTTCTTACACCGCACAAACAGTTCGGTTCTGTTGACATGGACATGGTGAGGGACAGACCTGGAGATCCCCTGGATCATTCCCCATCCTGTTGGTTTCACTGTTAACTAATGACCTGAATTCTGGCACCGAATGAAACAAAAATGTCCCCTTCTGTCTTTTCTCACCGTACATATTGGTGGAAATGTCCCGGAAGTAGTTTCTGAGCAGAGACTCCGGGTACAGAGTGGCTGCAGCATGATCCAGATATGTGACTCCTGTTTGTTACAGAGAAAACAGGCCTGTTATCGTTGGATCCAGCTGTCCTCCGATCAGCGCCGCGAACCGTCTCTCTACCTTTGGACCTTCGGAACTCCTGATCCACCACGGTCCGGAAGTCCCCCCCGTATCCGTATTGATCGCAGCTTTGCTGGAAAGACTCAAAAGAACAGAGATCGTGGAAATCCATCGTGGACGCACTTCAGTTCGCTGCTCCGGTCATTATCAGCTACAAAGTCCAGAGATAAACAGCGACTGTCTGGGTTAAAGTCGCTCTTGCCCGGAACCAGAACCTGCGGTCACACGCGGACATCAGAGCGACTTTACTCCGGTTCTGACTTCATTCAGTGCAAAATAAAAATAAAATAAAGATGAGAAGAAGTTACGATCTGAAGCCATTTTCAGATACTTCGGTTTAATAACTGATTTGCTGTGGGAGTCAGAGGCGGTTCTAGTAGAAATGAGGGCGAGTCCTCCAGTTCCATGGTGGGCAGACTGACTGTCGCCTCAAGTAGAAATAAAAGGCATCAACACAGAGAGTGGAGTAAGAAAAAATTTAAAAAGGGATGTCATCAAAAAAAAAAATTGTTTTAGGATTTTCAAGAATATTATCAAATAAAAAGGGATGTAAAATAATTTACCTTATTGCAAATTAATACATTCACTCAGGATTAAGCCAGGAAACGTTCTAGATGCAGAACTTTCATAGGTCAAAAACCACAATAAAACACGCATTAAAAGCAGAAAACATCCCTGAATCGCACTCTTCCAACTCTTCCATGTTTGAAACCAATAATTAAATTAGGAAATTTGGTCCAACGAAACTTGATTGATAACAACCTTTAAGCAGTACAGGTATGATTTTTCCTCAAGCTCAAAATTCTGTTTTTATTTTTTTTAATTATTATTATTCGTCTGACATAATATTCAAGTCTTAATTGGTTAATTTAATTTATACTTACAGCTAATTTTTTTTTTATTAGCTGTGAGTGGAAAATATTCATCATTAACAGAAACACAGACTGGAATTAATCTCTGTAGATTTGTTCAGCGTTTATTTATTCAGTAAATTATTAGCAGAAAATCTGCCTACATGATGAGAATATCTAAAATATAAAGACAATGCAGTTTGGAAAGCAGAAATACATAAAGATCTATCTATCTATCTATCTATCTATCTATCTATCTATCTATCTATCTATCTATCTATCTATCTATCTATCTATCTATCTATCTATCTATCTATCTATCTATCTATCTATCTATCTATCTATCTATCTATCTATCTATCTATCTATCTATCTATCTATCTCCTCAGCTATATGGAGCTACAGTAGTGCAGAAAACAATAAATATTACTGGAAATACTTTGCATTGGTCTAACAGATCTAAATCTATATTGATTTGTAAAAAACAAAAGATTTGGAAATGTTTCCTTTGACCAAATTTGTTAGCATCATTTATTTTTACTCACTTTAAAGAAACACGTTACTTGTTTTATACTTTTTTTTTTTTGATTCCATAATTTTTAAGATCAAATTGTTTTTTTCACTCGTGCATGAATAATATTTTAGGTTGAATTTATGATATAGTTAATAAAATCTGCAATTTAATCATGGCTGTGATTACGACAATGAGTTAAATATTCACAGAGGATGATGACTCCTTGTCAGAGTGTCTGTATCCGTCTGCTCATCTCTGCTCCCCTGCCTCCTCCTCATCCTCCTCTTCCTCACTTCATCTTGTAATGCATATACAAGGATCACTAAGATGAGTCATCTCCATCTTTCTCATCATCTGACAGGTCCAAGTATGAATTTCCCCTGGCTGTTTGCCACAGAACCCTTTCTGTCTCCGTCCTGCCACAACGTCGTGTCTCCAAGTACAACCAGGCTGCCTCAGATTTCACTATCACTGACACAAAAGGATTGTGTTCCCAAGTCCAGACTGCTCATCTGGGGATGTGAGCATTTTCATTCTACTTCAGTACACCCAGCTCTTGTTTATGTTTGCATATTTCCATTATTATGCTGTCTAATGTACTTTCGTGGTCAAGAATAGTGTCCTGCCTATCATCTGTTATTACCAGAAGGACTTCTTGTTCCAAATTGATAGATTAGAACAAAATGTCTACCGGACAGTTCAGGAGTTTGAGGGTTTATTCAAATAAATGCCATTTTTCTGCAGCATATTATTAAAGACAAACACATTGAGACTTTTATATCAACTCTAAATTATTGGCATTTCAATTCTACAAAAACTTTAAATAAAGTTTGCAATTTCAGAGTAAAATCCAATGCGAAGGCTGGTACAGAACACATCAAATTATATCCAATATTAAGCCAGACATTAGAAATATTGGGAATTGATGACAGAGCCGGCCCAAAGCATAAGCTCAGGAATTTTAGATCTAAAATTAAAATATTTACTTCACGACAATTAGAATACTGTTAAAGTTTCAGCATTATTAAAAAACAGATTTCAATTTTTTTAAAACTGGAATTTAAAATTTGAAGGACTTGGTAAGTTTCCTTTGTAGAAGTACAAAGAATAGTTTCAATTGACTGATTGTTGTGTTACCATAGCAACAATCTGACATTGGTTATCCATAATTACCTTTGAGCTCCGCCCACTCTCCCAGTTCCCACCAAATTAGCATCAAAAGCCTTTAAATGGTGGAGATCTTCCAGACAAGCAATAGAAAACTTTTTTTGGGACGTTCCTGACTGATTTCTCTTGGACATCCCCAGGTCACGCCGCCCTGGGTGGTGAGCCACATCACTTGTATTAAGCAGTTAGCTTACTGTTAAGCTGTAAAACTACAAGTGGGATTCAGAGATACTGCAGGCTTTCTGAGCTTTCCTTATAAGAGCAGAATTACCTGTAATTGAAGCCGCTCCATTCTCCTGTGATCATCTGTTCCTTTCTGTGAGTGAATATCACTATAACTCAGAAGAAGGATGCTGCTTGTAAAGTGGATCTAATGTGTTCCTAGATATGTGCTAGACAAGCCATAAGGCCGTTATTGTCTTGGTGAGACTCTGAATGATAATTAAATATGCCACTTATGCTTCACTGATTCATTTCCTTCACAGTTTCTGAGCTCAGATGAATACATTTTTCAGCGCAGAATGGTTTTATTGTATCCAGTTTGGCCTCATTACGAGGCCACAAGGGCTTGTTGTGGGGGGAGGGCAGAGGCCGCGGTGAGGGGGGCTGCTGGGGGGCGCACCCCATGAAGACATTGTGCTTAACATCACTAAATACTTCAGACGCCACATTGTTCTCCACCAGTTAGGTTATTTTTAAGCAGGCAGGAATCTTTCTGAGATCCTAATGAGAGGCGCAGCCGTCCTGCAGGGTCGTAAAGACTCATTGGTTAACAGGGCGTCTCTTCACTGTCTCTCTGAGAATCCTTGATCTTCTTGGGTTTTTCTCTGCTGCTGATTGCTGTGTCTGTGCTGGACGGCATCCAGGCGGTGAGCCTCCTCACCCCTCGCCCTGCCCTGCCGCCGGGCCTCGTGGATCTCCGGTCAGAGGAACGCCTCCTCGGTGGCTGTGACAGGGGGAATTAGGCGAGAGATGCGGGCCCACTTGCCCTGCCTGCGTAGGGGCTTATCTCGGTCTAAGCTGAGGGACTAATAGCAAAGCCTGCCTTCGCTCCAGCCGCTCTGAGGGCACAGGGAGCCATCTGTCCACTCTGTGGATCACTGAAAAACAAAGGGAGCAAACACCGAACTCGGACTTCAAACTAAAAGGCCATTCATCCCAAAGATACCAGAACCAAAGAAGACGAGTAGGAATTTCTCCCATTCCAAGGTCAGTTTGGTCAAGAGCCGGCCTTCGTGGCTGCAAGTTGCTCAGATGGCTGTTAATGGTAATGCTGAAGCTTAGCCAGAGAGAAACTTGAAGGAATTGCTTCTGCACATCTAATGGGCGCCAGACAAAGCGAGGCTTTGTTTTAACGCGCTACCCCTGACTCCTATTAGGCTCAGATATTTTCAGCTTCGGCTTGTTTTTCTCTCCTCTCCTGGGTTTTTCTCTTAAACTCTTCACTTCAAACAGCCCAGGATTGTTTGAATTTAGACCTAAAGCCAAACTTCTGATGTATCTCCGTTGTTATAACCTTCATGCTGAGTTCTGTATTGCCTCATGATATGAGGAGGCTCACAAAACGCTATAAATAGTCGCCACTCCAGATAGTCACATTGTAATCTCTCTCATGGGTTGTTTGAACATTTTTAATGTGATAATTGTCACATTTCATTAATTATAAAGTGTGCTTTTGTTGATCTGAAGACCCCTTTAAAAAAAAGTGGAATACAGTATGTAATAAAGTGTTACTCATCGCAATGGTATCACATTGTTCAAAATTAGACATTCCTTGCTTTACCCTTAGATTTTGAATTCATAGTCTAACAAAATCCCTCCAGTAATCCACTTAGACATTGTTCCCCATTTCCCTCCAGGATTAAGGCCCTGTGTGTGTGTGTGAGTGTGCGTTTTAATTGTCTGAGGCATACTTCTATCTGTCAGCGTTCACAGAGCAGAGTTTCCCCACAGGTGATCTCTTTTTTATCGTGTAAACTCTTCGGTTGCCGTTGTGCACCGGGGTTTTGTTCAGAAGTCTTGACTTGCTGGGGATGACAGAAATAGGTCAAAAGGGTCTTAGCATTAACTAAACAAATCTTGGGCCTGCAGGATTAGAGCGAGACGCCGCTGTTTGTTTGATGTAGCCATTGTACCAACACAGAGACAGGAACGCTGTGGATGTTTGCTGAAAGATGTCTGTCTCTGTTTTATTTTTTGTGTGTGTTTGATCAGATGGTTGAAATCCTTGCAGCTTCATCGGTTGGGATTGTTTCATTTCCTGATCCTGTTAATTTACTGCGTTATTTGGGTCAGTAGGTCCTGACACATTTCATGATGATTATCGCTAACTGGATTGTGCTGTTGGTGGTCTGACTGACTCAATTTTTGGTGGTTTTCCATGTGTTAAACTGAGGTTTCTCTAAGGTAGGATTTATGGAGGAGTTTGAATTAGAAGCTGTAAATTACACAATCTAGGAAAAGTAAACAGCATCTATTGAAATACAAACAGTGAAAACCCAAAGTTTACATACAACAAATAAAAAGAGATTTGTTTTGACTCTGTCTGTAAACCAGACCAAACTGCTCTTATTTTAGGTCAGTTAGAATCACCAAATTTATTTCTGTTTGCTAAAAGTGTTAATGATGAGAGAATAAATTTATTAGATTTATTGATTTATATCTTGGAAACCAGAAATGTGCGTACATGTCCTCTGTATTTGGCCTTTGAATTGCATGACTTGGGTCAAACTTTTTGGTTTTTCTTCATCAACCTTCTCAATTGTTGCTGCAGTTCTGGTTCCAGATCTGGTGAAAGTGGGCCGGCTGCCTCAATCACACACTTTTTAAATGTTCCCACAACTTTTCCATATTATTAAGATCAGAGCTTTGTGATGGCCACACTAAACACTGACTTTGTTGTCCTGAAGCCACTTTGTATCCACTTTAGCTTCTGAGGGTTATTTTCCATTTTGCAGACCAGTTTGTACCAAAGCTTTTACTTCTTTGCAGGTTTCTTTAGATGTTGCTTCAATATTTCCATTTTATGGAAGCAAAACTGCCCCACAACATCATGCTGCCACTGCCATACCTCACAGTTTCGATTATGTTCCAAGGTTCCCATTCTTTCCTCCAAACGTAATGAAGGTCATTATGACCAAACAGTTGCACTTCAGTTTCATCAGACCAAACAAAACATGACTCCAGACATGAAGGGTTGGATTTCTAGTTGGATCCTCTCAGACCATTTTTCTTCAACATCCAAACCACTTTGGGTGCTTTCCCACCTGATAGTCCGGTGGACTCGGTTCAATTAAGGCCCAAACATTTGTTCTGTTTTCAGCAGCTGTGGTTCTCATTCTCACTGCATTGTGTGAAGCAAACAAAACCCTTTGAGCTAGCTGTTCCCCTCCTCACCTGTGGGGGTGCTACAACAAGATCCACGGAAGGAAATGACACATAAAACATAGAGCGCACCTTCCATTTTTATGGAATGTAAGCAAAAATGGAGTGGTGACATATTTGATATCTCTTTTGTATTTGATAAAACGCCATGAGTCATTTCTCCCACTAGTCCTAGACTAGCATGTTTGTTTTGGTTGCATTTACCCAGAATGCCCTGTGTTATAGTCCACTTCCTACTTTTGGACCGGGCTCCAGTCCACTTGGCGTTCACATATGCATTCAAACTGCATCAGAGTTAATTTCAACCGAGCCGAGACTGAGGTTTGTGGACAGACAGAGTTAGCTTCTTTGGTTTGCATCAGAGTTTGATTGGCATTCACACCTTCCCAAATGAACCAGACTTTCCAGACACAGCAACTAGAATTCAATGAAAGTGGACTAATCTGTGCTGAATATCTAACTTGACAATAGCTTTCAGTTATTTTGTTGTATATACATTAATTCTCTACAAAAGAACGATTCAGTGGAAGACTTAAGAGCCATGTATTAATATGCGGTTTATGTCCAGGATGCAGAGCAACATCAAAACATGCTTTAACCGGATTACCAGCAGTGAAGCTGCGCCCATTACTCCAGTTTGCTGGATATGTAAACCACACATCCCTGATTTTGTCTGGCAATGACAAAGCAAGATATCTGAGTTCTGTTTCATCATTTTTGTCTTGAGATCTGGCTGGAATATCAGAACAAAGCCATCAGAAGCAGAACATCGGAAGTGAAAAACAACCCAGAAACTGATGTTTCATGTCGTATAAACATTGACCTTCATACAGACAAACAGAAAGGACTTAATCTATCTGTCAGTGGGATTTCTCTTTAGTAAAAGACCACAAATCATTTCTCCTGCTAGCGCTAGAAATGCACATTTGTTTTAGTTTAATTTACCCAGAATACCCTGCAAGTAGTTTGGCGAACTGCGGTAGCGTTCTCTTCAACAGAATCCAGACCGAGGTTTATCAGAGGACCAGAGTTCACTTTATTGGTCCACATCAGTTTGAGTACATGTTCACATCTCTCCCAGCAAACTGAACGTTTTAGACAAATGAACTGGAGTTTCATTAAAATGGACTAAATGGAGCTGGTGGGAACGTGCCCTAATTGAACGTTCACTGAGATCCAGACTGTCTCTGACTAAAATTACTTCCCTCCCTTGCTAAGATTAGTTTGCTTATTAGTTATGCATCGTCATTCGTCAGAGTCTGAAGAATAACTTCTCAGAACTCTCATAATCTTATAAACACTGCGACTCTGGTCCTTTATAGAGCTGCAGCCGTTAGGCCCAACAAACTGCTGTAATGCATCATCATTCTTTATTTGTTCCACAAATATAAAGAATTGGACACGCAGCAGAAACAGACTGGACACTGTGTGGTGCTTTAGAGGAAAGTCACACTCTGATCACTTGATTCTCAGACTTCCACAGCACAAGTGGCTTCCTTTGTGTCTCATCTTATCCCAGGGAGTCACACAACTTTTATTTAGCTGGAACTAAAGACACGTGAAGATTGCAGAGTGTGATAGGCTTATCTCCACCCCCAACTCACAGCGCCACGATGAGAAGCCAAACAGCGACGATCCATAACGCTCAGACACCATCCGACCCTGATAAACTCTCCAAAGAATCTTTTAAACAGGATGAAAGCAGCGGCTCAAACTCTGGAACGTGCTTCGCTTAACTCGCTGTGCAAACTTTTGATGTCAAGTTACAACCTAAAAAGTTGCTATATTTTATTTGCATCTTATTTACAGACAAACGTAAAATTATGTTGAATTCTTCAATAGTGATAAAACATTCTAGTTCCACTGGCGGATTATTTCACTATAACATGAGCAAAATGTTATAAGTGAAGTGATTTTCCAATGGATCTAATATGTTTGTTATCAGTATTGAGGAATTATTTACTTTAAACCAGCTCCTATATTTTGCTGAAAAGTTACTTTTAAAATATTTTTGTCTTATTTCCAGTGTCCTAAGATAATTTGCACTTGATTTTAGACATAAAAACTTGGTCAGATTTTGGATTTTTGCAGCAAAGGTATTTGTCAAATAAAAGATTTTATGTAAGGACATTATACCAAAGGGCTGTGAATAAAAATGTTCAGCTCCTTTTTCTGATATGTATTAATTTATTATTCCAGTTCACCATCCCTACTTTGTGTTGGTTTGGCACATAAAATCCCAATAATAGACACTGATACTTCGAATTATAATGTGACAAAGTGCTGTGAAGTTAATTGGGCATCAATACTTTTGCCAGGAGCTGCAGGTGTTATTAAGGTCCATCCATAACGACTCAGGAGAATTGCCATTTCTACCACAGAATAAAAGCTTTTACCTTTGCTCCATCAGGTTGCTCTTTAGCAGAAAAACGGTTGAGGACAGGAAGTGATTCACTTCATTTTCCCTTTGCTGGTACCAATGTAAGACATGGCCATTAGCACGAGCACCCGAATCTTCTTAAGTGGAAATACATAGAAGAGCCCGAAATAGACACATACCTGATCATTTCACCTCAAACAGAAACTCAGTGAAACCTGAAGAAAGAAGAAATCCAGATGAAACTGCACCTTTGGATGTGGCTGATTTCCTCCTCAATTTTACACATCATTTCCTCCACATCCTGAAGCATTAAACCACTAACACACAGACACGTCTTCGTCCTGTCTGCAGAGTATTCACCACAAAGATCTGAAGTCACTGAGGATGTCCGACAAGGAAGAGATGACCTTGGACGGCGGCCTGAACGTCACGCTAACGCTGAGGCTGCTGATGCACGGAAAGGTAATCAGCAGATCTTCAAGGTGTTTTTCCTCTACAGACCCATCTGAAGTGATTTCATTCTGTTCACCTCTTCTTCCTTTATTTTCTCTCACAGGAAGTGGGAAGCATCATTGGAAAGGTCAATTTACGTTTATTTATTTTTTTTGTACTTACTAATTAAATTTGCCTTAAAACACAATATGTATATTTTTAATCTTTTTGGTTTCAGAAAGGAGAAACGGTGAAGAAGATGAGGGAAGAGGTGAGTATTGTTTGAAGTCATCAGTCAGAACAGAACATAGTTTGAATGACCAACAGCCCGGGTTTGCAGAGCGGCGCTCGCATCAACATATCAGAGGGTTCGTCTCCAGAGAGGATAGTGACCATCACTGGACCCACAGAGGGAATCTTCAGAGCTTTCTCCATGATCGCACAGAAGTTTGAAGAGGTACAGACTCATCCTCAGCAAGTTACCAGGTCAAAGGTTAATGAGTTCCAACTCCAGAGTACAAAAACACACCTTAGATTTTTCTCTGTCAATGGTACGGAAGAGGGTTAGGGCCAAAAATGTAAATATTATTCTGACTTTTGATCTCAAGATGAAAGTCAGATGCTCTCTACCCAAAAGCTTTAACCCACTAACAATGGTTATGAAGCAAATACAAAAAAATGTATTCAAGAAACTAAACCACCAAAGATTCAAAAGCTCGACAGCTGATTTCCATAAATGGGCCTTTCAGCTCATATGGTTCTTCATTTCCTGCATAATTCAGTTTGATGGTTTCACATTTGACTTTACAATCAAATTCAGTTGACAGATTAATTCATGGGTGATCAGTGGCTGCAAAACAAGCCCAAATCACCACCCCTCCCCCACCGTGCTCAACAGTGTGAAAGTCTTTATTCTGTATTTATGAGCAAACGTCTCCAGAGGAGATTGTTCAAGAAATATTGTCGCCTTAACATGTCCAAACAAGCCATTGACATTTGGTCTTTCTGCAGCATTTCTGCCATGAACTTTAATATTTCATGTCTCATGTCGAAGCGAACAGGATGGTTGCCCGGCAGCATCAGTGGCATATTTGATCTACAAAGTTTCCCATACGCTGCAAAAACACAAAATCTTCTTTGGTCTGATTTATAGTAAATTTATCACTAGACACCTGAAATAAGACAAAACTAATTTACAAGTAACTTTTCAGGAGCTTGTTTTCAATAAATCTTTTAATATTGATGAAAACATTCAGCCTCCATTGACAGATTGGAATAAGACATTTATTCTATTTTATAAGCAAAATAATCTGCCAATGCAGCTAGGACTTTTCATCGTCAATATTAAGGAATTACTGACCTAAAACAAGCTCAAATATCTTGCTGAAAAGTTGATTATAAATTAGTTTTGTCTTATTTCAAGTTTACTAAGATATTTACACCAGAAATCAGACCGAAAACACTTGGCAAGACTTTGCTAAATTAAAATATATGATGAGTCTTGTTTGTCAGATTAAATCTACCTTTTGAAAATAACCTCAAGGCAGGTATTAAAAATATTTTTTTCTATTGGTCTGATGTAATATTTTGTTTTCAAGGTCATGGAAAAATGACCACAATTAACAGAAATGAAGCTTTCAACCATCCAGCTGTGTGAAGTTAATCCATATAATATGTTTCACTTAGTGATGAAGTTCCTGAACTTTTCAGTTTATTCTAATTTATTGAATGGGTTTGTATTGTATAACTAAAGCAAACGTAGGAAAAATAAGAAAATAAAGAAAACAAAAATTTTAAAAGTTATTAATACATTCATCAGTCCCAATTAAACAGGAATGAAGGGATTATATGATATCAGAACTTGGTAAAATCCTAGAAGTGAGGACTTTCTTTTCTTTTCACCATGACTCCATATCAACGTCCATCATTCTCTTTTACAAAAACATTTCCAGAAGCGTTTCATTCCTCCGGCTTTGCAAAATAACTGAAAAGGACACGTCAAACTGAGCTGACATTCTGTAGGTTCAACAGAGGGAAAAAACTGCGACATATTTTTGAATTCCCCTCAGGATATCACCGCAGCCATGACAAACAGCAACGTGACAAGCAAGCCACCTGTGACACTTCGTCTGGTTTTCCCAGGGAGCCAGTGTGGCTCGCTCATCGGCAAAGGAGGCTCCAAGATCAAAGAGATCAGGGAGGTACGGGCTGCTTGTCCTCCTTCTTTTCCAGCTGGAATTTGTTTGTCTGAACCCACACAGGAATAAAAAAATCCTCTGAGACTCAGAAATCAAACAATTCTTGGTTTTTCTGCTTTAAGATGACAACTGCGTCTCAAAATAACACCCAGTATGCACAGAATCTTACAATTAATATTACAAAATATCTACAGTCCTCGATATTCGGACCAGTTCTCAGTCCTAATATCTTATTGCACTTGAAATAAGACAACACTAACTGACAAGAATCGCTTCAGCGAGATATAAGAGAATGTTACAAGTAAATAAATTCTTAATGTTGATGTAAAAGTTCTGGTTCTTTTTACTTTTGTAATTTCCTCTGAAACAATCTGTCAATAGAACTAGAATTTTTAAAATCAGTATCAAGGAATTACTTAAATTAAGCTTCTCCCTGATGAGTTACTTTTAAGTTGGATTCGTCTTATTCAAGTGTACTATTTCCACTAGAAGCTGAAATGACTTGGTGAGATCCTGTGTTTCTGCAGTGTGGCTGTATGGATCAGTTTGAGCCCCCGGTCCAAATGGACAATATTTGCGAGTGTCTCTTCAAATATTGGAGCATGCTTTGCCTTTTAGGCTGCAGCTGCTCCCTGCAGGTCACTGAGTGTTTGGGATAATCTTCAAACAGCTTTTCAGCGCCTTATTTTCAGGAGTAAACAGCCTTTGTCTCGTCTGTGTTTTGGGTTGATGTGAAGACAACAGGCGCTCAGGTTCAGGTGGCAGGAGACATGCTGCCGGACTCCACAGAGCGGGCCGTCACAATCTCCGGTACTCCACAGGCCATCACTCAGTGTGTGAGGCACATCTGCTCTGTCATGCTGGAGGTGAGTTCTGCTGCCGGTTCTGTGAGGCTGGAAACGGTTTGGGTTCAATCTGGAAATATAGAAGATGTTTAGTACTAATGAAAGCAAAATGTAGGCTTTTGCTTTTGTTAAAAAAAAAAATAATCCAAAACATTTAGATGAAAGTACACTTCGTTTTAATTTGAGGGTTTTCCTTATCAGGGCATAATAAATGGTCTCACCTCCAGTGAAACCAGATTATTGTCATTATTTACTGAAAACAAGCAAAGCTAAAATAATCCAGCCTCCCAATCAGACCCAGTTCTTGTTTCAGTGTTGATTCTCTTCATTGAGGCTTGAAAACATTCATTTTAAGGCTCCAGCACAGCATTTTTTTCCACTGTGAGCCATTTATATGCTTTGTTTTTTTCCCTTTTTGATATGTTTTGATGTAGATTAGCTGCTGTGTTTGCTGTCCAGTTTTTGACCCAGGACAGGCTGGACTTCAGCAGAAAGAAAAGAAATAACTTTGCTCTCATATACTCAGAAAAAGAAAACTGACTTTTTCAAAAATTACAGATTTAACATTAGATTACTTTGGTTCACGGAAAAGTTCATGGTTAAATGTCCTTATTCTAATCCCAAACCATCCTCCTTCCACCGCTGTGTTTGACATTCTTTGATTTTCTCCAAACATATTGCGTTATGATCTGTAAAAGTTTTGTTCTTCATTCAGATTCAGTTCCTGGAAAAATCTCTCTCTCTGTAGAAATACGAACAATAAATTGTTTGGAAATGTCCTGATTTCTCTTCTTGGATTGAGGGACAGCGACAGTTACGACTGTGAGGTCATTGCTGACGTCTTTCTGTTCTGGCTTTGTGTTAATGCACTGGTTTAGGCTCCAGACCAGTAAGCCACTGGTTTCATGGAGGGGCTCTTAACTGGTGATCATCAGTTGATCTAAACTGGCTCCACATTTGTTGAGTTAATGTCAGAGTGGAATCTGGAGTGTAATTTTATTTAAATTTTTTTTTTAACCTTTGTCCCAAAACAAAAAGCCCCAGAAATAAACGTCGGTGCATTTTCTGTCAAATTTCACTGGCAGCAGGTTTGCATTCATATTCTAATTCCTTATCCATTCCATCAGTCGCTGCCTGCTGAGTATATGAACCTCTTTGTTTTGCTTCTTAGTATTTCTTGCAGCCTGTCAGCTGGAGAAGTTACTGTTAATGTATTCCTGCTGCATCAAGCGCAGCTCTGGGTTTGGATTGGAGCTTCAACTTACTCCTAATTAAGGGTTCTGCTCACAGCTCTCTGTGCTTCAGGGTCTCATGTTCCTTTCACTGCAGATGTACAGGGCCTAAAAATGCTGATTGAGCCGTATAAAGTAGCGGATAAAATGCACCGCTGCCAGCTGTGGGAGTGCATAATGTTTTCTCCTCTTTGGTTTGCTCGCCTGTGCCTCCAGTCTCCACCGAAAGGAGCAACTATTCCTTACCGTCCCAAGGTCCTTCCTGCTGGAGCTCACGCTGTGTTGGCCCCTCAGCACTCTGCACAAGTAAGTGGTCAAACAGGAGTAATCAATCTTTTAAAGTACATGAAAATTTTAAAAATGCAGCACCTGAACAACACCGGTCAATAATCACGAGAGGAACTCGTTTGTGAGAACAAACTGCTCTGAGGTAAAATGTTCGTGCTGAGAGATTATAGAGGAAAGATGTTAAGGAGGCTGAAGGCAGAAGATTATGTGGAAATATGTGACTTTTACAACATCTTGCATCACTATTCTCAGCCTGATTTACATGCTACTGTTTACATTGTCACATAAACTTTACTGTATTTTAAAAGGATTTCAAGTATAAACCTGGTCAGCAACTTTTTCTGTCCTGCAACAACAAAATAAAATTCACCTACAGCTAAAAAAATCTCACCTTTTTAATGTTTAATTACGTTTTATTGTAAAAGCTAGCTAAGTTAATTTAAAATGTGTTTTTCTGCTTTCAGATTTTAGACCAAAATGGTTTGTTACAAAACAAAAACTATTTTCTAGAATGAGGTGATCTGTAAAATGAAGGCAGATAGGTCACACAGTTTGAAGCAAATTAGTTTGTTATAGATATTAAAAGCAATAAGATGCATAAGAACTTACTGAAAATCTCCTCATCTGACTGTTTCTTATTGCATCCATAATCAAAACCATTTGTTTGGTTTTGAGAGCTGCAGGTTGCTCAGCCTTGCGATGAACTAACACGCATCACATTTTCATTTAGCACTTCAGAAACGGTCGAAGTCTCAACATGAAGATGTTTGTCTTTGAGTCAACACATCTCAGAGAGAGCTGAGGATTTTACCACGAACAAAATCACTGATATCTGTGTGAAATTTTCATTTTTACGCCGTCTTCCAGACACTTCTGTCATTTCAGCTACCGCTAAATATTTAAAACTACATCAGAGCACTTCATTTTGGATTTAGCTGAAGCAAAACTCAAATATTGTGTATTTTTAATTGGGTTAATTTTACACTTATGTTTCAAAAACAAAACAAAACAAAAAAAGACATGCATATTTTTTAAAATGGAACAACCAATGAATAAACCATATACATACTTTTGAGCTATTTTGCCAGGGAGGATGTCTGCAAACTGAACATATTTCAGTTTGCAGACATTCAAAGCCAGTGGAGAACTGCAGCTGGAACAAAGTTTGGACTCTGGGGGGTTGAATACCAAATAAACACCACATCTTCTTATTTTTCTCAGTAAAAACATGTATTCCTTCCCCTTCAATTCACAATTATGCACCAACCTATTAAAATATCCACAGGTTTGTGGCTGCTGCATAACAAGATGTGTAAAAAGTGTGAGACACGAGTTCTTGCATGTCAGAGAGAAACCTGGAAGACAGGCTGCGTGTAAAGTTCGCGTGTTGGTCTGCCTGGCAAGCTGCTGTCCTAAATTTTGGCCGTGTGCGCTCTGACCTATCAGACATCTGTTTATGTTATTGGATTTCAAGCCACAGTCAAAGGGGGCAGAAAAACAGCAGATGACATTTAGATGAAATTCCATCAGATCCATACACATTAGAGCCGGGAAGGGAATGGATTTCCACTGCGCCCGGCCGGGTCACACTTCAGACTCGGCTGTTTCTGCTTCGTGTTTCATGTTCCAACATGCCAGTTTGTCACCCCTCGTGTCTTGTGTCCTTCCAGGCGTTTGCAATTCCAGGACAGTATGCATTTGCACATCAAGATGTAAGTAGAGCCAGTCTGAGCGACCGCCATCCGTCCTAACGATCTACTCCTGCCCACTCCTTCCAAGTGCACCAATACGCCCTTTCTGTGTCCCACTCTGCAGAGAGGAAACTTCAGTAACCCTGATCTGTTGACATGACTAACACTAACCCACTGTAGTAACCTGCATTGATTGAAATGGAAATGATCTCATTTATGATCAGTTGTGACTGTATTCTGCATGCTTTCTAAAGGCAGATTGATCTCTTTCACACTGACACCATCTGTGATGTTTGTGAACTTCAGATTGTAGTTTTCAGCTCCTCTGAAATAATCCACTTTGATTGGTTAGCTCTAACTTCCTTCCTACCCTGCAGTTGACCAAGCTTCACCAGTTGGCTATGCAGCATATCCCCCTCCCTTCCCTTGGGCAGAGCAACCCTACCTTTCCTGGTACGTACCCACGGCTCCCCGGGGAAGTCCATCTATCCCTCTGTCTTCACTCCTCTTGGAAATCACACCATCAATACGCCGCTGTTACCTCAGTGAGGATCAAGGATGCCTCCATTCTCGGAGTTTACAGACTCTCACAGGTTTTTATCTTTGTAGGTGGTGGCTTTTCTAGTCGTACTCTGCTTTTTGCAGATGAAAGGAGAGAGAAAAAGGCAGCCAGTTTAAAGGTCGAGCCACCAGAGTATTGTTTCATCAATAATCCTGAAAGTTAGCCACTGAGATATTTACACTCTGAAGGGGAATATTTTACAGACTGAAGCAGACAGACAGATATTTCAGAGTCCTGGCAGCTTCTTTGGGCGAGGAAAATGGAAAAAATGACAGGAATATTTACAGATCAGTAAATATTTCTCACAATTTCTCATTTCCTCCCAAGTTTAAGCCCATTCACCCAGTTACCTCCTGTCCAAAAAATCCTTTACCTTCACTACATTTCTCCTATAAATCTAACATCATCTTGGCCACATCATCCCCAACCTCAGTCGTCCCAAACTCATTTAATCTGCCCGACTAACCGCAGACATTACATTGCATCACAAGCTGCGTCTCCGTTCACCATATATATTATTGTGCAAAATGGGAATTATGAAAATGATTTTGCTTAATAACTTTTTGAAAAAGAAAGAAAAACTCACGTTTTTCAATAAGTTTTTGCTGTAGGATGAGTTGTTTTTCAGCTGTATCGATATATAAAACTGCAATATAAACACTTTTTGCATCACATTTCATGTGATCAACAAGCGGATGTTACTATAGTTGCATTTTCTTCAGGATGTGGGCCACATGTTTCCATCTCACTATGACATTTCTTTATTAAACTTCTCCTTTTCTATTTCTCTTAAACTAAATTAGTATTTTTTTCTTTAGCTGAATTAAGTGCTTGAAATATAATCACTGTGTAATGAGTGATTACGCTCATTTGAGTTTCTTTTTTTTTTAAATAAATGAACCTTTTGATGAGATTCCATTAGACGGAGAAGCAGCTGCACACTAGATTTTTCAGGCATCCTCAACTCAGATTTAAAACTGCAGCAAGAAAAAGGATGAGCTCTGTATATATATGTTTGTAATTTATAAGTTCAAGAGCCATAATAGTAATGATGCAGCCACACTGATGTTGATTTTTCATGTCATGACTGTGCGAACCATCAGCACAATGCTGTTATTAGCCCTTCTTGTCCTACTTTGCAGGACTGGATGCTTCTGCACCCACCAGTACACAGGAGCTGGCAATTCCTAATGATGTAAGTGCTCCACTGTTTCACCAACACTTGCATCCTCATGCGACCGAGTTCATTAAAACTTTCTAGGAGACGAGTTACGATGGGAGATGTTGGGATGCACACAGCCGAGCAACAGAAAGTAATTCTCCTTTTTCTTGGCCGACAGATATTACTTCATAAATTCACTCACTGCATTGTCAGAGAGGAGTTGTCGGCAGCATCGCTGAATATTACTACCCATAAATTAAACTAGCTAATTTCAGGTCAGAGATGCAGAGAGCTATTCACTTAGCACTGAAGCACAGATTAGATTAATGACACATTTAACATTTAGTTAAAGGTTTAAATGGTTGCAGACTGCAACTAAACAAATATTTAAATCAGGATTTTGGTTCAGGATTTTTGTATCCACACTTTAAATAGATAAATACGTCCTTTCAACATCACTCATTTTAAGATTGAGGTACAAAATTATGTCTCTTGCATTCCTTATTTCTGACTGATATTTTATACTTCTATCATGTTTGAAATAAATAACCATAGTAATACTTGGTTCAATATCAAATGTTTTCAACACCAAAAATATTTAGTTTGAAACCATTCATTTAGTTTCTAAACTATATATTTTGCTAGCTAAAAACTTTTCATTTTCAAATTAAATATTTACCTTCTAAAATTATTTAGCGCAGACCTGAAATGTAGGAATATTATGAGTATTATTTCTGGAATATTGTGGCGCAAATGTGGGTGAAAAATTAACACATAAATGAACCAAGTTGCTTTCATTTTAACTAACTTTACAAACAGATGTAAAGATGAATGTACATTTTGGTTTTGGAGGAGTTTGAAGGATTCACCGAGTTTAGCAAACTGTGATCCACTGAGCCAGCAGCTGTAATATTAGGGGAAAAAAAACAATAATTCAGACTCATGTTGTTTAAAGTCATTGTTTTGTGTTGAAAATGAAGCTGCTTTCATTCTGAGACCTGCAGGTTAAAAACAAAGCGAAGGCCACTCAGCCCTGATTTGGCCCTTCAAGCTTCCCGTTATCTCTCTGTTTAATGAAATGCAAAAGCAACAAAATGCCTGTTTGACCATTTTGCTGGCTAGACGTTGTCTTTCTGGAGTCTTCTTGTTACCAGGCAACCGACTGAGAATCAGGAAGGAGTCAAACAACTAACCTTTCCCTAAAATTGTGAATTGTCAGTCAACACCACGCGTAAAACAAACAAGGGGGATTTGACACGGTAATCACAGAGTTTCACTCTGTTTACAGAGCAGCTTATTAAATGGAAAACAAGTGAGAAAATCCCTGAAATGTTGAGAATTAACGGAGATTAAAAGCCAATCTTCTCCTGCACTGACTTGCTATCAAATCCCGCTTCACTCCACAGTGATATGATTCATTTTATTAGATATGAACCGAGGTAAAAATCAGAGAGGACAGAAAGAGAACTGGGTTGTTTTTTGTCGCTCTTATCTTCTGCTGTCAGATCTAATTCCTGGACAGCTGAAATATGAGCTCTTCTGTTATTTACATGCTTTCAATCTCCTCCCGCTAGTTTATTGGCTGCATAATTGGAAGACAAGGCAGCAAGATCAATGAGATTCGCCAGGTCTCTGGAGCGCACATCAAAATTGCCAGCGCCACTGATGGCTCAGCGATGCGCCAAGTCACGATCAGCGGCTCACCGGCCAGCATCGGCGTGGCCCAGTACCTCATCAACGCCAGGTGAGACATTACGCAGCGCGGCCACGTCCCGCCGCGCGTCACACCGCAGCCTGATGATAAGACATCCAAACAGCGCGCTGCTGTAAAGGGCAGATTTGTTGTGTTTCTGGGTGAGGCTGGATTTGTTCCAACTCACTGCTCCTTTCTGTTGACTGCATTAAAATCCTCACTGGCTGCTTTTCTTTCTCTTCTTTTTTTTAAAGCTCATCCTTTGATTTTTGTGTTTTCTCATTCCTGGTTGGTTTCATTGTGACTTTTTGTCCAGATCAATTTTTGGAGTGCTGTTTTTTTTAAGTGATCATTTGTTAAATATTTAGTTTTTATTAATGTATAGCAGTTCCAGTTTTTTCACATTGGTTTTTAGGTGAAGATTATAAAAAGGTCAAAGTATTGTATTGTGACCATCAACAGGGTGACGAATACGCAACACAATTTTTAAAAAATGTTCATTTATTATCTGGCTTTTCTCGCAGCTTTTAAAGTCATTGTTTTGTGTTGAAAATGAAGCTGCTTTCATTCTGAGACCTGCAGGTTTAAAGTCTTGCAGACTAGCATCATTGCTACCAGTGGTATGAAGGGCCACAATTTGCTAAAAACCAACATAAACTGGTTATTTGGAGGGGAAAAAACCCATTTTACATAAGTTTGAAAGGCTAATAAATGAATTCATAAACACAAATATAAAAGGATACTATATCTTTAATTTCAGTAACACGGTTCCAGTTAACAAAAATGTTTTCTCCATTTCAGTTTTGTTATTTGTAGCTAAGTGTGTCCTCTTTTTCTTGTCTTTTTAAACCATTTCCGTCCTCTGGACTCCAGCTTAGAGATGGCTAAATACACCATGCAGGTCGCGTCCTCTGCGACCCCCGTTGACCTCAACATGAGCTTCTCTCAAACGGCCCCCACCGCCTCCAGCGCCGCCACCTCCATGGCCGTCCTGGCCGCCTCCGCCCCGACCCCCTCCGCCATTAACGCCTCCACCCTGCCGGCCATCCAGAGCCCCCACTACGCCCTGCCCGTTTCCAGCCTGCTGGGGATGAAGACGCTCCCCGTCCTGACCGTCCATCCGGCAGCAGCTTCCAGCCTAACTCAGGGTTTGACCCCGTATACTGCAAAAATGTCGACTTCTGGTGCAAAAAAATCGGACCGGCAAAAGTTTTCTCCTTATTGATGCCGCCTCGTTAAATCTACAGGGCCAGTCAGAAGTTTACATACACTTTTTATTATTTTATTTAGTTGGATTATGCTTACAGATATGTACACAAACCACAGCTGATGTTTGGTTAAATCCACCAACAACCTTCATTCAGTTGGCACAGATAAACATTTAAACTAAATCAGTCAATTAATTAAAATAATTTAATCAGTTTAATCACTTATGCTTAACTTTGCAAACTTGAAACATAAATATACACGCAGTTGTGGTTCTTGCAGGAATGCTGCCCCTCCTTCTGCCGCAGCACAAACACTTAAAATGCAAACAATTATCAGTTTTTTTTATTTTTGCATCAGAAAACAGGTAATGTGGTTTTCCAGTACTCAACAGCAACTAAAGAAAATTTACTCCACAACATGCAAACAAGTAGGAGCAACTTGTACCTGAGACAAAGTCCAATATCTCTGGATGTGTCAGTGCACTACTGACTTTTGTAATAAGTCTCCTTTTCAAATAAATGCTTTAAATCTACAGCAGCGTATTTGGGCCATTATAGATGAAAACGTTTGTGAATTTACACTGAAAATTGTAGAAACTTTATGATGTCATTTTTTTGGAAAATTTGCGCCAGAAATTTTCTACAAAAACTTCAATTTTGACACAGAAGAAAATGTTAATTTTTTCTAGAATTTTTCTGAGATTAATCTACAAAAAAAAAGTCTGAATTGTTTCAAGCTAATTTTTGAATATATCAAAATGTTTTTTTGTTGCCGATTTCTGAAATTAATCTCAAAATTACAGATTTTTTGCAGAAATGACTCCATTTTTTATTTTTCTATCTACAGTGGTCCTAATACGCAGTTGTATAAATCAGATTCATGTCACCATTAGTGTATGTAAACTTCTGAGCATCTTCTCCTCTGTACCTTCCTGATAAGACTTTATTAAAAGATGGCAGATATTTTAATATTAACATATAGAAATGAAGACACAGATGCTGATAGATATTTTCCAGGAGTTCCTTTTGTTTTCCATAAACCAGGAGGATAGTAGAGTCGGAGTGAAATGACAGGAGTATTAAACAAGTCTTCCTTAATTAAAAGAGTCGACTGAGGTCTGTAAAAACATCCTGATGTCATGTGAACATGCAGAATAATTAAAGTGGATAACTCAGGCTTTTATTAGTATCCCAGGGAATATATATATATATATTAAATGAGCTTTAAAGGAGCACTTACTCCTGGAGTAGGAATTTCCATAAAGTGTGTTTCTATCTGTAACTTTTTAAGACATTAGATTAGAGGTTATCACCTAGGCTCAGACGGTGTGGTGCTTTGAAAGACTGTAAAGTGGTTTGTTTGTACAGTGAGTGTTTGTGTTGTTTTTAATGAAGACTGGCCCCGTCCTGCATCATGCATGTCTTTGTTTCACTGTGGGCTCTCATCAGCGCTAACAGGCTCGGGAGTCCTGTAGTCTCGTTGCACTGCGGCCGGCTCTGATGGGATTATCGTAAAGCCACAGTGGATTCACAGCTGAATTCTCCTCCAGTAATCCTGTGGAGCAGGACGGACCTGAAACCCGTTTGCTGGTTCGGTACGGCTTGTTGTTTGTTCTCCAGCGTGAAAACAAGGAGAACGCCTCACAGAACTGAACTCACATCAGTTGTTTTAAATTAATGTTTTATTCATCTTTCCGATGCGGGCATGCACTCAAACAATGGCGTATTTGTAAGATTTGTAAATAAAATGACTTGGAAATAAATGGAACTTTTTATGATTGGTTTCGTTTTTGATTTTGTTAACGAGAAAAATCTTTCATATGCCACTGATTTCTCTGACTGCTTAACACAAACACAGACCTTGAGGATTTATCCCTCGGTTAATGGGCTTTGACGGATCACATTTCTGCTACAGGGGCGTGTAGTAAAAGCAAAAATAAAAAAAATAAAACAAGATATACTTATGAGTAAAGTCAAAATGACAACTCATATAAATTCGCCTCTGGCTGGATGCTTGTAATCTTTAAACTCACAGTTGCAGTCACTGGGAAAATAAAGTGCACCCTCACTTATATCAGGAGATTTATTTCTCATTATTATTGAATAGATATTTTGAATATATCTGTGTGATTGTTTTGTTTTGTATTAACTGAGGTGATGACAGTGATGAATGTGTGTTTTCAGGTTGTGCAGAGCAGCATCAGGAAAGATGCATTTTTAATCTTTTAAAATAAATAAAACAAAGACAAAGCAGAAATGTTGTGTTTTTAAAATCACTGCTGTTTTCAGGAGAGGCGATGCTAATACGTTTTCTGAGAGCTCTCTATAAAATTAAACAGTTATTGTTTATCTGTGTGCAGAGGACAGATGTGTTGCCAACACTGAGATGAATTTAAGAATAAATGTTGTACTTTGACTCCTGCTATTCTAGAGAGAGGATATTTGCAAATGACATGCTGAATGGCCAATTTAAATTAAATTCACCCAAAGGTCAGACTGTGCAAAGTTCAGAGAAATGACAAAAACATCAAAGAGGTCCATCTCAGCCTTAGTTAGCAGATAAATATTAAAGTTTATGATAGAACAGTTGGAAAAGTTTAAACTATAAAGTTAGATCATTTGGTGTTGTGTTGTATTATAGCTCAACAGGTCTTGCCATACTCAGTTCATTAGTATAGTATTAAATGTCTTACCGTATCTGTTGATTCCTTTGTATTTAGGTTTTTCTGTTGCTTGTGCTTTTAGGTTTGTGTTCTTTGTTAGCTTTGCTCTTTCTCTCATGTCTTCTGGTTCCTTTACGTCTCAGTTCGGCTCGCTGCGTTAATTCTTCCCCTTCCTTCAGCTTTCCTCCCCTCTGCAGCTGTTTTTGATCACCTGATTCTCCTTCAGCTGTTTACATCCAATTATTTCTTCTGGTTGCTTTTTGTCATTCCCACCTCTGCTTCAGATTATGAACCGTTTGCTCTTTTTGTTCATTCCTCTCGTTATTTCCCTGTTTTCATGCTTGTTTCTTACTTTCGCTCCACTTCTTGTTACCCTGCGACTCTCCGTCTAAGGTTTCCTTTGTAGTTA